>CM022300.1:461207166-462533269 GCA_011799875.1 Thinopyrum elongatum
GATAAAAGAAAAAATGAAACAGAAAAAAGAAGAAGGACCCCCCCCCCCCTCCGGCCCAACTGGGCCGAAGCCCAGCCGGCCGGCCCACTTGTGCCCCCCCCCTGGCCTATATGGCCCCCAGCCGACCAACCCCTAACCCCCGACCCCCCCCTCCCCCTCTCTTTCTCCTCCTCCCCCCCATCTGATCGGATCTTCCGATCCCGTCCCCCCCTCGCCTGCGCCGTCGCCGACGCCGCCCCGTCGCCGCCTCCCCCTCGTCAGCCCCCACCTCCCGATCCAGATCGGGATCGTGATCGCGGAACGGCCCCCCGTCCGCACCGCCGCTCGCTCGACCGCCACCGCCCGCTCCGCCCGATCGCCAGCCCGACCCGCCCCGCCACACCGACGTCGCCCCGTCCTCTCCTCTTCCTCCGACCAGCCGCCTGCCTCGTCGCCCCCTCCCTCGACTGGATCCGGATCGGGGCGAACCCCCGATCCCGTCGCCCGACGCCGCGACGACCTCGCCGCCGCCCGGAGCCCGCGCCTCCCCGCCGGCCTCCTGCCTCCCATTGCCGTCGTCCCCGTCGACCCCCCCCCGACCCCCCGCTGCCCGTCCCTACGACACGTGACCTCGTGCCTCTTCCCCCCCCTCTCTGCTCCCGCACTCTCTCCGCGCGCGCACGCGCTCGCTCCCGTTCGCTCCGCTCACCGCCTTCGCTCACTGCTCACGCCTTCTCCGCTCCCCTCTCCGCCCTACCTCCGCTCATCTCCCTCCCCTCTCTCCCCCACTCCAGCCGCCTCTTTCCGCTCGTCCTCGCTCTCTCTCCTCTTCCCTGTCACCTTCTCTCCGCCTCACCTGCCCTCTCACTCACCTCCCTGCGCTCGTCGTCCTCTCTCCTTGCTGCCTCCTCTCTCTCGCTTCGCCCGGCCTCCGCTCGCGCTCCACCTCTCGTTTCCCTCTCCACATTCCGTCTCCTGCTTCACTTTCTCTTGCTCTCCGCTCTCCCATCCAGCGCCCTCGGCGCATACGGGTGCCCACACCCGCACCCGACCGCCCAAACCCGCAAGGCCCCTCTGGGCCACTCCGCCGTGTGCCCTGCCCCCCCTGTGACCTGACAAATGGGTCCCACCCCCCTAAACGGTTTTAAAAGAAATAGAAAATAAAATAGAAATAATAAATAATTAATTAGTTTAATTAATTAGTTAATTAATCCTGATTAGGTTAATTTTTAACTAGTTAAGTGTTAATTAATCGTAATTAATTAATTAAACCTAATTCCTAACAGCCTATGACAGGTGGGACCACCCTGTCAGGTGGCTGCTGACGTCAGCATGATGTCATGCTGACGTCATCAATCACTGTTTCGGATAATGTTGAATTAATATTAATTAAATTTCAGAAATAATAAAAAACTTTAGAAAATCATATTAAATAACCGTAACTCCGATGAAAAATATTTTATACATGAAACTTGCTAGAACGACGATACGAACCGGATACGCCCCTTTTCTTTATTCTCTTTTCTCCACTGTTAAATGTTTAGGCCCCAAATGGTTTTTGTAAAAAGTGTGACCTATTTCATAAATACCAGTGCATTATTCCCTAACACCTAAAATTAGTTTGGGCAAAACATAATTCCATATTTATTTCAGATTTAATAAATGGTTACTAAATATTATCTTTATCCACTGTTTGAGGTTGTTCGAGTCACTTATCCAATTCCAATGATGTTGGTTTCAATTTTAGAATAGCCTCTGGAATATTTGTTATTTATCTGACATTTTAGCTCCTATGTTGGTCAACTTTTATATTCCACTTTCATTTAAATTTGAATCTAACTTAGGAGTTGAAATGCAATATGATGCTAATGATGATTATGCACTGTTGATCATGCTAACATGTCATTATCAAAAGTGATTACTGTTGCTAATCACCGGGGGTGTTACACGATGTCCAAACATAGTCGTCCAATATATCAATCTTTATGTCTCGACCATTTCGAGACTCCTCGTCATGTCCGTGATCTCATCCGGGATTCCGAATTGCCTTCGGTACATCAAAACACATAAACTCATAATACCGATCGTCATCGAACGTTAAGCGTGCGGACCCTACGGGTTCGAGAACTATGTATACATGACCCAGACTCATCTCCGGTCAATAACCAATAGCGGAACCTGGATGCTCATATTGGCTCCCACATATTCTACGAAGATCTTTATCGGTCAAACCGCATAACAACATACGTTGTTCCTTTTGTCATCGGTATGTTATTTGCCCGAGATTCGATCGTCGGTATCATCATACCTAGTTCAATCTCGTTACCGGCAAGTCTCTTTACTCGTTCCATAATGCATCATCTCGTAACTAACTCATTAGTCACATTGCTTGCAAGGCTTCATATGATGTGCATTACCGAGAGGGCCCAGAGATACCTCTCCGACAATCGGAGTGACAAATCCTAATCTCGATCTATGCCAACTCAACAAACACCATCGGAGACACCTGTAGAGCATCTTTATAATCACCCAGTTACGTTGTGACGTTTGATAGCACACAAGGTGTTCCTCCGGTATTCAGGAGTTGCATAATCTCATAGTCAGAGGAACATGTATAAGTCATGAAGAAAGCAATAGCAACAAACTAAACGATCATCATGCTAAGCTAACGGATGGGTCTAGTCAATCACATCATTCTCTAATGATGTGATCCCGTTCATCAAATGACAACTCATGTCTATGGCTAGGAAACTTAACCATCTTTGATTAACGAGCTAGTCAAGTAGAGGCATACTAGTGACACTCTGTTTGTCTATGTATTCACACATGTATTAAGTTTCCGGTTAATACAATTCTAGCATGAATAATAAACATTTATCATGATATAAGGAAATATAAATAACAACTTTATTATTGCCTCTAGGGCATATTTCCTTCAGGCGTATCAATCATCGACATGTTTATCCCTAAATGTAACCAACCTACATGTAATCCTAGATACCCTCGGTGCCTATATAAGCCGAGGGGTTTAGTCCATAGGGTTAAGTTAGATCCATTCACATACGATCTCGAGGTAGATCATCATGTACTTTGTATCCCATCCACAATCAATACAAAAGAAGAAGGACATAGGGTTTTACCTCTTCGAGAGGGCCCGAACCTGGGTAAAACATCGTGTCCCTCTTTGTCCTGTTACCATGAAACTAAGATCACCAGCTCGGGACCCCCTACCCAAGATCCGTCGGATTCAACCACGACAGTCGGGTGGTAGTGACGGCGTCGGGGGCGATGGCGACACAGGCGGTGGCGGCGCGGGATGGGAATGGATATGGTTGGTGTTGGGGCTGTGTGGGGTGGGGATTTGTGGGGGTGGCCGGGTAGTTGCTCGTGTGGGCTGATGTGGCCCATGCCATAGGTATTTTTTTACTTTTATTTTCTTTTACTTTTAAAATTTTATTTTCTATTTATTTTTTATACATGTTGTTTTACATTTATAGTTATGTTTAGTTTATTTCATCTATTATATTTATAGTTATTATTTTATTTTATGTAATGTAATGTACATAATAAAATACTTGAAGACCATAAATAGAATAACATTGATCTCATTAATTTGGACTAGATACATAATAGTTGAAGGATAAACAATAACAAATATAACTGTTACTACTCGATTGATCTAGTTAATTTGCCTAAACTAAGAACATTATCATTGTAATGACTCCTATGAATGTTGGGAAACATAGTACAAAACAAAAAAAAATCATTCCTACGATCACCCAAGATCAATATGAAGATGCGTAACTGATGTCTACTACACAACTTATTTTTGTAGACTCGTGTTGAGCCTCCCAGCGCAGAGTTTTGTAGCAGAGTAGCAATTTTCCCTCAAGTGGATGACCTAAGGTTTATCAATCTATGGGAGGCGTAGGATGAAGATAGTCTCTCTCAAACAACCCTACAATCAAATACAAAAAATCTCTTGTGTCCCCAACACACCCAAAACAATGGCAAATTGTATAGGTGCACTAGTTCGGCGAAGAGATGGTGATACAAGTGTAGTATGGATAGTAGATATAGGCTTTTGTATTCTGGAAAAAAAACAGCGAGGTAGCAAGTAACAAAGTTGAGCACAAAATGTTTTGCAATGCTTAGAAACAAAGGCCTAGGGTTCATACTTTCACTAGTGCAATCTCTCAGCAGTGCTAACAAAATTGAATCATATAACAATCTCTCAACGTGCGACAAAGAGTCACTCCAAAGTTCTTCTCTAGTGGAGAACATAAGATGAAATTGTTGTAGGGTACGAAACCACCTCAAAGTTATCTTTTCCGATCAATCGATTGAGTCATCCCTATAAGTGTCACAAACAGCCCTAGAGTTCGTACTAAAATAACACCATATGATACACATCAATCAACTCTAATGTCACCTAGATGCTCTAATGTCACCACAAGTATCCGTGAGTCAACTATATGATATGCATCAAACAACTCCAGATTCACAATATTCAATCCAACAAAAAGAACTTCAAAGAGTGCCCCAAAGTTTCTATCGAAGAAAGTAGGACAAAAACATGCATCAACCTCTAGGCCTAGATTACCCCAATGTCACCGCGAGAATCCGCAAGTTGATTGCCAAAACATATGTCAAGTGAATCAATAGAACATCACATTGTCACCACGGGTATCCACATGCAAGACATACATCAATTGTTCTCAAATCCAAAAAGTATTCAATCCGACAATAGTGAAACCTCAAAGGTAAAAACTCAATTCATCACAACAAGATAGAGAGGGAGAAACACCATATTATCCAACTATATTAACAAAGCTTGCGGTACATCAAGATCGTGCCAAATCAAGAACACGAGAGAGAGAGAGAGAGAGATCAAACACATAGCTACTGGTACATACCTTCAGCCCCAAGGGTGAAAAGTAACAGGTGCATTGCATAAACCGAAAGGCATACGTCTATAAGCATAAGTTCCAAAAGGACAAGTAAAAGTGGTTTTCTCTTGATCTTCTTGTGATACAGGTATTTGAGAAAACCAGAATAACCATCTAGAAAGCAGAAGTGTGTATGCTTAGACAATCTTTCTAACATTTGATCAATAAAGGACAAGGGGTAATGATCTTTTCTAGTAGCTTTTATTTAATTTCCTGAAATCAATTACCATCCTGTAACCAGTTATAATTCTCTGTGGGTAAGTTCATTTTTATCATTAGGAACAACGGTAATGCCTCCTTTCTTAGGGACACAATAAACAAGACTTACCCATCTACTATCAGCTATGGGATAAATTATACATGCTTCCAGAAGCTTTAATATTTCAGTTCTTACCACACCTTTCATCTTATGATTCAGCCGACGTTGATGATCAACTACTGGCTTAGCATCGGGCTACATATATATATTAATCTTGTGCTGACATAGAGTAGGACTAATGCCCTTAAGATCATCAAGAGTATATCCAATAGCAGCACGGTGCTTCTTCAGAGTTTTTAGTAATCTCTTTTCTTCATGCTCTGAAAGGTTAGCACTAATAATAACATGATATATCTTCTTTTCATCAAGATAAGCATGTTTCAATGTATCATGTAATTGTTTTAATTCAAACACGGGATCACTCTTAGGTGAAAGAGGGCCCCCAAGAGTTTCAATGGGCAAGTTATGTTTAAGGATAGGTACTTGTTTGAAGAATATATTATCTATTTCATTCCTTTCATTCATATGCATATCATTTTCATGGTCTAGCAAATATTGTTCTAAAGGATTGATAGGAGGAACAACAATAGAAGCAAGACCAATAATTTCATCCTTACTAGACAATTCTTTTTCATGAGGTTGTCTATTAAACTTAGAGAAATTGAACTCATGAGATATATCACTAAATTTGACTCTAACCTTCTCTTTAACACAATCAATTTTAGCATTAACGTTATTCAAGAAAGTTCTACCGAATATAATGTGAAAAAAAATATCTTGTTGTGAACCAAGTACTAAGAAATCAGTTGGGTATTTGATGTTACCACACAAGACTTTAACATCTCAAACAATCCCAAGCGGTGAAATAGTATCTCTATTTGCTAGCTCAATAGTAACATCAATATCTTCAATCTCAGCAGGTGCAATATCATTCATAATTTCTTAATATAGAGTAAATGGAATAGCACTGACACTAGCACCCATATCACATAAACCATGGTAGCAATGATCTCCAATTTTAACAGGAACAACAGACATGCCCACTACGGGTTTATTCTTATCTAGCATATTGCGTTCGTTTCTAACGGGTTTAGCAATTCCAGCATCAGCATCGCAAAAATAAATAATATGCCCATCAATATTATCAACCAAGAGATCTTTAACCATTGCAATATTAGGTTCAACCTTAATTTGTTCAGAGGGTCTAGGTGCTCTAATATTACTTTCATTAACCACAGTTGTAGCTTTAGCATGTTCCTTAAACCTAACGGGAAAAAGGAGGTTTCTCAATATAAGCAGTTGGCACAACTGGATTAACATTGTAAATGATTGTTTCATCTTTTACTATAACGGGTTCCTCAATTTTTTCCTTAATAGGTGGATGATATTTAAACCACTTCTCCTTAGCAATATCAACATGAGCAGCAAAAGATACACAAAATGTAGCTACTATCTCAGAGTCAAGTCCATATTTAGTACTAAACTTATGAAAAGCATCAGTTTCCATAAAAGAGTTAACACAATAAAACTCAAGATTTATACCTGACTCTTTACCTTTGTCGAATTCCTAATCTTCAGAGTTGCGTTTAATTCTTTCCAAGAGATTCCGCTTGAATTCAATAGTTTTCTTCATAAAAGAACCAGTAGAAGTAGAATCGAGCATGGATCAATCATTATGAGAAAGCTGAGCATAAAAATTTTGAATAATAATTTCTCTTGAGAGCTCATGATTGGGGCATGTGTACATCCTGTACTTAAGCCTCCTCCAAGCTTGAGCGATACTTTCTTCTTCATGAGGCCAAAAATTATATATATAATTCCGATCATGATGAACCAGATGCATAGGATAAAACGTCTGATGAAATTCCAATTTCAATCGGTTCCAATATCATCCAATAGCCTATACCATGTTGATGCCTTTCCCTCCAAAGATAACGGGAATACCTTCTTCTTAACTCCATCCTCGGATAAACCTGCAAGCTTAAATAATCCACAAATTTCATCTCTCTCTCTCTCTATATATATATATGTGTGTGTGTATGTATGTATGTATGTATGTATGTATGTATGTATGTATGTATGTATGTATGTATGTATGTATGTATGTATATCAAGATGTACCATTCCATCTCCTTCATAAGGATTAGCTAGCAGTTTCTCTAACATACCTGAAGGAATCTCATAATAAATATTTTTAGTAGGTTCAGTAGGTTGAGGAGCAACTCTTATTGCTTTTGGTCGAGGTGAAGATACCCCAAACAAACCCCTCAAAGAATTACTTTCCATAGTGACAATTGACAGTAAATTTAAACACGTAATATAAATGTTTCCTTGCCAAATTCCACTTACCAAAGGCGGTTCACTCCTCAGCAACAGCGCCAGAAAAGAGTCTTGATGACCCACAAGTATAGGGGATCAATCATAATCCTTTTGATAAGTAAGAGTGTCGAAACCAACGAGGAGCAGAAGGAAATGAAAAGAGGTTTTCAGCAAGGTATCTTCTGCAAGCACTGAAATTATCGGTAACAGATAGTTTGATAGCAAGATAATTCGTAACAAGTGACAAGTAGCAATAGTAATAAAGGTGCAGCAAGGTATCCCAATCCTTTTTATAGCAAAGGATAGGTCAGAACTTTCTCTTATAGCAAGCAAAGCGTTCTTGAGGACACATGGGAATTCATCTAGTCACTTTCATCATGTTTGTTTGATTCGCGTTTGCTACTTTGATAATTTGGTATGTGGGTGGACCAGTGCTTGGGTGCTGTTCTTGCTTGAACAAGCCTCCCACTTATGATTACCCCCTCTCGCAAGCATCTGGAACTATGAAAGAAGAATTAAGATAAATCTAACCATAGCACGAAACATATGGATCCAAATCAACCCCTTACGGAATAGCGCATAAACTATGGTTTAAGCTTCTGTCACTCTAGCAACCCATCATCTAATTACTACTCCACAATGCATGCCCTTTTGCCCAAGTATGGTGAAGTGTCATGTAGTCGACGTGCACATTGTAACACCCCCAGTGGTTAGCCACAGTAATCCCATTTTGATTATGCCATGTCATCATGTTAAACAGTGCTTAATCATTATTTAGCATCATATCTCATTTCAAATTCCATCAAATGAATTCAAATCAAATTTAAAGTGGATTTTGAAGTTGCTAAATTGTTGCTGCAAAAATGTTCATCATATTGCTAAAATTCCAAAAAACATTGGAAAGTTGAGTAAAATAACATCACTAATAGGCAATGATGATCTGTGGCAATTAAACAATGCAAATTCAGCATTTTACAATGCTAAATAATTTGTGGAAAATGCACATTAATTCTTTTGGCCACCAAACTTTTTGTGCCACTGCCAAATATTGCTGAGGAATTATTGGACCAAGTTTCATATTTTTCTGAGGTGTTTTGGTGGCCCATTTAAACCCCTTCCTCTCTTTGGTTTTAATTCTGAAAACAGAATTGGGAAAAGGAGAGAGAGGGATGGGCGACGCTCACTATACAACGCCGGCCCAGCCCATTTGCTCCCTCTCGCTCGTCCCCTTCCCCTGTAGCGACCCCGACGGTCGCTACAGGTCGGCGAACCGCCGTTCCCGTCGCGCCCGCTCGCCGGCGAGTATATAGCCGGCCACCGCGGCCCCCTCTCGACCTTCCCCCAAACCCTAGACATCACTCCGCCCCCCCAGATCCGCCGCCGCCCCCTTCATCTTCGCTGGCCGACGCGGCCATGGCCATGGTGCCATAGCCGGCGTGGCCACCGCCCTCCGTTCATGTCACCTTGTCGTCCGGCGGCTCCGTCGTGCTCGGCTGCTTCAACCTGCACCGCCAATCGACGCCGGGAGGCCCTCCCTTGCCGTTCCTTTTTCCGTCCCCTTCGTCGGATCGCAGCCGACGATCTCCTCCGCCTACGACTGCCCCGTCTCTCCCCCGAGCTCACTCGAACGGCTACAGCTCGCTGTGAGGCCCCTCCTTCCTCCCCTGCCTCTCTATGCGCTCGCTCGACCACCGTTGACTGCACCACCGTGTAGCCGTATTCGGTCCTTCGTCGCGCCTCGTCGTCCGGTCGCCTCGCTAGACGTTTCGGCCTGGCATTTGCTCCGTTCGAACCACCGCTGTTCGCTCGTTCGAATGGCGTAAAAACCATGCGCTAATTCGCTCCGTAGCACAGCCCCGACAGCTCACCGGAGCCGCGCTCCGCTCGGCTCATCGCCGGCCTTTTTTCCGGCCACCATTGCCCCCGCCACCACCACCGTTCGACGCACGGCACACGTGCGGTTCGAACGCGCCTGGCCGCACGCCAAACGGCGCACCACAGCTCGATCCCGCCGCTCGCCGGCGCTCTGCCGCCGTCTCTGGCGCGCGCCGGGGTGGTTCCGGTGGGTCTAGCCGACGTGGCCGCCACGTGGACCTCCCCGGGCCCCCCTGGGCCGCTGATGTGTGGGCCCGTGGGGCCTCCGTTGACCGTTGACCTGGTCAACGGTCCTGTTTAATTAGCACTAACTAAATAGATTAGTTTAATTAATTTGGATTAATATGTCTCACTGACATGTGGGCCACCCCCACTGTTTAGTTTAGATTAAATTTAAACTAACTCTGATTAGCCCTGTGACACTGACATGTGGGACCCACGCGTAGTTTGACTAAGTCAACTACACTGTTGACTACTGACATCAGCATGATGTCATGCTGACGTCATCAACTACTGTTTCGGATAATGTTGTTTTAATTAATTAAATAAATTCCAGAAATTAATAAAAACTTTAGAAAATCATATGAAATAATCCGTAACTCAGATCGAAAAACTTTGTACATGAAAGTTGCTCAGAACGACGAGACGAATCCGAATACGCGGTCCGTTCGTCCGTCACACGTCCCTAACTATCCGAACATGCAACCGTTCCCCTCCGGTCATCTGTGTGACAAATGTCCGGAACCGGGAAAACATTCCCGGATGAATCCCACCTTCGCCAGTATCACCCGGCACTGCGTTAGATCACCTCTGTCACCGCGTATTGCCATGTTATGCCTTGTGCTGCTTTTGTTCGCTGTGTATTTATACTGTTTCCTCCCCTTCTTCTCTCCGGTAGACCCCGAGACCGCTGCTGATGCCGCTGTGATCGACTACGTCACCGACGACCCCTCCTTCTTGCCGAGCAACCAGGCAAGCCCCCCCTTTGATCATCCCGATATCGCCCATTCTATTTCTCATGCTTGCACTAGAATTGCTGCTGCTACTGCTTTACCTATTCGGATGCATAGCCTGTTTATTGTAACCTGCTGTTGATAATTACCTGCATATCCTAAACTGTTTAGTCTAGGCTGGGTAGAGACCTATCAGTGACCCCACTTATCCCGACTGCCGCGCTGGATTGTCAGAAGACCCGATCAACGGGATTGAAGACCAGGCCCCGACACCGCACATCACCCCCCCTTAGTTGTAACGACACTGCAGCGTTACTATCGAGTGCCGAGGGTGAAACCTCTTGTAGCACTTCTGATGTTAACTCTGTAGAGTAGCTATTCGGTCATGGTCATCGAGGGTGATTCCTCCTTCACCACTTCCGGTAACGACGCTGTCGTGCAACACATCAAGTGTGAACCCATCGAGGGTGATTCCTCCGAGTTCACCTTATCGGATACATTGAGTAGTAATCCAACGAGGGTGATACCTCGGATTCCCCTGATGTTATGGACACACAGATACTTGGACTTTATACTGTTACTTGGATAGGCGGGTCGACCCTGAGGGGTACCCGCGTGCGCCTGAGAGGCGAGTGTTGTGAAGACGGGTTGCCTGTATGGTGCCCGAGTGATGAATACGAGGCGCGGCCGGGCATTCTTAACCCTTGCAGCAAGTCCTCGAGACGGGGCGACGGGGTCACATCTTTCGTGAGTCTCTGCTCGTTACCGCAAGCCCTAGTCCATTAACGATTTGGATATTTGATCCGAGCAGGCCTCTGGCCTGATAGCACTAACCATCACGTGGGCATAGTATGGGCGTTCTGCATCGTATGCATCAGCCGAAAGCTCTGTCAGACGTCCAGTTCAGCAGTGCGGCATGGAGTGATTGGCGCCATTGCGGTGGTGCTTGGATCTGAGCCATGTGCGCAACGACCCGGAGGGTGAGGGGCGATGGCCAAGACCCCCTTGCGCTTAGGATGTAGACCGGCGGGGACCTCTCTGCTGAGCTGTAGGTAGGGTTGCGATGTGTCGTTTGGCCGAGGCCGGGCATGACCCAGGAAAGTGTGTCCGGCCGGAGTTAATCGAGCGTGTTGGGTAAGTTGGTGCACCCCTGCAGGGAAGAAAACTTCTATCGATAGCCTGTCCTACGGTAACGGACACTCAGAGTTGTATCTTGATTGATACAATTTTAGAACTGGATACTTGGATACTATGGCTCTGGGATTGCTTCTCGCAGGGAGTCGAGAAGGGATCTCCAGACGAGGTTGATGACTGTATGGCTCTGGGATTGCTTTCTCGTAGGGAGTCGAGAAAGGATCTCTGGGTGAGGTTGAGACTTAATGATACTGCTACATTATATTGTACTGTTCTACTCTCTTCTACTGCTGCAAGACCGCTGAAGATGCTAGTCTTTGATAGGACTAGGCCTTCTCTCTATTCTGGCATTTCTGCAGCCCAGTCCACATATACAGCCTCCCCTTGAAAATGTTGCATATGTAGTGTAGATCCTTGCTTGCTGAGTACTTCTGAGTACTCACGGTTGCTTTGCTTTCCTTTTCTCCCCCATATCAGTTTGACGTGACCAAGATGACGGAGCCCCTGAGACAGATGCCCCGTCGATCGACTACTACTACTACCCAGAGAATGGATACTACTACGAGTTGACTGACGACCAGGAGTAGTTTCGGAGGGTCCCAGGCAGGAGGCCTTCGCCTTTCGATCGTAGTGTTTTACTTTGCCCCGCCTTTCTAAAGGCCTTTCTGTGCTTTCTTTTATATCTGTACTCAGATATCTGATGCTTCCGCTGACGCTTGTTCGCAAGCTTATGTATTCGAGCCCTCGAGGCCCCTGGCTTGTAATATAAAGCTTGTATGACTTTATTTATGTTTTAGAGTTGTGTTGTGATATCTTCCCGTGAGTCCTTAGGCTTGATCGTGTGCATTTGCATGTATGATTAGTGCATGATTAGGCCGGGGGCGTCACACACATGACACCACTAAAGGAAGCAGCAACATACATATCATCAAAATATCGAACGAATACCAAATTCACATGATTACTTATAACTGGACTTCTCCCATGTCCTCAAGAACAAAAGTAACTACTCACAAATCATATTCATGTTCAAGATCAGAGGGGTATTGAATATCATTAAGGATCTGAACATATAATCTTCCACCAAATAAACCAACTAGAATCAACTATAGGATGTAATCAACACTACTAGCAACCCACATGTACCAATCTGAGGATTTGAGACAAAGATTGAATACAAGAGATGAACTAGGGTTTGAGATGAGATGGTGTTGGTGAAGATGTCGATGAAGATTGGTACTCCCATGATGAGAGGATCGTTGGTGATGTCGATGGCATCAATTTCCCCCTCGGAGGGAAGTTTCCCCGGTGGAATTGCTCCGCCGGAGCAAACATGCTCCTGCCCAGGTTCCGCCTTGAGGCGACAGCGCTTTGTCCCGAAACCTTCTTCTTGAATTTTTTTTCTAGGTCAAATGGCATCATATAGTAGAATATGGGCTTCGGAGGCCTGCCAGGGGCTCCACAAGCTCAGGGGCGCACCCTGGGTCCCCCTCTAGTAATTCCTTCGCCGATATTTTTCATATATTCCAAAATAAATCTCCTTAAAATTTTAGGTCATTTGGAGTTATGCAGAATAGGAATATCTGACATAGCCCTTTCCTGTCCAGAATTCCAGCTGTCGGCAATTTCCCTCTTCATGTGAAACTTGCAAAATAAGAGAGGAAAGGCATAAGAATTATATCATAAAGTGAAATTATTGTCCAAATTTCAATAAATATCAATAGGAAAACATGATGCAAAATGGATCAGTAAGTAGCGACACGTGTCGTAGTAGAGCCCCCGACGTAACAGTTCAGGCAGTCCCGTTTAAATCATGTACATGTAGTTGTGATGACCCACAAGTATAGGGGAACAATCATAGTCCTTTCGATAAGTAAGAGTGTCAAACCCAACGAGGAATGGAAGGAAATGACAAGTGGTTTTCAGCAAGGTAATTTCTGCAAGTACTGAAATTATCGGTAACAGGTAGTTTGATAGCAAGATAATTTGTAATAAGTAACAAGTAACAATAGTAACAATAAGTGCAGCAAGGTAGAACAATCCTTTTGATGGCAAAGGACAGGCCGAAATAGTCTCAGATAATAAGTAAAACATTCTTGGGGGCACACGGGAATTTCATATAGTCACTTTTATCATGTTGGTTTGATTCGCGTTCGCTACTTTGATAATTTGATATGTGGGTGGACCGGTGCTTGGGTGCTGTTCTTACTTGAACAAGCATCCCACTTATGATTAACCCCCTCGCAAGCATCTGCAACTACGAAAGAAGTATTAAGATAAAATCTAACCATAGCATTAAACATATGGATCCAAATCAGCCTCTTACGGAATAGCGCATAAACTAGGGTTTAAGCTTTTGTCACTCTAGCAACCCATCATCTAATAACTACTCCACAATGCATTCCCTTAGGCCCAAAGATGGTGAAGTGTCATGTAGTCGATGTTCACATAAGACCACTAAGGGAATCACAACATACATATCATCAAAATATCGAACACATATCAAATTCACATGATTACTTGCAACATGACTTCTCCCGTTGCCTCAAGAACAAAGGTAACTACTCACAAATAATATTCATGATCAAGATCAGAGGGATATTAAATAGCATAATGGGTCTGAACATATAATCTTCCACCAAATAAACCATATAGCATCAACTACAAGATGTAATCAACACTACTAGTCACCCACAGGTACCAATCTGAGGTTCCGGTACAAAGATTGAACACAAGAGATGAACTAGGGTTTTGAGATGAGATGGTGCTGTTGAAGATGTTGATGAAGATTGGCCTCCCAAAGATGAGAGGGTTGTTGGTGATGACGATGGCTTCGATTTCCCCCTTCGGGAGGGAAGTTCCCTTGGCGGAATCGCTCCGTCGGAGGGCAAAAGTGCTCCTGCCCAAGTTCCGCCTTTAGACGGCGGTGCTCCATCCCGAAAGTCCTCTCCTTATTTTTTTCTAGGTCAAAAGACCTTATGTACCAGAAGATGGGCACCGGAGGTGGGCCGAGGTGCCCACTACCCACCAGGGCGCCTGGGGGGCCTGGCGCGCCCTGGTGCCTTGTGGCCACCTGGCAACCCCTTTTGGTAGTTATTTTCTCCAATATTTATTATATATTCCAAAATAATTCTCCGTAAAATTTCAGCTCATTTGGAGATGTGCAGAATATGTATCTCCGACATAGCTTTTTCAGGTAGAGAATTCTAGCTGCCGGTATTCTCCCTCTTTGTGTAAACCTTGCATATTATGAGAGAAAAGGCATTAGAAGTACTCCACAAAGTGTTATAATGCATAAAAACACTATAAATAACAGTAGGAAAACATGATGCAAAATGGACGTATCAACTCCCCCAAGCTTAGACCTCGCTTGTCCTCAAGCGAAAGCCGATATCGAAAATCATGTCCACATGTTTAGAGAGAGAGAGGTGTCGATAAAAACAAATACGGACATAGTAGCATCATGCTTATTATTATAACAGCAACAAACTTTATCATAGAAATTTATCATATAGCTTCTCATGAACAAGCAACAATTCATCACAACGTCGAAGTAGAAAGCATAAACTTTATTGAAAACTAACAAACTATGTTCCCAGCCAACTTTGCAACTACAATTCATCATATTTTCAGGAAGGGTCTCATATCGGAGCCTTTTGGCAAGTCCACATACTCAACCATCATTTAATCTTCTATGATTGCTAACACTCACAACATATATATGAGCAAAAAGTTCCAAACGGACACATAGAAAGATAGGGGCTTATAGTTTCGCCTCCCAACTTATTCACCTCAAGGGTGATGTGAGCAATAATGACTCATGCTCACTCATATCCAACTGGATATATGTGCCTAGATCTTTCCCCACCACATGATGCTTGCCAAAGAGAAAAATAAAAAGGAATAGAGGGAAATACTTTGACTCTTGCATAAAAGTAAAAAATAGGCCCTTCGTAGAGGGAAGCAGAGGTTGTCATGCGCTTTTTGGTTTTGTATGCACAATCTCTTAATGCAAAAGAACGTCATGTTATATTGCCCCTGATGATAACAACCTTTATTATGCAGTCCGTCGCTTTTATTACTTTGCCATCACAAGTTCGTAAAACGCTTATTTTCCCTTACACTAAAGGATCAAACACATTTAGGAGCAATTTTTATTGCCTTTTTGCACCGATGACAACTTACTTGAAGGATCTTACTCAATCCATAGGTAGGTATGATGGACTCTCAAAACATGGATTTGGGTTTAAGGGTTTTGGATGCACAAGTAGTATCTCTACTTAGTGCAGATTTTTGGCTAGCAAAGATATTGAGCAAGCACCATATGTTGAAGGATCTATGACAATATAACTTCTATGTGAATAAGAACAAACATAAATCATTACGTTGTCTTCCTTGTCCAACATCAACAATTTGGCATAAGATATTTAGTGGGAGCCCACAATCATAAAAGATGTTCAAGATAGTGTATTTGCATGTGAATCTTCTCTTCCCTTATTAATTCTTTCATGAATTGCATCATTGACCAATGCTATGTTTGTCAACTTTCAATAAATTTTACCACTTATACTTTTCCTTATGTGATGTCATTACTTACCATAAGATTAGCATATGATCTTTTTCATTATTTCCTTTATTTTGATTGAAACAGAAAAGTAAAGAAGCAAAAACTCAAACTAAACTTTATTATATAACTCTCACTCGATTACATAGATAGATCACGAAACTAGCACTCAAAAATAGATCATACTAAACTTTTATTCAACTAAATCATGAAATAGCTAAGGATCGAACTAAGATAGGTAAAGGTAATAAAAATGATGATGATACGATACCGGGGCATCTCCCCCAAGCTTGGCACAAGCCAAGGGGAGTGCTGATACCTGTGTACTCAAGTATCCTTCTTTGGTGATGGTGGTGATGGAGCAGTGTGCTTGTATTCCAATATATTCATGAGTGCCTCCCTTAAACTTTGAATCTCTCGAAGGGCTCGATGAAGAAACTCAGTGTTCTTTTCCATTTCAGCCATGATATGTTTATTCTCCGGACCCCAAGAGTTTGTTCCTGCATCACTTTCTCTTGGATGAGATATGTCCCAATTGGATGGTATGTGCACACGAGGAGTGTTTTCAAACCCATAATTGTGAATCAAATTGTGAAAATTGTTTTGATGTAACCTGTGTAAAGGCCTCCTTGGAGGGAGTCCTTCTTACACTTCAGGGCTCTCTTTATTGTTTGTTGATCTCATGGCTTGATGGGGATTAGGACGAGTGGAGATGCCAGCCAGTGTGCCCCTCTCGGAAGCCGGAGGGTGAGCTCCAAGAGAATTCCCTTCATCTTCTTCCATGGCAACCTCTTCAATTCACTCTCCCCTTAACTCCACTTGTAGCAACCAAGCATCATCTTCTTCATTGTTGGAGGAGGGAGAAGACATGATGCCTGGCTTGATAGATCTGACAGAAAAACAACACGAAACAAGAACAGGGGATTTCTCCATGATACGGTGGTCAAATCGTCCGGGGGTATATATAAAGATTTTTTATCTTGGGAAACAAGTATACAGAAGGAAAACGGAGTCGGGAAGGTGCCCGAGGGGCCCACTACCCACCAGGGCGCGCCGGGTGGGGCAGGCGCGCCCTGGTGTCTTGTGGGCACCTGGGTTGCCTTCCCAGTTGTTTCTTATTTTTCTATTTTTTCTAATATTCCAAAACTGACAGAAAATATTTTTGTGAATTTTTCGGAGACCGTTTACTTACAATATCACATACCTCTTCCTTCTCAGGGTTCTGGAGTATTCTGGAGGTTTCTTTTATGTGTTCCTCTGGTGTCATGGTTTGGATAATGTTAGTTTCAACATTAATAGGCGTACCTGAAATATAGTGCTTAATTCTTTGTCCATTGACCACCTTCGGGTTGGTACCTTAGGCATTATTAATCTTGATAGCTCCAGAGCGATAAACTTCTTCGATGATATATGGTCCTTCCCATTTGGAAAGAAGTTTTCCTGCAAAAAATCTAAAAAGAGAATTGTACAATAGAACATACTCACCAACTTTGAATTCCCACTTTTGGATTCTGTTGTCATGCCATCTTTTAACTTTTTCTTTAAATAGTTTGGCATTTTCATAAGCTTGGGTTCTCCATTCATCTAGTGAGCTAATATCAAATAACCTCTTTTCACCGGCAAGTTTGAAATCATAATTGAGTTCTTTAATTGACCAATATTGTTTATGTTCTAACTGGAGAGGCAAATGACAAGCTTTTCCATAGACCATTTTGTACGAAGACATACCCATAGGATTTTTATAAGCTGTTCTATAGGCCCAAAGTGCATCATCAAGTTTCTTAGACCAATTCTTTCGGGACCTATTGACAGTTTTTTGTAATATCAATTTTATTTCTCTATTGCTAAGTTCAACTTGACCACTAGATTGAGGATGATAGGGTGATGCAATTCTATGGTTGACATCATATTTAGCAAGCATTTTACGGAAAGCGCCATGAATGAAATGTGAACCACCATCAATCATTAAATATCTAGGGACTCCAAACCTTGGGAAGATAACTTCTTTAAGCATTTTAATGGAAGTGTTATGATCAGCACTACTAGTTGGAATAGCTTCTACCCACTTAGTAACATAATCAACAAACAACCAAAATATGTGTATACCCATTAGAGGAAGGAAAAGGTCCCATATAATCAAAGCCCCAAACATCAAAAGGTTCAACAACAAGTGAATAATTCATAGGCATTTCCTGACGCTTACCAATATTACCAATTCTTTGACATTCATCACAAGACAAGACGAACTTACAGGCATCCTTGAAAAGAGTAGGCCAATAAAAACCAGATTGTAATACCTTATGTGCAGTTCTATCTCCCGCATGATGTCTGTAACACCCCCAGTGGTTAGCCACAGTAATCCCATTTTGATAATGCCAAGTCAGCATGATTATCAGTGCATGATCATCATTAACATCATATTGCATTTCAACTCCTAACCTCAAATTCAAATTTAAGTGAAAGTGGAAAATAAAAGTTGCCTGAACCTGAAAACTAAAATGTGCATCATGTTGCAAATATTCTCATAGCATTTATAAAAATGATTGCAACATTTGTTGGAATTGTAAAAGGACTCGAACAACAAGGAACAGCAGCAACATAACACTGTTTAATCCTTTTTCAATTTAAATAAAATCCAAACAAAAAGATATGGACCCCAAACCAAATTCTAGCAGTGACAGATAATGCACTGTAAATAATGGAGCAAGTCTCATATTTTACAAAAGTCTTTTGGAATAAAAATAAAAGAGAAAACAGAAAAGGAAAATAAATAGTATAAAAAAAAGTAAAAAGGAAAAGCCCCCCCCCGGACCAACTGGGCCGTGGCCCAGCTGGCCACCAGGCCACCACCCAGGCCGGCCCATTCCCCCCTGGCCTATACCTCCCCCTCGGGCCGAACCCTAGCCGCTACACCCCCCACCCCCTCGCTCACTCCTTTCCCCACCCCACCCGATCCAGAACCGGATCGGGGGAGCTCCCGCACCGCCGCCCGCGTCGCCCCGACGCGCCCCGTCGCCGCCTCGCCCTCGCGCCGACGCCGTCGCTAACCGCCGTCGCCGCTCGCCTTGTCGCGCCCGCTGCCTTGACCCTGCATCGGGGGTGAGCCGCGCCCCTCTCCTCTTCTCTCTCCCCGACGCCGCGCCCGCATGTCGCCGCCGGTCGCGCTCGCCCGGGCCCAGTCCCGCTCGCGCACGGCCTCGCCCATCCCCGTCGCCTCCTCCCCTGCGCCACTCCCTCGCCGCCCTACCGCACCGTCCCCGCGCGCCCGCCTTCGCCTGTTGCTCGCCCCGCCATCGTCCGACCAGTGCCCGCGCGCTCCGGCCCCGCCACCTGCGCCGCGCGCCGCCACCCTCCCTGCCGCTCCGCCCCGCACGCGCTGCCGCGCCCGCGCCGGCCGCGCCCGCCGCCCGCACGCCCGTGCCCGCTCGCTGTGGCCTCTGGGCCACCGACAGCCGGGCCCCACCCCCTGACCCACTGACAACGGGGCCCCACGCCCTTAAAACGTTTAAAAAAAAAGAAATGAAAAATGAAAATAAATAATAATAAACAAAATAATTAAAATAAATAATTAGATAATTAATTTAATTAATCCTGTTTAATTAGACTAATTAATTAGTTAACTTAAACTAACCCTAATGACTGCTGACGTCAGCATGATGTCATGCTGACGTCATCTTTTACTATTCTGGATAATGTTTATTTTAAATAATTAAATAAATTCCAGAAATTAATAAAAACTTTAGAAAATCATTTTAAATAATCCGTAACTCCGATGGAAAAACTTTGTACATGAAAGTTGCTCAGAACGACGAGACGAATTCGAATACGCGCTCCGTTCGTCTGTCACGCGTCTCTAACTATCCGAACGTGCAACCGTTCCCCTCCGGTCATCTGTCTGACAAATGTCCGGAACCGGGAAAACATTCCCGGATGGATTCCTCCTTCCTCGGTGACGTGCAACCACACGTTAGAACACACCCGGCACTGCATATTGTCATGCCGTACTTTGTGTTGCTCTTGTTTGCTTTATATTTATACTGTTTCCTCCCCCTCTTCTCTCTCGATAGAGCCCGGTGCCGACGCAGCTCCGGTGATTGGTTCCAGTACTGACGACCTTGCCTTTGCCGCCGAGCAACCAGGCAAGCCCCCCCCCCCTTTTGATCATCCCGATATCGCCCATTCTATTTCTCATGCTTGCATTAGAATTGCTGCTGCTGCTGCTTTACCTATTCTGATGCATAGCCTGTTCATTGTAACCTGCTGTTGATAATTACCTGCATATCCTAAACTGTTTAGTCTAGGCTGGGTAGAGACCTATCAGTGACCCCACTTATCCCGACTGCCGCGCTGGATCGTCAGAAGACCCGATCAACGGGATTGAAGACCAGGCCCCGACACCGCACATCACCCCCCCCTTAGTTGTAACGACACTGCAGCGTTACTATCGAGTGCCGAGGGTGAAACCTCATGTAGCACTTCTGATGTTAACTCTGTAGAGTAGCTATTCGGTCGTGGTCATCGAGGGTGAATCCTCCTTCGCCACTTCCGGTAACGACGCTGTCGTGCAACACATCAAGTGTGAACCCATCGAGGGTGAATCCTCCGAGTTCACCTTGACAGACACATCGAGTAGGAATCCAACGAGGGTGATACCTCGGATTCCCCTGATGTTATGGACACACGGATACTTGGACTTTACACTGTTCCTTGGATAGGCGGGTCGGCCCTGAGGGGTACCCGCGTGCGCCTGAGAGGCGAGTGTTGTGAAGACGGGTGCCTGTGTGGTGCCCGAGTGGTGAATACGAGGCGCGGCCGGGCATTCTTAACCCTTGCCGCAAGTCCTCGAGACGGGGCGACGGGGTCACATCTTTCGTGAGTCTCTGCTCGTTACCGCAAGCCCCTAGTCCTAGCGATTTGGATATTTGATCCGAGCAGGCCTCTGGTCTGATAGCACTAACCATCACGTGGGCATAGTATGGGCGTCCTGCATCGTATGCATCAGCCGAAAGCTCTGTCAGACGTCCAGTTCAGCCTCGTGGCCGGGCCGGGCCAGTACCATCCAGGACTGAGGTGGTGCTCGTCCCGACCCTGCACACACCGACCCGGAGTGCACAGGGCGATGGCCCATGACCCCTGAGCGCTTAGGATATAGACCGACGGGGACCTCTCTGCTGAGCTGTAGGTAGGGTTGCGATGTGTCGTTTGGCCGAGGCCGGGCATGACCCAGGAAAGTGTGCCCGGCCGGAGTTAATCGAGCGTGTTGGGTAAGTTGGTGCACCCCTGCAGGGAAGAACACTTCTATCGATAGCCGGTCCTACGGTAAAGGACACTCGGAGTTGTATCCTGATTGATACAATTTAGAACTGGATACCTGTGATGAGACCTGTATATATGGCTCTGGGATTGCTTCTCGCAGGGAGTCGAGAAGGGATCTCAGGACGAGGTTGATGACTGTATGGCTCTGGGATTGCTTTCTCGCAGGGAGTCGAGAAAGGATCTCTGGGTGAGGATGAGACTTAATGTTACTACTACATTATATTGACCTGCTCTACCCTCTTCTATTTCTGCAAGACCTCTGAAGATGCTAGTCTTCGATAGGACTAGGCCTTCTCTCTATTCTGGCATTTCTGCAGCCCAGTCCACATATACAGCCTCCCTTTGAAAATGTTGCATATGTAGTATAGATCCTTGCTTGCTGTGTACTTCTGAGTACTCACGGTTGCTTTGTTTTCCTTTTCTCCCCGTATCAGTTTGTCGTAACAAGATGACGGAGCCCCCTGAGACAGATGCCCCGACGATCGCTACTACTACTACCCAGACGATGGATACTACTACGAGTTGATTGACGACCAGGAGTAGGATCGGAGGGTCCCAGGCAGGAGGCCTTCGCCTTTCGATCGTAGTGTTTTATTTTGCCCCGCCTTTCTAAAGGCCTTTCTGTTCTATTTCATATCTGTACTCAGATATCTGATGCTTCCGCTGACGCTTGTTCGCAAGCTTATGTATTCGAGCCCTCGAGGCCTCTGGCTTGTAATATAAAGCTTGTATGACCTTATTTATGTTTTAGAGTTGTGTTGTGATATCTTCCCGTGAGTCCTTAGGCTTGATCGTGTGCATTTACGTGTATGATTAGTGCACGATCGGGCCGGGGGCGTCACAATGTCCTCCGTAGGCTTCAGAGGGACATTTCCGTAGGATTTGTTCCTGTTCATGCTCAGGTACACAACGTCTAATAATACCATCTACTCCTTCTTTATAAATATGTGAGTCATCCCAAAAGTAATGTCTTAAGTCATAGAAGAACTTTTCTTTTGTTGGTATGTGAAAATAGGTGGTATAAATTTAGCAACAATATAATTAGCATAATCAGCATACCAAGGAGTATTATGAGAAGCATTTATGACAGCTAGTTGTTCATCAGGAAAGCTATCATCAATAGGTAGTGGGTCATCAAGAATATTTTCTAACCTAGACAAGTTATCAGCTACCGGGTTCTCAGCTCCTTTCCTATCAGTAATGTGCAAGTCAAATTCTTGAAGCAAGAGAACCCACCTAATGAGTCTAGGTTTAGCATCTTTCTTTTCCATAAGATATTTAATAACAACATGGTCGGTGTGAACAATTACTTTAGAATCGACAATGTAAGATATGAATTTATCACAGACAAACACAACTGCTAAAAATTCTTTCTCAGTAGTAGCATAATTTCTTGGGGCACTGTCTAGAGTTTTACTAGCATAATGGATAACATTTAATTTCTTATCAATTCATTGGCCTAGAACAGCACCAACTGCATAATCACTAGCATCACACATAATTTCAAAAGGCAAGTTCCAATCAGGTGGTTGAACTATAGGTGCAGAAGTTAAGGCTTTATTAAGTGTTTCAAAGGCTTCTACACAATCATCATAAAAAACAAATGGAACATCCTTTTGTAAAAGATTAGTAAGAGGCCTAGAAATTTTAGAGAAGTCTTTAATAAACCTCCTATAGAACCCATCATGACCGAGGAAACTATGAATACCTTTAATGTCTTTAGGACATGGCATTTATCAATTGCATCCACTTTAGCTTTATCCACCTCAATACCTCATTCAAAAATTTTATGCCCCAGGATAATGCCTTCATTAACCATTAAGTGGCACTTTTCCCAATTCAAGACAAGATTAGTTTGTTCACATCTCTGCAAAACTCGATCAAGGTTGCTTAAGCAATCATCAAAAGAAGTTCCGTAAACGGAAAAATCATCCATGAAAACCTCAACAATCTTTTCACAAAAATCAGAGAATATAGCAGTCATACATCTTTGAAAGGTAGCAAGTGCATTACATAAACCAAAAGGCATACGTCTATAAGCATAAGTTCCAAAAGGGCAAGTAAAGGTGGTTTTCTCTTGATCGGGTTGCGATACAGGTATTTGAGAGAAACCGGAATATCCATCAAGAAAACAAAAGTGTGTGTGCTTTGACAATCTTTCTAACATTTGATCAATGAAAGGCAGAGGGTAATGATCTTTGCTAGTAGCTTTATTAAATTTTCTAAAATCAATTAGCATTATATAGCCAGTCACTATTCTTTGTGTAATAAGTTCATTTTATCATTAGGAACAACAGTAATACCTCCTTTCTTAGGGACACAATGAACATGACTTACCCATCTACTATCAGCTATGGGATAGATTATACTTACTTCCAAAAGTTTTAGTATTTCTGTTCTTACCACTTCCTTCATCTTAGGATTCAATCATCGTTGGTGATCAACAACGGGTTTAGCATCAGGTTCCATATTAATCTTGTGCTGACAGAGAGCGGGACTAATGCCCTTAAGATCAGCAAGAGTATATCCAATAGCAGCACGGTGCTTCTTCAGAATTTTTAATAATCTCTCTTCTTCGTGTTCTGAAAGGTTAGCACTAATAATAACAGGATATATATTTTTCTCATCAGGATAAGCATACTTCAAAGTGTCAGGCAATTGCTTTAATTGAAACACTGGATCACCTTTAGGTGGAGGAGGACCTCCTAAAGTTTCAATAGGCAAATTGTGTTTAAGGATAGGTTGTTGTTCAAAGAATTTTTTTTCTATTTCATTTCTTTCACGCAAGTGCATATCATTCTCATGGTCTAGCAAATATTGTTCTAGTGGATCAGTAGGAGGTATGATACATCTCCATCGTATCTACTTTTCCAAACTCTTTTGCCCTTGTTTGATTTGAATGGAACTAACTCGGACTGACGCTGTTTTCAGCAGAATTGCCATGGTGTTATTTTTGTGCAGAAATAAAAGTTCTCGGAATGACCTGAAACTTCACGGAGATCATTTTTGGAATTAATAAAAAATATTGGTGAAAGAATCAACAGAAGGGGGCCCACACCCTGTCCACAAGGGTGGGAGGCGCGCCCACCCCCCCATGGCGCGCCATCCGTCCTTGTGGTCCCCCTAGACCTCCACCGACCTCAACTCCAACTCCATATATTCACATTTGAGGGGAAAAAATCAGAGAGAAGGATTCATCGCGTTTTACGATACGAAGCTGCCGCCACCTCCTGTTCTTCCTCGGGAGACCAGATCTGGAGTCCGTTCGGGGCTCCGGAGAGGGGAAATCGCCGCCGTCATCATCATCAACCATCCTCCATCACCAATTTCATGATGCTCACCGCCGTGTGTGAGTAATTCCATCGTAGGCTTGCTGGACGGTGATTGGTTGGATGAGATTTACCATGTAATCGAGTTAGTTTTGTTAGGGTTTGATCCCTAGTATCCACTATGTTCTAAGATTGATGTTGCTATGACTTTGCTATGCCTAATGCTTATCACTAGGGCCCGAGTGCCATGATTTCAGATCTGAACCCTTTATGTTTCCATGAATATATTTGTGTTCTTGATCCTATCTTGCAAGTTATAGTCACCTACTATGTGTTATGATCCGGCAACCCCGGAGTGACAATAGTCGGGACACTTCCCGGTGATGACCGTAGTTTGAGGAGTTCATGTATTCACTAAGTGCTAATGCTTTGGTCCGGTTCTCTATTAAAAGGAGGCCTTAATATCCCTTAGTTTCCAATAGGACCCCGCTGCCACAGGAGGGTAGGACAAAAGATGTCATGCAAGTTCTTTTCCATAAGCATGTATGACTATATTCGGAATACATGCCTACATTATATTGATGAACTGGAGCTAGTTCTGTGTCACCCTATGTTATAACTGTTGCATGATGAATGCCATCCGACATAATTATCCATCATTGATCCATTGCCTACGAGCTTTTCACATATTGATCTTTGCTAAGTTACTTTTCCGTTGCCACTGTTACAATTGCTACAAAACTGCTACTGTTACTTTTGCCACCGTTACCATTACTTCCATACTACTTTGCTACTAAATACTTTGCTGCAGATATTAAGTCTTTCAGGTGTGGTTGAATTGACAACTTAGCTGCTAATACTTGAGAATATTGTTTGGCTCCCCTTGTGTCGAATCAATAAATTTGGGTTGAATACTCTACCCTCGAAAACTGTTGCGATCCCCTATACTTGTGGGTTATCAAGACCTTTTTCTGGCGCCGTTGCCGGGGAGCATAGCTCTATTCTCTGAGTCACTTGGGATTTATATCTGTTGATCACTATGAGGAATTTGAAAGAACCAAGATTTTTCCCCTCAACTACGAGGGGAGGTAAGGAACTGCAATCTAGCTCTGCACTTGACTCACCTTCTGTTTTGAGTAAGCTTGCGACACCTACACCTGCTAGTAATTCTGATATGTCGCAAGTAATTGATGATGCCACTTCTACTATGCATGATGCTAATGATGATACTACTTCTTTGCTTGATAATACTGTGCCACTAGGTGAATTTCTTGATGAACAACTTGCTAGGGTTAGAGAAAATATTATTGAAACTGAAGATTATGATTCTCCCCCTAGATATGAATTGCCTGTTGTACCTGAGGGTTATATTATGGATGAAGAAACTGCTAGAGACTTTCTTGCTTGCAATGATAGAGAAGATCTTAAGAAACTGTTAGCTAAGCTGAAAGAAAAATCCTTGAATGCTAGAATGAAATATGATCCCAATTTTGCTACTTCACCTATTTTTGTTACTGATAAGGATTATGAATTCTCTGTCGATCCTGAGTTAATTACTTTGGTTGAATCTGATCCCTTCTATGGTTATGAATCTGAAACAGTTGTGGCACATCTTACTAAATTGAATGATATAGCCACCCTATTTGCTCATGAAGAAAAAATTCGCTATTATTATATTCTTAAGTTGTTTCCTTTATCATTAAAGGGTGATGCTAAGATTATGGTTTAATTCTCTTGCTTCTGGTTGTGTGCGTAGTCCCCAGGATATGATATATTATTTCTCTCAAAAATATTTCCCTGCTCATAAGACACAAGCTGCTCTAAAAGAAATATTTAACTTTGTGCAAATTGAAGAAGAGAGTCTCCCACAAGCTTGGGGGAGGCTTCTCCAATTACTTAATGCTTTGCCTGATCATCCTCTCAAGAAAAATGAAATACTTGATATCTTTTATAATGGACTAACCGATGCTTCTAGGGACCACCTAGATAGTTGTGCTGGTTGTATTTTCAGGGAACGAACTGTTGAGCAAGCTGAATTGCTATTGAATAATATATTGAGTAATGATAATGATTGGACACTTCCTGAACCAACTCCTAAGCCAACTCCGAAGAAAAGGGGTATTCTATTTCTCAGTCCTGAAGATATGCAAGAGGCAAAGAAATCTATGAAAGAAAAAGGTATTAAAGCTGAAGATGTTAAAAATTTATCGCCTATTGAAGAAATACATGGTCTTGATAACCCGACACAGGTAGTAGAGGTAAACTCTCTCCGTAGATTTGATGAAGGTGATATTCCTCATAATAAGTCTGCTAGTCAATGCTTGGATGAGTTTGATAATTTTATTGCTAAACAAGAAAACTTCAATGCTTATGTTAGTAGACAATTGAAACGTAACGCTTACATGCTTGACCACTTGAGTAATTATATGAGTAGAACTGTTAATGATCTTAAGCTTATTAGTAAACATGCTTCCATGGTTACAACTCAAGTAGAACAAGTACTTAAGGCACAAGATGATTTGCTTAATGAGTTGAATAGTAAGAACAATGATAATGCTGTTAGGGTTATGACTAGAGGTGGTAAGATGACTCAGGAACCTTTGTATCCTGAGGGCCATCCTAAGAGAGTTGAGCACGATTCTCAGAAAGTTAATACTGATGCACCGAGCCCTAGTAATAAAAAGAAAAAGAAAACTGATAGGACTTTGCATGCTTCTAGTGAACCTACTATAGATACACCTGAGAATCCCAATGATATTTCTATTTCTGATGCTGAGACACAATCTGGTGATGAACATGAACCTAGTGATGATGTTGATAATGATGTTCATGTTGATGCTCAACCTAGTAATGATAATGACGTAGAGATTGAACCTGCTGTTGATCTTGATAACCCACAATCAAAGAATCAACGTTATGATAAGAGAGACTTTGTTGCTAGGAAACATGGTAAAGAAAGAGAACCATGGGTTCAGAAACCCATGCCATTTCCTCCTAAGGCATCCAAGAAAAAGGATGATGAGGATTTTGAGCGCTTTGCTGAAATGATTAGACCTATCTTTTTGCGTATGCGTTTGACTGATATGCTTAAAATGCCTCCTTATGCTAAGTACATGAAAGATATTGTTACAAATAAAAGAAAGATACCGGAAGCTGAAATTTCCACCATGCTTGCTAATTACACTTTTAAGGGTGGAATACCAAAGAAACTTGGAGATCTAGGAGTACCAACTATACCATGCTCCATTAAAAGAAACTATGTTAAAACTGCTTTATGTGATCTTGGAGCCGGTGTTAGTGTTATGCCTTTCTCTTTGTATCATAGACTTGAATTGAATAAGTTGACACCTACTGAAATCTCTTTGCAAATGGCTGATAAATCAACTGCTATACCCATTGGTATTTGTGAGGATGTGCCTGTTGTGGTTGCAAACGTTACTATCTTAACGGACTTTGTTATTCTTGATATTCCCGAGGACGACAGTATGTCGATCATCCTTGGTAGACCCTTTTTGAATACTGCAGGGGCTGTTATTGATTGCAATAAAGGCAATGTCACTTTTCATGTTAATGGTAATGAGCATACGGTACACTTTCCGAAGAAACAACCTCAAGTTCATAGTATCAACTCTATTGGAAAAATTTCAACTATTACTATTGGAGGTTTTGAATTCCCTCTCCCTACTGTCAAAAAGAAATATGATATTCTTATTGTTGGGGACATGCATATCCCTGTTGAGGTAACCTAGTGTTATTCGAAAATTCTCCGGTTTCATGTCATTCGGAAGAAGTTTGTTAATAAGACTTGATCAACCTTGTTAACGGATTCCTTTTGATGGGCATGAGATGGATGAATTTAGAAGGCACAACTTTCTGTACCTACTTTTTACTTTCTGTTATTTAGATTTAATGAAGCAAAAATAGTATTTTTCGTCTGTTTTCTGAATTATCCTTGAAATAAAAAAAATATCCCAAAAATAAAAGTTCTCCAAATACCCTGAAAATTTAGTATGATTTTTTATAGAATATTTTAGAATTTCTGGCACTGAGAACACACCAGGGGGACCCACCACCTGTCCACAAGGGTGGAGGGCGCGCCCCCCAGTCTTGTGGGTCCCACGTGGCCCCCTCCACTTATTCCAGCACCCATCCACTTCGTCTTCCTCCAGAAAAAATCATCCCGTAGCTCAAACTCGTGTTCTTGCTCATTTTGCTGCCATTTTTGATCTCCTTGTGTAAAGCTCCATTTGCAAAACTGTTTTGGGGGATTGTTCTTTGGTATGTGACTCCTCCAATGGTCCAATTAGTTTTTGTTCTAGTGCTTTATATATTGCAAATTTTTGCTGCTGTAGTGACCCTGTTCTTGAGCTTGCATGTCAAATTTATATGGTCCAAAGTAGTTTTGATGCATAATATAGCCTCTAGGCACTTGTAGGAGTAGTTGCTATCAATTTTATTGAGTTTGGTTCACTTTTATTTTGAGTCACTAAAAATTTCAGAAATTTTTTAGAGGAAGAGAAATGTCTAGGAAAATGTACCAAGGTGGTTCTTCGAGGAAGCAAGCACCGAGGCTCGTGATACGGGAGCCGGACCTTGAACCACCAAGGGAAGCCCAAGTGCGTCCTTGTGAATGGCCGTCAGATGAATTCATGGTTCGTGCAGGCTTCAAGGATGAATTTGATGCATATGTACGGAATGCTGATCTTGAGGACTTCGTGTCAAACAAGTGCCAACAATACTATTATCTCACCAATTCCTTTGTGCGAAGGTTTGAATTTTCATCTAAGCGCAATACCCATACTGTTTTATTTGATCTTTATGATGAATCATATACCATGGACCTTGAAGATTTTAATACTGCTTGCAAAATCCCACAATGGGGCCTTCTTAGTGAGCCTCACGAATCTGAATATAATGATTTCCTTACTAGCATCACTGTGGGAGAAACTAGAAATATCACACAAGCTACTATAGGGAGCATTCACTTTCCTGCCATACATTATTTTGCTCTCTTTATAGGTAGATGCATTAACGGTAAGCATGAGCATAGCCACCTTTGCGTTCCTGATCTTAGTGCCCTCAAGTGTGCAGTGCTAGGTGACAAGCGATATAATTTGAGGGATATTATTGCAAGGAGGTTACATCTTAATGCTAAAGATGGAGATTTATTTGGTGGGATTTATGCAACTCGCTTAGCTAATTATCTTGGAGTACCCATAAGGGAGAATGACATGGAGTTGCCACCTGCTTTTCTTGATTATGATGCTTTAGTACGCTATCAGTTTCTTGAGAGGAACAAACAGTCCCTCCAGTACCAACTAATCTTTGACAGACGGCGTGCCGTCCATATTACCCTTCCTGCTCCTGCCTTCTTTAACTTTCAGGTAAATGGGAGATATTTTATAACTAGATAGGAGGCGAACGAGTATGAGAGGACAGCGGAGGCTGCTCGCCTCCAGGAGGCAGCCCGCAAAGCAGCAGCTGCCGCAGCACAATACGACCCCAACTATGACTTTGGATATCATCCGGGCCAGTGGTGGCCTTAGACCAACTTAGGCTAAAAGCCTAAGCTTGGGGGAGTACGTATTTCTCACCGACATTACATTCATGTTCACACACTCATTCTAGTTGTCGGTGTTCATACTTTTTCATTGTATTATCCATGTTAGGTTATTTTTTTTCTCGCTTTCTTCTTGAGTATTTGAAAAAGCCTTTGAGAAAAACAAAAAAATTAGTTGTAGCTTAGTTTACTTTCCATGCTTAGGTGTAGTATTAAAGAAACCCAAAAAGATTTCTCGTTCTTCTTTTACTTGTTGGGAGCTTTCCCGTGTAAATAGGTTTTCTCGTTCTTGTTTTACTTTCTTCAGAAAAACAAAAAACTCCAAAAACATTTCAGTGTGTTTCTTTGAAATTCTTTTCTTTTCTTTGGGGGTCGAAGGGAGAAGACCACGATGAAAATGTTGAGTGGCTCTCATATGCATTATTGTTGATCTAACAAAGAGCCCATATTACCTTGTCTTCTCCTTTGAATAAATGTTTGCAGATTCCAACTTAGTCCAATGCACATGCACTATTATTATTATTCACATCGTTCGGTCGTGTAAGTGAAAGGCAATAATGACGATATATGATGAAGTGATTGAGATGAGGAAAAGCTAGTATGAACTCGACCTATCTTGTTTTTGTAAATATGATTAGTTCATCGTTCTTGTTTCAGCCTATTATGAATGAAACATGTTTGCAATGACAATTAGAGATTATAGTTATTCATGCCATGCTTAATTAGCTAGGAGGTTTATAATGGTTTACCTTGCGTGCCAACATGCTTTTAAAATGGTTGTGATGTAGTATGATAGGATGGTATCCTCCTTTGAATGATTCGAGTGGCTTGACTTGGCACATGTTCACGCATGTAGTTGAAACAAAATCAACATAGCCTCCATGATATTTATGTTCATGGTGATTTATATCCTACTCATGCTTGCACTCAATGTTGGTTAATCTCAATGCATGTTTATGACTGTTGTCGCTCTCTAGTTGGTCGCTTCCCAGTCTTTTTCTAGCCTTCACTTGTACTAAGCGGGAATACTGCTTGTACATCCACTTCCATAAACCCAAAGTTGTTCCATATGAGTCCACCATACCTTCCTATATGCGGTATTTACCTGCCGTTCCAAGTAAATTTGCATGTGCCAAACTATAAATCTTCAAATGATTATCTGTTTTTATGCCCGAATCGCTCATGTAGCAACTAGGGCTGTTAGTATCTTCCATGCTAGGTGGGTTATTCTCACGATGAGTGGACTCCGCTCATCATTCACGAGAAAATGGCTGGTAGTCGGGATGCCCGGTCCCATGCTCAAATCAAATCAAAATAATTGCAAACAAAACTCCCCCAGGATTGTTGTTAGTTGGACGGTACCCGTTGTTTCGGACCAGCCGTGGAGTGTGATTGTTGGTGGAGGGGGAGTAAAAAAAAACTTTACCATTCTGTTTGGGAACCGCCTATAATGTATGTAGCATGGAAGATATTGAGGTCTCTTGGTTGTTATGTTGACAATGAAAGCATACCGCTCAAAATTATATTCATCTCTGTTTTAAAAACTCAAGCTCTGGCACCTCTGCAAATCCCTGCTTCCCTCTGCGAAGGGCCTATCTATTTACTTTTATGATGAGTCATCATTCTCTTATAAAAAGCACCAGTTAGAGAGCACCACTGTCATTTGTATGCTTTGTTGTTAATTGATATTGAGTATGACTGTGACTGGATCTCTTCTACCATGAATTACAATGTCTAGTCAGTCCTTGATCTTCAGGGGTGCTCTGCATTTATGTTTTGCGGTCTCAGAAAGGGCTAGCGAGATACCATCTTGTTATATCATATCATGATTGTTTTGAAAAAGTGTTGTCATCCGAGATTTATTATTATTGCTCGCTAGTTGATTATGCCATTGATATGAGTAAATGTGAGACATAAATGTTATTGTGAATATGGTTAGTTCATAATCTTTGCTGAAAACCTAAATGCTGGCTATACATATTTGCAACAACAAGATCAAACAGAGTTTGTAAAAGTTTTTCTTTATTACTTTTAGTCCGTCAACTGAATTGCTTGAGGACAAGCAATGGGTTAAGCTTGGGGGAGTTGATACGTCTCTATCGTATCTACTTTTCCAAACTCTTTTGCCCTTGTTTTCGACTCTAATTTGCATGATTTGAATGGAACTAACTCGGACTGACGCTGTTTTCAGCAGAATTGCCATGGTGTTATTTTTGTGCAGAAATAAAAGTTCTCAGAATGACCTGAAACTTCACGGAGATCATTTTTGGAATTAATAAAAAATATTGGCGAAAGAATCAACAGAAGGGGGCCCACACCCTGTCCACAAGGGTGGGAGGCGCGCCCACCCCCCCAGGGTGCGCCATCCGTCCTTGTGGGCCCCCTGGACTTCCACTGACCTCAACTCCAACTCCATATATTCACGTTCGGGGAGAAAAAATCAGAGAGAAGGATTCATCGCGTTTTACGATACGGAGCCGCCGCCACCTCCTGTTCTTCCTCGGGAGACCAGATCTTGAGTCCGTTCGGGGCTCCGGAGAGGGGAAATCGCCGTCGTCGTCATCATCAACCAGCCTCCATCACCAATTTCATGATGCTCACCGCCGTGCGTGAGTAATTCCATCGTAGGCTTGCTGGACGGTGATTGGTTGGATGAGATTTACCATGTAATCGAGTTAGTTTTGTTAGGGTTTGATCCCTAGTATCCACTATGTTCTAAGATTGATGTTGCTATGACTTTGCTATGCCTAATGCTTGTCACTAGGGCCCGAGTGCCATGATTTCAGATCTGAACCCTTTATGTTTCCATTAATATATTTGTGTTCTTGATCCTATCTTGCAAGTTATAGTCACCTACTACGTGTTATGATCCGGCAACCCCGGAGTGACAATAGTCGGGATACTTCCCGGTGATGACCGTAGTTTGAGGAGTTCATGTATTCACTAAGTGCTAATGCTTTGGTCCAGTTCTCTATTAAAAAGAGGCCTTAATATCCCTTAGTTTCCAATAGGACCCCGCTGCCACAGGAGGGTAGGACAAAAGATGTCATGCAAGTTCTTTTCCATAATCATGTATGACTATATTCGGAATACATGCCTACATTATATTGATGAACTGGAGCTAGTTCTGTGTCACCCTATGTTATAACTGTTGCATGATGAATGCCATCCAACATAATTATCCATCATTGATCCATTGCCTATGAGCTTTTCACATATTGATCTTTGCTAAGTTACTTTTCCGTTGCCACTATTACAATTGCTACAAAACTGCTACTGTTACTTTTGCCACCGTTACCGTTACTTCCATACTACTTTGCTACTAAATACTTTGCTGCAGATATTAAGTCTTTCAGGTGTGGTTGAATTGACAACTCAGCTGCTAATACTTGAGAATATTCTTTGGCTCCCCTTGTGTCGAATCAATAAATTTGGGTTGAATACTCTACCCTCAAAAACTGTTGCGATCCCCTATACTTGTGGGTTATCAAGGTACGTCAATAGAAGCAAGACTAATTATTTCATCCTTACTAGGAAATTCTTTATCATAAGGTTGTCTATGAAACTTAGATAAATTAAACTCATGAGACACATCAACAAAATTGACACTGACGGTTTCTTTCTCACAATCTATCTTAGCATTGCCAGTGTTCAAGAAGGGTCTACCAAAAATAATGGGACAAATGTCATCTTGTGGGGAACCAAGGACTAGAAAATCTGCAGGGTATTTTATTTTCCCACACAAGACTTCAACATCTCTAACAATCCCAAGTGGTTTGATGGTATCTCTGATAGCAAGTTTAATAGTAACATCTATGTCTTCTATTTTGGTGGGTGCTATATCATTCATAATTTCTTGGTATAAAGTAAAAGGGATAGCACTCACACTAGCAGCTAAGTCACATAAACCATGATAGCAATGATCTCCTATTTTAACTGAGACGACAGGCATGCCAACAACAGGCTTGTTCTTATCTTTAGTATCGGGTTTGGCAATTCTAGCAGCTTCATCACAGAAATAAATAACTTGCCCATCAACATTATCGACCAAGAGATCTTTGACCATAGCAACACTAGGTTCTACTTTAATTTGCTCAGAAGGTTTAGGTGCTTTAATGTTACTTTTGCGAACCACTGTTGATACCTTAGCATGTTCCTTTATCCTAACAGGGAAATGTGGTTTTTCAATATAAGCAGTAGGCACAACTGGATCAACATTGTATATGATAGTTTCATCTTTAACTATTACCGGTTCTTTAATTTCTTCTTTAATAGGGGGATGATATTTAAACCACTTCTCCTTAGGGAGATCAACATGAGTAGCAAATGATTCACAAAAAGAGGCAACTATCTCAGAGTCAAGCCCATATTTAGTGCTAAACTTGTGAAAAGCATCGGTATTCATAAAAGATTTAACACAATCAAAATCAAGCTTAATACCTGACTCTTTACCTTCGTCGAGTTCCCAATCTTCATAGTTGCGTTTAATTCTTTCCAAAAGATCCCACCTGAATTCAATAGTCTTCTTCATAAAAGAACCATCACAAGAAGTATCAAGCATGGATTGATCATTACGAGAAAGCCGAGCATAAAAATTCTGAATGATAATTGCTCTTGAGAGCTCATGATTGGGGCATGAATATAACATTGAATTAAGCCTTCCCCAAGCTAGAGCGATACTTTCTCCTTCACGAGGCCAAAAATTATATATATAATTCTGATCACGATGAACTAGATGAATAGGATATTTTTTTGGTGAAATTCCAATTTCAATCGATTCCAATTCCAAGATCCAATATCATCGCATAGCCTATACCATGTCAATGCTTTCCCCCCCAAAGATAAAGGTAAAACCTTCTTCTTAACCTCATCTCCGGGTAAACCTGCAAGCTGAAACAATCCACAAATTTCATCCACATGTATCAAATGCATATCGGGATGCTTCGTTCCGTCTCCTGCAAAAGGATTAGCTAGCAGTTGCTCTATCATACCCGAAGGAATTTCATAGCTAATATTTTCAGTAGGTGCAGTAGGTTGAGGGGCAACTCTTTGTGTTTCCGGTCAAGGTGAAGATACCCTGAACAAACCCCTCAAAGGATTGTTTTCCATAGTAACAAGTGACAATAAATTTCAGCACGTAATATAAATTTTTCCTTACCGATTTCCACTTACCAAGAGCGCTTCACTCCCCGACAATGACGCCAGAAAAGAGTCTTGATGACCCACAAGTATAGGGGATCAATCGTAGTTCTTTCGATAAGTAAGAGTGTCAAACCCAACGAGGAACAAAAGGAAATGACAAGTGGTTTTCAACAAGGTAATTTCTACAAGCACTGAAATTGTCGGTAATAGGTAGTTTGATAGCAAGATAATTTGTAACAAGTAACAATAGTAACAATAAGTGCAGCAAGACAGCCCAATCCTTTTGATGGCAAAGGACAGGCCGAAACGGTCTCATATAATAAGTAAAGCATTCTTGAGGGCACACGGGAATTTCATCTAGTCACTTTTATCATGTTGGTTTGATTCGCGTTCGCTACTTTGATAATTTGATATGTGGGTGGACCGGTGCTTGGGTGATGTTCTTACTTGAACAAGCCTCCCACCTATGATTAACCCCCTCGCAAGCATCCGCAATTACGAAATAAGTATTAAGATAAAATCTAACCATAGCATTAAACATATGGATCCAAATCAGCCCCTTACGGAATAGCGCATAAACTAGGGTTTAAGCTTCTGTCACACTAGCAACCCATCATCGTATAACTACTCCACAATGCATTCCCTTAGGCCCAAAGATGGTGAAGTGTCATGTAGTCGATGTTCACATAAGACCACTAAGGGAATCACAACATACATATCATCAAAATATCGAACACATATCAAATTCACATGAGTACTTGCAACATGACTTCTCCCGTGGCCTCAAGAACAAAGGTAACTACTCACAAATAATATTCATGCTCAAGATCAGAGGGATATTAAATAGTATAATGGATCTGAACATATAATCTTCCACCAAATAAACCATATAGCATCAACTACAAGATGTAATCGACACTGCTAGTCACCCACAGGTACCAATCTAAGGTTCCGGTACAAAGATTGAACACAAGAGATGAACTAGGGTTTTGAGATGAGATGGTGCTATTGAAGATGTTGATGAAGATTGGCCTCCCAAAGATGAGAGGGTTGTTGGTGATGACGATGGCTTCGATTTCCCCCTCCGGGAGGGAAGTTCCCCCGGCGGAATCGCTCCACTGGAGGGCAAAAGTGCTCCTGCCCAAGTTCCACCTCGAGACGGCAGCACTCTGTCCCGAAAGTCCTCTCCTTATTTTTTCTAGGTCAAAAGACCTTATGTACCAGAAGATGCGTGATACGTCTCCAATGTATCTATAATTTTTTATTGTTCCATGCTATTATATTATCTGTTTTGGATGTTTTATATGCATCAATATGCTATTTTATATTATTTTTGGGACTAACCTATTAACCTAGAGCCCAGTGCCAGTTTCTATTTTTTCCTTGTTTTTTAGCTTCGTGGAGAAGGAATACCAAACGGAGTCCAAATGGAATAAAATCTTCGCGATGATTTTTCTTGGACCAGAAGACACCCAGGAGACTTGGAGATGAAGTCGGAGGAGCCACGAGGTGGCCACAAGGGTGGAGGGCGTGCCCAGGGGGGTAGGGTGCGCCCCCTGCCTTGTGGGCCCCCCATGACCCTCCTGATCTAATTCTTTCGCCTATATATTCACATATATTCCCAAACCACCAGAGGAATCCACGAAAACACTTTTCCACCGCCGCAACCTTCTGTACCCATGAGATCCCATCTAGGGACCTTTTTCGGCACCCTGGTGGAGGGGGGTTCGATCACGGAGTGTCGTGGGAAACCACGGCCACCTATGGGGGCCATGAGCCCCTTTTGGTTCGGCTGGGTTATGGGCATGTTGCACAAAGAGCGGAGAATCATCGCGCAGCACGGCAGAGATCACCCGGGCAGTCTTTACCCAGGTTCAGGCCACCGTGAGGCGTAAAACCCTACTCCTGCTTTGGTGGATTGATTGTGGATAATGGTGGTGAACGTAGCACACTCGCCCGGCAAGGCCGCTCTGGGGGCAAGAGTGGCTACACGCGTATGGATATGCGAGAGTCCAATCCTTTCTACGGTCGCCATGGGCCTCCTTTTATAGATTAAGGGGTCACCACAGTGGCAAATCAATCTTTGCGTACTGATTAGATAGCTAACAGTGCTATCATATCTAACTCTACAGGCTGACAGAGCGCATTAAATGCGCCGCTCAGTGTCGCATCACAGCTCGCCCGGCAGGCCCCGCCGGGCTGTTTTGCCAGCTTTGCGCCTGCTCGCTTGACACGTCTCAGGACGGGTGTCATATGGAGATGTTTGCTGTAGGAAGTGGTTTCCATGTGGCAGAAAGCAGCCACTTAGTCACCTTGGAGCTCGACACCGCTTCGATTTCTGACTTGCGTCGCTTGTGAGGTGGAGCGGTGGAGTGGCTTGCCTCCGCCAGCCCCGGCAGGCCTGCCGGGACGGTCTGGGAGCTTGCTTCCGGCGCGAAACCCAACCCTACTAAGCTCGCCTGCCTGGCAAGGTAGGTCCTTCCCTTGGCGATGCCTCGTTCCTCTGGCTCGCCTTGGCCTTCTCGACTTGCACTTGGATCCTTCAAAGGAATTGATCCTCCTTGTTTGGTCTGATCTTGGTCTTGTAATCTTGTCTCTGGCCTGTGCACAGTCTGTGCAATGGACCCAGGGTCTGTTGCACCGACAGGAGCCCCCGGGCCTGGCACGGACGCGCCGATGGGCGTCGTCGGGGTAGACCCTAACCAGTGCATAGGCAGAAATGTAAGGGCGGCTCCGCCCCTTGAGATCTTCTTTGCTTCTTCATTAACCTGAGCTCGGGTCAATTTCCGGTTTTCCCGCGCGCCGTGCGACGCCAATTGTGGTGGGGTCATTCTTGTAATGGCCCATGAATGACTTGAACGCACGGGCGGGTAACTGCCAATTTACCCTTCCCACCGCGCCCTTATCCTCAGCCACGTATGCCGCATGCATTGAGTGGAGTAGGTAAATGTAGGCATGTGATGCGGGCGAGCATCAAGGCAGGGGCCTGGTCTTCTTGGATTGGTGGAGGAGGACGGCGGGTACTTGTCAGGGAATCAGCCCCCACCCCCAGCTCACCTATAAAAGGAGGAGCGGGGGAGAAGCGAAGGCATTCATCCACGTTCCACTCCTCCTCAGCCTTCTATTTCTTCTGGGTATGCTGAAAGGAAGAGCCCGGGGCCAGGCCTCGGGCCTTAGCTTGGAGTTGTTGACGATGTCAAATGCTCGTGCTGATGCTTGGGGAGTGAGTCTGGTCCGGTGCCGCGCGTCGCCGGGGGTCGCCACCCTGTTGGTGAGGTGTCCGGGGCTCTTGATGCTTGCCTGGGATGCAATGTATGGGGCCCTTGGTAATCCCAACACTGCTCCTTCCGGTGGACCTCATATTCTTGCTAAGGACGGCGACGTCTTCCTGCCCGCCAAGGTGGGGAGCGGCGTGCCTCGAGTGTCCTGCTCGTCGTAGTCGCTCACCGTTTCTTTGGGGGAGGTGCCGGGCTGGGGGTCCGGCATCTTCCTGGAGCGGTGGTGACGGAGAGAGATCGACGAAAGGTTGGGGAGGCGGGAAGCAGGGCGTCAGGTCGGAGTACGATGGCACCGACGCCTTCGTCTCGTATTGGCGACCTGCCGCCTCATCTTTCCGCTCTTCTCCTCCTTCCCCGGCACCATCATCACCAGTCTCTTCGGGTGATAGCCGGGGAGGGATGTTCCCTTGGTGCCTTCCCCCTCCTCCAACAGTCTTCCAGCTGGGCGTCGGCGGTTGATCCCTCCGGTGCTTGAGCTGGGGCTTCTTGCTGGTCCTGGAGGTGGTGATCAGGGCGCCGCCGTGCTGCTCTTTGTGCCCCTCCTTTGCAGCCTCGCCACTCTTGATCTTGTCAGGCCGCGCCCGGCAGGCCACGACGGGATCGGGGGTGGGCTCCTGCTTGGGTGCTCTTTCAGCCGTCTTCTCTTCCCACCGCAATACCTGGTGGAGGGAAAATGAAAAGAGGGGATCACGGGGCACTTATCTTTCTCCAGTCTTAAATCTGTAGGCACTTGCCAAATTTTAGTTCAAATAATGTAATCTCTTGTATCCATGTTTATGTTCCATGAGATTGGTACTTGTAGATCAGCATATTAATGAAAAAGATAAGCTTTGCCGGGTACTTCTGCATGTATGATATCCATGCAGAGGTGAAATGCCTCCATACTTTCATGTAAACAAGTAGATCCCGGTAAGCTACCTTGCCGGCACCCCTTAGGACTGCTGCCGTGAGGCTCAGCCTGCCGGGCGCAGAACCCATTGGGAGAGATCAGCCCCCCGCCAACCCCTTTCAGCCAAAGGCCACTACGACCATCCTGACCGAAGCAGTGTTCGTGCCAGTAGATGGAAGCACCTTTGTTTCTGAGGCGGCGAGGTTTTTGTATGCACAAGTTCTACTCACGGAACATGTATGGATAAGAGATGGAACTTATCTGTTTGGCTTGCCAGAGATCGCAGTGTTGGCTTGTCTTCGCATCCTCTTCCTAGGACTAAGTCCATGGCAGGAGCCTGCAGTTTATGCAAACGAAGATGATGCCAGATGCAATCTACCTACATGATCATGCAACCTATCTACATGAATCATGCAATGCTTATGAAATGCTTATGAATGCATGCAACTTGTCGGGGGCCCCCAGCACTTCATTTATTTCTCTGTTGCTCAGGGTCTGCGCCTGGCTTTGTACAAGGGGTTACATGCAGCTGAGGCAAGGCCTGTACAAAAGGGTGGCTGCCGGGCAGGGCCCGACAGCCGCACCTTACGGGTAGAACTTGCGGAGATGCTCAATATTCCATGAGTTTTGCAATTGAATGCCATCTCCGGTCTCCAGATGGACTGCGCCAGGTCTGGTGACTCGTACTACCCGGTAAGGGCCTTCCCACTTCGGCGACAGCTTGTTTGTACCCTTGGCGGACTGAACGCGCCTAAGGACAAGGTCACCTTCCTCAAAACACCGGGCATGAACCCTGCGGCTATGATAGCGACGCAGGGCTTGCTGATAGCATGCAGCACGCGTAGCAGCCCGGAGATGGTTCTCCTCGAGAAGCACAGCGTCGTCACGCATGTGCTGTTCCTGCGCTACTTCATCGTAGGCAAGCACTTGAGGTGACCCGTAAATGAGTTCCGTGGGGATAACTGCTTCTGCCCCATAGACTAGGGAGAAGGGAGTCTGCCCGGTAGCTCGGTTTGGTGTCGTTCTGAGGGACCAAAGAACCACTGGCAGCTCATTGATCCATTGCCTGCCGTGCTTCCACAGCTTATCAAACATTCTCATCTTGAGTCCTCGCAACACTTCAGCGTTTGCCCTCTCAGCTTGTCCATTGCTTCTGGGATGTGCGACAAATGCAAATGAGATCTTGCTTCCGAGGGCATGAACATATTGCATGAAGGCGCGGCTCATGAACTGGGTGCTGTTGTCGGTGATGATCCGGGCAGGGACCCCGAAGCGGCACACCAATCCTTTCAAGAACTTGATAGCTGACTGAGCATTCACCTTTCTCACGGCATCCACTTCCGGCCACTTTGTAAACTTGTCGATTGCAACGAACAAGAATTCAAAGCCCCCGGCAGCTCGAGGGAAAGGGCCGAGGATATCGAGCCCCCAGACCGAAAACGGCCATGACAAAGGGATTGGCTGGAGTGCTTGGGCAGGCAGATGGATATTTTTGGAATGGAACTGACAGGCTTCACACTTGGTGACGAGCTCAACCGCATCTTGGAGGGCTGTGGGCCAATAGAATCCTTGTCGGAATGCTTTCCCAACCAAAGCCCTTGATCCAATGTGGGAGCCACACATGCCTTTGTGTATCTCTGCCAGCAATTCCTTTCCTCCTTCCCAGCAAATGCACTTCAATTTCACACCGTTGGGCCTTCTTCTGTATAGTGTGTCATCGACAAACTGATACATACTGGCCCTCCGGGCTACTCTTTCAGCTTCTTCTTGCTCTTCGGGAAGTTCTCCGGTTTGGAGGAAATGGACTATGTGCCTTGCCCAAGTTGGAGCCTGAGGCTCGGCAACAAGGACTAGCGGCACCTCCTCATTCGTGGGGGCGCATCCCTTGACTGCGGGGGCCAGTGGCCCGGCAGGAGGGTGCAGCCCGGCAAGCGAAAGGGAGTTGTTCCCGGCAGGGTCCCAGCCAGGAGCCCCGAAAGGCTCTACTGGGAGAGGCTTACTGGAGTCCAATTTCCTCCTCTTTTGGGCCATTATTGTCGGGGATACGGAGGGCTGAGTAAGATGGAGAACAAAAGTCCCTGGTTCCACAAGAAGATTCTGCGCAGCGCACTTTGACAGGTGATCAGCAATGCTGTTTTCCGCACGGGGTACGTGCTCTGTTTGCAACCCGTCAAAGCGCTCCTCCAATCTTCTCACTTCCTTGACGTATGCCTCCATCAATGGGATTTGGTAATCCTTGTTGACTTGTCTCACCACCAGTTGTGAATCTCCTCGAATGATCAGCTTCTTGATTCCCAATTCTGTGGCAATTCTGAGCCCGGTAAGAAGCCCTTCATATTCTGTTATATTGTTGGTTGCCTCCTCCCGGGGAAAGTGCATCTGGATGATGTACCTCAGGTGCTCTCCAGTGGGAGCCACGAGAAGCACGCCAGCCCTTGCACCTTGTAGGGAGAAGGCACCATCGAAATACATGATCCATTCTTGGGGCGCTTCCTTGCCGGGGATAACTATTTCCTGTACTTGTTCATCAGGGGTTGGCGTCCATTCTGCAATAAACTCTGCCAACGCCCTGCTCTGGATTGTTGATGTGCTTTCAAACTTCAGGCCAAAGCTGGATAACTCCAATGCCCACTCCACTATCCTGCCGGTGGCCTCTGGGTTTTGAAGTATCCTTTGCAATGGGAAGCGGGTGACAACCGTGATCTCGTGGGCTTGGAAGTAGTGGCGCAGTTTCCTTGAGGCCATGAAAAGGCCAAAGATCAACTTTTGCACTCCAGAATACCTGGATCTAGCCCCCTGCTACAGGGAGCTGACAAAGTATACTGGGCGCTGCACCACCTTCTTCCTTGCCGTGTCCTTGGGGTTGCTTCCGCTGTCGTGCTCTTCTTTGTCCTGATCCGTATCTGGCCTTGCCGGGCTGCTCTCTTCCTCTTCCCTGGGCGGGACACTTGCTGAGGTGGCTGCTTCTTCCACTTCTTGCTGTGCTACTAGGGCCGCACTAACCACTTGATTAGTTGCTGCCAGATATAGCAGTAACGGCTCTTGCGGTTTGGGTGCGACCAAATTAGGCACATAAGATAAGTATGCCTTCAAATCCTGCAGCGCTACATCTGCTTCTGGGGTCCACTTCATGGGTCCTGCACTCTTCAAAATCTTGAAGAACGGCAAGGCGCGCTCGGCAGACTTGGAGATGAATCTGCTAAGCGCGGCAACGCATCCTGTCAAACGCCTCACATCCTTAACTATCTTGGGTGCCTGTATCTGCTCAATAGCCCTGATCTTATCGGGGTTGGCCTCTATCCCACGGTGGGACACAAAGAAACCAAGTAGCTTGCCGGAGGGAACGCCAAACACGCACTTCTCCGGATTCAGCTTCAAGTTGATCTTGCGCAGATTAGCAAATGTCTCTTCTAAATCCTGGATGAGGGTTGATCTATCCTTGGTCTTGACCACAATATCATCCATATAGGCTTCAATGTTCTTGTGCAACTGTGGTTCAAAGCCAATCTGGACTGCTCTTGCAAAAGTGGACCCGGCACTCTTCAACCCGAAAGGCATGCGCACAAAGTAGTACGTACCGCATGGGGTGATGAATGAGGTCTTTTCTTCGTCTTCCTTGGACATGAAAATCTGATGGTATCCAGAGTATGCATCCAGAAAAGAGAGCAACTCACATCCTGAAGTAGAATCCATGATCTGGTCGATGCGTGGCAAGGGAAATGGGTCCTTTGGGCATGCCTTGTTCAGATCCGTAAAATCTATGCAAAGCCTCCATTTTCCATTAGCCTTGCGCACAACCACTGGGTTTGCTAACCATGTTGGATGCAGTACTCCTCTAACCAAACTAGCTGCTTCAAGTTTCTTGATTTCCTCGGCAATGAACTGCTGCCGTTCCAAGGCCTGCTTCCAAACCTTCTGCTTGACGGGCCAGGCATGTGGGCAGACAGCAAGGTGGTGCTCGATTACCTCCCTGGTAACACCGGGGATATCAGATGGTTGCCAGGCAAACACATCGATATTCGCTCGCAGGAAGGCAACGAGCACGCTTTCCTATTTGTCATCAAGGGTGGCACTAATAGTGAAAGTACCATCAGCGTCAGCCAGCCCTGCCGCGACTTTTTTCACTTGGGGTGGAGTAGCCTTGGATCTCTTGCTGTTGGAACTCTCTGGCGTGTCATCAACGGGCGCGGCACATTCCACAGAGGTACGCTTCCCGGATTCCTTGTCAGTGCCTCTGCTATGCTTTTCCTTGGCGGGAACTATGGATTCCGCGACCTCTGCCGCGACCGCGTCCCGGTACATCTTATGCACGCAAATAATTGCGTCTTTCTTATCTGACGGAACGGAAATGACGCCCATCGGCTCTGGCATCTTCAAGGTGTTGTAGGCATAGTGGGATGCTGCCATGAATTTGGCCAGGGCCGGGCGCCCAAGGATCCCGTTGTACGGCAGAGGGAGGTCAACCATATCAAACACAACTTTCTCAGTCCTGTAGTTCAACTCCCCTCCAAATGTCACTGGCAACGTAACCTTTCCCTTAGGACGGCTCCTACCGGGATTGACTCCTTGAAACGTGCCTGTGGCCTTAAGTCCTTCCTTTGCTATCTGGAGTTTGCTGATAACCTTTGGGGAAATCAGATTCAACCCGGCCCCGCCATCAACCAGCATCTTTGTGACCTTGAGGTTGTGAATTGTTGGTGAGACCAACAACGGCAAGCACCCTACCACAGTAATGCGGTCGGGGTGGTCATCTTCATCAAAGATGATGGGCATGCATGACCACTTGAGCGGCTTCCAAGAATCTGCCGCTGGCTCCATGGCATTGACTTCACGCGCCCACTGTTTAAGTTGGCGGTGAGAAGAGTGCAAAGATGCACCCCCGTCAATGCACAGGGTGTCAGTGGCCTTCTAGAATTCCTGCTCGCTGGTTTCCTCTTCATTCCCTCCATCACTCTCATTACTGCAATCCTCCTTCTCTCGGCCCTTGGCGGGTTTCCCTTGGTTCCGAGGAGCCTTGCCGGGGCGATTTGCTTCACCACCCCGGCCCTTCCCGCCAGCGCCATTCTGACCTTTTTCCTTATCACGCTTCTCATACTCAGCCTTCTGTCTCTTGAGGAGCTGCTCAACTTGATAACAATCCTGGAGATCATGGCCCTTGGTCCGATGAATCTTACAGTACGGCCCGTCACCTTTCCCAGCTTTCTCGGCAGCAGCCGCCTCCCGGTAGTCAGCGCATGCGGTAGCCTCCTTGCTGGGGGCTTCAGCCTTGGCCTTCTTGCCGGTACTAGGCGTGCCTGACCCCTCAACAGCCATCACTGTCTTATCCTTGCGCTTCTTGTTGTGCTTCTTCTTCTTCTTCTTCTTACTGATGGTTTCGTCGTCATCTTCTGAGTCGATGTCGACGCAATCTTCCTCTCCAGGAAGTTTCCTCCCATCCTCCACCCGAGCACACTTGTCCACCAAAGTGTAGAGCTCCTTCACAGTCTTGGGCAACCGAACGTTCATCTTGGAATGTATCCTGCGGTTGCGCACATTGGATTGGAAGGCAGCTATCACGGCAGCTGGGTGGATATCTGGGATATTTCTGTGGACTCGACTGAATCCCTGCAAGTACTTCCGCAGAGTTTCTCCTTCTTTCTACCGGAGAAGCTGCAAGTCGCTGGGCCGCCCCAGTTCTTGATGGCCACCTGTGAAGGCACCAATGAACTCATGGCACAGGTCAGCCCAGGTCGAAATGGAGTTCTCCGGCAGGTGCATCAGCCAAGAACTCACATTTGACTTGAGGGCCAAAGGGAAGTAGTTGGCGAACACCTTCTCATCTCTTCCCCCGGCAGCTTGAACAGCGATGGTGTAGATGCTCAAGAACTCTGCCGGGTTTAGTCTCCCATCATACTTCTCGGGTATCTCTGGCTTGAACGTGCGAGTGGACGGCCAACGGACTTGCCGCAGCTCACGGGTGAAGGCAGGGCACCCAACCTCGAAAGGCAGGCACCCGCCATCTCTGAGCGCGGGCTCATCAACGTCGGGGCCATCGCACCCATTGGACCGGAGGGGGTTGTCGCGGCGCCACTCGTCGATGAAGCGCGCGCCTTCCCTTCGCCTACCCTCTGGGGCACGCTGTCGGCCTTGACGCGCTCGAGGATCTGACGAGGCCATCGAGACGTCATCGGGCGCTTGGTCTTGCAGCTCCCGGGGGCTTGCCGTGGTGGGGATTGTACCGTGAGGGTGGCCCCTCCCGCGCGACCAGCCGCACGAGCCGTCGTTGCTGCCTGGGAAGGCTGTGGTGGTACGGCCCACTGTGATCCTTCCGCCTCGGCAAAACCAATCAAACTTTGGATGGTGGCTCGCCACTCGTCCATCTGGTCTGCCACCGGTGGAAATCTCAACAGTAGTTGGGCTCGCGCCATGGCCTCTGAGGCAGTGCTTGGCATAGGTGATGATGATGTAGATCGTAGTGTCGCTCGGCTCCTGATGTTGCCGGTGGCGACTGCGTCGCGCCCTTGCTGTTGTGAACCAGCCGTTTGGACGACATGGTGACACGGCGGAGGCGCCTGAGGGCCAGCGGCGCCGTTGGGCACAGTAGCTGGGCCAGCCCGTCCTGGGGGTGGCGCGTGCCCTGCGGTCGCGCCCACGGCGGGGGCGGCCGAAGGTTTACGATTCGCCCCAGAGCGAGCATCATCACTGCGGCTGTGCCTGTTGGCGAGGAGAAGGGGTTCAGGTGGAACAATCCCTCCATCCGTACCTCGTGGAGCATGGCCGTCGGGATGTTGCTGATGCTGTCCTTCCCCGGTACCTCCCGTTCCTGCTTCGGCCATGGGGGAGGTGGTGACGGCGCCGCCTGCGCCGACCAGATCCCCCGCAACATCCACACCCTCATGAGGCCCCACATTCCCCGCGACGTTGGCGGTCGCGGGCGGCTGAGCCTTCGAGGTGGACGGGTGATTTGTAGCTCCGGGCTTCCTCTTGGGCGCCATAGTCGATGACGCCGTCGACGATGAAAATGTCGATGAAGATGACACGCAGCGTATGCTCTCGGTTTTGCGCAAGTGATCCCCCTACCTGGCGTGCCAAAGATGTCGTGGGAAACCACGGCCACCTATGGGAGCCATGAGCCCCTTTTGGTTTGGCGGGGGGATGGGCACATTGCACAAAGAGCGGAGAAGCGTCGCACAACACGGCAGAGATCACACGGGCAGTCTTTACCCAGGTTCGGGCCACCATGAGGCGTAAAACCCTACTCCTGCTTTGATGGATTGATGGTGGATAATGGTGGTGAACATAGCACACTCGCCCGGCAAGGTCGCTCTGGGGGCGAGAGTGGCTACGCGCGTATGGATATGCGAGAGTCCAACCCTTTCTACGGTCGCCATGGGCCTCCTTTTATAGATTAATGGGTCACCACAGTGGCAAATCAGTCTTTGCGTACTGATTAGATAGCTAGCAGTGCTATCATATCAAACTCTACAGGCTGACAGAGCGCATTAAATGCGCCGCTCAGTGTCGCATCACAGCTCGCCCGGCAGGCCCTGCCGGGCTGTTTTGCCCGCTTTGCGCCTGCTCGCTTGACACGTCTCAGGACGGGTGTCATATGGAGATGTTTGCTGTAGGAAGTGGTTGCCATGTGGCAGAAAGCAGCCACTTAGTCACCTTGGAGCTCGACACCGCTTCGATTATTGACTTGCGTCGCTTATGAGGTGGAGCGGTGGAGTGGCTTGCCTCCGCCAGCCCCGGCAGGCCTGCCGGGACGATCTGGGAGCTTGCTTCCGGGGCGAAACCCAACCCTGCTAGGCTCGCCTGCCCGGCAAGGTAGGTCCTTCCCTTGGCGATGCCTCGTTCCTCTGGCTCGCCTTGGCCTTCTCGACTTGCACTTGGATCCTTCAAAGGAATTGATCCTCCTTTTTGGTCTGATCTTGGTCTTGTAATCTTGTCTCTGGCCTATGCAAAGTCCGTGCAATGGACCAAGGGTCTGTTGTACCGACACGGAGGGCTTCTACATCAACCCTATTGCCCTTCCAATGAAGCGTGAGTAGTTTATCTCAGACCTACGGGTCCATAGCTAGTAGCTAGATGGCTTCTTCTCTCTCTCTTTGATTCTCAATACCATGTTCTCCTCGATGTTCTTGGAGATCTATTCGATGTAATACTTTTTTGCGGTGTGTTTGCCGAGATCCGATGAATTGTGGATTTATGATCAGATTATCTATGAATATTACTTGAATCTTCTCTGAATTCTTTTATGCATGATTTGATATCTTTGTAATTCTCTTCGAACTATCGGTTTGGTTTGGCCAACTAGATTGGTTTTTCTTGCAATGGGAGAAGTGCTTAGCTTTGGGTTCAATCTTGCGGTGTCCTTTCCCAGTGACAGTAGGGGCAGCAAGGCACATATTGTATTGTTGCCATCGAGGATAAAAAGATGGGGTTTACATCATATTGCTTGAGTTTATTCCTCTACATCATGTCATCTTACTTAATGCGTTACTCTGTTCTTCATGAACTTAATACTCTAGATGCAGGCAGGATTCGGTCGATGTGTGGAGTAATAGTAGTAGATGCAGAATCATTTCGGTCTACTTGACACGGACGTGATGCCTATATTCATGATCATTGCCTTAGATATCGTCATAACTTTGCGCTTTTCTATCAATTGCTCGGCAGTAATTTGTTCACCCACCGTATTATTTGCTATCTTGAGAGAATCCTCTAGTGAAACCTATGGCCCCTGGGTCTATTTTTCATCATATAAGTTTCTGATCTACTATTTTGCAATCTTTTACTTTCCGATCAATAAACCAAAAATACCAAAAATATTTACTTTATCTTTTATTTAGTTTCATCTATATCTATCAGATCTCACTTTTGCAATAACCGTGAAGGGATTGACAACCCCTTTATCGCGTTGGGTGCAAGTTGTTTGATTGTTTGTGCAGGTATTCGGTGATTTGTGCGTTGTCTCCTACTGGATTGATACCTTGGTTCTCAAACTGAGGGAAATACTTATCTCTACTTTGCTGCATCACCCTTTCCTCTTCAAAGGAAAAACCAATGCAAGCTCAAGAAGTAGCAGGAAGAATTTCTGGTGCCGTTGCCGGGGAGATCTACGCCAAGTTAAGACATACCAAGTACCCATCATAAACTCTCATCTATTGCATTACATTATTCGCCATTTGCCTCTCATTTTCCTCTCCCCCACTTCTAAAATGATTTTCGAAAAGATTTGCCTTTTTATTCGCCCTCTTTTCTGTTTGCCTTTTTCTCGTTTGATCTTTTGTTTGCTTGTGTGACCATGTGTCTTCTATTTGCTTGCATCTTTGCTTGCTAAAAATCTATTGATATGGATCCTTATCCACTTGCTAATCTTTTTAAAGGATCCAATTATGATGAACCAATGGCTAGTGAGTTGAGTGCACTAGATTATCTTTATGAGGTTTTGCTTGAAATTCGTGAATCTGAAATTTTTGATGAAGTGTTGAAAGAAGGAAATTATAAAGTGATTCACGATAGATCGTTGAATGAAAAGCATGATTGCACTGATGTTATTATAAATTCTATTAATGTCAATTGTGCTAAAAATATGCAAAACCCTAAGCTTGGGGATGCTAATTTTGCTATGTCTACTACTTGTTGCAATGATCATGATTGGGGTGATTCTTCTTATGATCTTGAAATTTTATTTAAGCCCCATGATGAATATGAGATTGATAATAATGTTTGCAATAATATTGAAAGTGGGTTTGGAAGAGTGTCAACTTTATATCCCACATATTTGGAGAATATTCAATCTTATGATTTTTTTTTATAAAAGTGGGTTTGAAGAGGTCATGACTTTAGTTAATGTTAATCCCACTATTTTGGAAGAGTGTCAACTTCGCATGCATGTGGATCGTGTTGAGAATATGTTATGTGATAGCTATATTGTTGAATTTGCTTATGATCCTACATGTAATTATTATGAGAGAGGAAAATATGGTTGTAGAAATTTTCATGTTACTAAATTACCTCTCTTCATGTTGAGATTGCTATCGTCTCTTTCTTCTTCCTTGCATATGCTAGTTTTTGCTTGCCTTGTGTCGGTGTAGTAAACAGGGGGTGTTCACTACCCCTGGACACGCACCGGCAAGTTGCAGCCTCCAGGCGGGAAGGACATGGCGGAGAAGGAATTCACTCAAGGACCGGTTTCCGGCAAGATTTACTTGCCGGGAATAGGTCTACGCATCGCCGGCAAGCTCAGGCCCGGCAAGGTCAAGAAAAACATCTCAGGAAGCAAGCCGGGATTTCCCGGCTAGGTATCCTCCACACCCGCGGCAAGGCTTGCTGGGGGTTAGCTGGGGAAGATACAGAACACCCAAGTCAAGGAACTGAGGATCAGTAGATAAGAAGAGCTGAAGACCTAAAGCCAGCCTCCCCGGCAAGATCTTGCCGAGGTGGCCTGCGAAGCCCGGCAAGATTTGGCGCCCGGCAAGATTTGGCGCCCGGCAAGATTCATTGCCCGGCAAGATTCTGCCACTGTGCCGCCACTTCGGCACAGCAACAAGCCTGACATTCTGGGTCCTTCTCTGGATGCGTGGCAATGCGCCAGTGGAGGAGGGCTTAAGCGGTGCTGATGGGATGGCTCCTTTTTCCATCCCCAAGAAATGAGGACACCTAAACGGACACCTCACGGTGCATTAAATGCATTCGTCCTAATCCGTCAGTGGTTAGGTATGATGACCCTGTAGCTGCTTTACACCTCAATGTATGTACATTTTGCCACTGTGGTGACCCCTTGGAGCGTATAAAAGGAGGCCCAAGGCAACTGCTACAGGGGAGGAGGATCTTCGGGCCCATTCTGCATGCATAGCTGCTCTTTGAACGTACTGTTCATTGCAAGCGCTACTGGAGCCTGGGCTCATGAACACTCGTAATAAAACAAGGCAAGAGTAGGGTTTTACGCTGATTAGCGGCCCGAACCTGGGTAAAATCGCCCCGCGTCGATCGTTGGTTCTGCTCTTTGTGCATACCTCTCTCCCTGCCGAATCGTAAAGGGGTCCCTTGGGATCCCATAGGTGTCGCACGCCGACATCTTTGGCGTGCCAAGTAGGGGGATCAAGGTTGCGCGAACCTGATCCAGCGGTCAGCGCGTCAGCTTCATCGTCCATGGCGACTTCGCTCCACATACAAAAAGCTAAGTTCTAAAACTTTAATGCTTTTTGCTGATTTGATTTTATCCTTGATGATGTTCTTTGCACATAACCTGTGCGCAAAGGAGCACTCTTGAGACATTCTGCGCTCCGGGTTGTTCGGGTCTGCCTAGCAACACCTGTGCAGCCGCGTTTGTTCTTGGAGTGTGAAGCTCTCGAGGAGGTGGCGTCCTCGATAGGCTGCTAACTAGGATCCATTCCTAAGCGCCATTGACTAGGACGTGCGCGATCGAGATGCATTCCGGCAAGCGTAGGGGACAACTGTGCAAAAAAACAAAATCATGTGAAGAGCTCTAAATAAAGTTACGCACAAGTTAGAATGCTTTTTAAGATGCTAATTAACTTGTCGTATTTAGACGCAGTTGTGGCCCTGGGGCTGGCAGCATCCTCTGGGCCAATCTTCTCGACATCGAGAACGACGAAGTTCTCCGCCATAAGCCTTCCTGGCAACAAGCTTGCCGGAAGCCAGCATCGAGAACGACGAAGTCCTCCGTCATGAGCTTTCCTGGCAACTCCTTGCCGGAAGCTAGCGTCGAGAATATCAAAGTTCTCTGCCAAAGTCAAAAGTTTTCCGACAACCACCCTTTGAGCAAAAAATAAGCTCGGGGGCTGGCAGCGCCCTCGCAAGAAAAGCTAAGTTGCAAAGATTTATTACATTCATTTTGCTATCTTCACTTGCTTCTTATACCTACACGCGAAGGAGCCTTCTTGGGACTAGTTGCGCCCCTAGTTGTCTCGAGTCCACTCGACAATTTAGGTGGCTGCATAAGCACCGAGGAGGTAAACCTTTTTGGGAGGCGGCGTTCCCGGCAAGCTGCTTAGGACCCGTTCCTCAAGCGCTGCTGGCCGGAGCGTGCGCATCGAAAGGCTTTTCGGCAAGCGTGGGTCGCCTTGATTGATTCTTCGTCCTTGTACATTAACCTGCACGCAAAGGAACTTCGTCGTGGTTAGCCCGCGCTCTAGTTTCGCCTCGAGTCCGCTCGGCAAGCTTAGCAGCTGCGTTCTGACCCGGCGAGTCGCCTTACCGGCGGCGGCGTTTCCAGCAGGCTGCTAAAGACCCGCATCTAGCGCTCGCGGCAAATGTGCGCAACGGCAAAGGTTTCCAGGCAGCGTAGGGTACAAAATATGTGCAAGGACTGAATTAATCAAGGGGGAAGCCTACATTCATTTAGCATAAATAAATATCTCTTGCGCCATACAGCTTGGCCTAATTAAGGTAAATTGCTTCTTTATATGTGCCATTGTAGCAATAGGTATGAAAAAAGTACTATAGTCCCGGCAAACTCCAGACCCGGCAAGACCTTTTGACGCGCACTCCGACAAGCGCGCCTCTTCAGGAGTGCTGCGCTTTCGTTGAGCGTGTGCCAGAGGGTTTTTCGACAAGTTGCAACCTCCAGGCGGGAGGAGCGGCAGGGAACAGATCTACATGCTGCCAGCAAGCCCGAGGCCCGGCAAACCACAAGCTCACATGCGCCATACATTGGCGCATAGTTAAAAGTCATGATCGGCGGGTAATTCTCGCCGCGCGTGAACCGGTGCGTGTTCTTGGGCCTAGCCCGGACAAACACCATGCATGCTTGCCCGGCCCAGGCCCGGGGGCTCCTGTCGGTGTAGTAAACAGGGGGTGTTCACTACCCCTGGACACGCACCGGCAAGTTGCAGCCTCCGGGCGGGAAGGACATGGCGGAGAAGGAATTCACTCAAGGACCGGTTTCCGGCAAGATTTACTTGCCGGGAATAGGTCTACGCACCACCGGCAAGCTCAGGCCCGGCAAGGTCAAGAAAAACATCTCAGGAAGCAAGCCGGGATTTCCCGGCTAGGTATCCTCCACACCCGCGGCAAGGCTTGCTGGGGGTTAGCTGGGGAAGATACAGAACACCCAAGTCAAGGAACTGAGGATCAGCAGATAAGAAGAGCTGAATACCGAAAGCCAGCCTCCCCGGCAAGATCTTGCCGGGGTGGCCTGCGAAGCCCGGCAAGATTTCACGCCCGGCAAGATTCGGCGCCCGGCAAGATTCATTGCCCGACAAGATTCTGCCACTGTGCCGCCACTTCGGCACAGCAACAAGCCTGACATTTTGGGTCCTTCTCTGGATGCGTGGCAACGCGCCAGTGGACGAGATCTTAAGCAGTGCTGATGGGATGGCTCCTTTTTCCATCCCCAAGAAATGAGGACACCTAAACGGACACCTCACGGTGCATTAAATGCATTCGTCCTAATCCGTCAGTGGTTAGGTATGATGACCCTGTAGCTGCTTTACACCTCAATGTATGTACATTTTGCCACTGTGGTGACCCCTTGGAGCGTATAAAAGGAGGCCCAAGGCAACTGCTACAGGGGAGGAGGATCTTCGGGCCCATTCTGCATGCGTAGCTGCTCTTTGAACGTACTGTTCATTGCAAGCGCACCTGGAGCCTGGGCTCAAGAACACTCGTAATAAAACAAGGCAGGAGTAGGGTTTTACGCTGATTAGCGGCCCAAACCTGGGTAAAATCGCCCCGCGTCGATCGTTGGGTCTGCTCTTTGTGCATACCTCTCTCCCTGCCGAATCGTAAAGGGGTCCCTTGGGATCCCATAGGTGTCGCACGCCGACACCTTGATAATTTGTTTGCTTATAAAATGCCTATGCATAGGAAGTATGTTAGACTTAGATATGTTTTGTCACGTGTTTTATGATGCTCTCTTTGTGCTTCAATTCTTCTCTTTTATGTGAGCATCATTGAAATTACCAATGCCTAGCTAAAAGGCTTTAAAGAAAAGCGCTTGTTGGGAGGCAACCCAATTTTATTTTTGTTTTTTGTTCCTGTTTTGCTTTGAATAATTCATCTAGCCTCTGGTTAGATGTGGTTTTGTGTTTTAATTAGTGTTTGTGCCAAGTAAGACCTTTAGGATGGCTTACGGTGATAGTTGATTTGATCTTGCTGAAAAACAGAAACTTTTGCGTCCAGTCACAGAATTTTAATAATTCACTGGAGCGTTGAAAACCCCTGATTTTTTTATACAAGATTGATATACAAATTTCCTCGGTTGTCCTAAGTTTTCAGAATTTTGGAGTTACAGAAGTATTAGAACAATTCGGATCTTCGCAGACTGTTCTGTTTTTGGAAGATTCTATTTTCTTTGTGTTGTTTGCTTATTTGGATGAATCTATGGGTAGTATCGGGGGGTATGAACCATGGAAAATTTGGAATACAGTAGTGTAGGAGATATGCCCTAGAGGCAATAATAAATGTTATTATTTATCTCCATGTTCATAATTAGGTTTATGTTCCATGCTATAACTGCTGTGGTTCCCGAGCCCGTATATCCATAAAGGCTCTGGGGAAAACCCATGTGCACGTGTGGAATAATAAACGGTAAAATGTATTCCTAGTCATGCCTCTAAGACTAGCTCAAGTGTTGCATGATGATTATGTTTTCCCAATCATAGGCATGTCTATGCCAGCAACTTTGAGGGCACAAATGTTAGAAGAACATTTGTGTTGAATCGACCCGATTGATGTTATGCTATGAGATACATTCGTCACAAGTTAATGGTTAATAACGCAGAGATGGTTAATGTTTGCATAATTCCTTAGACCATGAGAGTATCGAGTTTCTTCATGCTTGCTTCATGAACTTTGGGGTTTGTTAAACGTCATCCGTAAATGGGTGGCTATTACAGCGGCTTACGGGTTCATGGAAAAGTATGTCAAGTAACTTGATTGCTCAAGATTGGGATTTGCTCCTCCGGCGATGGAGAGATATCTCTGGGCCCTCTCGGTGTTACGGTATCCATCATCGTCTGGCCAGACACTTTGTGATTTGATCACGGGGATGCCGGAACACGGTAACGAGAAAAGAGAACAATACCGGTAACGAGGTAACTAGCATAGTGGACAAGTTGTTGATCCACGGGAATGCCAACATGTCTCACCTTGGGTATTTGTAACATATCGCGAAGCAACAGGAATAGCACACGGCAACTGGAGGTTCACTCGAATATTCATTCGTGTGGGTATAGGGGTCAATATGGGTGTCCACGGCTCCGATGCTGATCATTGATCGGAAAGTGTTCCGGTCATGTCTATACTTCACCGAACCTATAGGGTCACACGCTTAAGGGTCATCTACCTGTTGAACGCTAGACAGGGAGTCTGAGAGAAAGTCACCGAAAATGTTTCGGAGACAACGGAAGAGTTCCGAGAGAGAGAACACCGAAAGAGTTTCGGTAAAACCGAAAAGTTGTTTCGGAATATATTATTTGGTCAAAAAGGGTTTCGGCACCGCCTGGAAATTTTCAGAGGATGCCAGAATTGGTCTGGGAACTTCTGGGAATTTTCGGAGAGAAAAACCGGAAATGTTCCAAAACTGCCGTAACCGCTGTTAATGCTTTCCGCTGATGAAAACCACCGCATCGAAAATGTTTCGGATCATGCCCAGAATAATTTTAGAGGGTGCCGGAAATGTTCTGGGACTTTTTGGAATTTTTCAGAAAAAGTTTCGCGGAAAACATCTTGTCTCAGCGCGAGGGGACAAGATCTCACGAATCGGGGGTTGCATGTTTGGTGGCTTTTTGTCTAGGGAGCATGCATGTTTCATGGAGACATGTTGGTGGCTTGTTGGGGGGGCCCTTCCCCATGGGGAGACAAGGTGTGGGCCGGCCCAAGGGCTGCCATGGTGGTGTCCCCTTGGTGCCCCCCTTGTGTTACCATTATGCCCTTTCATGTGTGACATAAAGCTTGGGTATTTTGGTATTTCAACATCCCACCCCACCCCTTGCCTTGGCCTATAAAAGGAGGAGAAGGGGCTGCCATTCTCCCCATCCCTTGCTCTCATACACATGCCAAGATGTTATCTGGCTTCTCTCTCCCTCCCACGAAAAGAGTTTCGTAGAGCCGAAAGGCTGTCTGGGTTCCGGCAGGAACTAGTTCTGGACAGCGAAGCCCTGCCGGATAGGTGACACCGTATGTGTGCAACTCTGTAGAGAGGTCGTAGTTTCGATCTTAGTGCCCGAGGGGCTGTTCGAGAGTGCCTCCCGAAGGGCTGTCCAAGTGACGGTCCGAGTTCTGTGAGTCCTCCCGAAGGGCTGTCCGAGTGACCATTCGAGTTTCGAAGGTCCTCCCGAAGGGCTGTCCGCGACATCGTCCGGGGGACTGTTCGACCGCCTCCCGGAGGGCTGTCCGAAGGGAAGACGAGGGTATACATCCTCGCGGTTGGGAGATTGTAAATCCTAGCTGCGGGGATCTGCACCGCCGATCGTCATCGACTCTACTTCCGCTGCGCTACGAGTCGGTAACGAACATGATCAAACCTTGTATGCAGTCTCCATAGTGGTCCTGGGCTGGTGCGTAGGGCGGAAATTTTTTGTTTTCTGCTGCGTTACCCTACAAGTAGATATTACACCAATATAAATAATGAATGAGTTCACAACAGTACCAAAAGTGGTGATTTATTTTCTTATACTAACGGAGCTTATGAGATTTTCTGTTGAGTTTTGTGTTGTGAAGTTTTCAAGTTTTGGGTAAGGATTTGATGGACTATGGAATAAGGAGTGGCAAGAGCCTAAGCTTGGGGATGACCAAGGCACCCCAAGGTAATATTAAAGGACAACCAAGAGCCTAAGCTTGGGGATGCCCCGGAAGGCATCCCCTCTTTCGTCTTCGTCTATCGGTAACTTTACTTGAGGCTATATTTTTATTCACCACATGATATGTGTTTTGCTTGGAGCGTCTTGTATGATTTGAGTCTTTGATTTTTAGTTTGCCACAATCATCCTTGCTGTACACACCTTTTGAGAGGGACACGCATGAATCATGATTTATTAGAATACTCTATGTGCTTCACTTATATCTTTTGAGCTAGGCAATTTTGCTCTAGTGCTTCACTTATATCTTTTTAGAGCACGGAGGTAGTTTTATTTTATAGAAATTGTTGAACTCTCATGCTTCACTTATATTATTTTGAGAGTCTTTAAACAGCATGGTAATTTGCTTTGGTTATAAATTTAGTCCTAATATGGTAGGCATCCAAGAGGGATATAATAAAAACTTTCATATAAAGTGCATTGAATACTATGAGAAGTTTGATTCCTTATGATTGTTTTGAGATATAGAGATGGTAATATTAGAGTCATGCTAGTGAGTAATTGTGAATTTGAGGAATACTTGTGTTAAAGTTTGTGATTCCCGTAGCATGCACGTATGGTGAACCGTTATGTGATGAAGTCGGAGCATGATTTATTTATTGATTGTCTTCCTTATGAGTGGCGGTCGGGGACGAGCGATGGTCTTTTCCTACCAATCTATCCCCCTAGGGGCATGCGCGTAGTACTTCGTTTCGATAACTAATAGATTTTTGCAATAAGTATGTGAGTTCTTTATGACTAATGTTGAGTCCATGGATTATACGCACTCTCACCCTTCCACCATTGCTAGCCTCTCTAGTGCCGCGCAACTTTCGCCGGTACCATACACCCACCATATACCTTCCTCAAAACAGCCACCATACCTACCTATTATGGCATTTCCATAGCCATTCCGAGATATATTGCCATGCAACTTTCCACCGTTCCGTTTATTATGACACGCTTCATCATTGTCATATTGCTTTGCATGATCATGTAGTTGACATCGTATTTGTGGCAAAGCCACCGTTCATAATTCTTTCATACATGTAACTCTTGATTCATTGCACATCCCGGTACACCGCCGGAGGCATTCATATAGAGTCATATTTTGTTCTAAGTATCGAGTTGTAAGTAAATAAAAGTGTGATGATCTTCATTATTAGAGCATTGTCCCATGTGAGGAAAGGATGATGGAGACTATGATTCCCCCACAAGTCGGGATGAGACTTCGGACGAAAAAAAAGAGGCCAAAAAAAATAAGAAGGCCCAAATAAAAAAAAATGAGAGAAAAGAGAGAAGGGACAATGTTACTATCCTTTTACAACACTTGTGCTTCAAAGTAGCACCATGATCTTCATGATAGAGAGTCTCCTATGTTGTCACTTTCATATACTAGTGGGAATTTTTCATTATAGAACTTGGCTTGTATATTCCAATGATGGGCTTCCTCAAATTGCCCTAGGTCTTCGTGAGCAAGCGAGTTGGATGCACACCCTCTTAGTTTTCTTTTGAGCTTTCATAAACTTATAGCTCTAGTGCATCTATTGCATGGCAATCCCTACTCACTCACATTGATATCTATTGATGGGCATCTCCATAGCCTGTTGATACGCCTAGTTGATGTGAGACTATCTCCTTCTTTTTGTCTTCTCCACAACCACCATATTCTCTTCCACCTATAGTGCTATGTCCATGGCTCACGCTCATGTATTGAGTGAAAGTTGAAAAAGTTTGAGAACATCAAAAGTATGAAACAATTGCTTGGCTTGTCATCGGGGTTGTGCATGATTTGAATATTTTGTGTGATGAAGATGGAGCATAGCCAGACTATATGATTTTGTAGGGATAAGCTTTCTTTGGCGATGTTATTTTGAGAAGACATAATTGCCTTGTTAGTATGCTTGAAGTATTATTGTTTTTATGTCAATATTAAACTTTTGTTTTGAATCTTATGGATCTGAACATTCATGCCAAAATAAAGAAAATTACATGGATAAGTATGTTAGGAAGCATTCCACATCAAAAATTCTGTTTTTATCATTTACCTACTTGAGGACGAGCAGGAATTAAGCTTGGGGATGCTTGATACGTCTCCAACGTATCTATAATTTTTTATTGTTCCATGCTATTATATTATCTGTTTTGGATGTTTGATACGCATTAATATGCTATTTTATATTATTTTTGGTACTAACCTATTAATCTAGAGCCCAGTGCCAGTTTCTGTTTTTCCTTGTTTTTTAGCTTCATGGAGAAGGAATACCAAACGGAGTCCAAACGGAATAAAATCTTTGCGATGATTTTTCTTGGACCAGAAGACACCCAGGAGACTTGGAGATGAAGTCGGAGGAGCCACGAGGCGGCCACAAGGGTGGAGGGCACGCCCAGGGGGTAGGGCGCGCCCCCTGCCTTGTGGGCCCCCCGTGACCCTCCTGACCTAATTCTTTCGCCTATATATTCACATATATTCCCAAACCACCAGAGGCATCCACGAAAACACTTTTCCACCACCTCAACCTTCTGTACCCATGAGATCCCATCTAGGGACCTTTTCCGGCACCCTGCAGAAGGGAGATTCGATCACGGAGGGCTTCTACATCAACCCTATTGCCCTTCCGATGAAGCGTGAGTAGTTTATCTCAGACCTACGGGTCCATAGCTAGTAGCTAGATGGCTTCTTCTCTCTCTTTGATTCTCAATACCATGTTCTCCTCGATGTTCTTGGAGATCTATTCGATGTAATACTTTTTTGCGGTGTGTTTGCCGAGATCCGATGAATTGTGGATTTATGATCAGATTATCTATGAATATTATTTGAATCTTCTCTGAATTCTTTTATGCATGATTTGATATCTTTGTAATTCTCTTCGAACTATCGGTTCGGTTTGGCAAACTAGATTGGTTTTTCTTGCAATGGGAGAAGTGATTAGCTTTGGGTTCAATCTTGTGGTGTCCTTTCCCAGTGACAGTAGGGGCAGCAAGGCACGTATTGTATTGTTGCCATCGAGGATAAAAAGATGGGGTTTACATCATATTGCTTGAGTTTATTCCTCTACATCATGTCATCTTACTTAATGCGTTACTCTGTTCTTCATGAACTTAATACTCTAGATGCAGGCATGAGTCGGTCGATGTGTGGAGTAATAGTAGTAGATGCAGAATCATTTCGGTCTACTTGACACGGACGTGATGCCTATATTCATGATCATTGCCTTAGATATCGTCATAACTTTGCGCTTTTCTATCAATTGCTCGGCAGTAATTTGTTCACCCACCGTATTATTTGCTATCTTGAGAGAAGCCTCTAGTGAAACCTATGGCCCCCGGGTCTATTTTCCATCATATAAGTTTCCGATCTACTATTTTGCAATCTTTTACTTTCCGATCTATAAACCAAAAATACCAAAAATATTTACTTTACCTTTTATTTAGTTTCATCTATATTTATCAGATCTCACTTTTGCAAGTAACCGTGAAGGGATTGACAACCCCTTTATCGCGTTGGGTGCAAGTTGCTTGATTGTTTGTGCAGGTATTCTGTGATTTGTGCATTGTCTCCTACTGGATTGATACCTTAGTTCTCAAACTGAGGGAAATACTTATCTCTACTTTGCTGCATCACCCTTTCCTCTTCGAGGGAAAAACCAACACAAGCTCAAGAAGTAGCAATGGGCACCGGAGGTAGGCCGAGGTGCCCACTACCCACCAGGGCGCTTGGGGGGCCTGGAGCGTCCTGGTGCCTTGTGGCCACCTGGCAGCCCCCATCTGGTAGTTATTTTCTCCAATATTTATTATATATTCCAAAATAAATCTCCGTAAAATTTTATCTCATTTGGAGATGTGCAGAATAGGTATCTCCGACATAGCTTTTTCAGGTCTAGAATTCCAGCTGCCAGTATTCTCTCTCTTTGTGTAAACCTTGCATATTATGAGAGAAGAGGCATTAGAATTACGCCACAAAGTTTTATAATGCATAAAAACACTATAAATAATAGTAGGAAAACATGATGCAAAATGGACGTATCAATGTACAACCACATGGCAAAAAATACGGCCATGTACGTACATACGGGTGGGGTCTTGAACGTGCACTCGTGCATACGTACAGTGACGGCTCGTGTACATGGAGAGGCAACAGACGGCAGCAACGGCGTCCTGTTCATCGGCAGCCAACCAGCTAGGTTGGAACGGACAAACAACATCGTGTTCATCGGGAGGAAACCGACCGGGTCGGAATGTATCCTGTTCATCGGGAGCCAACCGACTTTGATGAAACAACCGAAACAGGGTCTGGCGTGTCGCAAAACGGAGGAAACGGCCGTCTATTCGACCGCCTACGGTCGAAATGGGATCCTATTCATCGGGAGGGGTATGGCGTACCGCAAAACAGAGGAAACTGACTTCTTGGCAACCGCCTACGGTCAAAACAGGGTACTGTTCATCAAGTGGGGTGTGGCATACCGCAAAACGGGACTCCACCAGCTACTTTTCATCACCGTCGACTTCCTATAGAGCCTTCACTGGCTACTGTTCATCCAACATCCACGGGGTCCTGTTCATCCACCCCCAACCAGCTGGGGTGTGGCGGTCTCCTCGGGGTCCTGTTCATCTAGCGGCAACCGCCTACATGGTCGGGGTCCTGTTCGTCCAACCCCCACCGGCTAGGGTGGGGCATACGAGCCAGCGGCAGCAACAAGAACTGTTCATCCACAGCCAACCAACTGGCTCGATTGATGCATCTCGACTCGTGTCTATGTGTATCATGCGCGCGGGAGCAATGAACACTGTTCATCGAGAGGCAACCCAACATCGGCCGGATGGCTATGTCTCGAACGGGGGCTCGATCAGCTTCAGTAAGCAGTTGCGAGGGAATCGCTCGGGTTTAGTTAGCAGCGAAGGGATCGATCGGGTTCAATACGTAGTGCGAGGGATCGATCGCTCGGGTTTGGTATATAGTGCGAGGGCGGGATCGATCGCTCGGGTTTAGCAAGCGAACACCTCGCTCAAGGTTCAGTTAGCCAACACGTCTCGCACACACATGCGCGTACGAGAGAAACGCGCAAACGACTGCATCGCTCAGGCCCGACCACCCCACCGTATACCGGGAACTCCCTGAAAATTTCCTTGCCCTCACTTCTACCATGATTTTTTTACGTCATGTATGACCCAAAGAATGTCATACAGGTTTACCTTCGGCCCGCCCAGGATGAAAAGCCTATTTTCTGTCATTTTTTTTTTGTTATAGAAGTAGGATCCCACCACATCTATGATGATACATGTTTTTGTCACAATTATCATCATAGAAGTGTCTTATCCATGACAGAAAAAGTTTTCGTTCGGGCCATAATGTCACGGAATATCTTTTTTTATAGTGTTGAGAGGGAGAGTTTTTCTTGGTCTTGCTTTTCTTCTTCTTCTTTGACTTGGTTACAAACCCAAGGCCCTCCTTTGCCACAACTTCCTATTGATTGCTCAAAATTTTGTTGAGGTTCTTCTCGCCTTGTATGCAAGATATAAGGCCCTTCTCAAGCTGCTCTTTCAACATGGCATTTTCCTCCACAAATGCACATGATCACAACAATGGTTAGTACCATGAGCATTATAAATTAATACAAAAGGAGAACACGTGGCTATCTCCTTAGTGAGCTTCATTTGGAGTTGATCATGAGACTCCTTGAGTGTAGCATGAGCACTCTTCAATGCCTTGTGGGCTTTGTCAAGCAACTCAAACTCCTCTTTGAGTCTAGCATGGCCAACCCCAAGCTCAACATTCTCGAATTTAAGCACGCGAGCAAGAACTTCAGCATGATCATGATCTTTCTTTAATTTAGCAAGGTCAACATTTGTGACTCCTCAAGATCCAAGCGGGGACCTCGCTCTTCCTCAAGAGCAATAGAAAGATCCGCTATCTCATCGGCAAAATCATGACTATGGCCTTCCAAGTTAGTGATGGTCTCTTCGTGAGACTCAATGATATCATTGGCCTCACTAGTTGTTCCAAGAGAGCAACAAAGTGCTTCTTGGTTTCACCTTTGAGCTTACCCAAGAACTTGTCAAACTCATTCTCATCCACCTTTACCTCCTCATTTTCATCCACACAATCCAACAAAGAGGGATTAGTAGTGAAGGAAGTTTTGAAGTTGGAGGTTACCTTGTTGATGCCTTTTGCCATGAAGCACTTGGGGATGAGGTTTTTGTTGGGGGCATTGAAGAGAGACACCAAGGTTGGGGAAGAGGTGGCAATGGCCATGGAGGCTGCTACAAACCCTTCACCACTTGCATCATCATCATCATCATCATCATCATCATCAGAGTTGTAATCTTCTTGGGCCACCAACCCCTTTTGTGTCACCTTCTTCGTGAAGTTGTTCTTGTTGGGGAAGGACTTGGCCTTGTCCCTGCGGATGAGCTTAATTGCCTCCATTGTCTTCCCTCTTCTCATAGGGGCTATCCACCATGAAGTGACTCACATTGCCACAATTGTAGCAAGTCCTCGCACGTTGCTTGCCCTTGGAGCCACTTGAGTTTTTCTTGGAGAAGTTGGGCCTTGAGTTTCTCTTATTGCCCCAAAATTGCTTTGACGCAAGAGCCATGTTCTCGTGGTAGGCATATTTGGTGTCTTCGGGGCAACTCTCCTCTTCTTCTTCCGGTATGGCCTTGGGCTTCAAAGCGAGGTCAAATTTCTTTGACTGTTGAGCACGCGTAAAGGCATTGTCAATGGTCTTGTTCAAGATGTTCATTGCAATGAATTCCTCCAATACATCGCTTGAGGACAAGGTGTGGACATCCAGTCTTTGACGTATCATGGAGGACATGGCCTTGTTGTGAGGCATGATCGCCTTGAGGAACTTGCACTCGATCCAATTGTCATATCTATCCTTGCTCCCATGATCTCAAAGTGAGGCCACAAGAGTTGTCAACCTCCGGTAGAGCTCACGAGGATCCCCATCATCATTCATCACAAACTCATCTGCCTCATCAAGGACCAGCTCAAAGTTGGAGCGTTGAATGCTTGAGCTTCCCTTGTACAAAGAGACAATGTGTTCCCATGCATCTTTTGCAAGAGTGAATGGGTGCAAGTGAGCGAGCTCTTCGGGAGGCATTGCGGCTTGGCGAATGAACAAGGCGGAATGATTGAATTGATTGGCCACTTATTCTCTTGGAGTGGAGTTGTTTGGATCATGTGGGTAGAAGCCTTGCTCAATGATTCTGAAAAGATGTGTTGAGCTGTGATTCAAATGAGACTTGCCACGAAAAAACCCAGTTAGGAAAATCTTTAAGACAAGCTGAGGAGAAGGACCAAGGTGGTTGATATGAGGTGTGGGGACTGGTCCTTCATAGGCCGGGGGAGGGGCAACCGCGGCATGGGTGCCCATCCCATTCTTTCCTTGAGGCAATGTAGGTTTATCACTATTAGGCCCCTCCTTACAGGAGTTGGCATCCGACTCTAAGGTAGTGGGTTTAACCACTTGTAACAGATCGGTAGAAAATTTAAGCCCAGCAAGGAATTCTTTAAACAAGGATTTGACCTCGATTGTCATAGAAGATTTAAGTGAAGCAATAGCTTCATTTAAATCCTCTCGTGTGACCATGGCCATCGCCTCGGCCGCAGGTAACTCATCCTCCCTTGGCCTGTTGTCAACCATACTCTTTAGGCGGTAAAGACCTTAAAAAGAGATGAGGCTCTGATACCAATTGAAAGGATCCATATGGTTGACTAGAGGGGGGTGAATAGGCAACTACTGATTTGAGCTCTTTTTTTAACAAATTAAGGTTAGCAACAAATAGGTTGTCTAGTTATGCAACTAGGTGAACAACCTATATGCTGAGCTCAACAACAACAACACAAGCAAGCACAAAATACAACACAATATAAGCTTGCACAAAGTAAAGGTAAGAGATAACCATAAGTGGAGTCGATGGAGATGAGGATGTGTTACCAAAGTTCCTTCCATTTAGGGGGGAAGTACGTCTTCGTCAGAGTGGCGTGGAGGCACAATGCTCTCTGAGAAGCCACTGGGGCCACCGTATTCTCCTTATGCCCTCACACAATGCAAGATGTCGTGATTCCACTAGTGGTGCCCTTGAAGGCGGCGACCAAAGCTTTACAAACTATGTTGGGGATCTCTCCACAACTTAATTGGAGGCTCCCAACACCACCATGAAGCTTCACCACAATGGATTGTGGCTCCAAGGTGACCTCTTTCGTCTAGGGTGCCCAAACACTCAAGAGTAACAAGATCCGCAAGGGATTAGTGGGGGAAATCAAATATCTCATGGTGGAAGTGTAGATCGGGGCCCTCTTAAGCAAACCCTAGTGAATCAACAAGTTTTGATGGATAGGTGATGACCCACAAGTATAGGGGATCTATCATAGTCCTTTCGATAAGTAAGAGTGTCGAACCCAACGAGGAGCAGAAGGAAATGACAAGCATTTTTTAGCAAGGTATTTTCTGCAAGCACCAAAATTATCGGTAACGAGTAGTTTGATAGCAAGATAATTTGTAAAAAGTGACAAGTAGCAATAGTAACTAAAGTGCAGCAAGGTAGACCAATCCTTTTTATTGCAAAGTACATGCCAGAACGGTCTCTTATAATAAGCTAAGCATTCTTGAGGACACACGGGAATTTCATCTAGTCACTTTCATCATGTTTGTTTGATTCGCGTTCGCTACTTTGATAATTTGATATGTGGGTGGACCGGTGCTTGGGTGTTTTTCTTACTTGAACAAGTCTCCCACTTATGATTAACCCCTCTCACAAGCATCCGCAACTACGAAAGAAGAATTAAGATAAATCTAACCATAGCATTAAACATATGGATCCAAATCAGCCCCTTACGGAATAGCGCATAAACTAGGGTTTAAGCTTCTGTCACTCTAGCAACCCATCATCTAATGACCACTCCACAATGCATTCCCTTAGGCCCAAAGATGGTGAAGTGTCATGTAGTCGACGTTCACATAACACCACTAAGGGAATCACAATGTACATATCATCAAAATATCGAACACATATCAAATTCACATGATTAGTTGCAACATGACTTCTCCCGTGGCCTCAAGAACAAAGGCAACTACTCACAAATAATATTCATGCTCAAGATCAGAGGGATATTAAATAGCATAATGGATCTAAACATATGATCTTCCACCAAATAAACCGGCTAGCATCAACTACAAGATGTAATCAACACTACTAGTCACCCACATGTACCAATCTGAGGTTTTGATACAAAGATTGAACACAAGAGATGAACTAGGGTTTGAGATGAGATGGTGCTCTTGAAGATGTTGATGAAGATTGGCCTCCCAAAGATGAGAGGGTTGTTGGTGACGACGATGACTTTGATTTCCCCCTCCGGGAGGGAAGTTCCCCCGACGGAATCGCTCCGCCGGAGGGCAAAAGTGCTCATGCCCAAGTTCCGCCTCGAGACGGCGGCACTCCGTCCCGAAAGTCCTCCCCTTATTTTTTCTAGGTCACATAACACCACTAAGGGAATCAACAACATACATATCATCAAAATATCAAACGAATACCAAATTCACATGATTACGTATGACAAGACTTCTCCCATGTCCTCAAGAACAAAAGTAACTACTCACACATCATGTTCATGCCCAATATCAGAGGGGTATTGAATAGCATAATAGATCTGAACATATGATCTTCCACCAAATAAACAAACTAGCATCGACTACAAGATGTAATCAACACTACTAGCAACCCACAGGTACCAATCTAAGGTTTTGATACAAAGATTGAATACAAGAGATGAACTAGGGTTTGAGATGAGATGGTGTTGGTGAAGATGTTGATGAAAATTGATCCTCCCACAATGAGAGGGTTGTTGGTGATGATGATGGCTTCGATTTCCCCCTCCCGGAGGGAAGTATCCCCGGCGGAATCGCTCCGTTGGAGAGCAAAAGTGCTCCTGCCCAAGTTCCGCCTTGAGACGGCGGCACTCCGTCCCGAAAGTCCTCTCCTTATTTTTTTCTAGGGCAAATGGGCTTATATACCAGAAGATGCGCACCGGAGGCTGGCCAGGGGCCCCACAAGTCATCAGGGCACGCCTGGGGGGGGGGTTGGGTGCATCCTGGTGCCTTGTGGGCACCTGGATGGCCCCCTCTGGTACTTCTTTGCTCCAATAAATCTCCGTAAAATTTCAGCTCATTTGGAGATGTGCAGAATAGGTATCTCTGACGTAGCTTTTCTAGGTCCAAAATTCCAGCTGCCGGCAATCTCCCTCTTCATGTAAATCTTGCATATTAAGAGAGAAAAGGCATTAGAATTACTCCCCAAAGTGTTATATTGATTAAAAACACTATAAATAACAATAGGGAATCATGATGAAAATGGACGTATCAACTCCCCCAAGCTTAGACCTCGCTTGTCCTCAAGCGAAAGCCAATATAGATTATCATGTCCACATGTTTAGAGAGAGAGGTGTCGATAAAAACAAAATACAGACATAGTAGCATCATGATCATTAGTATAACAACAACATTCTTTATCATAAAACTTCTCATGAACAAGTAACAATTTATCACAACAACGAAGTATAAGTCATAAACTTTCTTGAAAACTAACAAACTATGTTCTCGGTCAACAATCCAATTGCAATTCATCATATTTTTAGGTAGGGTCTCATGTCGGAGCTTTTTAGCAAGTTCACATACTCAACCATCATTTAGTCTTCTATGATTGCTAACACTCATAACATATATATGGAGCAAAAAGTTTCAGCCAGACCCATAGAAAGATAGGGGCTTATAGTTCCGCCTCCCAACTTATTCACCCCAAGCACTAAAAAAAAGACACATCCGTGACATCATGGCCTGAACAAAAAAAAATCGGTCATGATTATGACACTTCTATGAAAATAATTGTGACAAAAATAGGTATCATCATAGATGTGGTGGGCTCCTACCTCTATGACAAAAAATTGTGATAGAAAATGGGCTTTTCGTCCTGGGCCAGCCGGAGACGCCCCTGCATGACATTCTTTGGGCCGTCTGATACGTCTCCAATGTATCTATAATTTTTTATTGTTCCATGCTATTATATTATCTGTTTTGGATGTTTTATATGCATTAATATTCTATTTTATATTATTTTTGGGACTAACCTATTAACCTAGAGCCCAGTGCCAGTTTCTGCTTTTTCCTTGTTTTTGAGTTTCGCAGAAAAGGAATACCAAACGGAGTCCAAACGGAATAAAACTTTCCCGATGATTTTTCTTGGACCAGAAGGAAACCAGGAGACTTGGAGATGAAGTCGGAGGAGCCACGAGGCGGCCACAAGGACGGAGGGCGCGCCCAGGGGTAGGGTGCGCCCCCCACCCTTGTGGGCCCCTCGTGCACCTCCTGACCTAATTCTTTCACCTATATATACTCATATATCCCCAAACCAACAAAGGCATCCACGAAAAGACTTTTCCACCGCCGCAACCTTTTGTACCCGTGAGATCCCATCTAGGGACCTTTTCCGGCACCCTGCCGGAGGGGGATTCGATCACGAAGGGCTTCTACATCAACACCATTGCCCTTCCGATGAAGCGTGAGTAGTTTACCACAGACCTATGGGTCCATAGCTAGTAGCTAGATGGTTTCTTCTCTCTCTTTGATTCTCAATACCATGTTCTCCTCGATGTTCTTGGAGATCTATTCGATGTAATACTTTTTTGCGGTGTGTTTGCCGAGATCCGATGAATTGTGGATTTATGATCAGCTTATCTATGAATATTATTTGAATCTTCTCTGAATTCTTATATGCATGATTTGATATCTTTGTAATTCTCTTCGAACTATCGGTTTGGTTTGGCCAACTAGATTGGTTTTTCTTGCAATGGGAGAAGTGCTTAGCTTTGGGTTCAATCTTGCGGTGTCCTTTCCCAGTGACAGTAGGGGCAGCAAGGCACATATTGTATTGTTGCCATCGAGGATAAAAAGATGGGGTTTTCATCATATTGCTTGAGTTAATTCCTCTACATCATGTCATCTTACTTAATGCGTTACTCCGTTCTTTATGAACTTAGTACTCTAGATGCATGCTGGATAGCGGTCGATGTGTGGAGTAATAGTAGTAGATGCAGAATCGTTTGGGTCTACTTGACACGGACGTGATGCCTATATTCATGATCATTGCCTTAGATATCGTCATAACTTTGCGCTTTTCTATCAATTGCTCGGCAGTAATTTGTTCACCCACCGTATTATTTTCTATCTTGAGAGAAGCCTCTAGTGAAACCTATGGCCCCCAGGTCTATTTTGCATCATATAATCTTCTACTTTTCATCATACAATTTTTCGATCTACTATTTTGCAATCTTTTACTTTCCGATCTATAAAACAAAAATACCAAAAATATTTACTTTATCGTTTATCTATCTCTATCAGATCTCACTTTTGCAAATAACTGTGAAGGGATTGACAACCCCTTTATTGTGTTGGATGCAAGTTGTTTGATTGTTTGTGAACGGTTCGGTGATTTGTGCGTTGTCTCCTACTGGATTGATACCTTGGTTCTCAAACTGAGGGAAATACTTATCTCTACTTTGCTGCATCACCCTTTCCTCTTCAAGGAAAAAACCAACGCAAGCTCAAGAAGTAGCAGGAAGAATATCTGGCGTCGTTGCCGGGGAGATCTACGCCAAGTCAAGACATACCAAGTACCCATCATAAACTCTCATCTCTTGCATTACATTATTCGCCATTCGCCTCTCGTTTTCCTCTCCCCCACTTCTAAAACGATTTTCGAAAAGATTTGCCTTTTTCTTCGCCCCTCTCTTTGCCTTTTCTTTGTCCCTCTTCCATTCATCTTCTTCGTTTGCTTTTTGTGTGCTCGTGCGTTGGATTGCTTGCTTTGTCACGATGGCTCAAGAGAATACCAAATTGTGTGACTTTTCCAACACCAATAACAATGATTTTATTAGTACTCCGATTGCTCCCGCCACTAGTGTGGAATCTTGTGAAATTAATGCCGCTTTGCTGAATCTTGTTATGAAAGATCAATTTTCTGGCCTTCCTAATGAAGATGCCGCATCCCATCTAAACAATTTCCTTGATTTGTGTGATATGCAAAAGAAAAAAGATGTGGATAATGATATTGTTAAATTGAAGCTATTGCCGTTCTCACTTCGAGATCGTGCTAAAACTTGGTTTTCATCTTTGCCTAAAAATAGTATTGATTCATGGAATAAGTGTAAAGATGCTTTTATTTCCAAGTATTTTCCTCCCGCTAAGATCATCTCCCTTAGGAACGAGATTATGAATTTTAAGCAACTTGATCATGAACATGTTGCACAATCTTGGGAGAGGATGAAATTGATGATACGAAATTGCCCTACTCATGGTTTGAATTTGTGGATGATTATACAAAAAATTTATGCCGGATTGAATTTTGCTTCTAGAAATCTTTTAGATTCATCCGCGGGAGGCACTTTTGTGGAAATTACTCTAGGAGAAGCTACTAAACTTCTAGATAATATTATGGTTAATTATTCTCAATGGCAAACCGAAAGATCTTCCACTAGTAAAAAAGTGCATGCAATTGAAGAGATTAATGTTTTGAGTGGAAAGATGGATGAACTTATGAAATTATTTGCTAGCAAGAGTGCTTCTTTGGATCCTAATGATATGCCTTTTTCCACTTTGATTGAAAATAATAATGAATCTATGGATGTGAATTTTTTTGGTAGGAACAATTTTGGTAATAACGCGTATAGAGGTAATTTTAATCCTAGGCCGTTCCCTAGTAATTCCTCTAATAATTATGGTAATTCCTACAACAATTATTATGGAAATTATAATAAGATGCCCTCTGATTTTGAGAATAGTGTTAAAGAATTTATGAGTTCGCAAAAGAATTTCAATGCTTTGATTGATGAAAAATTGCTTAAGATTGATGATTTGGCTAGGAACATGGATAGAATTTCTCATGATGTTGACTCTTTGAAACTTAGACCTATTCCATCCAAGCATGATATCAATGAGTCTATCAAAGCTATGAGAATTTCCATTGATGAGTGCAAAGAAAGAACCGCTAAGATGCGTGCTAAAAAAGATTGGTTTGTAAAAACATGTTCTTCTAGTTTTCGTGAAAATAATGATGAAGATCTTAAAGTGATTGATGTGAATCCTATTGAATCTTTGTTTTCCAATATAAATCTTGACAAAGATGGGACTGGAGATGAGTCAACTTTAGTTAAAAGGCGTCCCAATGATTCGGAGTTTTTAGATCTTGATGCAAAAATTGATAAAAGTGGGATTGGAGAGGTCAAAACTTTAAGTAGCAATGAACCCACTCTTTTGGATTTCAAGGAATTTAATTATGATAATTGTTCTTTAATAGATTATATTTCCTTGTTGCAATCCATGTTGAATTCTCCTCATGCTTATAATCAAAACAAAGCTTTTACTAGACATATCATTGATGCTATGATGCAATCTTTTGAAGAAAAGTTTGAATTGGAAGTTTCTATCCCTAGAAAACTTTATGATGAGTGGGAACCTACTATTAAGAATAAGATTAAAAATTATGAGTGCTATGCTTTGTGTGATTTGGGTGCTAGTGTTTCCACGATTCCAAAAACTTTATGTGATGTGTTAGGTTTCCGTGAATTTGATGATTGTTCTTTAAATTTGCATCTCGCAGATTCCACTATTAAGAAACCTATGGGAAGGATTAATGATGTTCTTATTGTTGCAAATAGGAATTATGTGCCCGTAGATTTCATTGTTCTTGATATAGATTGCAATCCTACATGTCCTATTATTCTTGGTAGACCTTTCCTTAGAACGATTGGTGCAATTATTGATATGAAAGAAGGAAACATTAGATTTCAATTTCCGTTAAGGAAGGGCATGGAGCACTTTACTAGAAAGAAAATTAAATTTCCATATGAATCTATTATGAGAGCTACTTATGGATTGCATACCAAAGATGACAATACCTAGATCTATTCGTGTTTTTATGCCTAGCTAAGGGCGTTAAACAATAGCGCTTGTTGGGAGGCAACCCAATTTTATTTTTGTTTTTGCTTTTTTTGGTTCTGTTTTGCAATAAATAATTCATCTAGCCTCTGGTTAGATGTGGTTTTATGTTTTAATTAGTGTTTGTGCCAAGTAAGACCTTTGGGATGGCTTACGGTGATAGTTGATTTGATCTTGCTGAAAAACAGAAACTTTTGCATCTAGTCTCAGAATTTTAATAATTAACTGGAGCGTTGAAATACCCTGAATTATTTATACGAGATTTATATACAAATTTACTATGTTTTCCTAATTTTTCAGAATTTTTGGAGCTACATAAATATTAGAACAATTCGGATCTTCACAGACTGTTCTGTTTTTGAGAGATTCTGTTTTTCTTTGTGTTGTTTGCTTATTTTGATGAATCTATGGGTAGTATCAGGGGGTATGAACCATGAAAAAGTTGGAATATAGTAGATATTACACTAATATAAATAAATAATGAGTTCACAACAGTACCAAAGTGGTGATTTATTTTCTTATACTAACGGAGCTTATGAGATTTTCTGTTGAGTTTTGTGTTGTGAAGTTTTCAAGTTTTGGGTAAGGATTTGATGGACTATGGAATAAGGAGTGGCAAGAGCCTAAGCTTGGGGATGCCCAAGGCACCCCAAGGTAATGTTCAAGTACAACCAAGAGCCTAAGCTTGGGGATGACCCGGAAGGCATCCCCTCTTTCGTCTTCGTCTATCGGTAACTTTACTTGAGGCTATATTTTTATTCACCACATGGTATGTGTTTTGCTTGGAGCATCTTGTATAATTTGAGTCTTTGCTTTTTAGTTTGTCAGAATCATCCTTGCTGTACACACCTTTTGAGAGGGACACGCATGAATCGTGATTTATTAGAATACTCTTTGTGCTTCACTTATATCTTTTGAGCTAGGCAATTTTGCTCTAGTGCTTCACTTATATTTTTTTAGAGCACGGCGGTGGCTTTATTTTGTAGAAATTATTGAACTCTCATGCTTCACTTATATTATTTTGGGAGTCTTTAAACAGCATGGTAATTTGCTTTGGTTATAAATTTAGTCCTAATATGATAGGCATCCAAGAGGGATATAATAAAAACTTTCATATAAAGTGCATTGAATACTATGAGAAGTTTGATTCCTTATAATTGTTTTGAGATATAAAGATGGTGATATTAGAGTCATGCTTGTGAGTAATTGTGAATTTGAGAAATACTTGTGTTAAGGTTTGTGAGTCCCGTAGCATGCACGTATGGTGAACCGTTATGTAACGAAGTTGGAGCATGAGATATTTTTTGATTGTCTTCCTTATGAGTGGCGGTCGGGGACGAGCGATGGTCTTTTCCTACCAATCTATCCCCCTAGGAGCATGCGCATAGTACTTTGTTTTGATGACTAATAGATTTTTGCAATAAATATGTGAGTTCTTTATGACTAATGTTGAGTCCATGGATTATACGCACTCTCACCCTTCCACCATTGCTAGCCTCTCTTGTACCACGCAACTTTCGCCGGTACCACACACCCACCATATACCTTCCTCAAAACAGCCACCATACCTACCTATTATGGCATTTTCATAGCCATTCCGAGATATATTGCCATGCAACTTTCCACCGTTCCGTTTACTATGACACGGATCATCATTGTCATATTGCTTTGCATGATCACGTAGTTGACATCGTAATTGTGGCAAAGCCACCGTTCATATTTTTTTTCATACATGTCACTCTTGATTCATTGCACATCCCGGTACACCGCCGGAGGCATTCATATAGAGCCATATTTTGTTCTAGTATCGAGTTGTAAATTTTTTTTGAGTTGTAAGTAAATAGAAGTATGATGATCTTCATGATTAGAGCATTGTTCCATGTGAGGAAATAAAAAAAGAGGCCAAAGAAGCCAAAGAAAAAAAGATAAATAAAAAAAGAGAGAAAACAAATGAGAGAAAAAGAGAGAAGGGGCAATGTAACTATCCTTTTTCCATACTTGTGCTTCAAAGTAGAACCATGATCTTCATGATAGAGAGTCTCCTATGTTGTCACTTTCATATACTAGTGGGAATTTTTCATTATAGAACTTGGCTTGTATATTCCAATGATGGGCTTCCTCAAATTGCCCTAGGTCTTCATGAGCAAGCAAGTTGGATGCACACCCACTTAGTTTTCTTTTTGAGCTTTCATACACTTATAGCTCTAGTGCATCCGTTGCATGGCAATCCCTACTCACTCACATTGATATCTATTGATGGGCATCTCCATAGCCCATTGATACGCCTAGTTGATGTGAGACTATCTCCCTCTTTTTGTCTTCTCCACAACCACCATATTCTATTCCACCTATAGTGCTATGTCCATGGCTCACGCTCACGTATTGCGTGAAAGTTGAAAAGGTTTGAGAACGTCAAAAGTATGAAACAATTGCTTGGCTTGTCATCGGGGTTGTGCATGATTTGAGTATTTTGTGTGATGAAGATGGAGCATAGCCAGACTATATGATTTTGTAGGGATAAGCTTTCTTTGGCCATGTTATTTTGAGAAGACATAATTGCCTTGTTAGTATGCTTGAAGTATTATTGTTTTTATGTCAATATTAAACTTTTGTTTTGAATCTTATGGATCTGAACATTCATGCCACAATAAAGAAAATTACATGGATAAATATGTTAGGTAGCATTCCACATCAAAAATTCTGTTTTTATCATTTACCTACTTGAGGACGAGCAGGAATTAAGCTTGGGGATGCTTGATACGTCTCCAACGTATCTATAATTTTTGATTGTTCCATCTATTATATTATCGGTTTTGGATGTTTTATATGCATTAATATGCTGTTTTATATTTTTTTGGGACTAACCTATTAACCTAGAGCCCAGTGCCAGTTTCTGCTTTTTCCTTGTTTTTGAGTTTCGCAGAAAAGGAATACCAAACGGAGTCCAACAGGAATAAAACTTTCACGATGATTTTTCTTGGACCAGAAGGAAACCAGGAGACTTGGAGATGAAGTCAGAGGAGCCACGAGGTAGCCACAAGGACGGAGGGCGCACCTAGGGGGTAGGGCGCGCCCCCCACCCTTGTGGGCCCCTCGTGCACCTCCTGACCTAATTCTTTCGCCTATATATACTCATATATCCCCAAACCAACAGAGGCATCCACGAAAAGACTTTTCCACCGCCGCAACCTTCTGTACCTGTGAGATCCCATCTAGGGACCTTTTCCGGCACACTGCCGGAGGGGGATTCGATCACGGCGGGCTTCTACATCAACACCATTGCCCTTCCGATGAAGCGTGAGTAGTTTACCACAGACCTACGGGTCCATAGCTAGTAGCTAGATGGCTTCTTCTCTCTCTTTGATTCTCAATACCATGTTCTCCTCGATGTTCTTGGAGATCTATTCGATGTAATACTTTTTTGCGGTGTGTTTGCCGAGATCCGATGAATTGTGGATTTATGATCAGCTTATCTATGAATATTATTTGAATCTTCTCTGAATTCTTATATGCATGATTTGATATCTTTGTAATTCTCTTCGAACTATCGGTTTGGTTTGGCCAACTAGATTGGTTTTTCTTGCAATGGGAGAAGTGCTTAGCTTTGGGTTCAATCTTGCGGCGTCCTTTCCCAGTGACAGTAGGGGCAGCAAGGCACGAATTGTATTGTTGCCATCGAGGATAAAAAGATGGGGTTTTCATCATATTGCTTGAGTTAATTCCTCTACATCATGTCATCTTACTTAATGCGTTACTCTGTTCTTTATGAACTTAATACTCTAGATGCATGCTGGATAGCGGTCGATGTGTGGAGTAATAGTAGTAGATGCAGAATCATTTTGGTCTACTTGACACGGACGTGATGCCTATATTCATGATCATTGCCTTAGATATTGTCATAACTTTGCGCTTTTCTATCAATTGCTCGGCAGTAATTTTTTCACCCACCGTATTATTTTCTATCTTGAGAGAAGCCTCTAGTGAAACCTATGGCCCCCGGGTCTATTTTGCATCATATAATCTTCTACTTTTCATCATACAATTTTCCAATCTACTATTTTGCAATCTTTTACTTTCCGATCTATAAAACAAAAATACCAAAAATATTTACTTTATCGTTTATCTATCTCTATCAGATCTCACTTTTGCAAATAACCGTGAAGGGATTGACAACCCCTTTATCGCGTTGGGTGCAAGTTGTTTGATTGTTTGTGCAGGTATTTGGTGGTTTGTCCGTTGTCTCCTACTGGATTGATACCTTGGTTCTCAAACTGAGGGAAATACTTATCTCTACTTTGCTGCATCACCCTTTCCTCTTCAAGGGAAAAACCAACGCAAGCTCAAGAAGTAGCACAGTCCATGACGTAAAAAATCATGGTAGAAGTGAGGGTGAGAATTTCGGGGAGTTCCTGGTTACAGTGGGTGGTCGGGGCCGAGCGATGCAGTGTGGTTTACGCGTTTCTCTCGTACGCGTGTGTGTGCGAGGCGCTCGCTAACTGAACCCTTGCGAGGCGTTCCCTTACTGAACCCGAGCGATTGCAAGGTATGTACTGAACACGAGTGATCGATCCCAGTACGTACTGAAGCCGATCGATCCATCCCTTTGCTGCTAACTGAAGCCGACCGATTCCTTCGCTGCTAACTTAATCCGATCGATCCTTCTCGTTGCTCAATGAAGCCGATCGAGCCCCCGTGCGAGATGTAGCCAGCCGATGTGTTGGGTTGCCTCTGGATGAACAGTGCCTGTTGCTGTCGTGCGCGCAATATGTAGAAATGAGTTGAGACGTGTGGTGAGTCCAGCCGGTTGGTTGGCTGTGGATGAACAGTTCCCGTTGCTGTGTCGCCCGCTCATACGTATGTGTACGCCCCACCGCAACCGGTGGGGGTTGGATGAACAGGACCCATGGTAGTAGGCGGTTGCCGCTAGATGAACAGGACCCTAAGGAGGCCGCCACACCCCAGCCGGTTGGGATGGATGAATAGGACCCCATGGAGGCTCTATGAACAGTAGCCGGTGGAGCCTGGAGGACGACGATGGATGAACAGTACCCCTGTGGAGGCTAGAGCGAGAGGCAGTAGACGGTGGATGAACAGTAGCCCGTGGAGTCTCGTTTTGCGGTAAGCCACACCCCTCCTGATGAATAGGACCCTGTTTCGACCGTAGGCGCTCCAACAGAAGTCCGTTTCCTCCATTTTGCGGTACGCCAGACCGCTCCCGATCAATAGGACCCGTTTCAACTGTAGGAGCTCGAACAGAAGTCCGCTTCCACCGTTTTGCTGTACGCCAAACCCCTCCCGATGAACTTGACCCCGTTTCGACCATAGGCGGTCGAACAGAAGGCCGTTTCTTCCGTTCTGCGGTACGCCAGGCCCCATTTCAGTTGTTCCATCCAAGCCATTTGGCTCCCGATGAACACGAAGCAGTTTCTCCATTCCAACCCAGCCGGTTGGCTGCCGATGAACAGGACGCCATTGCTGCCGTCTGTTGCCTCTCCATGTACACGAGCCCTGGCCATACGTATGCGCGAGTAGGCATTCGAGACCCCGCCCATATGTACGTACGTGGCCGTATTTTTTGGCATGTGGTTGTACGTACGTGTACACAGTTTAGAAGGGACTTCCGGAACAACTACATCGGGGGCTCTACTACTACAGGTACTGCTGCTTGCTCGGCCACGGTTCATCGTTGTAGAGAGACCGATCGACCAGTATGTACGTACATGTTCGCGACCAGACAGACAACGCTATGTACGCTTCGACTGGGTGGGTCCTAGCTGTCAGGGAGGATAAGGACACACTTCCTTCCATGCGAAGATATAGCTGGTGGGTTCCAGCTGTCAGGGGGAGGAATCATTTTTTTCGCGTAATATGGAGGCACTTTCTTGTCTCTGAAGATGTAGCTGGTGGGTCCAGCTGTCAGCGTCACCGTGTACAGCTGTTCATTCACCATGTTGACCACGCCGCGCCGAGAGCACCAAGGAGGTGGACGACGGTGAGGCCTAGGAAGGGAATGACCCGGAGCCGGGGAAGACTCGGTTGTGGTTGCCCAAGCGGTGGGGAGTACGAGGGTTGACTGGTTCGGCTGTGGTGTGAGGCTGCCGTCGCCGAAAAATAACAGGGGGTGTGGGTGAGTAAAGGGAAGGCCTGGCCAGCGGTGGGAGTAGGGTGGGGCGGTGAGGCCTTCGCGGCAGCACAGCCAGCCACGGGAGGCAGGAGCAGGCGGTACGGCCGGCGCTGGTTTGGGCGGCTGGAGCAAGAAGACCAGAGGTTGAAGAAGTAGCATGGCCATTGGATTAACATCCAACAGTCACTACTACTAGAATTATTTGTTGACTAAGTTAACAAAGCCCTGCATACGAGTCACCTTAGTAGGCCCACAAGTCAGCCACCAAATCCGGTGGGACCTAGCTAGCAGCGTGAGGAATCATTTTTCTTAATAAAGAGGCACTTCCTTGCGTGCAAAGATATAGTTGGTGGGTCTCAGCTGTCAGGTGGAGGAAACTTTTTTCCCAGGTAATAAGGAGGCACTTCCTTGCCTGCGAAGATGTAGCTGGTGGGTCCCAGCTGTCAGGAGGAGCAATCATTTTTGTTCGCGTAATAAGGAGGCACTTGCTTGCCTACTGTCAGCCTCTCCACTTACATCCCTCTTCCGATGGCTGTCGTTTGTTGACCACGTTGACCACGCCGCGCCGAGAGCATCAACGCGGTGGACGACGGCGAGGCCCAGGAAGGGAATGACCCAGAGCTGGGAAAGCCACAATAGTGGATGCCCATGCTGAGGGGAGTACGAGGGCTGTGACTGGTTCGGCTGCGGGGGTGAGGCTGGCGTCGCCGAAAAATAACGGGAGGTGCGGGTGGGTAGAGGGGTGGCCTGGCTAGCGGTGGGAGTAGGATGGACCGTTGAGGCCTACGCGGCAGCACAGCCGACCATGGGAGGAAGGAGCAGGCTGTCCCGTCGGCGCTGGTTTGGGCGGCTGGAGCAGGAAGATCAGACATTGAAGAAGCACGACGGCCGTTGGATGGAAATCCAACAATCACTGCTCTCGTGTGTTGACTAAGTTGACACAGCCTTGCGTACACGTCAACCTTTTTGGAAAACTGCATACAACCCATGTGCCATTATTTCTAATAATTTACAACCCATTTGCTAATTCTTAAGGATTTTTTTGGAGCCCATATTCTTTTTGTTACCATTACAGCCCATATTGTGGCCACGGTTAAAAAACTCAACAAATTTTTACATATTTCGGTGTGGTCTGAAATGTTTTTAATACAAAAATTTCGAGTCATATTCAAACTAATTTGAAAAATAAATATATATCAATTTAAAATCCAAATAATTTTCCCCGCATAAAAATCAATGAAATTTAAAATGTCAAAATGCAAAAAAAAAGAAATTTGATACTAATTGCAGGTTTGTTGTGTCTTAAAAATGTACAACCCATTTCAAATTACTGATAGCCCATTTTCTAGGCAAGCCGAATGCATCCCTTGTAGCCCAGTAGGGCTGACAAAAGCAAGTAGGCGTCGGTTGGGTATTCTACAAAAAAAACAAAAAACCGGGCTAGCCATTTTCAGAAACAAAAAAACAACTGAGCTGGTCTTGTGGTAAACATAAAATAAAAGGTTGGCTAGACCGGCAAGAGTGCCCCGCACAACCCAGTTGATACCCTGCTCCATCTCAAAAACATAAAGAACTGGGCGAGCTGCTGGGTCCCTGGTGTCAACTGCTCGTTGTGGAATTCTCTTGTTTATTGACTATACGTTGACAATGGCATGGGACCCAGATGTCAGGAATCCATTAGGAGGAACCATTTTTTTTGCTTGAAATAAGGAGGCACTTGCTTGCGTACTGCCATGACCCTGGTGGGTCCCTGTTGTCATCCTCTCCACGTACAATCATCTCCTGATTTTGTACGCATCAACCTAGTAGGCTCACAAGTCAACCTCTAAATCCGCGGTGAACAAATACATCCCATTTAAAAAATAACAACCCATTCCATACGTTCACACGGAAAGTTCAACATTTAGAGAAAGTAACAGGTCTGATCCAGAGATAGAGTACTGAACTTCCATGTTGACAACCATCATAGCCAACTTAACTATCTACTCCCACTAATACTCTAGTGTACAAGTACTAACTTACTCTTAGCTAACTAGACGATGCCGGCCGCCATCTGCGGTACATGCTAAACACCGGCACCGACGTCCTCCTCCTCGCCTCGGACTTGCCAGAGGTGCGATAGGGCGCGTTGCTCGCGCGCGTTGGCCCTTTCCATGTGGGCGTGGTCCACCGAAGCTTCGGCTTCTAAGCGGAAAACCCACTTGACGAGCTGGTAGCAAAATTCGGCGTCGCGAACGCGTGCGTGCCCGACAGCCTCTAGGGCTATTTGCCGGGCGCCGACCTCCATGTGGTCGGCCTAGCTGCGGGCGCTCTGCTCGCGACTCAGAGCAGTGGTGCGCTGCAGCTCCATGCCCTGCTGGCAGTGCAAATCGGTGATACACTGCTCCTCTGCCAGGCGATCGCACTCTAACAAGTCCTCATACTCCGCATTGCCATCTAAAGACCGATAGAATGCCTCCTCCCTCCATCTGCCTTTCGATGAAAAATCGAACACTGTCTTTGGCGATGAGCGCCTGCAGCGTCGCCTATTGCAGACGGGCGGGGGCATGACGGATGTGGCAAGAGCGAGGGCAAGTGGCGAGCGACATCGGGCTGGTGGGGGCTTATGAGGATAGGGCGAGTTGGGTGATGGTGCCACCGGAGAACGCCGGGAACCAGTAATTATAGGCGAAAGGTAGGTGAACCAGCGTCTCATGGGAAACGCGATGGTCATCGGAATTCAATGCATAAGCAGGCATGGCTTAGCGTGCGAGCTTGCCGTGGAAAACTAGAAAAACTGAAATTATCACTGTGCCGTCCCATCCCATTAGTGGTGCATCCCATCCGTACTGGGTCGCACATCGGCATGACGGTCAAATGAGTGCACTCAATTCATCCAGATGAGGTACATGCATGATCCGCTAACTATTCACATAGGATCGAGTCGCTCGGATAGTGTACGTGTAGGATCGCAATAGCTGATGAACGTTCGCTGGGAGATAAGGCATTTGCAAATGTTTTTTGCTGGCAGTTTCTTCAGATTCGCATGGCATTTTCTTCAGAACAACATGTCAGTTTTTCAGAGGTAGGCATTTTTATTCAAAAAACTGCCACCTTTGGATCTTGTGTCGCAACTAAAACTGCCATGAGCGTATTAGTAGGCTAGCTAGTGATCTATCAGTAACTTGTAAACACTGAGCGGAGAGAAATAAGGAACTGCTAGTAACTTGTAAACACTGAGCACACGGAAATAAGGATCATGCTGTGCACAGTAGTAAGAGCCGATCCGTTCAAAATGTTCACACGAGACTCACATGCCTGACATTGTAATATGTTCACATTAGTAGCCCAAATTCACAACCAACTAGTACGATTCCCATACATAAGATCAACATGTTAATGCATCTCACTGATTCACAGATCATATACAATATGTAGCTCCTAAAGCAAAGATCAAGAAAAAACATCTGTTCTTGCTACTAACATGGATGCTTCTTTGGGCCAACATTCAGTACAGAGTGAAAGAAAATTTTGTTTGTGAAGTCTACATTTCTTCTTGCAAACATAAGTGGTTTCACCAACAGATGGAACCATGAGAATGAACCACACATGATGGAGGACCATCCACTGAAATATGAATTGGTCATCTGTCGATCACACGGCGAGACTATTTTCGGAATACAACTTTAACTTAGGCAAAATGATGACCATTGGATAATTAGAACAAAGCAATGAAGCACCTAGTGTTGGCCAATAAATTATACAATGCTACTTTTGTGCAGTCCATGAAGTGACCATCCAATCTTTCTGTGTCTATTTTCAAATGGCACTGCATGCAGTGAATATACTATTCTCTTGTGTAGTTCCACAAAAATTGAGGTCACTTTGTTTGGTTGCGAAATAGCAATGGGCAGACATCTGTTTGCACAAATATCAAGCAGCTAGTTAACATATACCCCACCTTGTATTTTCGGTTTAAACACATCTCTGCTAGTCGTTTCCGCTTAGCATCTATCATGTTTTGTAATGGACAATTTGATACTGTCATGTTTTGCACTGGACAATTTGGTACTGAATTGATTTGCTGGTACAGAGCAGAAATATAGCGCCTATTCTTCATCAGACCAAGGATATCCATGTTTGAGTGATGGAAGAGGTGAAATCGATACAACCGAAATTGAGCATCCAATCATTGAATCATGTCCTGCACCACCAATGTAGGTCCACCCTGCCAATAAATTATATGCAAACCACTAATATTACTATCTAATGACAGTACAAAAACAGTAGCAAGATAGTAGCAAACCATGTACCTTGGTAATGAACAGCTCATAGTGCCACCAATTGGATATAACTGTTTGGAAGAAAAAATGCTCATAATGTTGAACCATTTGGACTTTTTGTGCAGTTCCACTAAAATCGAGCATCCCTGTTTGCACAGATATTGAAAGTGTGATTACTATAAAAGTGGCACTAGTTGAAGCATAGACTCACAAATATAAGCATTCCAATTTCTTAATGGGAAAAGGTAGCAAGACTGTTTCTAACCACCTGTTTGAAGGAATAAATAAGGCAACAACGGCTGATGTCAGGAAGGCACACATAGTATTTTGTGAAATATTGAACCACTCCTGACCTTTCCTCTTCTTTTAAGCATTTTTTGTGTAGTTCAACTAAAATAAAATGCCATCACCGCCTTGACAATTCGGTGACACTGTATAAAAAAATGACTTACCATTACATCATGATGTCAGGTATGTAATCGACAGGCAATAGAGACAAACATGCATACCTCCTCCGATAACATAATGAACATTAATTTTAACAAAGGTGTGACTAGCTTTGCCGGCATAATTTGAATGAACTCTACACCCTCTGTTCCTTAATATAAGTCGATTTCACGGTTCAATTTAAAGTACCCAAACGTCTAGTATTTAGAAAAACAGGTAGTGGTTTTCGTGAGCACATATCTGGGAAAGCTTGCCACACCTTATATATGTCCATACACTAATGCAACACCATTCGAATAGTACAATATACCCTAATCCAGTGGCTAGTGCAATAGTAGAGTAGTTTTTTTTATTACGGGGTACAATACAATGGTTTTACTGAATAGATTTCCATAAGTTAGCACTGGAAGATTTCTATAAGCATTAACTATACAAAATCTAAAGGTAACAAGTTTCAGCATTGGTATACTAGTTGTGCAACAGCATTAGACCAAATACGAAAGTCTGAAGGTAACTAGCATTATTAACTAATGACAGTACAAAAAATTGCAAACCATGTACCTTCAAGGTAAATATCATTTAGAACTCAAGGGGACCTCAAAAATTGCTATCCCAATCTTGATAATCGATCAAATATAAAAACTTGATCAAACAAAACAAGAAAATAACAGGAGGAGGAGGTGCCCACTCCTGACCTTTCCTCTTCTCTTCATAATTTTTTATGCAGTTTAACTGAAATAAAATGCCATCACCGCCTTGGTATTTTGGTGACACTGTACATTTTTTTGACTCATCATAACATCATGAAGTGAGGTATGTAATCTATAAGCATTAACAGTGCAAAAACCTGAAGGTAGTAACAAGTTTCATCATTGGTATACTGGTTGTGCAACAGCATTAGAATGCCTTAGCTCAAAAATCTTTAATACATCCACAATCAACAGCTAACTCTGAAATAATGCAGTGACATTAAATGGCATTGCTTAAATTTATCGGTGGCATTAGACTGACTGCGGCATTAGTTAAATGTGGCATCACTTTAGCAGTAGCATTGCTTGATTTTACCGGTGGCGTTATACTAACAGCAAATAAGTGGCAATAAGAGCATGGGGGAGGCCCATTCGGACAGTGGGCGCACCAGTACGATGTGCCCCCACGGACGCATAGAGTGGTGAGGGAGGGATGGTTGCCCAGAGCAACAAATATCCAGGCAGCATATGTGGATTACGTCCCATTTTTGTTCTCTTCATCCACCTTTTTCCTATGTGAGGACAACAAACCGATCAACCTGGTCATTCTCTATTGCGTTGTCATGCCTTTCTACCCTTTTCAACCAAGAGACAAGAGACTCGTTCCTTAGCTACTGATTTTCCCCTTTTCAACCAAGATGCAGGTTCGATACCTTGTCTCTTCGACAGTACTTTCTCCCTTTCTTTCCTTATTCAACCTAGACATGGATTAGTCTGCATGAAGTAGGGTTTCCTTTAATAGTGCAAATTAAGGTTTTTGTCTGTGTGACCAATAGATCAGAGGATAGTAAATTGGGGAGATGGGGCAGTGGAAAAAGATCCACATGTAGCGACGTGGTAGATGGGGCAATAGAACAAGGGTATGGTTCAAAAGAGGTAGCATACCCGAGGGTCGCGGGAAGTGGCTTCGCTCATGGTCATCGTCCTCTGCATAGACTATAGCAGCGAGCTTGGGGACGGAGGCCATCCCGCGCCGGCGCTATGTCTGAGAGGATGGCCTTGTAGTCGGTGTGTGACCTTGCTCGCCGATGATGAGTGTGTCAACGCTGCACGTCCTTTTCTTCCCCGGCGGACGGGATCCTGGCGGATCTGTGACCACCGGTGAGGAGGGACAGAGAGGGTCCACCGCCATATTTTTAGACCTAGAGAGAGGGTGATAGTGTGAGAAGCAAGTGGGCAGCCCTTAGCAAGCAAGCGTTGAAGCTCCAGCCTATATATCTTTTTTGATACTAGTACTAGAGGTAGAGTAGTGGTAGAGTAGTTTATATTTTCTCTGCATACAGTACCCATTAGTTGTGCTTCAAAACTGAATGGCACGCCATTAAAAAAATAAAGTCGATAAATAATGCGGCACCTCGGGCCAACGCGCCAGATCGCATTTTGCACGAGAAATGACACACCATGTTTTGTTGACATGTGGTCCCATTCCAACATGTCAGTGAGACAACGACGAGTCCTTTTCTATAATTTCCGAACGGATGTCTATGTAGGCCGGGGCGCCTCTTTTTCTATACTGTGGCGACCGTCTGCTCCCCACTAGCCTCTTCCTGTATCGTGGCAACCGTCCACCGCCTCTTCGCCTTTCCCTCTCGATTTGGAACTACTGTTGCACGCTATTCCTCCCTCCATTTGCCTTGACTCTTCCTTCTGCCATTGTCCGTCTTCTCGATGGAGGGAACAGGCAGGAAATGACCCCGTTATTCTTGCCCCGATCTGAAAGATGACGTGGTGGAGGAACTCATTGATCGGTGCGACATCATCACCACGGCTAGCATGGCAGGTTCGTTCAAGACCATTCTCGACTCAACAAATAACATCATTACAAAGAACCCAAGGGTTCAGGAGCGGTTTGATCTCCCCTATCTTCTTTGCCATGACCCTGCTCGCTGGCGCGGGGATGATAGAAGCCTCGCCTTGTGCAAGTTGATGCCGCTTGATAATGATACGTGTGATGTTAAGATGCCATCGCTTAAGGGTTAGGCCTGGGCAGGCGTAATATAATAGCATGGAACAATAAAAAATTATAGATATATTGGAGACGTATCAAGCATCCCCAAGCTTAATTCCTGCTCGTTCTCGAGTAGGTAAATGATAAAAACAGAATTTTTGATGTAGAATGCTACCTAAAATGTTTATCAAATAATCTTTCTTATTGTGGCATGAATATTCAGATCCATAAGATTCAAAACAAAAGTTTAATATTGACATAAAAACAATAATACTTCAAGCATACTGATAAAACAATCATGGCTTTTCAAAATAACATGGCTAAAGAAAGTTATCCCTACAAAATCATATAGTCTTGTCATGCTCTATCTTCATCACACAAAGTATTTATCATCCACAACCCCGATGACAAGCCAAGCAATTGTTTCATACTTTTGATGTTCTAAAGCTTTTTCCACTTTCACGCAATATATGAGCGTGAGCCATGGATATAGCACTATGGGTGGAATAGAAGGTGGTGGTAGAAAAAAAGGAGAAAGAAATTCTCACAACAACTAGGTAAATTAATAGGCTATGGAGATGCCCATCAATTGATATTGGTGTAAGTGAGTAGGGATTGCCATGCAACGGATGCACTAGAGCTATAAGTGTATGAAAGCTCAAAAGAAAACTAAGTGGGTGTGCATCCAACTTGCTTGCTTACAAACACCTAGGGAAATTTTGAGGAAGCCCATCATTGGAATATACAAGCCAAGTTCTATAATGAAAAATTCCCACTAGTAATATGTGAAAGTGACAACATAGGATACTCTCTATATGAAGAACATGGTGCTACTTTGAAGCACAAGTGTGGAAAAAGGATAGTAACATTGTCCCTTCTCTCTTTTTCCCTCATTTCTTTTTTTTTCTTTTTCTCCTTTTTTCTTTTCTTTTTTCCTTTTTTTTTCTTTTTGGGCTCTTTGGCCTTTTTTTATTTTAAGTCCGGAGTCTCATCCCGACTTGTGGGGGAATCATAGTCTCCATCATCCTTTCCTCACATGGGACAATGCTCTAATAATGATGATCATCACACTGTTATTTACTTACAACTCAATACTAGAACAAAAATATGACTCTATATGAATGCCTCCGGTGGTGTACCGGGATGTGCAATGATCTAGCGTGACATGTATAAAAAATATGAACGGTGGCCAAGCCACAAATACTATGCCAACTACATGATCATGCAAAGCAATATGACAATGATGGTGCGTGTCATAATAAACGGAATGGTGCAGTTGCATGGCAATATATCTCGGAATGGCTATGGAAATGCCATAATAGGTAGGTATGGTGGCTGTTTTAAGGAAGGGTATATGGTGGGTTTAATGCACCGGCGAAAGTTGCGCGGTACTAGAGAGGCTAGCAAAGGTGGAAGGGTGAGAGTGCGTATAATCCATGGACTCAACATTAGTCATAAAGAACTCACATACTTATTGCAAATATTTATTAGCCCTCAAAACAAAGTACTAATACGCATGCTCCTAGGGGGATAGATTGGTAGGAAAATACCATCGCTCGTCCCCGGCCGCCACTCACAAGGAAGATAATCAAAAATAAATCATGCTCCAACTTCATCACATAACGATAGAACATACGTGCATGCTTCGGGAATCACAAACCTTAACACAAGTATTTTTACTAATCCACAATTACTAACTAGCATGACTCTACTATCACCATCTTCATATCTCAAAACAAATGCAAGGAATCAAACTTCTCATATATTCAATGATCTTCATGAAAGTTTTTATTATATCCCTCTTGAATACCCATCATATTAGGACCAAATTCATAACCTAAGCAAATTGACATACTATTTTAAGACTCTCAAAATAATATAAGTGTAGCATGAGAGTTCACCAATTTCTATAAAATAAAACCACCGCCGTGCTCTAGAAAGATATAAGTGAAGCACTAGAGCAACTACCTAGCTCAAAAGATATAAGTGAAGAACATAGAGTATTCTAATAAATTCACGATTAATGTGTGTACCTCTAAAAAGGTGTGTACATCAAGGATGATTGTGGCAAACTAAAAAGCAAAGACTCAACTAATACAAGACGCTCGAAGCAAAACACATATCATGTGGTGAATAAAAATATAGCCTCAAGTAATTTTACCGATGGATTGAAGACAAAAGAGGGGATGCCATTCACGGATTCCCCAAGCTTAGATGCTTGGTTGTCCTTGAATATTACCTTGGGGTGCCTTGGGCATCCCCAAGCTTAGGCTCTTGCCACTCCTTATTCCGCAGTCCATCAAAACTTTACCCAAAACTTGAAAACTTCACAACACAAAACTCAACAAAAAACTCGTGAGATCCGTTAGTATGATAAAACAAATCTCCACTTTTAGGTACTGTTGTGAACTCATTCCAATTTTATATTTGTGTTATATCTACTGTATTATAACTTATCCATGGTTCATACCCCCCGATACTACCCATAGATTCATCAAAATAAGCAAACAACACATTGAAAACATAATCTGTCAAAAACAGAATAGTCTATAAAGACCCGAAAATTAGTCATACTTATATAAGTACAAAAATTCTGAAAAATTAGGAAAACAGAGGAAATTCATATATAAATCTTTTGTAAAAATTTCAGATTTTTTCCACACTCCAGTGAATTTTAACATATCTGTTACTGGACGCAAAAGTTTCTGTTTTTCAGCAAAATCAAATAAACGATACACCAAAGCATCCCAAAGGTCTTGCTTGGCTCAAACACTAATTAAAACACTAAAACAAAATTATTACAGAGGTAATATTATATACACACATAAAAATAGAAAATAAAAATATTGGGTTGTCTCCCAACAAGCGCTTTTCTGTAAAGCCTTTTAGCTAGGCATTGATAATTTTAATGATGCTCACATGAAAAATAGCAATTGAAACACGAAGAGTGCATCATGTAGCATGTGAAAAACAAATTTATGTCTAACATACTTCCTATGCATAGGCATTTTATAGGTAAATGATTTATCAAGACAAGCAAAAACTAGCATATGCAAGGAAGAAGAAAGAAACAATAGCAATCTCAACATAACGAGAGGTAATTTAGTAACATGAAACTTTCTACGACCATATTTTCCTCTCTCATAATAATTACATGTAGGATCATAATCAAATTCAGCAATATAACTATCACATAAAATATTCTCTTCATGATCCACATGCATCCGAAGTTGACACTCTTCCAAAATAGTGGGATTATCATCAAATAAAGTCATGACTTCTCCAAGCCCACTTTAAAAAAAAAAATCATAAGATTGATCATACTCCAAAGTAGTGGGATCATTATTACCTAGAGTTGACACTCTTCCAAACTCACTTTCAATATTATTGCAAACATTATTATCATTAGGCTTAAATAAATTTTCAAGATCGTAAGAAGCATTATCACCCCAATCATGATCATTGCAATAAGTAGTGGACATAGCAAAACTAGCATCCCCAAGCTTGGGGTTTTGCATATTATTACCACAACTGACATTAATAGAATTTACAATAACATCATTGCAATCATGCTTTTCATTCAAGGAGCTATCATGAATCACTTTATAAATTTCTTCTTTTTGCACTTCATCACAATTTTCAGATTCACGAATTTCAAGCAAAACTTCATAAAGATAGTCTAGTGCACTCAACTCACTAGCAATTGGTTCATAATAATTGGATCTTTTAAAAAGATTAGTGATACGTCTCCAATGTATCTATAATTTTTTATTGTTCCATGCTATTATATTATCTGTTTTGGATGTTTTATATGCATTGATATGCTATTTTACATTATTTTGGGACTAACCTATTAACCTAGTGCCCAGTGCCAGTTTTTTCCTTGTTTTTGTCTTTTACAGAAAATCAATACCAAACGGAATAAAACTTTACAGTGATTTTTCTTGGACCAGAAGAAACCCACGAGAGTTGGAGAGGAGGCCAGAAGACCTACGAGGCTGCCACAAGCCGTAGGGGCGCGCCCCCAGGGCTTGTGGGCCCCTTGGAGACCTTCCAACCCTAATTCGACCACCATATATTCTCAAATATTCCCCCTATACCAGAGGGCACACCAAAAATACTTTTCCGCCGCCGCAAGCTTCTGTTCCTGTGAGATCCCATCTTGGGGCCTTTTTCGGCACTCCGCCGGAGGGGGATTCGATCATAGAGGGCCTCTACACCAACCTTCTGCCCTTTCGATGATGTGTGAGTAGTTTACCACAGACCTACGGGTCCATAGCTAGTAGCTAGATGGCTTCTTCTCTTTCTTTGATCTTCAATACAATGTTCTCCTCGATGTTCTTGGAGATCTATTCGATGCAATCTTCTTTTGCGGTGAGTTTGTTGAGACCCGATGAATTGTGGATTTATGATCAGATTATCTATGAATATTATTTGAGTCTTCTCTGAACTCTTTTATGCATGATTGAGATAGCTTTGTATTTCTCTCCAATCTATCGATTTGGTCTGGCCAACTAGATTGGTTTTTCTTGCAATGGGAGAGGTGCTTTGTGATGGGTTCAAGCTTGCGGTGTCCTCACCCAGTGACAGAAGGGGTAGCGAGGCACGTATTGTATTGTTGCCATTAAGGATAAAAAGATGGGGTTTATATCATATTGCTTGAGTTTATCCCTCGACATCATGTCATCTTGCTTAAGGCGTTACTCTATTCTTATGAACTTAATACTCTAGATGCAGACAGGAGTCGGTCAATGTGTGGAGTAATAGTAGTAGATGAAGAATCATTTCGGTCTACTTGTCATGGACGTGATGCCTATATTCATGATCATTGCCTTAGATGTCTTCATAATTATGCGCTTTTCTATCAATTTCTCAACAGTAATTTGTTTGCCCACCGTATGTTTTCTTTAAGAGAGAAGCCTCTAGTGAAACCTATGGCCCCTGGGTCTATTTTCCATCATATATTTTCAGATCTATAAACCAAAAAAACCCAAAAATACCTTGCTGCAATTTATTTATATTTACTTTATTTTTACTCTTTTACTTATCTTTTATACCCATCTCTATTAGATCTCAGTCTTGTTCGTGACCGTGAAGGGATTGACAACCCCTTTTCGCGTTGTGTGCAAGTGTATGTTAGTTTGTGCAGGTGCATATATTGGAGACTTGCTTGTGCCTCCTACTAGATTGATACCTTGGTTCTTAACTGAGGGAAATACTTATCTCTACTTTGCTGCATCACCCTTTCCTCTTCAAGGGAAAAATCAACACAAGCTCAAGAAGTAGCAGGAAGAATTTCTGGCGCCGTTGCCGGGGAGGTTCTACATCAAGCCTACCAAGTACCTATCATAAACTCTCATCTCTTGCACATACATTATTTGCCATTTGCCTCTCATTTTCCTCTCCTCCACTTCTAAAATGTTTTCAGAAAAACACAAAAATATTTGCCTTTTTATTCACCTTCTTTCGTTCGTCTTTTCATTTGCTTGTGTGTTAGATCGCTTGTTTTGCTATCATGGCTAGTCCTTATACCATTGTTAGTACCCCGGAAAGTGAGGCTCTCAATTTCACAAAAAGGGAGTGTCGGTGCAACAAACCCTGGGTCTGTTGCCCAGACCGTGCACAGGCCTAAAAAGGCAAACTTGCAATATCCAAGACAAGACCAAGCAAGGAGAGGTCAGCTCTTTGAGGAATCAAAGGGCAGATCAAGAAGACCAAGACAAGCTAAAAGAGCAAGACACCACTAAGGAGAAACCTCCCTTGCCGGGCAGGCGAGCCTGGCGGGGACGAGGTGGCCCCAAAGTTGAGCCTCAAGACCGTCCCGGCAGGCCTGCCGGGCGCTACGAGGGCGAACTACCCCGCCAAGGCTCCACCGCTCCACCTCACAACGACGCAAGTCATCGATCGGTGCAGTGTCAAGCTCCCAAGTGACTAAGTGGCTGTTATTTGGCACGTGGCAGCCACTTCCTACGGAAATCACCTCCAAATGACACCCGTCCAGCGATGTGTCAAGCAGACAGGCAAGGAGGTGGCCAAGCAGCCCGGCAAGGCTTGCCGGGCAAGCCACGATGTGACACTAAGCGGCGCATTTAATGCGCTCTGCTCTGACTACAAAGTCAGGATGATAGCACTGTTCGCTATCTAATCAGTACACAATGACTGATTTGCCACTGTGGTGACCCCTTGATCTATAAAAGGAGGGCCATGGCAACCATAGAAAGGATTCGGACCCTTGTACACTCATACGCGCGTAGCTGCCCTCGCCCCAAGGCAACCCTGTCGGGCAAGAGCGCTGCGTTTCCACCACAATCCACCATCAATCCACCAAAGCAGGAGTAGGGTTTTACGCCTCGCGGCGGCCCGAACCTGGGTAAAACTGCCCGTGTGATCTCTGCCATGCTGCGCTATGATTCTCCGCTCTTTGTGCAATGTGCTCATCCCCCCTGCCGAACCACAAGGGGCTGATGGCCCCATAGGTAGCCGTGGTTTCCCACGACATCTTTGGCGCGCCAGGTAGGGGGCTGCGCTTGCGCGAACCCGAGAAGCGTACGCAGCGCATCATTTTCATCATTTTCTTCATCGACGGCTCCATCATCCATGGCGCCCAAGAAGAGGCCCGGTGCTGCAGCCCAGCTGTCCACTTCGAAGGCCCCGCCGCACGCGGCCGCCGACGCCACGGGGGCTACGGGGACGCACGGAGACATGGACGCTGCGGGGGACGTGGCCGGCGCAGGCGGCGTCATCCCCACCTCCCCTGCGGCTGAAACGAGGGCAGAAGGCACCGGGGAAGGACAGCACCAACGGCATCCCAGCGGCCACGCTCCATGAGGTACGGGTGGATAAATCATTCCGTCTGCACCTCTCCGCCCAGCTGAAGGGCACAGCCACAATGGTGGCACTCGTTCTGGGGCGAATCGCAACTCTCCGGCCGCACCCGATGCGGGCACGGCCGTAGGGCGTGCGCCACTCCCGGAACGAGCTGCCCCATCCGATGCGCCAAATGGAGCCACTGGCCCTCAAGCACCTCCACCCCGTCACTACGCCACCCTGGCGACGGGCTCACGCCGACGAGAACGTGGCGCAGCTACTACCGGCACCATACGAAGCCAGGCGATGCTACGGTCTACGTCGCCATCCATGCCAAGCACCGCTTCAGAGGTTATGGCGCGGGCCCAGCTGCTGCTGAGATTTCCGCCGGCAGCCGATCAGACGGATGAGTGGAGAGCCACCATTCAAAGCCTGATTGGTTTTGCCGAGGCGGGAGGATCACAGCGAGCTCACCCGCCACGGCCTCCCCAGGCAACGACAACGGCCCGCGCTGCTAGCCGTGCTGAAGGGGCCGCCCCCATGGTGCAGTCCCCTCCACGGTAGCCTGCGCAGGGGCCATGGCTGGAGCCATGCGATCAAGAACCCGACGACATCTCGATGGATTCGTCCGGCCCTGGAGCACGTCAAGACCAGCGGCAGGCCCAGGAAGACAGGCGAGAGGAAGACGCGCGCGTCACCATCGAGCGGCGCCGCGACACCCACCGCCAGTCTGATAGGCGCAATGGCCCCGACGTCGATGAGCCTGCACCCGGTGAGGGTGGGTACCTACCTTTCAAGGTTGGGTGCCCCGCCTTCACTCGTGAACTGCGGCAAGTCCGTTGGCCATCTTCCCGCACGTTCAAGCCAGAGATGCCAGAGAAGTATGATGGGAGATTGAACCCGGTAGAGTTCCTGAGCATCTACACCATCGCTGTTCAGGCTGCCGGGGGAAGAGATGAGAAGGTGTTCGCCAACTAATTCCCTTTGGCACTCAAGCCAAATGTGAGGTCTTGGCTAATGCACCTTCCGGAGAACTCCATTTCAACTTGGGCTGACCTGTGCCATGAGTTTGTTGGCGCCTTCACGGGCGGCCACCAAGAACCAGGGCGGCCCAGCATTCTGCAGCTCCTCCCGCAGAAGGAAGGAGAAAGTCTGCGGAAGTACATGCAAAGGTTCAGTCGAGTGCACAGGAACATCCCAGATATCCATCTAGCAGCTGTGATAGCCGCATTCCAGTCCAACGTGCACAACCGCAGGATACATTCCAAAATGAACGTGCGGCTGCCCAAGACTGTGAATGAGTTATACACTCTAGTGGATAAGTGTGCTCGCATAGAGGAGGGAAGGCGACTCCCCGGTGAAGAGGATGGCGTCGACATCATTTCAGATGATGATGACGAGGCCACCAGTCATAAGAAGAAGAACAAGAAACGCAATAAGAAGCACAAGGAGAAAGTTGTGATGGCCGTCGAAGGATCATGCACACCTAGTACCAGCAAGAAGGCCAAGGCCGAGGCCCCCGGTAAGGAGGTTGCCGCGTGCACTGACTGCTGGGCGGCCGCGGCTGCCGAGAAGGCTGGGAAGGGTGATGGGCCGTACTGCAAGATCCATAGGACCAAGGGCCACGACCTTCAGGAGTGTCATCAAGTTGAGCAGCTTGTCAAGAAGCAGAGGGCTGAGTACGAGAAGCGAGATAAAGAGAAAAACCAGGATGGTGCTAGCGGGAAGGGCCGAGGCGGCGGAGTAAGTCACCCCGGCAAGGTTCCTCAGTCCCAAGGGAAGCCCGCCAGAGGCCGTAAGAAGGAGGATTGCAATGATGAGAGTGATGGAGGAGATGAAGAGGAAACCAGTGAGCAGGAGTTCCAGAAAGCCACTGATGCCTTGTGCATTGACGGGGGTGCATCTCTGCACTCCTCTCACCGCCAACTTAAATAGTGGGCGCGTGAAGTCAATGCCGTGGAGCCAGCGGCAGATTCTCGGAAGCCACTCAAGTTGTCCCGCATGCCCATTGTCTTTGACGAAGAGGATCACCCTGACCGCACCACCGCGGTAGGGTGCTTGCCGTTGTTGGTCTCACCAACAATACGCAACCTCAAAGTCACAAAGATGTTGGTTGACGGTGGGGCCGGGTTGAATCTGATATCTCCAAAGGTCATCAGCAAACTTTAGATAGCAGATGGGGAGCTCAAGGTTACTGGCACATTCCAAGGAGTCAACCCCAGCAGGAGTCGTCCCAAGGGAAAGATCACGCTGCCAGTGACGTTCAGAGGGGAGTTAAACTACCGGACTGAGAAGATCATGTTTGACGTGGTTGACCTCCCCTTGCCGTACAACGGGATCATTGGTCGCCTAGCTCTGGCCAAGTTCATGGCGCCATCCCACTATGCCTACAACACCTTGAAGATGCCAGGGCCGATAGGAGTCATTTCCATTCCGTCAGATTAGAAGGACGCAGTCATATGCGTGGACAAGATGTACCGGGAGGCAGTCGCTGCTGAGGCTGCAGAAACCACTGCTCCCACCAAGGAAAGTAAGAAAATGAAGAGAGCTAGCAAGGATGCCAGCAAGGAATCCGGTAAGCGTGCCTCTCCGGAGTATGCTGCGCCTGTTGATGACTTGCCGGAGAGTTCCAATAGCAGGAGATCCAAAGCTACTACACCTACTGTGAAAAATGTCCCGGCAGGGCTGGCTGGCGCTGATGGTACCTTCACTATCAGTGCCACCCTTGATGACAAATAGGAAAGCGTGCTCATTGCCTTCCTGTGGGCGAATATCAATGTGTTTGCCTGGCAACCATCTGATATCCCCGGTGTTCCCAGGGAGGTAATCGAGCACCACCTTGCTGTCTACCCGCATGCCCGACCCGTCAAGCAGAAGGTCCGGAAGCAAGCTTTGGAGCAGCAACAGTTTATTGCGGAGGAGATCAAGAAGCTTGAAGCAGCTGGTTTGGTCAGGGGAGTGTTACATCCCACATGGTTGGCAAATCCAGTGGTGGCGCGCAAGGCGAATGGGAAATGGAGGCTTTGCATAGACTTCACAGATCTAAACAAGGCATGCCTGAAGGACTCGTTCCCCTTGCCGCGCATCGACCAGATTATGGATTCCACTTCCGGGTGTGACCTGCTTTCCTTTTTGGATGCCTACTCTGGATACCACCAGATCTTCATGTCCAAGGAAGACGAAGAGAACACCGCATTCATAACCCCATGTGGCACATACTGCTTTGTACGGATGCCCTTCGGGTTAAAGAGCGCCGGATCCACCTTTGCAAGAGCAGTACAGATTGGCTTTGATTCCCAGCTACACAGAAACGTTGAAGCTTACATGGATGATATTGTGGTGAAGACCAAGGACAGATCAACCCTCATCCAGGATTTGGAAGAAACCTTTGCTAATCTTAACAAGATCAACTTGAAGCTGAACCCGGAGAAGTGTGTGTTTGGAGTTCCCTCTGGCAAGCTACTTGGCTTCTTTGTGTCTCATCGAGGGATAGAGGCCAACCCCGACAAGATCAAGGCTATCGAGCAAATTCAAGAACCCAAGATAGTCAAGGATGTGAGTCCTTTGACTGGATGCATGGCTGCACTGAGCAGGTTCATTTCCAAGTCTGCCGAGCGCGCCCTGCCGTTCTTCAAAATCTTGAAGAAGGCAGGACCTATGGAGTGGACCCCAGAGGCAGACACTGTGCTGCAAGATTTGAAGACCTATCTTTCCTCTGTGCCCACCTTGGTCACTCCCAAACCACAAGAGCCGTTGCTGCTATACTTAGCAGCAACCAATCAAGTGGTTAGTGCGGCACTGGTGGCGCGGCGGGAAGTGGATGATGCGGCAACCACAACCACTGTCCCCTCTGAAGAGGAAAGTGAACCCATCCCGGCAAGACCAGAGTCAGTCCAGAGCGAAGAAAGGCAGGGCAGCGGAGGCAGTTCTATGGTTGCGGCAAGGAAGAAAGTGGTGCAGCGCCCAGTGTACTTCGTCAGCTCTTTATTACAAGGAGCTAGATCGAGGTACTCTGGCGTGCAAAAGTTGATTTTTGGCCTCATCATGGCCTCAAGGAAACTGCGCCACTACTTCCACGCCCACACGATCACAGTTGTCACCCGCTTCCCCCTGTAGCGCATACTCCGAAACCCCGAGGCCACCGACAGGATTGTGGAATGGGCCTTGGAGTTGTCTAGCTTTGGTTTGAAGTTTGAAAGCACGTCAACTATTCAGAGCAGAGCACTAGCATAATTCATCACAGAGTGGACACCAACTCCTGATGAAGAAGTATTGGAGACGATCATCCTCGGCAAGGAAGCGCCCCAAGAATGGATTATGTATTTCGATGGTGCCTTCTCCCTACAAGGTGCAGGGGCTGGCGTGCTTCTTGTTGCCCCCACTGGGAGCACCATAAGTACGTCATCCAGATGCGCTTTCCTCGGGAGGAGGCTACCAACAATACTGCAGAGTATGAAGGGCTCCTTGCCGGGCTCAGGATTGCAACAGAACTGGGAATCAAGAAGCTGATCATCCGCGGAGATTCACAACTTGTGGTGAGACAAGTCAACAAGGATTACCAAAGTCCATTGATGGTGGCATACATCGAGGAAGTGAGAAAGTTGGAGGAGCGCTTTGACGGGTTGCAAACAGAGCACGTGCCCCATGCGGAAAACAGCATTGCTGATCATCTGTCAAAGTGCGCTGCCCAAAAACTCCCTGTGGAACCAGGGACTTTTGTTCTCCATCTGACTCAGCCCTCCCTATCCCCAGCAACAATGGCCAGAAAGAGGAGGAAACTGGACTCCGGCAAGCCTCACCCAGCAGAGCCTCCCGAGGCTCCCGGCAGAGAGCTTGGCGGGAACAACTCCCCTTCGATCAGTGAGCTGCACCATCCCGCCAGACCACCGGTCCCTATGGTCGAGAAGTGCGCTCCTGCGAATGAGGAGGTGCCGCTGGTCCTTGTTGCCAAGCCCCTGGCCCCAACCTAGGCACGACACATAGTCCTTTTCCTCCAAACTGGAGAACTCCCCGAAGAGCAAGAAAAAGCTGAAAGAGTAGCCCGGAGGGCCAGTATCGTTGACGACACGCTGTACAAAAGGAGGCCCAACGGTGTGAAATTGAAGTGCATTTGCCGGGAGGAAGGAAAAGAACTATTGGCAGAGGTACACAAGGGTATGTGCAGCTCACACATTGGATCAAGGGCTCTGGTTGGAAAAGCCTTCCGGCAAGGTTTCTATTGGCCCATAGCCCTCCAAGATGCAGTTGAGCTCGTCACCAAATGTGAAGCCTGCCAGTTCCACTCGAAGAACATCCATCAGCCTGCCAAAGCTCTTCAGACGATCCCTTTGTCATGGCCCTTCTCGGTCTGGGGGCTCGATATCTTGGGCCCCTTCCCCCGTGCTACCAGGGGCTTTGAGTTCTTGTTCGTCGCTATCGACAAGTTCACAAAGTGGACAGAGGTGGAGCCCGTGAGAAAGGTGACCGCACAGTTAGCTATCAAGTTCTTGAAAGGATTGGTGTGCCACTTCGGGGTGCCTGTCCGAATCATCATCGACAATGGCACCCAATTCATGAGCCGCGCCTTCATGCAATATGTTCATGCCCTCGGAAGCAAGATCTCATTTGCCTCTGTCGCCCATCCCAGAAGCAACGGACAAGCTGAGAGGGCGAATGCTAAAGTGCTGCGAGGTCTCAAGACAAGAACCTTTGATAGACTGCAGAAGTGTGGCAGGCGATGGATCGATGAGCTGCCGGTGGTTCTTTGGTCCCTCAGAACGACACCAAATTGAGCTACCGGGCAGACTCCCTTCTCCCTAGTCTATGGGGCAGAAGCAGTTATCCCCACGGAACTCATATTCGGATCTCCTCGAGTGCTTGCCTATGATGAAGTAGCGCAGGAACGGCACCGGCGTGATGACGCTGTGCTGCTTGAGGAGAACCGTCTCCGGACCGCTACGCGTGCTGCACGCTACCAGCAAGCCCTGCATCGCTATCACAGCCACAGGGTTCGTGCCCGGGGTTTTGAGGAAGGCGACCTTGTCCTTAGGCGTATTCAGTCCGCCAAGGGTACAAACAAGTTAGCGCCGAAGTGGGAAGGCCCTTACCGGGTAGTACGAGTCACCAGACCTGGCGCAGTCTGTCTGGAGATCGGAGATGGCATTCAGTTGCAAAACTCATGGAACATTGAGCATCTCCGTAAGTTCTACCTGTAAGGCGCGGCTGTCGGGCCCTGCCCGGCAGCCACCCTTTTGTACAGGCCTTGCCGCTGTTGCATGTAACCCCTTGTACAAATCCAGGCGTAGACCCTGAGCAACAAAAATAAATGAAGCACTGGGGGGGGGGCCAAAATTTGCATGCATGCATAAACATATCATGAGCATAGCATGATCATATAGATGAGGTCGCATGAGGCATTGTTTTCATCTGCATTGAGTTGCGGGGTTCTTGCCATGGACTCGGTCCCAAAAAGAAGAAATGAAGACGAGCCTACGTGATGATCCTCAGCAAGCCAAACAGATAAGTTCTCTTCTTATCCTTATGTGTTCTTTAAGTAGAAACTTGTGCATATGAAAATCTCGTCACCTTCGAAACTTAGGTGCTCCCATCCTTTGACTCGAACATTGCTTCGGTCAGGATGGTCGCAGTGGCCTTTGGCGGGGGGCTAGCCCCTCTTTGTGATTTGTGCCCGGCAGGCTTAGCCCCACGGCAACAATTCGAGGGTACCGGTAGGATAGCTTGCCAGAGATAACTTGTTTACTTGAATGTATAGAGGCATTTCACCTCTACATGGGTATGATGCATGCACAAGTGCCCGACAAAGCTTGACTTTTTCATTAATATGCTAATGAACAAGTACAGATCTTACAGAACACCCACATGGATAAAGAAGATTACATTATTTAGACTAAAGTTTGGCAAGTGCCTACATATTTTAGATTAAAAAAAGATAAGTGCCCCGTAACCCCTTTCTTGTCCCTCTCCTCCTAGGCACTGCGGCGGAAGAGGAAGATGGCAAAAGGAGTGCCTGAGCAAGACGCCCCACTCAACCCTGTTAGGACCTGCCGGGCGCAGCCTGACAAGATCGAGAGTGGCGAGGCTGCGAAGGAGAGGAGCGGAAGGAGCAGCTCTGCGGTGCCCTGGTCACCACCTCCAGGACCAGTCAAAAGCCCCAGCAAGAGCACCGGCGGGGAGAACCACTGGGGCTCAGCTAGAAGACTGTTGGAGGAGGCGAAGGCACCAAGAGAGCGGCCCCCTCCCCGGTAACCAAGAGGCCGGTGATGATGGTGCCGGGGAGGGAGGGGAAGAACAGAAAGATGAGGCAGCAGGTCGGCAATACAAGACGGAGGTGTCGGTGCCATCGTACTCCGACCTGATGCCCTGCCACCCGCCTTCTCCGTCTTCCCTCGTTCTTTTTTCATCACCACCACTCCAGGGGGCGCCAGCTCCTCGAGTCGTTGCCTCCCCCGGAGAAGCTGCGGGCGACGACGGCGTCCGAGACGCGCGAGGAGCATCGCTCCCCACCTTGGAGGGTAGGAAGATGCTGTCATCTTCGACATTCGCCCCGACTTCACCAAAGGGGGCAGTGCTGGGATTACCGAGGGACCTGAGCGCTGCACCCCAGATAGATGCCGGAAGCCCTGGGACCTCCGGCGTTAGGGCAGCAAGCCGCAGTGGTTCGCGGCAAGGTCTAGTGCTTCCCGCCAGACGGCCGACCCGAGCAAAGGAGACAAGCATTCCACCATAGTGGAAAAGCTTGGTACCTCTCGCGCTGCGAGTGGCTCGACCGCCGTATCCCTTCCGGCCCCGGACCAGGCTCACTCCCCGGGCGCCTACGCAAGCTTTCGGCGTCATCAACCCCAAGCTCGAGCCCGGGACCTGGCCCAAGTCTCTCCCTCTCAACATTGCAAGAAGAAAGAAGGAAATGGCGAGAAGAGGTGCGTGGATGAGCACTTTCGCCTCCCCCCGCCCCCTTTTATAGGCGGGCTGGGGGCTGGGGGCTGGGGGCTGATCCATCGGTGGGTAACCACCGTCCATCTCCACCAATCCAAGAAGGCCGAGCCCCTGCCTTGACACTCTCCCGCACCACGTGCCTCCGTTACCTACCCCACTCAATGCATGCAGCATACGTGGCCAGGGATAAGAGCGTGGTGGGAAGAGTGAATTGGCAGTTACTCGCCCGTGCATTAAAGTCATTCACGGGCCATTACAAGGATGGCCCCACCACAACTAGCGTTACGTGACATGCGGGAATACCGGAAACAGACCTGGGCTCAGATTAATGAAGAAGCAAAGAAGATCTCAAAGGACAAGCAACTGCTCCCCTCTTGCCTGTGCACTAGATAGGGCCTACCCCGACGACGCCCGACAGCGCGTTCGCGCCAGGCCCGGGGGCTCCTGTCGGTGCAACAAACCCTGGGTCTATTGCCCAGACCGTGCACAGGCCTGAAAAGGCAAACTTGCAATATCCAAGACAAGACCAAGCAAGGAGAGATCAGCTCTTTGAGGAATCAAAGGGCAGATCAAGAAGACCAAGACAAGCTAAATGAGCAAGAAACCACTAAGGAGAAACCTCCCTTGCCGGGCAGGCGAGCCTGGTGGGGACGAGGTGGCCCCGAAGTTGAGCCTCAAGACCATCCAGGCAGGCCTGCCGGGCACTACAAGGGTGAACTACCCCGCCAAGGTTCCACCGCTCCACCTCACAATGACGCAAGTCACCGATCGATGCGGTGTCAAGCTCCCAAGTGACTAAGTGGCTGTTATTTGGCACGTGGCAGCCACTTCCTACGGAAATCACCTCCAAATGACACCCGTCCATCGATGTGTCAAGTAGACAGGCAAGGAGGTGGCCAAGCAGCCTGGCAAGGCTTGCCGGGCACACCACGATGTGACACTAAGCGGCACATTTAATGCGCTCTGCTCTGACTGCAGAGTCAGGGATGATAGCACTGTTCACTATCTAATCAATACACAATGACTGATTTGCCACTGTGGTGACCCCTTGATCTATAAAAGGAGGGCCATGGCAACCATAGAAAGGATTCGGACCCTTGTACACTCATACGCGCGTAGCTGCCCTCGCCCCGAGGCAACCCTGCCGGGCAAGAGCGCTGCGTTTCCACCACAATCCACCATCAATCCACCAAAGCAGAAGTAGGGTTTTATGCCTCGTGGCGGCTCGAACCTGGGTAAAACTGCCCGTGTGATCTCTGTCGTGCTGCGCTACGATTCTCCGCTCTTTGTGCAATGTGCTCATCCCCCCTGCCGAACCACAAGGGGTTGATGGCCCCATAAGTGGCCATGGTTTCCCACGACAGGGAGGGAGAAAATTTAAAAGATGCTTGGTATAGAATTTGCAATGCTTTGTGTGATTTGGGTGCTAGCGCTTCCACTATTCTGAAAACTTTATGTGATGTGCTAGGTTTCCATAAATTTGATGATTGTTCTTTGAATTTGCATCTAGCGGATTCCACTATTAAGAAACCTATGGGAAGGATTAATGATGTTCTTATTGTTGCAAATAGGAATTATGTTCCCGTATATTTTATTGTGTTTGATATAGATTGCAATCCACATGCCCTATTATTCTTGGCAGACCTTTCCTTAGAATGATTGGTGCAATTATTGATATGAAAGAAGGAAACATTAGATTTCAATTTTCGTTAAGGAAGGGCATGGAACACTTTCCAAGAAAGAAAATTAAGTTGCCATAAGAATCTATTATGAGGACTACTTATGGATTGCATATCAAAGATGACAATATCTAGATCTATGCATTATGCCTAGCTAGGGGCGTTAAAGAATAACGCTTGTTGGGAGGCAACCCAATTTTTATTTTTTATTTTTTGTTTTTGTTCCTGTTTTTCAATAAATACACATTATTACCTCTGTATTAATCGTGTTTTAGTGTTTTAATTAGTGTTTGAGCCAAGTAAGACCTTTGGGATGGTCTATGGTGATAGTTGATTTGATCTTGCTGAAAAACAGAAACTTTTGCGCTCATTGCCAGAAATTTAAAAAATCACAGGAATGTGCTTTTGATCTGATTTTTTACACAAGATTGATATACAGATTTCCTAGGTTGTATTAAGTTTTCAGAATTTTTGGAGTTACAGAAGTATACAAAATTTCCAGATTACTACAGACTATTCTGTTTTTGATAGATTCTGTTTTCTATGTGTTGTTTGCTTATTTTGATGAATCTATGGGTAGTATCAGGGGGTATGAACCATGGAGAAGTTTGAATACAGTAGATATAACACCACTATAAATTTAGATTGAGTTCACAATAGTACCTAAAGTGGTGATTAATTTTATTATACTAACGGATCTTACGAGTTTTCTGTTGAGTTTTGTGTTGTGAAGTTTTCAAGTTTTGGTTAAAGTTTTGATGGACCACGGAATAAAGAGTGGCAAGAGCCTAAGCTTGGGGATGCCCAAGTCACCCCAAGGTAATATTCAAGGACAACCAAGCATCTAAGCTTGGGGATGCCCCGGATGGAATCCCCTCTTTTGTTATCAATCCATCAGTAAATTTCCTTGAGGCTATATTTTTATTCACCACATGATATGTGTTTTGCTTGGAGCGTCTTGTATGATATGAGTCTTTGGTTTTTAGTTTACCACAATCATCCTTGCTGTACACACCTTTTGAGAGGGACACACATTAATCGTGAATTTATTAGAATACTCTATGCGCTTCACTTATATCTTTTGAGCTAGGCAGTTGCTCTAGTGCTTCACTTATATCTTTTTAGAGCACGACGGTGGTTTTATTTTATAGAAATTGATGAACTCTCATGCTTCACTTATATTATTTTGAGAGTCTTAAAAATAGTATGGTAATTTTCTTAGGTTATGAATTTGGTCCTAATATGATGGGCATCCAAGAGGGATATAATAAAAACTTTCATATAAAGAGCATTGAATGTATGAGAAGTTTGATTCCTTGCATTTGTTTTGAGATATAAAGATGGTGATATTAGAGTCTTGCTAGTGAGTAATTGTGGATTGGTAGAAATACTTGTGTTAAGGTTTGTGATTCCCGAAGCATGCACGTATGGTGAACCGTTATGTGATGAATTCGGAGCATGATTTAGTTTTTTGATTGTCTTCCTTATTAGTGGCGGTCGGGGACGAGCGATGGTCTTTTCCTACCAATCTATCCCTCTAGGAGCATGTGTATTAGTACTTTGCTTTGATGGATAATAAATTTTTGCAATAAGTATGTGAGCTCTTTATGACTAATGTTGAGTCCATGGATTATACGCACTCTCACCCTGCCACCATTGCTAGCCTCTCTAGTACCACGCAACTTTCGCCAGTGCATTAGACCCACCATATACCCTTCCTCAAAACAGCCACCATACCTACCTATTATGGCATTTCCATAGCCATTCCGAGATATATTGCCATGCAACTTCCACCGTTCTGTTTATTATGACACATGCCATCATTGTCATATTGCTTTGCATGATCATGTAGTTGGCATAGTATTTGTGGCTTGGCCACCGTTCATTTTTTTATATATGTCACTCTAGATCATTGCACATCCTGGTACACCGCCGGAGGCATTCTTATAGAGTCATATTTCGTTCTAGTATCGAGTTGTAATTCTTGAGTTGTAAGTAAATAAAAGTGTGATGATCATCATTATTAGAGCATTGTCCCATGTGGCGAAAGGATGATGGAGGCTATGATTCCCTCACAAGTCGGGATGAGACTCCGGACTTAAAAATAAAAAAGAGGCCAAAGAGCCCAAAATAAAGAAAAAGGCCAAAGAGCCCAAACAAAAAAAATGAGAGAAAAAAAGAGAAGGGACAATGTTACTATCCTTTTTCCACACTTGTGCTTCAAAGTAGCACCATGTTCTTCATGATAGAGAGTATCCTATTTTATCACTTTCATATACTAGTGGGAACTTTTCATTATAGAACTTGGCTTGTATATTCCAATGATGGGCTTCCTCAAATTGCCCTTGGTCTTCGTGAGCAAGCAAGTTGGATGCACACCCACTTAGTTTCCTTTTGAGCTTTCATACACTTATAGCTCTAGTGCATCCGTTGCATGGCAATCCCTACTCACTTGCATCGATATCAATTGATGGGCATCTCCGTAGCCCATTAATTTGCCTAGTTGATGTGAGACTTTCTCCTTTTTGTCTTCTCCTCACAACCTCCACCATATTCTATTCCACCTATAGTATTATATCCATGGCTCACACTCATGTATTGCGTGAAAGTTGAAAAAGGTTGAGAACATTAAAAGTATGAAACAATTGCTTGGCTTGTCATTGGACACTACTAGGGAAAACCTTATACACAGAGGTATAGCAGTAGCGCTGGTCAGAACAAAGCTATACTGCTACTTACCCGTAGCGCGTGTCAACAAAGCGCGCTACAGCTATGGTTGTAGCAGTAGCACATCTGTAGGTAAAAGCGCTATAACTATAATTCCCACACTATTGCCGGATGGCTAGGAATAGTAGTAGCGATCCTGCGGAAAGCACGCTACCACTAAGTGCCTTGTAGTAGCGCATTTTTGTTGTAGAGCGCTACTACTAAGAAAAAGAAAATAAAATGAAAAATAAATAGAAAAGTAAATGAAAATGAAAGAAGTAGAAAAAGGAGAAATGAAAAAAAGAAAATGTAAAGAAAAACAAAGGAAAAAGAAAAATAAAGGAGAAAGGCATAGCAGTAGCGCTTGTTCTCACGAAGCGCTATAGCTACTCTAGCAGTAGCGCATTTTATATGCACGCGCTATAGCTACGTTCCTTAGATAAAAGAAAAAGAAATAACTACTTCCTATAGCAGTAGCGTGTTTTGGTAGAAAGCGCTATAACTAACTTAGCTATAGCGCTTTTTGCCTACCCGCGCTACTGCTATTTTGACTTAACCCCGCGCGGGCTCAAAATTTTGCTAAGTCCTTTCCTCCCTCTCCCCCTATCCCCCAACTCCTCTGTCGCAGCTGTCGATCGCCCTGCCCGAGCACGCCCTCGACGCCGGCCGTCGCCCGAGCCCGCCCTCGACCACACCGCCGCCGCCCGAGGCCGCCCTCGACCTCACCGTCGCCGCCCTCGACCTCACCGCCGCCGCCCGAGCCCGCCCTGAAGCGCCGCCGCCCGAGCCCGAGCCCGCCCTCGCCGTCGACCGTAAGCCTCTCCCTCTCCTCTCCCCTGCCCTCCTCTCTCTCTACTAGGGCAAATTTCATAAGTTGCTGCTGTGATGATGTTCATATGAACCCTAGGTGTTCATATGAATCCTAGATTTGTTTAGGACGGTAGGAATTTTTTTAGCATTTAGGAAAAAAATTAGGAATTTTTTTAGGAAATTAGCTAGGGCAAATTTTTATGAAAATGCCTAAACAGTAATTCCATTTAGCTTTAAATTAACATAGGGTATATAAATAATAGTAGCATTTAGCTTTAAATTAATAGAGGCTACAAAAAAGTAGCATTTAGCTATAAAAAATTATTTAGACTATGGACCTGAATCTGGTCCAAATTTCATTCAAATAAAATTTGAATTATTTGGACTATGGACCTGAATATTTTTAAAGAAATTGGGTGTAGGTACTAAGGTCTTGTTGTGGAAATTTTGGTGAGGTCAGAAGGGTTAGAGAAAATGGAGTTCCTTTGCAATTTCTAATAAGGTCAAGTATTGTTGGAATATTTGCTCTAAAACAATTTGGATGAAAAGAAAATAATGTGTGTGTGAGAGGAATATCTAGAACAGAATTTGGGTTCTGTCCAAGGCAGAGAAGTGTTTAGTGAGGTCATTTTGCAAAGGTTTTTGGTTTTTGAAAATGTAACACCCCCATGTAATAAGCACTGTGACACTCTGCTAAGTATGCCAAGTCACCTTCATTTGCATTGCCTAGTCATAGTGGTTAATCAAAACAATTCAAATCCCTCTTTGAAAATCAACTCAAATTCAAAAGTGCAAAATAAAGTTGCTCAAAACTTGTGGGAAAAATGTTCACTTTATAGCAAATAATCCAAAACTATTTGTTGTTAAGGAACACAACATCACCATCAACCACAGAAGGGCCTAATCATTTAAATTAGAGTCAAAACAGCAATTTAAATGCCTCATTCATTTTTGAATATATTCAAATGGGTTCCAAAAATGCCCAAACTTTTTGTGGCAGTGCTGTATATTGCAATACACTAGTGTGAGCTAGTTTCACATTTTTGAAAATTCATTTGGCTGCTCATTTAAATCAAAACCCAACTATGTAAAAGAAAAAGCAAAACAGAAAATAGAAAAATAGAAAAGAGGCACTGTGCACTAGGCCTAAGTGCACAGTGCCCCGAATCCAGCCCACCAGGCCCACGACACTCTCTCTCCCTCGCGATGTCGCCTCCTCCATGGCTGCGCCGGCGCGCACCGGCGAGCGGTCGACACCGCGGCACTCCACCGACGCCGCGGCCCCTCAAGGGGATAAGGCCAAGCCAATGCTTCCCCCTGGCCTCTCCATCCATTTCCCTCGCTCGCTCCTCCCCTCTCTCCTCTAGATCCACCGTCGCCGAATGCCACCGTCGCCATGGCGCCGTCCTAGCCACGGCCACCGCGCCCCATCCGTCTCTCCGTCACATCCACGAGGCTCGCCGACGTCGGCCACTTCTTCCTCGACCACGCACGAGGGACGAGGAGCTCTGCATCGCTGGGCTACCTCATCTTCTTCCCCTACGACCGCCGACGAACGTCGCCTCGATTCATCGTCGTCAAGCCTTCCCTGAGCCTGCTTTGCACATCTGCAGGAGCGCTGTGAGCTCCTCTTCTCCTCCCCTGCTCATCTCAGCGCTCGCAGCCGCCGGCCTCGTCGTGACCGTGCCCGCTGCCATAGACGAGCTCGCCGCCGTGACCACCATAGTCCGAGCTCGCGTCCGAGCTCGTAGTCAAGCTCCTGGAGCTCGTAGGCGCCTAACGCCACTCCCCGCATCGCTTAACGTACCCCATATCGCCGTGGCCACCCGCACCCGAACTCCGGCGTCCGCTGCGGTCGACGCCGCCGCCGATTTAGGTCACCTCCGGCGAAACCGCTAGCACCACAAGACGCGCGTGAGCGCTAGCTTTCGAACGCAAGTGGTCGCACGCGAAAAGACCTACCGTAGCGCATTTCCGACGAACTCCGGCGCTCGGCCACCGCGCAAATGGTCACCGGAGTTCCTCCGGCGCCGCCACAGAGCTGGCAGGCATGGGGCCCACCCCGGTGAGGCTGCCAGTGGGCCCCAACGCCTCGGTTGACCATGTTGACCTGGTCAACGATGATCACTGTTCACTCACTGTGGCTGACATGTGGGCCCCCTGCAATAATTAAGCTAATAAGTGATTTAATTAATCCTGCTAGTTAGCTGAGTCATTGACAAGCTGTGCCCACTCCCCTAATTACCCTGTTAGTTAGTTTAATTCGCTGTTAGTCTTAACAGAGGCTGACATGTGGGTCCCACTAGACCCACAGGTCAGGTTTGACCTAGTCAGCATCTCTGTTGACTGCTGACGTCATCCCCACGCAATGCTGATGTCATAATTCCTTTTCTGTTAATAAAAATAATTTCAGAAAACTGTCTAAATCTTTATAAATTCATAACTAATAAACCGTAGCTCAGATCGAAAAACTTTCTACATGAAAGTTGATCAGAACAACGAGACGAATCTGATCGTGTCGTCTGTTTCCATGTCGAAACCCTCTACGGAGGTGAACCCGCAACTTTCCCTCCGTTTTTGGTAGATGAATAGTGCATATACACCGGATAATAAATCCAACTTAAATCCTAAAGTAACTAAAATGACTTAGACATACTTTAGGCAACCCTGCACTGCAACCTAGGCATGGCATGCTTTGTGTTGCACTATTGCTGTGTATTTATTTGTTTCCTCCCCCTCTTCTTTCTCGATTAGACCCCAATACCGACGTAGTCCCCGAGGCCGACGCAGCTCCGGAGGTCGACTACGCCCCTGACGACCAGACACTTGCCGCAGAGCTTCCAGGCAAGCACCCCCCTTTTGAGCATTCCGATATCGCCTATTCTCTTCTCTCTTATGCTTGCATTAGAAGTCACTGCTGCTGCTGTTATCATATTTCTGCTGCATAGCCTGTTTATTGTAACCTGCTATTGTTACCTACCTGCTTATCCTAAAATGTTTAGTATAGATTGGGTAGAGACCCATCAGAGACCCCACTTATCCCAACTGCCCCGCTGGATTGACAGAAGACCCGATCAACGGGATCGAAGACCAGGCCCCGGCACCGCACATCACTTCCCCCTTAGTTGCTCCACACTACTGGGTTACTATCGAGTGCCGAGGGTGATACCTCGTCAGCACTTCTGATGATAACCTTGTACGTTAGTTAAATGGTTGTGGTCAGCGAGGGTGATTCCTCCTACACCACCCCCGATAACGACATCGTCGTGCAACTCCTCAAGAGTGGACCTCGAGGGTGATTCCTCCTTCGTTCACCTTGACGATAACATCAGGTGGAATTCCATCGAGGGTGATTCCTCAGGGTTCCCCTTGGTGTTAGACACACAGTTACTTTGGTTACTATGACTTTACACTGAACCATGATACTAAAGACGGGTCGGCCCTGAGGGGTACCCGCGCGAGCATATTTGCGAAGTGATGTGGAGACGGGTTGACCTGAATGGTGCCCGAGAGATGAATACGAGGCGTGGCCGGGCATTCTTAGCCCTTGCCGCACGTCCTCGAGACGGGGCGACGGGGTCACATTGATCGTGAGTCTCTGCTCATTACCGCGCGCTTCTAATCCACTAACGGTTTGGATATTTGATCCGAGGGGCCTCTGGCCTGATAGCACTAACCATCACGTGGACATAGTATGGGCGTTCTGCGTCGCATACTTCAGCCGAAGCTCTATAGACATCAGCAAGGAGCGGCCCGCTTTGGATTGGACTGGTTAAGCCCGCGCTTGTATTAAGGGGGCTAGGTCTGCTTCCGGAGCGTCCTCGCAACGTGCATGGTTCCCAGGGCGAAGGCCCAAGACCCGTGGGGGCATAGGTTAGTCCGGCGTGCTGACCTCTCTTTAGAGCCTAGGTCGGGTTGCGGCGTATCGTTTGGCCGAGGCCGGGCATGACCCAGAAAAGTGTGTCCGGCCGGAGTTAAGCGAGCGTGGTGGGTAAGTTGGTGCACCCCTGCAGGGAAGAACTAATCTATCGATAGCCTGTCCTACGGTAATGGACACTCGGAGTTGTATCCCGATCGATACAACTAGAACCTGACACTTGAGATGATAACTGGATAGTATGGCTCTGGGATTGCTTTCTCGCAGGGAGTCGAGGAAGAATCTCTGGGCGAGGTTGATGACATTACTACTATTTTACATTATGTTAATCTGCACTCTTCTAATGCCGCAAGACCGACGAAGATGCTGAAGATGCTAGTCTTTGATAGGACTAGGCTTTCCTCTCTATTCTGGCATTTCTGCAGCCCAGTCCACATATACAGCCTCCCTTTTGATAATGTTGCATTTGTAGTGTAGATCCTTGCTTGTTGAGTACTTCAGATGAGTACTCACGTTTGCTTTGCTTTCTTTTTCTCCCCATATCCAATTGTCGCAACCAGATGACGGAGCCCCTGAGCCAGCTGCCCCCGCCGACGGCTACTACTACTACTACCCTTCCGGCGAGTACTACTACGAGGAGCCGTCCGATGACCAGGAGTAGGTTCGGAGGGTCCCAGGCAGGAGGACTGCGCCTTTCGATCGTAGTGTTTTATTTTGCCCCGCCATTCTAATGGCCTATCTTTGTTTATGTAATATATCTGTACTCAGATATCTGATGCTTCCGCTGACGTTTGTATGCCATCGAGCTATGTATTCGAGCCCTCGAGGCCCTAGCTTGTAATATAAAGCTTGTATGACTTTATTTATGTTTTAGAGTTGTGTTGTGATATCTTCAAGTGAGTCCTTAGGCTTGATCGTGTGCATTTGCGTGTATGGTTAGTGCACGATTAAGCCGGGGTTGTCACAGGTTGGTATCAGAGCCGACTGCCTGTAGGAATCCCCCATTCCAACTCCTTGGCCGAAGTTGAGTCTAGTTGTCAAAATTGTTTTACTAACTTGGTTGTGTGGCTTACGGGCCCACGTCGCCAACTGGGTGGTATTAGGATCTTTTATTACTCGTCTTTACTCTGGGACTCTGATCTCTCTTCTATTCGAGTTAAATAAATTTACTAACGCCGACACTTAGGATCTCGTAAATTCCGGCCACCCGGAGAGCTGGATATCTGTGCGATTTCCCTGTCATTGATCTGATTAGTCTGATAATCATTTTCCTTTCCATTGTTTTGTTTAACCTTTCTCTTCGAGATCTGTTATACTTCTCATCATCAAATGACAAACCTGATTTTCTTTTATTTCAGATGGATCGTCTGTTTCCACCACGCCCTATGACGCAGCTTGTGCTTCGCACTTGGGCTCGTGATGCCCCTGGTTTTCCAGCTGTCCTGATCGCCCTCTTGACCAGACTGGGCTACCGCTGGTACCCCGAGTACATGGTCTACGAGGTATACCACGAGTTCAACCAGGAGCAGTACTATGCTAATGTTCGTATCTATGATCAGCAGGATGACTCAGACACTGAGCTGTACCTTTTCCACGGTATTGGCGTGACTATTGAGATGGCAGTCCATGATGCCGCCTACTCTGCTGTCGCACGTCTCCGAGGAGAGCTCAGCGTTAGCTTGGATGCCTCTGAGTTTCGATACATTCCGTATGCCACTGCTGGAGACGCTACTGGATACTACACCACTATCTGCGCCTCGTATGAGCCTCGTCGCTACGATCCGCGAGTTCTGATTCAGTGTACTCAGGCTCTGGATCGCACTGTTCGGGCTCTTGCCATTGAGTTGTTTGCCACTCGAGCACGACTCTATGATGCTATGACGCAGTTGCTACCAGCTGTTCGTGCAGGGATACATCCAGAGCATATCCTTTACCCGCGCAGGACCGAGATGCCACCAGGAATTGATTGGCCTGCTGTGGGAGGTCACACACTTGCACATGGACCTCTTCTTTCAGTTCGAGATCGGGTTCTGCATCAGAGTGCACATGGAGCACAGGATCCTTCCGCGTTGAATGTTCGTCGTCCGCACTTGCAGCTACCCCATTTCAGTGGTTTTCACCGACATTGATGTAGCCTTTGCTATGTCGCGTGATGTACTTCCTTACCGCGTGCCTGCGCGCCGCCTAGCATATCTAGTTTTTACATTTGCGCCGTTATGCTATTTGAATGTACCCGACTCTGTGTATGGATCTGTATGTCTTAATTGACTACTGTTTAGTATCTATTACACTGCTTAAATTGTTGTCGTGACCGGTAAGATGTCACCGTCCTTCCTATTCTCGATCGACACTCACCACCGTTCCGCAGGATCAGAACCTGACTCTCCTGAACAACCTTGACTCCGAAATATTCTCGCGTTTGGCTTTGTATCATAACACGAGCCACCCTGACTTTGTGATATATTGCGATGCCTCTCATCAAGGACTAGGTTGTGTCCTAATGCAAGAACGAAAGGTAATTGCATATGCCTCACGACAATTGCGTCCGCATGAAGAAAACTATCAAGTGCATGATCTCGAACTCGCTGTTGTGATCTATGCTTTGAAGCAGTGGCGACATTACCTTCTTGGTAACCGGTGTGAGATATATACTGATCATCAAAGCTTGAAGTATTTGTTTACTCAGCCGGAACTTAATCTCCGTCAACAGCGATGGTTGGAAACAATCACGGACTATGACTGTGGTATTTCTTATACCCCTGGCAAGGCTAATGTGATGGCTGATGCCTTGAGCCGCAAGTCCTATTGCAACAACCTCATGGTTAAGCAAGCTCAACCCCAGCTATATGAAGAACTGCGCAAGCTGAACCTCTGTATCGTTCCGCAGGATTCTCTTAATAACCTTGTGGTACAGCCAGATCTTGAGAAAGCTGTAAAGATTGCGCAAGCCAAAGATGCCGAAGTAGATTTGGTGAAGAAAGAACTTCATCTTGATAAGTACAGGGATTTCTCGATTGCTGAAGATGGAACCTTGTATTTCAGAGATCGAATTGTCGTTCCTCGTTTCGAGCTTATGACTGACAAGGTCATGAAGGAGGCACATGATACACCGTTGTCTATCCATCCGGGTAGCACCAAGATGTATCGTGATCTCCGACAAAGGTACTGGTGGTCCAGAATGAAGTAGGACATTGCTCGATACGTTGTTGAATGTGATGTTTGCCGTCGCGTTAAAGCAGAACATCAGAACCCTGCTGGAATTCTTCAACCACTTCCTATTCCTTTGTGTAAATGGGATAAGGTTCAAATGGATTTCATTACTGGTCTTCCCAAGTCTCAGAAGGGTCACGATGCTATTCTTGTCGTCATCGACCAACTTTCCAAAGTTGCACATTTTCTGCCTGTCAAGGAGACTATCAGTGCTAGCCAGTTAGTAGAGCTGTATATCTCCAGAATTGTTTCACACCACGGTATTCCGAAGGAGATCAGTTCGGACCGTGGTGGTCTTTTCACATCCAAGTTCTGGGAAAGTTTCCAAGAAGCTATGGGAACTCACATTACCTGGAGTTCAGCATATCATCCACAATCCCAAGGCCAAGTTGAGCGAGTTAATCAAGTGCTTGAAGATATGCTTCGGGCTTGTGTTATATCGTTCAGTAAGAAGTGGGAAGAATCTCTTCCGTTTGCCGAATTCTCTTATAACAACAGTTATCAAGCCAGCTTGAAAATGGCCCCTTCGAAGTACTTTATGGACGTAAGTGTCGAACCCCTCTGAATTGGTCAGAAACTGGGGAACGACCGCTCGTGGGACTGGACATTATCCAACACGCCGAAGAACAAGTCCGCATTGTCCGAGAAAATCTCAAGGCGGCTCAGGACCGCCAGAAGAGCAACTATGATCGCAAACGATGGGGCTTGACCTATCAACCAGGTGATCAAGCTTATCTTCGTGTCACTCCGATGAAGGGCACCCGTCGTTTCGGAATTAAGGGCAAGCTAGCTCCACGCTACATCGGCCCCTTTCGCATTGTTTCTAGATGTGGACAAGTGGCATATAAATTGGAGTTGCCACCGCAATTCTCTCATATCCACGATGTCTTCCATGTGTCGAAACTTCGCCGTTGCTTCAAGGAATCTCCACACCGTGCAGTGGATCACGAGATTCTCGAATTGCAAGATGATCTTTCTTATAAAGAGCATCCAATCCGCATTCTCGATGAAGCTGAACGTCGAACTCGCCAGAAGACGACCAAGTTCCTGAAAGTGCAGTGGTCGAATCATACTGAAGATGAAGCCACTTGGGAATGCGAGGAACATCTTCGAGAAGAATATCCCGACCTCTTTCCTTCTACCTCCTAAATTCTCGGGACGAGAATTTCTTTTAGAGAAGGAGAATTTGTAACACCCCCATGTAATAAGCACTGTGACACTCTGCTAAGTATGCCAAGTCACCATCATTTGCATTGCCTAGTCATAGTGGTTAATCAAAACAATTCAAATCCCTCTCTGAAAATCAACTCAAATTCAAAAGTGCAAAATAAAGTTGCTCAAAACTTGTGGGAAAAATGTTCACTTTATAGCAAATAATCCAAAACTATTTGTTGTTAAGGAGCACAACATCACCATCAACCACAGAAGGGCCTAATCATTTAAATCAGAGTCAAAACAGCAATTTAAATGCCTCATTCATTTTTGAATATATTCAAATGGGTTCCAAAAATGCCCAAACTTTTTGTGGCAGTGCTGTATATTGCAATACACTAGTGTGAGCTAGTTTCACATTTTTGCAAATTCATTTGGCAGCTCATTTAAATCAAAACCCAACTCTGTAAAAGAAAAAGCAAAACAGAAAATAGAAAAATAGAAAAGAGGCACTGTGCACTGGGCCTAAGTGCACAGTGCCCCGAATCCAGCCCACCAGGCCCACGACACTCTCTCTCCCTCGCGCTGTCGCCTCCTCCATGGCTGCGCCGGCGCGCACCGGCGAGCGGTCGACACCGTGGCACTCCACCGACGCCGCGGCCCGTCGAGGGGATAAGGCCAAGCCAGTGCTTCCCCCTGGCCTCTCCATCCATTTCCCTCGCTCGCTCCTCCCCTCTCTCCTCTAGATCCACCGTCGCCGAACGCCACCATCGCCATGGCGCCGTCCTAGCCGCGGCCACCGCGCCCCATCCGTCTCTCCAGCACGTCCACGAGGCTCGCCGACGTCGGCCACTTCTTCCTCGACCACGCACGAGGGACGAGGAGCTCTGCATCGCCGAGCTACCTCATCTTTTTCCCCTACGGCCGTCGACGAACGCCACCTCGATTCGTCGCCGTCAAGCCTTCCCCGAGCCCGCTTTGCACATGTGCAGGAGCGCTGTGAGCTCCTCTTCTCCTCCCCTCACTCCCCTGCTCATCTCTGCGCTCGCAGCCGCCGGCCTCGTCGTGGCCGTGCCCGCTGCCGTAGATGAGCTCACCGCCGTGACCACCGTAGTCCGAGCTCGCGTCCGAGCTCGTAGGTGCCTAACGCCGCTCCCCGCATCGCTTAACATGCCCCATATCGCCGTGGCCACCCGCACCCAAACTCCGGCGTCCGCCGCGGTCGCCGCCGCCGCCAATTTAGGTTTCCTCCGGCGAAACCGTTAGCACCACGTGACGCACGCGAGCGCCAGCTTTCGAACACAAGTGGTCGCGCGCGAAAAGACCTACCGTAGCGCATTTCCGACGAACTCCGGCGCTCGGCCGCCGCGCAAATGGTTGCCGGAGTTCCTCCTTTGCCGCCGCCGAGCTAGCAGGCGTGGGGCCCACCCCGGTGAGGCTGCCAGTGGGCCCCAATGCCTCGGTTGACCATGTTGACCTGGTCAATGATGATCACTGTTCACTCACTATGGCTGACATGTGGGCCCCCTATGATAATTAAGCTAATAAGTGATTTAATTAATCCTGCTAGTTAGCTGAGTCAGTGACAGGCTGGGCCCACTCCCCTAATTACCCTGTTAGTTAGTTTAATTCGCTGTTAGTCTTAACAGAGGCTGACATGTGGGTCCCACTGGACCCACAGGTCAGGTTTGACCTAGTCAGCGTCTCTGTTGACTGCTGACGTCATCCCCACGCAATGCTGATGTCATAATTCCTTTTTTGTTAATAAAAATAATTTCAGAAAAATGTCTAAATCTTTATAAATTCATAACTAATAAACCGTAGCTCGGATCAAAAAACTTTCTACATGAAAGTTGATCAGAACGATGAGACGAATCTGATCGTGTCGTCTGTTTCCATGTCGAAACCCTCTACGGAGGTGAACCCGCAACTTTCCCTCCATTTCCGGTAGATGAATAGTGCACATAGACCGGATAATAAATCCAACTTAAATCCTAAAGTAACTAAAATGACTTAGACATACTTTAGGCAATCCTGCACTGCAACCTAGGCATGGCATGCTCTGTGTTGCATTATTGCTGTGTATTTATTTGTTTCCTCCCCCTCTTCTCTCTCGATTAGACCCCGACACTGACGTAGTCCCCGAGGCCGACGCAGCTCCGGAGGTCGACTACGCCCCTAACGACCAGACACTTGCCGCAGAGCTTCCAGGCAAGCACCCCATTTTTTAGCATTCTGATATCGCCTATTCTCTTCTCTCTTATGCTTGCATTAGAAGTCACTGCTGCTGTTGTTATCCTATTTCTGCTGCATAGCCTGTTTATTGTAACCTGCTATTGTTACCTACCTGCTTATCCTAAACTGTTTAGTATAGATTGGGTAGAGACCCATCAAGACCCCACTTATCCCGACTGCCTCGCTGGATTGACAGAAGACCCGATCAACAGGATCGAAGACCAGGCCCCGGCACCGCACATCACTTCCCCCTTAGTTGCTCCACACTACTGGGTTACTATCGAGTGCCGAGGGTGATACCTCGTCATCACTTCTGATGATAACCTTGTAGGTTAGTTAAACGGTCGTGGTCAGCGAGGGTGATTCCTCCTACACCACCCCCGATAACGACATCGTCGTGCAACTCCTCAAGAGTGGACCTCGAGGGTGATTCCTCCTTCGTTCACCTTGACGATAACATCAGGTGGAATTCCATCGAGGGTGATTCCTCAGGGTTCCCCTTGGTGTTAGACACACAGTTACTTTGGTTACTATGACTTTACACTGAACCATGATACTAAAGACGGGTCGGCCCTGAGGGGTACCTGCGCGAGCATATTTGCGAAGTGATGTGGAGACGGGTTGACCTGAATGGTGCCCGAGAGATGAATACGAGGCGTGGCCAGGCATTCTTAGCCCTTGCCGCACGTCCTCGAGACGGGGCGACGGGGGTCACATCAATCATGAGTCTCTGCTCGTTACCGCGCGCTTCTAATCCACTAACGGTTTGGATATTTGATCCGAGGGGCCTCTGGCCTGATAGCACTAACCATCACGTGGACATAGTATGGGCGTTCTGCGTCGCATACTTCAGCCGAAGCTCTATAGTTGTCAGCGAGGAGCGGCCCGCTTGGGATTGGACTGGTTAAGCCCGCGCTTGTATTAAGGGGGCGAGGTCTGCTTCCGGAGCATCCTCGCAACATGCAGGGTTCCCAGGGCGAAGGCCCAAGACCCCTGGGGGCATAGGTTAGTCCCGCATGCTGACCTCTCTTTAGAGCCTAGGTCGGGTTGCGGCGTATCGTTTGGCCGAGGCCGGGCATGACCCAGAAAAGTGTGTCCGGCCGGAGTTAAGCAAGCGTGGTGGGTAAGTTGGTGCACCCCTGCAGGGAAGAACTAATCTATCGATAGCCTGTCCTATGGTAACGGACACTCGGAGTTGTATCCCGATTGATACAACTAGAACCTGACACTTGAGATGATAACTGGATAGTATGGCTCTGGGATTGCTTTCTCGCAGGGAGTCGAGGAAGAATCTCTAGGCGAGGTTGATGACATTACTACTATTTTACATTATGTTAATCTGCACTCTTCTAATGCTGCAAGACCGACGAAGATGCTGAAGATGCTAGTCTTCGATAGGACTAGGCTTTCCTCTCTATTCTGGCATTTCTGCAGCCCAGTCCACATATACAGCCTCCCTTTTGATAATGTTGCATTTGTAGTGTAGATCCTTGCTTGCTGAGTACTTCGGATGAGTACTCACGTTTGCTTTGCTTTCTTTTTCTCCCCATATCCAATTGTCGCAACCAGATGACAGAGCCCCTGAGCCAGCTGCCCCCGCCGATGGCTACTACTACTACTACCCTTTCGGCGAGTACTACTACGAGGAGCCATCCGATGACCAGGAGTAGGTTCGGAGGGTCCCAGGCAGGAGGCCTGCGCCTTTTGATCGTAGTGTTTTATTTTGCCCGCCATTCTAATGGCCTATGTCTGTTTCTATAATATATCTGTACTCAGATATCTGATGCTTCCGCTGACGCTTGTATGCCATCGAGCTATGTATTCGAGCCCTCGAGGCCCTGGCTTGTAATATAAAGCTTGTATGACTTTATTTATGTTTTAGAGTTGTGTTGTGATATCTTCAAGTGAGTCCTTAGGCTTGATCGTGTGCATTTGCGTGTATGGTTAGTGCACGATTAAGTCGGGGTTGTCACAAAAAAGACCACTATTTTTCAAGGAAAAGAATTTAGGCAAGTTTTATTTTAAAGATGATCCCTTCCTAGACTTTTTGCTCTAAACAAAAAACAAAAGCATTTGGCTATAAATAAAATACAGTAGCTATGGCATTTAGCTATAAACAAAAAACAGAATTGTTTTTCTTTTCAAAAACTTGGTTAAAGTAATTGTTGCTATATAAACGAAAAACAAGATTGATGTTATATGATATATGTCATTGATGTTCATTTGCATATTCCATTATTGTTGATTATATCTTTTCACTGAAGTGGTCATGTTATATCTTTTCATTGAAGTGGTTCGATTGTGCCCAATTGGCCTTTTGTTGTTTGCAGAGAATGAAGCCGAGTGGCCTATGTTTTGCCGGAATGTTGATTCATTTCCATTCCGGCAAATTTCAGGTGCTCGATTTGTCCACTTTGTAGGAAAGGTCATGTCGAAATATTCCGTGAATTTCGGCATGACTTGTGCTACAAACTAGGACATATCGAGTGCCCGGGATTTGCTGCACTGAGAATGAATCAACATTCCTGCAAAACATAGGCCTTTTTTATGTCATTATTCATTTTATTAGGTCTAGAATTAATTGACTAGATTTAATCGTATGAAACATGGCTAGCAATGATGAAGGACATGGTTCTGGTGATTGCAACGTCTACGAGGCGGCAGACGCCTATTTGAACCTTCTCGAGGAGCAACGGTTGTTGTAGTGCCCACCTATCACATCCGAGACTGAGACCGGCGCTGAGACCTACGCTGAGACCAAGATCGGCGCCGAGACCAGCACCGAGATTGGCGAAGCCGGTATGGAACCGAAATCGAAGAGGATACGACGCCCAAACCAGCTCAACACTACTAGACTGGTGGTCACGGAGGTGGACTCCGGCAATTTTGAGCCAAAAGAGCCTGCGGAAGCGCGTGCGTGCTACGACAATCAAATGGGCTGCATCCTATGGGCAACCGCCACCATCAAGGATGAGAAACTAAAGAAGATACCAAATATGGAGCACTCCCTCCTAAGGAAGCTGCACCAGGTATTCTTGTTCCCGGGCCGGGATGAAATCAAATATACTCGACCGTGGCAAGACCCGACAATGAAGAAGATAAACAAATGCGCCATGGGCAAGTTTAGCGGCGCGTTGTCCGCCTGGAAAGTAAGGGCGAAACATCGGATCATGGTCAAAAAGGAACCCTACTCCAAGATTGTAAAGGATAATCCGACAATTACAGAAGAGCAATTCAAAATATTCAAGGCGGTTTGCGTTGCCAAAGCTGCCAAAGAAAAGTCGAAATACATGAAGGGGCTTCAAGAGAGGAACCTGGGGTGCCACCACCTCGGAAGCCGTGGTTACGCGGGGAAGAGGCCCATATGGGCCAAGGAGGGCACGGAACGTGAAAGTTTGGGGATCCCAGACCCCTTGGCGGAGTTCACCATCCCGCAGGAGCGTGACATCATCAGGGCCCGGTACCATTGGGACCCAGTCAACAAGGTTTTCGAAATGGACGCGGTCACGATGGAGTTCATGAGACTGCTGGTAATTTTTAATTTACCCCCTAATTTTAGCTTCTGATCAATTCGACTGCATGTTTAGTCACATTTGTCAACGATCCTTGTTCCTTTTGCAGAAAGAGCAGCATAGGATTGCGGCCGAAAGCGACTCACCGTCTGAGGCATTGGCGAGGCCCAAGTGGGACACCCCATTCAACCGGGCCTTGAACATATTGAAAGGACTCCCAGTGGACACTCGGCCGTCGTATGGACGCGTGCACGACGTCGGAGACGGCGCCACATGGAAGAAGTACTACCATGAGACCACAGAGGAGAGAAAGGAAAGACGGAGGTTAAATGAAGAAAACATTGACAAGAAGGTTGAGATTGTGGTTGATAAGAAATCAGCTGAGACGTTAAAGCAGTGGTAGCTGCCGCAAGAGAGGAGATGGCAGCTTCGTATAGTGTCTTGGTTCCGGCAATCGTCAGTTGGACCAAGCAAAATCCAGATAAAGAGGTAGCGGACTTTCCCCTTTCCAACTTCTTTGGGAGCAGCTCATTTAGCGCACCTGCTCCCGCACCCGCTAGCAGCCCGTCCTCCGTCTCTGGCATGCTCGGCGGGGATTCGTCTTTGGCTGAGCTCGACGCCCTCATGGTACCTGTCACACCGGCCCTCTTCAATATATGTATAATCTCCCGTTTCCGTTGCCTTTCGGATGTCTCACGTCGCAGACATGTCTTTACAGGCCGACATAACCCCGTGCACCATACGGTACACCATCAGCAGCCAGAAGGTGGACGTGGGAAAGGCAACGATAGTGAAGCCGAAGGAACAATTGTTCCACAGCCGACCAATCCCCCCTGACGACTTCAAGGTTTCCGTGGCCAGTGTCAAACCGGGCCACGAGAATTTGGCTCCTCCGGCACTAGGGGGAGATGACGATGAGACCCCGCGGCAGCTTGGCGATTGCAAGAGTTGGGTCCTGTTGTGGCCAAAGAGTCTACTTCGTCTGGAGGCGGCCGGGAGCACACCCACAACCATGCAGCCTCAGCAAGGTATGAACACCAACACCCCACCTACCCAATTAGCATCACCTATTGTGCCGGGTGATGGCGGACGACGTGAGGAAGAGGCTCCATTAGTCGCTGATGACATCGCTGCCGTCGAAGAAGCAATGCATGATATCGATGCCATCGATGAGGATGACGATGACCCTCTACAGTATCTCAATACTGGCGCCTATGATGACGGAGGATTGATGGCTCAGCAATATGAGTACTCAGGGTTTGAGCGTGATGAGTCGGTGCCTGAATTGCCTGAGGATGAATGTATTATAGGCGACCTTCCAGTAGCAAAGAAGCATAGGAAGAGACCGAGGAAAGGCAACAAAGCTGCTTCTATGATCCAGCCACCTCCGCAGCCTCGGGTTCAAGACCGTATACCTATCATAGGTGCGGAAAAATGGCATATCCCTGGTGATTCGATCCTACCTAAGGCAGCGGTAGAGGCCATATACGGCAATCTAAGGAGACTTCATGACGATGTGCTGCGGAGAGAGAAAAGCCTGATCACCTCGAAAAATCCAGGATACCCGCTCTACGTGGTTAACGTGCCGCAGCAAAGGTTGTACGTCGACACATTCCCCGCAGAGAAGTTCTTCCTTTGATTCGATTACATCTTCGACATGTTTCACTTGAAAAAGCTGGATTTTACGTTTGTCCGCCTTTTTGCCTTGTACATGAACTACATCATTAGGATTGAGCAGATACCTTATATCTGTGTTGCTGACCCATACTTCATGCATGAGGGTTTCTTGGCAGTCTGCCCAAAGCACCGTGAATACGCGAGTAACTACATCGCCGATTTCATGGTCGGCAATAAGGACAAGGAGACGATTCTCATGCCTTATCATCCCATGTAAGTCATTCGTGCAAATATCCTTCCTTCGATTTCAATCATTCATTTGCACGCGTGGAGGCTAACTTGAGGTGTACTTATTTTGTGCAGCGACGGGCGCGCCGTCCTCATCATCCTTTACCCTCGATTCTACCACGCTCTTTACATGGACCCGTCGAAGAACATGAACAAAAAGGATTACACCCACATCAAGTCTGTTCTCGATAGTGCTATCTTTAGCTACGGCCTACGGGGTGGAGAGATCACGCTCAAGAAGGCAAGGAACCATGCGCCCGCCTTCGGCCATAAGACCAACTTCTGCTGCATCCAGCAACCGAGTGGTACTCTCAGCCATGGATTCTATGTCCTCCACCACATGCTGGAGTACAGACGGGATCAGCAGAACCTTCGCATGTCACCTAGATCCGGCGATGCCCATATTCTGCAATGGGCAAAGAACCTAGGAGATATCCCAGATCATCGACTTCGAGCTGAGTTCTATCACATCCAATGTGAACTTACCCAAATCATCATGAAGGAGGTCCTCGAAAAAATAGGGATGTTCTATGAAGAAGGGCAAATGTTGCGGGAAGACGTCCGAACACGCGTAGCCGCTCAGTGTCTCGACCTGAAGCCTTTCACTGTGCTCGGGGACTATCTCCCTAACTTGGATGGATGACATGACATGTTGGAGTGATTGACGATATATGACAATGTGTCTGTTTAGTCCATACACTACAGGAATCAGGAACTTTGCCGTCTGCCGTGGCTGACGGCAAAGGCATGCTTGGCGGACGGCAAAAGCCTTTGCCGTCAGCCAGCAAATGGCAACACATCCGGCTGAACGAGCTACGGCAAAGGACCTAGACGGCACACGTGGCAGCTTAGGTCCGTTAAGGGGTTAACGGCGTGCTTTGCCGTCTGCTGGCAGACGGCAAAGACCTTTGCATCTTTGCCATCTACCAGCAGATGGCAAAGTGCCCAAATAGGCTAGCCCAGATGCCCCCCAGGTAGCTGCCATGTGGCACTCTATGCCGTCTGCTGGCGGACGGCAAAGATGCAAAGGTCTTTGCCATCTGCCAGCAGACGGCAAAGCAACCATATAGGCCAGCCCAGTGCCCCCCAGGTTGTACAGGTAGCTGCCACGTGGCAGCTTTGCCGTCTGCTGGCTGATGGCAAAGCTCTTTGCCGTCTGCCAGCAGACGGCAAAGAGCCTGTATAGCCCCTGTTTTTTCTTAAATTCATTCAATTTCACAGATATATATATATACACACACATTTGAAAATACTTTCAACAAGCATACCAACACATGAATCGTGAAGAGAGGAACATATGCAACATATCCAACAACAAGCATATAATGGTTTCATCCATACATACATATATAGGTCGCAAGTTTCATCAACGCAAAGTGTAGACTCCAAGTTTCATCCATACATACATATCGTACAAAATCAAAACAAAAAGGAAGCACAAGGAGAGGAGTAGACTCCATGAATGCAAGCTTCCTCATTTAAAGCAAATCTGCAAATTGGGAAAGAAGAAAGTTAGAAGAAGAAGAAGAAGACTAGCTAGAAGAAGAAGAAAAAGAAGAAGAAGAAGAAGAATTTTTCTTCTCTTTCTTTTTCTCCTCTCCTCTTCTTTATCTTCTTCTTCTAACTAGGGTAGGTAAAAATGCCATTTTTTAGCTAAGCTAGGTAAAAATGCTAAGTGTAGGTCATTTTAGAGTTAAGCTAGGTAAATAGGTCATTTTGGAGCTTAGTAAGGTTATTATGTCATTTTCGAGGAAAATAAGCTAAGTCTATGTCAGTTTGGAGCTAAACCAAGGTTATCATGCCATTTTTTACCTAAGTATGCTAAGTATGTCATAAATGAACTAAAGAAGCTAAGTATAGGTCATTTGTGAGCTAACCTAGGTAGTTATGCCATTTTTTGAGCTAACTAAGCATATTCATTCATTTTGGAGGACATAATGGCAAGTGTAGGTCATTTTAGAGCTCTCCTAGGTAAAATCGGTCATTTTGGACGTAGGTAAGGTTATTTTGTCATTTTGGAGGAAAATAAGCCAAGTCTATGTCATTTTGGAGCTAAACCAAGGTTATCATGCCATTTTTTACCTAAGTATGCTAAGTATGTCATAAATGAAATAGGTAAGCTAAGTATAGATCATTATTGAGCTATCCTAGGTAGTTATGACATTTTTTAGCTAACTAAGCATATTAAGTCATTTAGGAGGAAAAAATGCTAAGTATAGGTCATTTTATAGCTATCCTAGGTAAAGTATAGGTCAACTAAGCTTATTATGTCAATTTGGAGAAAAATAAGGTAAGTATAGGTCATTTTTGTGCTAACCTAGGTGATGATGCCATTTTTGAGCCAACTTACGTAAGTATAGCTCATTTTTTATCTAACTTAGGTAATTATGCCATTTAGGAGGAAAATAAGCTAAGTATGCATTTGTTAAGCAAAACACTAGAGAAAACTTACCCTCATCACAACAAATGCGATGAAGATCGCAACTAAGGTAACAATTGATCCAACGGCATAATGATACCAAGCCTCATTATCAATGGCATATTTTCTAATCTTCTTAATCTTCAAGCGCATTGCATCCATCTTCAAGCGCATTGCATTCGTCTTCATCTTGTGATCATCGACGACATCGGCAACATACAACTCCAATGTCATCTTCTCTTCTTTAATTCTTTTAATTTTTTCTTTCAAATACTCATTTTCTTTTTCAACTAAATTTAACTTCTCGACAAGAGGGTCGGTTGCAAATTCCGGTTCACATACCTCCTAGATTAAAATATCTCTATGTCAACTTGATGGCCATAATTGTCATAAATGTGAAATGCAACAAATAGTTATAAAAGAGAATTTACCACATCCGAATCATAAAGCAGGCGAGGGCCGACGGGGACGGATATCAAGACCATGGCACTATGTATAACAAACAATCATACAAAGTAAGAAAATTATACAAGTAACTATATAAATCATACAATCATACAAGTAACTATATAAATCAAGTACAACATAAAAAATTGAATACCTAATAATAATCTAGATCGTCGGGTTCAATAAATGCTCTGGGATCAATAAATGCATCATCATCATCACTATCAATAATGATGTGCTCATCATCATCATTAATAAATGCATCATCATGTGGAAGGCCACCTTTACGTAATCGGTCAAGCATTGACAAGTCATCCGCAGCAGTAACCTCTTCTAGTTCAGGCTCTTCTTGTTCCGGCTGAGGGGTGAAGTCGGGTTCACTGTCGCTGTCTACTTCAATGTTCTGGGGTGAAGTAGAGCGGTTCTTGAAACATTTTTTGGAAAGACGTGTTTCTTGGAAGAATTCTTCTTCATATGTGTCTGGGTTAATATGAGGTTCATAATCCTCTTCATTGGGGGGAGGTGGTCTAACACGTGGCGGCACTTCATAAACGACGTCCCAACAATTGAGATTTGGATCACTTTGATATGCCCACGGTAGATAGAAAACTTGGGTTGCCTGTTGAGCCATAATATAGACATCGGAACATCCAAATGGGTGCTTTGTTTGATTTCCACTAGCCCTATATGTTCATGAGTCCTTCTAGTCTCCTTCGGCTGGAACCAATAACATTTGAAGACTACGACGTTTGGTGGGTTTGCCATGAAATGTCCACACCGTATAACCTAGCGTAAAACCCCTCTTCTGCAGGTGTTTGCCCATTTCATCCTCTGTCCTCTTGTGCCAATTGTTGCACCCAGCACAGGGGCACCAGGTTGTCCTCTAGCCATTTGCAAATGCGGCTCTCAGAAACCCCTTGGTTTTTGTTAACCATTCAATGGTCATGTCTTTCTGACTAGTGTGACCGGTGTACAACCACACACGATCACTCATCTTGCCTAGCTACTGGACACATAAGAAATATATATATAAATCAGCATGTATATATTCATCGAGTTTGTCACTTTTATTACATCCATGCAACGTAGACGCTAATAGGTAAAGATAGGTCCTAATCCCACCCGAGTATGTGTAGATTGGGTTCGTTTTCCCATGCTCTGCTCCGGATCCGACGCAAAATTTCGGCAGCACCTCCCCGCTGTTCTCCTGATACACGTCTCGGCAATAAGCAGAGAGGATGTGTACCCGGAGAACAACAGGGAGGCACTGACGAAATTTTGCATCGGATCCGGAGCAGAGCATATGGGAAAACAAACCCAATCTACACATACTCGGGCTGTCCATGGATAACGTTGGACAATTCAAAAGAATCATGGTTATAAATATGCAAATGCATGCATATTTATATATGTAACCATTTTGAACGGGAGACGCATAGTGGTCACGCATACTGATGATTGAAGACACCTATAGCTAGCAAGTTTCATCGGCACGAAGATCGGAATAGAGCAAATGAAGGGGGGAGGAGGAGATGTCATTTGTGCTCACCCACGAACGCAGGGGCGGAGCTCATCGAACACTAGACCCTCGCAGCGACGAAAAAACTGCACATTTAAATTGAAAGATGAATAACATAGCAATATTGTTTTTTCCGTCAACCTAACTAAATATTTACAACAGGACGAGCGGGTTAGGGGGTTCCTCGGCGTCGATGGAACCCTAAATAGCAATTATAATCAATGCGATATACATGTGGCGGTCGGCGTTGAACACTAGATCCATGTCCCACAAGTGATGCCGGCGCCCGGCATCCCGCAGCAATAGTTCTGGGGGCCGATGACGGTCGAACACCTTGGCGAATTCGTCTGGCAGCCTCAGCGATGAGTTTTAAAGGCAAGTTTTGAAACTTCAAACAACCAAACCGACCTGAGTTAGTTTGGGTGTTTCAAGTTTCAACACTTGGCTTTTAATCGTCATCGCAGAGGCTGCAAGACAAATTCGCATAGGTGTTCGACCGCCATCGCCCCGGAGAACTGTTGTTGCGGGACGCCGGACGCCGGCGTCACTTGTGGGACGTGGATGTAGTCTTCGACACCGACGGCCACATGTATCTCGCACCGACAATACTTGCTATTTAGGGTTCCATCGACGTCGAGGAACCCCTTATCCCGCTCGTCCTCGGGCGCCCTCTGGTATGGCGACGCACGGTCAACGGGTCAGCACTCGGACCGGGGGATTCTCGGCATGGTCAACTGCGTCGGGACCGGCGGGACCCACTGGCTCCACCATCTATCCCCTCGGCGATCGGCGATCCACGACCCTCTTCCTTTTTTCCTTTTTCCTCTTCTTCTACTTATTCTTCTTTTTTTCAACTTTCTTCTTCTTCTAATTATCTAAACCTAAACCTAGCACTAACCTAAACCTACCACTAACCTAAACCTATTAATAACACCTAAACCTAAACAGCAAAGAACAGTAGAAGAAAACAAAAAAAATCTCACCTTGGCTCCGGTGGCGGTGGAGGACGCGGCGGGCGGCCTGATTGGCGGGGCGCCGCGCGGCGGGGCCCTGGGGTGGCGGGCCGGGGCGGCGGGGCCCCGTGCGGCGGGGCGGGGTGCCGGGGAGGCCGGGTTCGGGGTCAGGGGCGGGGGCGGCGGCACGGGTGAGGTGAGGGGAGAGAGAGAGAGGGTGGGGCATGGGCGCTGGCCGCTTTTTAGTTAGGGAAAAGCTCTTTGCCGTCTGCTAGCAGACGACAAAGAGCCTAGCTAGTGGGGTGGGGCCTGGGGAAACGGTTGTTAAAACGGCCACTTTCTTTGCCGTCTACTAGCAGACGGCAAAGAAAGTGGCCGTTAGGCCGTCCTCGTTAGCGCGCCACCCACCCTCTTTGCCGTCTGCTAGCGGACGGCAAAGCTTCTATGCCGTCCGCTAGCAGACGGCAAAGATCAGGCTGACGGCAAAGACCTTCTTTGCCGTCAGTTTTACTTAAGCTGATGGCAAAGACCTTCTTTGCCGTCAGCTAGCTGACGGCAAAGAGCTGGCTGACGGCAAAGATCCTGATTCCAGTAGTGATACTTTCTCTATGATGAAACTTTGAGTTATGCAGAACGAAACTTTATTTGTGATGTAATTAAACCGCCCTCCTCAACTAGCGAAGATCACTCTAGTTAGGGCATTTTGGGTACGATGAACTTTGTTATTTATGCTTATGATATGTTGCTTCTATTTTTGCCAACTCTGTCTCTTTCTGTTGCTCAACTATATATGTTGCATATTATCGACTCATGTGACGATGCAGGTACATGGATCATCAATGGCGAAGAAGTGCTACGCCAGGAGTATACGACGAGTGGCCGGAGTGTCAGGCCCAGGTGTACCTGTTTCCGAGCGACAGCCAGAGAGGGTTCGATAGCAGAGCCGAAGTGGAAAGTAGTTAGTTTAGGTTCACGCTAGTGCGAGAGAGGGATACGAACCGGCGCCTCAAGAAGTACTACATTATGTATGATGATACATGTCATGTAACTTGTATAGTTATATCGTGATTATGATGTGACAACATGATTTGTGTTGGATGATATGATGAGACTATTATGTGTATGATATGATGAGCATATTGCATGTTTATGATATGATTAGAATACTGTATAAAACCTGTACAAAAACATCGCAAATACGTAGCAAAAAAAGATATGTGAAAATATAGTAGTAGTGCTCTTTAGCGCCGGACAGGAAAACGCTACTGCTAAGACACTTAGCAGTAGCGCTGGACAGGAAAACGCTACTGCTAAGACACTTAGCAGTAGTACTGGTATGGAAAGCGCTACTGCTAAGTAGGTATAGCAGTAGCGCGTGTCAAAACACGCTACTGCTAAACGTTAGCTGTTGAGCCGTATTAGTAGCGTGGTTCCCCGCGCTACTGATAGCCCTTAGACCCACGCTACTGCTAGGCTTTTCCCTAGTAGTGGGAGTTGTGCATGGTGAAATATTTTGTGTGATGAAGATAGAGCATAGCCAGACTATATGATTTTATAGGGATAACTTTCTTTAGCCATGATATTTTGAGAAGACATGATTGCTTTATTAGTATGCTTGAAGTATTATTGTTTTTATGTCAATATTAAACTTTTGTTTTGAATCTTATGGATCTGAACATTCATGCCACAATAAAGAAAATTGCATTGGTAAATATGTTAGGTAGCATTTCACATCAAAAATTCTGTTTTTATCATTTACCTACTCGAGGGCGAGCAAGAATTAAGCTTGGGGATGCTTGATACGTCTCCAACGTATCTATAATTTTTTATTGTTCCATGCTATTATATTATCTGTTTTGGATGTTTTATATGCATTAGTATGCTATTTTATTTTATTTATGGGACTAACCTATTAACCTAGTGCCCAGTGCCAGTTTCTGTTTTTTCCTTGTTTTTATCTTTTACAGAAAATCAATACCAAACGGAATAAAACTTTACGGTGACTTTTCTTGGACCAGAAGAAACCCACGAGACTTGGAGAGGAGGCCAGAAGACCTACGAGGTGGCCACAAGCCGTAGGGGCGCGCCCTAGGGCTTATGGGCCCCTCGGAGACCTTCCAACCCTAATTCCACCACTATATATTCTCAAATATTCCCCCTATACCAGAGGGCACACCAAAAATAGTTTTCCGCCGCCGCAAGCTGCTGTTGCCATGAGATCCCATCTTGGGGCCTTTTCCAGCACTCTGCCGGAGGGGGATTCGATCACGGAGGGCTCTACACCAACCTTGCTGCCCTTCCGATGACGTGTGAGTAGTTTACCACAGACCTATGGGTCCATAACTAGTAGCTAGATGGCTTCTTCTCTCTCTTTGATCTTCAATACAATGTTCTCCTCGATGTTCTTGGCTATCTATTCGATGTAATCTTATTGAATTGTGGATTTATGATCAGATTTTCTATAAATATTATTTGAGTCTTCTCTGAACTCTTTTATGCATGATTTAGATAGCTTTGTATTTCTCTCTGATCTATCGATTTGGTTTGGCCAACTAGATTGGTTTTTGTTGCAATGGGAGAGGTTCTTTGTGATGGGATCAATCTTGCGGTGTCCTCACCCAGTGACAGACGGGGTAGTGAGGCACGTATTGTATTGTTGCCATTAAGGATAAAAAGATGGGGTTTATATCATATTGCTTGAGTTTATCCCTCTACATCATGTCTTCTTGCTTAAGGTGTTACTCTGTTCTTATGAACTTAATAGTCTAGATGCAGGCAGGAGTCGGTCGATGTGTGGAGTAATAGTAGTAGATGAAGAATTGTTTCGGTCTACTTGTTACGGACGTGATGCCTATATTCATGATCATTGCCTTAGATGTCTTCATAATTATGCACTTTTCTATCAATTGCTCAACAGTAATTTGTTTACCCACCGTATGTTTTCTTCAAGAGAGAAGCCTCTAGTGAAACCTATGGCCCCGGGTCTATTTTCCATCATATATTTTCAGATATATAAACAACAAAAAATACCTTGCTGCAATTTATTTATATTTACTTTATTTTACTCTTTTACTTATCTTTTATACCTATCTCTATTAGATCTCACTCTTGTTCGTGAATCGTGACCGTGAAGGGATTGACAACCCCTTTTTTGCGTTGTGTGCAAGTGTTTGTTAGTTTGTGCAGGTGCATATATTGGAGACTTGCTTGTGCCTCCTACTGGATTGATACCTTGGTTCTTAACTGAGGGAAATACTTATCTCTACTTTGCTGCATCACCCTTTCCTCTTCAAGGGAAAAATCAACGCAAGCTCAAGAAGTAGCAATTAGCAAGTGGATGAGGATCCATAAACTTTTTTGTTTCTGATTTGGAATAAATATGCAATTATGCCAAGCGAACAAGCAAACAACCCAAGTAAGAGATAAAGGAAAACGAAAAGGTAAACGGAAAGAAGGCGAATAAAAAGGCAAATATTTTTTTGTCTTTTTCTAAAAACATTTTAGAAGTGGGGGAGAGGAAAACGAGAGGCAAATGGCAAATAATGTAATGCAAGAGATGAGTGTTTATGATAGGTACTTGGTAGGCTTGACATAGAACCTCCCCAGCAACGGCGCCAGAAATTCTTCCTGCTACTTCTTGAGCTTGCGTTGATTTTTCCCTTGAAGAGGAAAGGGTGATGCAGGAAAGTAGAGATATGTATTTCCCTCAGTTAAGAACCAAAATATCAATCCAGCAGGAGGCACAAGTAGGTCCCCAATAGATGCACCTACACAAACTAACAAACACTTGCACTCAACGCGAAAAAGGGGTTGTCAATCCCTTCACCGTCACAAACAAGAGTGAGATCTAATAGAGATAGGTATAAAAGATAAGTAAAAGAGTAAAATAAAGTAAATATAAATAAATTGCAGCAATGTATTTTTGGTTTTATAGATCTGAAAATAATATGATAGAAAATAGACCCGGGGGCCATAGGTTTCACTAGAGGCTTCTCTCTTGAAGAAAACATACGATGGGTAAACAAATTATGGTTGAGCAATTGATAGAAAAGCGCATAGTTATGATGATATCCAAGGCAATGATCATGAATATATGCATCACGTCCGTGACAAGTAGACCGACTCCTGCCTGCATCTACTACTATTACTCCACACATCGACCGCTATCCAGCATGCATCTAGTGTATTAAGTTAACAAGAACGGATTAATGCCTTAAGCAAGATGACATGATGTAGAGGGGTAGATCCAATCAATATGGTAAAACCCCCATATTTTTATCCTTATTGGCATACAAATACGTGCCTTGCTACCCCTACTGTCACTGGGTGAGGACCGCAAGTTTGAACCCAAAACAAAGCACCTCTCCCATTGCAAGATAGATCAATCTAGTTGGCCAAACCAAATCAATAGATCAGAGAGAGATATAAAGCTATCTTGATCATGCATAAAAGATTTCAGAGAAGACTCAAAAAATATTTATAGATAATCTGATCATAAATCCACAATTCATCGGATCTCAATAAACGCACCGCAAAAGAAGATTACATCGAATAGAACTCCAAGAATATCGAGGAGAACATTGTATTGAAGATCAAAGAGAGAGAAGAAGCCATCTAGCTACTAGCTATGGACTCGTAGGTCTGTGGTAAAGTACTCACACATCATCGGAAGGGCAGCAAGGTTGGTGTAGAGGCCCTCCATGATTGAATCCCCCTCCAGCAGAGTGCTGGAAAAGGCCCCGAGATGGGATCTCACAAGAACAGAAGCTTGCGGCGGCGGAAAAGTATTTTTGGTGTGTCCTCTGACATAAGGGGAATATTTGGGTATTTATAGAGCAGAGATTAGGGTTAGAAGAGCCACGGGGGGCCCACAAGCCTAGGGGGCGCCCCCCTGGGGCACGCCCCTAGGGCTTATGGCCCCCTCGTGGGTCTTCTGGCCTCTTCCCGAAGCTTCGTGGTTGTCTTCTGGTCCAATAAAAATTCTCAAAAAGTGTCCTTTCGTTTGGACTCCGTTTGGTATTGATTTTCTGTTAAAACAAAAACAAGGAAAAAATAGCAACTGGCACTGGGCACTAGGTTAATAGGTTAGTCCCAAAAAATGATATAAAATAGCATATTAATGCATATAAAACATCCAAGATGGATAATATAATAGCATGGAACAATAAAAAATTATAGATACATTGGAGACGTATCAAGGCGCAAATGGAGATTGGGTTGTTTATGTTGGGGAACGTTGCATGGAAAACAAAAAAAATTCTACGCACACGCAAGATCTATCCATGGAGATGCATAGCTACGAGAGGGGAGAGTATGTCTACGTACCCTCGTAGACCGTTTAGCGGAAGCGTTTATCAACGCGGTTGATGTAGTCGTACACCTTCACGATCTGCCCAATCAAGTACCGAACGCACGGCACCTCCGCGTTCAGCACACGTTCAGCTTGATTACGTCCTCGCCTTCTTGATCCAGCAAGTCGGATGAGGTAGTAGATGAGTTCCGGCAGCACGACGGCATGGTGATGGTGGTGGTGCAACTATCTCCGCAGGGCTTCGCCGAGCACTACGAAAATTATGACCGAGGACGAACTAGAGGGAGAGGGGCGCCGCACACGGCTTGGGGATCATGGTGTGTCTTGTTCCTCTCCCTCCTCATATATATATATATAGGTGGGGGGAGGAGGAGGCTGCCCAGGCGCACCCCTAGGGGTCTGGCAGCCAGCCCTAGGGCGCCTGCCCTTAGGCGCGCCCCCTTCCTTATTTTCTCTCGAGGGGGGAAGGAAAGGGGAGGAGAGGGAAGGCAAGGGGAGGCCGACTCCCATCCTTCCTTTTCTCACCAAGGCCAGCAGACAAAGGTGGGGTGCGCCAGCCCCTTGTGGGCTATTGTGCTCCCCTCGTTTGGCCCATATGGCCCAATAACCTCCCGAGGCCTCCCGGAACCCCTTCTGGTGATCCGATGATTACCCGGTACATTCCGAAACCTTTCCGGTGACCAAATAGCATCATCGTATATATCAATCTTTACCTCCGGACCATTCCGGAGCTCCTCGTCATGTCCATGATCTCATCCAGGTCTCCGAATAACATTCGGTCACCAACTCACATAACTCATATAGTATTATATCGTCAACGAACGTTAAGCGTGCGGACCTTACGGGTTCGAGAATGATGTAGACATGACCGAGACGCTTCTCCGGTCAATAACCAATAGCGAGACCTAGATGCACATATTGGTTCCAACATATTCTACGAAGATCTTTATCGGTCGAACCTTTATGACAACATACGTATTTCCCTTTGTCTGTCGGTATGTTACTTGCTCGAGATTCGAACGTCGGTATCTCCATACCTAGTTCAATATCATTACTGGCAAGTCTCTTTACTTGTTCCATAATACATCATCTTGCAACTAACTCCTTAGTCACTTTTCTTGCAAGCTTCTTGTGATGTGTATTACCGAGAGGGCCCAGAGATACCTCTCCGATACATGGAGTGACAAATCCCAGTCTCGATCCATGCCAACCCAACAGACACCTTCGGAGATACCTGTAGAGCACCTTTATGATCACCGAGTTACGTTGTGACATTTGATGGCACACAAGGCATTCCTCCGGAGTCCGGGAGTTGCATGATCTCATGGTCTAAGAAACATGTATTTGACATTAAGAAAGTAGTAGCAATAAACTAAATGATCATATGCTAAGCTAACGGATGGGTCTTGTCCATCACATCATTCTCCTAATGATGTGATCCCGTTATCAAGTGACAACACATGTCTATGGTTTGGAAACCTTAACCATCTCTTGATCAACGAGCTAGTCTAGTAGATGCTTACTAGGGACACGGTATTTGTTTATGTATCCACACATGTATTTAAGTTTCCAGTAAATACAATTCTAGCATGAATAATAAACCTTTATCATGATTAAGGCAATATAATAATAACCATTTTATTATTGCCTCTAGGGCATATTTCCAATAGTTGCTCTTGGGATTATAGGAATGCTTGTGTTGTCACTATCTTCGACAAGCTTGTTGCCGTTCTTAGTCCTTTGACTCGATGGATATTGCTCAAAAATCAGTTTTTGTACACGGCTGTGTACTGTGATGCAATTCAATACGAGGGTCTTGGGTTTGCTGCCACCACTTCTGACACTGTTTTTGCATGGGATCCTTATTGTTCCGGTATGTTTGTCTTCCACTGTAATTATAATTGTTACATTCACCATGCATGTGAGTTAATATCCCCGACTAATTAACCTTCTTTGTTTCCAAGGTCCTGTCAACATTCCGCCACCGATACTTGGAAAATTTTATAACCAAGGGGGCAATGACGATGGTGATGATCACGAGCATGAAGACGAGCGTGACCTACATACTCAGTGGCGCCTAGCAACTTATTCTGATGGATCACCTCTTCTTGTCTGTATACAGGGCACTGCTGATGTTACTAAGGAAGCAGGTGTTGTCTCCCATGGTCGCACTCTCCGGACCTATTCCAACATTCATTGCAGGGTATTCGGGATGGATACTAGTGTGCTAGCGCCAGCACCTTCTGCCTGATTCAATATTGATAGTCTTGGAGAAAACTCGCTCTTCCTTGGACTAAACTATCCAACGATGGTGAAAGGTGATCCAGCTGCTATTGGTGCAACGTTACTACCATTTATGAGAAGCAACTGTATCTATACCTCAGACATTGCTATGGTTCCCTACCCTGGCAATCACAATATGCGTCCTGATATAGGTCGCTTCAGCCTGGATGATTAGTCTTGCGTTGATCTCGATATTGACAATGGTTGGCCCTGCCCAGAGAATCACTTATGATTCAAAGCAAGCGTTTCCAACGCCAAGGATTGGTTGACCTGAAGTTTATTTCATCGCTTTGTTATTTGTTGTGTGATAAAAACTTTAGTATTTATAATGTATCCTCATTGTCGTTGTGTGTTGATGACTTGTTGTATGTAATACTAAATGATATGCATGTGATAAACTTACTAAATTTATGAATGGCTTTCAAGTCGCTTCTCAGAGTGGGTGCTGCGATGCGGCAATTTTTTTCCCAAATACATAATTGTACATGCATTGCAACATGTTATCGGATGAGTCCAATCAACAATAGTACTACTAGTTAGCTTCAGATGCTTCGCGCGGCAGGCGGGTGTTTTTACTGTAGCTGCGAATCCCATCATCCTAGGTCATCGGATGAGTCCAATCAACGGTAGAAATTGCATTCTAATGTTTGGATTCAAACTTTCAAAAGTGTTGCACTATCTCTACGTCTACGTATACGTAATACGACAAGTTTTAAACTTGAGACCGGCCATCCACCCTCATAAAGAACACTTTTTAGCCTAGCACAGACTCCAGGAAATTTGGCCACAGTGTGAGGTGGGCTATATGTTAATGTGTTCGCTGTACGTAATCAGCACCTCGAATCCTCGATATATAGTAGGGTGGCATGGGCCAGAACAAGCATTCACATCCAGGAGTACGACACACACCACCAGCACGACTCCCATCTGACACCATATTTCTTCGAGTCCGTGCTATAGCTATCTCTTCTCTCTCCTCATTTATCTAACTCAACCATCACACAGCGGGCAGGGTGGGGGTTTGCCGATAGTCGGTTTCCTCAACTGCGGTCCCACTTGTAAGTGAAGATGCGAGACAGCACACGTTCCCCCCTTGAGCAGCGTGCCGGACCAACCGTGTGGGGGTGCGACGTGAACACGGCAGGATTTTCCTTTTGAACACGTATTACTAGTAATTTGTAATAGAAATAATGATTTTTCCTCAAAAAATAGAAATAACGATTCAAAACGCTAGCGTTGGGCTTTTCCCGCGTGATAAGCAGGGGAGTTTTGCCAATTTCGGCCATCATGGCTTTCCTTACATGTGGTCCCACATGTAAGTGATATGCCTAGCCACTGCGCATTGAGGGGCGGGCCGGAACGACCATTTGGGGTGAGCCTGCGCAACGGTTTGCTCGCACACCTCCTGTCTACTCAAAGACTCCGTCCTGATTTGTTGGTCCTTTCGTATTTTGTGTCAAATTTTGAACATAGATTTAATTGACAAAATTTTAATGCATGTTATAAACATTTATATGGTTGGATTCGTATTTGAACATAATTTCCAATGATACTATTTTTTTGTGACATGCATTAACATTTTGTTAGTTGAATTCATAATCAAAATTTGGCACAAAACACTAAGGGGAACAATAAACCAGGACGGATGTAGTACCCCGCACATCGCCTCCTAGTAGCCAATTAATAGAGGGACGCATGGCAACACTTAACTGGTTAGTAGAACGCCCACGGTTTCAATACTACTTCTGTTTCCGATTGTAACGTGGCAGCTCTTTGTTCCAAAATGACTTTGTTTTGGTTGCTTATGTGTGCCTCTTCGCAAATTGAACCACCACGCCCAGAAGTTTGAAATCCATTCCCATTTCTTGCATGAGACCTAAACATTCCCATTACATGTTAATATTAATATATAAGAAGTTTGGTTGTGGCACGGTTCATGCATGGTACGTACGAAAGTTATGAAGTTGATGCAAAAGGTAAGAAAATTATAGTATACATGGAACTAACACAAAAATAAAGATGCATACGGATCCATCAACAACATCCTCTCGCCCTAGTGCGCCGGGTCACCAATCGATGGGTGAGGATAAGCGGTATTGGCGGCGAGCTCAATGTGCTTCTGAACAATGCCGTCCAAGGTTGCCCTACGGTCTAAGAAGGCTAGCGTCCTGTCGTCCTCCTCTGGCACGTAGTAGTCCTTGTGGTCGATTTGCTCGTAGACGTGGGTGATTATGTCGATGGTGTCTTGCTGTGGCAGGCGCTGCACAGCGAGTGCAACCTCGAGGTGGACATTCTCCGGCGCGACGGCGGGCAGTCGCAGGGCCACTAGTGCGTCAAAGAGGTTGTTAATGACCCACAAGTATATGGGATGAATCGTAGTGCTTTCGATAAGTAAGAGTGTCAAACCCAATGAGGAGCAGAAGAAAATGACAAGTGGTTTTCAGCAAGGTAATTTCTGCAAGTACTGAAATTGTCGGTAATAGGTAGTTTGATAGCAAGATAATTTGTAACAAGCAAGTAACGGTAATGGTAAATAAAGTGCAGCAAGGTAGCCCAATCCTTTGGATGGCAAAGGACAGGCCAAAACAGTCTCTTATAATAAGCAAAGCGTTCTTGAGGGCACACGGGAATTTCATCTAGTCACTTTCATCATGTTGGTTTAATTCGCGTTCGCTACTTTGATAATTTGATATGTGGGTGGACCAGTGCTTGGGTGCTGTTCTTACTTGAACAAGCCTCCCACTTATGATTAACCCCCTCGCAAGCATCCACAATTACGAAAGAAGTATTAAGATAAAATCTAAACATAGCATTAAGCATATGGATCCAAATTAGTCCCTTACAAAATAGCGCATAAACTAGGGTTTAAGCTTCTGTCACTCTAGCAACCCATCATCTAATAACTACTCCACAATGCATTCCCTTAGGCCCAAAGATGGTGAAGTTTCATGTAGTCAATGTTCACATAACACCACTTAGGGAACCACAACATACATATCATCAAAATATCGAACACATATCAAATTCACATGATTACTTGCAACATGACTTCTCCCGTGGCCTCAAGAACAAAGGTAACTACTCACAAATAATATTCATGCTCAAGATCAGAGGAGTATTAAATAGCATAATGGATCTGAACATATAATCTTCCACCAAATAAACCATATAGTAATCAACTACAAGATGTAATCAACACTACTAGTCACCCACAGGTACAAATCTTAGGTTTCGGTACAAAGATTGAACACAAGAGATGAAATAGGGTTTGAGATGAGATGGTGTTGTTGAAGATGTTGATGGAGATTGGCTTCCCAAATATGAGAGGGTTGTTGATGATGACGATGACTTCGATTTCCCCTTCTGGGAGGGAAGTTCCCCCGGCGGGATCGCTCCGCCGGAGGGTAAAAGTGCTCCTGCCCAAGTTCCGCCTTGAGACGGAGGCGCTCCATCCCGAAAGTCCTCCCCTTATTTTTCTAGGTCAAACGACCTTATGTACCAGAAGATGGGCATCGGAGGTGGGCTGGGCTGCCCACCACCCACCAGGGCGCGCCTGGGGGCCTGGCGTGCCCTGGTGTCTTGTGGGCACCAGGCATCCCCCTCTGGTAGTTATTTGCTCCAATATTTATTATATATTCCAAAATAATTCTCCGTAAAATTTCAACTCATTTGGAGATGTGCAGAATAGGTATCTCTGACGTAGCTTTTTCAGGTCCAGAATTCCAGCTCCCGGTATTCTCCCTCTTTGTGTAAACCTTGCATATTATGAGAGAAAATGCATTAGAATTACTCCATAAAGCATTATTATGCATAAAAACATTATAAATAATAGTAGTAAAACATGATGCAAAATGGACGTATCAACTCCCCCAAGCTTAGACCTCGCTTGTCCTCAAGCGAAAGCCGATATCGAAAATCATGTCCACATGTTTAGAGAGAGAGGTGTCGATAAAAAAAAAATACGGACATAGTAGCATCATGGTTATTATTATAACATCAACAAAGTTAATCATAAAGCTTTATCATATAACTTATCATGAACAAGTAACAATTCATCACAACATCGAAGTAAAAAGCAAAAACTTTATTGAAAACCAACAAACTATGTTCTTATTCAACTTTGCAACTACAATTCATCATATTTTCAGGATGGGTCATGTATCGGAGCCTTTTGGCAAGTCCACATACTCATCCATCATTTAATCGTCTATGATTGCTAACACTCACAACATATATATGAGCAAAAAGTTTCAACCGGACACATAGAAAGATAGGGGCTTATAGTTTTGCCTCCCAAATCATTCACCTCAAGGGTGATGTCAACAATAATAATTCATGATCACTCACATCCAACTAGATATATGTGCCGAGATCTTTCCCCACCACATGATGCTTGCCAAAGAAAAAATAAAAAGGAGTAGAGGAAAATATTTTGACTCTTGCATAAAAAGTAAATACATAAAAGTAAAAGATAGGCCCTTCGCAGAGGGAAGCAGAGGTTGTCATGCGCTTTTTTTGGTTTGTATGCACAATCTCTTAATGCAAAAGAACGTCATGTTATATTGCCCCTTATGATAGCAACCTTTATTATGCAGTCCGTCGCTTTTATTACTTTGCCATCACAAGTTCGTACAACGCTTAATTTCTCTTACACTAAATGATCAAACACATTTAGAAGCAATTTTTATTGCCTTATTTCACCGATGACAACTTACTTGAAGGATCTTACTCAATCCATAGGTAGGTATGGTGGACTCTCAAAACATGAGTTTGGGTTTAAGGGTTTTGGATGCACAAGTAGTATATCTACTTAGTGTGAAATTTTGGCTAGCAAAGACATTGAGCAAGCACCACATGTTGAGGGATCTATGACAATATAACTTCTATGTGAATTTGAACAAATATAAACCATTATGTTGTCTTCCTTGTCCAACGTTAACAGTTTGGCATAAGATATTTAGTGGGGGCTCACAATCATAAAAGATGTCCAAGATAGTGTATTTGCATATGAATCTTCTCTTCCCTTATTAATTCTTTCATGAATTGCATCATTGACCAATGCTATGTTTGTCAACTTCCAACAAATTTTACCACTTATACTTTTCCTTATGTGATGTCATTACTTACCATAAGATTAGCATATGATCTTTTTCATTATTTCCTTTTATTTTGAATGAAACATAAAAGTAAAGAAGCAAAAACTCAAACTAAACTTTATTATATAACTCTCACTCGATTACATAGATAGATAGATCACAGAACTAGCACTCGAAAATATATCATACTAAACTTTTATTCAACTAAATCATGAAATAGCTAAGGATCGAACTAAGATAGGTAAAGGTAATGAAAGTGATGGTGATACGATACCAGGGCATCTCCCCCAAGCTTGGTAAAATCCAAGGGGAGTGCCCATACCCGTGTACTCAAGTCTCCTTTGGTGGGGACGATGATGATGGTGGTGGTGATGATGATGTAGCAAGCTTATCCTCCGTCTTCCATGGCAGCGGCTCACCATTATAAGAGGAAGCACGAGTCTCCTGAGTCCTGCAACTGGCAGCTAAACTCATACCTTTAAATATTGCCTCATACTCAAAGACTTGATTTTGAAGATCATAGATTTGGCTTTGCAGAAAATTGATTTGCTCATTGAAGGTGAAGACGATGTCCTTCATAGACCGGCCATCCACCTTGTGATCACGGGTGAATTCGGTGATCATGAGGTGATTGGCACTAAGTCCATGCTCCACCATCCCTTGGCACTTGAACATCTCCTATTCCACAGCCTCGAGCCTGACCTCCATGGTTCCCATCTTCTTGGGCCCTTGAACATCCCAGATGTGGAGCACCCCCTCACGCATCTCAATGGCATGAGGGTGCTTCATCACCTCTGACAAGTAGGGATTGATTACCCTCTCGAAGAACTTGTCCTTGAAGGAGCTTGGTGCGGCCATGGTGATCTAGATCTGTCAGAAAAACAACACGAAACAAGAACAGAGGATTTCTCCATGATACGATGATCAAATCGTCTGGGAGTATATATAAAGATTTTTTTATCTTGGGAAACAAGCATACGAAAGGAAAACGGAGTCGGGAAGGTGCCCGAGGGGCCCACCACCCACCAGGGCGCGCTAGGGGGGTAGGCGCGCCCTGGTGTCTCATGGGCACCTGGGTTGTCTTCCCGGTTATTTCTTATTTTCCTATTTTTTCTAATATTCCAAAACTGACAGAAAAGATTTTTGCGGATTTTTCAGAGTCCGTTTACCTACCGTATCACGTATCTCTTCCTTTTTAGGGTTCTAGAGTGTTCTGGAAGGTTTCTCTTATGTGTTCCTCCGATGTCATGGTTTGAATAATATTGGTTTCAACATTAATGGGCGTACCTAAGATATAGTGTTTAATTCTTTGTCCATTGACCACCTTCGGGTTAGTACCTTCGGCATTATTAATCTTGATAGCTCTAGAGCGATAAACTTCTTTGATGATATATGGTCCTTCCCATTTGGAAAGAAGTTTTCCTGCAAAAAATCTAAAACGAGAGTTGTATAATAGAACATGTTCACCAACTTTGAATTCCCACTTTTGGATTCTTTTGTCATGCCATCTTTTAACCTTTTCTTTAAATAGTTTGGCATTTTCATAAGCTTGGGTTCTCCATTCATCTAGTGAGCTAATATCAAATAACCTCTTTTCACCGAAAGTTTGAAATCATAATTGAGTTCTTTAATTGCCCAATATGCTTTATGTTCTAACTCAAGAGGCAAATGACAAGCTTTTCCATAGACCATTTTATATGGAGACATACCCATTGGATTTTTATAAGCTGTTCTGTAAGCCCAAAGTGCATCATCTAATTTCTTAGACCAATTCTTTCGAGACCTATTGATAGTTTTTTTTAATATTAACTTTATTTCTCTATTGCTAAGTTCAACTTGACCACTAGATTGAGGATGGTAGGGTGATGCAATTCTATGGTTAACATCATATTTAGCAAGCATTTTACAGAAAGCACCATGAATAAAATTAAAATGTGAGCCACCATCAGTCATTAAATATCTAGGGACTTCAAACCTTGGGAAAATAACTTCTTTAAGCATTTTAATGGAAGTGTTATGATCAGCAGTACTAGTTGGAATTGCTTCTACCCACTTAGTAACATAATAAACAGCAACCAAAATATGTGTATACCCATTAGAGGAGGGAAAATGACCCATATACTCAAAGCCCCAAACATCAAATGGTTCAACGACAAGTGAATAATTCATAGGCATTTCCTGACACTTACCGATATTACCTATTCTTTGACATTCATCACAAGACAAGACAAACTTACGGACATCCTTGAAAAGAGTAGGCCAATAAAAACCAGATTGTAATACCTTATGTGTAGTTCTATCTCCTACATGATGTCCTCCATAGGCTTCGGAATGACATTTCCGTAGGATTTGTTCCTGTTCATGCTCAGGTACACAATGTCTAATAATACCATCTACTCCTTCTTTATGAAGATGTGGGTCATCCCAAAAGTAATGTCTTAAATCATAGAAGAATTTTTTCTTTTGTTGGTATGTGAAACTAGGTGGTATAAATTTAGCAACAATATAATTAGCATAGTCAGCATACCAAGGAGTATTATGAGAAGCATTTATTACAGCTAGTTGTTCATCATGAAAGCTATCATCAATAGGTAGTGGGTCATCAAGAATATTTTCTAACCTAGACAAGTTATCAGCTACGGGGTTCTCACCTCCTTTCCTATCAGTGATGTGTAAGTCAAATTCTTGTAGTAAGAGAACCCACCTAATGAGTTTAGGTTTAGCATCTTTCTTTTCCATAAGATATTTTATAGCAGCATGAGATCAGTGTGAACAAGTACTTTGGAATCAACAATGTAAGATCTGAATTTATCACAAGCAAACACAACTGCTAAAAATTGTTTCTCAGTAGTAGCATAATTTTTCTTTGGACACTGTCTGGAGTTTTGCTAGCATAATGGATAGCATTTAATTTCTTATCAACTCTTTGTCCTCGAACAGCACCAACATCATAATCACTAGCATCACACATAATTTCAAAAGGCAAGTTCCAATCAGGTGGTTGAACAATAGGTGCAGAAGTTAAGGCTTTCTTATTTGTTTCAAAGGCTTCTACACAATCATCATCGAAAATAAAGGAACATCCTTTTTGTAAAAGATTAGTAAGAGGGCTAGAAATTTTAGAGAAGTCTTTAATAAACCTCCTATAGAAACCAGCATGACCAAGGAAACTACGAATACCTCTAATATCTTTAGGACATGGCATTTTCTCAATTGCATCAACTTTAGCTTTGTCCACCTCAATACCTCATTCAAAAATTTTATGCCCCAAGACAATGCCTTCATTAACCATAAAGTGGCACTTCTCCCAATTCAAGACAAGGTTAGTTTGTTCACATCTCTGCAAAACTCAATCAAGGTTGCTTAAGCAAGCATCAAAAGAAGTTCCGTAAACGGAAAAACCAGAATATCCATCAAGAAAACAAAAGTGTGTGTGCTTAGATAATCTTTCTAGCATTTGATCAATAAAAGGCAGATGTTAATGATCTTTTCTAGTAGCTTTATTTAATTTTCTAAAATCAATTACCATCCTATAGCCAGTAACAATTCTTCGTGGGATAAGTTCATTTTTATCATTGGGAACAACAGTAATACCTCCTTTCTTAGGGACACAATGAACAGGTCTTACCCATCTACTATCAGCTATCGGATAGATTATACCTGCTTCCAGAAGTTTTAGTATTTCAGTTCTTACCACTTCTTTCATCTTGGATTCAAACGTCGTTGGTGATCAACAACAAGTTTAGCATCAGGTTCCATATTAATTTTGTACTGACAGAGAGTGGGACTAATGCCCTTAAGATCATCAAGAGTATATCCAATAGCAGCACAGTGCTTGCTCAGAATTTTTAATAATCTCTCTTCTTCATGTTCTGAAAGGTCACTAATAATAACAGGATAGATCTTTTTCTCATCAAGATAAGCATACTTCAGAGTGTAAAACAGGATCACCTTTAGGTGGAGGAGGACCTCCAAGAGTTTCAATAGGCAAATTTTGTTTAAGGATAGGTTATTGTTCAAAGAATATTTTATCTATTTCATTTCTTTCACGCAAGTGCATATCATTCTCATGGTCTAGAAAATATTGTTCTAGAGGATCAGTGGGAGGTACAACAATAGAAGCAAGACCAAAAATTTCATCTTTACTAGGTGATTCTTTATTATGAGGTTGTCTACAAAACTTAGAGAAATTAAACTCATGAGACACATCACCAAAACTAACACTGACAATTTTTTTCTCACAATCTATCTTAGCATTGACAGTGTTCAAAAAAGGTCTACCAAAAATTATGGGACAAAAGTCATCTTGTGGGGAACCAAGAACTAGAAAATCAGTAGGGTATTTTATTTTTCCACACAAGACTTCAACATCTCTAACTGTGACGCCCCCGGCTCAATCGTGCACTAATCATACACGCAAATGCACACGATCAAGCCTAAGGACTCACGGGAAGATATCACAACACAACTCTAAAACATAAATAAAGTCATACAAGCTTTATATTACAAGCCAGGGGCCTCGAGGGCTCGAATACATAAGATTGCGTACAAGCGTCAGCGGAAGCATCAGATATCTGAGTACAGATATGAAACAGAAACAGAAAGGCCTTTAGAAAGGCAGGGCAAAATAAAACACTACGATCGAAAGGTGTAGGCCTCCTGCCTGGGACCCTCCGATCCTACTCCTGGTCGTCGGTCAACTCGTAGTAGTATCCACCCTCGGGGTCAAAGTAGTAGCGATCGTCGGCGGGGGCAACTGTCTCAGGGACTCCGTCATCTTGGTCACGACAAACTGATATGGGGAGAAAAGGGAAAACAAAGCAACCGTGAGTACTCAGAAGTACTCAGCAAGCAAGGATCTACACTACATATGCAACATTTTCAAGGGGAGGCTGTATATGTGGACTGGGCTGCAGAATTGCCAGAATAGAGAGAAGGCCTAGTCCTATCAAAGACTAGCATCTTCAGTGGTCTTGCAGCATTAGAAGAGTGTAGACAGTACAATATAATATAGCAGTATCATTACGTCTCAACCTCACCCAGAGATCCTTTCTCGACTCCCTGCGAGAAAACAATCCCAAAGCCATACAGTCATCAACCTCGTCCTGAGATCCCTTCTCGACTCCCTGCGAGAAGCAATCCCAGAGCCATAGTATCCAAGTATCCAGTTCTAATTGAATCAATCAGGATACAACTCCGAGTGTCCTTTACTGTAGGACAGGCTATCGATAGAAGTTTTCTTCCCTGCAGGGGTGCACCAACTTACCCAACACGCTCGATTAACTCCGGCCGGACACACTTTCCTGGGTCATGCCCGGCCTCGGCCAAACGATACACCGCAGCCCTACCTAGAGCTCAGCAGAGAGGTCCCCGCCGGTCTACATCCTAAGCGCTCAGGGGTCTTGGGCCGTCGCCCTGTGCACTCCGAGTCGTTGCGAGCAGGGTGGATACCAGCGCCAACGGCACGATCCGACCCGGCCGCAATGCTGAACTGGACGTCTGACAGAACTGTCGGCTGATGCTACGATGCAGAACGCCCATACTATGCCCACGTGATGGTTAGTGCTATCAGGCCAGAGGCCTGCTCGGATCAAATATCCAAATCGCTAGTACCTTGGGCTTGCGGTAACGAGCAGAGACTCACGAAAGATGTGACCCCATCGCCCCGTCTCGAGGATTTGCGGCAAGGGCCAAGAATGCCCGGCCGCGCCTCGTATTCATCACTCGGGCACCATACAGGCATCCGTCTTCACAACACTCACCTCTCAGGCACACGCGGGTACCCCTCAGGGTCGACCCGCCTATCCAAGTAACAGTGTAAAGTCCAAGTATCCGTGTGTCCATAACATCAGGGGAATCCGAGGTATCACCCTTGTTGGATTCCTACTCGATGTATCCGTCAAGGTGAACTCGGAGGAATCACCCTCACTAGGTTCACACTTGATGTGTTGCACGACAACGTCGTTACCGGAAGTGGTGAAGGAGGAATCACCCTCGATGACCACGACCAAATAGCTACTCTACAGAGTTAACATCAGAAGTGCTACAAGAGGTTTCACCCTCGGCACTCGATAGTAACGCTGCAGTGTCGTTACAACTAAGGGGTGGTGATGTGCGGTGTCGGGGCCTGGTCTTCAATCCCGTTGATCGGGTCTTCGGATAATCCAGCGGGGCGGTCGGGACTAGGGGGGTCACTGATAGGTCTCTACCCAGCCTATACTAAGCAGTTTAGGATATACAGGTAATTATCAACAGCAGGTTACAATAAACAGGCTATGCATCAGAATAGGTAAAGCAGTAGCAGCAGCCGTTCTAATGCAAGCATGAGAAATAGAATGGGCGATATCGGTATGCTCAAGGGGGGGGCTTGCCTGGTTGCTCGGCGGCAAGGGCAAGGTCGTCAATGGTGTCTTCGGGCTCCGGAGCTGCGTTGCCCTCGGGGACGACGTCGGTGTCGGGGGCTACCGAGAGAGAAGAGGGGGAGAAAACAGTAAATACTAAGCAAACAAGTGCATGACATGTCAATAAGCAGAGCTAGCGGTGTTCTATCATAGTGCTAGGTAATCCCGGCGAAGGGGAGAAACGTCCGGGAAAGTATTCCCAGTGTCCGGCTTTTCAGACAGACAAAAAGAGGGGAACGATTGCATGTTCGGATAGTTAGGGACGTGTGACGGACGAACGGACTGCGTATTCGGATTCGTCTCGTCGTTCTGAGCAACTTTCATGTAGAAAGTATTTTCATCTAAGCTACGGTTTATTTTATATTAAATTTTAAAGTTTTATTAACCATTTTGAATTATTTTAACTCAGAAATCGTTTACTGCATCAGCAATGATGTCATGCTGACATTAGCAGTCAACATGACAGTTGACTGGTCAATTGACCAGTGGGTCCCACTGTCATAGACTAGTCTGACCTAATTATCACATTAGCTACTAACTAGCTAATTAGGTTAACTAATTTAATTAGTATAAACTAACAGAGTTAATTAAGTTAATTAGTTGATTAATTAATTAATTAATTAATATTTATTTATTTTTATTACATTTTTCTTTTTAACTAAATGTTCTGTGGGGGGTGGGGCCCCTTTGTCAGTGGCCCGGGCGGACGTGTCCGCAGCCGTGCCCATTCATGCGCCGGAAACGTCCGGACATAGCGCGCGCGGGGGCAAGGCCGCAGCGGCAGAGGAAGGCGGCGCTGCGGTGGCGGCAGAGCTGCGATGAGATAGCGGCTGCGGTGGCGCGCGAAGGCGCCGGCGGCAGCGGACGGGCGACGGTGTAGGCGGAGGCGGGGTGGGGCCGGAGCGGGTGAGCGGGGCGGCGCCAGCTGCAGCAGTAGCAACTGCAGGAGAGGGCAAGCGGGACGGGCACGCGCGTGTAGGAGGCGGCGGCCAGGGGCGGGCGCGGCGACCAGGGGCGACTGGGGGGTGACCACGGCGGCAGCAGGGGGGAAGCGGAGAGGGCGGCTCTCATCGGGGGAAGGTAGAGGGGGCGACGGCGGTGGCGGTTGGGGAGGCCGTTGAGGCGGCGGGCAGCAGGGCCGGCCGATGGTGCGGGCGGCGGGCGCGGGGCGCCGGAGATGGCGTCGGGCGGCGGGGTCGATGAGGAGGCGGCGAGCAGGCACCAGGCCAGGGCGAGCGGCGGTGGTGGTGACCCGCGGCGGAGCGGGCAGTCCGGCGGGGCGAGCCCGCGGGCGGCGGCGGCGTCGGGCGGGCCCGATCCAAACTGGATCGAGAGGGAGAGGAGGGGGGATCGGGGAGTGGGGGATCTAGGGGTTGGGCTCTAGGGTTTGGGGGTTGTGGGGGGTTAAGGGGGGAGCGGGGTGGGCCGGCCTGGCGGCCTGGACGGCCTGCTGGGCCGAGGCCCAGGGGGGGAGGTTCTTCCTTTTTTTTCTGTTTTGTTTTCTTTTGTCTTTTCTTTTTATTTATTCTCATGTATCCTGTTTTGTAAATTGTTAGGCCTCAAATTGAATTTTGTAAAACATAGGAATGGTTCCAAAAATTACTAGGCATCCTCTACTACTACCAAAAATTAGTTTGGAGTCAATTTGAGTTCACATAATTTTTATAATAAATAGAATGTATTAGTTTTTGCTGTTTTGGTAATGTTAGAGCCACCTAATTAATTAATTTATTGTTGGTTACAATTTTAGAATGGTCTCTGTAATATTTGCTATTTATTAAACATTTCAGTTTCTATGTTGGATAACTTTTATTTTCCACTTTCATTTAAATTTGGATTTTGACTTAGGAGTTGAAATGCAATATAATGCTAATGATGATCATGCACTGTTAAACATGATGACATGGCATAATCAAAAGGGCGATTACTGTAGTTAACCACTGGGGGTGTTACAAATCTCCTCCACTAACAAGAATTCTCGTCCCGAGAATTAAGAGGTAGAAGGAAAAAGTTCGGGGTATTCCGCACGAAGATTATCCTCGCGTTCCCAAGTGGCTTCATCTTCAGTATGATTTGACCACTGCACTTTGAGGAACTTGGTAACCTTCTGACGGGTCCGACGTTCAGCTTCATCGAGAATGCGGATCGGATGCTCCTTATAAGATAGATCATCATGCAATTCGAGCATTTCGTGATCCACAGCTCGGTGCGGAGATTCCTTGAAGCATTTACGAAGTTGTGACACATGGAAGACGTCGTGGATATGAGAGAATTGCGGCGGCAACTCCAATTTAAGTCAGATTACAAGAAAGGTTAAACAAAACAATGGAAAGGAAAAGTGATTAGTATACTAATCAGAACAATGGAAAGGAAATGTGTTTACACACAATAATTGGGGTATATCCTTCCCAAGGAAAAGCGGAGCACGATATACATGAAAGGACAGCAAGTCCAAAAGCACTTAGATAACGGGGGCGAGGAAAGAATTATGGTATTACCCATACAACGGTGTTTGGATAATCGATCAAGAAACAATTAGCATTGCGCTGCCAATGTTCTTGTTGATATTCGGAATACCCCTGTCATGCTTCGAGGTAGCATTAACATGGTGTTTCAAACAAAGATTGAATCTGAAGGTCACAAGAAGTATCAAGGAGCAATTTCAAGAAAAGCAAGGAGCTCAAGGTATAGCCAAAACATGACCAAGTCTGTGTTGGCAGGAAGCAAGGATGTGGTCGATGATATCGCAAATCAACGAGGGGCAAGGATGGTATTTCTCATCATGAGTCCAATTGATATCCTGGAAGAGCTCAGAATGCTGATGATGATCACAACACACTTGTCGAGAGGTTCCATGAAGATGTAATCGATCGGCGATGACATCAAGTCAAAGAAATGATGAAGCAAAAGGTTATTGGAACCATGGGTGCGACACAAACTCGAAATCAAGTTTGTTATTCAAGAGAAATGAAATGACGAGGAAATTCGATGTAAGATTAGCTCACCGTCAAAATTTGTGCTCTGGGAAGAAGGACCAGGTAGCACTATTAAAATTAGCTCGATGAATATGTAGCTGATCAGGCTAGGAATGACTTGAAGAATTATTAAACTCGTAAGCAACAAAATTTACTTAGAGTTATTGAATCGGAGTGCGGAAGCGATTCACTTATCGGTGTCCTCGAGTGACTAACAACTCAGAACCCGAGGGTATTCTGAAATCGGTGAGATGCAATGCTAGAAGAAGACTCATAGGAAGCAATACAGTTCTTTGATATTCTCGAGATACCAGAGGGTAAAACTCAAAGGTAGAGCAGAATAGAGATTGGACAGGTGAAATGATCTGCAGAGGACAATGATTTTAACCTGTCCGAGGGATGGAATCAAGGAGAAGACATAGTCGGAACAACAAGTGCAAAAGGATCAATTCACAGATACAAGATGGACTTAAAACAAGGGGGTAATTATTTTTATGAGGAGCTTCCATGATAAATTCCACATCGAGTCCATGGGCATGAACACAAAGTTCAAGGTCGACTCCCACTTCTACAATGCATAACCTCTCATTCACTTCTCGCTTTTAATGAAGTTGAAATGTTGAAAAATTTATCTGGCGTAACACCAGTAGTGAGTGACCCGTAGAAGTTTCTGGGGTCTCGCAGATGGCAGAAGCATAGATACAACCCATCGGGACAATTTTACGAATCCATACAACCATCAACCAAAGCAAGGGATGCGAGTTCGAAAGCAGAGTATCGAAGTCAAAGCAGATGATACAATTTACCGGAGGTACCAAATATCAAGGGAAGAGCTCATAAGATGTTTGAATATGAAGGATACTGTCGGATATTAATCCAACAAAAGATCAGGTAGACGACAAAGGATCTGACATGAGTAGCGATACTCAACCATTTACCGAGAACCAGTTCGTGTCCAGAATGATGTCAGAGCCAGAAGGATGAATTCTAGGATCTGATTGAGGATTGCGGGCATTCTCAATATATTGAATCCAGGGACTCGAAATGATAGTGACAGAGGATGTCAACGGAGATTACTTAGAAATATGGATTTATCCATAACGCAGGAAGGCAAGGAATTCAGGAGTAATAAGCTGCTGAGGATCTTCCGAAGATCAAAAAGTATTTCGAAGAATTTTGTGTATCGTAAGAACAACTAGGAATGAACAAATCCTCGATAATGTGAGGAATTATTCGTAGGTGTAATCGTGCAGAAAAGAGCTGCGAGGCAGTAATCACAAAAGATTCTCGGAGTAGCGGGAAGTAGTTCAGGGTATCTTTTACTAACAAGAGTTATCGAGAATGAAGGTATGGATGGCAAGTATAAGTAGCTATCCATAGGGATGTCTCGGTGGTAGGGAATTGCAAATCCGATGAGCACAAGTTCTCGAAAGAACATCGGAGAGTAACTTCGGAATCTTCTGGTGCACCAAGTAACCATCTGGAGTAAGGGCCCTCTGGGAGGAAGTAGTTACGAGAACCTAGAGTCAGCGTTAGAAAAATCATTTATCCCGAATAGAAGGGAGATCAAAGTCCCAGAGTAAAGGTCGAGAAGTAAAAGATCCTAATACCACCCAGTTGGCGACGTGGGCCCATAAGCCACACAGTCAAGTTAGTAAAACGGTTTTTGGACCACTAGACTCAACTTCGGCCAAGGAGTTGGGAAGGGGGGATCCTACAGTCAGTCGGCTCTGATACCAACTTGTGACGCCCCCGGCTCAATCGTGCACTAATCATACACGCAAATGCACACGATCAAGCCTAAGGACTCACGGGAAGATATCACAACACAACTCTAAAACATAGATAAAGTCATACAAGCTTTATATTACAAGCCAGGGGCCTCGAGGGCTCGAATACATAAGCTTGCGTACAAGCGTCAGCGAAAGCATCAGGTATCTGAGTACAGATATGAAACAGAAACAGAAAGGCCTTTAGAAAGGCGGGGCAAAATAAAACACTATGATCGAAAGGCGTAGGCCTCCTGCCTGGGACCCTCCGATCCTACTCGTGGTCATCGGTTAACTCGTAGTAGTATCCACCCTCGGGGTCGAAGTAGTAGCGATCGTCGGCGGGGGCAACTGTCTCAGGGACTCCGTCATCTTGGTCACGACAAACTGATATGGGGAGAAAAGGGGAAACAAAGCAACCATGAGTACTCAGAAGTACTCAGCAAGCAAGGATCTACACTACATATGCAACATTTTCAAGGGGAGGCTGTATATGTGGACTGGGCTGCAGAATTGCCAGAATAGAGAGAAGGCCTAGTCCTATCGAAGACTAGCATCTTCAGTGGTCTTGCAGCATTAGAAGAGTGTAGACAGTACAATATAATGTAGCAGTATCATTAAGTCTCAACCTCACCCAGAGATCCTTTCTCGACTCCCTGCGAGAAAACAATCCCAGAGCCATACAGTCATCAACCTCGTCCTGAGATCCCTTCTCGACTCCCTGCGAGAAGCAATCCCAGAGCCATAGTATCCAAGTATCCAGTTCTAATTGTATCAATCAGGATACAACTCCGAGTGTCCTTTACCGTAGGACAGGCTATCGATAGAAGTTTTCTTCCCTGCAGGGGTGCACCAACTTACCCAACACGCTCGATTAACTCCAGCCGGACACACTTTCCTGGGTCATGCCCGGCCTCGGCTAAACGATACACCGCAGCCCTACCTAGAGCTCAGCAGAGAGGTCCCCGCCAGTCTACATCCTAAGCGCTCAGGGGTCTTGGGCCGTCGCCCTGTGCACTCCGGGTCGTTGCGAGCAGGGTGGATACCAGCGCCAACGGCACGATCCGACCCGGCCGCAATGCTGAACTGGACGTCTGACAGAACTGTCGGCTGATGCTACGATGCAGAACGCCCATACTATGCCCACGTGATGGTTAGTGCTATCAGGCCAGAGGCCTGCTCGGATCAAATATCCAAATCGCTAGTACCTTGGGCTTGCCGTAACGAGCAGAGACTCACGAAAGATGTGACCCCATCGCCCCGTCTCGAGGACTTGCGGCAAGGGCTAAGAATGCCCGGCCGCACCTTGTATTCATCCCTCGGGCACCATACAGGCACCCGTCTTCACAACACTCGCCTCTCAGGCGCACGCGGGTACCCCTCAGGGTCGACCCACCTATCCAAGTAAAAGTGTAAAGTCCAAGTATCCGTGTGTCCATAACATCAGGGGAATCCGAGGTATCACCCTCGTTGGATTCCTACTCGATGTATTCGTCAAGGTGAACTCGGAGGAATCACCCTCACTGGGTTCACACTTGATGTGTTGCACGACAACGTCGTTACCGGAAGTGGTGAAGGAGGAATCACCCTCGATGACCATGACCAAATAGCTACTCTACAGAGTTAACATCAGAAGTGCTACAAGAGGTTTCACCCTCGGCACTCGATAGTAACGCTGCAGTGTCGTTACAACTAAGGGGTGGTAATGTGCGGTGTCGGGGCCTGGTCTTCAATCCCGTTGATCGGGTCTTCGGATAATCCAGCGGGGCGGTCGGGACTAGGGGGGTCACTGATAGGTCTCTACCCAGCCTATACTAAGCAGTTTAGGATATGCAGGTAATTATCAATAGCAGGTTACAATAAACAGGCTATGCATCAGAATAGGTAAAGCAGTAGCAGCAGCAGTTCTAATGCAAGCATGAGAAATAGAATGGGCGATATCGGTATGCTCAAGGGGGGGGGGGTGGGCTTGCCATTTTGCTCGTCGGCAAGGGCAAGGTCGTCAATGGTGTCTTCGGGCTCCGGAGATGCGTTGGCCTCGGGGACGACATCGGTGTCGGGGGCTACCGAGAGAGAAGAGGGGGAGGAAACAGTAAATACTAAGCAAACAAGTGCATGACATGTCAATAAGCAGAGCTAGCGGTGTTCTATCGTAGTGCTAGGTAATCCCGGCGAAGGGGAGAAACGTCGGGGAAAGTATTCCCAGTGTCCGGCTTTTCGGACAGACGAAAAGAGGGGAACGGTTGCATGTTCAGATAGTTAGGGACGTGTGACGGACGAACGGACTGCGTATTCGGATTCGTCTCGTCGTTCTGAGCAACTTTCATGTAGAAAGTATTTTCATCTGAGCTATGGTTTATTTTATATTAAATTCTAAAGTTTTATTAACCATTTTGAATTATTTTAACTCAGAAATAATTTACTGCATCAGCAATGATGTCATGCTGACATCAGCAGTCAACATGATAGTTGACTGGTCAATTGACCAGTGGGTCCCACTGTCATAGACTAGTCTGACCTAATTATCACATTAGCTACTAACTAGCTAATTAGGTTAACTAATTTAATTAGTATAAACTAACAGAGTTAATTAAGTTAATTAGTTGATTAATTAATTAATTAATTAATATTTATTTATTTTTATTACATTTTTCTTTTTAACTAAACGTTCTGTGGGGGTGGGGCCCCTCTGTCAGTGGCCCGGGCGGACGTGTTCGCAGCCGTGCCCATTCGGGCGCCGGACACGTCCGGCACAGCGCGCGCGGGGGCAAGGCCGCAGCGGCAGAGGAAGGCGGCGCTGCGGTGGTGGCAGAGCCGCGACGAGGTAGCGGCTGCGGTGGCGCGCGAAGGCGCCGGCGGCAGCGGACGGGCGACGGCGTAGGCGGAGGCGGGGCGGGGCCGGAGCGGGTGAGCGGGGTGGCGCCAGTTGCAGCAGTAGCAGCTGCAGGAGAGGGCAAGCGGGATGGGCGCAGGCATGCAGGAGGCGGCGGCCAGGGGCGGGCGCGGCAACCAGGGGCGACTGGGGGGGTGACCACGGCGACAGCAGGGGGGAAGCGGAGAGGGCGGCTCACATCGGGGGAAGGTGGAGGGGGCGACGGCGGTGGTGGTTGGGGAGGCCGTTGAGGCGGCGGGCAGCAGGGCCGGCCGATGGTGCGGGCGGCGCGCGGGGCGCCGGAGATGGTTCGGGCGGCGGGGTCGATGAGGAGCGCGCGAGCAGGCACCGGCCAGGGCGAGCGGCGTGGTGGTGACCCGCGCGGACGGGCGGGTGTCCGGCGGGCGCGACCCGCGGCGCGGCGGCGTCGGGCGGGCACGATCCAAACTGGATCGGGAGGGAGAGGAGGGGGGATCGGGAGGGGGGATCTGGGGTTGGGCTCTAGGTTTTGGGGGTTTGTAGGGGTTCAAAGGTGGAGCGGGTGGGCCGGCCTGGCGGCCTGGACGGCCTGCTGGGCCGAGGCCCGGGGGGGAGGTTCTTCCTTTTTTTTTCTGTTTTGTTTTCTTTTCTTTTGTCTTTTCTTTTTATTTATTCTCATGTATCCTATTTTGTAAATTGTTAGGCCTCAAATTGAAATTTGTAAAACATAGGAATGGTTCCAAAAATTACTAGGCATCCTCTACTACTACCAAAAATTAGTTTGGAGTCAATTTGAGTTCACACAATTTTTATAATAAATAGAATGTATTAGTTCTTGCTGTTTTGGTAATGTTAGAGCCACCTAATTAATTTATTTATTGTTGGTTACAATTTTAGAATGGTCTCTGCAATATTTGCTATTTATTGAACATTTTAGTTTCTATGTTGGATAACTTTTATTTTCCACTTTCATTTAAATTTGGATTTTGACTTAGGAGTTGAAATGCAATATAATGCTAATGATGATCATGCACTGTTAAACATGATGACATGGCATAATCAAAAGGGCGATTACTGTAGTTAACCACTGGGGGTGTTACACTAACAATCCCAAGTGGTGTGATGGTGTCTCTGTTTGCAAGTTTAATAGTGACATCAATATCCTCTATTTCAGCAGGTGCTATATCATTCATAATTTCTTGGTATAAGGTAAAAGGAATAGCACTCACACTAGCACCTAAGTCACATAAACCATGATAGCAATGATTTCCTATTTTAACCGAGACAACATGCATGCCAACAACAGGTCTATGTTTATCTTTTTCATCGGGTTTGGCAATTCTAGCTGCTTCATCACAGAAGTAAATAACATGCCCATCAATATTTTCGACCAAGTGATCTTTAACCATAGCAACACTAGGTTCTACTTTGATTTGTTCAGAGCGTTTAGGTACTTTAATATTACTTTTGCGAACCACGGTTGATACCTTAGCATGTTCCTTTATCCTATCAGGGAAAGGTGGTTTTTCAATATAAGCAGTAGGCACAACTGGATCAACATTGCAAATTATAGTTTCCTCTTCAGCTATTACCAGTTCTTTAATTTCTTATTTAATAGGGGGATGATATTTAAACCACTTCTCCTTAGGGAGATCAACATGATTAGCAAATGATTCACAGAAATAGGCTACTATCTCAGAGTCAAGTCCATATTTAGTGCTAAACTTGTGAAAAGCATCGGTATTCATAAAAGATTTAACAAAATCAAATGGTTGGTCCCCGACGTGGCCTTCCATTGGGGCCAAGGCAGCTGGGGGAGGAGCGACCAGGGCACCGCCACGTCCTGCTCGGTCCCGAGCGCCGCGATGGACACGCCCACGTCCTGCAGTACCACCTTGTGCGCTGGATTCTGCCCCTGCATCCCCAGCAGGGGAGGGAGGTGCTGCCGAGAAGAGACCCTCGTCGCCACTGCTGGAGCACGACCATGTCCTCTTCCCCTCACCATTGTGGAAGAAAGATGCAAGAAGAAGGAGGAGGAGATGTGTGTGGGTGAGCCTTCCGCTCGTGCCTCCTTTTATAGGGGATCGTGGCCGGGGGCTGACTCCTCACCACCCAGAAGGCAACCGTCCCACTCCGCCAATCCAGTCCCTTTGCATCGCTGACGACATCCATAATCGACGACCACCATCCTGCGCCTATCCACGGTGCTGAGCTTTCTGCCATGACACTCATTTCCGCACCCTGCGCATCCGCCACCAACCCCGCGCAATGCATGCAGCGTACATGACGGAAACGGCAGTAGTAGTGGGAAGAGTAAAATGGCAGTTACCTCCCCGTGAAAGTGGGCATCCCACAGGCCACTACGTGGATTGCCCCACATCGTTCAGCACGACTCACGGGAAAACCAGAAACCGATTCAATCACAGGTTAATGAAGAAGCAAGGAAAATATCAAGAAAGACATGAACCCCATTGCGGTTTGGCCAACGTGTGCGCCTGTGTATTTGTTGGGGCCTACCCCAATGGTGCCAGGCGGCACGTATGGGCCAGGCCCGGGGGCTCCTATCGGTGCAACAAACATTCGCATTTGTTGCCCGGACTTATACACAGGCGTGCTAGCATCACATGTCCGGCACCAACATACAAAGCAAGACCAAGCCAGAGGAACCACTCTTCATGAGATCAAGGAGCGGATCAAGAAGACCAAGTCAAACAAGACGGCAGAGCACCACCTTGGGGAGGCCTCCCTTGCCGGGCAGGAGAGCCCAGCCAGGTCGAGCCCCCCCCCCCAAGGGCAAGTCCAAGATTGGCCCGGTAGGCTTGCCGGGGCCGCCAGGGGCAAGAAATCCAGCCAAGACACCACCACTCCACCGCTCCACCGCACAGCGACGCAAATCACTTATCAATGTGGTGTCGAGCCTCCAGGTGATTAAGTGGCTACCACCAAGCACGTGGCAGCCCATTAGAAGATAGATTACTCTCGCATGACACCCGTCCAGAGGCATGTCGAATAGATAAGGAGAAGATGGTTAAGTGGCACGGCAGGCTTGCCAGGCTTCACCCTCAGCATGACACCTAGCAGTGCATTTAATGCACTTTGTCCTAACTGCCAGAGTTAGGTATGATAGCACTATTAGCTATCTAATCACTAGATAAAGACTGTTTTGCCACTGTGGTTACCCCTTGAGCTATAAAAGGAGGTCCAAGGCAAACTAGCAAAGGATTCAGACCCTTGCACACTTGTATGCGTGTAGTATCTATCCCCGAGGCCACCTTACCGGGCTTGAGTGCAGCGTGTTCTTCGTGTTCCCCCATCGAATCCACCAAAGCAGGAGTAGGGTTTTACGCTTCCCAGCGGCCTGAACCTGGGTAAAAACCACCAGTGTCACCACCGTCGTGTTGTTTCATGGCCTCCGCTCTTTGTGCAATGTGATCTTCCCCCATGCAGAACCACAAGGGGCTGATGACCCATAGGTAATCGTGTCCACCCACGACACCATAGTAACAAGTGACAATAAATTTCAGCATGCAGTATAAGTTTTTCCTTACCGATTTCCACTTACCAAGAGTGCTTCACTCCCCGGCAACGGCTCTAGAAAAGAGTCTTGATGACCCACAAGTATAGGGGATCAATCATAGTCCTTTCAATAAGTAAGAGTGTCGAACCGAACGAGGAGCAGAAGGAAATGGCAAGTGGTTTTCAGCAAGGTAATTTCTGCAAGTATTGAAATTGTCGGTAACAGGTAGTTTGATAGCAAGATAATTTGTAACAAGCAAGTAACGGTAACGGTAAATAAAGTGCAGCAAGGTAGCCCAATCCTTTGGATGGCAAATGACAGGACAAAATGGTCTCTTATAATAAGCAAAGCGTTCTTGAGGGCACACGGGAATTTCATCTAGTCACTTTCATCATGTTGGTTTAATTCGCGTTCGCTACTTTGATAATTTGATATGTGGGTGGACCAATGCTTGGGTGTTGTTCTTACTTGAACAAGCCTCCCACTTATGATTAACCCCCTCGCAAGCATCCGCAACTACGAAAGAAGTATTAAGATAAAATCTAACCATAGCATTAAACATATGGATCCAAATCAGTCCCTTACGAAATAGCGCATAAACTAGGGTTTAAGCTTCTGTCACTCTAGCAACCCATCATCTAATAACTACTCCACAATGCATTCCCTTAGGCCCAAAGATGGTGAAGTGTCATGTAGTCGACATTCACATAATACCACTAAGGGAATCACAACATACATATCATCAAAATATCGAATACATATCAAATTCACATGATTACTTGCAACATGACTTCTCCCGTGGCCTCAAGAACAAAGGTAACTACTCACAAATAATATTCATGCTCAAGATCAGAGGGGTATTAAATAGCATAATGGATCTGAACATATAATCTTCCACCAAATAAACCATATAGTAATCAACTACAAGATGTAATCAACACTACTAGTCACCCACAGGTACCAATCTGAGGTTCTGGTGCAAAGATTGAACACAAGAGATGAACTAGGGTTTGAGATGAGATGGTACTGTTGAAGATGTTGATGGAGATTGGCCTCCCAAAGATGAGAGGGTTGTTCGTGATGATGACGATTTTGATTTCCCCCTCCGGGAGGGATGTTCCCCCGGCGGAATCACTCCACCGGAGGGCAAAAGTGCTCCTGCCCAAGTTCCGCCTCGAGACGGTGGTGCTCCGTCCCGAAAGTCCTCCCCTTATTTTTTATAGGTTAAAAGACCTTATATACTAGTGGATGGGCACCAGAGTTGGGCTGGGCTGCCCACCACCCACCAGGGCGCGCGTGGGGGGCCTGGCGCACCCTGGTGTCTTGTGGGCACCAGACAGCCCCCCTCTGGTAGTTATTTGTTCCAATATTTATCATATATTCGAAAATAATTCTTCGTAAAATTTCAGCTCATTTGGAGATGTGCAGAATAGGTATCTCTGACGTAGCTTTTTCAGGTCCAGAATTCCAGCTGCCGATATTCTCCCTCTTTGTGTAAACCTTGCATATTATGAGAGAAAAGGCATTAGAATTACTCCATAAAGCATTATTATGCATAAAAACATTATAAATAACAGTAGTAAAACATGATGCAAAATGGACGTATCAGTTGTCACCATAGAGGCCGTTGAGGGTGGCGGGCATCATAGAGCCTAGGCGCGTGGGCTAGAGGCATACGTCAAGGTCGTCCACTGGCTTCTTGATGACGGTGAACTTGTCGAGGAAGCCAATGAGGACCTTGTCGAACAAGGAGACAAAAGCTGTCGTCCAAGAGGCCTCTCGCCCTGGCGGCCTCAAGCACGACCTAGAGACGTTCCTCGGTGCCGGGCCGTAGGCCGGCATCGTCGACCATCTGGCATAGCCGGCTCATGCTCGAGCTCATCGCCTCTATGGGTCTAGCTTCTGGTCAACTGATCTTTCAATTGGAGTGATCACTCTTGCCCTTGGTTAGGGTGATCTTTCAATTGGACTGGTGAGGAGCCTTTATATGAGAAGTGCAGACTGCATTGCATTCACGTGTGTGTTAGCCATCTACTCCTCGGCCCTTACTCCCTCCGTACCGATGCAGTATAGTCATCTCACCGAGACCAAGTTGGGGAAAAACGAGAGAACTTGGTGTTCATTTGGTAAGTAATGTCATTGCATGCAGAGAATTGAGCACTACATGTTGTGCTAAGTAGTCTCAAGTCATTGAATGCATACACACCCCACGTCTCCTATTGGTTGATTTCTTTTTTCGCGGCAAAAACAGGGAATGAGGTGGGTAGTTAATGCACCACGCCTAAAAGTTTTGGGATTATTTGGTTTTCGTAACATGAATAATGCACCAGTACGAAGGGAGTACAATAGTTGTCGGTGCAACAAACCCCAGGTGTGTTGCCCAGACTGTACACAGGCTCGAGAACAAGGTTGTAGCGTCCAAGACAAGACCAAGCAGAAGAGATCAGCTCTTTGAGAAATCAAAGGGCGGATCAAGAAGACCAAGGCCAACCAAAGGAGCAAGATACCACTAAGGAAAAACCTCCCTTGCCGGGTAGGCGAGCCTGGCGGGGATGAGGTTGCCCCAAAGACAAGTCTCCACATTGCCCCGGCAGGCTTGCCGGGGGCGCCGAGGGCGGATTACCCAGCCAAGGCTCCACCGCTCCACCTCACAGCAACGCAAGTCATCGATCGGTGCGGTGTCGAGCCCCCAAGTAGCTAAGTGGCCGCTATTTGGCACGTGGCGGCCACTTCTAGAGGAAATCACCTCCAAATTACACCCGTCCAGGGACATGTCACGCAGGCAAGCGAGAAGGTGGCCGAACGGCACGGCAAGGCTTGCCGGGCTACGCTACGATGTGATTTGCCATTGTGGTGACCCCTTGATCTATAAAAGGAGGGCCATGGCAACCTTAGAAAGGATTCAGACCCTTGTACACTCATACGCGCGTAGTTGCTCTCGCCTCGAGGCGACCCTGCCGGGCTAGAGCGTTGTGTCTCCACCTCGGTCCTCTCATCAATCCACCAAAGCAGGAGTAGGGTTTTACGCCTCGCGGCGGCCCGAAACTGGGTAAAAACTGCCCGTGTGATCGCTGTCGTGCTGGTCCGCGCCCTCCGCTTTTTGCGCAATGCGTCCTTCCCCACTGCCGAACCACAAGGGGCCGATGGCCCCAAAGGTGGTCGTGTTTTCCCACGACATCTTTGGCGCGCCAGGTAGGGGAAAGCGCTTGCGCGAACCCGAGAGCGTACACAGCGCGTCATCTTCATCATCATTCTCTTCATCGACGACTTCATCATCCATGGCGCCCAAGAAGAAACCCGGTGCCGCAGCTCACCCATCCACCTCGAAGGCCCCTTCGCACGCGGCCGCCGACGCCATGGGGGCTACGGGGGCACATGGGGACATGGACGCTGCGGGGGACATGGCCGGCGCAGGCGGCATCATCACCACCACCACCTCCCCTATGGCCGAAACGGGAGCGGGAGGCACCGGAGAACGACAGCGCCAACAACTTCCCAGCGGCCAAGCTCCACAAGGTGCGGGTGGAGAGATCATCCTGTCCGCGCCTCTCCGCCCCACCGAAGGACGCAGCCACAGCGGTGGCGCTCGCCCTGGGGCGAACCGCAACCCTCCGGCCGCCCCTGTTGCGGGTGCGGCTGATGTCTACTACGCAACCTTCTTCTTGTAGACTCATGTTGGGCCTCCAAGCACAGAGTTTTGTAGGACAGTAGCAAATTTCCCTCAAGTGGATGACCTAAGGTTTATCAATCCGTGGGAGGCGTAGGATGAAGATGGTCTCTCTCAAACAACCCTGCAACCAAATAACAAAGAGTCTCTTGTGTCCCCAACACACCCAATACAATGATAAATTGTATAGGTGCACTAGTTCGGCGAAGAGATGGTGATACAAGTGCAATATGGATGGTAGATATTGGTTTTTGTAATCTGAAAATATAAAAACAGCAAGGTAACTAGTAACAAAAGTGAGCGAAAACGGTATTGCAATGCTTCGAAACAAGGCCTAGGGTTCATACTTTCACTAGTGCAAGTTCTCTCAACAATGATGACATAATTAGATCATATAACAATCCCTCAACGTGCAACAAAGAGTCACTCCAAAGTCACTAAGAGCGGAGAATAAACGAAGAGATTATTGTAGGGTACGAAACCACCTCAAAGTTATTCTTTCTGATCGATCTATTGGGCTATTCCTATAAGTGTCACAAACAGCCCTAGAGTTCATACTAAAATAACACCTTAAGACACACATCAACCAAAACCCTAATGTCACCTAGATACTCCAATGTCACCACAAGTATCCGCGGGTTTGATTATACGATATGCATCACACAATCTCAGATTCATCTATTCAAACCAACACAAAGAACTTCAAAGAGTGCCCCAAAGTTTCTACCGGAGAGTCAAGACGAAAACGTGTGCCAACCCCTATGCATAAGTTCACAAGGTCACAGAACCCGCAAGTTGATCACCAAAACATACATCAAGTGGATCACGTGAATATCCCATTGTCACCATAGATAAACACATGCAAGACATACATCAAGTGTTCTCAAATCCTTAAAGACTCAATCCGATAAGATAACTTCAAAGGGAAAACTCAATCCATTACAAGAAGGTAGAGGAGGAGAAACATCATAAGATCCAACTATAATAGCAAAGCTCGCGGTACATCAAGATCGTGACAAATCAAGAACCCGAGAGAGAGAGAGATCAAACACATCGCTACTGGTACATACCCTCAGCCCCGAGGGTGAACTACTCCCTCCTTGTCATGGAGAGCGCCCAGATGATGAAGATGGCCACCGGTGATGGTTTCCCCCTCCGGCAGGGTGCCGGAACGGGCTCCCGATTGGTTTTTCGTGGCTACAGAGGCTTGCGGCGGCGGAACTCCCGATCAAGGTTTATTTCTGGGGGTTTCTGTATTTATAGGAATTTTTGGCGTCGAGAACAAGTCAGGGGGGGTCCATGAGGAGCCCACAAGACCGGAGGGTAGGGCGCCCTCCACCCTTGTCGAGGCCTCGTGGCTCTTCTGGCCCAACTCTTTTGCTTCGGGGGCTTCTTATGGTCCATAAAAAATCACCGTAAATTTTCAGCTCTTTTGGACTCCGTTTGGTATTCCTTTTCTGCGAAACTCAAAAACAAGGAAAAAACAGAAACTGGCACTGGGATCTAGGTTAATAGGGTAGTCCCAAAAATCATATAAAATAGCATATAAATGCATATAAAACATCCAAGATGGATAATATAATAGCATGGAACAATCAAAAATTATAGATACGTTGGAGACGTATCAAGCATCCCCATGATGGAAATATGCCCTAGAGGCAATAATAAAATGGTTATTATTATATTTCCTTAATCATGATAAAGGTTTATTATTCATGCTAGAATTGTATTGATCAGAAACTTAAATACATGTGTGAATACATAAACAAATATCGTGTCCCTAGTGAGCCTATACTAGACTAGCTCGTTGATCAAAGATGGTTAAGGTTTCCTAACCATGGACAAGTGTTGTCATTTGATAACGAGATCACATCATTAGGAGAATGATGTGATGGACAAGACCCATTCGTTAGCTTAGCATAATGATCGTTCAGTTTATTGCTATTACTTTCTTCATGTCAAATACATATTCCTTCGACTATGAGATTATGCAACTCCCAGATACCGGAGGAATACCTTGTGTGCTATCAAATGTCCCAATGTAACTGGGTGATCATAAAGATGCTCTACAGGTATCTCCGAAGGTGTTTGTTGAGTTAGCATAGATCAAGACTAGGATTTGTCACTCTGAGTATCGGAGAGGTATCTCTGGGCCCTCTCGGTAATACACATCATAAGCTTGCAAGCAAAAGACTAAGGAGTTAGTCACGAGGTGATGTATTATAGAACGAGTAAAGAGACTTGCCGGTAACGAGATTGAACTAGGTATGAAGATACCGATGATCGAATCTCGGGCAAGTAACATACCGATGGACAAAGGGAATTATGTATGTTGTCATAACGTTTCGACCGATAAAGATCTTCGTAGAATATGTAGGAGCCAATATGGGCATCCAGGTTCCGCTATTGGTTGTTGACCGGAGAGGTGTCTCGGTCATGTCTACATAGTTCTCGAACCCATAGGGTCCGCACGCTTAACGTTCCTTGACGATATAGTGTTATATGAGTTATATGATTTGGTGACCGAATGTTGTTCGGAGTCCCAGATAAGATCACATACATGATGAGGAGTCTCGAAATGGTCGAGAGGTAAAGATTGATATATAGGACGATGGTATTCGGACACCGGAAGTGTTTCGAAGGGCACCGGGTACTTATAGGGTCACCGGAAAGGAGTTTCGGGCACCCCCGGCAAAGTTATGGGCCTAATGGGCCAAAGGGGGGACGAGCCAGCCCCTGGTGCGCCCCTTCTTTGGACAGCAGGACCTAAGGGAAGGAAAGGAGGGAGGGCTAGCCCCTCCTGCCTTTCCCTCTCATGGGAGAAGGGAAAGGGGGGGGGGGGGCGCCACCCTCCCCTGCCTTTCCCCTGCGCCTATATAAGGCAGGGAGGGAGCGCGGCTTGGGAGGGACTCCAAGTAGGATTCCTCCTACTTGGGCGCCTCCTTTGGCTGCTCCTCCCTCCCTCCCACCTATATATATGTGGGGAGGGGCGCCACACAGGAACACAACATCGTCTTAGCCGTGTGCGGCGCCCCCGTCCACAGTTTTCTCCCTCGGTCATATTTTCCTAGTGCTTAGGTCAAGCCCTGCGGAGATCGCATCACCATCACTGTCACCACACAGTTGTGCTGCCGGAACTCATCTACTACTTCGCCCGTCTTGCTGGATCAAGAAGGCGAGGACGTCACCGAGCTGAACGTGTGCAGAACGCGGAGGTACCGTGCGTTTGGTACTAGATCGGTTGGAGCACGAAGAAAGTTTGACTACATCAACCGCGTTGTGAAACGCTTCCGCTTACGGTCTACGAGGGTACGTAGACACACTCTCCCCCTCGTTGCTATGCATCTCCATGGATAGATCATTGCGTGTGCGTAGAATTTTTTTGTTTTCCATGCAATGTTTCCCAGCAGTGTTATCAGAGCCAGGTCTATGCGTAGATGATATGCTTGAGTAGAACACAAAGAGTTGTGGACGGTGATAGTCATACTGCTTACCACCAACATCTTATTTTGATTCAGCGGTATTGTGGGATGAAGCGGCCCGGACCAACCTTACATGTCAACGTACATGAGACCGGTTCCACCGACAGACATGCAACTAGTTTTGCATAAAGGTGGCTGGCGGGTGTCTGTTTCTCCTACTTTAGTTGAATCGAATTTGACTACGGTCGGTCCTTGAACAAGGTTAAAACAGCAAACTTGATGAATCACTGTTGTGGTTTTTGCCGTAGGTAAGAACAGTTCTTGCTAGAAGCCCGTAGCAGCCACGTAAAATTTGCAACAACAAAGTAGAGGACGTCTAACTTGTTTTTGCAGGGCATGTTGTGATGTGATATGGTCAAGACATGATGTGATATACGTTATTGTATGAGATGATCATGTTTTGTAAGTTATCGGCAACCGGCAGGAGCCTTATGGTTGTCTCTTTATTGTATGAAATGCAAACGCCATGTAATTGCTTTACTTTATCACTATGCGTTAGCGATAGTTGTAGAAGCAATAGTTGGCGAGATGACCACGACGCAATGATGGAGATCAAGGTGTCAAGCCGGTGATGATGGAGATCATGATGATGCTTTGGAGATGGAGATCAAAAGCACAAGTTCATGATGGCCATATCATGTCACATATTTTGATTGCATGTGATGTTTATCCTTTATGCATCTTATTTTGCTTAGAACGGCGGTAGCATTATAAGATGATCCCTGCACTTAATTTCAAGATAAAAGTGTTCTCCCTGAGTATGCACCGTTGCTACAGTTCATCGTGTTGAGACACCACGTGATGATCGGGTGTGAAAGACTCTACATTCACATACAACGGGTGCAAGACAGTTTTGCACATGCGGAATACTTGGGTTAAACTTGACGAGCCTAGCATGTACAGACATGGCCTCGGAACACTGGAGACCGAAAGGTCGAACGTGAATCATATAGTAGATATGATCAACATAGAGATGTTCACCATTGATGACTACCCCATATCACGTGATGATTTGACATGGGTTAGTTGATTTGGATCACGTATCACTTAGATGACTTGAGGGATGTCTATTTAAGTGGGAGTTCTTAAGTAATTTGATTAATTGAATTTAATTTATCATGAACTTAGTCCTGATAGTATTTGCAAATCTATGTTGTAGATCAATAGCTCGCGATGTAGTTCTCCTGTATTTTTGATATGTTCCTAGCGAAAACTAAGTTGTGAGATGATGGTAGCAATGATGCGGACTGGGTCGGTGATCTGAGGATTATCCTCATTGCTGCACAGAAGAATTATGTCCTTGATGCACCGCTAGGTGACAGACCTATTGCAGGAGCAGATGCAGACATTATGAACGTTTGGCAAGCTCGATATGATGACTACTTAATAGTTTAGTGCGCCATGCTTTGCGGCTTAGAATCGGGGCTCCAAAGACGTTTTGAACGCCATGGAACATATGTGATGTTCCAAGAGCTGAAATTGGTATTTCAGACTCATACCCGTGTCGAGAGGTATGAGACCTCTGACAAGTACTTTGCCTACAAGATGGAGGAGAATAGCTCAGCCAGTGAGCATGTGCTTAGAATGTCTGGGTACTACAGTCGCTTGAATCAAGTGGGAGTTAATCTTCCAGATAAGATAGTGATTGACAGAATTCTCTAGTCACTATCACCAAGTTGCTAGAACTTCGTGATGAACTATAATATGCAAGGGATGACGTAAACGTTTCCCGAGCTCTTCGCGATGCTGAAATCGAAGAAGGTAGAAATCAAGAAAGAGCATCAAATGTTGATGGTTAACAGGACCACTAGTTTCAAGAAAAAGGGCAAGGGAAAGAAAGGGAACTTCAAAAAGAATGGCAAGCAAGTTGCCACTCCCGTGAAGAATCCCAAAGCTGGACCTAAGCCTGAAACTGAGTGCTTATACTGCAAAGGGAATGGTCACTAGAAGCGGAACTGCCCCAAATACTTGGCGGATAAGAAGGATGGCAAAGTGAACAAAGATATATTTGATATATATGTTATTGATGTGTACTTTACTAGTATTCATAGTAGCCCCTGGGTATTTGATACCGGTTCAGTTGCTAAGATTAGTAACTTGAAACAGGAGTTACAGAATGAACAGAGACTAGTTAAGGGTGAGGTGACGATGTGTGTTGGAAGTGATTCCAAGGTTGATACGATCACCATCGCACACTACTTCTACCTTCGGGATTAGTGTTGAGCCTAAATAAATGTTATTTGGTGTTTGCGTTAAGCATGAATATGATTAGATCATGTTTATTGCAAAACGGTTATTCATTTAAGTCAGAGAATAATTGTTGTTCTGTTTATATGAATAAAACCTTCTATGGTCATACACCCAATGTGAATGGTTTATTGAATCTCGATCGTAGTGATACACATATTCATAATATTGATGCCAAAAGATGCAAAGTTGATAATGATAGTGCAACATACTTGTGGCACTGCCGTTTAGGTCATATTGGTGTAAAGCACATGAAGAAACTCCATGCTGATGGACTTTTGGAATCACTTGATTATGAATCATTTGATACTTGTGAACCATGCCTCATGGGCAAGATGACTAAAACTCCATTCTCCGGAACAATGGAGCGAGCTAATGACTTATTGGAAATAATACATACCAATGTATGTGGTCCAATGAGTGTTGACGCACGCGGCGGGTATCATTATTTTCTGACCTTCACAGATGATTTGAGTAGGTATGGGTATATCTACTTAATGAAACACAAGTCTGAAACATTTGAAAAGTTCAAAGAATTTCAAAGTGAAGTAGAGAATCATCGTAACAAGAAAATAAAGTTTCTATGATCTGATCGTGGAGGCAAATATTTGAGTTACGAGTTTGGCCTTCATTTAAGACAATGTGGAATAGTTTCACAACTCACGCCACCTGGAACACCACAGCGTAATGGTGTGTCCGAACATCGTAACCGTACTTTATTGGACATGGTGCGTTCTATGATGTCTCTTACCGATTTACCACTATTGTCTTGGGGTTATGCATTAGAGACAGCAGCATTCATGTTAAATAGGGCACCATCTAAATCCGTTGAGACGACATCGTATGAACTATGGTTTGGCAAGAAACCTAAGCAGTCGTTTCTTAAAAGTTTGGGGATGCGACGCTTATGTCAAAAGGCTTCAACCTGATAAGCTCGAACCTAAATCGGAGAAGTGCATCTTCATAGGATACCCTAAGGAAACAATTGGGTACACCTTCTACCACAGATCCGAAGGCAAGATATTTGTTGCTAAGAATGGGTCCTTTCTAGAGAAGGAATTTCTCTCGAAAGAAGTGAGTGGGAGGAAAGTAGAACTTGATGAGGTAATTGTACCTTCTCTCGAATTGGAAAGTAGCACATCAGAGAAAACCGTTCCCGTGATGCCTACACCAACTAGAGAGGAAGCTAATGATGATGATCATGAAACTTCGGACCAAGTTACTACAGAACCTCGTAGGTCAACCAGAACATGATCCGCACCAGAGTGGTACGGTAATCCTATCCTGGAAGTCATGTTATTAGACCAAGGCGAACCTACGAACTATGAAGAAGTTATGATGAGCCCAGATTCCAACAGATGGCTTGAGGCCATGAAATCTGAGATAGGATCCATGTATGAAAACAAAGTGTGGACTTTGGTGGACTTGCTCGATGATTGGCAAGCCATAGAGAATAAATGGATCTTCAAGAAGAAGACTGACGCTGATGGTAATGTTACTGTCTACAAAGCTTGACTTGTTGCAAAAGGTTTTCGACAAGTTCAAGGGGTTGACTACGATGAGACTTTCTCACCCGTAGCGATGCTTAAGTCCGTCTGAATCATGTTAGCAATTGCTACATTTTATGATTATGAAATCTGGCAAATGGACGTCAAAACTGCATTCCTTAATGGATATCTTAAAGAAGAGTTGTATATGATGCAACCAGAAGGTTTTGTCGATCCTAAAGGTGCTGACAAAGTGTGCAAGCTCCAGCGATCCATCTATGGACTGGTGCAAGCATCTCGGAGTTGGAATATACGCTTTGATGAGGTGATCAAAGCATATAGTTTTTTTACAGACTTACGGTGAAGTCTGTATTTACAAGAAAGTGAGTGGGAGCTCTGTAGCATTTCTGATATTATATGTAGATGACATATTGTTGATTGGAAATGATATAGAAATTCTGGATAGCATAAAAGGATACTTGAATAAGAATTTTTCAATAAAATACCTCGGTGAAGCTACTTATGTATTGGGCATCAAGATCTATAGAGATAGATCGAGACGCTTAATAGGACTTTCACAAAGCACATACCTTGACAAAATTTTGAAGAAGTTCAAAATAGATCAGTCAAAGAAAGGGTTCTTGCCTGTGTTGCAAGGTGTGAAGTTGAGTAAGACTCCAAACCCGACCACGGCAGAAGATAGAGAGAGAATGAAAGTCATTCCCTATGCCCTAGCCATAGGTTCTATAAAGTATGCCATGCTTTGTACCAGATCTATTGTGTGCCTTGCCATGAGTTTGGCAAGGAGGTACCATAGTGATCCAGGAGTAGATCACTGGACAGCGGTCAAAATTATACTTAGGTACCTTAGAGGACTAAGGAAATGTTTCTCGGTTATGGAGGTGATAAAGAGTTCGTCGTAAAGGGTTATGTCGATGAAAGCTTTAACACCATCCAGATGACTCTGAGTCTCAATCTGGATACATATTGAAAATGGGAGCAATTAGCTAGAGTAGCTCTATGCAGAGCATTGTTGACATAGAAATTTGCAAAATACATACGGATCTGAATGTGGCAGACCCATTGACTAAAACTTCTCTCACAAGCAAAACATGATCACACCTTAGTACCTTTTGGGTGTTAATCACATGGCGATGTGAACTAGATTATTGACTCTAGTAAACTCTTTGGGTGTTGGTCACATAGCGATGTGAACTATGGGTGTTAATCACATGGCGATGTGAACTAGATTATTGACTCTAGTGCAAGTGGAAGACTGATGGAAATATGCGCTAGAGGCAATAATAAAATGGTTATTATTATATTTCGTTAATCATGATAAAGGTTTATTATTCATGCTAGAATTGTATTGATCGGAAACTTAAATACATGTGTGAATACATAAACAAATACCGTGTCCCTAGTGAGCCTATACTAGACTAGCTCGTTGATCAAAGATGGTTAAGGTTTCCTAACCATGGACATGTGTTGTCATTTGATAACGGGATCACATCATTAGGAGAATGATGTGATGGACAAGACCCATCCGTTAGCTTAGCATAACGATCGTTCAGTTTATTGCTATTGCTTTCTTCATGTCAAATACATATTCCTTCGACTATGAGATTATGCAAATCCCAGATACCGGAGGAATACCTTGTGTGCTATCAAACGTCACAACGTTACTGGGTGATCATAAAGATGCTCTATAGGTATCTCCGAAGGTGTTTGTTGAGTTGGCATAGATCCAGACTAGGATTTGTCACTCCTAGTATCGAAGAGGTATCTCTGGGCCCTCTCGGTAATACACATCATAAGCTTGCAAGCAAAAGACTAAGGAGTTAGTCACGAGGTGATGTATTATGGAACGAGTAAAGAGACTTGCCGGTAACGAGATTGAACTAGGTATGAAGATACCGACGATCGAATCTCGGGCAAGTAACATACCGATGGACAAAGGGAATTACGTATGTTGTCATAACGGTTCGACCGATAAAGATCTTCGTAGAATATGTAGGAGCCAATATGGGCATCCAGGTTCCGCTATTGGTTATTGACTGGAGAGGTGTCTCGGTCATGTCTACATAGTTCTCGAACCCGTAGGGTCCGCACGCTTAACGTTCATTGACGATATAGTGTTATATGAGTTATATGATTTGGTGACCGAATGTTGTTTGGAGTCCCAGATAAGATCACAGACATGACAAGGATTCTCGAAATGGTCGAGAGGTAAATATTGATATATAGGACGATGGTATTCGAACACCGGAAGTGTTTCGGAGGGTACCGGGTACTTATCGGGTCACCGGAAAGGAGTTTCAGGCACCCCCGGCAAAGTTATGGGCCTAATGGGCCAAAGGGGGGACATACCAGCCCCTGGTGCGCCCCTTCTTTGGACAGCAGGCCCTAAGGGAAGGAAAGGAGGGAGGTCTAGCCCCTCTTGCCTTTCCCTCTCATGGGGGAAAGGAAAGGGGGGGGGCGCCACACTCCCCTGCCTTTCCCCTGCGCCTATATAAGGCAGGGAGGGAGCGCGGCTTGGGAGGGACTCCAAGTAGGATTCCTCCTACTTGGGGGCCTCCTTTGGCTGCTCCTCCCTCCCTCCCACCTATATATATGTGGGGAGGGGCGCCACACAGGAACACAACATTGTCTTAGCCGTGTGCGGCGTCCCCGTCCACAGTTTTCTCCCTCAGTCATATTTTCGTAGTGCTTAGGTGAAGCCCTGCGAAGATCGCATCACCATCACCGTCACCACACCGTCGTGCTGTCGGAACTCATCTACTACTTCGCCCATCTTGCTGGATCAAGAAGGCGAGGACGTCACCGAGCTGAACGTGTGCAGAACGCGGAGGTACCGTGCGTTCGGTACTAGATCGGTTGGAGCGCGAAGAAAGTTCGACTACATCAACCGCGTTGTGAAACGCTTCCACTTACGGTCTACGATGGTACGTAGGCACACTCTCCCCCCTCGTTGCTATGCATCTCCATGGATAGATCATTGCGTGTGTGTAGAATTTTTTTTGTTTTCCATGCAACGTTTCCCAACACCCCAAGCTTAATTCCTGCTTGTCCTCGAGTAGGTAAATGATAAAAACAGAATTTTTGATGTGGAATGCTAGCAAGTGCACAAGTTTGATCAATGATAATTTCAATCACTTTTTCTAGCATCATTATATATCATAAACAGTAGCTCATCTCATAAATCTTCTCATGATCAAGTAGCAAACTATTCACATGTTAAAGCATAGATCATAAACTTTCTTGAAAACTAACAAACTAGGTTCTCAGTCATCAAACAATTGCAATTCACCTTATTTTCAGGAAGGGTCTATGTAAGAGCTTTGGTTTAGCAAATCGCACATACTCAACTATCATATAGTCTTCCATGATTGCTACCACTCAAAGCATATTTTTAGAACAAATAGTATCCATTGAACACAGAGAAAGATAGGGGCTTAATGTCTTGCCTCCCAACTTATTTATCATATAGATAATTGTCAACAATAATAATTCATGATCAAATATATTTGAATGGCCATATATGCTTAGATCTTTCCCCACCACATGATGCTTGCCAACTAAAGAATAGGTTGGAATAAGAAATTGACTCAACAAAAAATAAAAGTAAAAGATAGGCCCTTCGCAGAGGGAAGCAGGGATTTGCAGTGGTGCCAGAGCTCGAAGCTTTTAAAACAGAGATGAACATAATTTTGAGAGGTATGCTTTCATTGTCAACATAAAAACCAAGAGTTCTCACTATCTTCCATGCTAGACACATTATAGGCGGTTCCCAAACAGAATGGTAAAGTTTTTACTCCCCTTCCACCAACAATCACACTCCACGGCTAGCCGAATTCACGGGTGCCGTCCATACCAACAACTTTCCTGGGGGAGTTTTGTTTAATTAATTGCAATTTTGTTTTTGATCTTTTGATCATAGGACTTGGCATCCCAAATACCAGCCACTCTCTCGTGAATGACAAGTGAATAAACACTCATCATGAGAATAACCCACCTAGCATGGAAGATACTGACAGCCCCTAGTCGCTATATGAGCGATTGGGGCATACAAAACAGATTATTATTTGAAGGTTTAGAGTTTGGCACATGCAAATTTACTTGGAACGACAGGTAAATACCTCATATAGGTAGGTATGGTGGACACTCATGGAAGAAACTTGGTTCAAGGAGTTTGGATGCACAAGCAGTATTCCCGCTTAGTACAGAAATTTTGGCTAGCAAAAGATTCTAAATAGCAAGCACCACATGTTGGAGGATCCATAACAATATAACTTCTATACAAATATACCCAAGCATAACTCATTATGTTGTCTTCCTTGTCCAACTTCAACTAACTTGCTCAGGTTTGAAAATAATTAATGGGGCTCACAATCATAGAAGATGTCCAAGATAGTATATTTATATGTGAAATCTCTCTTCCTTCAATATTCTTTCATGAATTGTTCAAGTGACCAATACTATGTCTGCTAACTTTCAATAAATTTACTACCTCTACTTCTTATATGTGAAGTCACTACTCCCCATGGTATAAGCATATGAAGCATATATAATTTCAGATTTATGATATTCAATTCATTCAACCATTTACTCATAGGATATAAGTGAAGCACGCGAGTAAATGACAAACTACTCCAAAAAATATATAAGTGAAGATCAATGAGTAGTTGAATAATTATGTAGCTATGTGAAGACTCTCTCATTTAAAAAAAATCAGGTCTAATGTATTTTATTCAAAAAACAAGCGAAACAAAATAAAATGACATTGCAAGAATAGCACATATCATGTGAAGAAGCAAAAACTTAGGCTCAACCGAGGCTAACCGATAATTGCTGTTGAAGAAAGGTGGAATGCCAACCGGGGCATCCCCAAGCTTAGATGCTTGAGACTTCTTGAAATATTATATTGGGATACCTTGGGCATCCCCAAGCTTGAGCTTTTGTGTCTCCTTAATTCCTTTTATATGATGGTTTCCCTAAATCTTAAAAACTTCATCCACACAAAACTCAACAAGAACTCGTGAGAAAAGTTAGTATATATCAAATACAAAACCTTACCATTCTCTACTGTAGAAAATCACTAAAATTATTATTTAACATTGCATACTAAATGACTCTTCATATTTAATACTCCTATCCTCAAATAGAATCATTAAACAAGCAAACATATGCAAACAATGCAAACATAACAGCAATCTGTCAAAACAGGACAGTCTGTAAAGAGTGCAATTGTACTCATACTTCCCTAACTCCAAAAATTCTTAAAAATTACCACACTGTATAAAATTTGTTATTTCTGAACGTGTAAAAATTTCAAGATTTTATCATGTTCTGACTTTCCATAATAATTCAGAAAACAATAGAAAACTTTCTGTTTTCAATACAGCAACATGTAGACTTGAAAAATAAGCATGGTAAAGGCTACACTTGACCTTTTTATTGAAATAAAAGATGCAAAAAATTACTCTAAATAACATCAAGAAAATACTAATAAAAGAAAATGATGCTCCAAGCAAAACACATATCATGTGGTGAATAAAAATATAGCTCCAAGTAAGATTACCGATAATGTTGGAGACGAATGAGGGGATGCCATCCGGGGCATCCCCAAACTTAGTTGCTTGGATCTTCCTTGAATTTTACCTTGGGGTGCCTTGGGAGTCCCCAAGCTTAGGGTCTTGTCACTCCTTATTCTCCTCATATCGATATCTCACCCAAAACTTGAAAACTTCAATCACACAAAACTTAACGAAACCTTCGTGAGATCCGTTAGTATAATAAAACAAATCATTCACTTTGGTACTGTCAAGACAAGATTCATAACTTTTATCACATGATTCCTACTGTAACATATCATTTCTACAATTTATATTAAGCAATATAAGTAATAGAAACTAGAAAACAAGCAAACTATGCATCAAAAATAGAATCTGTCAAAAACAGAACAGTCTGTAAAGATCTGAATTAAGGTCATACTTATGTAACTCCAAATATTCTAAAACATTAGGAAAACGTATAAAATTTGTATACCAATCAAATGTAAAATTTCAGAAGTTTTCCACATTACAGTAAAATATAGGAATTTCTTCACTGGACGCAAAAGTTTCTGTTTTTGCACAAAATCAAGTCAACCATCAACCACACTATCCCAAAGGCTTTACTTGGCACTTTATTGAAAAAAAAAGCTATAAAACATGATTACTACAGTAGCCTAATCATGTGAACACACAAAAACAGTAGGGGTAAATATTGGGTTGTCTCCCAACAAGCGCTTTTCTTTAATGCCTTTTTAGCTAGGCATGATGATTTCAATGATGCTCACATAGAAGATAAGAATTGAAACACAAAGAGAGCATCATGAAGAATATGACTAGCACATTTAAGTCTAACCCACTTCCTATGCATAGGGATTTTGTGAGCAAATAACTTATGGGAACAAGAATCAACTAGCATAGGAAGGCAAAACAAGTATAACTTCAAAATTCTCAACACATAGAGAGGAAACTTGATATTATTGCAATATGTAGAAGCATAAGTTGCTCTCTCATAATAATTTTCAGTGGCATCATGAATGAATTAAACAATATAACTATCACATAAAGCATTCTTTTCATGATCCACAAGCATAGAAAATTTCTTACTCTGCACATAAGCAAAATTCTTCTCATTCATAATAGTGGGAGCAAATTCAACAAAATAACTATCATGTGAGGCATAATCCAATTGAAAATTAAAATCATGATGACAAGTTTCATGGTTATCATTATTCTTTATAGCATACATGTCATCACAATAATCATCATACATAGCAACTTTGTTCTCATAATCAATTGGAACCTCTTCCGAAATAGTGGATTCATCACTACATAAAGTCATGACCTCTCCAAATCCACTTTCATCAATATTGTAAAAAGATTCAACACCCTCTTAAATAGTGGGATCATTAGTACCTAGAGTTGACACTCTTCCAAACCAACTTTCATCAATATAATCATCATAAATAGGAGGCATGCTATCATCATAATAAATATTCTCATCAAAACTTGGGGGACTAAAAATATCGTCTTCATCAAACATAGCATCCCCAAGCTTATGGCTTTGCATATCATTAGCATCATGGATATTCAAAGAATTCATACCAACAACATTGAAATCATACTCATCATTCATAGATTTAGTGCCAAACATTTTATAGACTTCTTCTTCTAACACTTGAGCACAATTTTCCTTTCCATCATTTTCACGGAAGACATTAAAAATATGAAGCATATGAGGCAACCTTAGTTCCATTTTTTTGTAGTTTTATTTTATAAACTAAACTAGTGATAAAACAAGAAACTAAAAGATTCGATTGCAAGATCTAAAGATATACCTTCAAACACTCACCTCCCCAGCAACGGTGCCAGAAAAGAGCTTCGTTGACGGGATGTGAGTGCCGCTTACCTAGCCTCCCCGACAACGGCGCCAGAAAAGAGCTTGATGTCTACTACGCAACCTTCTTCTTGTAGACTCATGTTGGGCCTCCAAGCGCAGAGTTTGTAGGACAGTAGCAAATTTCCCTCAAGTGGATGACCTAAGGTTTATCAATCCGTGGGAGGCGTAGGATGAAGATGGTATCTCTCAAACAACCCTACAACCAAATAACAAAGAGTCTCTTGTGTCCCCAACACACCCAATACAATGATAAATTGTATAGGAGCACTAGTTCGGCGAAGAGATGGTGATACAAGTGCAATATGGATGGTAGATATAGGTTTTTGTAATATGAAAATATAAAAACAAGGTAACTAGTAACAAAAGTGAGCGAAAACGGTATTGCAATGCTTCGAAACAAGGCCTAGGGTTCATACTTTCACTAGTGCAAGTTCTCTCAACAATGATAACATAATTAGATCATATAACAATCCCTCAACATGCAACAAAGAGTCAATCCAAAGTCACTAATAGCGGAGAATAAACGAAGAGATTATTGTAGGGTACAAAACCACCTCAAAGTTATTCTTTCTGGTCGATCTATTGGGCTATTCCTATAAGTGTCACAAACATCCCTAGAGTTCTTACTAAAATAACACCTTAAGACACACATCAACCAAAACCCTAATGTCACCTAGATACTCCAGTGTCACCACAAGTATCTGCGGGTTTGATTATACGATATGCATCACACAATCTCAGATTCATCTATTCAAACCAACACAAAGAACTTCAAAGAGTGCCCCAAAGTTTCTACCGGAGAGTCAAGACAAAAACGTGTGCCAACCCCTATGCATAAGTTCACAAGGTCACAGAACCCGCAAGTTGATCACCAAAACATACATCAAGTCGATCACGTGAATATCCCATTGTCACCACAGATAAACACATGCAAGACATACATCAAGTGTTCTCAAATCCTTAAAGACTCAATCCGATAAGACAACTTCAAAGGGAAAACTCAATCCATTACAAGAAGGTAGAGGGGGAGAAACATCATAAGATCCAACTATAATAGCAAAGCTCATGGTACATCAAGATCGTGCAAAATCAAGAACACGAGAGAGAGAGAGATCAAACACATAGCTATTGGTACATACCCTCAGCCCCGAGGGTGAACTACTCCCTCCTCGTCATGGAGAGCGTCGGGATGATGAAGATGGCCACCGGTGATGGTTTCCCCCTCCGGCAGGGTGCCGAAACGGGCTCTCGATTGGTTTTTTGTGGCTACAGAGGCTTGCGGCGGCGGAACTCCTGATCTAGGTTTATTTCTGGGGGTTTCTGTATTTATAGGAATTTTTGGCATCGAGAACAAGTCAGGGGGGTCCACGAGGAGCCCACAAGACCGGAGGGCGCTCCCTCCACCTTTGTGGAGGCCTCGTGGCTCTTCTGGCCCAACTCTTTTGCTTCGGGGGCTTCTTCTGGTCCATAAAAAATCACCGTAAATTTTCAGCTCATTTGGACTCCGTTTGGTATTCCTTTTCTGCGAAACTCAAAAACAAGGAAAAAAACAGAAACTGGCACTGGGCTCTAGGTTAATAGGTTAGTCCCAAAAATCAGATAAAATAGCATATAAATGCATATAAAACATCCAAGATGGATAATATAATAGCATGGAACAATAAAAAAATTATAGATATGTTGGAGACGTATCAGCGGCCGCAGGGCACGTGCCATCCCCAGAACAAGCTGGCCAAGCCGATGCGCCGAACGGAGCCGCCGATCCCCAAGCACAACCATCTCGTCACCATGCCACCCTGGCGACTGGCTCAAGGTGACGAGAGCACGGCGTTGCCACTACCGGCACCGTCAGAAGCCAGGCGACGTTACGGTCTACATCGTCATCCATGCCAAGCATTGCTTCGTAGGCCATGGCGCGGGCCCAACTCCTATTGAGATTTCCGCCGACGGCCGATCAGATGGATGAGTGGAGAGCCACCATTCAGAGCCTGATTGGTTTCGCCGAGGCAGGAGGATCACAGCGAGCGGGCCCGTCACGGCCTCCGCAGGCGGCGACAACGGCCCGAGCCGCTGGCCGTACCGAAGGGGCCACCCCCACGGTGCAATCCGCTCCGCGGTAGCAAGAGCAGGGGCTGCAGCCAGAGCCACGCGACCAAGAACCTGACAACGTATCGATGGCTTTATCCGATCCTCGAGCACGACAAGACCAGCGGCGAGTCCTGGAAGTCAGGTGGAGGGAAGACGGGCGCACCACCATCGAACGACGTCGTGAAACCCAACGCCAGTCTGATAGGCGCAATGGCCCCGACGTCGGCGAGCCCATGCCCGGTGAAGGTGGGTACCTACCTTTCGAGGTTGGGTGCCCCGCATTCACTCACGAGCTGCGGCAAGTCCGTTGGCCATCTGCTCGCACATTCATGCCAGAAATACCAGAGAAGTACGATGGAAGATTGAACCCGGTAGAGTTCTTGGGCATCTATACCATCGCCGTTCAAGCTGCCGGGGGAAGAGACGAGAAGGTGTTCGTCAACTACTTCCCTTTGGCACTCAAGCCAAATGTGAGGTCTTGGCTGATGCATTTGCCAGAGAATTCCATCTCGACCTGGGCTGACCTGTGCCATGAGTTTGTTGGTGCCTTCACGGGCGGCCATCAAGAACCAGGGCGGCCCAGTGACTTGCAGCTCCTTCCACAGAAAGAAGGAGAGAGTCTGCGGAAGTACATGCAGAGGTTCAGCTGGGTGCACAGGAATATTCCAGACATCCACCCGGCAGTTGTGATAGCCGCGTTCCAGTCCAACGTGCACAACCGCCGAATACGTTCTAAAATGAACGTTTGGTTGCCCAAGACTGTGAATGAGCTATACACTCTGGTGGATAAGTGTGCCCGAGTAGAAGAGGGGAGACGACTCCCTGGTGAAGAAGATGGCGTCGACATCGACTCAGAGGACGACGACGACGCCACCAACCAAAAGAAGAAGAACAAGAAGCACAAGGATAAAGTGGTGATGACCGTTGAAGGATCGAGTGCACCTAGTACCGGCAAGAAGGCCAAGACCGAGGTTCCCAGCAAGGAAGCTACCGCGTGCACTGATTGCCGGGAAGCTGCGACTGCCGAGAAGGCTGGGAAGAGTGATGGGCCGTACTGCAAGATCCATCGGACCAAGGGCCACGATCTTTAGGAGTGTCATCAGGTTGAGCAACTCATCAAGAAGCAGAGGGCTGAATACGAGAAGCGTGATAAGGAGAAAGACCAAGATGGCGCTGGCGGGAAGGGCCGAGGCAGCAAAATAGGTCGCCCTGGCAAGGCTCCTCGGTATCAGGGGAAACCCGCCAAAGGCCATGAGAAGAAGGATTGCAAAGATGAGAGTGATGAAGGATATGAAGAGGAAACCAGCGAGCAGGAGTTCCAGAAAGCCACTGACGCCCTATGCATTGATGAGGGTGCATCCTTACACTTCTCTCACCACCAACTCAAAAGATGGGCGCGCGAGGTCAATGCCGTGGAGCCAGCGGCAGATTCTTGGAAGCCGCTCAAGTGGTCTCGCACGCCCATCATCTTTGATGAGGAGGATCACCCCGACCGCACTACCGCGGTAGGGTGTTTGCCGTTGTTGGTTTCACCAACTATCCGCAACCTCAAGGTCACAAAGATGTTGGTTGCGGCGGGGCCGGGTTGAATCTGATTTCTCCAAAGGTCATCAGCAAACTCCAGATAGCAGATGAAGAGCTCAAGGTTACTGGTACGTTCCAAGGGATCAACCCCGGTAGGAGTCGTCCTAAGGGGAAGATCACATTGCCGGTAACATTCGGGGGGGGGGTGGGGGGATTACTCCGGACTGAGAAGATCGTGTTTGATGTGGTTGACCTCCCCCTGCTGTACAATGGAATCCTTGGTCGCCCTGCCCTGGCCAAATTCATGGCGGCATCCCACTATGCCTACAACACTTTGAAGATACCAGGGCCAATGGGCGTCATTTCCATTCCATCAAACAAGAAAGACGCAATCATATGCGTGGATAAGATGTACCGGGAAGCAGTTGCTGCAGAGGCCGCGAAAGCCACTGCTCCCGCCAAGGAAAGCAAGAAAAAAAAGAAAGCCAGCAAGGATGCCAGCAAGGAATCCGGGAAGCGTACCTCTTCGGAGTGCACTGCGCCTGTTGATGACTTGCCGGAGAGTCCCAATAGCAAGAGGTCCAAGGCTGCTGCACCCGCTGTGAAGAAGGTCCCGACAGGGCTGGCTACCGCTAACGGTATGTTTACCATCGGTGCCACCCTCGACGACAAATAGGAAACCGTGCTCGTTGCCTTCCTGTGGGCTAATGTCGATGTGTTTGCTTGGCAACCATCTGACATCCCCGGTGTTCCCAGGGAGGTAATCGAGCACCACCTTGCTGTCTGCCCACATGCCTGGCCTGTCAAGCAGAAGCTCCAGAAGCAAGCTTTGGAACGGCAGCAGTTTATTGCCGAGGAGATCAAGAAACTTGAGGCAGCTGGTCTGGTCAGAGGAGTGGTGCATCCAACATGGTTAGCAAACCCAGTGGTAGTGCGCAAGGCGAATGGGAAATGGAGGCTTTGCATAGATTTCACAGATCTGAACAAAGCATGCCCGAAGGACCCGTTCCCCTTGCCGCGCATCGACCAGATTGTGGATTCCACCTCCGGGTGTGACCTGCTTTCCTTCCTGGATGCCTACTCTGGATACCACCAGATCTTCATGTCCAAGGAAGACGAAGAGAACACTGCGTTCATAACCCCATGTGGCACATACTATTTTGTACGAATGCCCTTCGGGTTGAAGAGCGCTGGATCCACTTTTGCAAGTGCAGTACAGATTGGCTTTGAGTCCCAGTTGCACAGAATTATTGAAGCCTACATGGATGATATAGTGGTCAAAACCAAGGACAAAGTTACTCTCATTCAGGATTTGGAAGAGACCTTTGCAAATCTGCGCAGAATCAACTTGAAGCTGAACCCGGAGAAGTGTGTGTTTGGCGTTCCTTCCGGCAAGCTACTTGGCTTCTTCGTGTCCCATCGAGGGATGGAGGCCAACCCCGACAAGATCAAGGCTATCGAGCAGATACAAGCACCCAAGACAGTTAAAGACGTGAGGCATTTGACTGGATGTGTTGCCGCGCTGAGCAGGTTCATTTCCAAATCCGCTGAACGCGCCTTGCCTTTCTTCAAAATCTTGAAGAAGGCGAGACCCATGGAGTGGACCCCAGAGGCGGACGCTGCACTACAAGATTTGAAGACCTACCTTTCCTCTGTTCCCACCTTAGTCGCTCCTAAACCACAAGAGTCGTTGCTGCTATATTTAGAAGCGACCAATCAAGTGGTTAGCGCAGCGCTGGTGGTGCAGTGGGAGGTAGATGATGCAGCAGTCGCCACTGCCGTCCCCTCTGGAGAGGAAAGTGAACCCGTCCCGGCAAGGTCAGATGCAGTTCAAGACAAAGAAGAGCAAGGCAGCGGAGACAGTTCCAAGATCACGGCAAGGAAGAAGGTGGTGCAGCGCCCAGTGTACTTCGTCAGCTCCCTGCTGCAGGGGGCTAGGTCGAGGTACTCTGGCGTGCAAAAGTTGATTTTTGGCCCCATCATGGTCTCAAGGAAACTGCGCCATTACTTCCAAGCCCACGATACCATGGTTGTCACCCGCTTCCCCTTGCAACGCATACTCCGAAACCCTGAGGCCACTGGCAGGATCGTGGAATGGGCTTTGGAGTTATCCAGCTTTGGTTTGAAGTTTGAAAGCACGTCAACTAGTCAGAGTAGAGCACTGGCAGAGTTCATTGCAGAGTGGACGCCGACCCCTGATGAAGAAGTACTGGAGACAGTCATCCCCGATAAGGAAGCGCCCCAAGAATTGATTATGTATTTTGATGGTGCCTTCTCCCTACAAGGTGCAGGAGTTGGCGTGCTTCTCGTTGCTCCCACTGGGGAGCACCTTAAGTATGTCATTCAAATGCATTTCCCCCGGGAGAAGGCTACCAACAATACTGCAGAGTATGAAGGGCTCCTTGCCGGGCTCAGAATTGCAACAGAACTAGGAATCAAGAAGCTGATTATCCGCGGAGATTCACAACTGGTGGTGAGACAAGTGAACAAGGATTATCAAAGCCCATTGATGGAGGCATACGTTGAGGAAGTGAGAAAGTTGGAGGAGCGCTTTGACGGATTGCAAACAGAGCACATACCGTGTGCGGAAAACAGCATTGCTGATCATCTGTCAAAGTGCGCTTCGTAAAAACTCCCTGTAGAACCAGGGACTTTTGTTCTCCATCTAACTCAACCCTCTGTATCCCCAGCAACAATGGCCAGCAAGAGGAGGAAATTGAACTCCGGCAAGCCTCTCCCGGCAGAGCTTCCCGAAGCCCCCGGTAGAGAGCTTGGCGGGAACAACTCTCCTTCGATCAGTGAGCCTGGCGGGGACGAGGTTTCCCTAAAGACAAGTCTCCAGATTGCCCCGGTAGGCTTGACGGGGGCGCCGAGGGCGGATTACCCCGCCAAGGCTCCACCGCTCCACCTCACAGCAACGTAAGTCATCGATCTATGCGGTGTCGAGGCCCCAAGTGGCTAAGTGGCCGCTATTTGGCACGTGGCGGCCACTTCCAGAGGAAATCACCTCCAAATGACACCTGTCCAGGGACGTGTCACGCAGGCAGGCGAGAAGGTGGCCAAACAGCATGGCAAGGCTTGCCGGGCTACGCTACGATGTGACACTAAGCGGCGCATTTAATGCGCTCTGTCCTGTCTGCAGAGTTAGGTATGATAGCACTGTTTGCTATCTAATCAGTATGCAATGACTGATTTGCCATTGTGGTGACCCCTTGATCTATAAAAGGAGGGCCATGGCAACCTTAGAAAGGATTCGGACCCTTGTACACTCATACGCACGTAGTTGCTCTCGCCCCGAGGCGACCCTGCCGGGCTAGAGCGTTGCGTCTCCACCTCGGTCCTCTCATCAATCCACCAAAGCAGGAGTAGGGTTTTACACCTCGCGGCGGCCCGAACCTGGGTAAAAACTGCCTGTGTGATCACTGTCGTGCTGCTCCACGCCCTCCGCTCTTTGTGCAATGCGTCCTTCCCCACTGCCGAACCACAAGGGGCCGATGGCCCCATAGGTGGCCGTGTTTTCCCACGACAATAGTAGTGTGATTGATGAGATTTCAGATTTGAGCCATCTACTGGAAGGGAGAGTGTATAATATCATCGGAAACTACATTCAAACCCGAATAAAACAATACTCCATGTATTTATTTACGGAGGGAGTAGTATATTTTTGTGACATGCATTACTAGATATTTCTAGTCAAATACTAAATCCAGACGGAGGTGGTAGTACTACTAAATCCAGACGGTGGTAGTACTAGTAGTACTACCAATGTAGTAGTATTGTACTACCCGTTTGTCAAATTATTACGTGTTGCTCCTCACAGTGAAGTGACAAGACCCTGCGGCGGAGATGACACCTGAGTGTAGGCGGCATGTTCGACATCCAAAGTCAGGCTCACCATGCATGTGGAGTCACTATCATCATGGCTGTAGAGCTAGCCTGCTTACAACTAGCCGTGTTCAACATAATTTCCCGTGCGTTGCCACGAGTAACAATAAATATTGTACTCGAGTAATGGGTATATCATTTCCGCACCTATGCACGCCAACATTTATTGTAACATAGTACCTCCTGTTGGATAGTTGTAATATTACATGTTTCAAACTGATATTACAAATGCTAGGAGTAATGTTGCACCTACAAAAATGGAATTATTAGGAAGTTTACGTAAGAACTTCCGTTACTTTAGGTGGATGCAGCATTATCGTACAAACTAAAATCCACCACCCTGACAAGTCACTAATGGGCAAATAAATTTTTTAGTCTCTTGCGACTTGATGTTTCAAAAACAAATTCAGCTTCTGCGGAGCCTTTGTCATTTAGGCTTAGATGCTTGCGGTGATCAGCACGCCATTCATCGTTGCGCCAGAGAATGCCAAACCTCATTACCTTGAGCACACTTGCCTCCAGGACAAAGAACCTAGCCAATTTAATCTCAGATGTGGTGCCTCGGTAGTCGATCAAATCAATTTATGTAAGATGGAGATCAAGGCATTCGATGAGATTGTTATAGTGCAGCACATTTTTCACTTTCGCGTCTTTTTTTATCTGCAAAAGAAGAGAACATATTAGAGCAGCTGGCTGTATAAGATTGTCGTGTCATCAAGAGGTACCAATATCATTCGCTCATACGATAGGGTTGGCTATAGGGTTGGCTCTAAGGCTAATGATATTTTTTCACTCTCTCTCTCTTTCTCTTTCCTCTCATTTACCTAGGAGCACATGAAGAGGCAAGCTATAGAGGGGGCAAAAGTGCACATTGTGGATGCTAGTCTAAGTTACTTCCCACTATGACTAGCCTTGGCTACAACAACAAAAAAACAATGCAGGTGATCACATGCGAATAAATAGTAAAAACATTTCTTTCAGTATATAGTGCGTAGATGCAGTTTTGAACACTACACATCTCATTGTAACTTGGGAAAATTACGAAAAAATTGAGCTCCGTTGTGGTTCACATTTAATAGGAAATGAGTTTCACCTCGATGAATAGCTTCTCCGTGCACGGAAAGCATGCAAGGAATCCAGCAACTTGATCCAGATTGGGGCCGATATGTTTTATTGCCAAGATCTTCACTGTGCGCATAGACTGGGTCAAGCTTGTGGGAATCATTTTCTGGATGACAGTCGAACATACATCAAGAAAAAAAATTAAAATTGTGATTTTCGAGAAAAAGAAGGAGAAGAAGAAGAGTGTTGTACCTTAATGATTATGGATCCGATAACAAGTTCGTAGAATTTGGTAGAAGAGTAGGCCAACATTGTCAATTTTGGCACGTCAATGACCCTGATTTTTGTTGGACCTTCTAGATCAGATACAAGCAATCTCTCAAGCAAAGGCACATTCTCAATGACCATATCATGAAACAGAACAGCTGATCTCTTCCCAAGTAATACCTTGTTTCGGGGCCAGCAAGACACATGCATAAATCCATCGGAGATTCATCAAGGTGATGTGGAGGGTAATGAACCCGTGGATCTGCCGAAGACAAAGGTACTCGAGCACAATATAGCCGCAGAGCAGGTGCTCCATAGCCTCCTTCGAGATGCCAATGTCGAAGAGCTCGAGCTGATTGAGTTGAGGGAGAAGAAGAGAGGGCGCGACATTACTCTAGGGAAAATAGCAGGAGTTGAACCTGCAGCAGCGTAGCGTTGGCGCGAGGTGGAGCACGGACGACGGTAGAGAGCAACATCGTCCACCTTCAAACCTGAGCTCCTCGAGCTGATCTAGGGCGGGGGATAAGAACCACTCGTCGAACTTGGCTTGGACCTTGCAGTTGGTACTGAACATGCGGATGTTAAGGCGTCTGGCTGGCCCAGGGTGCAATGCAAGGATCTTGAAGACTCCAGCCATGCGTTTGTAATCCCTGACGCAGAGGCAGCTGTCGACGGTTAGATTGAGGGGGACGCGTCGCCAGAGGGGGCGCCACCACCGGGAGAGCAGGGTGGTCCGTGATATCCCACAAGTATAGGGGATCAATTGTAGCTTTTTCGATAAATAAGAGTGTCGATCCCAACGAGGAGCTAAAGGTAGGATTTATATTCCCTTCAAGATCTATCGACCACTGATACAACTCTAGCACACTTAACGTTCGCTTTACCTAGAACAAGTATGAAACTATTTTGTAGGTGATAGGATATGACTACTTTGTAAGAATAAAACTAGGAGTACTTCGCAAGAATAAAACTACGAGTAATTTGCAAGATAATAAAAGTTAGCTGTTTAGTAGAAAGCTTTTGTAACACAAGAGAAGTATTTTGTCCCTAGGCAATCGATAACTAGACCGGTAATCATTATTGCAACTTTATATGAGGGAGAGGCATGAGCTAACATACTTTTCGTACTTGGATCATATGCACTTATGATTGGAACTCTAGCAAGCATCCACAACTACCAAAGATCATTAAGGTAAAACCCAACCATAGCATTAAGTATCAAGTCCTCTTTACTCCCATACGCAACAACCCCCTTACTCGGGTATAAGCTTCCGTCACTCTCGCCACCCACCATAAGAGAATCATGAACGTATTGCAACACCCTACAGCGGGAATCCCTCATGCTTTCAGGACACGGAGGGCACCATAGGATAGCACCAAGATAAAACATACAACTCAAACCAATCACGATCATCAATCAACCCATAGGACAAAACAGATCTACTCAAACATCATAGGATGGCCATACATCATTGGATAATAATATATAGCATTAAGCACCATGTTTAAGTAGAGATTACAGCGGGGAGAAGAGGTGTTACACCGCTGCATAGAGGGGGAGAAAGTTGGTGTTGATGGTAGCAAGGTTGTTGGTGTAGATCGCCGTCATGGTCCTTGTCCCGGCGGTGTTCCGGCGCCACCGGGAGAGTGAGGGAGAGAGCCCCCCCTCCTTCTTCTTCCTTGGCCTCCCCACTAGATGGGAGGAGAGTTCCCCCTCTGGTCCATGGTCGCCATGGCGGCGGAGGGGCAGGAGCCCCTCCTAGATTGGATCTCTCTTTGTTCTCTTTTGTTTCGCGTTCCCTTTTTCTGGCCCTTCACCGTTCCTTAAATATCTGGAGATCTATAACTCCGATTGTGCTGAAATTTTAAGATGATTTTTTTCGGATATAAGCTTCCTTGTAGCCGAAGATGAGCCCCAACCGACTTACGGTGTGCCCACTAGGCACCACCACGCGCCAGGGGGGCTGTCGTGCCCTAGTGGGTAGTGGAGGCCGTGGGCCTCCGTTTACATTGATTCCACCTCCCGAAAATCACATATATTCCAAAATAATTCGCCGTAAATTTTTATTGCGTTTGGACTTCATTTCATATGGATATTCTGCAAAACAAAAAACATGCAACAAACATGAACTCACACTGGGCACTAGATCAATATGTTAGTCCCAAAAAATATTATAAAATGTTGCCAAAAGTATATAAAAGTTGTGTAATATTGACATGGAACAATAAAAAATTATAGATACGATGGAAACGTATCAGCATCCCCAAGCTTAATTCCTGTTCATCCTCGAGTAGGTAAATGATAAAAAGATAATTTTTCATGTGGAATGCTACCTAGCATAATCTTGATCATATAATCTAATCATGGCATGAATATTAAGACATGAGTGATTCAAAGCAATAGTCTATAATTTGACATAAAAACATCAATACTCAGGCATCCCAACAAACAATCATGTCTTTCAAAATATCAAGGCTAAAGAACGCTATCCCTACAAAATCATATAGTCTTGTCATGCTCCATCTTCTTAACACAAAGTATAAATCATGTACTACCCCGATGTCAGCCAAGCAATTGGTTCATACTTTTTAACACGCTTCAGCATCTTCAACTCTCACGCAATACATGAGGACAAGCCATGGACATAGCACTATGGGTGGAATAGAATGCAATGGTAGACATTAATATAGAGAAGACAAAAATGATGATAGTCTCACAAGGACGCGACTGATCAACGGGCTATGGAGATGCCCATCAATTGATATCAATGTGAGGAGTAGGGATTGCCATGCAACGGATGCACTAAGAGCTATAAGTGTATGATAGCTCAAACTGAAAACTAAGTGGGTGTGCGTCCAACTTGCTTGCTCAAAGACCTCAGGCATTTGAGGAAGCCCATCATCAAAATATACAAGCCAAGTTCTATAATGAAAAATTCCCACTAGTATATGAAAGTGACAACATAGGAAACTCTCTATATGAAAAACATGGTGCTACTTTGAAGCACAAGTGTGGTAAAGGATAGTAACAATGCCCCTTCTCTCTTTTTCTCTCTTTTTTTCTTTTTTTCTTGGGCTCTTTTTGGCCTCACTTTTTTTTCTTTTTTTTATATTTTTGTCCGGAGTCTCATCCTGACTTGTGGGGGAATCATAGTCTCCATCACCCTTTCCTCACTGGGACATGCTCTAATAATAAATAATGATTATCATCACACTTCTATTTACTTACAACTCAATATTACAACTCGATACCTAGAACAAAGTATGACTCTATATGGATGCCTCTGGTAGAGTACCATGATGTGCAATGATCTAGCATAGCAAAGATATCAAAAAACAGACAAGCTATGAAAATATCATGCTAGCTATCTTACGATCATGCAAAGCAATATGATAATGAATGCTCAAGTCATGTATATGATGATGATGGAAGTTGCATGACAATATATCTCGGAATGGCTATCAAAATGCCATAATATGTAGGTATGGTGGATGTTTTGAGGAAGATATAATGAGGCTTATGTGTGATAGAGCGTATCATATCACGGGGTTTGGATGCACCGGCGAAGTTTGCACTGACTCTCGTGGTGAGAAAGGGCAATGCACGGTACCGAAGAGGCTAGCAAATTGCGGAAAGGTAAGAGTGTGTATAATCCATGGACTCACATTAGTCATAAAGAACTCACATACGTATTGCAAAAGTTTTTTAGCCCCGAAGCAAAGTACTACTATGCATGCCCCTAGGGGGGAGGTTGGTAGGAGTTAACCATCGCGCACCCCCAACCTCCATGCAAAGGATGACAATCAATAATAAATCATGCTCCAACTTCATAGCATAACGTGAGACTATACGTGCATGCTTCGAGAATCACAAACCTTAACACCAATATTCCTACTAAACACAATCATTCACTAGTACCTCCCACATATTATCATATCTATATCGCAAAACTATTGCAAGTAATCAAACATATCATACTCAGTGATCTACAAGTTTTATGTAGGATTTTATGACTAACCATGTGAATGACCAATTCCTGTTGACTCTCTAAATAGATATAAGTGAAGCAAGAAAGTTTAATTCTTTCTACAAAAGACCACGATCTAACAAATATAAGTGAAGCAAAAGAGCATTCTACAAATAACGGTTTTCCATGTGAAGAGAAACAGGCAATCCAAACTTCAAATGATATAAGTGAAGCACATGAAGCATTCTATAAAGCCATACTCAAAAGATATAAGTGAAGTGCAAAGAGCATTCTATACATCAACCAAGGACTATCTCATACCGGCATGGTGCATAAAAGAAAAGGGAAAAATAAACACAAAAGACGCTCCAAGAATTTACGCATATCATATGAACAAAACAAAAACCGAAACATACCGATACTTATTGAAGAAAGATAGGATGCCTTCCGGGGCATCCCCAAGCTTAGACGCTTGAGTATCCTTGAATATTCACTTGGGATGCCTTGGGCATCCCCAAGCTTGAACTCTTGCCTCTTCTCCTTCTCATATCGAAACCTCCTCGATCTTCGAACACTTCATCCACACAAAAGTTAACAAAACTTTCATGAGATCCGTTAGTATAATAATGTAAATCACTACTTTAAGTACTGTTGAAAACCCATTCATATTTTGTTTTTGCATTAACTGTATTCTAACTTCTCCATGGCTTATACCCTAAGATAGAATCCATAGTTTCATCAAAACAAGCAAAACAATGCATCAAAAATAGAATCTGTCAAAAATAGAACAGTCTGTAGTAATCTGAACATTGACCATACTTCTGTAACTCCAAATATTCTTAAAAATTATGACAAAATAAAAAAAATTGCATAGCAGTAGTGTGTAAAAAATTCAGAATTTTTGCATGTTTGAGTCAAAAATGTAAAATCACACACTACAGCAAAAGTTTCTGTTTTTTGTACGGCACATACCAAAGAAGCAATTTAAACATCCTAAAGGCAAATCTTGGCACATTATTTTTATAATACAACGGATTTTTACAAGGGGATAATTATTTTTATTGAAAAGTTTCTGTAATTCAAGATTTGCAAAGTTTCCATGGGCATGAACACAGTTCAAGGAGCTCCCCCACTTCAACGGTGCTCGTCTTTCTTACTTTCACTTTTCTTTTTGAAAAGTTTTAGGTTCCCCGCTATATTTTCTTGTTTTAAAAATTTATAAAAGCACACAACAGAAGTAAATGACTCTCTAAAACTTCCGGGTTGTCCCCCTAGCAGCGCTTTCTTTAAAGCCATTAAGCTAGGCATAAAGTGCTCAAGTAATTGATCCACCTGGATCCCAAGGTATATCAAAGCCAATTTTAATTAACAATGATTTGTAATTTAGTAGTGATCACAAAGTAATATATCTCATGTAACAACAAAGTCTAACTCTCTTTCTATGCATCGGCATGTCATAAAAGAACAATTCATGCACATCAAGTAAAGGCCAATGCATAGCATAAGCAGTTTCTTGCAATTTTATTGTGTTGGAAACATAGAGAGGTTGAGATGTAGTTCCTCTCTCGTAATAATTGCAATTAGGACCAACAAGCACATGCATATTATATTCATCAAAATCATCATGTGTAACGGTCAAATGCAACCCATCAATATAATCCTTAATAAGCGCAAACTTCTCCGATATAGTGTAGTTGAGAGAATTCAAAAAGATAATAGGACTATCATGTGTGGGTGCAATAGCAACAATTTCATTCTTAACATAAGGAACTATAGCAAGTTAATCTCCATAATTCATATTGGCATCATGGCCACAAGCATAGCAAGCATCAAGTTCATCAAAAAGGGATATTTCAAATGAATCCAAGGGATCATAGCAATCATCATAGCATTCATCCTTCGGTAAGCACGATGGGAAATTAAACAATGTATGAGTTGAAGAGTTATTCTCATTAGAAGGTGGGCACGGGTAGCTAATCCACTCTTCCTCCTTTTGTTCTTCGCTCTCCTCATCATCTTTTTCATCCAATGAGCTCACAGTTTCATCAATTTCTTCTTCCATAGATTCCTGCAAAATGCTAGTTGAGGGAGTCATGGACTATGGGGTCCCCGGGGCGCCGGCCCATTGAATATGGGCCGGACTGAAGAAGCCGTATAGTGGCGGGAGATCTATGAAGCTGTGGTGTGCCCTCCAAGTCAAGGATATGCAGGATCTCTTTATCCCTTATTGTAATCTATCTTCGGTAACCCTAACCCTACCGGTGTCTATATAAATCGAGGTTTGTAGTCTTTAGGGCTAGAGCTATATTCATCACCTTAGGGTTTAGCTCATGCTGATCTCGAGGTAGATCTACTATGTAACCATGCAATACATCCAATACAATCAAGCAGGACGTAGGGTATTACCTCTTTGAGAGGGCCCAAACTTGGGTAAACATCGTGTTCATCGTCCCTTGTTCCCCATCGACCCTAGATCCACAGCTCGGGACCCCCTACCCCGAGGTCTGCCGGTTTTGACACCGACATTGGTGCTTTCATTGAGAGTTCCGATGTGGGGTCGCCCAAAGGATCGATGGCTCGCCTGATCATAGGAGCAGGCATCGAATCCGGGGACTTCTTTGTCCCTGGTCAACTCTTCACGTTCTGCAGCATCGTGCTGCACGCCGACCCGGCTGGCCATTTGGGACAGATCGACAACTTCGCTCCCGAACACCGATTTCGATTCGGCAATATGGAATACGTTGCGGACACACCGGGCGATCTGGTCTTTGCCGGATTCTCCACCCTCTTCCGCACCCTCGCAGGCCTCGCCATGCCCGCTCTGGAGTCCCCCTCCGATTCGATCTACAGATCGGCCCCCACCCTCCGAACAGCTTCGAGCCAGGAGGGCTCTGCTTCAAGCGAGGGCCAGACTCCACCTTCGACCGGGTCTGTCATGTCTGCGGAGGGCCTGTCCTCGGCCTTCGAGGTAGAATCAGGAGATGGAGGCCAAATGTCAATCTCGGCTGAACCTTTCCTTCACAATGCTCCTCTGGCTTTGAGCCCTTATGACGAAGCGGCAGCCAATGGCCAGGGGTCACCCCCGTTCCGAAGCAGCTCAATCTCGAATCCCGGCGTGGAAACCACATGCAAAAACCAAGGCTCGTCCCTAGTCCCCAGTGACAATCCGGCTCCCCTCCGGGATCCGGCATTGCACCCCGAGTTTAGCTCGGCCTGTGGAAACCAAGGACCGGCTAGGGCACTTACTGCCCCCCCACCCCGTCACAGTGGAACTTGGCATAGAGCCCTCGAGTTCGGCGACCCTCGCTATGTTAAACAAGGAGCTAGACTGAATTCAGAAAATGACCATCCAGGAGGACCTGCCCTCCGCCCACAATCATCAATCCTTCGAGGCGTACCACAGGGAATTTTACATCCCACCCACCACCCACTTGGTTGCCACTGTCGATGATTTAACCGATATTCTAGATTATAATTCAAAAACACCGAATAGACAGACGAGGATGGCGGAGCCACGACTAGCGACTAGTACCGACGTCGTCCCCCCGTCACCGGCCGCTGGTCGGCCACATCCACCTACGATATTTAAATGGTGGACACCCCCAAGGACGGCGATGGCACTCCCAATCAGGACCGAGACAAGCCCGGAGATGAGCCGCCCAAATGCTGAAGACAGCGCCATCGATCAAAGCCACGTCGCAGCCATACAAGCAACATGGACTCCACAGAGAACGGCACCGCGAATAATACGGATGACCTCGCCGGAGCCGCAGCTGACAAACATCATCAGGATGACCCCGCGGAGCAGGAGGACCCGTTCAACCCAGAAAACCCCGATGACTCCGAAGACATCAACTATCTCCCATCCTCCGAAGAGGAGGCCAGTCTCGAGGATGTCAATTTCATTGTCCCCGAAGACCCGCTGGAGCAGGAGTGATTTAAACGGAGGCTTCTAGCCACCGCCCGCAGTCTGAAGAAACAGAAACGCAGGATCAAGGCCGAACAGGACACCCTCAACGATCGATGGACCAAAGTCCTAGCCGCCGAAGAAGGGTACGGCCGCGAACAGCCAATCAAAAGTTATCCCAAGTGAAGATTGCTGCCACAATTCGACGACGAGGCCGTAGAGCCCACACGCACCGAACAACCGGACTACCCCCCTAGAGGGCAGGACAGAGAAGCTGACGAGGCCGAGCACCCAGCCGCCCCACCTCATCGTTACAGAAAAGATCAAGTGTGGCCCACCTACGAGTACGACCTCTGCCATGACCTAGATGCTCGAGGAGGCCGTACCAGGTCCATCTAGGGACCCAGCGAAGACCCGCCCGCTTACCAGGAACGATACTACGATCGGCTAAACCGAAACGACAGAATCCGGGAGCAGCAGCGGACTCGAAGGGACGAAGACCTCCGATGCGATGTAGCCCGAGTTCGGGGCGCCGCACACCCCCTGTGCTTCATAGAGAGGGAATGCAACACCAATTCCCGGAAGGCTTCAAGCCTATGAACATTGAATCATACGACGGAACCACAGACCCGGCTGTATGGATAGAAGACTTCCTCCTCCACATTCACATGGCGTGAGGAGAAGACCTTCACACCATCAAATATCTACCACTAAAGCTTAAAGGTCCGGCTCGACACTGGTTGAATAGCCTTCCCGAAGACTCTATAGGCTGTTGGGAAGAGCTTGAGGACGCTTTTCGAGCGAACTTTCAGGGCACCTATGTCCGACCTCCGGACGCTGACAACCGAAATCGCATCACACAATAGCCAGGAGAATCTGCCCGACAATTTTGGAATCGATTCCTGACCAAGAAAAACCATATTGTCGAATGTCCGGATGCCGAAGCCTTGGCCGCTTTTAAACATAGTGTCAAGGACGAATGGCTCATAAGACAGCTCGGCCAGGACAAGCCAAGAACTATGGCAGCCCTTACTTCTCTCATGACCCACTTTTGCGTGGGCCAAGACAGTTGGCTCGCTCGTAAAAACGCCAACCCCGACACACCCGGTACCTCCGAGGTTCGGGACAGAATTGGAAAGCCCCGACATAGAAAGAGTAAACGTCGCCACAATGACGGCGAGGGCGAGGATACGGTAGTAAATGCCAAATTCCGAAACCAGAAGTCCGATCGACGAAAGGAGGCCCCTAGGGGCAATAGTGACGGCCCGCCAAGACTAGACACAATTCTGGACAGGCCTTGCCAGATCCACAGCACATCAGAGAAGCCCGCCAACCACTCCAACCGTAACTGTTGGGTGATCAAACAGGCCGGCAAACTCACAGCCGAAGATCCGGACAAAAGTCCATGAAGCGAGGACGATGACGACCCCCGCAGGCTGAATAGTGGAGGCCAGAAACCCTTCCCTTCCGAGGTCAAGACGGTGAACATGATCTACGCAACCCATATACCAAAGAAGGAGAGGAAGCGAGCGCTACGAAACGTATATTCCGTCGAGCCCGTAGCGCAGAAGTTCAATCCATGGTCAGCCTGCCCGATCACTTTCGATCGCAGGGATCACCTGACTAGTATATGCCACGGAGGGTCCGCAGCCTTAGTGCTCGACCCCATAATCGATGGATTCCACCTCACTAGAGTCCTAATGGACGGAGGTAGTAGTCTCAATCTGATATACGAAGACACAGTGAGGAAGATGGGGATCGATCCGTCAAGGATCAAACCCAGTAACACCACCTTCAAGGGGATCATTCCAGGAGTAGAGGCCCGCTGCACAGGCGCTGTCACGCTTGAAGTAGTGTTCGGCTCTCCGGTCAACTTCCAAAGCAAGGACTTAATCTTCGACATTGCACCTTTTCACAGCGGCTATCACGCCCTTCTCGGCCGAACGGCATTCGCTAAATTCAATGCCGTCCCGCATTACGCATACCTCAAATTAAAGATGCCCGGTCCTTTGGGCGTCATAACTATCAACGGCAATACAGAACGCTCACTTTGGATCGAAGAGCACACTGCGGCCCTAGCGGCCGAAGACCAAACCGGCCCATACAGGTCCCGATGCCGACCCGCCGTAAAGGCCGGCGACAACAACAAACGGGTTCGAACCCGTTCCCCGTCATGGGAACCCACATGCGTTCACCGCAAATAGGAGTGCACGCCCCACGGCACGCCCACATTCTTCGCGCTCCATGTGCCTCGGCAGCACAATTTCACACTCAAAATACCATGGGCAGCCGTGAGGCATATATAAATAAATTCGAAGCATATGTTCGGCTAACCCAAACTTTGGAATTACCTTGTCTTCGGACGAGCCGGGGGCCAATTCCGGAACCCCCCACAAAGCTTCATCGGCAGGGTCCTCGCCCTTCAAGGTCTCATCGAATGTCCCAACCCCCACCTCTCAGAAGCAAAGGCGCAGACGTGTAGCAGGGCAAAGTGGAGGTTTCGACTGACGCGTCAAGGCCCTGCGTAAACCTTTACTCTGTAAAACTTTTTCCTTTTTTACAAGTAATGCCTTCGCAGTTCGAATTGTACGGTTAGACGTCTTGAGCCTACGAGAAATAATAAAAACGCCCTTTATGGTGTTCAGTTATCTGCATCTTGCGATTGTCTATTTCCTTTTTGATTCTCCCCTCGCTCTTCACATAGCCCGGCATGAAAATATGATCGGTTAACTAACCTAGAGCTCGATTTCCCTATCAGCTCGGCACCCCAAGTCCGACACTGCTTCCCGTAGGGTATTCGGCGTCTCGGATATTGCACTATATGCATCAAGTTCCGAACTATGTCTTAGGTCAATAGTTGGATTGCCCGGCTCCTGTGCTTGCCCCTTATGTTCCGCATGTTCGGCTAAGAGGGCAAAGGGAGAACCCCTGCGATTGTACTTCTGGCTCGCCCGGTCAAGTACCTCAGGAGGAGAAAGCCAAAAACTGACCGTCATAGTAAGCGCGAGCTGATCAGCGATCCGATGACGAGGTTTGACTCTAAAAATCATTGGCGATTTTGCCGTGTCACACAAAGGGTTCGTCTTAACACAAACCACGTGATCGGAAAGGGTAGGCATTTGCCCCCAAGTACATCACAAAACACAGGGGGCTAGTCCTTAGCCCCCACCGTCAAGATCCTAAGGCTAAGTGAAAGCAATAAAACTGAATAGTCTGATTGCCTAGTTTTGCTCACGCACTACCGCCTCCGGGTACCAAGACATTGGCTAAGCGTAACAGCACGGAGATAAAACACCCCTCGTGACATTCACCTGGGGGCTGAAGCCGATGACTGGTAGCTTTCAGAATAAACATATGGCCGAATAGGAGTCAAAATTAAAATCATGACAATATAAAATAAGGCAGGCGGACGCATCATAAAGCATAAGGTCCAATCGGTAAAAACTCAATACAGTCATTCAAGCATTACATCTTTTGAACACTGGCCCTCTATCGCCCACGCGCCATTCATCACCTGCGCAAAGTATTGCTTAGGGCGACGATGCTCTTTTCCCTTGGGCGGAGGACTACTGGCCATGTCCATTGGATTAATCTTCGGCCAATGCACCATGGTCTTCGCAAACGCAAGCCTCGCCCCCTCAAGGCACGCTGAGCGCTTCATGGCATCAATCCGGAGCGGCGCCTCCCGCAGCTTCTGCCGAAATGGGCTCAGCGGGCCACCGACTGACACAGAGGTCCTTCACGGCCAGCTCGGACATCTGATGCATCTCCATCAGCTACTTCATTTGATCGCTGAGGAGGGGAGGACGCTCGGAATCCGGAAACTGTGACCAGAAGAGCCGCTGCATGGAGTCCTCCTCGTGAGTGGCATAATGCTCCTTGGCGGCCGCCACACTCTTCGGAAGCTCGACGAAGATGCCTGCGGAGCGCCAGACCTGCGTTAGCAGGCTGAACCTGTTGCCTCTGAACACACTCTGAAGTAAGTATTTCTTACCATTTGCAATTTGCCCGACTTGGCGGAGCTCTTCCCGGACACCTCGCGCTTTAGTCCTCGCCTCCTGGAGCTCCTTCTCCGCCTTGGACAGCTAGGAGGATCACTCCCCCTGTTCCTTCTCAATGGCCTCAAGCTTCTTGATGGCATCCTGGAGCTCCGCATGCACATCGGCTACCCGAGCCTCGTGCTGCTCACCAGGAAGCTTGGCCTACTCGAGCTCGGCCACCGCCTTGTCAGCGTCCGTCTTCTTGGCAGCCGCCTCTGCCTCGAATTTCTTCAAGGCCTCCCTCAAGCCCTCGACTTCGGCAGTGGCAGTTGCAAGATAATCACAATAAAATATCAGCATATAGTCCGGATCGACAATATCCGGCATCAAGCAGTTGTACATCTTATCAAAGGGCTTACCTTGCGCCTCGTCAAGCCATTTGTTGACAAGGTCAAGCTCTTTATCGGAATGCTTGAGCTTTCGATCCATCCCCTCTAGTGCCACAGCATTAGCAGTTGCGGCCAGAGAAGACGCTTGTGCCATTAAAAAAATCACACCATTTCAGATAATGGCCTGTAGAACGAGATCCTCCGCAGGTTTTCTTCGCAAACCTTGCAGAGTCTCGGGGGCTACTGCAGATATGGCATACTTAAACTAAGGACTAAATCCAATTTATGAGAAAAGATCATTACTTGACTTACCTTAAAGCCTGTTAGCAGGCCTTGAACAACATCGTTCAGTCCGGAATGAAGGGACCGAACACCCTGTATAACCGCACTCATAAGAGTGCGGTGCTCATCGATGACGGCAGAGTTGTTCACCAACTCTGCCAGCGTGACCGGCCAGCCCACCGCCGCCCGAGTGGAGGTGTTCGGCGTGGGTGTCGAGCCCCTAGCACCTTCCCCATCGAAAGGAGGTATTGGCTCCCTTGGGGGCTCAGGAGCCGAATTCGGTAGGGGTTCGGATGATCCAGATCCCTTCCCCGCGGTAGCCAGGAGGGATGCATCCCCTTGGTCCTCAACGACCAAGGCGTCGGCCTTGGCCATGGTGGCATCGACCTCCTCCCCTGTGTTCGGAGGAGGAGGGGTCTTTCGTGACTCCACCTCCCCAACTTCTTCGGGGATTAGAGGAGGTGCAGAACGTGAGCCATTGTCTGCTAGTTCGGCGGGCAGGGACGTCCCCGAAGAGGTCTCCTTGGCGGGGTGGCCATGCGGAGATCTGCACCACCAAAAAACAATTAATCTACGTTCTACCAATGACTACTAAAAGGATAAAGCAATTGAAAATGTCGCAATATGTACCTGGCCGCATGGGGCTTGACCCTGGGTTCCTTCTCCGGAACCTTTTCGGACGCCTTGGACTCCTCGTCGGAGTCCGAGCAGTCGAACAGGACCAGCTTAGGCCGACACTGTCTCTTCCGGGCTTGAGGAAGTTGAACCTCTTCGACGTCGCTGGATGCCGCCCTCTTCTTAGAGTGCGAGGAGGCGCTTTCCTCCTTGTCCTCATCCTCGTCCCCCTCCTATACGGATAGGGCCGCAATGTCCTCGGACCGGTTGTCCAGACGGGCTCTGCGACAGAGGCGCTCCCTGGCCTCCAGTACCTCTGCCTTCTTGCCCTTCATGTCGGGCGCCTTGTACGGCACCACGACTAATAGCTTCTCTAGCTGTTCGAATAGGGGCTCTTCCGGCAGCGGCGCAGGGCCGCTGATCTTCTCGGCCTTGGCAAGCCAGCCCTGTAAAATCAACATAAATAGGTTCCGATCAAATCATACGATGCGAATATTTGAACTCATGTTAAGACAAATGCCGCTCACCTTCTTCGGAGGGGTCGCAGCGTCGAGGCCGATGTCCTCCCCCTCGACCGGCCAGTCCTTATGCGGCTTGAATAGCAGACCCCACACCTTCTTGTGGGTCGTGCTGAAGAGATGTTGCACGGTGGCCGGGTCTGTGGGGGCGAACGCCCACATTGGCTTGGCCCTCTCCTGGCAGGGGAGGAGCTGACGCTGGAGCATGATTTGGATCACATTGACCAGCTTCACGCCGGTCTCCACTATGCTGACGGCGCCCTTCTGCAGCGCCTTCAAGTCATCGACGGACCCCGAGTCCGGGCTCTTGGTGGTCCACGAGGCCAGTCTGGTAGGGGGTCCGGATCTGAATGCGGGAGCCGCCGCCCAGCCGGCTCCCCTTGTCTCGATGATGTAGAACCATTCCTTTTGCCACACCTTGACGGTGTCGATGAACTTGCCCTCCGGCCACGGGACCCACGTCAGTTTACTGATCATGGCCCCGCCGCAGTCCGCGTGTGTGCCACCAACCATCTTGGGCTTGACGTTGAACACCTTCAGCCATAGGCCGAAGTGTGGCTGGACTTGGAGGAGGGCCTCGCAGAAGACAATAAAGGACGAGATGTGGAGGAGGGAGTTGGGGGCTAGATCATGGAAGTCTAGCCCATAGTAGAACATCAACCCCCTCACAAAGGGGTGCAGGGGAAATCCAAGCCCCCTAAGGAAATGGGGGAGGAATACGACCCTTTCGCCCGCCTTGGGCGTGGGGACGATCTGGCCCGCTTCGCGGGCCCGATGAGCAATGTTGGCCGACAAGTAGCCGGCCTCCTTCAACTTCACGATGTCACTATCTGTGACAATGGAGGCGTCCCACTTCCCGTTGGCGCCGGATTCGGCCATGGCTGAAGGGGATGGGGTGGGATTTGCTATGAAAGCAAGGAAAAGGGGCGCTGGAGCTCTGAAGATCTACGTGAGCGAAAGGTGGAAGAAGGCGTGGGATGCTGACTATTGTAGCTCCCCCTTTTATAGGCTGTTGACAAGCCACGAGTTCCTTTTTCATGTCGTTGGCTTCTCCACTTCCCGATACGCTCGCAACATTATGTGCGGGGTGGACAATCGAAATCATTGATCATATCCCCTGAAAGGCGGGGCACGATCCCCATCTTGATGAGATGTGTCAGGCGTGGGTGGGCCTCTACCCACTCCCTGAGAAATACCAACCGCTTGGCGTTATGGCCGGAGGTGACTCTTCGTTGAAAGAGAAAAAGTTGTCATATGAAGGCATTGTTTGCACTTGAATGGTTTTTTGTTATTGCCTGATGACCCACAAGTATAGGGGTTCTATCGTAGTCCTTTCAATAAGTAAGAGTGTCGAACCCAACGAGGAGCAGAAGGAAATGACAAGCGGTTTTCAGCAAGGTATTCTCTGCAAGCACTGAAATTATCGGTAACAAACAGTTGTGTGATAAGATAATTCGTAACGGGTAATAAGCAACAAAAGTAAACAAGGTGCAGCAAGGTGGCCCAATCCTTTTTGTAGCAAAGGACAAGCCTGGATGAACTCTTATATAAAGCAAAGTGCTCCTGAGGACACATGGGAATTGTTGTCAAGTTAGTTTTCATCATGCTCATATGATTCGCGTTCGTTACTTTGATAATTTGATATGTGGGTGGACCGGTGCTTGGGTGCTGCCCTTCCTTGGACAATCCTCCCACTTATGATTAACCCCTCTCGCAAGCATCCGCAACTACGAAAGAAGAATTAAGATAAATCTAACCATAGCATGAAACATATGGATCCAAATCAGCCCCTTACGAAGCAACGCATAAACTAGGGTTTAAGCTTCTATCACTCTAGCAACCCATAATCTACTTATTACTTCCCAATGCCTTCCCCTAGGCCCAAATCATGGTGAAGTGTCATGTAGTCGACGTTCACATAACACCACTAGAGGAAAGACAACATACATCTCATCAAAATATCGAACGAATACCAAATTCACATGATTACTTATAACAAGACTTCTCCCATGTCCTCAGGAACAAACGTAACTACTCACAAAGCATATTCATGTTCATAATAAGAGGAGTATTAATTATCATTAAGGATCTGAACAAATGATCTTCCACCGAATAAACCAACTAGCATCAACTACAAGGAGTAATCAATACTACTAGCAACCCACAGGTACCAGTCTGAGGTTTTGAGACAAAGATCGGGTACAAGAGATGAACTAGGGTTTGAGAGGAGATGGTGCTGGTGAAGATGTTGATGGAGATTGACCCCCTCTCGATGAGAGGATCGATGGTGATGATTTCCACCTCCCGGAGGGATGTCTCCCCGGCAGAACAGCTCCGCCGGAGCCCTAGATTGGTTTTGCCCAGGTTCCACCTCGAGACGGCGGCGCTTCGTCCCGAAAGATTCCTTCTTCTTTTTTCCAGGTCAAAACACACCATATAGCAGAAGATGGGCGTCGGGGGCCTGCCAGGTGGCCCACAAGGACGGGGGGGGGGGCGCCCTCCACCCTTGTGGATGGCAGGTGGCCCCCCTCTGGTACTTTCTTCGCCCAATATTTTTATTAAATCCAAAATGACTCTCCGTGAAGTTTCAGGACTTTTGGAGTTGTGCAGAATAGGTCTCTAATATTTGCTCCTTTTCCAGCCCAGAATTCCAGCTGCCAGCATTCTCCCTCTTCATGTAAACCTTGTAAAATAAGAGAGAAAGGCATAAGTATTGTGCCATAATGTGTAATAACAGCCCATAATGCAATAAATATTAATATAAAAGAATGATACAAAATGGACGTATCAACTCCCCCAAGCTTAGACCTCGCTTGTCCTCAAGCGAAAGCCGATAACGAAAAATATGTACACATGTTTAGAGATAGAGGTGTCGATAAAATAAAATACGGACATGAGGGCATCATGGTCATCTTTGGAACAGCAACATATATTGTCATATAATTTCTTATTCTAAAGTAACAATTTGTTCACAAGGTAAAGTATGAATCAAAAACTTCATTAAAAACTAACAAACTATGATCTCAGTCATTGAAGCAATTGCAATTTATCATAACATCGGAAAGAGTCAATATAAGAGCTTTTCAGCAAGTCCACATACTCAACTATCATTTAGTCTTTCACAATTGCTAACACTCACGCGATACTTATGGGTTCAAAGTTTCCATCGGACACAGAGAAAGATAGGGGCTTATAGTTTTGCCTCCCAACCTTTTACCTCAAGGGTAATGTCAACAATAATACTTTGTGATAACCTACATCCGAGTGGATATATATATATATATATATATCTGGATCTTTCTCCAACACATAGTGCTTGCCAAAGGAAAAAGTGTAAAACGGAAAGGTGAAGATCACCATGACTCTTGTATAAGGGTAGAAGATAAAAGTAAAAACATAGGCCCTTCGCAGAGGGAAGCAGAGGTTGTCATGCACTTTTATGGTTGGGTGTACAAAATCTTAATGCAAAAGAACGTCACTTTATATTGCCGCTTGTGATAAAGAACTTTATTATGCAGTTCGTCGCTTTTATTTCTTCCATATCACAAGTTCGTATAAAGCTTATTTTCTTCACACTAATAGATCATACATATTTAGAGAGCAATTTTTATTGCTTGCACCGATGACAACTTACTTGAAGGATCTTACTCAATCCATAGGTAGGTATGGTGGACTCTCATGGCAAAACTGGGTTTAGGGATGTTTGGAAGCACAAGTAGTATCTCTACTTGGTGCAAAGAATTTGGCTAGCATGAGAGGGAAAGGCAAGCTCAACATGTTGGAGGATCCATGACAATATAACTTCTATTCGGATATAAGAAAACATAACCCATTATGTTGTCTTCCTTGTCCAACATCAACTCTTTAGCATGTCATATTTTAATGAGTGCTCACAATTACAAAAGATGTCCAAGATAGTATATTTATATGTGAAGCCTCTCTTTCTTTATTACTTCCTATTAATTGCAACAATGACCAAAACTATGTTTGTCAACTCCCAACAAATTTTATTCATCATACTCTTTATATGTGAAGTCATTACTCTCCATAAGATCAATATATGATCTTTTTATTTCTTTTTATCATTTTATTCCCTCAAGATCATAGCAAGAAAGTAAAGCCCTCAACTCAAAACTACTCTTTATTGTATAACTCACGGACTTGATTACATAGATAGGGATCAAAACAAAACTCAAAGCTAGATCATACTAAAACTTTATTCTACTAGATCAAGATATAACCAAAAGGATCGAACTAAGAAGAATGATAAGAGTAAAGGTGTGATGGTGATACGATACGATACCGGGGCACCTCCCCCAAGCTTGGCAGTTGCCAAGGGGAGTGCCCATACCATGTATTTATGTCTCTTTCTTCGGAGGTGGTGATGATGGAGTTGTTGATGAAGTAGGCTTCCTTCTCAGCTTGCGCTTGAGGATAGCATTTTACTCCCTTAAGTCATCGATCTCCTGCTCAAGCCTTAATATCTTTTTACATAGTTCCTGTTTGTTTTCCTGCAAGAGACAAAAAGGGATAAACTCGATCTTAGGTATCTTTGCTTTATTAGGAAGACTTGACTTTTTGAACTCCACGTGCATGTCCCCAGGTTGGGGTAGTGGGACCTCCTCTTCATCGGAACTTGTCTCTTCTTTTCCTTTCCGGTCATAATCCTCTTCTTCCTCCGTGGTCCAACCATAATGCTCCACATCCCCATAAACCTTGGGGTCTGCAATGTAATTAGCTACATAGCTCTCTCCCTCTGAATCTTGGGACGGCATCTTACTCCAAAACTGCTACAGAAACAGCTCAAAACGAAAACAGGGGATTTTGCCGTGGTACGGTGGTCAAAACCTTCGGGAGATTATATAATGAATTTTTACCAACCAAAAGAAGTATTGTGCAAGAAAACGGTGTCTAGAGGGCAAACGAGGTGGCCACAAGGTCGGGGGGCGCGCCCAGGGAGGTAGGGCGCACCCTCCACCCTTGTGGTCGCCTCGTGTCTCTTTCGGACTACTTTTAATTTTCCTAATTTTTTAAATATTCCAAAACAGAGAAAAATTATCATTGGAAATGTTTCGGAGTCGGTTTACTTACCGTACCACATACCTATTCCTTTTCGGAGTCTGAAACGTTCTGGAAAGTGTTCCTTATGTACTCCTCCGGTGTTGTGGTATCAATTATATTGGTCTCAACATTTATGGGAGTACCTGAGATATAATGTTTGATTCTTTGACCGTTTACCACCTTCGGATTTGTGCCTTCGGCGTTGTTGTTTTTTATGGCATCGGAACGATAGACCTCCTTGATAATGTAAGGACCTTCCCATTTAGAGAGAAGTTTTCCTGCAAAAAATCTTAAACGAGAGTTGTATAGAAAAACATGATCATCTATATTAAACTCACGCTTTTGTATCCTTTTGTCATGCCATCTTTTAACTTTTTCTTTAAACAACTTGGCATTCTCATAGGCTTGGGTTCTCCATTCATCAAGCGAGCTTATGTCAAATAACCTCTTCTCACCGGCAAGTTTGAAATCATAGTTGAGCTCTTTAATTGCCCAATAAGCTTTATGTTCTAGTTCAAGAGGTAAGTGACAAGCCTTTCCATAAACCATTTTATACGGAGACATACCCATAGGGTTTTTATAAGCAGTTCTATAAGCCCATAATGCATCATCAAGTTTCTTAGACCAATTCTTTCTAGATCTATTAACAGTCTTTTGCAAAATCAATTTAATCTCTCTATTGCTCAATTCTACTTGACCACTAGACTGAGGATGATATGGAGATGCAATTCTATGGTTAACATCATACTTAGCAAGCAATTTACGGAAGGCACCATGAATAAAATGTGAACCACCATCAATCATCAAATATCTAGGGACTCCAAACCTAGGAAAAATAACTTCTTTAAGCATCTTAATAGAAGTGTTATGATCAGCACTACTAGTTGGAATAGCTTCTACCCACTTAGTAATGTAATCAACAGCAACTAAAATATGTGTATACCCATTAGAGGAAGGAAAAGGTCCCATATAATCAAAGCCCCAAACATCGAACGGTTCAATAACAAGTGAATAATTCATAGGCATTTCCTGACGTCTACTAATATTACCAATTCTCTGGCATTCATCGCAAGACAAGACAAACTTACGAGCATCCTTGAAGAGAGTAGGCCAATAAAAACCAAATTGCAATACCTTATGTGCAGTTCTATCTCCAGCGTGGTGTCCTCCGTAAGACTCGGAGTGGCACTTGCGTAGGATCTGTTCCTGTTCATGCTCAGGTACACAACATCTAATAACACCATCTACTCCTTCTTTATAAAGGTGTGGGTCATCCCAAAAGTAATGTCTTAAATCATAGAAAAACTTTTTCTTTTGCTGGTATGTGAAACTAGGTGGTATAAATTTGGCAACAATGTAATTAGCAAAATCAACATACCATGGAGTATTACGAGAAGCATTTATGACAGCTAATTGTTCATCAGGAAAGCTATCATCAATAGGCAGTGGGTCATCAAGAACATTTTCTAACCTAGACAAGTTGTCTGCAACGTGGTTCTCAGCTCCCTTTCTATCAATAATATGCAAATCAAATTCTTGTAGCAAGAGAACCCATCTAATAAGTCTAGGTTTAGCATCTTTCTTTTCCATAAGATATTTAATAGCAGCATGATCAGTGTGAATAGTTACTTTCGAATCAACAATATAGGATCTGAACTTATCACAAGCAAAGACAACTGCTAAAAATTCTTTTTCAGTAGTAGCATAATTCCTCTGGGCACTATCTAGAGTTTTACTAGCATAATGAATAACATTTAATTTCTTATCAACTCTTTGCCCTAGAACAGCACCAACAGCATAATCACTAGCATCACACATAATTTCAAAGGGTAAATTCCAATTAGGTGGCTGAACAATAGGTGCAGAAATCAAGGCTTTCTTAAGTATTTCAAATGCTTCTACACAATCATCATCAAAAACAAAAGGAACATCTTTTTGCAAGAGATTAGTGAGAGGCCTAGAAATTTTAGAGAAGTCTTTAATAAACCTCCTATAGAAACCAGCATGACCAAGGAAACTTCTTATACCTTTGATATCTTTAGGACACGGCATCTTTTCAATAGCATCTACTTTAGCTTTATCAACTTCAATACCTCTTTCAGAAATTTTATGACCCAAGACAATACCTTCATTAACCATAAAGTGGCACTTCTCCCAATTCAAGACAAGATTAGTTTCTTCACATCTCTGCAAAACTCGATCAAGGTTGCTTAAGCAATCATCAAAAGAAGTTCCGTAAACGGAGAAATCATCCATGAAAACCTCAACAATCTTTTCACAAAAATCAGAGAATATAGCAGTCATACATCTTTGAAAGGTAGCAGGTGTATTGCATAAACCAAAAGGCATACGTCTATAAGCAAAGGTACCGAAAGGGCAAGTAAAAGTGGTCTTTTCCTGATCATCCTTTGACACAGGTATTTGAGAAAAACCAGAATAACCATCTAGAAAGCAAAAATGTGTATGTTTGGATAATCTTTCTAGCATTGATCAATAAAAGGTAGAGGGTAATGATCTTTTCTAGTAGCTTTATTTAATTTGCGAAAATCAATTACCATTCTATAACCTGTGACAATTCTTTGAGGAATCAATTCATTCTTATCATTAGGAACAACAGTAATACCTCCCTTCTTAGGGACACAATGAACAGGACTTACCCACTGACTATCAGCAATAGGATAAATTATACCTGCTTCTAGAAGCTTTAGTATTTCATTTCTTACCACTTCTTTCATCTTAGGATTTAACCATCGTTGATGATCAACAACTGGTTTAGCATCTTTCTCTAAATTAATTTTGTGCTGACATAGAGTGGGACTAATGCCCTTAAGATCATCAAGAGTATATCCAATAGCGGCACGGTGCTTCTTCAGAGTTTTCAATAATTTCTTTTCTTCATGCTCTGAAAGGTTAGCACTAATAATAACAGGATATATCTTCTTTTCATTGAGATAAGCATATTTCAAAGTATCAGGTAATTGTTTAAGCTCAAACACGGGATCTCCCTTGGGTGGAGGAGGATCCCCAAGGATTTCAACAGGCAAATTGTGTTTCAAAATAGGCCCTTGATTAAAGAATATCTCGTCTATTTCCCTTCTTTCATTCATAAACATATCATTCTCATGGTCTACCAAATATTGTTCTAAGGGATCAGTAGGAGGCATGGCAATAGAAGCAAGACCAATAATTTCATCCTTACTAGGCAATTCTTTATCATGGGGTTGTCTACGAAATTTAGAGAAATTAAAATCATGAGACATATCCCCTAAACCGACAGTAATAATATATTTCTTGCAATCTATCTTAGCATTAACAGTATTCAAGAAAGGTCTACCAAATATAATGGGACAAAAGTCATCTTGTGGGGAAGCAAGAACAAGAAAATCAGTAGGGTATTTTATTTTCCCACACAAGACTTCAACATCTCTAACAATCCCAATTGGTGAAATAGTATCTCTATTGGCAAGCTTAATAGTAACATCAATATCTTCTATCTCAGCAGGTGCAATATCATTCATAATTTCTTTATATAAGGAAAAAGGAATTGTACTCACACTAGCACCCATATCACATAAGCCATGATAACAATGATCTCCTATTTTAACTGAAACAACAGGCATGCCAACAATGGGTCTATGTTTATCTTTACTATCGGGTTTAGCAATTCTAGCAGCTTCATCACAGAAATAAATAACATGCCCATCAATATTATCAACCAAGAGATCTTTAACCATAGCAATACTAGGTTCAACTTTAATTTGCTCAGGGGGTGTAGGTGTTCTAGTATAACTCTTATGAATCACAGTTGAAGCTTTAGCATGATCCTTTATTCTAACAGGAAAAGGTGGTTTCTCAATATAAGCAGTAGGAACAATGGGATCAACATTATAAGTAATAGTTTCTTCTTCAACTTTAATAGGTTCAACTACTTTAACTTCAATGGGAGGATGATATTTAAACCACTTCTCCTTAGGGAGATCAACATGAGTAGCAAAAGATTCACAGAAAGAAGCTACTATCTCAGAGTCAAGTCCATATTTAGTGCTAAAATCACAAAAAGCATCGGTATCCATAAAAGATTTAACACAATCAAACTTAAGGTTTATACCTGACTCCTTACCTTCGTCGTGGTCCCAATCTTCAGAGTTGCGTTTAATTCTTTCCAATAAATCCCATTTGAATTCAATAGTCTTCTTCATAAAAGAACCAGTACAAGAAGTATCGAGCATGGATCGATCATTATGAGAAAGCCGAGCATAAATTTTTTGAATAATAATTTCTCTTGGGAGCTCATGATTGGGGCATGAATATAACATTGACTTAAGCCTCCCCCAAGCTTGAGCGATACTTTCTCCTTCACGAGGCCAAAAATTATATATATAATTCCGATCACGATGAACCAGATGCATAGGATAAAACTTCTGATGAAATTCCAATTTCAATCGGTTGTAGTTCCATGATCCAATATCATCACATAGCCTATACCATGTCAATGCCTTCTCCTTCAAAGATAAAGGGAAGACCTTCTTCTTGACTTCATCCTCGGGCAAACCTGCAAGCTTAAATAATCCGCAAACTTCATCCACATAGATTAGATGCATATCAGGATGTAATCTGTGTAAGGATGAGCTAGCAGTTTCTCTATCATACCCGAAGGAATTTCATAATAAATATTTTCAGTAGGTGCAGTAAGTTGAGGAGCAACTCTTTGCTCTTCCGATCGAGGTGAAGATACCCCGAACAAGCCCCTCAAAGGATTATTTTCCATAGTAACAAGTGACAGTAAATTTCAGCACACTATATAAATGTTTCCTTACCAAATTCCACTTACCAAAGGCGCTTCACTCCCCGGCAACGGCGCCAGAAAAGAGTCTTGATGACCCAGAAGTATAGGGGATCTATCATAGTCCTTTCGATAAGTAAGAGTGTCGAACCCAATGAGGAGCAGAAGGAAATGACAAGTGGTTTTCAGCAAGGTATTCTCTGCAAGCACTGAAATTATTGGTAACAGATAGTTGTGTGATAAGATAATAAGTAATGGGTAATAAGCAACAAAAGTAAACAAGGTGCATCAAGGTGGCCCAATCCTTTTTGTAGCAAAGTACAAGCCTAGACGAACTCTTATATAAAGCAAAGCGCTCCCGAGGACACATGGGAATTGTTGTAAAGTTAGTTTTCATCATGCTCATATGATTCGCGTTCGTCACTTTGATAATTTGATATGTGGGTGGACCGATGCTTGGGTGCTGCCCTTCCTTGGACAAGCCTCCCACTTATGATTGACCCCTCTCGCAAGCATCCGCAACTACGAAAGAAGAATTAAGATAAATCTAAACATAGCATGAAACATACGGATCCAAATCAGCCCCTTACGAAGCAACGCATAAACTAGGGTTTAAGCTTCTGTCACTCTAGCAACCCATCATCTACTTATTACTTCCCAATGCCTTCCCCTAGGCCCAAATCATGGTGAAGTGTCATGTAGTCGATGGTCACATAATACCACTAGAGGAAAGACAACATACATCTCATCAAAATATCGAACGAATACCAAATTCACATGATTACTTATAACAAGACTTCTCCCATGTCCTCAGGAACAAATGTAACTACTCACAAAGCATATTCATGTTCATAATCAGAGGAGTATTAATTATCATTAAGGATCTGAACAATTGATCTTCCACCGAATAAACCAACTAGCATCAACTACAAGGAGTAATCAACACTACTAGCAACCCACAGGTACCAATCTGAGGTTTTGAGACAAAGATCGGTACAAGAGATGAACTAGGGTTTGGGAGGAGATGGTGCTGGTGAAGATGTTGATGGAGATTGACCCCCTCTCGATGAGAGGATCGATGGTGATGACGATGGCGATGATTTCCCCCTCCCGGAGGGATGTTTCCCCGGCAGAACAGCTCCGCCGGAGCCCTAGATTGGTTCTGCCAGGTTCCGCCTCGAGACGGCGGCACTTCGTCCCGAAAGCTTCCTTCTTATTTTTTCCAGGTCAAAACACACCATATAGCATAAGATGGGCGTCGGGGGCCTGCCAGGTGGCCCACAAGGACGGGGAGGGGGGCGCCCTCCACCCTTGTGGATGGCAGGTGGCCCCCCTCTGGTACTTTCTTCGCCCAATATTTTTTATTAAATCCAAAATGACTCTCCGTGAAGTTTCAGGACTTTTGGAGATGTGCAGAATAGGTCTCTAATATTTGCTCCTTTTCCAGCCTAGAATTCCAGCTGCCGGCATTCTCCCTCTTAATGTAAACCTTGTAAAATAAGAGAGAAAAGGCATAAGTATTGTGCCATAATGTGTAATAATAGCCCATAATGCAATAAATATTGATATAAAGCATGATGCAAAATGGACGTATCATTGCCTTCGTTGTTAAGTAAAACTGTCATTTCAGATTCCGGACATCACTTGGCTCAGAACATGGACAAAGCACACTGAAGAACTCACCTCGCAAGCCGAATACTTTTGGGGTGAGCGGATGCCGGATACAGGCCTTGGCGTTGCAGGCAAGTTCGGGGGCTACTGAGGGAGTCATGGACTAAGGGGTCCCCGGGGCGCCGGCCCATTGAATATGGGCCGGACTGGAGAAGTCGTATAGTGACGGGAGATCTATGAAGCCGTGGTGTGCCCTCCAAGTCAAGGATAGGTAGGATCTCTTTATCCCTTATTGTAATCTCTCTCCGGTAACCCTAACCCTACCGGTGTCTATATAAACCGAGGGTTGTAATCTTTAGGGCTAGAGCTATATTCATCACCTTAGGGTTTAGCTCATGCTGATCTCGAGGTAGATCTACTCTGTAACCATACAATACATCCAATACAATCAAGCAGGACGTAGGGTATTACCTCTTTGAGAGGGCCCGAACCTGGGTAAACATCGTGTTCATCGTCCCTTGTTCCCCATCGATCCTAGATCCACAGCTCGGGACCCCCTACCTCGAGGTCTGCCGGTTTTGACACCGACACTAGTCTCTTCTTGGACAGCGGAGACTTTCTCAATAAATACATCAATTTCGGAATTGTATTTATAATTCTCATAGCAATATTTAAGTATAGAAAAAATTTCAGGTCTATAAAAAGCATCATCATAATCTTCATACCTTTCAAACAGAGATTCAAATGAAAGTGGAAAATAAAAGTTGTCCAACATAGAAACTAAAATGTTCAATAAATAGCAAATATTCCAGAGACTATTCTAAAATTGTAACCAACAATTAATAAATTAATTAGGTGGCTCTAACATTACCAAAACAACAAGGGATTAATGCATTTTATTTATTATAAAATTTGTGTGAACTCCAATTGCCTCCAAACCAATTTTTGGTAGTAGCAGATAATGCCTAGTAATTAATGGAACAATTGCCATGTTTTACAAAAATCATATTGTGGCCTAACTAATTACAAAACAGGAGATAGGAATAAATAAAAAGAAAAAGGTAAAACAAAACAAAACAAAAAAAATTAAAAGAGAAACCCCCCCTGGCCCAACTGGGCCATAGCCCAGCCGGCCACAGGCCACTAGGCCGGCCCACCCCCTGGCCTATATGCCCCCCCAGAGACCCCGAAACCCTAACCCCCCATCGCTCACTCCCCTCCCCCCACCCCCCCCGATCCAGATTGGGGCAACGGCGCCCCGACCCCGACGCCCGCCGCCCGACGCCGTCGCCTCGCCGTCCGGCACCACCTCTCCCTCTCCGTCGACGACCTCGTCCCCGTCTTCCTCCCCGAGCACCGCTGCCCCGTGCCCTACGCCCCGCAGTGAGCTCGCCCCGCCTCTCTCTTCCAAGCCCCGCATGTGCACCCGCACGCCCGCGCTCACCGCGGCCTCGCTCGCCGCATCGCCCGCCCGCGCCGACCGCGCTCGCGCTCTGCCTGCGGAGCCCGCGCTCCCGCGCAGCCCACCCCCGTGCGCCATTCGTGCTCTCGTGCCCGGTCGCCGTGTTCCCCCCCCTCCCACGCAGCTCCGCCCGGCGCTCGCACCCGCCGTCGACCGCGTCCCCGCTGGCCTGCTTGCTCCTCCCCGTGGCCACGCCTCCGTCGCACGTCGCCGTCACCGCTGCCTGCTTCTGCTCCTACCTCTGCCGCACACGCACCTCGCCGGTCCCGGCCCCGCACCGCGGTGCCTCGCACCAAGCCGCTCCGCACCGGCCTCTGCTGCCGCGCGCCGACGCCACCGCGAGGCCACGGCCTCGCCTAGTCCCCCTGCCGCCGCCACCGGCCGCCCGCACATCAGTGCCCGTAGACGCGCACGCCCGCGCGCCCGCGCCCGCACCGCTATGGCCTCCTGGGCCATTGCCCAGTGGGGCCCGAAGCCCTGTGCCACTGACCGAACGGGCCCACGCCCTTAAAACATTTTAATAAAAATGAAAATGAATTAATAAAAATAATTAATTAATTAGCAAATTAATTAAGTTAATTAATCGTGTTTAATTAATACAATTAATTAGTTAGTCTAATTAACCAGTAATTAATTAGCCAAACCCTAATTAACTTAACAGTCAATGATAGGTGGACCCCACCTGTCAGGTTGACTGCTGACGTCATGCTAACATCATGATGACGTCAGCATACACTATTTCAGATAATGTTTAATTTAAATAAATAATTAAATTCTAGAAATTAATAAAAACTTTATAAAATCATATTAAATAATCCGTAACTCCAATGAAAATAATTTATATATGAAACTTGCTCAGAATTTCGATATGAACCCGAATAAGCCCTCTGTATTCCTGTCAGATGCCCCTAGCTATATGAACATTGAACTTTTAGACCGGTTTTGATAAATGAATAGTGCCCAACGTTGATTAAATAAATTCGGATAAATTCCTAAATTAACTAAATCATTTAGTTTGGCAGTAGAACACCCCGGCATATCATTTAGACATGTCATACATATTGTTTGCATTATTGCCGTGAATTTATTGTTTCTCTCCCCCCTCCTTCTCTCTCGATAGACGCCGAGACCGACGACGCTGCACCAGGGTACGACTACACTAGCGACGAGCAGCCCGTTGACGACCTCTCTCTCTTGCCAGAGCAACCAGGCAAGCCCCCCCTTTGAGCATCCAGATATCGCCCATTCCATTTCTCCTGCTTGCATTAGATTTTGCTACTGTTAATGTATGTTCCTATTCTGATGCATAGCCTGCTTTTGTAACCTGTTCATTGTTACCTTACCTGCCTATCATAAACTGTTTAGTATAGGTTGGTAGAGAACCATCAGTGACCCCACTACCTTTCCCCTGTTGCCCCTGCTTGATCGTCGACGACTCGATCAATGCGATCATCAACCAGAGACCGACACCTCACTTCACACCCCCCCTTAGTTGTACGACTCTGCATAGTAACTATTGAGTGCCGAGGGTGATACCTCGTAACGCACTCCTGATGAATACTCCGTAGTGTAGCTGTTCGGTCGTGGTCATCGAGGGTGATTCCTCCTTCTCCACTTCCGATACGACTCTGTCGTGCGACCCCTCAGTGTGAACCTCGAGGGTGATGCCTCATACATTCACCCTGATGATTTCATCGAGTGGAATCCATCGAGGGTGATTCCTCGGGTTTTCCCCTTTGATGTTATGACCACACGGTTACCTTGACCTTTGTTACAAGCGGGTCCACCCTGGTGGGTACCCGCTGGGGATCTATGATGTCGAGTGTGCCGGAAGGGCACTCGAGTGTGATATTGTGGCGGAGCTTTAGAGACTCTGATTGTCTCCGCGTGATACTAAATGAGCCTATTGGATTTGGGTGTGTGATCTGAGTGGGTCGACGTGCCCTATACGCACTACCACCACGCGGGATAATGGTTATGGGGCCCTCTGCGATGTACGTTTCTCCCGAAAGCTCGTCAGACGTCACAATTCACCGTGCGGGCTGATTGTCTGGATTGGGCTGGATACTTCACTGACGAGTTCAGTGTCGCGCCTGCACCCCGGCCAGTCTCGCAACGCGCAGGGTGCCCAGGGCGATGGCCCAAGACCTCTGGGTGCATAGGTTAGTCCGGCATGCTGACCTCTCTGCCGAGCCTAGGTAGGGCGTTGCTTCGTGTTGATCTTCCGAGGACGGGCATTACCTAGCAAGTGTGTCCGGCCAGAGTTGATCGAGCGTGTTGGGTAACAGTAGTGCACCCCTGCAGGGATGAATGATCTATCGATAGCCGGTCCTGCGGTAAAGGATGCTCAGTTTGTGTATCCCGATCTACTACTTGAACTGGATACTTGTTACTTAATTGAAGCTTCGGGATCGCTTTCTCGCTGGGAGTCGAGGAAGGATCTCTAGGCTTTGCTTCAACATGTTTGCTAAATAAAATGCTATTCTACTCTCTTCTACTGCTGCAAGATGATGGCCTCGTGAAGATGTTTGAAGATGCTAGTCTTCGATAGGACTAGGCCTTCTCTCTATTCTGGCATTTCTGCAGCCCAGTCCACATATATAGCCTTTCTCCATTGATAATGTTGCATATGTAGTATAGATCCTTGCTTGCTGAGTACTTCGGATGAGTACTCACGGTTGCTTTACTTTCTCTTTTCCACATACCCCACCTTGATGATACACCAGACGATGGAGTCCAGGAGCCAGATGCCACCTCAGGAGCTTACTACCAGGAGGGTCCTGAGGGCATGTACTACTGGATCGAGCTAGCCGACTAGGAGTAGGATCGGAGGCTCCCAGGCAGGAGGCCAACGCCTTTCGATCTAGTGTCGTTGTTTGTGCTAGCCTTCTTAAGGCAAAACTTGTCTAACTATGTCTGTACTTAGATAATTTTTGTATGACTGACTTATGTATTCGGATCTTCGGATCCCCGGTCTGTAATAATGTGGATCTCCATTTATTTGTGTTTAGAGTTGTGTTGTGATATCTTTCCGTGAGTCCCTGTGCTTGATCGTACACGTTTGCGTGTATGATTAGTGTACGATTGAGTCGGGGGCGCCACAAGTTGGTATCAGAGCCGACTGCCTGTAGGAAGCCCCCTTCCAATTACTTGGCCGAAGTTGACTCTAGACATCGAAAAACTACTTTACTAACATGGTTGTGTGGCTTACGGGCCCACGTTGCCAACTGGGTGGTATTAGGATCTTTTATTCCTCGTCTATACTCTGGGACTCTGATCTCTCTTTTGTTCGGGTTAAATAAATTTTACTAACGCCGACACTTAGGATCTCATAAATCTTGTCTACCCGGAGAGCTGGATATCTGTGCGATTTCCCTGTCATTGATCTGATTAGTCTGATAATCATTTTCCTTTCCATTGTTTTGTTTAAACCTTTCTCTCCGAGTTGAATTTTACTTCTTATTGTCATGCAGACGTGATGGCACCTGACGTTACCGTCGAAATTAAAGGGTTGGAATTCCTTGTTTCGCCCATTATCCTGAAGTCTTCCACCATAGACCTCATACTCGGAATGGATTGGTTGAAAGCGCACATTGCTTCGATCAATTGTGCCACTAAAGTCGTCCAACTTCTTCACCCCTCCGATGAGATAGTGAACTATACCGCACGCATTACACGGGACACTGAAGCTCAGATATATGTTCTGAATGCTTTGATCGCCTCACCTCTGGAAGGAATCGAGAACGTTCCTGTCGTTCGAGATTTTCCGGACGTCTTTCCAGAAGAACTTCCAGGAATACCCCCGGCTAGAGCTGTCGAGTTTGTCATTGACTTGAAGACTGGCACTGTCCCTATTGCCAAGCGTCCTTATAAGATGCCTCCGCACCACCTTCTCGAGCTTAAGGAAGAAATCGACAAGTCACTTAAGAGTGGTTTCATCCGCCCCAATTCCTCTGCTTGGGGAGCACCTTCACTCTTCGTTAAGAAGGATGGAACTAACCGACTGGTTCAGGATTATGGGCCCATTAACCAAGCCACAATCCAGAATAAATACCCACTGCCCCGGATCAATGATCTTTATGATCAACTTGCTGGATCATCGGTGTCCTCTAAACTCGACTTGAGGTTGGGTTATCACCAGATCCGTGTCCGTGAAGAGGATATTCCCAAGACTGCATTCGTCACTCGTTATGGCTCCTATGAATACACCGTTATGTCATTTGGCCTAACGAATGCTCCAGCAACTTTCTCCCGTCTGATGAATTACATTTTCATGGATTACCTCGACAAGTTCGTCGTCGTATATCTAGATGATATTCTGGTCTATTCGAAGAATAAAGAAGAACATGCTCAACACCTCCGTCTGGTACTGGAAAGGCTCCGAGAACACCAGTTGTATGCCAAGTATTCCAAATGTGAATTTTGGCTTTCTGAAGTAACTTACCTTGGTCATGTGATTTCCAAGGATGGAATTGCTGTTAACCCCGAACGAGTTCAGGCTATTCTTGACTGGACTCCCCCAAAGAATGTCAAGCAAGTCAGAAGTTTTCTCGGGCTTGCTAGTTATTGCCGTCAATTCGTTGAGAACTTTTCCAAGATTGCAAAACCATTGAAAAATCTGCTTCACAAAGGTGTTAAATTTGAGTGGACAGAAAAATGTCAAGAAAGCTTTCAAACACTAAAAGATAAGTTAACATCTGCCCCAGTGCTAGCGCCCCTGGATTCCCAAAAGGATTTCATGATATACTGTGATGCATCTTGTCAAGGATTAGGCTGTGTCCTAATGCAAGAGCGTAAAGTGATTGCTTATGCCTCCCGACAATTGCGTCCTCATGAAGAATATTACCCAGTGCACGATCTCGAACTTTCTGCGGTTATTTATGCCCTGAAGCTATGGCGACATTACCTTCTTGGTAACCGTTGCGAGATATACACGGATCATCAAAGTTTAAAGTATTTATATACTCAACCAGATCTGAACCTTCGTCAACAAAGATGGCTCGAAACAATTGTCGATTATGAGATGAATATCTCATACACCCCTGGCAAGGCTAATGTAATGGCCGATGCTTTGAGTCGTAAGGCTTATTGCAGCAACCATATGGTTCAGGAAACACAACCTCTTCTTTATGAAGAGCTTCACAAATTGAACCTCCATATTGTTCCACAGGGTTATCTCAATACCCTCATTGTCGAACCAGATTTAGAACACATCATTAAGACTATGCAACGGTATGCCTCTGAAGTTGAAAGGATCAAGCGATACCTCGAGAAAGGAAAGCCATCGGAATTCCATCTTGATGATGATGGGATCCTATTCTTCCAACACCGTCTCTTCGTACCCAAGTTCAAGAATGAGAGGGAACACGTTATGAAGGAAGCTCATGACACTCCTCTGTCTATTCACCCTGGTAGCACAAAGATGTACCGTGACATTTGTCAGAGATACTGATGGCCTAATATGAAGCGAGATATTTCTCGTTATGTTTCTGAGTGTGACGTTTGTCGCCGCATTAAAGCAGAACATCAAAGGCCTGCTGGAACTCTGCAACCCCTTGCAATTCCTGAATGGAAATGGGACAAGGTCCAAATGGATTTCATTACTGGTTTTCCCAGATCTCAGAAGGGTCATGATGCTATTTTTGTCGTCATTGACCGATTCTCCAAGGTTGCTCACTTTCTGCCAGTTTAGGAGACAATCACTGCTAGCCAGTTAGCAGACTTGTATGTTTCCCGAATTGGGTCACTCCATGGTGTTCCTTTGGAGATCAGTTCTGACCGTGGCAACCTATTCACCTCCAGATTCTGGAATAGTTTCCAAGAAGCTATGGGAACTCATCTGTCGTTCAGTACCGCTTTTCACCCTCAGTCATAGGGTCAAGTTGAACGAGTTAATCAAGTGCTCGAAGATATGCTTCGAGCTTGCGTCATCTCCTTCGGTAAGAAATGGGAGGAATCTCTCCCGTATGCCGAATTCTCTTACAACAATAGCTATCAAGCTAGTCTGAAGATGGCACAGTTTGAAGTTCTTTACCGACGTAAGTGTCGAACCCCTCTGAATTGGTCAGAAACTTGGGAACGCTCACTCGTCGGACCGGACATTGTTCAGCAAGCTGAAGAACAAGTCCGCATTGTCCGTGAACATCTGAAAACTGCTCAGTCTCGTCAGAAGAGCAACTATGACCGAAAGCACCAGGAAATAGTCTATCAACCTAGCGAGCAAGCTTACCTTCGCGTCACTCTGTTGAAAGGCACTCATAGGTTTGGAATCAAAGGCAAGTTAGCTCCTCGTTACATTGGCCCGTTCCGTATTCTTGCCCGTCGAGGAGAAGTGGCATATCAATTGCAGTTGCCGCCAAATCTTTCTCAAGTGCATGATGTCTTTCATGTATCCCAACTTCATCGCTGGTTCAAGGATCCTATTCGAGCTGTGGATCATGAAGTGCTTGAATTACGGGAAGATCTATCTTATCCAGAATATCCCATCCGAATTCTTGATCAAGCTGAACGTCGAACTCGTCAGAAATCAATCAAATTCCTCAAGGTTCAGTGGTCAAATCATTCTGAAGATGAAGCCACTTGGGAATGCGAGGATCGTCTTCGTGAAGAATACCCCACTTTCTTTCAGTCTTCCTCTTAATTCTCGGGACGAGAATTCTTGATAGATGAGGAGAATCGTAATACCCCTTGTCATTAGCCACAGTAATCACTTTTGATAATGACAAGTCAGCATGATTAACAGTGCATGATCATCATTAGCATCATATTGCATTTCAACTCCTAAGTCAGAATTCAAATTTAAATGAAAGTGGAAAATAAAAGTTGTCCAACATAGAAACTAAAATGTTCAATAAATAGCAAATATTCCAGAGACTACTCTAAAATTGTAACCAACAATTAATAAATTAATTAGGTGGCTCTAACATTACCAAAACAGCAAGGGATTAATGCATTTTATTTATTATAAAATTTGTGTGAACTCCAATTGCCTCCAAACCAATTTTTGGTAGTAGCAGATAATGCCTAGTAATTAATGGAACAATTGCCATGTTTTACAAAAATCATATTATGGCCTAACTAATTACAAAACAGGAGATAGGAATAAATAAAAAGAAAAAGGTAAAACAAAACAAAACAAAAAAAAATTAAAAGAGAAACCCCCCTGGCCCAACTGGGCCATAGCCCAGCCGGCCCACCCCCTGGCCTATATGCCCCCCCCAGAGACCCCGAAACCCTAACCCCCCCTCGCTCACTCCCTCTCCCCCCACCCCCCCGATCCAGATCGGGGCAACGGCGCCCCGACCCCGACGCCCGGCGCCCGACGCCGTCGCCTCGCCGTCCGGCACCACCTCTCCCTCTCCGTCGACAACCCCGTGCCCGTCTTCCTCCCCGAGCACCGCTGCCCCGTGCCCTACGCCCCGCAGTGAGCTCGCCCCGCCACTCTCTCCTCCCCACACGCGCACGACCCGCACGTCCGCTCCTCACCTCGCCTCATCTCGCCCATCGTCCCTCCGCGCTCTGCCGCCGCTCTCTCTGACGTTCCGCCGTTCTCACCCCCGCAGTCCCCACGCCCCGTGCTGGCGTCTGCGCTCCTCAGTTCCCGGTTGCCGTGTTCCCCCCCCCCACGCAGCCTCCGCCCGGCGCTCGCACCCGCCGTCGACCGCGTCCCCGCTGGCCTGCTTGCTCCTCCCCGTGACCGCGCCTCCGTCGCACGTCGCCGTCGCCGCTGCCTGCTTCTGCTCCTGCCTCTGCTGCGCGCGCACCTCGCTGGTCTCGGCCCCGCACCACGGTGCCTCGCACCGAGCCGCTCCGCACCGGCCTCTGCTGCCGCGCGCCGGCGCCCCCGCGAGGCCACGGCCTCGCCTAGTCCCCCCTGCCGCCGCCACCAGCCGCCCGCACATCGGCGCCCGTAGACACGCACGCCCGCGCGCCCGCGCCCGTATGCCCGCGCCCGCACCGCTATGGCCTCGTGGGCCACTGCCCAGTGGGGCCCGAAGCCCTGTGCCACTGACCGAACGGGCCCACGCCCTTAAAACATTTTAATAAAAATGAAAATGAATTAATAAAAATAATTAATTAATTAGTGAATTAATTAAGTTAATTAATCATGTTTAATTAATATAATTAATTAGTTAGTCTAATTAACCAGTAATTAATTAGCTAAACCCTAATTAACTTAACAGTCAATGACAGGTGGACCCCACCTGTCAGGTTGACTGCTGACGTCATGATGATGTCAGCATACACTGTTTCGGATAATGTTTAATTTAAATAAATAATTAAATTCAAGAAATTAATAAAAACTTTATAAAATCATATTAAATAATCCGTCACTTCGATGAAAATAATTTATATATGAAACTTGCTCAGAATTTTGATACGAACCCGAATACGCCCTCCGTATTCCTGTCAGATGCCCCTAGCTATATGAACGTTGAACTTTTAGACCGATTTTGATAAATGAATAGTGCCCAACGTTGATTAAATAAATCCGGATAAATTCCTAAATTAACTAATTCATTTAGTTTGGCAGTAGAACACCCCGGCATATCATTTAGACATGTCATACATATTGTTTGCATTATTGCCGTGAATTTATTGTTTTTCTCTCCCCCCCCCCCTCCTTCTCTCTCGATAGACACCAAGACCGACGACGCTGCACCTGGGTACGACTACACTACCGACGAGCAGCCCGTTGACGACCTCTCTCTCTTACCAGAGCAACCAGGCAAGCCCCCCCTTTGAGCATCCAGATATCGCCCATTCCATTTCTCCTGCTTGCATTAGATTTTGCTACTGTTAATGTATGTTCCTATTCTGATGCATAGCCTGCTTTTGTAACCTGTTCATTGTTACCGTACCTGCCTATCATAAACTGTTTAGTATAGGTTGGTAGAGAACCATCAGTGACCCCACTACCTTTCCCCTGTTGCCCCTTCTTGATCGTCGACGACTCGATCAATGCGATCGTCGACCAGAGACCGACACCTCACTTCACACCCCCCTTAGTTGTATGACTCTGCATAGTAACTATCGAGTGCCGAGGGTGATACCTCGTAACGCACTCCTGATGAATACTCCACAGTGTAGCTATTCGGTCGTGGTCATCGAGGGTGATTCCTCCTTCTCCACTTCCGATACGACTCTATCGTGCAACCCCTCAGTGTGAACCTCGAGGGTGATGCCTCATACGTTCACCCTGATGATTTCATCGAGTGGAATCCGCCGAGGGTGATTCCTCGGGTTTTCCCCTTTGATGTTATGACCACACGGTTACCTTGACCTTTGTTACAAGCGGGTCCACCCTGGTGGGTACCCGCTGGGGATCTATGATGTCGAGTGTGCCGGAAGGGCACTCGAGTGTGATATTGTGGCGGAGCTTCAGAGACTCTGATTGTCTCCGCGTGATACTAAATGAGCCTATTGGATTTGGGTGTGTGATCTGAGTGGGTCGACGTGCCCTATACGCACTACCACCACGCGGGATAATGGTTATGGGGCCCTCTGCGATGTACGTTTCTCCCGAAAGCTCGTCAGACGTCACGATTCACCGTGCGGGCTGATTGTCGGGATTGGGCTGGATACTGCACTGACGAGTTCAGTGTCGCGCCAGCACCTCGGCCAGTCTCGCAACGCGCAGGGTGCCCAGGGCGATGGCCCAAGACCTCTGGGTGCATAGGTTAGTCCGGCGTGCTGACCTCTCTGCCGAGCCTAGGTAGGGCGTTGCTTCGTGTTGATCTTCCGAGGACGGGCATTACCCAGCAAGTGTGTCCGGCCAGAGTTGATCGAGCGTGTTGGGTAACAGTAGTGCACCCCTGCAGGGATGAATGATCTATCGATAGCCGGTCCTACGGTAAAGGACGCTCAGTTTGTGTATCCCGATCTACTACTTTAACTGGATACTTGTTACTTTATTGAAGCTTCGGGATCGCTTTCTCGCTGGGAGTCGAGGAAGGATCTCTAGGCTTTGCTTCAACATGTTTGCTAAATAAAATGCTATTCTACTCTCTTCTACTGCTGCAAGATGATGGCCTCGTGAAGATGTTTGAAGATGCTAGTCTTTGATAGGACTATGCCTTCTCTCTATTCTGGCATTTCTGCAGCCCAGTCCACATATACAGCCTTTCTCCATTGATAATGTTGCATATGTAGTATAGATCCTTGCTTGCTGAGTACTTCGGATGAGTACTCACGGTTGCTTTACTTTCTCTTTTCCCCATACCCCACCTTGATGATACACCAGACGATGGAGTCCAGGAGCCAGATGCCACCTCAGGAGCTTACTACCAGGAGGGTCCTGAGGGCACGTACTACTGGATCAAGCCAGCCAACCAGGAGTTGGATCGGAGGCTCCCAGGCAGGAGGCCAACGCCTTTCGATCTAGTGTCGTTGTTTGTGCTAGCCTTCTTAAGGCAAAACTTGTCTAACTATGTCTGTACTCAGATAATATTTGTATGATTGACTTATGTATTCGGATCTTCAGATCCCCGGTCTGTAATAATGTGGATCTCCATTTATTTGTGTTTAGAGTTGTGTTGTGATATCTTCCCGTGAGTCCCTGTGCTTGATCGTACACGTTTGCGTGTATGATTAGTGTACGATTGAGTCGGCGGCGCCACAGTTTCATTATCATTAAATTCACATGAAAAGGGAAGGTGTTTAGCCTTAATCCTAGATGAACAAGTATAATCATATCTCAAGCATAAATCCCAAGCATACCAATGCAACATTTCCATTTGATCCCATAATAGTTTCCCTTTTTACGTCAAGTGATAATCCCTAAAGTATTCACGTTGATCCAACGTGTCTCCCATTATCAAGTTGAACGGGGTTTTCTCAGGATTATCAAAGTAGTGTTTAATATTTTTCACATAACGAGCATCGAGGGTTTTAGGAGGTTCCCCATCTCCATGAGTAGCAAGTACAACTAATTTTTTTGGTATTTCATGTTCCATATCCATAACTAAAGATAGAGAACGACTTAGAATAGAAAATAAAATATACTTAGTGATAAAGAAAACAAGCGCACACGAGAATTGGGGATCAATTGTAGCTTTTTCGATAAATAAGAGTGTCAAACCCAATGAGGAGCTAAAGGTAGGATTTATATTCCCTTCAAGATCTATCGACCACCGATACAACTCTACGCACACTTAATGTTCGCTTTACTTAGAACAAGTATGAAACTATTTTGTAGGTGGTAGGATAGGACTACTTTGCAAGAATAAAACTAGGAGTACTTAGCAAGAATAAAACTATGATTAATTTTCAAGATAATAAAAGTTAGTTGTTTAGTAGAAAGCTTTTGTAACACAAGAGAAGTATTTTGTCCCTAGGCAATCGATAACTAGACCAGTAATCATTATTGCAATTTTATATGAGGGAGAGGCATGAGCTAACATACTTTTCGTACTTGGATCATATGCACTTATGATTGGAACTCTAGCAAGCATCCGCAACTACCAAAGATCATTAAGGTAAAACCCAACCATAGCATTAAGTATCAAGTCCTCTTTACTCCCATACGCAACAACCCCCTTACTCGGGTATAAGCTTCACTCTCGCCACCCACCATAAGCGAATCATGAATGTATTGCAACACCCTACAGCAGGAATCCCTCATGCTTTTGGGACACGGAGGGCACCATAGGACAGCACCAAGATAAAACATACAACTCAAACCAATCACGATCATCAATCAACCCATAGGACAAAACAGATCTACTCAAACATCATAGGATGGCCATACATCATTGGATAATAATATATAGCATTAAGCACCATGTTTAAGTAGAGATTACAGTGGGTAGAAGAGGTGTTACACCGCTGCATAGAGGGGGAGAAAGTTGGTGTTGATGGTAGCAAGGTTGTTGGTGTAGATCGTCGTCACGGTCCTTGTCCCGGCGGCGTTCCGGTGCCACCGGGAGAGTGGGGGAGAGAGCCCCCCTCCTTCTTCTTCTTCCTTGGCCTCCCCACTAGATGGGAGGAGAGTTCCCCCTCTGGTCCATGGCCGCCATGGCGGCGGAGGGGCAGGAGCACCTCCTAGATTGGATCTCTCTCTGTTCTCTTCTGTTTCACGTTCCCGTTTTCTGGCCCTTCACAATTTCTTAAATATCCGAAGATCCATAACTCCGATTGCGCTAAAATTTTAACATAATTTTTTCCGGATATAAGCTTCCTTGCGGCCGAAGAAGAGCCCCAACCGACTTACGGTGTGCCCACTAGGCACCACCGCGCGCCGTGGGGACTGTTGCGCACTGGTGGGTAGTGGAGGTTGTGGGCCTCCATTGGTGTTGATTCCACCTCCCAAAAATCACATATATTCCAAAATAATTGTCCGTAAATTTTTATCGCATTTGGACTTTGTTTGGTATGGATATTCTGCGAAACAAAAAACATGCAACAAACAGGAACTGGCACTGGGCACTGGATCAATATGTTAGTCCCAAAAAATAACATAAAATGTTGCCAAAAGTATATAAAACTTGTATAATATTTTTTTGGAACAATAAAAAATTATAGATATGACGAAGACGTATCAGTCCGCACGACATATTTGGTGGGGAGGAGGGCGATGATGACGAGCAGCATGTCATCGGGGAGGTTGCTCATGAAGTCCAGGCTCGCCAGATGCGGTTTTGGCTTGAGCCGCCTCCGCTTGTTGGATGCCTCGCCGCCCATCTCAACCGGCGGCGATGCCGGTGTACATGTGTGCTGGTGTGTATTATGTGCTGGGTGTGCGCGAGTGCGTCCTTATGTGCATGCCGCCGCGCAGTGGTGTAGTGTGCGCGAGTGCGTCCTTCACGCGGAAGAAGTGTGCCCTTAATTTACTAGCGTGCGGGGTGCTACCACAAGTGGTTTCAACTTTGTTTACTTCACCGCGTGTCAGATGGGCCTCTAGTTTAATTTTTTTCACCCACTACCACATGGGCCAGCACACCAAGATAGAGATCACGAATTGACAAGGTAGCATGTGGACTGGTTGACCGGTTAACTAAACAATATACGGAGCTATACGCTGACACAGTGACCATATAATCCCTTGGTAAAGAGAGATCGAGTGAGAGGGGAGGCCCGTGAGAGATAGTAGAGAGAGAGAAGAGCTACTCCCTCCGTTCGATAATGTAGTGCCTATAATTTTTTGAAAAGTCAAACTTTTGAAACTTTGACCAAGTTTATAAAGAAATTACTTATATCTACAATACCAAAGATAAATGATATGAACTAAGTACATGTTGTGATGAATCTATTGATCATTCCAGATATAAATGTTTTTCTCCACATATACCTGGTCAAACTTTTCTGAGGTTTGACTTTTCAAAACATCCATATGTTATGGACGTGAGAGAGTACCTAACTAGAGATAGAGAGAGTGTGTGAAATAGAAAGAGTGAGTGTGCAAAAAGTGTGTGTGTGTGTGTGTGTGAAAGAGACATGGACAACACACGATAAAGTAGAGAAAAAGTGTGTGTGTCTTATGCAAACATATCACACATGCATCTTCGAGAGCGGAAGCGAGGTGAGGAGATAGTGTGTGGTTGTTTGCAACCGAGAGAGAAAGACCCCTAGCACATGGCCAAGAGAGGTCTGGCAACCAAGGGAGAGAGGTCGAGAGAGACGTATGGAGAAATGCAGGCATGGGGAGGAGAGAGTGTGTGTGTTTGTGATAGAGAGATCCCCTGGAGATCATGATGGTACTACATGGGTGGGAGATCGAGTGACAAGGTGTGTGTGCGCGATAGAAGATACCCCGAGAGAGATCAAGATAGACGTAGGGATGGAAGGAGACAATACGTGTGTTCGTGATGGATAGTGATAGATAGTCATACTTAGGGGGGAGTGCATGTGCCTATGTTGGAGTGAGAGATTATGGTACTTAGGGGGGTGTGTGTCACATAGAGAGAGAACAAGGGCAGAGAGTGTTAGATGGGTCTATGTAGTGCGAGCGAGATGTGTATGTGTGACCTAGGGAGATATAAAGTTTGAGAGAGATAAAGGAGCCTCGATAAGGCTGAGTGGTGCATCAGAGAGTTGACAGAGGGAAAGAGATACTCCATCCGTTCGATAATGCAGTGCATATAAATTTTTTAGAAGTCAAACTTTGGAAACTTTGACCAGGTTTATACAGAAAATTATTTATATCTACAATACCAAAGATACATCATATGAAACTACACTTGTGATGAATCTAATGATATAAGTTTGCCGTTCTAGATGTAAATGTTTTCCCCATGTACCTGGTCAAACTTTGTAAGGTTTGACTTTTCAATAAATCTATATGCTATGGACTGAAGAGAGTACCTAAGTCGAGAGAGATCAGTGCGTGTGAAGGAGAAAGAGTGAGTGTGCAAAAAGAGTGTGTGTGTGAAAGAGAAAGAGACAACAAACGATAAAATAGAGAGAGTGTGTGCGTGTCTTATGCAAACATATCACGCATGCATCTCCGAGATAGAAAGCTGGGTGAGGAGATACACGGAGATCACTATTGCGTGGTTGTTTGCAATAGCGAGAGACCCCCTATAGCGCCTGTCCAATAGAGGTCTGGCCAACAAGGGATAGAGGTCGAGAGGGACGTATGGATAAGATGGATGCATGGGGAGGGAGAGAGGGCGTGTTTGTGATGGAGAGATACCCTCGAGATTGTGAGGGGACTATATGGGTGGGAGATCGAGGGAAGAGGTGTGTGTGCAATAGAAAGATGCCCCGAGAGAAATCGAGATAGACCAAGTGAGGGAAAGAGGCAATGTGTATGTTTGTGATGGAGACTGAGAAATAGTCATATACCTAGGGGGACTGCGTGTGCCTACAATGGAGTAGGCGTGAGATTGTGTGTGTGTGTGTGTGTGCCTGTGAGATGGAGAGAGAATGAGGGAGAGAGAGAGAGTTTTAGATGGGTCTATCTAGTGCGAGTGAGATATGCATGTGTATGTGTGACCTAGGGAGATGGAGAGTTCGAGAGAGAGTGGGAAGATCCCCGAGACGGCGGAGTGGTGCATGAGAGAGTTACGAACAACAAGCTAGGGAATTTGTGTGCGTACGATGAGTGCACCCTAGATATTTAGCTTGGACTAGAGAATCATACATTGTGTGCGAGGGAGACCTATACATGGAGTGTGCATGCGAACTAGAAAGACCGAGAGAGAGAGAGAGAGAGAGAGGGAGGGAGAGGGACTGACAAGGTTTGTGTTTGTATGTGTGCGGTAGAACGAAGATTGTCGTCTAGAGGGAGAACAGGAGTCTGGGAGAGGGGGAGGTCGCGTTTATGCATCGAAGACTGATATAAACCATGTTTCGATATAAATTTGCATTCAAATATTTGAATTGGAGAACATGGTGTTTGCAATGCACACATGAATGGAGATATGTGTATCAAACAAGTTCATTAATTTGACTTTCAGCATGTTCATGGAGTACTATAATACAACATGCTACTCAATTGAGGTGTTCAATTTTGGATTTAGTCCACAACTTTGACCGGGTGAACGACCTATTTCATTGAATCGGGATATTTGATTTTGGGTTTGATTCCCGTTTTTGAGTGGGTCAACTATTTGTCAAATAGTAAATCGGTAGCAACGAGCATGTAAAAACACATTAGTCCCAAGCATCATCTCACCATCTAAAAAAGAAGTGGCAAGCTAATAAGTCAAAATTTGCTTCAAATCGACTTGGTAAGGTAGACGTGGATGCTCGTTCACCCAAAATTTGAACGAACCACTAAACACCCTCTGCTCGGTGGAATTCGCCCGAGCAAATAAATGGGAGACACGAAATTACCGGCCTATCTGGGACCCGCATCAATTGGCCTATTGTACATCGAGGGTAGGTTTGTAACTTCATCCAAGCGCGCCCTCTCCTTGGCCGAAATGACAGGTGCCGAATAATTCATAAACCATGGGCGGCAAAACACCCTCTCCTCGGGCGAAATGTGAGGCGCCGAATAATTCATAAACCATGGGCGGCAAAACACCCTCTCCTCGGCCGAAATCGCTCGCGCCCACTATTTCAAAACACACCCTCCTCGCCCGAAATCGCTAGCGCCCACTATTTGGGAGAATCAAAGTTACCCTACTACCCCTGACCCTCAAGACACAGACCCAAGCCTAGAAGCCAAAAGGCAGGGGTAGAACTATAACTTCCCCCACATCTCAAACAAATGCGTCCGTAAGACATGGTTCCCCCTCCCAATTCCCCATTCATACACCTTGGCCGTCAAATCATCTTCTCCCCAGCCATGAAATCTCAACCCCTCCTCCATGGCGCCCCCTCCCCAATGCCGGAGCCACTGTCCGTTTGCCATCATGCACTGGGTTGTGTGCCTCTTACACTGTGCTGCCGGAGCTGCCTCGACGACGACCGCGTGAACCGTACCGAAGCCGATTCACCCGCGTCATTGTGCATGGCGCCGGAGTGGCTCCAACTTCGGACGCGTCCAGGGCCCCGGCGCTGCTTCCCTGTAGCTGTCGACCATCGCGACATATCTGCTTTCCCGCCGCCGGGAGCCACCGCAACCGCGACGGCCTCATTGACTCGGCAGCTGGACCTGCCTACTTCACCGGGCCCAAGATAGGTCGTACACTCATCTTAAATCACTTTATTTAGGCGTCAGTCGCCTGATTTTTTATTCTGGGCCAGTCGATTCCCAATGGACGGAAGCAACACCCCTCGAGATGGCAGAGCTCCTAGGTTGCCGGTTGGCTGGGGCAGCAGTGCCTCGGTGTCTATCGTAGGGGTGCGGGGGCGCAAGTTCACCGTGCAAGCATCGCTTAGGTGCCTATTTAGTGTTGCATGGGTTGAAGGTACTGCCACCGCCATATCTAGATGATGGCGAGTCTTTTTCCGGGGGCGGCACAACCACGGCAGTGCGGTGGGGCGGGGGCGGGATTTTGGTCGGAGCTGTCGCGGCCAGGGACGGCGGAGGCACGCTGCTCTGTCGGTGGTCGCTGGCTCTTCGGGGAAGATTCTGAACAGTGTCAGCCAGGAGGCACAAGACGTCCATCCAGCCATCCGGCGTAGATCGGACAGTACCAAAAAAAATGTGTGACCCCATTTTAGTTTTCAGTCAACAGACGTGTGACAAATCTCGTTCCTTAGTTACGATCTCTTAGGGTATTTCTTCAAATCAGAGATATGTGTCATTCTTAACATTATGTGTTTTCTGCATCTTCAGACACCGTCTTCCTTCTCACCACAGCTGCTCCAACAAGGGAAGCATACACCAGAAGGGAGCTATAGTCCCCACTCAATAGTTCCCTGCCTCGAATGTGCCTGCCCAACATGGACATCCACAACAACCGCAGGGCCATCAAAAAGTCAGCAGATGATGCTCACTCCTAGGGATGGCGGCCAGATAGGTTGTACCCTCATCTTACTTGTGTGCAACATTTATGGCTTAGTTATTCATCTAAGCATGGAAAATAGATCATCACATGTTACTGTATATTCATGATGATCTCTTAAGAGTCTTGTTCAGGAGTTAACGTTGTTCCATAGTTCAGATAAGAGACTTGTTCAGGAGTTAACGTTGTTCCATAGTTATCATCCATCAGCCAATGCTATCCCACAGGCTGGTGATTATACCACTTCTAGTATTACCTATGTTGTTGTTCTTTAATACTTTTGTGTGCCATCTAGTTAATCTCGAGTACAAACAATACATATTCTGTAGCTTTCATCTGTGTTCTCCCTTTAGTTTTTAAGACATGTTGCTGCTAGTTAAGTTCAGTCCTACTATTTATGTCGTCTCCTACAGGCACTCATTACATAATCTAACTACTAGTTGTCTTCCATGCATGTCAGATATAATTGCACACACTAGTATATCCACAAGAACCTCGCAGAGCAATGTAACAGCCAACAAACTTGACGTCAATGATATCCAATATGATGGAACAATTAAAGGCAGTTCTTTAGAAGAGTTACAGAAATATGATGAATCCTATTCACCCCACAAGGTCCTTGCTCTAACATGGCCCGTGATATGGGTACATCATGCATATAATGTCCCGGTGTGCATCTACTCTGTAGCAATGACATGTGCTTAGCCTGCTGATCATACATGTAAATATGTCATGTCTTCCTGTTTTCAGTACCTATTCCATTCATGATAACATGTTTTCAAATTCAACTATCATTCTACTCTGTCGCAATGCCATCTGCTTAGTTTGGACATCATGCTTCTGAATATCCTATGCATTGTTATTCATTAGTATGTACTCCATCCATCTACCATACCATGTTTTTTACATTGAAGTGATGTTCTACTGGTCTATTGCAATGCCATCTTGGTTTCCCAATCATACACACATATGTTGCCTTCATGTTTTTCCGTACCTATTCCAGCTATCATACAGTTTTACATTCAACTAGTGTTTTTTACTCTGTTGTCCTGTCGTATCCCTAGCTCTTACATCATACTCCCTCTGTCCGGATTACATGTCGTAGAAATGGATAAAAATGGATGTATCTAGAACTGAAATATGCCTAGACACATCCATTTATTTCCAGATGGAGGGAATACATGTCAATATGGCATGCCTTTCTATTCTTCAGTACCTATTCCATCTCTCTGTCATAGCATGTTTTATAATTGAAGCACCATTCTTCTATATAAGGCATGCAAGGGAAGACGGCTATGTTAGAATCTGAAGGGCTAAAAACAAGGTCTTTGCAAAAGATCCAAACGCCAGGAAATAGTAAACCAACTCCAGTGTTCACAGATACTTCTCCAGCACAGAGAAAACCAACTCCTCCTGATAATAAGCAGATTCCAGTGGCCGGAGAACTAGTCCGCTCCAGTCCAGCAAAATATGTCAACTCCTTTCTAAGAAGCATGTGCGTATCCTCGCATCATGAAAATTTATAGCATTCAGATCATATTTTCTACATGTTTCTTACCCATCTCTCTTTTAGAAAATAAGATTAAAGGATAGAAGACTTTCTAAACTGGGATCGTGTTCGAGGAAAGTATCTTGCGGGAATTCTCTGTGCTCCAATGCTGATGTAAGTACCTGTTGTATATCACTATATTTTTACATCAACATGTATTTCGTTAATCGGCATGAATCCAACCTTTATCTAACCTAAATTTACTTGTAGAAAAATATATAATTAAAGGCGATAATGTAGATTTTTGTAAGGAAAACTGCTTGGTAGTTTTGCAAACTAAGCTGCATGATTGTACTATCTCATATCTTGCACATTACTAAATTATAGTGCTGTGGTCTGGTTTCCCAATCATTCATTGTGTCAATGTTGCTTTCCTATTACCTTACCTGGTTGATGATAGTTGTGCCATATTGTGTTAATTTGGTGTAGGTTGGTGTGGTCTGGTTGCCCAAACATTCATTGTGTCAATGTTGCTTTCCTATTATCTGACCTGGCCAATGATAGCAATGCTAGTGTGTTAATTTGGTGCAGGCTGCTGAAGATAAGAAGACAAACTCTAAAAACAGCAAGGCAACCCCATTGTTTCTTTCCAATAAATCTAGGGAAGGTAATATGGCAATAACTCTTGATTAATCTGTTCAGTTCCCCTCCTAATTTATGTTATGATGCAGTGGTTGAGACACTCTCCACTATCAATGATACAAGCCTGCCAAAATTGCCATATGAATCTGTTCAGTTTCCTCTGTCTCGAATCCAACGGAAAAATGTATGTTTGTGAACCAGTTACTGGCTAAAGCAATGATGGAAATCATGGAAGAATCAGAGGTGCACATTCTTGCACAACAACAACTGATCAATGTTTTCAGAGACAGTGTAGCAAAGAAGGAAGAACTTGCTCACATGCTTATGGGCGTCATCCGCGCTGAGGTTTCAGATTGTGAGGTTGTACATCGTTAAGTTCTGTTCATTTATTTGCACTGTCATCAATCTTTGATTGCCCAATGAATGCAATTTCCTATAATATATGCTTTGATGTGCTACGTTTTTCCTTGTATGTCATACATTTGCTTAGCGTGCCTCGCATTCCAGCTAACTGGTTGCTAGGAAGCCAAAAAAAGCAGTGAAATTAATAGCTAGCACGAAGTGTCGTGGGCCCTTTATCAAGGATAGTGGCCCATTGCCCTTAATGGACCCCCTAATGGGCTCGTAGGGGCCAAAATTGTCTTGGGCCTTTGATTGATCGGATTTGGTCCTGTCCATGAATGGTCGTTGTAATGGGCTCAAATAATAGCTGGGCGGAAATCAACTTTGTCTAATTGGGCCTATAGACATGTTCGACCTTTAGCGGGCCCAATAAGTTGACGGGCCGTAACCAGGCCAAAAGCCCTATTGGGCCGCTATAATTGAAACGAGCCAACAGTTAATGCTTGGCCCAATTACCTATCTGGTCGTTAACATGCCGAAATCAAAGCGAGCAATAAGTGGGCCCATTCGATTTCACGGGCCGTTAATAGGCCAATACTAATGTCGGGTTGTATATGGCCCAACTGTGTTGGGGGCCTTTAGCAGGACGAAAGAGACAGCGGGCTGGTATTGGACCATGAAGAGCATGGGCTGCTAAGAGGCCAAAAGTCAGGTTGGACTGTATATGGCCTAACTGCGTTGTGGGCCTTTAGCAGGCCGAAAGAGAAACCGGGCTCGTATTAGACCATGAAGAGCATCGGCCGTTAAGAGGTCAAAACTCAGGTCAGACTGTAAATGGCCCAACTCTTGTATGGGCCGTTAACAGGCTGAAAGACACACCGGGCTGGAAATTGGCCCAACACTTGAATGGGTCGCTAAAAGGCCGAAAGTACATCCTGAAAATTGGCCCATCCCTTGAATGGGCTGTTAACAGGCCGAAATTACATCGGGCCGATATTGAGCCCAAATATATAGTGGGTTGTTAACGGGCTCGAACTGATGATGGGCTGCAATGGTGTCAAATAGTTAACGGGCCGTTGACGGGCCAAATTGGCACATCTTGTATGGGTCGTGGGCCTAATGGACCAGACACAAGTAGGCCCTATATGGGTCGGCCTGCTAATTTTGACTTGGTCGGCCTCTTTCACCTAAATGGGCCATTGTTGGGTCGTGCCACATGTCGACGTATCTAGGCGCCTCCCGTCCAATGAGTGGATGACATCTGTCCCAACGCTGAGCTGACACGTGGTTCCTCTGGCCATTGAGAATTTTACACATGGAAAATCCCCATTGGTCCGGGCTGTTAACTGGTTATCGGATCCAAATCGGAACCCGATAGCTTAACGACCCGTTACAGTGGATGCCACGTGTCGGTTACCCTTGACAAAAACACTTCCATGATGCTTCATTTATCGTCATGGAAGTGGACACTTCTGTGATGATAATTTCGGTATTGTCATGGAACACTTCTACGACAGCACATGTATGACTATTTTGATTCTGTCATAAAATCGTCATGGATGTACATGCATGACAAAAAACGTGACCTACTATGACAAACACGTACCATCACGGGAGTGTTTTTTTTTTGTAGTGAAGGGTGATGTCAACAATAATAACTCATGATCACTCATATCCAACTGGATATATATGCCTAGATCTTTCCCCACCACATGATGCTTACAAAAGAGGAAAATAAAAAGGAATAGAGGAGAACACTATTGACTCTTGCATAAAAAGTAAATACATAAAAGTAAAAGATAGGCCCTTCGCAGAGGGAAGCAGAGGTTGCCATGCGCCTTTTGTTTTTGGATGCAAAAGCTCTTAATGCAAAGGAACATCACTTTATATTGCCACTTGTGATAACAACCTTTATTATGCAGTCCGTCGCTTTTATTACTTTACCATCACAAGTTCGTACAAAGCTTGTTTTCCCTTGCACTAAAAGATCATACATATTTAAGAGGAATTTTTATTGCTTTATGCACCGATGAAAACTTACTTGAAGGATCTTATTCAATCCGTAGGTATGTATAGTGGACTCTCATGACATGAAACTGGTTTTAAAGTTTTTGGATGCACAAGTAGTATCTCTACTTGGTGCAGATTTTTGGCTAGCAAAGATATTGGGCAAGCACCACATGTTGGAGGATCTATGACAATATAACTTCTATGTGAATATAAGCAAACATAAATCATTATGTTGTCTTCCTTGTCCAGCATCAACAATTTGGCATAAAATACTTAATGGGGGCTCACAATCATAAAATATGTCCAAGATAGTGTATTTTCATGTGAATCTTCTCTTCCCTTATTAATTCTTTCATGAATTGCATTGACCAATGCTATCTTTGTCAACTTTCAATAAATTTTACCACTTATATTTTTCCTTATGTAATGTCATTACTTTCCATAAGATTAGCATATGATCTTTTTCATTATTTTCATTGCTAGGATTGAAACATAAAAGTAAAGAAGCAAAAACTCAAACTACTCTTTATTATATAACTCTCAACTCGATTACATAGATAGATAGATCACGAAAGTAGCACTCAAAAATAGATAATACTAAATTTTTATCCAACTAAATCACAAAATAACTAAGGATCAAACTAAAAATAGGTAAAGATAATAAAAGTGATGGTGATATGATACTGGGGCACCTCCCCCAAGCTTGGCACAAGCCAAGGGGAGTGCCTATACCCGTGTGCTCAAGTTTCTTTCTTCGGTGATGGCGGTGGTGATAAAGTAGTGAGCTTGTCCTTCATAATACTCATGAGTGCCTCCCTCAAACTTTGAATTTCCTGGAGAGATTGAAGAATTAACTCAGTGTTCCTCTCCACCGCAACCATAATGTGTTTATTCTCCGGTCCCCAATGGTTTATTGTTGCATCACTTTCTCTTGGACGAGATAAGTCCCAATTGGACGGTATGTGCATACGAGGAGTGTTTTCAATCCCATAGTTGTGAACCAAATTATGAAAATTGTTTTGATGTAACCTGTGTAAGGGCCTGCTAGGAGGAATCCCTCCCTGCACTTCATGATTCCCTTGATCATTCATCGGCCTCATGGCTTGACGGTGGTTCGGAGTAGTGGAGGTGCCAGCCAGCGTGCCCCTCTCGGAGGCCGGAGGCTGGACTCCAAGCGAGTTCCCTTCATCTTCTTCCATGGCAGCCTCCTCGGTTCCTTCTCTCCTTAGTTCCATCTGCAGCAACCAAGCATCATCTTCCATGTTGTTGGAGGAGGAAGAAGGCATGATGCCTGGCTTGATAGATCTGACAGAAAACAACACGAAACAAGAACGGAGGATATTTCCGCGGTGCGGTGGTCAAAACGTCTGGGAGTATATATAAAGAATTTTTATCTTGCAAAACAAGTATTCCAGAAGAAAACGGAGTCAGGAAGGCTCACGAGGGGCCCACAAGCCACCAGGGCGCGCCTGGTACCTTGTGGGCACCTGGGTGGCCCCCTCGGGTGTTTCTTATTTTTGTATTTTTTTCTAATATTCCAAAACTGACAGAAAGTATTTTTATGGAATTTTTGGAGTCGGTTGACTTACCGTATCACATACCTCTTCCTTTTCAGGGTTCTGGAGTGTTCTAGAAGGTCTCTTTTATGTATTCCTCCGATGTCATAGTTTGAATAATGTTAGTTTCAACATTAATAAACGTACCTGAGATATAATGCTTAATTCTTTGTCCATTGACCAACTTCGGATTAGTGCCTTCGGCATTATTCATCTTAATAGATCAGAGCGATAAACTTCTTTGATGATATATGGTCCTTCCCATTTGGAGAGAACTTTTCTCGCAAAAAATCTAAAACAAGAATTGTACAATAGAACATACTCACCCACTTTGAATTCCCATTTTTGGATTCTTTTATCATGCCATCTTTAACTTTTTCTTTAAAAAATTTGGCATTTTCGTAAGCTTGGGTTCTCCATTCATCTAATGAGCTAATATCAAATAACCTCTTTTGACCGGCAAGTTTGAAATCATTCTTTAATTGTCCAATATGCCTTATGTTCTAACTCAAGAGGTAAATGGCATGCTTTTCCATAGACCATTTTATATGGAGACAAACCCATAGGATTTTTATAAGCAGTTCTATAAGCCCATAATGCATCGTCAAGTTTCTTAGATCAATTCTTTCTAGATCCATTGACGGTCTTTTGCAAAATTAACTTTATTTGTCTATTGCTCAATTCAACTTGACCACTAGATTGAGGGTGATATGGGGATGCAATTCTATGGTTGACATCGTATTTAGCAAGCAGTTTACGGAATGCACCATGAATAAAATGTGAACCACCATCAGTCATTAAATATGTAGGGAATTCGAACCTCGGGAAAATAACTTCTTTAAGCATTTTAATGCAAGTGTTATGATCAGCACTACTAGTTGGAATAGCTTCTACCCACTTAGTAACATAATCAACAGCAACCAAAATATGTGTATACCCATTAGAGGAAGGAAAAATGTCCCATAAAATCAAATCCCCAAACATCAAATGGTTCAATAACAAGTGAATAATTCATAGGCATTTCCTGACGTACCAATATTACCAATTCTTTGACATTCATCACAAGATAATGTGGCACCCCAGCTCAGAGAAACCGGAACACCCCATATTCCAGCCCAGAGATCAAGTCTTCTGGAATACGGAACTGCTTGGCATAGAACAAATCAACTCTTATTACAAAGGATAAAGGTACAAAGGTCTGATGTTACAAAGGATCACATCAGCACGGCGACACTACGTCTGCTAAGGTAGCTCTATGCTAGCAGTGAAACAACTCGTAGTAGCGGGATAGCTTCTAGCAGCGGAACAACGACGACGGTGGTGAACTCCACTCCGCAGGGACTCTGGATGGGACATGATCTAGCTCGCATGATCGGTAACCTCGACAAGCAATCAATCATGGCATCACCTGCAATCTGGCATGACACGCCAGGTCAGTACTTTGAATGTACTTGCAAGCTGACAACAACCATATGCATCAAGGCAAACCAAGAACATAGCACTTAACAGGTTAAGTTATTAACAACTATGGTGAGCAAGCATCCATTAAGCCTGATATGGAACTACTAAATTACTGAGGAGCCAACATTTCTGATCTCAAGAACCATCTTACTCTTGGCTATCCGGCCAAGCGGTAAATCATCTCGATCACCTCATGATCAATACCTCCTCGTGATCACCGCGTGATCACAAACTGAAGGATCATCCTCAAGATCATCCCAATATCATCATCATCATCCAGCCAAGCTGTTACAGTTCAGATATAAGTTTATAAGTCATCTACAAGTCATTCTGTCATCATGTGTGTTGATCGAACGGTGTGACCTAGTACGAACTGTGTCCATGACTGAGGACGCGGCTATCTATAGTTTATACACACTCTGCAGAGGTTAGTATACTGTACCCACACCACAGAACCCATGGCCTCGTGCTCCCATTCGAGTGGACCAACGTCGTTCCGACAAAATCAATCTATTGCATGACACTCTCCCGGCCACTCCGACCAACTCCCCTTTGGGATAAGTCATGGGTGGCCCCGGATGCCACTCTAGACATCAAACGGCCATCGTCGTGGCAAAACAAAAATGGTCCCAAATGGGGACAAAGGGCCCTACACAACTACGGGCACACAAGGCTTATGGCCACTTACCTGGTCAGGGTAGCGCACGCACATAACCTTCCCTAGTTGGAGGCACCAGCGAGAGGCATGACAATAGACCGCATTAGGGCCTTCCCATAAAGGCAAATGTGGTTGCACTGGAAAAGCCCGGTTCGGTGGCACCTGACCAACGAAATGACGAAATTTGTCCCCAAGGTATAATGGTGATAACTGATACTCCGATATCATATATCCACCTGTAATCCAAGTCATAGCGATATCCAACAAATGATCCAAGGCATAATATAGACATATCATAATACTCCGAGGGTAGCATATTAACTAAGATCATGATGAATCCAAGCATAAGGATGCTACTAAACCGATAGTAATATCAAGATATAAAACTAAGATCCACATGGTAGCATCAAATCCAAAATAATACTCCAAAGCATAATATCAACTACTATCATGATGAAAATAATTATAGCCACTAACAATCCAATGGCAACATGTCATCCACAATCTGCAAAACATTAGCTCTAGAAATCCAAACACAATCATGGCAATAGCAAGATCAAGTATTACCCCCAAGAAATGCCATGAACAAATCATGTATAGCTAATGCAAATTTTAAATAAGTTCAAATAAATAAACCATGACATTGCATTGCAGTCATGCAAATGGAGGGTGTGGCTTGCCTGGGGCAGTGGATTCACCGGGAAGAAGTGCGAGAAGCTCGCGGAAAGAATCGCCGGAAAACTTTCTCTCTCAGAGGGGGCTGAATAAGGGAAGGGGCAAAATGGTCATTTTCAGAATGTTTCCAAATGGTGAAAATGATACTATCAGAACGGGCTCGGCGAACAGAGAAAGTGGGCTTTGGAATCACCTGAATCGGAGCTGTGAGTGAAAAGATATAAGGGTTTTTCTGCCAGAGACCTTTCTGTAAAAATTTGTCCACAAACATGTCCCTGACTGAAAAATAGAAAACATATTTGGTGAAATACGCTTTGCAGAATAGGAAAGCACATTCCTGCCCACAGCCGTTCCTGAATGCGCTTTCGGTTAGGGAAAACGTATCCCTAGGAATAAGCTTCCACTAATCCACGTCAGCGGGTTGGCTGGGTCAGCGTGCAGAGGCCGACAGGCGGGGCCCATGGGTAGGGGGGTCGTCGTCTTCATCCCCCCCCCCTCGCGCTCGCCCGTGGATCAGAGGGAGGCCGCCAGCGTTGATGCTCGTCCGGCCGACTCCGGCCATCTCCCGAGGAGCTCCGGCCACGGATGAGCTCATCTCGGAGAGACGCATCCAACGGTGCATGACTCGGACACCGAAGAGCTTGGAATCGAGCAGCGCAAGGGCCGCGGTGGATGACATCTTCGAGCAGAGGGGGTATCAGGGCTACAGCGCGCCAGCGGTTGAGGGGAAGGGGTGGGGAGCATCGCCGGAGTGCGGTGGTTTGTCTGGTGGTGGAAGAAGGGAGGGAGGGGCGCGGCATAGACCGAATTTAGCCGGGGGAGGGCGGCGGCCGTGGCGAGCAATGGAGACGAGGAGGGCAGCTCGAGCTCGGGGAAGTGGTTGGGCGGGGTTCTGGGAGGTGGTGGAGGCCGATGGTGAAGAGAGGCGTGGCCGGGGTGGCTTAAATAGGCGAGGGCGAGGTGCCCGTGACCGGAGTCCGCCGCGAAGGTTTGGTCAATGCTCTGGAAGGGATAGGGTTCACGGGGAGGCGTGCAGGTGACGGGAGAGGGCAGAGACTTGCACCGGAGCAGAGAATGGCTCCAAGGGAGAGGAGGAAGAAGACGAGGCGGCAACAGAGGCTGTCGATGCACAGTACGCCCGTGGGCGCGCGGCGGCTAGCGCCGGCGAGGAGGTTTCTGGAGGGGGCAGAGGGCTGGAGAGTGACGTGAGAGTAGAGGGAGTCAGGTCGGCAACAACGGACGTGCGGGCATCACCGGAGCGACGCGGCTTGACGCGGTGAGAGGCGCAGAGTGCGGCCGCAACGCACAGAGCGCGCGCAGTCACCACGAGACATGGCAGGGGGAGGACAAGAGAGCCTGGAAATTTATGTCTAGCGTGTTGTCTCTGCACCATGGGGACTGTAGGAAGTGATAGATCATCAAATGAAACCAAGGATGGATGTGAGGCATCACTGGAATGTTGATGTAGCAAACTTGGCTATATTACTGTGATCAATAGAGAAGGGCCAAGAGCCAAATTTGATGTCTGGGAGGTTTAGAGTAAGAAGGACTACAGTCCTATGAAGTTTGGAATGAAATGGACCAGAAAACAACATGGTTGCTTTGTAACTGTAAAATTGGTCAGAAGTTTGATTAAAATGATGCACTCACATGGAGTGAAGACTTGGGCTGAAATTTGGCAAGGCATAAGGATTTGGACATATAAAGGTGCTGTAAAAATTTCATACCAATTGGACATGCCAAAATGGTACTTCCTTCACAGTGTCCTTCTCTGTCCAGAAACTTGAGAAAATAATAGAGAAATATTGGCTTGATGAATTTATCCAAAATTTTGTGGAGAGGAGTTTTATGGGTAGGAGAATGCTCTGGTAAATGTTTAGCAATAATGAAGCAATATAAAATATACTTGCTTCACAACCTGTAAATATTGACAGAAGCAAAGATTTGATGGGGTGCTCACATAGATTATTGGATGGAGCTAAAATTGGGTAGAGAGTCATGATTTGAGCGTATTTAGGGTCTTGCAAAATTTTAGCTCATTTGGATACACCTAGCTAGTACTTGCTTCAACAAGCCTTCCATCGGACAGAAACTTTGGAAAATTGCTGAGGAAGATTGGCTAGGCAAATAGAGCTGAATTTTGGCATGAAGCAAATATTTTGATGTAAGATGCCCAAAAAGTTTGGGAGCAATCAAGAAAATATAGGTGGCACTTCCTTCACAGAAGGCCACTCTGGACAGAAATGAAGAAGGAATATTGCTGAATTATTTTTGGGCTAGGAAAGGAAAGTTTGGACATATTTGGGGCACATATGATCCAAACAAATTATGAGAATTATTTTGAAATTTTGTGGAAGACAGAAACATAGGTTGCTTCACAACCTAGGTCAGACAGGATTATTCCTTTAATAGAAAAAGGAATATTCAAAAGAAAAGAATTTGTGGTTGGGCTAAGATGGAAATGACATGGCCTTGGGAATAATTTGAGATTGACAAGCCATTATGGACAGGAGGAAGAGGTAATCTTCCCATGTTTCCAGACCACACAGCCACAGAAAACAAATCCAAAGAAATTCAAAAGAAAAAGAAAGGGCCAAAATCCAGGGTGTTACAAACCTTCCCCCTTTAAAGAAATCTCATCCTCGAGATTTGGTTGCTCAGGGAACAAGTATGACTTGAGGACACCGTTTCCAACTCGGGTATCCTTTTTTCCTTTGTATATTGTTCCCTCCTAAATTTCATATGATCTGATTACTTTGCTCGGGGTGGTTTGCTTCACCGTTCCCAAAATTCTGGCGGATCTGTCCTCATGTGCCAAATTTGATGTTGACTTTGATTTGTTCATATCTGCCGGTAATATCCAAAGAATCGGAAAATAACTTTCCGGTGGGTACAATACCTTTTTGTTCCTTTTGTCGGGTTGTTTAAATAAATGCATGTCCTCCGGGTTTGAACAGTGCTGAGAGTCATAGCCATTCTCCTGATGGAATCTGATTGCCCATAGGTGGTAGCGCATCATCTGTGTGTGTTTCTTTATCTTGAGCTTGAAATCTGTACTGAAGATTCGAATGTCTCCGGTCATGAGTAATGAAAAGGGGTGTACCCTTATAACGGTACCATACCTCAAACAGTAGCATCTCGAGGCTGTACTGACTATTGTTCTGGTGGGAAGATACCTTTCATGGCCGGCTGTCATTGCCTTTAGTTTCACAATTGGGAATACAAGATCTGAGCTAATTGTTCGGCTTTTGGCTTACCCATGCTGTTGGTATATTCATAGGAAATCATGGGCTCAAGCTAACTTGGGTGTCCGGGCCATGATTGTTGGGCAAGAGCCTTCATACCTTTGCTGCCAGTTTTACTCCTTGATTTATTTTCTTCGTCTGGATTCCTTGCTAAAATAGCTTGGTGACATATGTCCTCGATCATTCTTGTGACCATAGATGTTGTTGGTACTTCATTCCATATTGTTCTTGCTCAAGACATGGGTCCTTATCAACATGACCCGTACATGGGGCAGGTAGTTGTACGGAGCTCGTTGTTGTGGCCAATCATACAATATGGTGAGAAGAGTTCATGATATCACCTTGCCGGGTGCGGGGGATATTGACTTTGGTGACTACTGTCTAGGTGGTTGATCCTGCGTTGTCTGCTTCCACAACTTGTCGATTCTTGCATCACATGAAATGTATATCTGACTTTCTTTCTTTGGCATAGCTCATGCGGTGATTGGATTCCTACCTCCCTTCGGTAGATCCGCATGAACATAGCTGAATCCTCATATGAGTGACTTGCATGACCTGTGCTGCATGCTCACCATACATATGGAAGTAGATGTAGCTGAACATAATATTATTGAGGTAGACCTGTGTCTTGATGGATTTGTGCTTCTGACAAATTTGTTGCGAATCTGATTCTTGAACTGTACTGCCATATACTGCCAGCTCACTGTGTAATATCTGATAACAGTGTGTAGTGTTGTACTAAAGAAGGCTGGGTAGCTTATGTTGGAAGCTATCCAAGTGGTTTGCTAACGAAGGCTGGATATCTTATGCTCGAAGCTTTTGCCGTGGTAGCGTGCTGGAGAAGGCTGGGTTCCGTACCTAAGAAGCTTCTCCTTTGGTTTCTTGTCGAGAAAAATTCACTGCCTTGTGTCAGAAGCTTTTTCTGAGGTATCTTGATATGGAAGACTGGGTATCTTGGACCGGAAGTTGTCCATGTATCTTACAGAGGAAGATTGAGGAACCCTGCATCATAAGCTTCTTCCGGTAGCATGTGAAGGAAGGCTGAGCTTCTTACCAAAAGTTTCATACGGTGATATGCGGACTGAATACCATACACATATCCATAATATTTTTGTGTCTAGTTACTTGTATGAGAGGAATTGTCTGACTGTCTCCCTTGCTAAATACTGAAATCATAACAAATTCTGGCTTTCTTCTGGAATATAACATATTCCAAGTTTCATTCCTGTCTGAACCAAAACTTTATACAGGAACCATACCTTTGTCTGAAAATATGTTGTTGGTCTTGTACCTGACTTGTCTCCCTGCTGGTCTGATCATTACAGTGGTAAAGGTTGCACAACTGATGCCAACTTGATACTGATAGTCAATCCAGGATACCCTTTATATATACCGAGCAGATATTCCCAACATAATGCAGTCAACTGAGAATGCCATACTGTTGAGCCGAGCTTCCCAATATTTGAAATCCTTGCTTCTTCGAGTCCGGTGCGTGTTGATGAGCAACTTTCATCAGGGAAAAATAAGGTAACAATGAGGGCCCAAAAAGAAGCAAATGAAATAACTCAACCAAACAAAAACATACGAAAGGCATTAAAATCACACACAAGCAATATCACATATTACTGCTATGCACACAATATGCATGCCTACTTAAGCACACAAATATCGCGGGAACTCAGGTTCTACGATCTAACATGCTGTGACAGTGTGCACAAGGACGAATCAATGTGTGGAAGAGTTGGTGTAAACATCACTACATCAAGTGCTGGCTCAGCAAGGTAACATCCTTGACTGGCTCGAAGGTGAGGACGTACTCAGTGACCATGTAGCAGGACACGAATGTCATGGCCACATCATCATCAAGCGGACGGAAGGGATCCGTACTCGTCCAAGGAATAGGATAGCGGGGAAAGCTGAGTCTGCTGACATTGCGCTTTCTTGATGACTAAGATCATTAAGGGTTGCCAACACGACAAGATAAAAGGCATGATCCGGGGCAGAAGCATGTCTACCGTCGAAATGATAGGTGTGGCTGGAAGAAATACATCGGCGTGATACCTGAGCACCATTCCTGAAAACAGTGTCATAAACACTTAACATCACTCTACTGGGACAGAGCTGACGCCAAACACCGAAGAACATGCAAGAAAGGAAAACTGGAGGGATGCAAGGGCTGAGCTGTAGTGGATCCGAACTGATGCCAGCTACACTCACAAGATCAAATCATTAGTAGCAAAACAATAAGGCTACATGCATGCTATGCAACAAAAAAATGCAACAACCATATGCAGCAAACAAGATAGACTCTATACTACCAGTTTCTACCACTTGCGCTGACTAGGGCGTCCTACAGCCAGACCTGCTCTGATACCAAGCTCTGTGGCACCCTGGCTTAGAGAAACCGGAACACCCCGTATTCCAGCCCAGAGATCAAGTCTTCTGGAATATGGCACTGCTTGGCATAGAACAAATCAGCTCTTATTACAAAGGATAAAGGTACAAGGGTCTGATGTTACAAAGGATCACATCAGCACGGTGACACTACGCCTACTAAGGTAGCTCTATGCTAGCAGCAGAACAACTCGTAGTAGCGGAATAGCTTCTAGCAGCGGAACAACGACGACGGTGGTGAACTCCACTCCACAGGGACTATGGCTGGGACACGATCTAGCTCGCACGATCAGTAACCTCAACAAGCAATCAATCACGGCATCACCTACAATCTGGCATGACATGCCAAGTCAGTACTTTGAACGTTCTTGCAAGCTCACAACAACCAAAAGCATCAAGGTAAAACAACAACATAGCACTTAACAGGTTAAGTTATTAACAACTATGGTGAGCAAGCATCCATTAAGCCTGATATGGAACTACTAAATTACTGAGGAACCAACATCTCTGATCTCAAGAACCATCTCACTCTTGGCTATCCGGCCAAGCGGTAAATCATCTCGATCACCTCATGATCAATACCTCCTCGTGATCACCGCGTGATCACAAACTAAATGATCATCCTCAAGATCAACCCAACATCCTCATCATCATCCTGCCAATCTATTATTGTTCACATATAAATTTATAAGTCATCTAAAAGTCATTCTGTCATCATGTGTGTTGATCGAACGGTGTGACCTAGTACGAACAGTGTCCATGACCGAGGACGCGGCTATCGATAGTTTATACACACCCTGCGGAGGTTAGTACACTGCACACATGATATGTCCATTTTGCATCATGCTTTTATATTGATATTTATTGCATTGTGGGCTGTTATTACACATTATGGTACAATACTTATGCCTTTTCTCTCTTATTTTACAAGATTTATATGAATAAGGAGAATGCCGACAGCTGGAATTCTGGACCGGAAAGTAGCAAATCTGAGAGACCTATTCTGCACAACTCCAAAAGTCCTGAAAATTTACGGAGAATTATTTTGGAATACATAAAAAATATTGGGCGAAGAAATACCAGAGGGGGACCCACCAGGTGGCCACAAGCCTGGGGGCGCGCCCCTAGGGCTTGTGGGCCCCCTGGCAGGTCTCTGATACATCTCCAACGTATCTATAATTTATGAAGTATTCATGCTGTTATATTATCATTCTTGGATGTTTTACAATCCTTTTATAGCAACTTTATATCATTTTTTGGGACTAACCTATTGACACAGTGCCCAGTGCCAGTTGCTGTTTTTTGCTTGTTTTTTACTTCGTAGGAAATCAATATCAAACGGAGTCCAAACGCAGCAAAAAAATTTGGAGAATTTTTTTTGACCAGAAGACCCAGGATGGGCTAAAAAGTAATAGAGGGGAGGCCTGAGGTGGGCACAACCCACCTGGGCGCGCCCAGGAGCCCAGGCGCGCCCAGGGGGTTGTGCCCCCCTCGGTGACCTCCCGCACCACCTCTTCGCCCTATAAATTGCCAAATATTCCAAAAACCCTCGGGGTAACCCTAGATCAGAAGTTCCGCCGCCGCTAGCCTCTGTAGCCACGAAAAACAAATCTAGACCCCGTTCCGGCACCCTGCCGGAGGGGGAAATCATCACCGGTGGCCATCTTCATCATCCCGGCAGCCACCATGATGAGAAGGGAGTAGTCCACCCTCGGGGCTGAGGGTTTGTACCAGTAGCTATGTGTTTAATCTCTCTCTCTCTCATGTTCTTGAGATGGCACGATCTTGATGTATCGCGGGCTTTGTTAATATAGTTGGATCATATGGTGTTTTCCCCTCTCTATCTTGTTGTGATGAATTGAGTTTTCCCTTTGAGATTTCGTTGTTATCGGATTGAATACTTTTATGGATTTGAGAGCACTTGATGTATGTCTTGCTATGAATACCCATGGTGACAATGGGGTATCATATTGATTCACTTGATATGTGTTTTGGCACTCAACTCGCGGATTCCCAAGGTGACATTGGGGTAATCTATGCATAGGGGTTGATGCACGTTCTCATCTATGTTTCTCTGGTAGAAATCTTGGGGCACTCTTTGAGGTTCTTTGTGTTGGATTGAGTATTATGAATCTGAAATTGTTTGATGCATATCGTATAATCAACTCACGGATACTCGCGGTGACATTGGAGTATTTAGGTGACATTAGAGTTGGTCGATGTGTATCATATGGTGTTATTTTAGTATGAACTCTTGGTTAGATCAATCGGAAAGAATAGCTTGGTGTTATTTTAGTATGAACTCTACGATAGATTGATCGGAAAGAATAGCTTTGAGGTGGTTTCATACCCTACAAACAATTTCTTCTTATGTTCTCCGCTAGATAGGAACTTTGGAGTGATTCTTCATCGCACGTTGAGGGATGGTTATATGATCCAATTATATTAGCATTGTTGAGAGATTGCACTAGCAAAAGTACGGACCCTAGGCCTCATTTTCAAGCATTGCAATACCGTTTGTGCTCCGTTTTATCAATTGCTACCTTGCTGTTTTTTATTGTTCCTATTACAAAAATCAATATCTACTATCATTACTACGCTTGTATCACCATCTCTTCGCCGAACTAGTGCACCTATACAAATTAAAATTGTATTTGGTGTGTTGGGGACACAAGCGACTCTTTGTTATTTGGTTGCAGGGTTGTTTGAGAGAGACCATCTTCATCCTACGCCTCCCACGGATTGATAAACCTTAGGTCATCCACTTGAGGGAAAATTGCTACTGTCCTACAAAACTCTGCGCTTGGAGGCCCAACACAAGTCTACAAGAACAAGTTGTGTAGTAGGCATCAAGCTCTTTTCTGGTGCCGTTGTCGGGGAGGTGAGTGCATGAAGGTATATCTTTAGATCTTGCAATTGAATCTTTTAGTTTCTTGTTTTATCACTAGTTCGGTTTATAAAAGAAAACTACAAAAAAATGGAATTGAAATGCCCTCATATTATTCATCTTTATCATGTCTTTCTTCAAAATGATGGAAAGGAAAATTGTGCTCAATTGATAGAAGAAGAATTCGATAAAATGTTTGGCATGAATGATGAGCATGATTGCAATGTTGTTAGTATGAATTCTTTGAATATCCAAAATTCTAATGATGATTGCACAAGTCATGACAATTTTTTTTCTTATAAGCATGTCAATTTTTGTGGAGTGGAAAGACTTTGTGAAGACGTGCCTTATAGGGAAGATAGATTTTGTAAGAAGCATAAACATGATAGAACCAACTTTTTGCTCAAAGTGATAGATGAATTTGCTACAAAATTATGTTCTCTTTGTCCTATTACTTGTGAACTTTGCAATAAGGTTGGTCATCTTAATTTCCAATGCAAACTTTTTCATGATCAAATCATGGCCAAATATTGTAATGATTTGATCACCCTTGAACTTTATAATGAGCTTTGTCTATTTTTGGGGAGTGAAGAATTGACACATAAAAATATTTGGTTTGAAGTATTCATTCTCACGGACGACATTGAAACTAATCTAAAAAATATCTATATGTTTTGCATGGTAAATTGCAATGAGAATACTTATATTGCCAACTATAGAAAGATGGGAAAATCAATAGAATATAAAAGGAATACTAATGAAAGGGTAAAGATTTCTGCTTTCCCTCCTATTGTCTCTCATGATGAAAGAGGTGACGAGGAGGAGCTCCCTATTCAACCAATCTCATCAATAAGAAGCTCGAAAAATTTAATTAAACCCACACATGATGTGGTGAAGAAGAAGAAAAGAAGAAAGAATATAGGTAAAAAGGTATCTCTCCCAAATAATGTAGCTCCTATTATTGTTGTGCCTCATGAAAATGAATCAAAAATAATTGTGGAAGATGATGCACTTGATGATGATATTGCTTCTTTGTCTTATGGCACAATGTCCGAGAGCACTATTGATGATGATTTTGTTATGCCTATTGCTTGTTGTGATGATTATGATTGGGAAGATAACGATACTTCTTATAATCTTGGAAATCTTTTTGGCACCAACTTGGGAAATTATGATGATAGCAATTGTTATACCATTGGTGCTAGTCATACTATTAATGATGAGAGTGATTATGCTTATGATATGCCAAGCCACAAGCTTGGGGATGCTATGTTTGATGAGAATGACATGTTTGAGAATTTATTTTCTGCAATTAATGTTTGTCCCAAGCTTGGGGATGATATGCTCAATGAAGATGATCTTTTTAGCCCCCCTACTTTTAATGATCAAATTTGCTATGATGATTGCATGCCTCCTATCTATGATGAGAACAAACTTGCTACTTATGATGATTATTGTGATGATACTTATGTTATAAAAAGTAGTGATAATTATTGTCATGATTTTGAATATCCTTTTACTGAACATTACACTTTTAATGTGGAAACAATTTTTAGTATTCGAGTTTCATATGATACTCCCACTATTGTGAATGAGAATAAAATTGCTTATATGGAGAGTAATAAATTTTCTATGCTTTTGGATCATGAAAAGAATGCTTGATGTGATGGTTATATTGATGAATCTATTCATGATGCTACTGAAAATTATTATGAGAGAGGAACTTATGATTCATGATGCTCTTGTTATGTTTCAATTCTTATCTTTTATGCAAGCATCATTGAAATCGTCATGCCTAGCTAAAAGGCATTAAAGAAAAACGCTTGTTGGGAGATAACCCAAAACTTTTACCTACTGTTTTTGTATGTTCACATGATCTGTAGTAATCATGTTTTATAGCTTTTGTTTCAATAAAGTGCCAAGTAAAGCCTTTGGGATAGTGTGGATAATAGTTGACTTGATTCTGTGCAAAAACAGAAACTTTTGTGTCCAGTACAGAAATTCCTATCTTTTACTGGAACGTGGAAAAATTCTGAATTTTTTACAGTTGATGGGTATAAAAAATTTCTACGTTATCCTAATTTTGCAGAATTTTTTGAGCTACATAAGTATGACCTCAATTCAGATCTTTACATACTGTTCTGTTTTTGACAGATTCTGTTTTCAATGCATAGTTTGCTTGTTTTCTAGTTTCTATGGCTTATATTGCTCAATATAAATTGTGGAAATGATAAGGTACAGTAGTAATTGTGTGAGAACAATTATGAATCTTGTCTTTCACAGTACCAAAGTGAATGATTTGTCTTTATCATACTAACATATCTCACGAAGTTCCGTTAAGTTTTGTGTGATTGAAGTTTTCAAGTTTTGGGTCAGATATCGATATGAGGAGAATAAGGAGTGACAAGACCCTAAGCTTGGGGATGCCCAAGGCACCCCCAAGGTAATATTCAAGGAAGATCCAAGCAACTAAGCTTGGGGATGCCCCGGAAGGCATCCCCTCTTTCGTCTCCAACATTATCGGTAACCTCACTTGGAGCTATGTTTTCATTCGTCACATGTTATGCTTTTTGCTTGGAGCATCATTTTATTTTATTATGAATTGCTTTCTGTTATTTGGAATAATATTTTATATCTTTTACTTCAATAAAAATGTCAAGTATAGCCTTTGCCATGCTTATTTTGCAAGTATATGTATTGCTGTTTGAAAACAGAAAGTTGCACGCTATTCCGTGAATTCTTGAGAAAAGTCAGAATGTGATAAAATGTTGAAATTTCTCGCACAATAAGACATGATAAATTTTATAAAGTGTGGTAAATTTTCAGAATTTTTTATGTTAGGGAAGTATTAGGATAATTGAACTCTTTACAAACTGTTCTGTTTAGACAGATGGCTGTTATGTTCGCATTGTTTGCATATGTTTGCTTGTTTAATGATTCTATTTGAGGATAGGAGTATTAAATATGCAGCGGCATTTAGTATGCAATGTTGAATAATAATTTTAGTGATTTGCTACAGTATAGAATGATAAGGTTTTTGCATTGATTTATACTAACTTATCTCACAAGTTCTTGTTGAGTTCTGTGTGGATGAAGTTTTTAAGATTTAGGGAAACCGTGATATAAAAGGAATTAAAGAGACAAAAAATCTCAAGCTTGGGGATGCACAAGGCAACCCAAGTTAATAATCGAAGAAGTCTCAAGCATCTAAGCTTGGGGATGCCCCGGTAGGCATCCCACCTTTCTTCATGAACAACTATAGGTTAGTATCGGTTGAGCTTAAGTTTTTGCTTCTTCACATGAGTTGTGATTTTCTTAGAATGTCATTTTATTTTGTTTTGCTTGTTGTTTTAATAAAATAATTAGATCTGAAGTTTTTAAAAAAGAGAGAGTCCTCAAATAGCTACCCATTTACTTAACTACTCGCTTGATCTTCACTTATATCTTTTTGGAGTAGTTTGTCATTTATTCTTGTGCTTCACTTATATCCTATGAGTAAATTGTTAAATGAATTGAATATCATGAAGTTGAAATTATATGTTCATATCATGCCTAGTAGTAGCTTCACATTGGGTTTAGAGAGTGAAATCTTTTGAAGCTTGACAATCACAATATTGGTCATACAAGCGATTCATGAATGATTAGTATAAGGAAGAGAACTTTCACATACAAATATATTATCTTGGACATCTTCTATGACTGTGAATACCCATTAATTATTTTCAAACTTGAGAAAATTAGTCGAAGTTGGACAAGGAAGACAACATAATGAGTTATGGTTGTGTATATTTGCATAGAAGTTATATTGTTATGGATCCTCCAACATGTGGTGTTTGCTTAGGATCTTTTGCTAGCCAAAAATTCGTACTAAGTAGAGATACTACTTGTGCATCCAAAAACCCTTAACCCAGTTTCTTGCCATGAGTGTCCACCATACCTACCTATGGATTGAATAAGATCCTTCAAGTAAGTTGTCATCGGTGCATAAAGTAATAAAAATTGCTCTTAAATATGTTTGATCTTTTATTGTAAGGGAAAATTGAGCATTGTACGAACTTGTGATGGCAAAGTAATAAAAGTGACGGACTGCATAATAAAGGTTTCGATCATAAGGGGCAATATAACGTGACGTTCCTTTGCATTAAGAGCATGGGCATCCAAATAAAAAGCGCATGACAACCTCTGCTTCCCTCTGCGAAGGGCCTATCTTTTACTTTTCAGTATTTACTTTTATGCAGGAGTCAATAGAATGCATTCTCCTTTCAACCTCAGTTATTCTCTAGTTGGCAAGCATCATGTGGTGGGGAAAGATCTAGGCACATATGACCAGTCAAATATATTTGATCATGATTTATTATTGTTGACAATTATCTCTATGATAAATGAGTTGGGAGGCGAAATATTAAGCCCCTATCTTTCTATGTGTTCGATGGATGCCATTTATTCTAAGAATATGCATTGAGTACTAGCAATCATAGAAGACTATATGATGATTGAGTATGTGGAGCTCTTACTTAGAGTCTGTTGAATAAGTTGAATTGCAATTGTTTGGTGACTAAGAATATAGGTTGTTGAGTTTCAAGAGAATTCATTGTTTGAACCTTAACTTGTGAATTGGTTGCTACTTTAACATGAGAAGTTTAATGAGAAAGAATTTCTATTATGATGCTAGGAAAAGTGATTGAAATTATCGTTGATCAAACTTATGCACTTTGCTAGCATTCACACTTCATAAATTATTTCCTTTATCATTTACCTACTCGAGGACGAGTAGAAATTAAGCTTGGGGATGCTGATACGTCTCCAATGTATCTATAATTTATGAAGAATTCATGCTGTTATATTATCATTCTTGGATGTTTTACAATCATTTTATAGCAACTTTATATCATTTTTTGGGACTAACCTATTGACATAGTGCCCAGTGCCAGTTGCTGTTTTTTGCTTGTTTTTTACTTCGCAGGAAATCAATATAAAACGGAGTCCAAACACAGTGAAAATTTTTGGAGAATTTTTTTGGACCAGAAGACCTAGGATGGCCTAAAAAATTACCAGAGGGGAGGCCCGAGGTGGGCACAACCCACCTGGGCGCGCCCAGGGGGTTGTGCCCCCCTCGGTGACCTCTCGCACCGCCTCTTCGCCCTATAAATTGCCAAATATTCCAAAAACCCTCAGGGTAAGCCTAGATCAGAAGTTCCACCGCTGCAAGCCTCTGTAGCCATGAAAAACAAATCTAGACCCCGTTCCGGCACCCTGCTGGAGGGGGAAATCATCACCGGTGGCCATCTTCATCATCCCTATGGCCAGCATGATGAGGAGGGAGTAGTCCACCCTCGGGGCTGAGGGTTTGTACCAGTAGCTATGTGTTTAATCTCTCTCTCTTGTGTTCTTGAGATGTCACGATCTTGATGTATCGCGGGCTTTGTTAATATAGTTGGATCATATGGTGTTTTCCCCTCTATCTTGTTGTGAATTGAGTTTTCCCTTTGAGATTTCGTTTTATCGGATTGAATACTTTTATGGATTTGAGAGCACTTGATGCATGTCTTGCTATGAATACCCGTGGTGACAATGGGGTATCATATTGATTCACTTGATATGTGTTTTGGCACTCAACTCGCGGATTCCTGAGGTGACATTGTGGTAATCTATGGATAGGGGTTGATGCACGTTCTCATCTTTGTTTCTCCGGTAGAAATCTTGGGGCACTCTTTGAGGTTCTTTGTGTTGGATTGAGTATTATGAATCTGAAATTGTTTGATGCATATCGTATAATCAACTCATAGATACTCGCGGTGACATTGGAGTATCTAGGTGACATTAGAGTTCGTTGATGTGTGTCATATGGTGTTATTTTAGTACGAACTCTTGGTTAGATCGATCAGAAAGAATAGCTTGGTGTTATTTTAGTACGAACTCTATGATAGATTGATCGGAAAGAATAGCTTTGAGGTGGTTTCGTACCCTACAGACAATTTCTTCTTATGTTCTACGCTAGATAGGAACTTTGGAGTGATTCTTCATCGCACGTTGAGGGATGGTTATATGATCCAATTATATTAGCGTTGTTGAGAGATTGCACTAGCGAAAGTATGGACCCTAGGCCTCATTTTCAAGCATTGCAATATCTTTTGTGCTCCGTTTTATCAATTGCTACCTTGCTTTTTTTATTGTTCCTATTACAAAAATCAATATCTACTATCATTACTACGCTTGTATCACTATGTCTTCGCCAAACTAGTGCACCTATACAAATTACCATTGTATTTGGTGTGTTGGGGACACAAGAGACTCTTTGTTATTTGGTTGCAGGGTTGTTTGAGAGATACCATCTTCATCCTACGCCTCCCACGGATTGACAAACCTTAGGTCATCCACTTGAGGGAAAATTGCTACTGTCCTACAAAACTCTACGCTTGGAGGCCCAACACAAGTCTACAAGAACAAGTTGTGTAGTAGACATCAGTCTTCGGTGTCCATCTTCTGCTATATGAAGGGTTTTTACCTGGAAAAAATTAGAAGGAAGCTTTCAGGACGAAGCGCCGCCGTCTCGAGGCGGAACCTGGGCAGAAGCAATATAGGGCTCCGGCAGAGCTGTTCTGCCGGGGAAACTTCCCTCCGGGAGGGGGAAATCAAAGCCATAGTCATCACCAACGATCCTCTCATCGAGAGGGGGTCAATCTCCATCGACATCTTCACCAGCACCATCTCCTCTCAAATCCTAGTTCATCTCTTGTATTCAATCTTTGTGTCAAAACCTCAGATTGGTACCTGTGGGTTGCTAGTAGTGTTGATTACTCCTTGTAGTTGATGCTAGTTGGTTTATTCGGTGGAAGATCATATGTTCAGATCCTTAATGATATTTATTACCCCTCTGATTATGAACATGAATATGCTTTGTGAGTAGTTACGTTTGTTCCTGAGGACATGGGAGAGGTCTTGTTATAAGTAATCATGTGAATTTGGTATTCGTTCGATATTTTGATGAGATGTATGTTGTCTTTCCTCTAGTGGTGTTATGTGAACGTCGACTACATGACACTTCACCATGATTTGGGCCTAGGGGAAGGCATTTGGAAGTAATAAGTAGATGATGGGTTGCTAGAGTGACAGAAGCTTAAACCCTAGTTTATGCGTTGCTTCGTAAGGGGCAGATTTGGATCCACATGTTTCATGCTACGGTTAGATTTATCTTAATTCTTCTTTTGTAATTGCTGATGCTTGCGAGAGGGGTTAATCATAAGTGGGAGGCTTTTCCAAGTAAGGACAGCACCCAAGCATCGGTCCACCCACATATCAAATTATCAAAGTAACGAACGCGAATCATATGAGCATGATGAAAACTAACTTGACAACAATTCCCATGTGTCCTCGGGAGCGCTTTGCTTTATATAAGAGTTCGTCCAGGCTTATCCTTTGCTACAAAAAGGATTGGGCTAGCTTGATGCACCTTTGTTACACTTGTTACTCGTTACGAATTGTCTTATCACAAAACTATCTGTTACAGATAATTTCAGTGCTTGCAGAGAATACCTTGCTGAAAACTGCTTGTCATTTCCTTCTTCTCCTCGTTGGGTTTGACACTCTTATTTATCGAAAGGACTACGATAGATCCCCTATACTTGTGGGTCATCAAGACTCTTTTCTGGCGCCGTTGCCGGGGACTGAATCGCCTTTGGTAAGGAAACATTTATATTATGTGCTGAAATTTACTGTCACTTGTTACTGTGGAACATCATCCTTTGAGGGGTTTGTTCGGGGTATCTTCACCCCGACCGGAAGAGCAAAGAGTTTCCCCTCAACCTACTGCACCTACTAAAAATATTTATTATGAAATTCCTTCGGGTATGATAGAGAAACTGCTAGCTAATCCTTATGCAGGAGATGGAACACTACATCCTGATTTGCATCTAATCTATGTGGATGAAGTTTGTGGATTATTTAAGCTTACAGGTTTGCCCGAGGATGAAGCCAAGAAGAAGGTCTTCCCTTTATCTTTGAAGGAGAAGGCATTGACATGGTACAGGCTACACGATGATATTGGGACTTGGAATTACAACCGATTGAAATTGGAATTTCATCAGAAGTTTTATCCTATGCATCTGGTTCATCGTGTTCGGAATTATATATATAATTTTTGGCCTCATGAAGGAGAAAGTATTGCTCAAGCTTGGGGGAGGCTTAAGTCAATGTTATATTCATGCCCCAATCATGAGCTCTCAAGAGAAATTATCATTCAGAATTTTTATGCTCGGCTTTCTCATAAAGATCAATCCATGCTCGATACTTCTTGTACTGGTTCTTTTATGAAGAAGACTATTGAATTCAAATGGGATCTCTTGGAAATAATTAAACGCAACTCTGAAGATTGGGAACTCGACGAAGGTAAGGAGTCAGGTATAAACCTTAAGTTTGATTGTGTTAAATCTTTTATGGATACCGATGCTTTTCATGAATTTAGCACTAAATATGGACTTGACTCTGAGATAGTAGCTTCTTTCTGTGAATCATTTGCTACTCATGTTGATCTCCCTAAGGAGAAGTGGTTTAAATATCATCCTCCCATTGAAGTAAAAATAGTAGAACCTATTAAAGCTAAAGAGGAAACTATTACTTATAATGTTGATCCTGTTATTCCTACTGCTTACATTGAGAAACCACTTTTCCGTGTTAGGATAAAGGAACATGCTAAAGCTTCAGCTGTGGTTCGTAAGAGTTATACTAGAACACCTACACCCCCGAAACAAATTAAAGTTGAACCTAGTATTGCGGCAAGGGCCAAGAATGCCCGGCCATGCCTCGTATTCTCACTCGGGCACCATCCAGGTCAAACCGCCTCACAAAAGACTGTCGGGAACTCAGGTCCACCTCTACTGGGCGGTATCGCCTGTCCCTCCAGTCCTGCAGTTAAAGTAACTCCCTCGGGTCGCCCTCGGGGCCGACCCATTTCTAACAGGGTGCAGGGGTAAAGTCACAGTAGCCGTGTGTCCATAACATCAAGGGAATCCGAGGTATCACCCTCGACGGATACCCTCTCGATGTAACTGTCAAGGTGAACGTAGGAGGATTCACCCTCGATGGGTTCACACTTGATGTGTTGTACGACCGCGTCGTTATCGGCAGTGGTGAAGGAGGAATCACCCTCGATGACCACGACCAAATAGCTACTCTACAGGGTTAACATCAGAAGTGCTATAAGAGGTTTCACCCTCGGCACTCGATAGTAACGCTGCAGTGTCGTTAGAACTAAGGGGGGTGATGTGCGGTGCCGGGGCCTGGTCTTCAATCCCGTTGATCGGGTCTTCTGATAATCCAGCGGGGCAGTCGGGACTAGTGGGGTCACGGATAGGTCTCAACCCAGCCTATACTAAGCAGTTTAGGACAAGCAGGTAAGGTATCAATAGTAGGTTACAATAAACAGGCTATGCATCAGAATAGGTAAAGCAGTAGCAGCAGCAATTCTAATGCAAGCATGAGAAAATAGAATGGGCGATATCGGGATGATCAAAAGGGGGGCTTGCCTGGTTGCTCGGCGGCAAGGGCAAGGTCGTCAATGGTGGCATCGGGCTCTTGAGTTGCGTCGGTCTCGGGGAGGACGTCGGTGTCAGGGTCTACCGAGAGAGAAGAGGAGGAGGAAACAATATAAATACACAGCAAACATGAGCAACACAATGTACGATATGACAATATGCAGTGCCGGGGTATCCTAACGTATGGTTGCACGTCACCGAGGGAGGGGGAATCCATCCGGGAATGTTTTCCCGGTTTCGGACATTTGTCAGACAGATGACCGGAGGGGAACGGTTCCATGTTCGGATAGTTAGGGATGTGTGACGGACGAACAGACCGCGCATTCGGATTCGTCTCGTCGTTCTAAGCAACTTTCATGTACAAAGTTTTTCCATCGGAGTTACGGATTATTTTCTATGATTTTCTAAAGTTTAAACTAAATTCTGAAATTATTTAAATTAGAAAATGTATTATTGCATCTGCATGATGTCATGCTGACATTAGTAGTCAACGTGACTATTGACTGGTCAATTTGACCAGTGGGTCCCACATGTCATTATCTGTTTAGTTAATTAACAGTTTAATTAAGTTAATTAGTCGTTAAATTAATTTAAACTTAATTAGTTTTAATTAAAGAGAATTAATTAGGTTAATTAAATATTTAGTTTAACTAACAGAATTAATTAAGTTAATTAATTATTTAATTAATTAACTAATTAATATATATTTTTATTATTAATTACTTTCTTTTTAATTTCTTTTCTTTTTCTTTTTATCTAAAACGTTTCAGGGGTTGGGCCCCGTTCGTCAGCGGGCCAGGGGCGGACACGTCCACGGCTAGCCCCTTTCGGGCGCCGGACACGTTCATCCGGCCAGGGTCAAACATGCGCGCGAGCTCGCAGAGAGCCGGCGCGGCGGCCAGCGGCGGGCAGTGGCGAGCGGAGGGGAGGGGCGGCTGGGCGCGGGCGGCGGCAGCAGCAACGGGAGGCAGGCGACAGAGCAACGGCGGCCGCGGAGGGCAGCGGCAGCAGCAGTAGCGAGCGGGGGCGGCGCGGCGATGAGCGCGACAACCCCGAGCTCGTCGCGAGCTCGGGCGTGAGGGACGCGGAGGAGGGGCTCACCGAGAGCCGTAGGGGGGTGGCAGCGGGCTCGAGGGGGCTCGGTGTGGCCGGAGTCGATGACGAGGGCGGCGACGAACGACAGGGATGGCGAGCGGCGGGTTTGGGGCGGAGTCGGGGTCGAGCGACGGGACGAGGAGGCCCGGCGGGAAGGGCGGCACTGGCGAGGTGGCGGGGCGACGAGCGGCGTCAGGGAGCATGGCGACGGCGCGGGAGCTCCGGCGAGGGGCGTCGGGATCGGGCCCTCCCGATCTAGATCCCGCGAGAGAGAGGGGAGGACGAGAGGGAGTGGGGGATCGTGGGGGTGCGGGGCTAGGGTTTCGGGTGTGGCTGGGAGTTATAGCGGGGGTGGCCGGCTGGGCCGGCCTGGTGGGCCGCTTGGCCTGCTGGGTCGAGGCCCAGTCGGGGGGGTGCTTTTTCTTTTTGTTTCAACTTTTGTTTTTATTTTTCTTTACTTATTTTTTGTTTATTCTTTTCCTATTTTATTTTCTATATATTTTAGTTTTATAAAATATCTAAACATCATCTAAATTAGTGTTACTAAATATGTTGCTGCCATTAAAAGTTTTACTCTAGAATAATTTATTTTAGTATTTTATAAAATACCAAAGGCATTTATATAATTGTTTTAACTACTGTTTTAATTGTTTAAGTGCATTTAATTAATTTATAAAAATGTGGTTTCTACATGTCAAATATCTAGAGATTATTTGCCACACTTTATACATTTTTGTTTGTCATTTGAAAACTTTATTTGTTTGGCTTTATTTTAAATTTTGAATTTGAATCGGTTTTGAACTAACGCGAGTTTAACAACAGTAACAGTGGTGACATGGCACCATTAGCGTGCGATTACTGTAGCTTAACTACCGGGATGTTACAAATCTCCTCCACTACAAGAAATCTCGTCCCGAGATTTAAGCGGGGGAGTAAGGGGGAATGTTCTGGTTACGCAATTCTAACGAATCTTCTTGGTCTTAGTTGCTCTTCTCAAAGAGGTCAATCCATTACATTGATGTCTTCATTTCTCTACTTCAGGTCATCATGAAGTCGGCATCCTTTCTTCGGGAACTCCATCGTACTTACGAAAGAATGGGGGGTATTCCGGGAGAACGAACCTCTACAAGGTTGACTATCTGGTCGATAACATCGGGAAGGTGGCGGAAAGTAACTCTCGAATTGAAACCTTAGAAAATATCGAGAGCAAAGTAAGGAGGTATCATGAGAAGTTTCGAGCGGGCCGGCAATCGTTCGGTGCCTGAAACAAGGCGTGAAAGGGGTTCATAGCATCGGAAATAAGTATTGTGTCTGATACCAGAATTGATGATCTCATCGGAAGGTGACTCGTGAATTGCATACGAGGCCACGCGCGAGGAATAACTTTGGGAACAGGGGGTGTACAGGAGAGTCAGGTTTCGATCCTGTGGAACTGTGGGTTATGGGCCCACTATGTGGGTTACAAAGTAGGGAGGGCACTTTCATCATGCACGGTCATGATAGCAAGGCATGTCAGAGGATAGCATGTCAGTTATGTTGGCAACAATGTTGGTACCAAGGGCGAGGGACGAAGAGAACCATTTTTCCTGCTCATTAAGAACGAGGCGGACCAATAAGGCAAAGTTCTCGTCCATCGGTGGTTACCGGAATGTCATCAACAATAGTAACAGGGTCTCACTGACAAGGTTGTACATCGGGGTGTTTTATAAGCAGGGAATTATTTCTGCTTATATCATATAGAGATCACAAGAAAGATTAAACAGACCAATGGAAAGTAAAATGTGTTTACACACAAGAACTAGGAGTATATCATTTCCCAAGGAAAAGCGGAGCACAATATACATGATATGACAGCAAGTTCAAAAGCATTTAGATAAAGGGGCGAGGGATAACCATGATATTACCCATACAACGGTGTTTGGATAATAGTTCAAGAAACATTTGGCATTGCGCTCCCAATGTTCTTGTGGATATTCGGTATACCACAGTTATGCTTCGAGGTAGCAATGATATGATGTTTCCGATAAGGGTTGGAGTTGAAGATCACAAGAAATACTCAAGGAGCAATTGCAAGAATGGAAAGGAGCTCAAAGTATAGCCAAGACATGATCAAACATGTGTTGGCAGGAAGTCAAGAATGATGTCGATGATAATACAAATCATCGAGGGGCAAGGATGGTGTTTCTCATCATGAATTCGATTGATACCTTAGAATAAGTCAAAATGTTAGTGTTGATCACGACACATTTGTCGAGAGGTTCCATGAAGATGTAATCGATCGGCGATGACATCAAGTCAAAGAAATGATGAAGCAAAAGGTTATTGGAACCATGGGTGCGACACAAACTCGGAATCAAGTTTGTTGTTCAAGGAGAAATGATATGACGAGGAAATTCGACGTAAGATTAGCTCACCGTCGAATTTTGTGCTCTGGGAAGAAGGACCAGGTAGCACTGTTAGTATTAGCACGATAATGATGTAGCTGTTCAGGCTAGGAATGACTTGAAGAATTATTAAACTCGTAAGCAACAAAAATTACATAGAGTTATTGAATCGGAGTGCGGAAGCGATTCACTTATCGGTGTTCTCGAGTGACTAACAACTCAGAACCCGAGGGAAATCTGAATTCGGTGAGAAGCAATACTAGAAGAAGACTCATAGGAAGCAATACAGTGCTTTGATATTCTCGAGATACCAGAGGGTAAAACTCGAAGGTAGAGCAGAATAGAGGTTGGACAGGTGAAATGATCTGCAGAGGACAATTATTTTAACCTGTCCGAGGAATGGAATCAAGGAGAAGACATGGTCAGAACCACGAGTGCAAAAGGATCAATTCATAGATACAAGATGGACTTAAAACAAGGGATAATTATTATTTATTTATTTTTACGAGGAGCTTCCATGATAAATTCTACATTGAGTCCATGGGCATGAACACAAAGGTTCAAGGTCGACTCCCACTTCTTCAATGCATAACCTCTCATTCACTTCTCGCTTTTAATGAAGTTGAAATGTTGAAAATTTATCTGGCGTAACACCAGTAGTGAGTGACCCGTAGAAGTTTCTGGGGTCTCACAGATGGCAGAAGCATAGATACAACCCATCGGGACAATTTTACGAATCCATACAACCATCAACCAAAGCAAGGGATGCGAGTTCGAAAGCAAAGTATCGAAGTCAAAGCAGATGATACAATTTACCGGAGGTACCAAATACCAAGGGAAGAGCTCATAAGATGTTTGAATATCATGGATACTGTCGGATATTAATCCAACAAAAGATCAGGTAGACGACAAAGGATCTGATGTGAGTAGCGATACTCAACCAGAAGGAGAAGAAATGCAAGGGCATCAGTTTATGGAAACATCTGAATAATTCGATGCTTAAATGCGAAGGGTTTATGATTCCAAAATCAGGGAATCAGAGGGAGAGGCTCTGATAAAAAGATGAGTATGTTGAATAGAATTAGATGGCTAATCAATCAAGGATTGATTTACCGAGAACCAGTTCGTGTCCAGAATGATGTCAGAGCCGGAAGGATGAATTAGTAGGAAACAACTGATGATAGGGATTATTCTCATTCATATTGAATCAATAGACTTGGAATGACAATGACAAGGGATGTTAATGAATATTGCTAGACATATGGTGTTAACCATAATGCAGATGGGCAAGACTTTCCAAAGTAATATGTTGCAGAGAATTTTAGGGGGGATCAAATAGCATTTCAGAGTATTTGGGAACCACATGAACAACTGGGGATGAACGGACCTCGGGTAAGTATGAGGATTTATTCGTAGGTTTGTTCAGACGGAGAGGAACTGCAAGGCAGTAGGTTCAGAGAATTCTCAAAATGTCGGATAGTATTTCAATATGTCGGATAGAACCCGAGAGTAATTGGAACGAATATATGAACGACAGTTGTAAGTAGTTATCCATCGGAGTTTATCGGTGGTCAAGAACTGCAAAGCAGTGGGCACAGGGTCTCGGGAAACATCGAGAAGTATCTTCAGAGTCTTCTGATGTAGCAGACGATCATCTATGGAGAAGGGGCTCTCCAGGATGAAGTGGTTACGAGAACCTAATGTAGTTAGTAAATTCATTTAACCTGAATAGAAGAGAGATCAGAGTCCCAGAGTATAGACGAGGAATAAAAGATCCTAATACCACCCAATTGGCGACGTGGGCCCGTAAGCCACACAGCCAAGTTAGTAAAACAGTTTTCCAAAGACTAGACTCAACTTCGGCCAAAGAGTTTGGAAAGGGGGTTCCTACAGGCAGTCGGCTCTAATACCAACTTGTGACACCCCCGGCTCAATCGTGCACTAATCATACACGCAAATGCACACAATCAAGCCTAAGGACTCACGGGAAGATATCACAACACAACTCTAAAACATAAATAAAGTCATACAAGCTTTATATTACAAGCCAGGGGCCTCGAGGGCTCAAATACATAAGCTTGCGTACAAGCGTCAGCGGAAGCATCAGATATCTGAGTACAGATATAAAAGAAATCACATATAATCCCTTTTAGAAAGGCGGGGCAAAATAAAACACTACGATCGAAAGGCGCATGCCTCTTGCCTGGGACCCTCCGAACCTACTCCTGGTCGTCGACAAGCTCGTAGTAGTATCCATCCTCGGGGTAGAAGTGGTAGCTGAAGTCGTCAACCGGGGCAGCGGTCTCAGTGGCTCCGTCCTCTGGACACGGCAAACTGATATGGGGAGAAAAGGAAAACAAAGCAACCGTGAGTACTTAGAAGTACTCAGCAAGCAAGGATCTACACTACATATGCAACATTTTCAAAGGAAGGCTGTATATGTGGACTGGGCTGCAGAAATGCCAGAATAGAGAGAAGGCCTAGTCCTATCGAAGACTAGCATCTTCAGAGGTCTTGCAGCATTAGAAGAGTGTAGACAGTACCATATAATGTAGCAGTAATGATATCAACCTCACCCAGAGATCCTTTCTCGACTCCCTGCGAGAAAGCAATCCCAGAGCCATACAGTCATCAACCTCGTCCTGAGATCCCTTCTCGACTCCCTGCGAGAAGCAATCCCAGAGCCATAGTATACAAGTATCCAGTTCTAATTGTATCAATCAGGATACAACTCCGAGTGTCCGTTACCGTAGAACAGGCTATCGATAGATGTTTTCTTCCCTGCAGGGGTGCACCAACTTACCCACCACGCTCACTTAACTCCGGCCGGACACACTTTCCCGGGTCATGCCCGACCTCGACCAAACGACACACCGCAGCCCTACCTAGAGCTCAGCAGAGAGGTCCCCGCCGGTCTACATCCTAAGCGCAAGGGGGTCTTGGGCCATCGCCCCTCGCCCTCCGGGTCGTTGCGCACATGACTCAGATCCAAGCACCACCTCTGTCGTGAATGGCGCCAATCACTCCATGCCGCACTGCTGAACTGGACGTCTGTCAGAGCTTTTGGCTGATGCATACGATGCAGAACGCCCATACTATGCCCACGTGGTGGTTAGTGCTATCGGGCCAGAGGCCCACTCAGATCAAATATCCAAACCGTTAGTACCTTGGGGGTGCGGTAACGAGCAGAGACTCACGATCGATGTGACCCCGTCGCCCCGTCTCGAGGACTTGCGGCAAGGGCCAAGAATGCCCGGCCACGCCTCGTATTCTCACTTGGGCACCATCCAGGTCAACCCGTCTCACAAAAGACTGTCATGAACTCAGGTCCACCTCTACTGGGCGGTACCACCTGTCCCTCCAGTCCTGCAGTTAAAGTAACTCCCTCGGGTCGCCCTCGGGGCCGACCCGTTTCTAACAGGGTGCAGGGGTAAAGTCACAGTAGCCGTGTGTCCATAACATCAAGGGAATCCGAGGTATCACCCTCGACGGATACCCTCTCGATGTAACTGTCAAGGTGAACGTAGGAGGATTCACCCTCGATGGGTTCACACTTGATGTGTTGTACGACCGCGTCGTTATCGGCAGTGGTGAAGGAGGAATCACCCTCGATGACCACGACCAAATAGCTACTCTACAGGGTTAACATCAGAAGTGCTATAAGAGGTTTCACCCTCGGCACTCGATAGTAACGCTGCAGTGTCGTTACAACTAAGGGGGGTGATGTGCGGTGCCGGGGCCTGGTCTTCAATCCCGTTGATCGGGTCTTCTGATAATCCAGCGGGGCAGTCGGGAGTAGTGGGGTCACGGATAGGTCTCTACCCAACCTATACTAAGCAGTTTAGGACAAGCAGGTAAGGTATCAATAGTAGGTTACAATAAACAGGCTATGCATCAGAATAGGTAAAGCAGTAGCAGCAGCAATTCTAATGCAAGCATGAGAAAATAGAATGGGCGATATCAGGATGATCAAAAGGGGGGCTTGCCTGGTTGCTCGGCGGCAAGGGCAAGGTCGTCAATGATGGCGTCGGGCTCCTGAGTTGCGTTGGTCTCGGGGACGACGTCGGTGTCAGGGTCTACCGAGAGAGAAGAGGGGGAGGAAACAGTATAAATACACAGCAAACATGAGCAACACAATGTACGATATGACAATATGCAGTGTCGGGGTGTAATAACATATGGTTGCACGTCACCGAGGAAGGGGGAATCCATCCGGGAATGTTTTCCCGGTTCCAGACATTTGTCAGACAGATGACCGGAGGGGAACGGTTCCATGTTCGGATAGTTAGGGACATGTGACGGACGAACAGACAGCGTATTCGGATTCGTCTCGTCGTTCTGAGCAACTTTCATGTACAAAGTTTTTCCATCGGAGTTACGGATTATTTTCTATGATTTTCTAAAGTTTAAACTAAATTCTGAAATTATTTAAATTAGAAAATGTATTATTGCATCTGCATGATGTCATGCTGACATCAGCAGTCAACGTGACTGTTGACTGGTCAATTTGACCAGTGGGTCCCACATGTCATTGTCTGTTTAGTTAATTAACAGTTTAATTAAGTTAATTAGTCGTTAAATTAATTTAAACTTAATTAGTTTTCATTAAACAGAATTAATTAGGTTAATTAATTATTTAGTTAATTAATTAAATATTTAGTTTAACTAACAGAATTAATTAAGTTAATTAATTATTTAATTAAATAACTAATTAATATATATTTTTATTATTAATTACTTTCTTTTTAATTTCTTTTCTTTTTGTTTTTATCTAAAACATTTCAGGGGTTGGGCCCCGTTCGTCAGCGGGCCAGGGGCGGACACGTCCGCGGCCAGCCCCTTTCGGGCGCCGGACACGTTCGTCCGGCCAGGGTCAAACGCGCGTGCGCGCTCGCAGAGAGCCGGCGCGACGGCCAGCGGCGGGCAGCGGCGAGCGGAGGGGAGGGGCGGCTGGGCGCGGGCGGCGGCAGCAGCAACGGGAGGCGGGCGGCGGAGCAACGGCGGCCGCGGAGGGCAGCGGCAGCAGCAGTAGCGAGCGGGGGCGACGGGGCGACGAGCGCGACAACCCCGAGCTCGTCGCGAGCTCGGGTGCGAGGGATGCGGAGGAGGGGCTCACCGAGAGCCGTAGGGGGGTGGCAGCGGGCTCGAGGGGGCTCGGGTGACCGGAGTCGATGACGAGGGCGGCGACGGACGATGGGGATGGCAAGCGGCGGGTTCGGGGCGGAGTCGGGGTCGAGCGACAGGACGAGGAGGCCCGGCGGGAAGGGCGGCACTGGCGAGGTGGCGGGGCGACGAGCGGCGTCAGGGAGCATGGCGACGGCGCGGGAGCTCCGGCGAGGGGCGTCGGGATCGGGCCCTCCCGATCTAGATCCCGCGAGAGAGAGGGGAGGACGAGAGGGAGTAGGGGATCGTGGGGGTGCGGGGCTAGGGTTTCGGGGGTGGCCGGCTGGGCCGGCCTGGTGGGCCGCTTGGCCTGCTGGGTCGAGGCCCAGTCGGGGGGGGGGTCCTTTTTCTTTTTGTTTCAACTTTTGTTTTTATTTTTCTTTACTTATTTTCTGTTTATTCGTTTCCTATTTTATTTTCTATATATTTTAGTTTTATAAAATATCTAAGCATCATCTAAATTAGTGTTACTAAATATGTTGCTGCCATTAAAAGTTTTACTCTAGAATAATTTATTTTAGTATTTTATAAAATACTAAAGGCATTTATATAATTGTTTTAACTACTGTTTTAATTGTTTAAGTGCATATAATTATTTTATAAAAATGTGGTTTCTACATGTCAAATATCCAGAGATTATTTGCCACACTTTATACATTTTTGTTTGTCATTTGAAAACTTTATTTGTTTGGCTTTATTTTAAATTTTGAATTTGAATCGGTTTTGAACTAACGCGAGTTTAACAACAGTAACAATGGTGACATGGCACCATTAGCGTGCGATTACTGTAGCTTAACTACCGGGGTGTTACAGTAATCTTCCCATGTTTCCAGACCACACAGCCACAGAAACAAATCCAAAGAAATTCAAAAGAAAAAAAAAGAGCCAAAATCCAGGGTGTTATAGATAAGACAAACTTACGAGCATCCTTGAAAATAGTAGGCCAATAAAAACCAGATTGTAATACCTTGTGTGCAGTTCTGTCTCCCACATGGTGTCCTCCATAAGCTTCGGAGTGACACTTCCGTAGGATTTATTCCCGTTCATGCTCAGGTATACAACGTCTAATAATACCATCTACTCCTTTATAAAGATGTTCGTCATCCCAGAAGTAATGTCTTAAATCAAATAAGAACTTTTTCTTTTGTTGGTATGTAATACTAGGTGGTATAAATTTAGCAACAATATAATTAGCATAGTCTGCATACCAAGGAGTATTACGAGAAGCATTTATAACAGCTAGTTGCTCATCGGGAAAACTATCATCAATAGGTAGTGGGTCATCAAGAATATTTTCCAACCTAGACAAGTTATCTGCTATAGGATTCTGAGCTCCCTTCCTATCAGTAATATGCAAGTCAAATTCTTGAAGCAAAAGAATCCACCTAATGAGTCTAGGTTTAGCATCTTTCTTTTCCATAAGGTATTTAATAGCAGCATGATCGTTGTGAACAATTACTTTGGAATCAGCAATGTAAGATCTGAATTTATCACAAGCAAACACAACTGCTAGAAATTCTTTTTCAGTAGTAGCATAATTTCTTTGAGCACTATCTGGAGTTTTGCTAGCATAGTGGATAACATTTAATTTCTTATCAACTCTTTGTCCTAGAACAGCACCAACTTCATAATCGCTAGCATCACACATAATTTCAAAAGGCAAGTTCCAATCAGGTGGTTGAACAATAGGTGCAGAGGTTAAGGCTTTCTTAAGTGTTTCAAAGGCTTCTACGCAATCATCATCAAAAACAAATGGAACATCCTTTTGCAAGAGATTAGTAAGAGGCCTAGAAAATTTAGAGAAGTCTTTAATAAACCTCCTATAGAAACCAGCATGACCAAGGAAACCTCTTATAGCTTTAATATCTTTAGGACATGACATCTTCTCGATAGCATCTACTTTAGCTTTATCCACTTCAATGCCTCGTTCAAAAATTTTATGTCCCAAGACAATACCTTCATTCACCATAAAGTGGAATACCTTCATTCACCATAAAGTGGCACTTCTCCTAGTTCAAAACAAGATTAGTTTGTTCACATCTCTGCAAAACTTGATCAAGGTTGCTTAAGCAATCATCAAAAGAAGTTCCTTAAATGGGAAAATCATCCATGAAAACCTCAACAATATTTTCACAAAAGTCAAGAGAATATAGCAGTCATACATCTTTCAAAGGTAGCAGGTGCATTGCATAAACCAAAAGGCATACGTCTATAAGCATAAGTTCCAAAAGGACAAGTAAAGGTGGTTTTCTCTTGGTCGGATTGTGATACAGGTATTTGAGAGAAACCAGAATATACATCAAGAAAGCAAAAGTGTGTATGCTTAGACAATCTTTCTAACACTTGATCAATAAAAGGTAAGGGGTAATGATCTTTTCTAGTAGCTTTGTTTAATTTTCTAAAACCAATTACCATCCTATAACCAATTACAATTCTTTGTGGAATTAGTTCATTTTTATCATTAGGGACAATAGTAATGCCTCCTTTCTTAGGGACACAACGAACGGGACTTACCCACTACTATCAGCTATGGGAAAGATTATATCTGCTTCAAGGAGCTTTAATATTTCAATTCTTACCACCTCCTTCATCTTAGGATTTAACCATCATTGATGATTAATAACTAGTTTAGCATCAGGCTCCATATTAATTTTATGCTGACATAGAGTGGGACTAATGCCCTTAAGATCATCAAGAGTATATCTAATAGCAGCATGGTGCTTCCTCGGAGTTTTTAATAATCTCTTTTCTTCATGCTCTGAAAGGTTAGCACCAATAATAACATGATATATCTTCTTTTCATCAAGATAAGCATATTTCAATGTATCAGGCAATTGTTTTAATTCAAACACAGCATCACATTTAGGTGGACCTCCAAGATTTTCAATAGGAAAATTGTGTTTAAGGATAGGTGGTTGATCAAAGAACATATTATCTATTTCATTTTTTTCATTCATATGCATATCATTTTCGTGGTCTGCAAATATTGTTCTAATGGATCAGTAGGAGGTACAGCAATAGAAGCAAGACCAATAATTTCATGTTTACTAGACAATTCTTTATCATGAGGTTGTCTACGAAACTTAGCAAAATTAAACTCATGAGATATATCACCAAAGTTAACACTGACAGTTTCTATAGCGCAATCAATCTTAGCATTAACAGTGTTCAAGAAAGGTCTACCAAACATTATGGGACAAAATTCATCTTGTGGAGAACCAAGAACTAGAAGATCAGTTGGGTATTTTATTTTTTCCCACGAGGCTTCAACATCTCTAACAATCCCAAGCGGTGTAATAGTATCTCTATTCGCAAGCTTAATAGTAACATCAATATCTTCTATTTCAGCAGGAGCAATATCATTCATAATTTCTTGATATAAAGTAAACGAGATAGCACTCACACTAGCACCCAAATCACATAAGCCATGATAACAATGATCTCCTATCTTAACTGAGACAACAGGCATGCCAATAACAGGTTTATTCTTATCTTTAGTATCGGGTTTGGCAATTCTAGCGGCTTCACCGCAAAAGTAAATAAATGCCCATCTATATTATCAACCAAGATACCTTTAACCATAGCAACATTAGGTTCAAATTTAATTTGTTCAGTGGGTCTAGGTGCTCTAATATTACTTTTGTTAACCACAGTTGAAACCTTAGCATGTTCCTTTATCCTAACAAGGAAAAGGTGGTTTCTCAATATAAGCAGTAGGAACAACTGGATCAACATTGTAAATGATAGTTTCATCTTTAACTATAACGGGCTCCTCAAACTTTTTTTAACAGGGGGATAATATTTAAACCACTTCTCCTTAGGGAGATCAACATGAGTAGCAAATGATTGACAAAAAGAGGCTACTATCTCAGAGTCAAGTCCATATTTAGTGCTAAACTTACTAAAAGCATCGGTGTCCATAAAAGATTTAACACAATCGAACTCAAGCATTATACCTGACTCATTACCTTTGTCAAGTTCCTAATCTTCAGAGTTGCATTTAATTCTTTCTAGAAGATCCCATCTGAATTCAATAGTTCTCTTCCTAAAGGAGCCAGTCAAAGAAGAATCGAGCATGGTTTGATCATCATGAGAAAGCCGAGCATAAAAATTCTGTAAGATAATTTCTTTTGGGAGCTCATGATTGGGGCATGTTTACATAATGTACTTAAGCCTCGCCCAAGCTTGAGCGATGCTTTCTCCTTCACGAGGCCAAAAATTATATATATATTTATATATTTCCGATCACGATGAACTAGATGCATAGGATAAAACTTTTGATGAATTTCCAATTTCAATCGATACCAATCCCATGTTCTGATATTATCACATAGCCTATACCATGTCAATGTATTTCCCTTCAATGATTAAGGGAATACCTTCTTCTTAACTTTATCTCCGGGTAAACCTGCAAGCTTAAATAATGCACAAACTTCATCCACATAGATTAGGTGCATATCAGGATGTAATGTTCCATCTCCTGCATAAGGATTAGCTAGCAGTTTCTCTATCATACCCGAAGGAATCTCATAATAAATATTTTCGGTAGGTGTAGTAGGTTGAGGAGCAACTCTTTGTGCTTCTGGTCGAGGTGAAGATACCCCGAACAAACCCCTCAAAGGATGATTTTACATAGTAACAGTAAATTTCAGCACGTAATATAAATGTTTCCTTACCAAATTCCAATTACCAAAGGCGCTTCACTCCCCGACAACGGCGCCAAAAAAGAGCCTTGATGACCCATAAATATAGGGGATCTATCATAGTCCTTTCGATAAGTAAGAGTGTCGAACCCAATGAGGAGCAGAAGGAAATGACAAGCGGTTTTCAGCAAGGTATTTTCTGCAAGCACTAAAATTATCGGTAACAAGTAGTTTGATAGAAAGATAATTTGCAACAAGTGACAAGTAGTGATACGTCCATTTTGCATCATGTTTTCCTACTGTTATTTATAGTGTATTCATGCATTATAACACTTTGTGGAGTAATTCTAATGCCTTTTCTCTCATAATATGCAAGGTTTACACAAAGAGGGAGAATACCGGTAGCTGGAATTCTGGACTTGAAAAAGCTATGTCAGAGATACCTATTCTGCACATCTCCAAATGAGCTGAAATTTTATTGAGAACTATTTTGGAATATATAAAAAAAATTTGGAGAAAAGAGATACTGGAGGAGGCCACCCAGGTGCCAACTAGCCACCAGGGCGCGCCACCCCCTCCAGGCGGGCCCTGGTGGGTAGTGGGCTCCCTGGCCCACCTCCGATGCCCATCTTCTGGTATATAAGGTCTTTTTACCTAGAAAAAATGAGGAGAGGACTTTTGGGAGGATCACCGCCGTCTTGAGGCGGAACTTGTGCAGGAGCACTTTTGCCCTCCTGTGGAGCGATTCCGCCGGGGGAAATTCCCTCCGAGAGGGGGAAATCGAAGCCATCGTCATATCCAACAACCCTCTCATCTTTGGGAGGTCTATATTCATCAACATCTCCAACAGCACCATCTCATCTCAAAACCCTAGTTCATCTCTTGTGTTCAATCTTTGTACCGGAACCTCAGATTGGTACCTGTGGGTGACTAGTAGTGTTGATTACATCTTGTAGTTGATGCTAGCCAGTTTATTTGGTGGAAGACTATATGTTCAGATCCATTACTCCTCTGATCTTGAGCATTCATATGTTGTGTGAGTAGTTACTTCTGTTCTTGAGGCCACGGGAGAAGTCATGTTGCAAGTAATCATGTTAATTTGATATTTGTTCGATATTTTGATGATATGTATATTGTGATTCCCTTAGTGGTGTCATGTGAACGTCGACTACATGACACTTCACCATCTTTGGGCCTAAGGGAATGCATTGTGGAGTAATTATTAGATGATGGGTTGCTAGAGTGACAGAAGCTAAAAACCTAGTTTATGTGCTATTTCGTAAGGGGCTGATTTGGATCCATATGTTTAATGCCATGGTTAGATTGTTATCTTAATTATTCTTTCATAGTTGCGGATGCTTGCGAGGGGGTTAATCATAAGTGGGAAGCTTGTTCAAGTAAGAACAACACCCAAGCACCTGTCCACCCACATATCAAATTTTGAATGTAGCGAATCTGAATCAAACCAACATGATGAAAGTGACTAAATGAAATTCCCGTGTACCCTCATGAACACTTTGCTTACTATAAGAGATTGTTTTGGCCAGTCCTTTGCTACAAAAAGGATTGGGCTACCTTGCTGCACCTATTGTTACTATTGCTACTTTTCACATGTTACAAATTATCTTGCTATCAAAGTACCTGCTACCGACAATTTCAGTGCCTACAGAAATTACCTTGCTAAAAACCGCTTGTCATTTCCTTCTGCTCCTCATTGGGTTCGACACTCTTACTTATCGAAAGGACTACGATTGATCCCCTATACTTGTGGGTTATCAAGACTCTTTTCAGGCGCCGTTGTCGGGGAGTGAAGCGCTCTTGGTAAGTGGAAATTGGTAAGGAAAAATTTATATAGTGTGTTGAAATTTACTGTTACTTGCTACTATGGAAAACAATCCTTTGAGGGGTTTGTTCGGGGTACCTTCACCTCGACCATAAGCACAAAGAGTTGCCCCTCAACCTACTGCACCTACTGAAAATATTGGTTATGAAATTCCTTCGGGTATGATAGAGAAACTGCTAGCTAATCCTTATGCAGGAGATGGAACAAAACATCCTGATATGCATTTGATATATGTGGACAAAATTTGTGGATTGTTTAAGCTTGCAGGTTTACCCGGAGATGAAGTTAAGAAGAAGGTTTTCACTTTATATTTGGGGGGGAAAGCATTGACATGGTATAGGCTATGTGATGATATTGGAGCTTGGGATTGGAATCGATTGAAATTTGAATTTCACCAAAAAAATACCCTATGCATCTAGTTCATCGTGATCGGAATTATTTATATAATTTTTGGCCTCGTGAAGGAGAAAGTATTTCTCTAGCTTGGAGTAGGCTTAAATCAATGTTATATTCATGCCCCAATCATCAGCTCACAAGAGAAATTATTATTCAGAACTTTTATGCTCGGCTTTCTCGTAATGATCAATCCATTCTTGATACTTCTTGTGCTGGTTCTTTTATGAAGAAGACTATTGAATTCAGGTGGGATCTTTTTGACAGAATTAAACGAAACTCTGAAGATTGGGAACTCGACAAAGGTAAAGAGTCAGGTATTAAGCTTGAGTTTGATTGTGTTAAATCTTTTATGAATACCGATGCCTTTCACGAGTATAGCACTAAATATGGACTTGACTCTGAGATAGTAGCCTCTTTTTGTGAATCATTTGCTACTCATGTTGACCTCCCTAAGGAGAAGTGGTTTAAATATCATCCCCCTATTAAATAAAAGATCGAGGAGTCAGTTACAGTTAAAGATGAAACTATCATTTACAATGTTGATCCAGTTGTGCCAACAGCTTATATTGAAAAACCACCTTTCCCTGTTAGGATAAAGGAACATGCTAAGGTTTCAACCGTGGTTAACAAGAGTAACATTAAAGCACCTTCTGAAAAAATTAAAGTAGAACCTAGTATTGCTATTGTTAAAGATCTCTTGGTCGATAATATTGATGGGCATGTTATTTATTTCTGTGATGGAGCAGCTAGAATTGCCAAACCCGATACTAAAGATAAGAATAGACCTGTTGTTGGCATGCCTGTTGTCTCAGTTAAAATAGGAGATCATTGCTATCACGGTTTATGTAATTTGGGTGCTAGTGTGAGTGCTATTCCTTTTACCTTATATCAAGAAATTATGAATGATATAGCACCTACTGAAATAGAAGATATTTAAGTTACTATTAAACTCGCAAATAGGGACACCATCACACCTCTTGGGATTGTTAGAGATGTTGAAGTCTTGTGTGGGAAAATAAAATACCCCACTGATTTTCTAGTCCTTGGTTCTCTACAAGATGATTTTTGTCCCATAATATTTGGCAGACCTTTCTTGAACATTGTCAATGCTAAGATAGATTGCCATAAAGAAAATGTCAGTGTCAATTTTGGTGATGTGTCTCATGAGTTTAATTTTTCTAAGTTTCGTTGACATCCCCATGATAAAGAATTACCTAGTAAGGATTAAATAATTGGTCTTGGTTCTATTGTCGTACCCCCTACTGATCCACTAGAACAGTATTTGCTAGACCATGCTAATGATATGCACTTACATGAAAGAAATGAGATAGATAAGATATTCTTTGAATAACAACCTATCCTTAAACACAATTTTCCTATTGAAACTCTAGGAGGTCCTCCTTCACCTAAAGGTGATCCTGTGTTTGAATTAAAGCAATTGCGAGACACTTTGAAATATGCTTATCTGGATGAGAAAAAGATATATCCTATTATTATTAATGCTAACCTTACAGAACATGAAGAAAAGATATTATTAAAAATTCTGACGAAGCACTGTGCTGCTATTGGATGTACTCTTGATGATCTTAAGGGCATTAGTCGCACTCTCTGTCAGCACAAGATTAATATGGAACCTGATGCTAAGCCCGTCATTGATCATCAACAACGATTGAATCCTAAGATGAAAGAAGTGGTAAGAACTGAAATATTAAAGCTTCTGAAAGCAGGTGTAATCTATCCCATAGCTGATAGTAGATGGGTAAGTCCTGATCATTGTGTCCCTAAGAAGGGAGGTATTATTGTTGTTCCTAATGATAAAAATGAACTCATTCCACAAAGAATAGTGGCTATCTATAGAATGGTAATTGATTTTAGAAAATTAAATAAAGCCACTAGAAAAGATCATTACACATTACCATTCATTGATCAAATGTTAGAAATGTTGTCAAAGCACACACACTTTTTCTTTTTGGATGGATATTCTGGTTTCTCTCAAATACCTGTATCACAACCTGATCAAGAGAAAACCACCTTTACTTGCCCTTTTGGAACTTATACTTATAGATGTATGCCTTTTGGTTTATGTAATGCACCTACTACTTTTCAAAGATGTATGACTGCTATATTCTCTGACTTCTATGAAAAGATTGTTGAGGTTTTCATGGATGATTTTTTTGTTTACGGAACTTCTTTTGATGAATGCTTAAGCAACCTTGATCGAGTTTTGCAGAGATGTGAACAAACAAATCTTGTCTTGAATTGGGAGAAGTGCCACTTTATGATGAACAAAGGCATTGTCTTGGGGCGTAAAATTTCTGAGCGAGGTATTGAGGTGGATAAAGCTAAAGTTGATGCAATTGAGAAAATGCCATGTCCTAAATACATTAAAGGTATCCGTAATTTCCTTGGTCATGTTGGTTTCTATAGGAGGTTTATTAAAGAACTCTCTAAAATTTCTAGGCCTCTTACTAATCTTTTACAAAAGGATGTTCCATTTGTTTTTGATGATGATTGTGTAGAAGCCTTTGAAACACTTAAGAAAGCCTTAGCTTCTGCACCCATTGTTCAACCACCTAATTGGAACTTGCCTTTTGAAATTATGTGTGATGCTAGTGATTATGCAGTTGGTGCTGTTCTAGGACAAAGAGTTGATAAGAAATTAAATGTCATCCATTATGCTAGTAAAACTCTAGACAGTTCCAAAGAAATTATGCTACTACTGAAAAAGAATTTTTAGCGGTTCTGTTTGCTTGTGATAAATTCAGATCTTACATTGTTGATTCTAAAGTAATTGTTCACACCGATCATGCTGCTATTAAATACCTTATGGAAAAGAAAGATGCTAAACCTAGACTCATTAGGTGGGTTCTTTTGCTGCAAGAATTTGACTTGCATATTACTGATAGGAAAGGAGCTGAGAACCCCGTAGCTGATTATTTGTCTAGGTTAGAAAATATTCTTGATGACCCACTACCTATTGATGATAGCTTTCCAGATGAATAACTAGCTGTCATAAATGGTTCTCATAATACTCCTTGGTATGCTGACTATGCTAATTATATTGTTGCTAAATTTATACCACCTAGTTTCACATACCAACAAAAGAAAAAAATATTCTATGATTTAAGACATTACTTTTGGGATGGCCCACATATTTATAAACAAGCAGTAGATGGTATTATTAGACATTGTATACCTGAGCATGAACAGGAACAAATCCTACGGGAATGTCACATCAAAGCCTATGGAGGACATCATGCGGGAGATAGAACTGCACACAAGGTATTACAATATGGTTTTTATTGGCCTACTCTTTTCAAGGATGCTCGTAAGTTTGTTCTATCTTATGATGAATGTCAAAGAATTGGTAATATTGGTAAGCGTCAGGAAATGCCTATGAATTATTCACTTGTTATTGAACCATTTGATGTTTGGGGCTTTGACTTTATGGGACCTTTTCCTTCCTCTAATGGGTATACACATATTCTGGTTGTTGTCGATTATGTCACTAAGTGGGTAGAAGCTATTCCAACTAGTAGTGCTGATCATAACACCTCCATTAAAATGCTTAAAGAAATTATCTTCCCGAGGTTTGGAGTCCCTAGATATTTAATAACTGACGGTGGTTCACATTTTATTCATGGTGCTTTTTGTAAATTGCTTGTTAAATATGATGTCAACCATAGAATTGCATCACCCTATCATCCTCAATCTAGTGGTCAAGTTGAACTTAGCAATAGAGAAATAAAGTTGATATTACATAAAACTGTCAATAGGTCTCGAAAAAATTGGTCAAAGAAACTTGATGATGCACTTTGGGCCTATAGGACTGCTTATAAAAATCCTATGGGTATGTCTCCATATAAAATGGCTTATGGAAAAGCATGTCACTTGCCTCTTGAGTTAGAACATAAAGCATATTGGGCAATTAAGGAACTCAATTATGACTTCAAACTTGCTAGTGAAAATAGGTTATTTGATATTAGCTCATTAGACGAATGGTGAACTCAAGCCTATGAAAATGCCAAATTGTTTAAAGAGAAAGTTAAAAGATGGCATGATAAGAGAATCCAAAGACGGGAATTCAAAGTAGGTGAGCATGTTCTATTATACAATTCTCGTTTTAGATTTTTTGCAGGAAAACTTCTTTCCAAATGGGAAGGACCATATATCATCAAAGAAGTTTACCGCTCTGGAGCTATTAAGATCAATAATGCCAAAGGTACAAATCTGAAGGTGGTCAACGGACAAAGAATTAAGCACTATATTTCAGGTACGCCTATTAATGTTGAAACTAATATTATTCAAACCATGGCACCGGTGGAATACATAAAAGAGACCTTCCAGAACACTCAATAATCCTGAAAAGGAAGAGGTACGTGATATGGTAAGTAAACCGACTCCAAAAATTCCGCAAAAATATTTTCTGTCAGTTTTGGAATATTAGAAAAAATAAAAAAATAAAAAATAACCGGTGATACGTCCATTTTGCATTATGCTTTTATATTGATATTTATTGCATTATGAGTTGTTATTACACATTATGGTACAATACTTATGTCTTTTCTCTCTTATTTTACAAGATTTATATGAAGAAGGAGAATGTCGGCAGCTGGAATTTTGGACCAGAAAGGAGCAAATCTGAGAGACCTATTCTGCACAACTCCAAAAGTCCTGAAAATTTACGGAGAATTATTTTGGAATATATAAAAAATATTGGGTAAAGAAATACCAGAGGGGGACCCACCAGGTGGCCACAAGCCTGGGGGTGCGCCCTACCCCCTGGGCGCGCCCCTAGGGCTTGTGGGCCCCCTGGCAGGTCTTCGGTGTCCATCTTCTGCTATATGAAGGGTTTTTACCTGGAAAAAACCATAAAAAAGCTTTCGGGATGAAGCGCCACCATCTCAAGGCAGAACCTGGGCAGAAGCAATCTAGGGCTCCGGCGGAGCTGTTCTGCGGGGGAAACTTCCCTCCGGGAGGGGGAAATCGAAGTTATCATCATCACCAACGATCCTTTTATCGAGAGGGGGTCAATCTCCATCAACATATTCACCAGCACCATCTCCTCTCAAACCCTATTTCATCTCTTGTATTCAATCTTTGTCTCAAAACCTCAGATTGGTACCTGTGGGTTGCTAGTAGTGTTGATTACTCCTTGTTGTTGATGCTAGTTGGTTTATTCGGTGGAAGATCATATATTCAGACCCTTAATGATATTTATTACCCCTCAGATTATGAACATGAATATGCTTTTTGAGTAGTTATGTTTGTTCCTGAGGACATGGGAGAAGTCTTGTTATAAGTAATCATGTGAATTTGGTATTCGTTCGATATTTTGATGAGATGTATGTTGTTTTTCCTCTAGTGGTGTTATGTGAACGTCGACTACATGACACTTCACCATGATTTGGGCCTAGGGGAAGGCATTGGGAAGTAATAAGTAGATGATGGGTTGCTAGAGTGATAGAAGCTTAAAACCTAGCTTATGCGTTGCTTCGTAAGGGGCTGATTTGGATCCACATGTTTCATGCTATGGTTAGATTTATCTTAATTCTTCTTTCATAGTTGCGGATGCTTGTGAGAGGGGTTAATCATAAGTGGGAGGCTTGTCCAAGTAAGGATAGCACCCAAGTACCGGTCCACCCACATATCAAATTATCAAAGTAACAAACGCGAATCATATGAGCATGATGAAAACTAACTTGACAGTAATTCACATGTGTCCTCGAGAGGGCTTTGCTTTCTATAAGAGTTCGTCCAGGCTTATCCTTTGCTACAAAAAGGATTGGGCCACCTTGCTGCACCTTTGTTACACTTGTTACTTGTTACTCGTTACGAATTGTCTTATCACAAAACTATCCGTTACCGATAATTTTAGTGCTTATAGAGAATACCTTGCTGAAAACCGCTTGTCATTTCCTTCTGCTCCTCGTTGGGTTCGACACTCTTATTTATCGAAAGGACTACGATAGATCCCCTATACTTGTGGGTCATCAAGACTCTTTTTGGCACTGTTGCCGGGGACTGAAGCGCCTTTGGTAAGTGGAACTTGGTAAAGAAACAATTATATTACATGGTGAAATTTACTATCACTTGTTACTATGGAACATCATCCTTTGAGGGGTTTTTTCGGGGTATCTTCACCCCGACCGGAAGAGCAAAGAGTTGCCCCTCAACCTACTGCACCTACTGAAAATATTTATTATGAAATTCCTGCGGGTATGATAGAGAAACTGCTAGTTAATCCTTATGTAGGAGATGGAACACTACATCCTGATTTGCATCTAATCTATGTGGATGAAGTTTGTGGATTATTTAAGCTTGCAGGTTTGCCCGAGGATGAAGTCAATAAGAAGGTCTTCCCTTTATCTTTGAAGGAGAAGGCATTGACATGGTATAGGCTATGCGATGATATTGGTACTTGGAATTACAACCGATTGAAATTGGAATTTCATCAGAAGTTTTATCCTATGCATCTGGTTCATCGTGATCAGAATTATATATATAATTTTTGGCCTCGTGAAGGAGAAAGTATCGCTCAATCTTGGGGGAGGCTTAAGTCAATGTTATATTCATGCCCCAATCATGAGTTCTCAAGAGAAATTATCATTCAGAATTTTTATGCTCGGCTTTCTCGTAATGATCAATCCATGCTTGATACTTCTTGTACTGGTTCTTTTATGAAGAAGACTATTGAATTCAAATGGGATCTCTTGGAAAGAATTAAATGCAACTCTGAAGATTGGGAACTCGATGAAGGTAAGGAGTCAGGTATAAACCTTAAGTTTGATTGTGTTAAATCTTTTATGGATACCGATGCTTTTCATGAATTTAGCACTAAATATGGACTTGACTCTGAGATAGTAGCTTCTTTCTGTGAATCATTTGCTACTCATGTTGATCTCCCTAAGGAGAAGTGGTTTAAATATTATCCTCCCATTGAAGTAAAAATAGTAGAACCTATTAAAGCTAAAGAGGAAACTATTACTTATAATGTTGATCCTGTTATTCCTACTGCTTACATTGAGAAACAACTTTTCCGTGTTAGGATAAAGGAACATGCTAAAGCTTCAGCTGTGGTTCGTAAGAGTTATACTAGAACACCTACACCCCCGGAACAAATTAAAGTTGAACCTAGTATTGCTATGGTTAAAGATCTCTTGGTCGATAATATTGATGGGCATGTTATTTACTTCTATGATGAAGCTGCTAGAATTGCTAGACCCGATAATAAAGATAAACATAGGCCTGTTGTTGGCATGCCTATTGTTTCTGTTAAAATAGGAGATCATTGTTATCATGGCTTATGTGATTTGGGTGCTAGTGTGAGTGCAATTCCCTTTACTTTATATCAAGAAATTATGAATGATATTGCACCTGCTGAAATAGAAGATATTGATGTCACTATTAAGCTTGCCAATAGAGATACTATATCACCAATTGGGATTGTTAGAGATGTTGAAGTCTTGTGTGGGAAAATAAAATACCCTACTGATTTTCTAGTTCTGGGTTCCCCACAAGATGATTTTTGTCCCATTATATTTGGTAGACCTTTCTTGAACACTGTTAATGCTAAAATAGATTGTGAGAAAAAAATTGTTAGTGTAAGTTTCGGGGATGTGTCTCATGAGTTTAACTTCTCCAAATTTCGTAGATGATCCCATGATAAAGAATTCCCTAATAAAGACGAAATTATTGGTCTTGCTTCCATTGCCATGCCTCCTACTGATCCTTCAGAACAATATTTGCTAGACCATGAAAATGATATGTTTATGAATGAAAGAAAGGAATTAGACGAGATTTTGTTTAAACAAATGCCAGATTTGAAACACGATTTGCCTGTCGAGACTCTTGGAGATCCTCTACCACCCAAGAGTGATCCGGTGTTTGGTCTTAAACAATTGCCGGATACTCTGAAATATGCTTATCTTGATGAGAAAAAGATATATCCTGTTATTATTAGTGCTAACCTTTCAGAGCATGAAGAAAAGAAATTATTGAAAACTCTGAAGAAGCACCGTGCAGCTATTGGATATACTCTGGATGATCTTAAGGGCATTAGTCCCACTCTATGTCAGCACAAAATTAATATGGAACCTGATGCTAAACCTGTTGTTGATCATCAGCGACGGTTGAATCCTAAGATGAAAGAAGTGGTAAGAAATGAAATACTAAACCTGTGTTGTTGTTGTTGCTGCTCTTCTACGTATATCTAGACATCATCAGAACATTAAGGTAACACTCTTCCTTGTTTCTATGCAGACTAGGATTGCATATTTAGACATTCAGTACAGTGCATGTTGCTATGTAGCCTCAGATTTATTAGATATGGCCCTAGTTAACCTACCGATAAATGGGTTACAGATATATTCAATTAAAAGTCTGATTCACTGATTAGTCCCTTACCAGAACCCGGCCTATATGGTACCAGCTACCGATATCCTGAACAGTGAATATATATAAGCCATGGGATGAAACTAACCTCGATGGAAAATAGCAGTCGTTCCCAAAATTGTCCTGTGTAAGTACATCAAGAGGCATGTTAAGCACAACAGGCTAAACATCAACCAAATATATCCATGGCAGACAAAATAATCTCCAACCGATAGCTTCAGTGTGCAGGTTTAAGCACGCTAGTTAAGCAAAACAAGAAGTGGAAAGGTATGTTAACTGCAACAGGCCTAACATTTAACAACACGCAAATATAGTCATTCAAACTGGTATTGTGTCGGTCTAAGTACACTGGTTATTGTTAAATAAAAATGGGAAGGCATGTTAACTACAACATGCTTAACAGCAACCAAATGTAGTCATTCATAGTGGTATTGTTGAAACAGGTATTGATGAAATTGAACTGCACGGTTCATACTTGCACATATAGAACATCACGTTGTGAATAACTGGAATAAACAAGGCATACTATGAACAATCAAACATAGCATTTGAAACTGGACATGTGCTAACTATAAACAACTGAACAACCAAAAAACTTTAAAAGAGCCATATGCAAGCTATAACAGGCTTAACAGCAAGCAAATATATGCATTCCTATCGGTATGTTTAAAACAGGTATTGATGAAAATGTACTGCACAGTAAATAGTTGCACATATAGGGCATCACATTGTGAACAACTAAAATAAACAAGGCATACTGCAAACAGCCAAATATAGCAATTAAAATTGGACATATTCTCACGACACTACAAAAGGGACTCGACAAAACAAATCATGGGTTCCCCCCTGTGAAGAGGCACGGCAAAAAAAAATCATGGGTTTCCTCACTTGTCACAGATGGGCTCGTTCCTGTGGGAAGAGCACGAACCCTGGGTGCGCTCCATGTTGTCGCAGATGGGCTCCTTCCCCTTGGATGAGCACGGCTGTAGGGTGCCCTCCCTGATGTCGCAGATGGGCTCTTTCCCCTTGGAAGAGCCGAAGAGGGTGCCCTCCTCGGGGTCGCCGTCGATGCGGTCTAACTTGGAAGCTGTGGATCCCAAGCCAGCGTCGCAGAACGTGTCCTTCAGAAATGACAAAAGGGGCTCGACGGCGATGTAGGATGGCAAGTTCTTGACAGCGAGCCAGAGGAGATCAGCGGCGGGGCCATGGATGAGATCGACGGCGGTTGAACCCGAGGGGTTGGGGGTGGGCCACTTAACCTGTGACATAGCCCATGTCAGGCCGTCGTTGTCGACGACCTCGATGTCGTAGCCGGCGTCCGTGACATACCCGCATACTCTAGCCCGCTGATTGAGAGCCTGGAGCCAGTAATGGTCGTCAGCTTCATCGGCGGCCACCTCGGCGACGTCGGGCGAAGAGGCCGTGATACACCTCTTTTGGGCCAGTCGCTCCTCGAGCTCCACGGGAAGCGTAGCCGGGCTTAGGTTGCGATGCTCTGGAGTGGGGGATGGGGATGGGGATCGGTGGGAAAGGGGGCGTTTGGCAGGCATCATCTAAGAAACTCAGGACGGCTAGGGTATGGAGATCGATGGGTAAGCTGCACGGGCAAACCGGCTGATGTTGACAATGGAGGCCTTGCGGCGGTGGCAGTGGCGACCTTGCTAGGGTTTCGAGCGAGGGAGGGGTTGTGGTGGGGTGTATGTGTGTGTGCGCGTGTGATACGTCTCCAACGTATCTATAATTTTTTATTGTTCCATGCTATTATATTATCTGTTTTGGATGTTTTATATGCATTAATATGCTATTTTATATTATTTTTGGGACTAACCTATTAACCTAGAGCCCAGTGCCAGTTTCTATTTTTTCCTTGTTTTTGAGTTTCGCAGAAAAGGAATACCAAACGGAGTCCAAACGGAATAAAACTTTCGCGATGATTTTTCTTGGACCAGAAGAAAACCAGGAGACTTGGAGATGAAGTTGGAGGATCCACGAGGCGGCCACAAGGACGGAGGGCGCGCCCAGGAGGGTAGGGCACGCCCCCCACCCTTGTGGGCCCCTCGTGCACCTCCTGACCTAATTCTTTCGCCTATATATTCCCAAATATCCCCAAACCAACAGAGGCATCCACGAAAAGACTTTTCCACCGCTGCAACCTTCTGTACCCGTGAGATCCCATCTAGGGACCTTTTTCGGCACCCTGTCGGAGGGGGATTCGATCACGGAGGGCTTCTACATCAACACCATTGCCCTTCCGATGAAGCGTGAGTAGTTTACCATAGACCTACGGGTCCATAGCTAGTAGCTAGATGGGTTCTTCTCTCTCTTTGATTCTCAATACCATGTTCTCCTCGATGTTCTTGGAGATCTATTCAATGTAATACTTTTTTGCGGTGTGTTTGCCGAGATCCGATGAATTGTGGATTTATGATCAGTTTATCTATGAATATTATTTGAATCTTCTCTAAATTCTTATATGCATGATTTGATATCTTTGTAATTCTCTTCGAACTATCGGTTTGGTTTGGCCAACTAGATTGGTTTTTCTTGCAATGGGAGAAGTGTTTAGCTTTGGGTTCAATCTTGCGGTGTCCTTTCCCAGTGACAGTAGGGGCAGCAAGGCACGTATTGTATTGTTGCCATCGAGAATAAAAAGATGGGGTTTTCATCATATTGCTTGAGTTAATTCCTCTACATCATGTCATCTTACTTGATGCATTACTCCGTTCTTTATGAACTTAATACTCCAGATGCATGCTGGATAGCGGTCGATGTGTGGAGTAATAGTAGTAAATGCAGAATCGTTTCGGTCTACTTGACATGGACGTGATGCCTATATTCATGATCATTGCCTTAGATATCATCATAACTTTGCGCTTTTCTATCAATTGCTTGGCAGTAATTTGTTCACCCACCGTATTATTTTCTATCTTGAGAGAAGCCTCTAGTGAAACCTATGGCCCTCGGGTCAATTTTCCATCATATAATCTTCTATTTTCCATCATATAAGTTTCCGATCAACTATTTTCCATCATATTAGTTTCCGATCTACTATTTTGCAATCTTTTACTTTCCAATCTATAAAACAAAAATACCAAAAATATTTACTTTATCATTTATCTATCTCTATTAGATCTCACTTTTGCAAATAACCGTGAAGGGATTGACAACCCCTTTATCGCGTTGGGTGCAAGTTGTTTGATTGTTTGTGCAGGTATTCGGTGATTTGTGGGTTGTCTCCTACTGGATTGATACCTTGGTTCTCAAATTGAGGGAAATACTTATCTCTACTTTGATGCATCACCCTTTCCTCTTCAAGGGAAAAACCAACGCAAGCTCAAGAAGTAGCAGCGCGCGCCTGAGGAGTTTTTGGGGTGTGTGTGTGTGGAGGGGGGGGTGTTTGAGGAAATGACGCAGCTACTGAAAATTTTACTACGCGGGAGTAAAATGCCGGGGCTATTGAAAATTTGGATGATGGTGCATCGCACACGGTCCCGAAATAAGAACCGTGTGTTATGAAACAGAAAAACCCTCGAGCCGGACAGATATTTTTGAGGGATGCAGGTGGGAGCGGGAACAACAAACATCACACACGGTCGAAACATAATAACCATGTGTTATCAACCAGAAAAACCCTGTAGGCGGGTTAGATAATTTTGAGAGGGGAAGCCTCATGGAGCCCAATGTACTCTGGTGATGTGCCTGACAGGGGCACCAGCGTGGCACACAGTTTGTGTGAGTGAACCGTGTCTATTGCGTTATCCAACTTGTCTAACGTTCATAAATTTGGCGAAAATGACGCGGGAAAGGGTCAGAACATGAACACACTTGCATGTGGACCAAATATATGTATGAAAAGGGTGGTTTGATGTTCAAATACCAAATGGACAACTTCGATGTGGCACCTATCTCACAAAGCGCATCGTATTGCTTGCCCCCCCCCTTCATGTCGGTAAGAGGGGAATCCTAAGCCATAAACGCATGCCCGCCCCCACGGAGGTTCACCTAGCAAAATGCAAAGTAGCAGTCCCGCCCCCATCACACACACACACACACACTTTCAGTCGGCGGGAGAGAGCATCTCACCAAGATGTATCGTAAAATGGACCAAGAAGAATCCACCTTGGTCGTACAACCTCTCTCTTGTTGTTGGTCAAGGTGATGGACGTCCATGCGACCCCAGAGATGGGCTAGCTCACCAATAATCACGCAAGCAGCTAGTCCCCGAAGACAACCACTGCCTGCATGTGGCCCAAACATATGTATGGAGTGTTGATGTTTTGAATACACAATGGAACAACTTTGTTGTGGCACCGTTCTTTGGAACCAGAAATCCCCACACGGAGCGAAGGGTTAGTTGACAACGCATTGTATGCATGTATGTCACACCACACTTCGAGCCGATGATGGGGATTCATGCATGCATGCATGCATAGTATGCGCTCAAACTTAGGTCTGAATCTCACCATGACCTACTACGATAATACAAACCAAAGGAAGAATCCACCATGGTAACCTATCTCGTTGTCGGTCAAAGTGATCATGGATGTCCACGCGGGCCCATGAATATATAGGCTCTTGTTGCCGATAACCACGTGAGGGAGTGTACCATTCGAAGACAACCACTGCATGCATATGTATGTATGGAGGTGATGCGTGCATGTTTGAATACCATGCACATTGATGTGGCGCGTGCGTTGAAAATCGTACAGTCCCCACACAGAGCGAGATCGGTTCATGATGTGTCGTGGTACTACCCACTTCGACTCGGTGGGAGGGATTCATGCGTACACATGCATGTGTGCTCAATCTATATCATGTCATCCCAGAGCATGACCTATATATATACCATAATACAAACCAAAAAATAATCCCCTCCTAAGTCAAATTAACCTCTCTCGTTGTCGAGCAAAGTAGTGATGGACCAAGCAGGCCCGCAGATGGAACGCATCGATATCACTGATAATCGCATGAGTGGGTGCCAGAGGACAACCGCCATTGCTTTGCATGTGGCCAAACATATGTATGGAGAGGTGTGTGTGGTTGTGATGTTTGAATACCCAAAATGCACAACTTAGATGTGGCACATGCCTAAAAAACCGTAAAGTCCCCACACAGAGCGAGGTTCATGAAGGGTAGTACATATGCTGGTCCCCTTCCCCCTCTTCGACGCATACTATATATATGTTCCTACTGTAATACAAACCAAAATGAATCCTCCTTGATGGTGAAATTAATTAACCTCTCCCGATGTAGGTCAAAGTGATGCATGGATGGACGACGACCTCGCGGGCCCACAGATGGAAGCGTCACACGTGAGTGTCCTAGGATAACCACCGTCTGCATATGCATGTGGTCCAAAGAGGTGTTGTGTGATGTTTGAATAGCCAATGCACAACTTTGATGTGGAACGTGCCTCGGAAACCGATAAGTCCCGACACTGAGTGAGGTGTGTTCACAGACGCGTACATAGTATATATGCTAGTCCTCTCCCACCTCTTCGACGCATACTATATATATACTCCCACCGTAAAACAAACTAAAAAGAATCAACCTTGCTGGTCAAATTAACCTCTCCGTACGTCGGCTGTTGGTCGAAGTGATGGACGACGACCTCGCGGGCCCACAGAAAGCGTCACACACGTGAGTGAGTGTCATGTAGGACAACCACCGACTGCATGTGGCCCAAACATGTATGTATGAAAGGGTTGTGTAATGTTTTAAATAACGAATCCACGATTTTGATGTGGGGCTGCCTCACAAAACGGCCCACCCACACGGTGTCTCATGACTCGTAGTGTACTGCCAGCCCCCCCCCCACCCCTCGACACCACACAACACACAACACACACACACACACACACACACACCGCACATCCACCGCAACTACGATGCATGCATGTTAAATTTTCCCGCAGTGAACATATGTTACCAAAGGAGGGACGTTTTAATTTTGAAAAAAAATAGAGATCATTAAGACGTTTTAGTACATTGATTGATTTTCTAGGGGTATAATGTGCAAAAATCAAATTTGAGCTACATGCACACGAGACAGTGCACCTAAATGGATTGGAAAAACACATGTGTCTCACTGGGTGCATGTTTACTCCCCGTGCAAGAAATTTCAAACATTGAGAATCTTGATTTTTAAAATCTAGTACATCCAAAACTTATTTGAAATTCATGAAACTTATCGTGTTGTCATATGGACACCAATGCCCTATGGTATTGTACTTTTTTGTCAAATTTGAGACAAGTTTTGATGTAATTTTTATCTTCTTACAAACGGGAGATTATTAATTATTGGGAACCAACATCGCAAACGGATTATTTATTCGAACCGTGGGTGTTAGACCAACAATGGATACGTGCCATGCTTCGGTTAAGCAATAAAGCGGCAGCATTAATCATCAAAATAGAAAAAAAAATATGTGCCGCCCCGTGACCCCTGTGCCGTGCGAGCAGGCATGAGTTGACGGGATGCATGCGAGCAGTCCACAGCGCAGGCAGACCGGGAGGCATGCGTGCAGGTGTGTGAATTGACGGGAGGCGTGCTCGCTGCGCAGTGTCATCGAGAGGCGTGCGAGTAGCTGTGTGAAATGACGGTAGGTGATGTCTACTACACAACTTGTTCTTGTAGACTCGTGTTGGGCCTCCAAGCGCAGAGTTTTGTAGGACAGTAGCAAATTTCCCTCAAGTGGATGACCTAAGGTTTATCAATCCGTGGGAGGCGTAGGATGAAGATGGTCTCTCTCAAACAACCCTGCAACCAAATACAAGAAATCTCTTGTGTCCCCAACACACCCAATACAATGGCAAATTGTATAAGTGCACTAGTTTGGCGAAGAGATGGTGATAAAAGTGTAATATGGATGGTAGAAATATATTTTTATAATCTGAATAAATAAACACAGCAAGGTAGAAAGTGACAAAAGTGAGCACAAACGGTATTGCAATGCTTGAAAACAAGGCCTAGGGTCCGTACTTTCGCTAGTGCAATCTCTCAACAATGCTAATATAATTGGATCATATAACCTTCCCTCAACGTGCGATGAAGAATCACTCCAAAGTTCCTATCTAGCAGAGAACATAAGAATAAATTGTTTGTAGGGTACGAAACCACCTCAAAGCTATTCTTTCCGATTGATCTATCCAAGAGTTCGTACTAAAATAACACCAAAGCAAATTCAGATTCGTAATGCTCAATCCAACACAAAGAACCTCAAAGAGTGCCCCAAGATTTCTACCAGAGAAACAAAGACAAGAACGTGCATCAACCCCTATGCATAGATTACCCCAATGTCACCTCGGGAATCCGCGAGTTGAGTGCCAAAACATATATCGAGTGAATCAATATAATACCCCATTGTCACCACGGGTATTCGTATGCAAGACATATATCAAGTGCTCTCAAATCCATAAAAGTATTCAATCCGATAAAATGAAATCTCAAAGGGAAAACTCAATTCATCACAACAAGATAGAGAGGGGAAAACACCATATGATCCAACTATATTAACAAAGCCCGCGATACATCAAGATCGTGACATCTCAAGAACACGAGAGAGAGAGAGAGAGAGAGAGAGATTAAACACATAGCTACTGGTACAAACCCTCAGCCCCGAGGGTGGACTACTCCCTCCTCATCATGGTGGCCGCCGGGATGATGAAGATGGCCACCGGTGATGATTTCCCCCTCCGGCAGGGTGCCGGAACGGGGTCTAGATTGGATCTCATGGATACAGAGGCCTTGCGGTGGCGGAACTTCTGATCTAGGGTCTTCGCGAGGGTTTTTGGAATATTTGGCAATTTATAGGGCGAAGAGGCGGTGCGGGAGGCCACCGAGGTGGGCACAACCCACCGGGGCACGCCTGGGGGCCCAGGCGCGCCCTGGTGGGTTGTGCCCCCCTCGGGGCACCCCCAGGTGCTGCTCTGGCCCATTGGATGTCTTCTGGTCCATAAAAAATCCACAAAAAGTTTCGCGGTGTTTGGACTCCGTTTGGTATTGATTTCCTGCGGTGTAAAAAACAAGCAAAAAACATCAACTAGCACTGGGCACTATGTCAATAGGTTAGTCCCAAAAAATGATATAAAGTTGCTATAAAATGATTGTAAAACATCCAAGAAAGATAATATAGCAGCATGAATACTTCATAAATTATAGATACGTTGGGGACGTATCAGCATCCCCAAGCTTAATTCCTACTTGTCCTCGAGTAGGTAAATGATAAAAGAAATAATTTATGAAGTGTGAATGCTAGCAAAGTGCATAAGTTTGATCAATAGTAATTTCAATCACTTTTCCAGCATCATAACAGCAACTCTTTCTCATAAAACTCATCATGTTAAAGTAGCAACCAATTCACATGTTAAGGTTCAAACAATGAATTCTCTTGAAACTCAACAACCTATATTCTTAGTCACCAAACAATTGCAATTCAACTTATTCAACAGAGTCTAAGTAAGAGCTCCACATACTCAACCATCATATAGTCTTCTATGATTGCTAACACTCACCGCATACACATGAGCAAAACGTTTCAACCGGACACATAGAAAGATAGGGGCTTATAATTTTGCCTCCCAACGTATTCACCTCAAGGGTGATGTCAACAATAATAACTCATGCTACCCATATCCAACTGGATATATGTGCCTAGATCTTTCCTAACCACATGATGCTTGCCAAAAGAGAAAAATAAAAATGAATAGAGAGAAAAACTTTGACTCTTGCATGAAAGTAAATACATAAAAGTAAAAGGTAGGCCCTTCGCAGAGGGAAGCAGAGGTTGCCATGCGCTTTTTGTTTGTATGCTCAATCCCTTAGTGCAAAAGAACGTCACGTTATATTGCCCCTTATGATAGCAAACTTTATTATGCAGTCTGTCGCTTCTATTCTTTGCCATCACAAGTTCGTACAACGCTCAATTTTCTCTTACACTAAATGATCTAACACTTTTAGAAGCAATTTTTATTGCCTTATTGCACCGATGACAACTTACTTGAAGGATCTTACTCAATCCTTAGGTAGGTATGGTGGACTCTTGAAAATAAGATTTGGGTTTAAGGGTTTTTGGATGCACAAGTAGTATCTCTACTTAGTGCGGAATTTTTGGCTAGCAAAGATGGGGGGCAAGCACCACATGTTGAAGGATCTATGACAATATAACTTCTATGTGAATATGAACAAATATAAATCATTATGTTGTCTTCCTTGTCCAACGTCAACAATTTTGGCATATAATATTTTGATGGGGGATCACAATCACAAAAGATTTCCAAGATAGTGTATTTGCATGTGAAAGTTCTCTTCCTTATAGTAATCATTCATGAATTGCTTGTATGACCAATATTGTGATTGTCAAGCTTCAAAAGATTTTACTTTCTAAACCCAATGTGAAGCTACCACTAGGCATGATATGAACATATAACTTCAACTTCATGATATTCAATTCATTCAACAATTTACTCATAGGATATAAGTGAAGCACGAGAGTAAATGACAAACTACTCCAAAAAGATATAAATGAAGATCAAGCGAGTAGTTAAGTAAAGGGGTAACTAATTGAGGACTCTCCCTCTTATTTAAAAACTTTCAGATCTAAGTATTTTATTAAAACAGCAAGTAAAACAAAACAAAATAACATTCCAAGAATAGCACAACTCAAGTGAAGAAGCAAAAACTTAGGCTCAACCGATACTAACCGATAATTGTTGATGAAGAAAGGTGGGATGCCTACCGGGGCATCCCCAAGCTTAGATGCTTGAGACTTCTTGAAATATTATCTTGGGATGCCTTGGGCATCCCCAAGCTTGAGCTTTTGCGTCTCCTTAATTCCTTTTATATCACGGTTTCCCTAAATCTTAAAAACTTCATACACACAAAACTCAACAAGAACTCGTGAGATAAGTTAGTATAAACCAATGCAAAAACTTTATCATTCTCTACTGTAGCAAATCACAAAAATTATTATTCAACATTGCATACTAAATGCCTGTGCATATTTAATACTCCTATGCTCAAATAGAATCATTAAACAAGCAAACATATGCAAACAATGCAAACATAACAGCAATCTGCCAAAACAGTACAGTCTGTAAAGAATGCAAGAGTATCAATACTTGTTTAACTCCAAAAATTATGAAAATTTTCCAAACTGTAGAAAATTTATCAGAGATTATTGTGCAAAAAGTTTCAACATTTTATCACATTCTGAATTTTCTCGGGAATTTTTGCAACATCGATAAACTTTCTGTTTTGAAACAGCAACTCATATACTTGCAAAATAAGCATGGTCAAGGCTATCCTTGACATTTTTATTGAAAAGAAAGATGCAAAACATTATTATAAATAACAGAAAGCAAATCCTAAAAGAAAATGATGATCCAAATAAAACACATATCATGTGACGAATAAAAATGTAGCTCCAAGTGAGGTTACCGATAATGTTGGAGACGAAAGAGCGGATGCCTTCCGGGGCATCCCCAAGCTTAGTTGCTTGGATCTTCCTTGAATATTACCTTGGGGGTGCCTTGGGCATCCCCAAGCTTAGGGTCTTGTCACTCCTTATTCTCCTCATATCGACATCTCACCCAAAACTTGAAAACTTCAATCACACAAAACTTAACGGAACTTCGTGAGATAGGTTAGTATGATAAATAGCAAACCATTTCACTTTGGTACTGTCAAAGACAAGATTTATAATTGTTTCCACACAATACCTACTGTATAATATCATTTCCACAATTTATATTGAGCAATATAAGCCATAGAAACTTGGAAACAAGCAAACTATGCATTGAAAACAGAATCTGTCAAAAACAGAACAGTACGTAAAGATCTGAATATTAGTCATACTTCTTCACATCCAAAAATTCTAAAAAATTATTACAACGTATAAAATTTGTATACCCATCAACTGTAAAAAATTAAGAGTTTTTATACGCTCCAGTGAATTAAAAAAATTCTATTACTGGGCGCAAAAGTTTCTGTTTTTGCACAGAATCAAGTCAACTATCATCCACACTATCCCAAAGGCTTTACTTGGTACTTTATTGAAATAAAAGTTATAAAACATGATTACTACAGTATACTAACCATGTGAACACACAAAAACAGTAGGGGTAAATGTTGGGTTGTCTCCCAACAAGCGCTTTTCTTTAATGCCTTTTAGCTAGGCATGATGATTTCAATGATGCTCGCATAAAAGATAGGAATCGAAACACAAAGAGAGCATCATGAATCATAAGTTCCTCTCTCATAATAATTTTCAGTAGCATCATGAATAGATTCATCAATATAACCATCACATAAAGCATTCTTTTCATGATCCACAAGCATAGAAATTTTATTACTCTCCACATAAGAAAATTTCTTCTCATTCACAATTGTGGGAGTATCATATGAAACTCGAATACTATAAATTGTTTCCACATTAAAAGAGTAATGCTCAGGAAAAGGGTATTCATAACTATGACAAGTTTTATAAAAATAATCATCACTACTTTTTAGAACATAAGTATCATCACAATAATCATCATAAGTAGCAACTTTATTCTCATCATAGATAGGAGGCATGCAACCATCATAGCAACCATCATAGCAAATTTGATCATTCAAAGTAGGGGGCCTAAAAAGATCATCTTCATTAAGCATAGCATCCGCAAGCTTGGGACAAACATTAATTGCAGCAAATAAATTCTCAAACATGTCATTCTCATCAAACATAGCATCCCCAAGCTTGTGGCTTGGCATATCATAAGCATAATCACTCTCATCATTAATAGCATGAATAGCACCAACGGTATAACAATTGCTATCATCATAATTTCCCAAGTTGGTGCCAAAAAGATTTCCAAGATTATAAGAAGTATCATTATCTTCCCAATCATAATCATCACAACAAGCAACAGGCATAACAAAATCATCATCAAGTGCATCATCTTCCACAATTATTTTTTATTCATTTTCATGAGGCACAACAATAATAGGAGCAACATTATTTGGGAGAGATACCTTTTTACCTCTATTCTTTCTTCTTTTCTTCTTCTTCACCACATCATGTGTGGGTTTAATTAATTTTTTCAAGCTTCTTGTTGAAGAGATTGATTGGATAGGAAGCTCCTCCTCGTTACCTGATTCATCATAATAAACACTAGGAGGGTATTGGGAAATAATTTCCCTTTCATTAGTACTCTCTTCATATTCTATTTGTTTTCTTGTCTTTAGATAGTTGGCAATATAAGGATTCTCAATGCAATTTACCGCACAAAACATATAAATTTCGTCTAGATCAAAATCAAGAAATCTCTCGAGATTAAATTTTGGAATACCCTCAGTTATATGTTTCATTTCTTCATACCCCAAAAGAAGACTAAGCTCTTTATGATGCTCAAGGGTAATCAAGTTATCACAATTTTTGGACACGATTTGATCCTGAAACAATTTTCATTGGAGATTTAAATGACCACGTTCATTACAAAGTTCACAAGGATGGCGAAAAAATTAAATCTTTCAGCACAATCATCTAGCCTCTCTTGCAACTTTTTTGTTTCTAAATATTTATGCTTCTTACAAAATCTATCTTCCCTTCTTGGTGTGCATTTGCACTCCCAATTCACTCCGCAAAAATTGACATGCTTACAAGAAACATTTTTTTCATGACTTGTGCAATCATCATTAGTATTTTGGATATTCAAAGAATTCATACTAACAACATTGCAATCATGCTCATCATTCAAATATTTTGTGCCAAACATTTTATTGACTTCTTCTTCTAACAATTGAGCACAATTTTCCGATCCATCATTTTCAAGAAAGATATTATAAAGATGATCAATAATATGATGCAACCTCAATTCCATTTTTTATGTAGTTTTCTTTTATAAACCAAACTAGTGTTAAAACAAGAAACTAAAAGATTCAATTGCAAGATCTAAAGATATACCTTCAAGCACTCACCTCCCCGGCAACGGCGCCAGAAAAGAGCTTGATGTCTACTACACAACTTGTTCTTATAGACTAGTGTTGGGCCTCCAAGCGCAGAGTTTTGTAGGACAGTAGCAAATTTCCCTCAAGTGGATGACCTAAGGTTTATCAATCCATGGGAGGCGTAGGATGAAGATGGTCTCTCTCAAACAACCCTGCAACCAAATACAAGAAATCTCTTGTGTCCCCAACACACCCAATACAATGGCAAATTGTATAGGTGCACTAGTTCGGCAAAGAGATGGTGATAAAAGTGTAATATGGATGGTAGAAATATATTTTTATAATCTGAATAAATAAAAACAGCAAGGTAGCAAGTGACAAAAGTGAGCACAAACGGTATTGCAATGCTTGAAAACAAGGCCTAGGGTCCGTACTTTCGCTAGTGCAATCTCTCAACAATGCTAATGTAATTGGATCATATAACCATCCCTCAACGTGTGATGAAGAATCACTCCAAAGTTCCTATCTAGCGGAGAACATAAGAATAAATTGTTTGTAGGGTACGAAACCACCTCAAAGCTATTCTTTCCGATCAATCTATCCAAGAGTTCGTACTAAAATAACACCAAAGCAAATTCAGATTCGTAATGCTCAATCCAACACAAAGAACCTCAAAGAGTGCCCCAAGATTTCTACCGGAGAAACAAAGACAAGAACGTGCATCAACCCCTATGCATAGATTACCCCAATGTCACCTCGGGAATCCGCGAGTTGAGTGCCAAAACATATATCGAGTGAATCAATATAATACCCCATTGTCACCACGGGTATTTGTATGCAAGACATATATCAAGTGCTCTCAAATCCATAAAAGTATTCAATCCGATAAAACGAAATCTCAAAGGGAAAACTCAATTAATCACAACAAGATAGAGAGGGGAAAACACCATATGATCCAACTATATTAACAAAGCCCGCGATACATCAAGATCGTGACATCTCAAGAACACGAGAGAGAGAGAGAGATTAAACACATAGCTACTGGTACAAACCCTCAGCCCCGAGGGTGGACTACTCCCTCCTCATCATGGTGGCCGCCGGGATGATGAAGATGGCCACCGGTGATGATTTCCCCCTCCAGCAGGGTGCCGGAACGGGGTCTAGATTGGATCTCGTGGATACAGAGGCCTTGCGCTGGCGGAACTTCTGATCTAGGGTCTCCGTGAGGGTTTTTGGAATATTTGGCAATTTATAGGGCGAAGAGGCGGTGCGGGAGGCCACCGAGGTGGGCACAACCCACCGGGGCGCTCCTGGGGGCCCAGGCGCGCCCTGGTGGGTTGTGCCCCCCTCGGGGCACCCCCCAGGTGCTGCTCTGGCCTATTGGATGTCTTCTGGTCCATAAAAAATCCACAAAAAGTTTCGCGGTGTTTGGACTCCGTTTGGTATTGATTTCCTGCGATGTAAAAAAACATGCAAAAAACAGCAACTGGCACTGGGCACTATGTCAATAGGTTAGTCCCAAAAAATGATATAAAGTTGCTATAAAATAATTCTAAAACATCCAAGAAAGATAATATAGCAACATGAACACTTCATAAATTATAGATACGTTGGATACGTATGTCGGTGTACTAAGTATTGGGCCACTAGTACCCCGTACTTGTGCACGGGCAGTTGTAGCCATCCTCGCGGCAAGGCTTGCCGGGATCAGCTCGAGGTCGATTCAAGCCATCAAGGAAATCATCAAGTGAGAGATCCGAGGATCAACAGGTAAGCAGAGCTGGAATCCGAAGACCAGCTTCCCCGGCAAGATCCTTGCCGGGATGGCCTTTGGGGCCCGGCAAGGCTCGGCGCCCGGCAAGGCTTGGCGTCCGGCAAGGCTCGGTGCCCGGCAAGGCTTGGCATCCGGCAAGGCTTGGCGCCCGGCAAGATTCGGCGCCTGGCGAGATTCTGCCACTGTGCCACCGCTTCGGCACAGTAACGTGTCTGACATTCTGGGTCCTTCCCTGGATGCGTGGTGACGCGCCAGTGGAGGAGAGCTTAAGCGGTGCTGATGGGATGGCCCCTTTTTCCATCCCCAAGAAAGTGAGGGCACCTAAACGGACACCTCACGGTGCATTAAATGCGTTTGTCCTAATCCGTTAGTGGTTAGGTATGATACCCTGTAGCTACTTTACACCTCAATGTATGTACATTTTGCCACTGTGGAGACCCCTTTGAGCATATAAAAGGAGGCCCAAGGCAACTGCTACAGGGGAGGAGAACTTCCGGCCCATCCTGCATGCATAGCTGCTCTTTGAACACACTGTTCATTGCTAGCACTCCTGAAGGCTGGGCTCAAGAACATCAATAAGAACACAAGGCAGGAGTAGGGTTTTACGCTGATCAGCGGCCCGAACCTAGGTAAAAACCTCACGCGTCGATCATTGGTTCTGCTCTTTGCGTATACCTCTCCCCCCCGCCGAATCGTAAAGGGGTCTCTCGGGATCCCATAGGTGTCGTACGCCGACATCTTTGGCGCGCCAGGTAGGGGGATTGAAGGTTGCGTGAACCTGATCTAGTGCTCGGCGCCCTAGTTTCTCCATCATCTTCATCATCATGCCGCCCAAGAAGAAGAGCGCTGCGTCAGCGCAACCGTCCGCGTCCGTTTTGCCTACACCCTCGCGTACAGGCGACGGTGTGGGTGCAGAAGGAAGAGGACTAGAACCCCCGCGGCGTTCTGGTGATCCAAGCCAAGTGAGCGGTATCGTTCACAGTGGCAGTGGTAACCTGCACGCCGCTGGATCTAGAGATGGTGCTGTGTTGCCTACGGGTGGCACAACTAACTCTAGGGATCGAAGGACGCCTGCTGGAGCCCCCACGCCAGCACAAGCCTCGCGACCTACCCAGGTCGTGCATGATGAGCGATGTCATGGCACTGGTGGTTCAGGGCATCCCCGTGAAAAGGTTTCTGCGCAGAGATCCCAAGATGCGCGGGACTAGCATGCACACCGAGCTGCCGGCGAAGGTGGCGCGCGGTCGCGTGACCGTGGTGGTGCTCCTTCTAACTTGGTTAGGAGTCAGAGCACCTCACGTACCTCGCACTTGTCGCCGCCACCTACGCCAGCGGAAGCCTTGGCACGTGCGCAGCTGCTCCTCGATTTTCCTCCCGCCCCGGAGAAGATGGAGGAGTGGCGAGCTACTATCCAGAGCCTTATCGGCTTCGCCAACAAGGATGGACTGCAAGAGGCAGGGCCCTCGCAGCGGAAGCCCATCGATCCGGCGCGAGCCGATGTAGAGAAAACCGGAGGTGGTGCAACCACAGTGCACTCCCCTCCGCGGCACCAGCGGCGGCCGACAACTCAGCAAGTCGACCGCCATGAAGAAGTTTCCACGGCGTCGTTCGATCCACGGATGCGCCGTGATCAGCGTCTAGTTCTCCAGGAACGAGGCAAAGAGGATGCTCGAACAACCATCGAGCGGCGACGAGAAGCGCGCTATCAGTATAATAAGTGCGCGGGGCAGGCTGTTGACGAGCCTGCGCCAGGGGACGTAGGAGACCTGCCTTATGAGGTAGGGACCCCGGCGTTTACCCGTGAGCTGCGGCAAGTTCGGTGGCCCAATTCCCGAACCTTTAAGCCAGAGGTCCCGGAGAAGTATGACGGAAAGACCCATCCCTCAGAGTTCCTGAGCATCTACACCATTGCGGTGCAGGCTGCCGGGGGCCAAGATGACAAGATACTTGCCAACTACTTCCCGTTGGTGCTCAAGCCCAACGTCAGGTCGTGGTTGATGCATCTGCCGGAGAATTCCATTTCTTCCTGGTCAGATCTGTGCCATCAGTTTGTTGGCGCCTTCGTTGGAGGCCACCAAGCTCCTGGCCAAGAGAGCGATTTGCACATCATCCCTCAGAAGGAGGGCGAGTCCCTGCGCAAGTTTATGCAGAGGTTCAGCCGAGTGCAGTACAACATTCCCGACGTTCATCCTACCGCTGTCATTAGCGCGTTCCACCAGAACGTGCGTAACCGCAGAATGCGGGAAGAGCTGGCGATGAACAAAGTCAAGAGTATTGCCGAGCTTTATGCTCTGGCCGACAAGTGCGCTCGAGCTGAAGAGGGAAGGAAACTCCCTGGTGAGGCTGTTGGCGCGGCAGGCGACTCCGAAGATGAAGACGCCGCGGCCCCATCAAGGAAAGGCCAGCGGCGGAACAGGAAGCGCGGAGGCAAGGCCGTGCTTGCTGTCGAGGAATCCGACAACCCCGGCGCCACCAAGAAGGCCAAGGTTAGTGACCCCGGCAAGGATCTTGCCGGGTGCCCTTCCTGTCAGGCCTTGGCGTCTGCCGACAAATCGGAAAACTCCGGCAAGCAGTATTGCAAGATCCATCGCACCAAGGGCCACAATCTCCAGAACTGCCGGCAAGTTGAGCAACTTGCCGAGAAGCAGAGGGACGAATACGAGAGGCGAGACAAGGAGAAGGCCCAAGATGGTGCTGAGGGGTTCGGCAAGAAACACGGTGGCCGAGGGGGTCGCCGCGGCAAGGCCAAGCAGCAAAAGGATCGGCCCGCTCGGGGCCGAGATAAAGAAGGAGATGATGATGAGGAAGATGATGAATCCAGTGAGCAGGAATTCCAGAAGGCTACGGAGGCTATGTGCATTGATGGGGGTGCCTCGCTGCATTCTTCCCACTGCCAACTTAAACAGTGGATGCGGGAGGTTAATGCGGCGGAGCCATCCCCCGATGCGTGTAGGCCCCTGAAGTGGTCCAGCACGCCTATCATCTTTGACGCCGAGGATCACCCTGATCGCATAACTGCGGTCGGGTGTTTGCCATTGTTGGTCTCGCCAACAATTCGCAACCTCAAGGTGACGAAGATGTTAGTTGACGGCGGGGCCGGCCTAAACTTAATCTCACCGGATGTGCTCACAAAGCTTCAGATTCCCGACGAAGATCTCGAGGAAACGGGTACGTTTCAAGGGGTCAATCCGGGAAGAACCCAGCCTAAGGGCAAGATCACGCTGCCAGTAACATTTGGCAGCGAGCTTAACTTCAGGACCGAGAAGGTGGTGTTTGATGTCGCCAAGATCCCCATGTCATACAATGGGATCCTTGGTCGGCCAGCGCTGGCTAAGTTTATGGCGGCATCACACTACGCATACAATGTTTTGAAGATGCCCGGGCCGTTGAGCGTCATCACTATCCATTCCGATAAGAAGGATGCACTCATCTGTGCTGATCAACTTTACCGGGAAGCAGTTGCAGCACCTGCCATCAAGGCATCTGCTCCTGCCGCTGGAACTCCCGGAGGGAAGAAGAAGACCAGCAGGAACCTTGGCGCAAACTCCGGCAAGCGCACCTCCTCGGAGTGCTGCGCTTCCGTCGAGGACGTACCAGAGAGCTCCACCGGCAAGAACAAGAAGTCCAAGGCTGCTCCGCCGGAAACTAAGAAGGTGCCTGTCAGAGAGGACGGAATGGGGGGAACTTTCACCATAAGTTCCACCCTAGATGACAAATAGGAAAGCGCGCTGATTGCTTTCCTGCGGGTGAATGTCGACGTGTTTGCATGGGAACCGTCTGACATCCCTGGTGTTCCCAGGAAGGTAATTGAGCACCACCTTGCTGTCTGTCCTCATGCGCGGCCCGTCAAGCAAAGGGTGAGGAAGCAGGCCTTGGAGCGGCAAGAATTCATTGCCGAAGAAATCAAAAAGCTGGAGGCGGCAGGACTGGTCAAAGGAGTGCTTCACCCAACCTGGTTGGCCAATCCGGTTGTAGTGCGGAAAGCGAATGGGAAGTGGAGGCTTTGTATCGATTATACAGATATCAATAAAGCTTGTCCAAAAGATCCTTTTCCCTTGCCGCGCATCGACCAGATTGTGGATGCCACCGCTGGTTGTGACCTCCTGTCCTTCCTTGATGCCTATTCAGGGTATCATCAGATTTTTATGGCAAAGGAAGGTGAAGAGAAGACCGCCTTTATCACCCCATGTGGTACATATTGTTTTATACGAATGCCTTTTGGGTTGAAAAGTGCTGGTTCTACATTTGCCAGAGCAATCCAGATTGGTTTTGAGCCACAACTTCATAGAAATATGGAGGCGTATATGGATGATATAGTGGTCAAAACCAAGGATAAAGCAACGCTCATTCAAGACTTAGAAGAAACATTTGCAAACTTGCGCAAGATCAACTTGAAGCTCAATCCTGAGAAGTGCGTGTTCGGAGTTCCTTCTGGCAAGCTCCTCGGATTCTTTGTATCTTGCCGGGGAATCGAAGCGAACCCCGACAAGATCAAAGCCATTGAGCAAATTGAAGCGCTGAGACGCGTCAAGGATGTGCGTCGTCTTGCCAGCTGTGTTGCTACTCTAAGCAGGTTTATTTCCAAATCTGCTGAGCGCGCCCTGCCCTTTTTCAAAATTTTGAAGAAGGCAGGTCCAATGAAATGGACTCCGGAAGCGGAGGCTGCGCTGCAAGATTTGAAGAAATACCTTTCCTCTCCGCCGACGCTAGTCGCGCCTAAACCACAAGAGCCGTTGCTGCTGTATCTGGCAGCGACAAATCAAGTGGTTAGTGCTGCGCTAGTGGCGCAGATAGAAGCTGATGAGGAAGCAACACCAGCGGCAGGACCGCCGGATGACGCGGCAAGATCTTCCCCGGCAAGGGTTGATCCCGGCAAGACAGGATCTGCGCAAACAGAAGAACCTGTGCAGAAGAAGAAGGTGGTGCAGCGCCCAGTTTATTTTGTTAGCTCTCTTTTACAAGGGGCTAGGTCAAGATATTATGGGGTGCAGAAGTTGCTTTTCGGCCTCCTTATGGCCTCAAGGAAGCTGCGCCACTATTTTCAAGCACATGAGATTACCATCGTCACTCGCTTTCCGTTGCAACGGATTTTGCAAAATCCGGAGGCAACCGGCAGGATCGTGGAGTGGGCGTTGGAGCTGTCCAGCTTTGGCCTTAAGTTTGAAAGCACTTCGACAATTCAGAGTAGGGCCTTGGCGGAATTCATTGCAGAATGGACCCCGATGCCAGACGAAGAAGTTCAAGAAACAACTCTCCCCGGCAAGGAAATCGATCAGCAATGGATTATGTACTTTGACGGGGCTTTCTCGCTGCAAGGCGCCGGTGCTGGCGTGCTGCTTGTCGCACCCATCGGAGAGCACCTCAAGTACGTAGTCCAAATGCACTTTCCCTGGGAGAGTTCGACCAACAACACTGCAGAATACGAGGGTTTGCTTGCCGGTCTCAGGATCGCGGCGGACCTTGGTATCAAAAAGCTCGTTATCAAAGGCGATTCACAGCTTGTCGTCAGGCAAGTTAACAAGAGTTATCAAAGTCCATTGATGCAAGCCTACGTAGATGAAGTGAGGAAATTGGAAGAGCGCTTTGACGGTCTCCAAATGGAGCACGTTCCTCGTGCCGAGAATAATATTGCTGACGACCTGTCAAAGCGTGCTGCCCTCAAGTTGCCTGTGGAGCCAGGAACTTTTGTGCTCCAATTGACTCAACCATCCGTGGCGCCATCGATGCGGCAAGAAAAGAGAAGAAAGTTGAACTATGGCCAGTACTTCCCGGCAGAGCTCCCCGGAGCCGCCGGCAAGGAAGTTGCCGAGATCGACACGCCTGCCGGGGAACAACAGGCTCCGACAGGGCCTCAGGCCCTCGTTGTCGAGACAAACTTTCGCCCGGCAGAGGAGATGCCTTTAGTCCTAGTTGTCGAGCCTCAGGCTCCAGCATGGGCGCAGCACATTGTCCATTTCCTTCAGACAGGTGAACTCCCTGAGGAACAAGAAGAAGCGGAGAGAGTAGCCCGTCGGTCTGTTATGTACAAGTTCGTCGATGACGTCCTGTACAGAAAGAGACCAAACGGTGTGAAATTGAAGTGCATTTCTCGGGAGGATGGACTACAGCTGTTGGCGGAGATACATGGGGGCATATGTGGTTCCCACATAGGGTCAAGAGCGCTTGCCAGGAAAGCATTCCGACAAGGTTTCTTTTGGCCTACCGCCCTCCAGGATGCGACTGCACTAGTAACCAAGTGTGAAGCGTGCCAGTTTCATTCGAAGAAATTACATCAGCCAGCTCAAGCTCTTCAAACAATCCCTCTCTCCTGGCCATTTTCGGTCTGGGGGCTCGACATACTGGGCCCCTTCCCCCGTGCTACCGGGGGCTTTGAGTACTTGTACGTTGCTATCGACAAGTTCACAAAGTGGCCGGAGGTGGAAGCAGTGAGGAAGGTGACAGCGCAGTCAGTTATCAAGTTCTTCAAAGGAATTGTTTGTCATTTCGGTGTGCCTAACAGGATCATCACCGACAACGGCACGCAGTTCACAAGTCGCACCTTCATGCAGTACGTCCAAGACCTTGGCGGCAAGATTTGTTTTGCCTCTGTTGCTCACCCGAGAAGCAACGGCCAAGCGGAGAGGGCCAATGCTGAAGTGCTGCGCGGTCTCAGGACCAGAACTTTTGACAGGCTGAAAAGGTGCGGAAGACGCTGGATTGATGAGTTGCCAGTGGTTCTTTGGTCAATCAGAACGACACCAAATCGAGCCACCAGCCAGACGCCCTTCGCTCTGGTCTACGGAGCGGAAGCAGTTCTCCCCATGGAACTCATATACGGATCTCCTCGAGTGCTCGCATATGATGAGCTCGAGCAAGAGCAACTGCGGCAAGATGACGCTGTGCTCCTTGAGGAGAATCGTCTTCAGGCTGCTGTGCGAGCTGCACGCTACCAGCAAGCTTTGCGCCGCTATCATAGCCGCAAAGTTCATGCCCGAAGCCTTGAGGAAGGCGACCTTGTTCTTCGACGGATTCAGTTCGCCAAGAATTCAAACAAGTTGACGCCAAAGTGGGAAGGCCCTTATCGGGTAGTACGAGTCACCAGGCCCGGCGCTGTCCGTCTGGAGACCGAAGATGGCGCTCCAGTGAGCAATTCCTGGAATATCGAACATCTTCGCAAGTTCTATCCATAAGGCGCGGTTGCCGGGGGCCCCCGGCAACCCCCTTTTGTACAAGTCTTGCCGGCAAGGCATGTGATCCTTTGTACAAAGCCAGGCGCAGACCCTGAGCGCAGATGAATAAATTTAAGTGTTGTACATTCCCTTATTGATTCCCATGTTCATATTTATATATGCATGTTTGTCTAAGATGTTGTATGACACCTGATCCCGGTAAGTTCTAACGAACCGCCAAGGTTTCATCCCTTTATTTTCTCTTCTTTCTTTTTCTCAAAAGACAGAAGGATTCCTCACGTGCACATTTGCCGGGGGGGGAAGGGAGATATGAATACCAGTCGGCGACGTTCGGAATCGACGCTTGCCGGAGGAAGAACAAGGCCAGGAAGCTAAGTTCTAAAAACTCAGAGCAAGTTTCTTTTATTACCAAGTTATTTCCTTGGACGATTCCGATTCTTGTATGGAAAATCTGCACGCGAAGGAACCCTTGTTGTAATCAGTTGCGCCCTTATTTTGTTTCGAGTCCGCTCAATGATTTAAGTGGCTGCACTAAGAACGCCAAGGAGTCTTGCCGGCCGCTGCGCCTCCAGCAGGCTGCTGAAGTCCCGCACCCAACGCTCGCGGCAGGTTGCGCGCCGGCAAGTTTTTCAATAAGCGTAGGGTGAACTCCATACATAAAGGAATCAGACAAGGAAAATAGCAAGCATGCACTTAAACATAGGCAGATTGTATTACATCCATGAGTTGCCGCAGTTCTAACTTGAGACTTAATTGTCTTTTACATGAGATGATGGCGGCAAGAATAAAAGGAAAGCACTCAATCCCTGCGCTGGCCTTCGATCCTTTTGATGGAGTCCACCTTCTCAAGGATTGGCGCGATGCACTCTTCAAGCGCCTCAACATTTGCATCCTTTGGCAGATGGCCGAGCGCGCTGGAGAGGTCGATGCCGGGATTGCTGTGCACCACCTTGATGAGCACCTTGCGAAGGACGGCCCGGCAAAGCCGGCGAGTCTCGTTCGCCAGTTGGGTCGCCCGGCTGGACTGGAGCGCCCTCAACGCGTTGATGATGCTTTCAAAGAACATCGTCAACCTGGCACTTGGAGATATTCTTTCCTCGGAAGAATATCTGAAGTTCGACAGGCCCATGGTTGACAGTTCTGCGGTAAGCTTCTCCGCGGTGGCAATGAGGCGTCCAGTCCAGATCTCCACTCCCTTCTCATATTCGTTTTGGGCAGCGGCGGCGCTCTTGAGCAGGTTCCTCTCTCCTTGGAGATCCTTGAGTAGAGCCTTCTCACGGGCCTTGCCGGCCTCGAGAGACTTCTCCAGCGTGGTCAGCTTCAGCTCTAGAAGCGAAATACTATCAGCCGCAGAGGAGAGCTGCTTGGTCTTGTCGGACAGGGCAACTTGCATCTCCGCCAAGGAGTGGAGGGTTTTTTCCCTGTCCCCCTTGAGCATCGAGAGCTCCTTGCCGTGCTCTTCGAGATCTGTTTCCAGCCTCTTCACTTTGTTGCTCAGCACGTTCTTGGCGGCCTCTGCAGCTTCGGCAGCATCGACGGCCTCCTTGAGCTTGCCGGCATCACTTGCAGTCAGAGCTTCGAGCGCCTCCTTGTGTTTCTGCTCCAGCTCCTGGGTCCGCCGCGCGACAAGATTTTCGATGTCTTCATCCTTGCTACGAAGCTTGGCGGCGAGCGCTTGCTCACGTGCGGTGAGATCTTCTTCGTGAGCATCAAGAGCAACGCGGCGCCCCGTCAGGAGAGCATCTTCGGCAGCAATCCTTTGAACAGCTTCATCATGTGCCTTCTCCATATCTGATTGCTTTAGGAGGATCTCATTCCATTGCTGGCTCACTTGTTCTCGGCCGGCAACCAGCTCTTGGAGGGCCTCGGCGTGCCAGATTTGCATTTGTGCGACACGCCTTTGAAAATCCGCTTCGGCTGCCTCGACAACTGCCATTCTGGAGTCCGCCTTCTCTTTTCGGGCACGATGGAGAGCCTGGAGTTTGCGGAAGTTCTCGCCCATGGCCTGAAGGAGCTGGTCCTCTTCAGATTTGCCGCTGCTAGTGCTGGGATCGTCGACAACTTCAAGCCCGGCAGCGGCGATGATTTCTTCAAAAATTTCTCCTTCGGCTGGTGCCCCAGCACTTGCCGTCCCCGGTAAGTTGATGAACAGGTTCTCACCTACCTTGAGGTACTTGCTGGATGAGGGGCCTTCAGATGTTGATGGCTGGTCTTCAGTGGCCGCCTCACCAGTGACAGGGGGCTCTATGGCCGGTGCAGCACCTGGCGCTCCTGCGGCAGGAATGCTGTCAGTGTGGTCCTCAGCCTCCCTGTCGCCCTCTTCAGCAGGTTCTTCGGCGATTTCCTCTTGTGCAGTCTTGGCGGCCTCCCTGTCAAGAGCATCACCAGCCCCGGCAACGTCATCCTTGGTGGCCTCGCTGGCAGCGATCCTGTCCGCTTCAGCGGCGGCATCCCTGGCGGTCTCCTCGATGATGACGTCGACGTCCATGTGTTCCATCACAGGGAACTCTGAAGGGTGAAGGAGGAAGACAGAATAAGATCGAGGTTGAAGTTGAAGTGACTAAAGATAAAGAGATAAGAGAAAAAGAATAACAAGCACTCTGAGGCGATCGAGTACCTGCGTCGGGCTGTCGAGAGGTGGCTTCGCCTCTCCCGGCAACTCCGGTTGCCGGGGGTGGGTTGCCCGAGTCCGTGCTTGTCGGCTCCTCCTCAATCAGGACGGGCTCGTCGGCAGGATCTCTTGCCGGGGATGTGCTTGTGGGCGGAGCGGTCGATGAAGGAGGCACAATGGGGATATCTTCTCCTTGTTGCCGTTCTTCTCCTGCGAACCCAAAGATATCAGCGGCGAGAATGAAAGCCTCAGCACCAGTCAGCAGAAAAGGAACAATGGACTTACGCTGGGGGCTATGCTGGGGGCTGTGTTGAGGACTGGACTCCGGGCTGACAACGACAGTTTCCGGCACGCTCGTGGAGCCTGCCGGGGGCTCGTCGCCCGTAGAAGTCCTTGACCTCTTCGCCATCCTCTCCAGCAAGGTTTCTGTGTCACTGCAGAAACAATACAAGCAAGTCAGTAAGATTGATGCAAATTGGAAGGTAAAGGCTGTGGCAAGTACTCACTCTTCTTCCTCTCGCTCTGGACTAAAGCCGGAGATGTCGAAGTCGACCTCCATTGCGGTGTCTAAGTGGGGAGGCGGAGGAGGAGTCCTAGGCCGCTTGGCTGTGGCAGGCGCCGAGGCAGCTTCCGGTGCAGTAGTACGAGACCCTCCTGCCGCCCCAGCGGTGGACGCTGGTGTGGGTCTCGCGCGCCGCGCGGGCTGTTGACGAGCCCCCTGCCGCGGTCCAGTCTTGCCGGCCACTTTCTTGCCGGGGACTTCGCCGCTTGAAGTAGGCTGGCTTGCCGGGATGCCTGATGCAGCCTTCCGAAGAACACGCTTTGTCTTCTTCGGGGGTGAGGGCTCTTCTCGCGTCTCCTCTTCGGCCGTATCTTCGCCGGACGAGCTCTCAGCGGCTACGCTGCCTTCTTCCCCGGCAACCTTGTCCTCCTCGGCAGGCTTTGCCTCCACTACCACCTCTGCGTCGCTGGCTTCCCACTCTGTGAAGCCAACGTTGCCGGCCTCCGCGGCAAGATTCGCCTCCTCCACTCTGGTAGCGATGTAGGCTACCTCCTGATCAGTGGTGGCTCGGATAAGATCTGACTCTTGCCGGACAGGCTTCTCTGTCAAATTGTCAAAGAACTTCTGCGCTTCTTCCTCGCTTGGCTCGGCCCAGGTCGGGTCAAGGCCGTGGGCATTAAACATCGGCATGAAGGCAATGATTGACCCCAAGGCAGAATTGTCGCACAAGGGGACAATCCTTGCCGGCAGCCGGTGCTTGTCTTCGCGCTGGAATAATTTTTGGCGGAGAGCGCCAAGCTGCATAGCGGTCAGATTGTTGTTCAGCCCGGGGCGCAGTCTCATGACATCTGCCGCGTTCTTGTACTCCCAGACTGGCCTTCCCCTGTTCTGCAGAGGGGCGATGCGGCGGTGGAGAAAGTCGAAGCCGATCATCTCCATCGTCAACCCGGCAGCCTTCAAGCGAAGGATCCTGGTAGTGGCGATTGTGAGCCTCTCGTCTTCCGCAGCGAGATCGCCCCAATCCTTGCCGCGGACCACCTTCTGTTGCCGGGGATGACAAAAAGGATGAGGATCTGCTTCCTGTATCCAACACCATTCGGCCCGCCACTCGTCCCACTTTTCGCGGTAAACTCCCTCTGGGTATATCTCTTTATTCCAAGCCCTTGGAATCCAGGCAATAGATCCAGAGAGAGCCTCTCCTTTTTGGATACGAGGGTAGAAATAATGGCGGAAAAGAGCAGAATTGGGGATCACGCCAGCGAAATTCTCACAGAGATGGGCAAAGATAGACATGCAAAGTACTGCATTCGGCGTGAAATCAAGAAGGCGGAAGCCGTATGTGTACATGATGTCGTTGAAGAAATCGGAAAAGGGGGGACAGAGCCCGCAATAGAAATATGCAGTGAAGAAGGGGTATCTGTCCGATCCACCTTTGGAGCAAGCACCTGGGATTACGCGTGTGGCAGGGTGAGCTTGCGTTCCCTTCGCCCACATGCATTGGTATCGCCCCTTCAAAACTTCGGCATCGAGCGTCGGAGGGAAGACGACGAGCCTCTTCTGCATCTTCACCAATTCGCTCTCCGGAACTTTGGCTTTCGCCTCCTTGTCCTTGCCCTTGCCTTTGCTGGCTTTGGGGGGCATGGCGACTGTGAGGATGGAAGCTGGGGGCGGAGCGAGCGCGGGAGCAGCGGGCGAAAGAGGAAAAAGGTTTCGCTCTGGGCTCGAGAAGAGGAAGGCGATGGCGATGGCCAGATTGAGAAGAAGAGGGGGGTAAATAGGTTTGCGCCTCTGCGACTTCTCCTTTTTATGGGGAAGGAGCGGGGCCGCCTTGTTTATTCCCCAATATGAATGCGCCTCTATAGGCGCGAGACAGTTTGCAGCCTTTTTGGCACGCTTCCCACGTCGCGCGCTCCATGCGCGTAGTGGGGGGCACAGTAAAACAAGATATTTACGAGCAGTTAATTCCCTGCCACGCGTGCCCGTGCACTGTTTGGGCCTAGCCCAACAACGCCTCGCACTCGTGTATGGCCTAGGCCCGGGGGCTCCTGTCGGTGTACTAAGTATTGGGCCACTAGTACCCCGTACTTGTGCACGGGCAGTTGTAGCCATCCTCGCGGCAAGGCTTGCCGGGATCAGCTTGAGGTCGATTCAAGCCATCAAGGAAATCATCAAGTGAGAGATCTGAGGATCAACAGGTAAGCAGAGCTGGAATCCAAAGACCAGCTTCCCCGGCAAGATCCTTGCCGGGATGGCCTTTGGGGCCCGGCAAGGCTCGGCGCCCGGCAAGGCTTGGCGTCCGGCAAGGCTCGGCGCCCGGCAAGGCTTGGCGTCCGGCAAGGCTTGGCGCCCGGCAAGATTCGGCGCCTGGCGAGATTCTGCCACTGTGCCACCGCTTCGGCACAGTAACGTGTCTGACATTCTGGGTCCTTCCCTGGATGCGTGGCGACGCGCCAGTGGAGGAGAGCTTAAGCGGTGCTGATGGGATGGCCCCTTTTTCCATCCCCAAGAAAGTGAGGGCACCTAAACGGACACCTCATGGTGCATTAAATGTGTTTGACCTAATCCGTCAGTGGTTAGGTATGATACCCTGTAGCTACTTTACACCTCAATGTATGTACATTTTGCCACTGTGGAGACCCCTTTGAGCATATAAAAGGAGGCCTAAGGCAACTGCTACAGGGGAGGAGAACTTCCGGCCCATCCTGCATGCATAGCTGCTCTTTGAACACACTGTTCATTGCTAGCACTCCTGAAGGCTGGGCTCAAGAACATCAATAAGAACACAAGGCAGGAGTAGGGTTTTACGCTGATCAGCAGCCCGAACCTGGGTAAAAACCTCACGCGTCGATCATTGGTTCTGCTCTTTGCGTATACCTCTCCCCCCGCCGAATCGTAAAGGGGTCTCTCGGGATCCCATAGGTGTCGTACGCCGACAACGTATCAGTAGGCATGCCAGCAGTCCGGTGCGCAGGCTCACCGGAGGCGAGACAGCCTTTGACCGCCGCTCGCCTCTCTCCCACTACTCCATATTAATCGCACGCCCGAGCGGCCGCACCCCCCATCTTCGCCGCACACACAATCCTCTCTCTCCGCCTGCATCCTCGATGCCGCTCTCATTCCTCACCGCCGTCTGTGTATGAGGATGACACCGAAGCGCCCCATCGGAGGGAGTGTCGACGCCGGCGCTGCGGAAGCACCGGAGCACGGCGTGAAGATGGAGACAGAGGTTGCCGTCGCTGCCACCGAGGTCTTGATGCACCTTGACGTCGTCGATGGCGTCGTGCTTCCACAGCCGGAGCCGGAGGTCCACACCGACTCCGGCGACAACACCGGTGATGACTCCGCCAACGACTCCGGCGACTACTCCGACGACCACTCCGGCGACGACCCTGACGACGACGGACAACCGGTTAGTCATCTATACTCATTTATGTGTCAAATATATCCTAGGGTTTCTCTGGTTACTCCTGCCTCCCCCTTTTTGAAATAGAAATCCTATTGGTTATGTTCTCTCAATCCATGAAATCTGAGTAAGTTTCGTTAGATCCGTGTAGTGTATTGATTGTTTGAATGGTAAAAATGATAAGTGATTAGTTGTTTCATCTGTACAAATGATTTCTGCTAATAATCCGACTAGGGTTAGTGTTTCGTGCTAATAATTCCTAGCCAGGGCTTGACAATTGATTTTTGAATGACCTAAATATATGTTTGTGCCCTTTTTTTCAAGATTGGTCTGTACATAGACGATTATGCTTAAAAATCGAACCATGACCTTTGGATATGTCTAAAAAAATAGCCATAAATTCCTAATCCTACTTTTCGGCATGTAAAAATTGATTTGATGCCAAATGTTGGCAACTGTCAAATGTTCACTAGAGATCAGTTTGTATTCCAAATTTGACGCCACATTTTTTTACTATATGTATAGGTGCTATCTGACGATGTTGACAGCGAGGATGAAGATGCACAGAGGAGGTACAAGAGGCAAATCCTTAGGGAGCTTTATGCGGGAATTCATAACAAGCGCATTAGGACCTGGGACGGGGGCTTTCGATGCCCATTTTGCAACCAAAAGCTTCATGACGCGTATGAAAGTGTCCTGGCGCATGCAAGAGGACGAGCCGCTGGCTCCTTCAGGCAGAAGTATACTCGCAGGGTGGCGCATGCCGCGTACGCGGAGTACCTGAAGAAGCTTCACGATCGTGCCGGCAAATGAGATTGAACTATGTATGGCTATGTAGTGTCTTAATTATAAATGTGCTTGAGTATGCTTAATGACAGTTGAACTATATATGGTTGAACTATGCTTGTGTACGTTTATTATCTATGCCCGAGTATGTTTAATCTATGTTTACTTATGTCTAAATGTGGGATATGGATGCAAACAGTTCGGTTGATGGAATCTACCTCCGTCCTGGTTTATTGGTCCCCTTTGTAATTTGTGTTAAATTTTGACCAAAGATTTAACTGACAAAATGTTAGTGCATGCCAGCAAAAATTATATCGTTGGATTCGTATTTGAACATAGTGTTCAATGGTATAATTTTTTGGTGACATGCATAAACATTTGTTAGTTAAATCTTGGGTCAAAATTTGGCACAAATTACAAAGGGGACCAATAAACCAGGACGGAGGAAGTACGTCAATCACACACGGTTCCCAAATTGGAACCGTGTGCAATGACTTCCATTTTCCCAGTTACGGCAATCACACACGGTTAGCTCTAGCAAACCGTTGCCTCCGAAACTCTTTGTGGGACAAAAAACCCTCACCACCCAATTCAAAAAAGAAAAAAGAAAACCCTCACCATCCCCACGTCACAAAAACCCTCACCTTGCACGCCACCCCCTCCGGTCCCCATTCACACCTGCACAAGCTCCTCCGCGACTCTGCATGGCACCGCCTATCGCCGCGGCAACCACTTAGCTCGACGCCTGTCGCCGCCGCCAGGCTGTCGGCAAACCCCACCGCATTTCGCCACTTCCGCTTGCCGCCGCCTATCGCCATCAACTTTCTCGATGCTGCTCGCGGTCGACCCAGCTCTGCCCTATTGGGGAATCCACTGTATTGAGGGTTTTTTCTCATGGATAGCAAGGTAACTAATTTACTGAGATATTATCTCATCTCTTATCCCAGTTCATCTGCCTCCTTTACTCACCAGGCCAAAATCGCCGTGAATTCATTTTTATTCGAGCTGATTTGAGGGTTTTCTTTCATTCATAGAGTCTACAGTGCGCAGACACATCAGGACTTCGCGGCCTCAGCCAGACATCCACGGAGTTCCATCTCACCGTACCAGATGACCTCAGGATGTGCACGGTATGTTTAATCTCACCCTAAATCGATTGGCATGGCCTACTTTTCTGAACATATACTATATATTGCTACATCTGGATAAAAGGTGCCACATGCAGCATATACGTCAAAGGGGATTTTTTCCTCTTCTTTCTATATTAAGCAAATTCATGATGTATTGTTCTTTCGATTACTCTCGTATTTCCATGACATCATGGTTACCCTATCTGTTTAATTATAGTTTTTTGTCCTTTGATTTCAACTGCTGTACTATTCTTTCAACTTCGCCCAAATTTGCATTTACTATATTCTTTCACAATCCTAACATTTTCTGCAGCACATCCCTTGCTATGCAACAGCATCTGTAGTACACAATCTTTCCCTTTACATAAATCAAGACTGTAGGGACGTCATACTGAACACAAACCATGGATTTACAATCGTTGCTACTGTAAGACTTGATGAACGTGGTGACTCCTATTTTGGCAGGGGCCTTTGGACATAAATTTCTAAGTTTTATGTACTGAAAGCTGGCACTAAAATTGCACTGCACATAAAAGAGCCTGGTCATGAGATATATGCTAACTTCCCCGACGATATCATCCGTCCAGACTTTGTTCGAAGTAAGTGTTCTTTTCAAGTATGTGCATGTTGACTTACCCAGCAATATCAAAGGAATTGTGTAGTATTTTAGCAACCAATTGTTATTCCATTTTCTTACTCTATTCCTACCTACTAACTTCTAGATACCAATACACTTTTCTTTTACCCTGTTTTAGCTAAATATTCCATGTACTCCCACTTCTATCAGAAAGCGCCGCTGATGAGGAGACTCCGAAGGTGGAGAACGGGGCTGCCAACAAGTGGAGGCGGGTCGAGCAAGAACCGCAAGCGACTCCAGCAGGCCTAGACTTCATCAGCATCCTCCTCGATGATATGTTGATAGTCATCATCTCCCTCCTCCCAATCAAATATGGGGCGCAGACAACCGTCCTTTCCCGGCGATGGCACCCCCTATGGCACTCCACCCCTCTCGACCTCATCGACACCCACGAGCTCTGCCATGGCTATCGCAAAAGCGTGGATGCGTTCTCCCAAATCCTCGGCAGTCACCATGGCCCAACCAGAGGCCTTAGAATGGGCAAGTTCCGTTCCAACGGCAAGGACCAAGCCAAGCTTGACGAGTGGTTCCGATCCCCCGCCCTAGATCATCTCGAGGAGCTCACTTTTGATGTTGGGCATATGCGCTCGCTGCCAACGTCCGCACTCCGCCTTGCGCCCACGCTGCGCGTCGCCAAGTTCATGAACTGCCATCCCCCCCTCCCCTTAATGACGCGCCCACTCTTATTCTACCACGACTGAAGCACCTCAAGCTCATCGCCGTCTCCCTCCCAAACGGTGACATGGAGCGCCTGCTCTGTGGCTGTACTGCACTTGAGTACCTTCGTCTTCAGGCGATCAATGGGTTGAGTAGCTTCCACATCACCTCCATGACTCTCCGGACTATTTATGTGTGTTGCTGGTGCTGCGAGAAGACATCACAAAATGTGTACCACGGTATGGTCATTGAGGACACACTTTCACTTGAGAGATTACTTATAGTTGATCAAGAAGGTCCAACAAGAATCAATGTCATTTTTGCGCCTAAATTGATAGTGGTAGGCTACTCGTCTGACAAATACTCCGAACTTGTTATTGGATCCACACCCGTTCAGGTATAACAGCCGCCTTCTACCTCTCCTTCTAGAAATTAACATTATTTCTAATTTTGAAGATGTATGTTCGTCTGTCATCCAGAAAATGATTCCGACAAGCTTGACCCCGAAACTGCGCACAGTGAAGGTCTTGGCACTAGAATCTATCGGCCCCAACCTGGGCCAAGTTGTCAGTTTCCTGAGATGCTTTCCGTGCCTGGAGAAGCTATATATCGAGGTGATGTTCCTTTCCTGTTAAATGTTAACCATAAGGGAGTTAAATTTTTTACACCTTTTCTCAAGTTTACAATGACAATGTACTACGATTTCTGAAGGATTTTAGCACATACATGCCCCCCCCCCCCATATTGGTTGCTTGATCCATATGGTTACAATCCATAAGCATTTCTCCTTTGGATTCATCTGTACTAGTTTTCTTAGGGAATTTTTCATCCACTCCAACCTCTTGGGAAGAAGGCTACATTTTTCTAGATTGTAATCAAATGCCCATGTTAATCATGTCGGATCGAAGATGGCACGTTAGTGCATTTTACAAATCCTGCAAACCAAATAGGCCCGTAGTAGTGTTCAAAACTGCATGTAGGCACTAACATGTTTTCTTCTTTTGCAGATAAGTTAGGCCCGGTGGTGGACAATGTGATACAATATAACAATCACATCAAATGCCTAGATCTGCATCTCTCATAAATTACTTTGAACTCATCCCCAGGGACCTTACCGGAGATTATATTCGCCAGGTTCTTTGTTGTCAGAGCAAGGGTGCTGAAGGTAATGAGGTTTTCCCTACATTTATTTCGCAAAAATGAATGGTTTGTTGATCAGCACCGGCGGCTGCGGCAGAATGGAATAGGATCCGAAAAAGCTGAATTTTATTTTGGAACTTCAGATGACAGAGTAATTGGAAGTCATCGTGTCAACCCCATACATGACTTCTCAGTGGCTGACCCCTTTGCAAAAATTATGAGGTTTCGAAACTAGCCTTACAAGTGGTAATATTAGTTTGAACCTCTCTTATATCCATGTTCAGCGGATCAGCGTGGGCGTTTGCAGCTGATGAGCTGAATTTCGTTTCTAATATCAGTTTGAACCTTGTAATCTTCGAATTTGAGCCATATAACTCTGGAATTTGAACCTTGTAATATTTCGAGCTTTTGTGGTACAATCGTTGAAATGGCATCACATGAGACTTGTATATTGGTAGCACTATTTTGACCTTAATATGCAATGGACTTAGATTTTATTAACCATTCTTGAATGTGTTTACCTTGTCGATCTCATTGCACACAATCTGTATAGCTAACTCAACTGTGATCTTCGACATTATTGCACACAGTTGGTTTCTTCAACCGTGTGCCCTGTAGAGCGCAGAATTAATTATCGCACTCGAGTGTCCATCATCACCCTTCTGTGTAACTTTGACCTCATCACCCACGGGTAAACTTATAACCGAAGTCATTCCACACACTTCATTTTTACAAAGCTTTTTGCCAATAAACGCCCATGATTTGTCCCTCTTCTAGCCGACGCATGGCCAAACTAGCCGGGCGGGGAGCTTGCGCGGTAAACTGCGCAGTTGCGCGGGAACAGGCTCACCAATGATACATTTGGCGCCTCTTCGAGCCCACGCGTGGTCAAACAAAACATGTGCGGTGTTCTCAAGCATGCACTGGAATCCTTCGCTATGAACGCGGTGACAAGATGTGACGATTACAGGCCGGCCAGCCCCCATTTATTACAACGGACATTTAACCCTTGTGTCTCTTCAACCTTTCTATCGCGCCCCACTATTGCAAGAACCACACCCTCGACGACAAATTCTTAGAGGGTATCCTGCACGGTTCCAATGGCGCTCCGAGCGGCTGCTGACGACGAGCAGCAGTTCACCATGCATGCCATGGTGGACACCCACAGAAGGTTCACGGAGCTCTCAGTGGTGCACACCAACAACCCGGTCTGGGTGGAGCACTCCATCCACATCATGGAGCTGTTGCTTGCTGAGGAGAAGTACAAGGTGGTCAGGTTCGACCTCGAGTACACCCGTGCTCGTGCCGGGTCTCGTCCCAAGGTCGTCGTCGCCCAGATGTGTGTGTGTAATCATGTCCTCGTCTACCACTACTGCCTAGCCACAAGGCCTTGCAAGCGTTTCGCCAGGTTTGTCAACAGCCCCCACTACATGTTCGCTACAGTGGACATCACCAACAATGTAAAGGTGCTCAAGAATTCGGGCATCGCCTGCCAGAATCTTGTCGACATCCAGGGCCAATACACAGCAATGAGCATGAGAAGGACTCACTGGTTCACCTCGCCGAGGCCATCATCGACCCCTACTACAAAGACATGAAGGATTCCTGCAACAAGGACAAGCGTGCCTGGCACTCAGCCTGGATGGAGAAACTCGACAAAGCTCACGTCATGTACGCGGCCAAGGAGGCGTACACGAGCTACGAGATGTACAGGTGGATCGTTGACATGAGGAAGTGCCTCCTTCCCCAAAACGGCCAGGGATTCAGCCGGAAGCAGAGCAATGGCAAGCGTCGTCGCAAAAAGAAGTAGATGATTAGATCCTCGTTTCTCCTAGTTTAGTATGCATGTAATGAAGGAAATATGCCCTAGAGGCAATAATAAAGTTGTTATTTATATTTCCTTATATCATGATAAATGTTTATTATTCATGCTAGAATTGTATTAACCGGAAACTTAATACATGTGTGAATACATAGACAAACAGAGTGTCACTAGTATGCCTCTACTTGACTAGCTCGTTAATCAAAGATGGTTAAGTTTCCTAGCCATAGACATGAGTTGTCATTTGATGAACGGGATCACATCATTAGAGAATGATGTGATTGACTAGACCCATCTGTTAGCTTAGCACGATGATCGTTTAGTTTGTTGCTATTGCTTTCTTCATGACTTATACATGTTCCTCTGACTATGAGATTATGCAACTCCCGAATACCGGAGGAACACCTTATGTGCTATCAAACGTCACAACGTAACTGGGTGATTATAAAGATGCTCTACAGGTGTCTCCGATGGTGTTTGTTGAGTTGGCATAGATCGAGATTAGGATTTGTCACTCCGATTGTCAGAGAGGTATCTCTGGGCCCTCTCGGTAATGCACATCATATGAAGCCTTGCAAGCAATGTGACTAATGAGTTAGTTACGAGATGATGCATTACGGAACGAGTAAAGAGACTTGTCGGTAATGAGATTGAACTAGGTATGATGATACCGACGATCGAATCTCGGGCAAGTAACATACCGATGACAAAGGGAACAACGTATGTTGTTATGCGGTTTGACCGATAAATATCTTCGTAGAATATGTGCGAGCCAATATGAACATCCAGGTTCCGCTATTGGTTATTGACCGGAGATGAGTCTCGGTCATGTCTACATAGTTCTTGAACCCGTAGGGTCCGCACGCTTAACGTTCGATGACGATCGGTATTATGAGTTTATGTGTTTTGATGTACCGAAGGTAGTTCGGAGTCCCGGATGAGATCACGGACATGACGAGGAGTCTTGAAATGGTCGATACATAAAGATTGATATATTGGACGACTATGTTTGGACATCGGAATGGTTCCGGGTGAGTTCGGGCATTTACCGGAGTACCGGAGGGTTACCGGAACCTCCCGGGGAGTCTATGGGCCTTGTTGGGCCTTAGTGGGAGAGAGGAGGAGGCAGCCAAGGTGGGGGCGCCCCCCCCCCCCCCAAGCCCAATCCGAATTGGGGTGGGGGCCGGCCCCCTTTTCCTTCTCCCTCTCTCCTCCTTCCTTCCTCTCCTACTCCAACTAGGGAAGGGGGAATCCTACTCCCACCGGGAGTAGGACTCCCCCCTTGGGCGCGCCATGAGAGGGCCGGCCCTCCCCTCCTCCACTCCTTTATATACAGAGGAGGGGGCACCCCATAGACACACAAGTTGATTGTTTAACCGTGTGCGGTGCCCCCCTCCACAGATTTCCACCTCGGTCATATTGTCGTAGTGCTTAGGCGAAGCCCTGCGTCGGTAACTTCATCATCACCGTCACCACACCGTCGTGCTGACGAAACTCTCCCTCGGCCTCAGCTGGATCAAGAGTACGAGGGACGTCACCGAGCTGAATGTGTGCAGATCGCGGAGGTGCCGTGCGTTCGGTACTTGGATCGGTTGGATCGTGAAGACGTCGACTACATCAACCGCGTTACTAAACTCTTCCGCTTTCGGTCTGCGAGGGTATGTGGACACACTCTCCCCGCTCGTTGCCATGCTTCTCCTAGATAGATCTTGTGTGATTGTAGGAAATTTTTTGAAATACTACGTTCCCCAACATGTAATTGCTTACTTTGGTGCGTGGAAATGTTATGTGTGTAGTTACTTGTGTAATTGTACGCTTAATTTGGCTATGCAATGCTGTCTTTTAAGTATATATGTTAGACAGAGAGTAGATGTTGTGTAGACAGAGCAAATCACATCGCACACGGACTAAACAATGGAACTCATCGGTGATGTTTTCATCAATCCCTCACAATTGTATACCAGCAATCGTTTGCTCACAACACGCACGGCTTGTTAACAGGAATCGCTTGTGTTGTTATCCGTCGTCCCACACATTTCCGATTGCAGACCACTTTGCCGCGTATCACACACATCTTGTTAAGTTGAACCGTTTCTATTCTCTTGGCTCAATGCAAACAGTTCATCCGAGTGAACTGTATGCCGTATATCGCACACACATTCATCGGGCTGACCGTTTTTTTTTTGTGTTGCCTAATCACAAACAGTTCATCCGAGTGAACTGTATGCCGTATATCGCACACACCTTCATCTGGCTGCCCGTTTCTGTTGTTCCGCCTCATCACAAACAGTTTATCGGGGTGAACTGTATGCCGTATATTGCACACACCTTGATCTGGCTGCCCGTTTCTGTTGTTCTGTCTCATCGCAAACAGTTCGTATGAATCAACCATATGCCCTGCATCGCACACGCACCTAAAATCTGAACCGTATTTAATGTATCCACCATCGCAAATATTTTGCATCTTTTTTGACCGTTTTTTACATCACCGTTTGCGATTAATGCATCGCACATAGTTTCGTCGAAGGGTCTCTGATTGTAGTGTCGCGTTAGCAGCATCCTGCAGTAGTGTCTTACTGCAAGAATTTGATTTGCATATTATTGATAGAAAGGGAGCTGAGAACCCCATAGTAGACAACTTGTCTAGGTTAGAAAACATTCTTGATGACCCACTACCTATTGATGATAGCTTTCCTGATGAACAATTAGCTGTCATAAATGCTTCTCGTAGTACTCCTTGGTATGCTGATTTTGCCTATTATATTGTTGCTAAATTTATACCACCTAGTTTCACATACCAGCAAAAGAAAAAGTGTTTCTATGATTTAAGACATTACTTCTGGGATGACCCACACCTTTATAAAGAAGGAGTAGATGGTGTGTACCTGAGGATGAACAGGAACAGATCCTACGCAAGTGTCACTCCAAGGCCTATGGAGGACACCATGCTGGTGATAGAACTGCACACAGGTATTACAATCTGGTTTTTATTGGCCTACTTTTTTTAAGGATGCTCGTAAGTTTGTCTTGTCTTGTGATGAATGTCAAAGAATTGGTAATATTAGTAGATGTGAGGAAATGCCTATGAATTATTCACTTGTTATTGAACCGTTTGATGTTTGGGGATTTGATTATATGGGTCATTTTCCTTCCTCTAGTGGGTATACACATATTTTCGTTGCTGTTGATTATGTTACTAAGTGGGTAGAAGCTATTCCAACTAGCAGTGCTGATCATAACACCTTCATTAAAATGCTTAAAGAAGTTATTTTCCCGAGGTTTGGAGTCCCTGGATATTTAATGACTGATGGTGGTTCACACTTTATTCATGGTGCTTTCCGTAAATTGCTTGCTAAGTATGATCTTAACCATAGAATTGCATCTCCATATCACCCTCAGTCTAGTGGTCAAGTAGAATTAAGTAACCGAGAAATAAAGTTGATCTTGCAAAAGACTATTAATAGATCCTGAAAGAATTGGTCTAAGAAACTTGATGGTGCACTATGGGCTTATAGTACTACTTATAAAAACCCTATGGGTATGTCTCCGTATAAAATGGTTTATGGAAAAGCATGTCACTTACCTCTTGAACTAGAACATAAAACTTATTGGGCAATTAAAGAGCTCAACTATTATTTCAAACTTGCCGGTGAGAAGAGGTTATTTGACATTAGCTCACTTGATGAATGGAGAACCCAAGCCTATGAAAATGCCAAATTGTTTAAAGAGAAAGTTAAAAGATGGCATGATAAAAGGATACAAAAGCGTGAATTTAATGTAGGTGACCATGTCTTGCTATACAATTCTCGTTTAAGATTTTTTGCAGGAAAGCTTCTCTCTAAATGGGAAGGGCCTTACATTATCGAGGAAGTTTATCGTTCCGGTGCCATCAAGATCAACAACGCCTAAGGTAATAATCCGAAGGTGGTAAACGGGCAAAGAATCAAACATTATATCTCAGGTACTCCCATAAATGTTGAAACAAATATTATTAATACCATAACACTGGAGGAGTACATAAGGGATACCTACCAGAATGCTCCAGACCTCCAAAAAGGAATAGGTATGTGATACGGTAAGTAAAATGACTCCAAAACTTTTCCAAAAGGAATTTTACTCCGTTTTGGAATATTTAAAAAATATAGGAAAATAAAAAGTAGTCCGAAAAGTGCACGAGGAGGCGACAAGCCTTGGGGGCGCGCCCTACCCCCCTGGGCGCGCCTCCCAGGCTTGTGGCCACCTCGTGTGCCCTCCGGACTCCGTTTTCTTGTAGTACACTCCTTTTTGTCGGTAAAAATTCATTATATAATCTCTCGAAGGTTTTGACCACCGTATGACGACAATATCCCATGTTTCCGTTTTGAGCTGTTTTCTGCCAGAGTTTTCAAGGCCAGGCATCATGTCTTCCTCCTCCTCCAACAATGTGGACGATGATGCTTGGTTGATGCAGATGGAACTCAGGAGGGCGGAGGCCGAGGAAGTCACGATGGAAGAAGATGAAGGGGATTTGCTCGAGGTCCACCCTCCGGCTTCGGAGAGAGGCACTCTGGCTGGCATCTCTACTATTCCCAATCCCCATCAAGCAATAGGGACTGCAAGCAACCATGAAGGCCAACAGTTACAAGAAGGACTTCCCCCTAGGAGGCCCTTACACAGGTTACATCGGAACAACTTTCATAATTTGGTTCATAATTATGGAGTGGAGAATACTCCTCGTACATCCATACCCTCCAATTGGGATATATCCCGTCCAAGTGAAAGTGGTGCAGGGAAAAGCTCATGGTGGCCTGAAAACAAGCATCTTTTAGAAGAGATTCAGAAGAACGCAATTATGCTTCAACATGTACTCTGAGAATTGCAGGACCTGAAGGGGAGTTTAATCAAGCTAACAGAAACTCCATCATTACCACCTCCGAAGAAAGAGACCTAAGTACATGGGTATGGGCACTCCCCTTGGCAACTGCCAAGCTTGGGGGAGGTGCCTCGGTATCTTATCACCATCACATCTTTACCTTTATCATTTTTCTTAGTTTGATCCTTTTGGTTATATCTCGGTTTAGTAGAATAAATTTTTAGTATGATCTAGCTTTGAGTTTTGCTTTGTGTTCCCTCTATGTAACTGAGTCCGAGAGTTATATAATAAATATTAGTTTTGAGTTGAGGGCTTTGCTTTCTTGCTATGATCTTGAGTAAAAGAAATAAAGAAATAAAAGAAATAAAAGGATTATATAATGATCTTATGGGAAGTGATGACTTCACATATAAGAAGTATGTTGCATGAAATTTGTTGGGAGTTGACAAACCTAGTTTTGGTCATTGTTGCAATTAATAGGAAGTAATAAAGAAAGAGAGGTCTCACATATAAATACACTATCTTGGACATTTTTTTGTGATTGTAAGCACTCATTAAAATATTATATGCTAAAAGGTTGATGTTGGACAAGGAAGACAACATAACGGGTTATGTTTCTGTATATCCGAATAGAAGTTATATTGTCATGGATCCTCCAACATGTTGAGCTTGCTTCTCATCCTATGCTAGCCAAATCTTTTGCACCAAGTAGAGATACTACTTGTGCCTCCAAAATCCCTCAACCCAGTTTTGCCATGAGAGTCCACCATACCTACCTATGGATTGAGTAAAATCCTTCAAGTAAGTTGCCATCGGTGCAAGCAATAAAAATTGCTCTCTAAATATGTATGATCTTTTAGTGTGAGGAAAATAAGCTTTATACGAACTTGTGATATGGAAGAAATAAAAGCGACGGACTGCATAATAAAGTTCTTTATCACAAGAGGCAATATAAAGTGACGTTCTTTTGCATTAAGATTTTGTGCATCCAACCATAAAAGCGCATGACAACCTTTGCTTCCCTCTGCGAAGGGCCTATGTTTTATTTACCTCCTACCCTTATACAAGAGTCATGGTGATCATCACCTCTTCTTTTTATACTTTTTCTTTTTTGGCAAGCACTATATGTTGGGGGAAGATCCAGAGATATATATCCACTCGGATGTAGATATTCATAAACTATTATTGTTGACGTTACCCTTGAGGTAAAAGGTTGGGAGGCAAAATTATAAGCCCCTATCTTTCCCTGTGTCCGATTGAAACTTTGATCTCATAAGTATCGCGTGAGTGTTAGCAATCGTGAAATACTAAATGATAGTTGAGTATGTGAAACTTGCTAAACAAAAACTCTTACATTGACTCTTTCCGATGTTATGATAAATTGCAATTGTTTCAATGACCAAGATCATAGTTTGTTGGTTTCAATAAAGTTCTTGTTTCATACTTTACCTTGTGAACGAATTGTTACTTTAGCATAAGAAATTATATGACAATATATGTTGTTGTTCTAAAGATGATCATGATGCCTTCATGTCCGTATTTTATTTTATCGACACCTCTATCTCCAAACATGTGGACTTGATTATCGATTCCGGTTTCCGCTTGAGGACAAGCGAGGTCTAAGCTTGGGGGAGTTGATACGTCCATTTTGCATCATGCTTTTATATTGATATTTATTGAATTATGGGCTATTATTACACATTATGGTAATAATACTTATGCCTTTTCTCTCTTATTTTACAAGATTTATATGAAGAAGGAGAATGCCGGCAGCTGGAATTCTGGACCGGAAAGGAGCAAATCTGAGAGACCTATTCTGCACAACTCCAAAAGTCCTGAGAATTTACGGAGAATTATTTTGGAATATATAAAAAAATATTGGGCGAAGAAATACCAGAGGGGGGCCCACCAGGTGGCCACAAGCCTGGGGGCGCGCCCCTAGGGCTTGTGGGCCCCCTGGCAGGTCTCCGGTGTCCATCTTCTGCTATATGAAGGGTTTTTACCTGGAAAAAATCAGAAGGAAGCTTTCGGGACGAAGCACCGCCGTCTCGAAGCGGAACCTGGGCAGAAGCAATCTAGGGCTCCGGCGAAGCTGTTCTGCCGGGGAAACTTCCCTCCGGGAGGGGGAAATCGAAGCCATCGTCATCACCAACGATCCTCTCATCGAGAGGGGGTCAATCTCCATCAACATCTTCACCAGCACCATCTCCTCTCAAACCCTAGTTCATCTCTTGTATTCAATCTTTGTCTCAAAACCTCAGATTGGTACCTGTGGGTTGCTAGTAGTGTTGATTACTCCTTGTAGTTAATGCTAGTTGGTTTATTTGGTGGAAGATCATATGTTCAGATCCTTTATGATATTTATTACCCCTATGATTATGAACATGAATATGCTTTGTGAGTAGTTACGTTTGTTCCTGAGGATATGGGAGAAGTCTTGTTATAAGTAATCATGTGAATTTGGTATTCGTTCGATATTTTGATGAGATGTATGTTGTCTTTCCTCTAGTGATGTTATGTGAACGTCGACTACATTACACTTCACCATGATTTGGGCCTAGGGGAAGGCATTGGGAAGTAATAAGTAGATGATGGGTTGCTAGAGTGACATAAGCTTAAAACCTAGTTTATGCGTTGCTTCGTAAGGGGCTGATTTGGATCCACATGTTTCATGCTACGGTTAGATTTATCTTAATTCTTCTTTTGTAGTTGCGGATGCTTGCGAGAGGGGTTAATCATAAGTGGGAGGCTTGTCCAAGTAAGGACAGCAGCCAAGCACCGGTCCACCCACATATCAAATTATCAAAGTAACGAACGCGGATCATATGAGCATGATGAAAACTAACTTGACAACAATTCCCATGTGTCCTCGGGGGCGCTTTGCTTTATATAAGAGTTCGTTCAGGCTTATCCTTTGCTACAAAAAGGATTGGGCCACCTTGCTGCACCTTTGTTACAGTTGTTACTTGTTACTCATTACGAATTGTCTTATCACAAAACTATCTGTTACCGATAATTTCAGTGCTTGCAGAGAATACCTTACTGAAAACCACTTGTCATTTCCTTCCGCTCCACGTTGGGTTCGACACTCTTATTTATCGAAAGGACTACGATAGAACCCCTATACTTGTGGGTCATCAACCGGGAAGGCAACCCAGGTGCCCACTAGGCACCAGGGCGCGCCTGCCCCACCTAGCGCCCTGGTGGGTAGTGGGCCCCTCGGGCACCTTCCCGACTCTGTTTTCCGGTGGTATACTTGTTTCCCAAGATAAAAATTCTTTATATATACCTCCTAGATGATTTGACCACCGTATCGCGAGAAATCATCTGTTATTGTTTCATGCTGTTTTTCTAACAGATCTAGATCGCCATGGCTGCACCAAGCTCTTCCAAGGACAAGTTCTTCGAGAAGGTCATCAACCCCTGCCTACCGGAGGTGTTGATGCACCCTTAAGCCATTGAGATGCGTGAGGGGGTGCTCCACATCCGGGATGTTCAAGGGCCCAAGAAGACGGGAAGCGTGGAGGCCAGGCTCGAGGCGGTGGAGCAGGAGATCTTCAAGTGCCAAGGGATGGTGGAGCATGGACTCAGTGCCAATCACTCTATGATCACGGAATTCATCCTTGATCAAAAGGTGGATGGCCGGTCTATGAAGGACATCATCTTCACCTTCAACGAGCAAATCAATTTTCTGCAAAGCCAAATCTATGATATCCAAAATCAAGTTTTCGAGTATGAAGCAAGATTTAAAGGTATGAGTTTAGCTGCAAGTTTCATGACTCAGGAGACTCGTGCATCCTCTTATGATGGTGAACCCCTGCCATGGAAGCCGAAGGACAAACCTTCCACTTCACCACCATCATCATCACCAAAGAAGGAGACTTGAGCACACGGGTCTGGGCACTCCCCTTGGCTTTCGCCAAGCTTGGGGGAGTTGCCCCGGTATCGTATCACCAATACTTTTATTACCTTCACCAGTTTTTAGTTTGATCCTTAGTTATTTCGTGATTTAGTTGAATAAAATTTTAGTATGATCTATTTTCGAGTGCTAGTTTCGTGATCTATCCCTCTATGTAATCGAGTTGAGAGTTATATAATAACGTTTAGTTTGAGTTTTTGCTTCTTTACTTTCTTGTTTCAATCAAAATAAAGGAAATAATGAAAAAGATCATATGCTCTTATGGTAAGTAATGACATCACATAAGGAAAAGTATAAGTGGTAAAATTTATTGAAAGTTGACAAACATAGCATTGGCCAATGATGCAATTCATGAAAGAATTAATAAGGGAAGAGAAGATTCACATGCAAATATACCATCTTGGACATCTTTTATGATTGTGAGCCCCCATTAAATATCTTATGCCAAATTGTTGACATTGGACAAGGAGGACAACGTAATGATTTATGTTTGTTCATATTCACATAGAAGTTATATTGTCATAGATCCTCCAACATGGGGTGCTTGCCCAATATCTTTGCTAGCCAAAAATCCGCACTAAGTAGAGATACTACTTGTGCATCCAAAACCCTTAAACCCAAATTCGTGTTTTGAGAGTCCACCATACCTACCTATGGATTGAGTAAGATCCTTCAAGTAAGTTGTCATCGGTGCATAAAGGCAATAAAAATTGCTTCTAAATGTGTTTGATCTTTTAGTGTAAGGGAAAATAAGCGTTGTACGAACTTGTGATGGCAAAGTAATAAAGCGACGGACTGCATAATAAAGGTTGCTATCATAAGGGGCAATATAACGTGACATTCTTTTGCATTAAGAGATTAGTCATACAAAACCAAAAAGCACATGACAACCTCTGCTTCCCTCTGCGAAGGGCATATCTTTTACTTTCATGCTTTTACCTTTTATGCAAGAGTCAAAGTATTCTCCTCTATTCCTTTTTATTTTCTCTTTGGCAAGCATCATGTGGCGGGGAAAATATCTTGGCACATATATCCAGTTGGATATGAGTGATCATGAGTTATTATTGTTGACATCACTCTTGAGGTGAATAAGTTGGGAGGCGAAACTATAAGCCCCTATCTTTCTATGTGTCCGGTTGAAACTTTTTGCTCCATATATATGTTGTGAGTGTTATCAATCATAAAAGACTAAATGATGGTTGAGTGTGTGCACTTGCCAAAAGGCTCCGATACAAGACCCTTCCTGAAAATATGATGAATTGTAATTGCAAAGTTGACTAAGAACATAGTTTGTTAGTTTTCAAGAAAGTTTATGCTTTATACTTCTATGTTGTGATGAATTGTTACTTGCTCATGAGAAGTTTTATGATAAAGTTTATTATTGTTATAATAATGATCATGATGCTACTATGTCCATATTTTGTTTTTATCGACACCTCTCTCTCTCTAAACATGTGGACATGATTTTTGATATCGGCTTTCGCTTGAGGACAAGCAAGGTCTAAGCTTGGGGGAGTTTGTGACGCCCCCGGCTCAATCGTGCACTAATCATACACGCAAATGCACACGATCAAGCCTAAGGACTCACTTGAAGATATCACAACACAACTCTAAAACAAAAATAAAGTCATACAAGCTTTATATTACAAGACAGGGCCTCGAGGGCTCGAATACATAGCTCAATGGCATACAAGCGTCAGCGGAAGCATCACATATCTGAGTACAGATATTAAAAGAGAAACAGAAAGGCCTTTAGATAGGCGGGGCAAAATAAAACACTACGATCAAAAGGCGCAGGCCTCCTACCTGGGACCCTCCGATCCTACTCCTGGTCGTCGGCCAACTCGTAGTAGTATCCACCCTTGGGGTAGTAGTAGCGATCGTCGGCGGGGGCAGTTGTATCCGGGGCTCCGTCATCTGGTTGCATCAAAAGGGATATGGGAAAAAAGAAAGCAAAGCAACCATGAGTACTCATCCGAAGTACTCAGCAAGCAAGGATCTACACTACATATGCAACATTATCAAAGAACGGCTGTATATGTGGACTGGGCTGCAGAAATGCTAGAATAGAGAGGAAAGCCTAGTCCTATCGAAGACTAGCATCTTCAGCGGTCTTGCAGCAATAGAAGAGAGTAGAACAGTACAATATTATGTAGCAGTATCATTAAGTCTCAACCTCACCCAGAGATCCTTTCTCGACTCCCTGCGAGAAAGCAATCCCAGAGCCATACAGTCATCAACCTCGTCCGAAGATCCCTTCTCGACTCCCTGCGAGAAGCAATCCCAGAGCCATAGTATCCAATTCTAGCTGTATCGATCGGGATACAACTCCGAGTGTCCGTTACCGTAGGACAGGCTACCGATAGATGTTTTCTTCCCTGCAGGGGTGCACCAACTTACCAACCACGCTCGCTTAACTCCGGCCGGACACACTTTCTGGGTCATGCCCGGCCTCGGCCAAACGACACACCGCAACCCTACCTACAGCTCAGCAGAGAGGTCCCCACCGGTCTACATCCTAAGCGCAAGGGGGTCTTGGCCATCGCCCCTCGCCCTCCGGGTCGTTGCGCACATGGCTCAGATCCAAGCACCACCTCTGTCGTGAATGGCGCCAATCACTCCATGCCGCACTGCTGAACTGGACGTCTGACAGAGCTTTCGGCTGATGCTACGATGCAGAGTGCCCATAACTGATCCCACGTGATGGTTAGTGCTATCGGGCCAGAGGCCCACTCAGATCAAATATCCAAATCGTAGTGTGTTGGTAGTGCGGTAACGAGCAGAGACTCACGATCGATGTGACCCCGTCTCCCCGTCTCGAGGACTTGCGGCAAGGGCCAAGAATGCCCGGCCACGCCTCGTATTCATATCTCGGGCAACCTCCAGGTCAACCCGTCTCCACAACACTCGCCACTTAGCCTCACGCGGGTACCCCTTAGGGTCGACCCGCCTTTCCAAGTAACAGTGTAAAGTCCAAGTATCCGTGTGTCCATAACATCAGGGGAATCCGAGGTATCACCCTCGTTGGATTCCTACTCGATGTATCCGTCAAGGTGAACTCGGAGGAATCACCCTCGATGGGTTCACACTTGAGGTGTTGCACGACAGCGTCGTTATCGGAAGTGGTTAAGGAGGAATCACCCTCGATGACCACGACCGAATAACTACTCTACAGAGTTAACATCAGAAGTGCTACACGAGGTATCACCCTCGGCACTCGATAGTAAGGCTACAGTGTCGTTACAGCTAAGGGGGTGATGTGCGGTGCCGGGGCCTGGTTGTCGAGTCTTCTGATAATCCAGCGGGGCAATCGGGACAAGTGGGGTCACTGATAGGTCTCTACCCAGCCTATACTAGACAGTTTAGGATAAGCAGGTAAGGTTTCAATAGTAGGTTACAATAAACAGGCTATGCATCAGAATAGGTAAAGCAGTAGTAGCAGCAATTCTAATGCAAGCATGAGAGAGAAAGAATAGGCGATATCAGTATGCTCAAGGGGGGTGCTTGCCTGGTTGCTCGGCAGCAAAGGCAAGGTCGTCAACGGTGTCGTCGGGCTCCTGAGCTGTGTCGGTCTCGAGGACGACATCGGTGTAGGGGTCTACCAAGAGAGAAGAGGGGGAAGAAACAATAAATATAAAGCAAACAAGAGCATGACATGACAATACGCAGAGCTAGGGGTGTTCGGACGCGGTGCTACACGATATAGGTGAAGAGGGAAAACATTCGGGAATGTTTTCCAGAAGTTCGGCATTTCGGACAGATGAAACGGAGGGGGGCGGTTGCATGTTCGCTATGCTAGGGACATGTGGCGGACGAACGGACCGCATATTTGGATTCGTCTCGTCGTTCTGAGCAACTTTCATGTACAAAGTTTTTTGATCTGAGCTACGGATTATTTTATATGAATTTCTAAAGATTTAAACATTTTTTGAAATTTTTGGAATTGTTTTTAATTATTAAATCCGAATTATCCAAAACAGTAGAAATACTTTTTATACCCAGAGTCAGCTAGCCTATTAGAATGACAGGTGGGGTCCAGTGGCTGAGTCAGCATGCACAGTCAGCAAGTCAACAGTCAAAGTGTTGACTGGGGTCAAACATGAACAGTGCCAGTGGGGGCCCACATGTCATACTCACAGATCCAGTTAACAGTTTTTTTTATTTAAACTAAACCAAATTAGTTAGTGGCCTGGGGCCCACTGTCAGTGAGTGTTAAGGGTTTGGGTTAGTGGCTAATGACTCTGACAGGTGGGACCCACCGGGGTTTAAACCCCGCGCGCGCGCCGGCGATGCTCCGGCGAGCACCAGAGAGGGCGGCGGCGCTCGGGATTTGCATAGGGGCGACGGTTTCGGGCGCGGTCGGCTGCTTTTGATCGGGGACTGCACGGCGTGTCCAACCGCGGCGTCGGTTCGAGCAAGGGAGGCCTCACACGACGGCAACGGCGACCGTGGCGGCGCCGGAGTTCGGCCACGGCAGAACTAGCAGCAGCAGGCGCGGTAGCGAGAGGGGAAATGGAGGGAAGAAGTGCGGCGGCTCACATCGGTGGCAGGGAAGGCCCGGGGAAGCCGGAGGCGAGCGGATCGACGATGAGAAGCTCCGGTGGTCGGCGGCGTTGTCGAGGTCGATCCCGATGAGGTGAGGCTCTCCGGCTCGATCCAGAGGGCGACGACGATGAGGCCGAGCACGGGGAGGCTGCCGGACCTGTCCTGGTGGCGCGGGGGTGGCCAGGACCGCGGCAATGGCGAGCTGCGGCAACGGATGCGAGCTCGGGCGAGGGGAGAAGAAGAGAGGAGAGGTGAGGCCAGAGGGGGCGCGGGCGACGACTTGTAGGCGCCCGCGGCGTCTGTAGCGCGCGTTGTCGAGCGACGAGAGAGGGGGGCCGGGGTGCGGCGTGTGCGTGCGGTCGACAGCGAGCGGGGGCGGTGAACAGAGGAGGAAGGAGGGGACAGGCGCGGGGAGTGGGCTGGGCCGGCACTGTAGACTAGAGCCCAGCCACGGTGGCCCTTTTCCTTTTCTTATTTTTGTTTTTCTGTTTTCTGTTTTCTGTTTTGTCCTTTGTTTTTATTTCAAATGACTTTTGCAAAATATGATACTTGCCAAAATAAATGCTATGCAATATTTACCACTGTTTTAAAATGGTTAGGAGCATAAATGATTTTATTTGTATTTTATTTAATTGCAAAAGGATTAAATACTGTTGTTTTGTTGCTGTTAGAGTCACTTAATTAATTTAATGAGTGTTGGTTATAATTTTAGAATTGTCTCTGGATTATTTACAACCTTATGAACATTTTAGTTATCAAATTTGAACAACTTTTATTTGCACTTTCAATTTGAAATTCCATTTGAATTGGATTTTGAAAAGAGATATGATCCAAATGATATTTAAGCACTGTTGATCATGATGACATGGCATTATCAAAAGTGTGATCACTGTAGCTTAATACACTGGGTGTTACAAATCTCCTCCACTAACAAGAATTCTCGTCCCGAGAATTAAGAGGTAGAAGGGAAAAGATCGGGGTATTCAGCACGGAGGTTATCCTCGTGTTTCCAAGTGGCTTCATCTTCAATATGATTTGACCACTGCACTTTGAGGAACTTGGTAACCTTCTGACGGGTCCGATGTTCAGCTTCATCGAGAATGCGGATCGGATGCTCCTTATAAGATAGATCATCTTGCAATTCGAGCATCTCGTGATCCACTGCGCGGTGCGGAGATTCCTTGAAGCATTTACGAAGTTGCGACACATGGAAGACGTCGTGGATATGAGAGAATTGCGGCGGCAACTCCAATTAATATGCCACCTAACCACGTCTTGCAACAATGCGGAAAGGACCAATGTAGCGTGGAGCTAACTTGCCGTTGATTCCGAAGCGGTGAGTGCCCTTCATAGGGGTGACACGCAGGTAAGCTTGATCACCTGGTTGATAAGTCAAACCCCATCGTTTGCGATCATAGTTGCTCTTCTGACGGTCCTGAGCCGCCTTGAGATTTTCTCGGACAATACGGACTTGCTCTTCGGCGTGTTGGATAATATCCGGACCCACAAGCGGTTGTTCCCCAGTTTCTGACCAATTCAGAGGGGTTCGACACTTGCGTCCATAAAGTACTTCGAAGGGGGCCATTTTCAAGCTGGCTTGATAGCTGTTGTTATAAGAGAACTCGGCATACGGGAGAGATTCTTCCCATTTCTTGCCGAAAGAAATAACACAAGCTCGCAGCATGTCTTCAAGCACTTGATTTACTCGTTCGACTTGGCCTTGGGACTGGGGGTGACAAGCTGAACTCCAGGTAATATGAGTTCCCATAGCTTCTTGGAAACTTTCCCAGAACTTTGAGGTGAAAAGACCGCCACGGTCCGAACTAATCTCCTTCGGAATGCCGTGGAGTGAAACAATTCTGGAGATATACAACTCTGCTAAGTGACTAGCAGTGATAGTTTCCTTGACAGGCAGAAAGTGTACAACCTTAGAGAGTTGGTCGACGACTACAAGAATAGCATCGTGACCCTTCTGCTACTTGGGAAGGCCAGTAATGAAATCCATCTGAACCTTATCCCATTTCCATAGAGGGATAGGGAGCGGTTGCAGAATTCCAGCAGGCTTCTGATGTTCTGCTTTAACGCGACGACACACATCACATTTAGCAACATATCGAGCAATGTCTTGCTTCATTTTAGACCACCAATACCTTTGACGGAGATCACGATACATCTTGGTGCTACCTGGATGAATCGACAGCGGAGTATCATGTGCCTCCTTCATGACCTTGTCAATCATGAGTTCGAAGCGAGGTACGACAATGCGGTTTCTGAAATACAAGGTTCCATCTTCAGACAGCGAGAAATCTCTGTACTTCTCTAGGTGAAGGTCTTTCTTCATCAGATCAATTTCAGCATCTTTAGCTTGCACATTCTTAACAGCTTTCTCAAGATCTGGTTGTATCACAAGGTTATTAAGAAAACCCTGTGGAACAATACACAGATTCAGCTTGCACAGTTCCTCAAAAAGACGAGGTTGAGCTCGCCTAACCATGAGGTTGTCGCAATAGGACTTACGGCTTAAGGCATCAGCCATCACGTTAGCCTTGCCAGGGGTATAAGAAATACCCAAATCATAGTCCGAAATGGTCTCCATCCATCTTTGCTGACGGAGGTTTAGAGATGGTTGAGTGAACAAGTACTTCAGACTTTTATGATCCGTGTAGATCTCGCAATGATTACCGAGAAGGTAATGTCGCCACAACTGCAATGCATAGATGACAGCAGCTAGTTCTAAATCATGTACTGGATAGTTCTCTTCATGCGGACACAACTGTCGAGAGCCATAAGCAATCACCTTACGCTCTTGCATTAGGACACAGCCTAATCCTTCACGGGATGTGTCACAATAAATCACAAAGTCTTTGTGGGAATCTGGAGGAGCAAGTACTGGGGCAGATGTTAGCTTGTCTTTGAGGGTCTGGAAACTTTCCTGACATTTGTCTGTCCATTCAAACTTAACGCCCTTGTGAAACAGATCAGTCAGGGGCTTAGCAATCTTGGAAAAGTTCTCGACAAATCGACGGCAATAGCTTGCAAGGCCGAGAAAACTTCTCGCTTGCTTGACGTTCTTCGGAGGAGTCCAGTCAAGAATAGCCTGAACCCGTTCCGGGTTAACAGCAATGCCATCCTTGGAAATCACATGTCCAAGGTAGGTTACTTCAGAAAGCCAAAATTCACATTTGGAGTATTTGGCATACAACTGGTGTTCTCGGAGCCTTTCTAGAACAAGACGGAGGTGTTCAGCATGTTCTTCTTTATTCCTTGAATAGACCAGAATATCATCTAGATATACCACGACGAACTTGCCGAGGTAATCCATGAAAATGTAATTCATCAGATGGGAGAATGTGGCTGGAGCATTTGTTAATCCAAATGACATGACAGTGTACTCATATGAGCCATAACGGGTAACAAATGCAGTCTTCGGAATATCCTCTTCACGAACCCGGATCTGGTGGTATCCCAATCTCAAATCAAGCTTAGAGAATACTGAGGAACCGGCAAGTTGATCATACAGATCGTTGATTCTGGGGAGCGGATACTTGTTCTGGATTGTGGCTTGGTTAATGGGCCGATAATCTTGAACCAATCGATTAGTTCCATCCTTCTTCTTAACGAAGAGTGAAGGTGCTCTCCAAGTAGAGGAACTGGGGCGGATGAAACCCTTCTTAAGTGACTTGTCGATTTCTTCCTTAAGCTCGAGAAGGTGGTGCGGAGGCATTTTATAAGGACGCTTCGCAATAGGAGTTGTGCCTGGTTTCATGTCGATGACAAACTCGACAGCTCTAGCAGGGGGTATTCCTGGAAGTTCTTCTGGAAAGACATCTTGAAAATCACGAACAATTGGGACGTTCTCGATGCCTTCAAGAGGTGAGGCGTTCAAAGCATTCAGAGCATAAATCTGAGCTTCAGCGCTCTGAACTGTTCGAGCTGAGTATCTGACGGTTTGGCCGGAAGGGTGTGTGATGCGGACTGATTCAGTGGCACAGTCAATCAAAGCTTTATGAGGTTTCAACCAATCCATACCCAGAATAATGTCTATGTTGGAGGTCTTGAGAGCAATGAGAGAAACGGGGAACATCAATCCTCCAATCACAATGTGGTTACCGTGGCTTACCATGGTAGTTTGCCAATTAGCCCCAGGTGACTGGATTACTAATGGGGTGGACATCTCCTCGAAAGGTAAATCATGGCTTCGCGCAAAACTTTCGAACATGAAGGAGTGCGATGCTCCAGAATCAAAGAGGACTGAAGCTGGGATTGAATTCACTAGAAGGGTGCCCATCACAATTTTGGGGTCCTGTCGAGCTTCTTCAATGTTGACTTGGTTGACATGAACAAGCGGATTAGCAGGTGGTCTGGTTTCAACATTCCTGGAAGGATGTTTTCGACGGCTCTTCCTGCAACCAACAGAAGGATGTGATGCGTGTTGAGGCTGACTCCGACGGCAGTTGATAGTACGGTGCCCAGGCTGTCCACACTGGTGGCACAAACCATCATTACGGGAAGAAACATCAACATTGGGCCGTCCACTTGCAATGTTCAGTTGTCTTGGTGGTGGAGGCAGACGAGGTGCAGCATAAGATGGCCTGGGTACAGGGGCGGGTCAGTGATGAACATTGTGCGGAATCCACACTCGACGTTTCTGAACAGGCTGACCCGAGGATGAGCCAACATCACGAGTGCGCTTGAGCGACTCCTGGTACTTAGCCAGACCAGTTTCAACTCGGTAGGCTTGGCTGACAAGCGTCGCAAAGTCCTCACAATCAATAACAACAAGTGCGAGTTGTATATCAGTACGCAGTCCTTCACGGAATTTCTCCTGCTTGCGAGCGTCAGTGTCAACGTCATCCGCAGCATAGCGGGATAATTCAAGGAATTTCCTCTGATATTCATCCACAGTCATTGTGCCCTGTGAGAGTTTGCGGAACTCCTGCTTCTTCTGGTCGATCAGACCTGGAGGGATGTACCTTGCACGAAAGGCTGACTGAAATTCCTGCCAAGTGGTTACAGTCTATGCAGGCAACATACCCATGTGGCTTTCCCACCATTGAGCAGCTGGACCCTTTAAGTGGAATGTCGCAAAGGTGACGTAACTGTCAGGGGCAACATTAGCTGACTTCACCTCAAACAGGATGTCACGAAGCCAATCATCAGCATCCATAGGATTGGTGGAGTTGCGGAAAACGGATGGATTGAGGCGCACAAATTCTGGCAGAGTTATTGGAGCATTCTGTTGCTGAGCATTCTGAGTTGGGAACTGAGCCAATACTCCGGTCATAAACTGACGGTTAAGCTCAAACTGCTGACGGTTGAGTTCAAACTGCTGCATCATTGCGGCAATATAGGGTGGAGGTGGAGGATCGTCAGTCATCCTGCAAAATTAACAGGGGCAGTTTAGCAAGAAGAACTGCATGTGTAAGAGGTCATTCACGATGTAACATGAGTGATGAATAAGAAGGCATTAGATGCATATTAGTAGTCATTAAAGTCATACAGAACGATGCACGGAGTTGGACTCAAACGGCGGTAGGAGTTCGGAAATGCACTCGGCTAGACAAGCTAGGCGGCGCGCAGGCCCGCGGTAAGGAAGTACACAACGAGACATAGCAAAGGCTACATCCACGTCGGAGAAAACTGTTGGAGCGAGGAATCTGCAAGTGACAACACAGGGTGCCCTCGATAAAAGGATCCTGCAAGCAAAATCTGACCCACAATCTTGGAGCAAGGAGGATATTTTAGAACTCCGGGTGGAGGTGATCACGCGAACCTAATGTTGGAGTTAGTAAAAAAAATTAACCCGAATAGAAGAGAGATCAGAGCCCCAGAGTATAGGCGAGGAATAAAAGATCCTAATACCACCCAATTGGCGACGTGGGCCCGTAAGCCACACAGTCAAGTTAGTAAAATAGTTTTGGACCAGTGTGACTCAACTTCGGCCAAGGAGTTGGAAAGGGGGTTCCTACGGGCAGTCGGCTCTGATACCAACCTGTGACGCCCCCGGCTCAATCGTGCACTAATCATACACGCAAATGCACACGATCAAGCCTAAGGACTCACTTGAAGATATCACAACACAACTCTAAAACAAAAATAAAGTCATACAAGCTTTATATTACAAGCCAGGGCCTCGAGGGCTCGAATACATAGCTCGATGGCATACAAGCGTCAGCGGAAGCATCAGATATCTGAGTACAGATATTAAAAGAGAAACAGAAAGGCCTTTAGATAGGCGGGGCAAAATAAAACACTACGATCGAAAGGCGCAGGCCTCCTCCTGGGACCCTCCGATCCTACTCCTGGTCGTCGGCCAACTCGTAGTAGTATCCACCCTCGGGGTAGTAGTAGCGATCGTCGGCGGGGGCAGCTGTATCCGGGGCTCCGTCATCTGGTTGCATCAAAAGGGATATGGGAAAAAAGAAAGCAAAGCAACCGTGAGTACTCATCCGAAGTACTCAGCAAGCAAGGATCTACACTACATATGCAACATTATCAAAGAACGGCTGTATATGTTGGACTGGGCTGCAGAAATGCCAGAATAGAGAGGAAAGCCTAGTCCTATCGAAGACTAGCATCTTCAGCGGTCTTGCAGCAATAAAAGAGAGTAGAACAGTACAATATAATGTAGCAGTATCATTAAGTCTCAACCTCACCCAGAGATCCTTTCTCGACCCCCTGCGAGAAAGCAATCCCAAAGCCATACAGTCATCAACCTCGTCCGGAGATCCCTTCTCGACTCCCTGCGAGAAGCAATCCCAGAGCCATAGTATCCAATTCTAGTTGTATCGATCGGGATACAACTCCGAGTGTCCGTTACCGTAGGACAGGCTATCGATAGATGTTTTCTTCCCTGCAGGGGTGCACCAACTTACCCACCACGCTCGCTTAACTCCGACCGGACACACTTTCTGGGTCATGCCCGGCCACGGCCAAACGACACATCGCAACCCTACCTACAGCTTAGCAGAGAGGTCCTCGCCGGTCGACATCCTAAGCGCAAGGGGGTCTTGGCCATCGCCCTCCGGGTCGTTGCGCACATGGCTCAGATCCAAGCACCACCTCTGTCGTGAATGGCGCCAATCACTCCATGCCGCACTGCTGAACTGGACGTCTGACAGAGCTTTCGGCTGATGCTACGATGCAGAGTGCCCATAACTGATCCCACGTGATGGTTAGTGCTATCGGGCCAGAGGCCCACTCAGATCAAATATCCAAATCGTAGTGTGTTGGTAGTGCGATAACGAGCAGAGACTCGCGATCGATGTGACCCCGTCGCCCCGTCTCGAGGACTTGCGGCAAGGGCCAAGAATGCCCGGCCACGCCTCGTATTCATATCTCGGGCAACCTCCAGGTCAACCCGTCTCCACAACACTCGCCACTTAGGCTCACGCGGGTACCCCTTAGGGTCGACCCGCCTTTCCAAGTAACAGTGTAAAGTCCAAGTATCCATGTGTCCATAACATCAGGGGAATCCGAGGTATCACCCTCGTTGGATTCCTACTCGATGTATCCGTCAAGGTGAACTCGAAGGAATCACCCTCGATGGGTTCACACTTGAGGTGTTGCACGACAGCGTCGTTATCGGAAGTGGTGAAGGAGGAATCACCCTCGATGACCACGACCGAATAACTACTCTACAGAGTTAACATCAGAAGTGCTACACGAGGTATCACCCTCGGCACTCGATAGTAAGGCTGCAGTGTCGTTACAGCTAAGGGGGTGATGTGCGGTGCCGGGGCCTGGTTGTCGAGTCTTCTGATAATCCAGCGGGGCAATCGGGACAAGTGGGGTCACTGATAGGTCTCTACCCAGCCTATACTAGACGGTTTAGGATAAGCAAGTAAGGTTTCAATAGCAGATTACAATAAACAGGCTATGCATCAGAATAGGTAAAGCAGTAGTAGCAGCAATTCTAATGCAAGCATGAGAGAGAAAGAATAGGCGATATCGGTATGCTCAAGGGGGGTGCTTGCCTGGTTGCTTGGCGGCAAAGGCAAGGTCATCAACGGTGTCGTCGGGCTCCTGAGCTGCGTCGGTCTCGGGGACGACGTCGGTGTAGGGGTCTACCGAGAGAGAAGAGGCGGAAGAAACAGTAAATATAAAGCAAACAAGAGCATGACATGACAATACGCAGAGCTAGGGGTGTTCGGACGCGGTGCTACACGATATAGGTGAAGAGGGAAAACATCCGGGAATGTTTTCCCGAAGTTCGGCATTTCGGACAGATGAAACGAAAGGGGGCGGTTGCATGTTCGCTATGCTAGGGACGTGTGGCTGACGAACGGGTCGCGTATTCGGATTCGTCTCGTCGTTCTGAGCAACTTTCATGTACAAAGTTTTTCGATCTGAGCTACGGATTATTTTATATGAATTTCTAAAGATTTAAACATTTTCTGAAATTTCTGGAATTGTTTTTAATTATTAAATCCGAATTATCCAAAACAGTAGAAATACTTTTTATACCCAGAGTCAGCTAGCCTATTAGAATGACAGGTGGGGTCCAGTGGCTGAGTCAGCATGCACAGTCAGCAAGTCAACAGTCAAAGTGTTGACTGGGGTCAAACGTGAAGAGTGCCAGTGGGGGCCCACATGTCATACTCACAGATCCAGTTAACAGTTTTTTTATTTAAACTAAACCAAATTAGTTAGTGGCCTGGGGCCCACTGTCAGTGAGTGTTAAGGGTTTGGGTTAGTGGCTAATGACTCTGACGGGTGGGACCCGCCGGGGTTTAAACCCCGCGCGCGCGCCGGTGATGCTCCGGCGAGCACCAGAGAGGGCGGCGGCGCTCGGGATTTGCATAGGGGCGACGGTTTCGGGTGCGGTCGGCTGCTTTCGATCGGGGACTGCACGGCGCGTCCAACCGCGGCGTCGGTTCGAGCAAGGGAGGCCTCACACGACGGCAACGGCGACCGTGGCGGCGCCGGAGTTCGGCCACGGCAGAACTAGCAGCAGTAGGCGCGGTAGCGAGGGGGGAAATGGAGGGAAGAAGTGCGGTGGCTCACATCGGTGGCAAGGAAGGCCCGGGGAAGCCGGAGGAGGACGGAGGCGAGCGGATCGACGGTGAGAAGCTCCGGTGGTCGGCGGCGTTATCGAGGTCGATCCCGACGAGGTGAGGCTCTCCAGCTCAATCCAGAGGGCGACGACGATGAGGCCGAGCACGGGGAGGCTGCCGGACCTGTCCTGGTGGCGCGGGGGTGGCCAGGACCGCAGCAATGGCGAGCGGCGGCCACGGATGCGAGCTCGGGCAGCGGCGACGGATGCGAGCTCGGGCCAGGGGAGAAGAAGAGAGGAGAGGTGAGGCCAGAGGGGGCGCGGGCGACGACTTGTAGGTGCCCGCGGCGTCTGTAGTGCGCGTTGTCGAGCGACGAGAGGGGGGGGCAGGGCGCGGCGTGCGCGTGCGGTCGACAGCGAGCGGGGGCGGTGAACAGAGGAGGAAGGAGGGGACAGGCGCGGGGAGTGGGCTGGGCCGGCACTGTAGACTAGAGCCCAGCCACGGTGGCCATTTTCCTTCTCTTATTTTTGTTTTTCTGTTTTCTGTTTTCTTTTCTGTTTTCTGTTTCGTCCTTTGTTTTTATTTCAAATGACTTTCGCAAAATATGATACTTGCCAAAATAAATGCTATGCAATATTTACCACTGTTTTAAAATGGTTAGGAGCATAAATGATTTTATTTGTATTTTATTTAATTGCAAAAGGATTAAATATTGTTGTTTTGTTGCTGTTAGAGTCACTTAATTAATTTAGTGAGTGTTGGTTATAATTTTAGAATTGTCTCTGGATTATTTACAACCTTATGAACATTTTAGTTATCAAATTTGAACAACTTTTATTTGCACTTTCAGTTTGAAATTCCATTTGAATTGGAATTTGAAAAGAGATATGATCCAAATGATATTTAAGCACTGTTGATCATGATGACATGGCATTATCAAAAGGGTGATCACTGTAGCCTAATACACGGGGTGTTACAGAGTTGATACATCCATTTTGCATCATGTTTTCCTACTGTTATTTATAGTGCTTTCATGCATTATAACACTTTCTCGAGTAATTCTAATGTCTTTTCTCTCATAATATGCAAGGTTTACACAAAGAGGGAGAATACCGACAGCTAGAATTCTGGACCTGAAAAAGCTATGTCAGATATACCTATTCTGCACATCTCCAAATGAACTGAAATTTTACGAAGAATTATTTTTGAATATATAAAAAATATTATAGAAAAGAGATACTGGAGGAGGCCACCCAGGTGCCCACTAGGCACCAGGGCGCGCCACCCCCACCAGGCGCGCCCTGGTGGGTAGTGGGCTCCCTAGCCCACCTCCGGTGCCCATCTTCTGGTATATAAGATCTTTTGACCTAGAAAAAATGAGGAGAGGACTTTCGGGACGGAGCGCCGCCGTTTCGAGGCAGAACTTGGGCAGGAGCACTTTTGCCCTCCGGCGGAGCGATTCCGCCGGGGGAAATTCCCTCCGGAAGGGGGAAATCAAAGCCATCGTCATCACCAACAACCCTCTCATCTTTGGGGGGCCTATCTTCATCAACATCTCTAACAGCACCATCTCATCTCAAAACCCTAGTTCATCTCTTGTGTTCAATCTTTGTACCGGAACCTCAGATTGGTACCTGTGGGTGACTAGTAGTGTTGATTACATCTTGTAGTTGATGCTAGCCGGTTTATTTGGTGGAAGATTATATGTTCAGATCCATTATGATATTTATTACTCCTCTGATCATGAGTTTGCATATGTTATGTGTGAGTAGTTACTTTTGTTCTTGAGGCCACGGGAGAAGTCATGTTGCAAGTAATCATGTGAATTTCATATTCGTTCGATATTTTGATGATATGTATGTTGAGATTCCCTTAGTGGTGTTATGTGAACGTCAACCTCGTGACACTTCACCATCTTTGGGACTAAGGGAATGCATTGTGGATTAGTTATTAGATGATGGGTTGCTAGAGTGACAGAAGCTTAAACCCTAGTTTATGGCTATTTCGTAAGGGGCTGATTTGGATCCATATGTTTAATGCTATGGTTAGATTGTTATCTTAATTCTTCTTTCGTAGTTGCGGATGCTTGCAAGGGAGTTAATCATAAGTGGGAAGCTTGTTCAAGTAAGAACAGCACCCAAGCACCGGTCCACCCACATATCAAATTATCAAAGTAGCAAACGCGAATCAAACCAACATGATGAAAGTGACTAGATGAAATTCCCGTGTACCCTCAAGAACACTTTGCTTACTATAAGAGATTGTTTTGGCCTATCCTTTGCAACAAAAAGGATTGGGCTACCTTGCTGCACCTATTGTTACTATTGCTACTTGTCACTTGTTATAAATTACTCCCTCCGTCCCAAAATTATTGTCTTAGATTTGTCTAGATACGGAACTAGATACATCCGTATCTAGACAAATCTAAGACAAGAATTTTGGGACGGAGAGAGTATCTTGCTATCAAACTACCTGCTACCGACAATTTCAGTGCCTGCAGAAATTACCTTGCTGAAAACCGTTTGCCATTTCCTTCTGCTCCTCGTTGGGTTCGACACTCTTACTTATCGAGAGGACTACGATTGATCCCCTATACTTGTGGGTCGTCAAGTAGCATTAGTAACTAAAATGCAGCAAGGTAACCCAATCCTTTTTATTGCAAAGGACAGGCTAGAACGGTCTCTATAATAAGCTAAGCGTTCTTGAGGACACATGGGAATTTCATCTAGTCACTTTCATCACGTTTGTTTGATTCGCGTTCGCTACTTTGATAATTTGATATGTGGGTGGACCGGTGCTTGGGTGTTGTTCTTACTTGAACAAGCCTCCCACTTATGATTAATCCCTCTCGCAAGCATCCGCAACTACGAAAGAAGAATTAAGATAAATCTAACGATAGCATTAAACATATGAATCCAAATCAGCCCCTTACGGAATAGCGCATAAACTAGGGTTTAAGCTTCTGTCACTCTAGCAACCCATCATCTAATTACCACTCCACAATGCATTCCCTTAGGCCCAAAGATGGTGAAGTGTCATGTAGTCGACATTCACATAACACCACTGAGGGAATCAACAACATACATATCATTAAAATATCGAACGAATACCAAATTCACATAATTACTTATGACAAGACTTCTCCCATGTCCTCAAGAACAAAAGTAACTACTCACAAATCATATTCATGTTCAAGATCAGAGGGGTATTGAATAGCATAATAGATCTGAACATATGATCTTCGACCAAATAAACCAACTAGCATCGACTACAAGATGTAATCAACACTACTAGCAACCCACAGATACCAATCTGAGGTTTTGATACAAAGATTGAATACAAGAGATGAACTAGGGTTTGAGATTAGATGATGCTGATGAAGATGTTGATGAAGATTGAACCCTCCCACGATGAGAGGGTTGTTGGTGATGATGATGGCTTCGATTTCCCCCTCCTGGAGGGAAGTATCCCCGGCGGAATCGCTCCGTCATTAGAGCAAAAGTGCTCCTGCCCAAGTTCCACCTCGAGACGGCGGTGCTACATCCCAAAAGTCCTCTCCTAATTTTTTCTAGGGCAAATGGGCTTATATACCAGAAGATGGGCACCGGAGGCTGGCCAGGGGCCCCACAAGCCACCAGGGCGCGCCTGGGGGGTGGGCACGCCCTGGTGCCTTGTGGAAACCTGGGTGGCCCCCTCTCGTACTTCTTTGCTCCAGTATTTTTTTTTATTCCAAAATAAATCTCCGTAAATTTTAGCTCATTTGGAGATCTGCAAAATAGGTATCTCTGACGTAGCTTTTCCAGGTCCAGAATTCCAGCTGGCGGCAATCTCCCTCTTCATGTAGATCTTGCATATTAAGAGAGAAAAGGCATTAGAATTGCTCCACAAAGTGCTATATTGATTAAAAACACTATAAATAACAGTAGGGAATCATGATGCAAGATGGACGTATCACTAGGGAGAGAGATCGGGGGAAAATGAGCTTTAGGGCGCAACAATGGAGCAAGGGGATAAGAGGTTGGTCTTCTTGGGGAAGAAGACTCCCTATTTATAGTGGCGGCAAATCCAACCGTTATTCTGTCCACAAGTCATGCTCAAGCGGTACTACCACTCAGCCGAGCGGTACTACCGCTTACTACGGAAGTACAAGGATCTAGTGGTAGTACAGAGAAAGTAGTGCGGTAGTACCGGACCAAGCGGTACTACCGTGCCTACTTCCGCTCTACTGCCGCTAATTGTGGATAGGGGATTCTGAGGCTCGGGTAGCGTGGAAGAGACCGCCGTAGTAGAGCCGGAAGTACTGCACTAAGCGGTACTACCGCTCGGGCAGGAGCGGTACTACCGCTTGATGCGGCACTACCGTTCCTACTGCCGCCCTACTACTGTCGGAGCAAAGAAAGTTCATGCTCAAAGGACTGGCCTCCCTCATCATCCTCACCGCATGGTGGCTCTGGAAGCACCGGAACGGTTGTGTCTTTGACGGTGACCGGCCATCAGTCTCCCGCCTATGCTCTATAATCAAGGGTGAAGCGCGCCTTTGGGCTAGGGCCGGCGCCACGGCAATCAGGAACATTATCCCGGAGAGTTAGACTAGGCCATAGTGGGGATGAGCAGCCCCATCTATCTGCTCCATGATCACTTCCATGCCTTGCTGCGCACATGGCTTAATGTATCGCGATAATCTTGTGCTGTAATACTTTCCTTCTATTAATTTTTAGCTAGAGAATCCCATGGAAGAGAGAGAGAGAGAGAGAGGAGGAGGAGGAGGAGGGAGGAGTGATGACAGGGAAAACGAACCTTGTTGTTGGCGTTGCCTCTCGCAGTGCCTCTTCTTCCTCTTGGCTGCCTCTCACAGCTCACAAGAGCATGGAAGAACACAAGAATATTGGTGGCCACTGCCTCACGCAGTCGTGCCTTTTCTCCTCTTTCTATTATCTTCTCTATTCTCTTGTTACAACTCAAACAACATGCTTTACATCTCTTGTATAGACTCACGCACCCACAGAGTCACGGCCACACCAGCCACTAACCACTCCTTAGCTACAAGCACGGCAACATCCATCACTTGCATAGCCAACGCCCACACAACGCCATCTCTCCTAGGATCTCTCTAGGACGTGCATGCACCACCGACTAACAACTCATGCGTGCATGTAACTAGCTAACCAACTAACTGATTCTCTCAGCCCTACCATATCTATTCAGCTTGCAACTTGACTCCAACCCAACGCATGCAAGGATATCAACACAATGGACCAGACCTTGCCGAATCACCCGGCACTTGTACTGCAGCCAGTCACGCACCAGCGTCCTTCGCGTCTTGCTGCTTCTCACGGCGTCGCCGTATCACACGGCATCTTCGGCGAGCGCTGCATCGCACAGCAACCAGGCATCTCGCCTCCTTCGCACGCACAACTGAAGCACCATTTGCCTACGTACACTTCTATAGACCATCTAAACTACATGCAAAACTCCAAATTAAACATGTGATACAAAACATTCACCCCCTAATCTTGATATCACAACCTTCGATCCGGAACACCCACCGCCACTTGACACGCCATCACGGCACCATAGAAACTTGCCGTGGACAACGCCATCACAACGTCAATCACCACGCACAATCTTGCCGTGGACGACACCGTCGCGACGCCGATCACCACGCTGTCTCCATCTAGCAATATCGCACCACAAACGGCCATCAACGGCATCACGCCGCTGACAGTCTCCACCTCACGCCAACGTCCTCCACCTCACATGGTGTCCCGCGTGCTGTCGTCTCCGCCACAGATCGACGAGGCTCTGATGCCAATTGTTGACGCTGACTCTCACAATGCCTCTTCTTCCTCTTGGCCGCCTCTCACAGCTCACAAGAGCATGGAAGAACACAAGAATATTGGTGGCCACTGCCTCACGCAGTCGTTCCTTTTCTCCTCTTTCTATTCTCTTCTCTATTCTCTTGTCACAACTCAAACAACAAGCTTTAGAGCATCTACAGTCGGCTTGGAAATCCGGCCCCTCAAACGCCCGCGGACGCGTTCGGGCACGCCCGCGGGCGCATCTGGACGGGCCCTCATATTTCCTTTCGTGCATCCACATATCTCAAATCCATGCAAATACATGCACGTCGATCATGCAACACAATGTGGCACGTAAATAGCAATTGTTGGTATCAAGCATACGTAGCGTTTACATAAAATTTATTTGAAGTGCCAAACTCAAGCATTGCCTCCTTGGTTGCTCCGAACACCTTGTCCCGGTTGATCACTCTTCTCCCTTTGATTGAGCCCTTGAAGTTGAGAATATGCTCCACTTGCCGGTCCATTTCCTATTGCATGCTCATGAGCATGATCATGTCCACTTCTTCGTCCAAATCTGACAAATCGAAGAACTCATCTTGAATCATTTGGTCAAGCTCCGTCGGTCCATACTCCTCGTCCGAAGAAGCATCGGAATCCATCATTTACCTAACAAAATCACAATAAATCCGGTCGGTCAATGTGTCGAACACATCATGTGCAAGGCGGAGCCGGAGAGTTGCCGGACGTACCACGATGGCGTCCGGGCCGGCGACAACGTCCCCCGCGGCGAGGACGGGAGCGCTCTTCCGGAGCTGGCGGCGGAGATCCTAGGAAAGACTGCGGAGCTGTGAGCCGGACGGCGCGGAGGAGGAAGAACAGAGGAGAGAGCAAATGGATTCGGCAGCTCGGGAGGGGGGGGGGATTTGGTGCAATTTGGGGTGGGGTCGGGTTGTCGGGTCCGACGTGGTTGGGGCGGATATGGGGGGTGCCGGTCAGCCCGGGCGTTTGAGAGGCCCGTCTGGGTCAAAAAATCGTGACCGGACGGCCTGCCCGGGCGTTTGAAACGGGTTTGAGGGGTCCGGTTGTAGATGCTCTTACATCTCTTATATAGAGACTCACACACGCACACAGTAACGGCCACACCGGCCACTAACCACTCCCTAGCTACAAGCACGGCCACGTCCAGCACTTGCATAGCCAACGCCCACACAACGCCATCTCTCATAGAATCTCTCTAGGACGTGCATGCACCACCGGCTAACAACTCATGCGTGCATGTAACTAGCTAACCAACTAACGGATTCTCTCAGCCCTTCCATATCTATTCAGCTTGCAGATTGACACCAACCCAACGCATGCAAGGATATCAACACAATGGACCAGACCTTGCCGGATCACCCGGCTTAACTTGTACCGCAGCCAGTCACGCACCAGCATCTGTCGCGTCTTGTCGCTTCTCATGATGTCGCCGTATCACATGGCATCTTCGGCATCGCGCCGTGCTTGCTGCATCGCACAGCAACCGGGCATCTCGCCTCCTTCGCGCACACAACTGAAGCACCATGGGCCTATGTACACTTCTCTAGACCATCTAAACTACATGAAAAACTCCAAACTAAACACGTGATACAAAATATCAAGATTAGTGCTAACACTTGTATGGACACTACGCGATTGCCTTGCGACGGCATGGCGAGCAGCCGCAACACCGAGCCAAACAGGCGGTCAAAAACCCATGACCAAAGCAACCAGGAGTCATAGCGCTGGCAATGCCATATACAGACGATGGGCGCCATGGCAACGTTAGAGACAACAGAACACAGTAGCCATAGGCATCAGGCATGAGAGGACGCGGGTGAGAGGACGTTGGCTGCAGCAGCCGCTACGTAGCAGCCATTGATACACATCTTCCATAGGAAGAGGACGGTGCGTCTCCCATAGGGGAGAGGTTGAGGGAGAGGGCGCCATGGATGTAGGCGTGAGTATAAAGAGAGAGAGGTAAGCGTTGCTTGCCAAGGAAGCAACACCAAAAGGCCGCCATCCCAAGCTGGAGCGTGGCCGCATCCGTCGAACCCGGCCGAGCAGAAGACCGAAACTAGGGTTTGGTTCGGTCCCCGTGCCCGAGCAAAGCAAGAGGTGGAGCAGGAAGAGAGAAAACAGTGGACCACGACTACCATGACATGGGATGGAGGGGACGTAGCTAGGAAGAAATAGGAGAGGGAAGGGTGTGGAGGCACGGTGAAGGCTGAGAGTAAACAGGGAGGCTTGGCAAATGGGATCTTGAGAGAATGAAAGAAAGAGAAAGAAGCTCCGGTCAAAGTGGTGGAACTTCTAATAGGCTGAGTCAAGCTGTGAATTGGACCGAGGAAATAACTGAACAACAAAGAAAACACGTGGGAGGTGTACCATCACACCGGTCTAGTCCAAAAAACCCAGACAAGAACCAGCAACCATGGAAAAACACACGGTAGTTGGGCTAGCTTAGCCACTTTAATTTCTCTATATATAAATCTCCCGCCAATGCTGAAGCCTCTCTAACTCCCATTGCTTCAAGAATTTCTAGATCTGACAAATTTCTGAAAGTGATACATGACGCACCTAAGAAAGTCCCTATTGAGTCTCGGCTCATAGCAGCAACAACCCCATAACTCCCGTTCCTCATTATCGCATCATTAGTATTGAATTTTACATGTTCCGCCATGGGAGCTAACCAAGCTGTCGGTCTTGATACTAGGTTTTGGTTCTGATCACTGTTTGATTTAGCTAACACCTCGATGTCAACCAGGTAGGTGTTGATGAAACAATGCAGTGTCGTAGCTAGGATTTTATGTCAGGGTGGTCCAATTGGCACAAAATAAAATTTACACCACAAATTTAACAAACCAATATATGCACACAGTGACATAGAATATAGCCAAAGCACATATCAATAAGGTCTTTCAAAGCATATTAAAATTCATGTTCAAGTCTTACATTTGCGTAAAATATAACATACCTTATTTGTCGGGATACTGCCTTCTCAAGACCATGAAAGTCTCAATTATATTATCTTCATTCACTTTGGAGAAAGCATCTCGTTCGATGTATGTGACTAGGCAATCATCCAAAAGACTATCACCCATCTTGTTTCTTAACTTGTTTTTGACCACACTCATTGCAGAAAATGCTCTTTCAACACTTGATGTTGCCACCGGTAGAAGCAATGCCAATTTTGGAAGCAAGTACACCAAATTATGAACTATATGCCTTCTTGTTTGAACAAGCTTAACTGAGAGATCAACAATATTTTCTAGGCCTTTGAAGTTGTCATCTTTTCTCATGTCATCAATATAGTTATCAAGTTGCATTTTAAGGTGCATCAAGTCAGAGCTCGAAAAATCATTGGGGTAGAACTCAGCAAGTCTACGTACCTTTTGTGCATCAAAAGCAGCAAATGAGTTGGCGGGATTCAAGGCCGACATACAAGAAAGCAACTCCATATTGACCTCATCAAACTGATTGTCGAGCTCTTGACTGATTTTATCAATAATCCCAATATAAATTTCCCTTCTAAAGTGATCTGCATTTGTTTAAGGTTGTACAAACCGTGTTGATCTTCCATAAGGGACATAATTATTCTCCATTACAGGAACTTCAATGCCATGTTTGTTGCAAAAAGAAGTGACCTTTCCAAGGAATGCATCCCACCCATTAGACCTCAGTTCTTGCATCCTACTTTTTGCCAATCTCACAAATGACATTGCGGTAAGAATATCTTGGTATCTTCTTTGCAAACACTCGGACAAATCATTTCTATATCCAAGAATGAGAAACATCAAGTGTGCATTGAAAACAAAGTCAAATGACTCAAACACTCCATCAATACTATGTATTTTCGGCCATTCTGCCCTTTGTGAAGTATCTTTACCAAGAGAGATGAGCACATCATGGATTTCAGGATACATATCAATAATGTTGTGAACAGTTCTATAATGAGAGCCCCATCGAGTTTCACCCGGCCTAGGCAAGCCCATCTCTTGATTTAATCCAGTCCCAGTTTTCAGTTCACCACATTCAATTGCTTTCATGATATTATGAAGTCTAGCATTCCGAAGCATGTCATGACGCTTACAAGAAACGCCAACAATATTCAGCAATAAAGATACTCGATCAAAAAACCACACACAATCATCATTTCCCTTGGCAACAGCAACAAGAACTAGTTGGAGTTGATGAGCAAAACAATGGACATAATAAGCAGAAGGTGACTCTCTCATGATCAATGTTTTTAGACCTTTAATCTCCCCTTTCATATTGCTAGCCTCGTCATAACCCTGCCCACGAATTTGAGTCATGGTTAAATGGTTATCCACAAGTAAATCAAGTAAATCTTCAATTGCTTCCTTAAGTGACAGTGCAGTAGTATCACCTACATGAACAACTCTAAGAAAGTGCTCACATGGCCTTCCTAGTTTATCAACAAAACTCAAGCATAGAGCCAATTGTTCTTTATGTGATACATTGCTAGATACATCTGCTAGAATAGCATAGTGATCATCACCAAGTTCTTCAATAATTTTCTTTCTAGTTTCTATTGCACAACATTGGATAATTTGTTGTTGTATATCAGGGGAAGTCAATTTGCAATTACGTGGAGCATTCTTCAAAACATACTTATTCACCTCTTCACTATTTGTTGCAAGCCATTTCAAAAGCTCAATGAAGTTACCTCTGTTGCTAGACTCTTCATTTTCTCTGTGTCCACAGAAGGCCAATCCTTGATGCAAAAGAAACTTCAAACATCTAAGTGAATAAGTCAACCAGATCTTGTAAAGACGTAGATCCTCAATATTCCCCTTCACAATAAGATTATCAATTTGAGAAGCACGGGGGCTAACAAATAGGTTATATCTCTCTTGAGCTGCCCGGTGCACACTTGCTACACCACCTTCATGCTTTACAAGCGCATCCTCTCTATTCCAAGTTCTCCAACCATCTTCAGTAAATGCATTGGTTCTATTGCCACTAGTTTTTTTATCTTTGAACAAGTAGCATACAAAGGAGAATCCAGCTTTCTTGCTAATACTATATTCAAGCCAATGATGTTTATGAAACCAAAGAGGATTGAATTGCCAATCTCTGCCTCCAATATTTCTGCTTTCAAATTGATGTGCATATGGTTGGAATGGACGCTTGAGGATATATGCTCGTCAAACTGCATCTTGATCATTGACAGGATAAGATGCAATGGGCAGTCTATCCCCCGGATCATGTGGAAGGCGACTAATATCATAAACAGACGGTGTTGGTGGCTGCGGCGGCGGCGGCGGCGATGGTGGTGGTGAATCCACAATTTCTTCATTTACTCTCTCTTGCACTGACTCTAAGGTTTGCTGTTCCCCATAGGTGCTACTGGTGCCGGAGAAGGAGATGAAAAAGGAGCAGCCACCTTCTTCTTGGATCCATATCTCAAAAAAAGGGATGCAATGTCTCCTGTCCTCTTCATTTTTGCAACAGTTCTACAAAAAAGTTAATACATTAACTCAGTTGGAACAAAGCCCTAATGATTCAATCGGTTCAATTGACAAATTATCAATTGCAAAAAACTTTAAAGCTTGCACTCTCAACAAATCGTTCAAATCTTCAGAGCAAAAGGAAATTGTGCTTTGAATTAGAGAAGAACAAAAATCTTACTCTGTATTGAAGTAGAAAATAAAACAACTAGTGCGCACTGCACGGGGCTGTACCTGTGCGTGCGTGCGCGGTTCCTTTGCCGGCCGCCGGGACGCGCGTCCTTCGCCGGCCGCCTGGCCATCGCCGTCGGCGGGTGCCCTCCCGGAGTGCCGATCTTGCGTTGGGCGATGGCGCTAGGGTTTCAGACTTCCGGAGACCAAAGGAAAAGGAGACGACGGGGAGTCGAGAATTGGGAATGATCGGCGTACATACACGCGTACCAGGAGACGAAAGAAACGAGTCAATGCTTCGCATGTACGTTGGCTGGGAGCTGAGTTGGGCCTGGATATGTTTCCTTTTTTTTCAGAGAAGTACTAAGCCAATGGGCAAAATTCCAGGATGGTCCATGGACCACCCTGGCCACCCTACAGCTACGCCACTGAAACAATGTGTTGATAAGGGACTCTGAAATATGTCCTCATGAATAGCCTTTCTTTTTGCTCTCCAGATTGCCCACATCGTCACTACCATCTCCGTAAAATGCTCGTGAGTAAGAGTTTCATGAATCTTTGTAAAATGCTCATGAGTAAGAGTTTCATGCATCGAGAACAACCAATTCTTAGCACTCATCTCCTGGTTTGCACACATGCGTTCCGCCATTTCTTCCGTCCGCGACACTGAATGCTACTGGGTCGGCCCGTTTTCATTCGAGCCATGTGAGTCGCCTCCACTATTTGCCGCTTGCGGGTGGCAAATAGGAGGAGGTCACAAGACGAAAACCTTTTCTATCGGTGCCCAGTGAACGACGAAGTGGGACGGCCCAATTGCTAGCAAAGCTTTTTTTTTGTACACTATTTCTATCGGTTTTGGGAACCTTCTAGAAGGTTCCTAAACCGGATTTTTTTCATTTTTTCTTTTTCCTTTTTTTCCCGATTATTTTTTTGCTTCATTCTTTTTGTTCTTCGTAATTTCAAAGAATTCATAAAAAGTTCAGACTTTCAAATTCTGTTCACTTAAAAAAAAGGATAAATTTTGTTCACATTTTTTTATAAAATGTTCGGAATTTCAATATTTTGATCATGTTTTTTACAATATGTTCAATTTTTTTAAAAATTGTTCGCATTTCCAAAATTGTTTGGAAATTCGAAATTCATTCATGTTTTTGTATAGAATTTAAGAATTTTGTTCACATTTTTTAAAAATTGTTCAAGTTTTCAAATTTTGTTCATGTTTTTAAAATTTGTTCAGAATTTCAATATCTTGTTAAAGTTTTTCTAAAATTGTTCACTTTTACAAAAAAAAATTGGAATATTGAAATTTGTTTATGTTTTAAAAAAACTGTGCATGTTTTTTCTATAGAACTTCAGAATTTTGTTCTCATTTATTTGTTCACTTTGAAAAAATGTGTGGTATTTCTATATTTTGTTCATGTTTTTAGAAAAAAAATCAATTTTAAAAAACTGTATAGAATTTCTAAATTTGTCATGTTTTTTGTACAGAAATTCAAAATTTTGGTCACGTTTTCAAAATTTGTTCACGTTTTTTAAAAAGTGTTCATAAATTGAAAAATGAATGGGATTTCAAAACTTTATTCACGTTTTCAAAAATTGCCCACAAAATCGATTGTTCAAATTTTCTAAAATTGTTCACGTTTGCCAAAAAAAGATCAGAATTTTTAAAAAGTGTTCATTTTTTTGGAAAAATATTCGGATATGCTGTTGTAATTATTTCTTAAAAAATTTGCGGTGCCTATTAGTCACTAACAGGCATCATGTGCGGCGGCTGGCTACACGCGTGATATAGGGAGGGGTTCTGAGTTCGATCTCCTGTACTGCACGCTTTTTTTGCGAATTTTACACCGCTCGCTACAGTACCACCTAATTGGCTGGCCCACTTGCGCTCCCCGCCTGTGCGAACCTCGGCCAATCTGCCGCAACGAGCGGCAGATAGGAGGCCCCGTCGCAAGAGGCAGTTCGCGAGTGCAGCCCGTTATTTTAGGACTATCTGGGCTTTTGTTAAATCCCGACTGGTTGCCAAAAGGGCTCTCCGCCCAAGTAATGGAACCATCGCAAGGCCCAGAAAGCGATCGGATCGAATCGCTTGCCGACGAAGCAAATCGCCGAGGCGAAGGAAGGAAGGAGACCGACGCGACTTTTATCCACCTGTCCATCCGCCTCGTAGCGACCAGAGACACGCACTCATTTCTCAGGACTACACAGATCGGAGAAACCGAGGCCCCCTGCGAGCCGCGCGAGCAACTTCTTCCACTTCGATCGATCCAGAAAGAGAGGGGTTCCGATGGGGCTGCAGTGGATGCTCCTGACGTGCGTGGTGGGGGCGGAGGCGGCGGTGGCCGCGCTGCTCACGCTCCCGGCGCCGCGGGCCGTGCGGGCACAGATCGTCGGGCTCACCTCGATGCTTCTGCAGCCCATGGCCGCGGTGCTCCCCTTCGCCGCCTTCCAGATACTCGGTGCGTGCGTGCGGGGCCTCGGCCTTGCAGCGGAAACTGACGCGTGCGAAGCTTCTCCTCGGTTCAGTCTCTGACGATAGATTTGCGTTTTTCTTCTCTCTGGTGTGCAGATATCTACTGGAAGAACGAGCACAGGCTGATTTGTACGGGAGAGTTGTGCACCTCCGAGGAGCGTGTCCGCTTCGAGAAATCCGTGAGTGAATAGAGACCTTGTGTGCTCGAATTTGTCGGTGTATTTCTAGGGTTTTCTGCCGTTTGGTTCAGTACAGTTCGTATGGGGGGAATTCAGAAACTGTTGCTGTAGAGTACGCGTCTTCGGTTTGGAAGGGGACTAAAAAACACCAGTTGCCACCTGCCTTGACTTATAGCTGGATTGATGAATTGTAGCTAGACTGGGCACATGATGTAGTTTGAAAGCCAGATCGTAGCTGTTTTCATGGAGGTTTACTGGTGATCTGGTCTTCAATTTGATATGATGTATCACCACCACTTCATTTTGGCATTTTTTTTCCTGTTTTAAAGGCTTTATATAATAGAACATCGAGATTCTGCTGTTACTAAAATGGCCTGAACTTAGAGGTCATTACTGTAGAAATTTGAAATTGAAAAGAGAAAATGGATGTTTTCTGATCTTATCATCTTAACACATCACCTATTTGCATTCTAGTTTGAAGTAACTAGGTGTGGGTGACGATAAGAGGGTGACGATCTGATCTGGTAAATTAGTGGAAGCTTCAGCGTCTATTTGTCAATGTGGGTTTCGGTTCTATATATTGTTCCTACCATCTTTGTACACAAATCGAAGATATCCATTTGCAGCTGGATTGTGCAAAATCAGCAAAGCATGCTGTTGTTATTTTTATCTGCTCACTCTGAAACTGGCAATCCTTCTGCTATTCTGTTATATTGAGGTTGGAGGAATTTCAATCTCTTATGTCAAGAAAAATTATAGACACCCTTCTTAATTTGCCGGTTGGTTAGATACTAATTGCACGTACTAACTCAACACATAGCTGACTTACAACTTGCATCCTACCTTCTTATTATAATATTATCTGAAATCCTTCATCTGTGCAGCATGTGTATAATCAATTTATCCACATAGTTTATTATTTTCATTTGTGGCATAGATTTGCCATCATATTCAAGAATTAAAAGTGTCAATTATTTTTCTTTATAGGTATCATTTTCCTCCTTGATAGACGTGTATAATTAAGCTGACCCATCAGCCAACTGTACAGCTTTCAGCCGCTTACACAAAGGAAATTGTGCTCTATTGTTGCTTTATTTCTCCCCGTTTCACTTTTAGTTGTTTCTTGTGCAGATTTTCAAGTCCCAGAGGAATGTCATCCTTTGTGTTTCAGTATTTATCCTTTATTGGTAAGTAAACTTCTCTGCAGGGTCTGATTAAATAATGTCTATGAAGATTTTGTATTTAATCCTTTATTTGATGTTTTACTTTGGGATAGGTCCATCTATCGCATTTGCAAGTTCAACAAGGACATTAAGGCACTGGAGGAGGTTGAGAAGCGCATCAAGGACGAGTAGAATCATCCTAGTTTGTGGTGAGTTATTGAACATGACTCAATGCATTATCAGTTGAATTAGACAATGCGTTTACAAGTACATGTGGTTGATTAGCTCAATGCTAATTCAAGAATGGTCTTTTAAGAAAAGATTTACTAGTGCACTTGAATCATAAGATTTTTCTTCTTAGTGTGCGTTGATGTGCTTAAAGGAGTAGACATCGCTAAATAATGCTGGGCCGTGCTACACTGGAACTTAGATAATGTTCGGCAAATTCCTGCATTGTAACTCACTAACTCTGTGAAGTAAGGCAACTTGGACACTTTTGATTCAACCATATTAGGGTTGTTACTTGATGAACTGTGCCCTGGTCTGATTGATTTCTATAAGGTATTACAAACATCTGGACATGACTTGACTAATGATGCCTGCCTAAATATGCCGATACACAATCCACTGCGTGCTTAGATTTTTTTCAGTGTTTTTTTCCTCTAATGTTTGATTTATTGATACTCCCTCCGTCCCATAATGTAAGACGTTTTTTGACACTAAAAAAACGTCTTACATTATGGGACGGAGGGAGTACTAGTTAGTGCTCAAGGATCGATTATAGTAAAGCTTGAACATGCCATTCATAATTGGACATGTCAACATATGATACATATGACTTCTCCTATTGGTGATGGAATTTCTGAACTGTGCCTTTTTAACAGCGAGCTGATGAATTCAATATGCCCATGTCAAAAATGGTCCGTTAGTTTGTTAGCTGGATATATTGATTACGATGCCAGAAGCTTCCCTAACCTGCGCTAGTTTCATGGTAGCAGAATTTGCGGCCAGGTGTTTAAATGGTGTTCTAATTATTCAGGAACAGACAAACAACAACCTGACTTCTAGACTAGATGTAGATGTCGATATTGTATATTATACTCCCTCCGTCCCAAAATAAGTGTCTCAACTTTGTATTAACTTTAGTACAGAGTTGTGCTAAGGTTGAGACACTTATTTTGAGACGGAGGGAGTACTTCGATAGAGAACCAAATGCTGATGTGAACAGATTCGTAATAGTGTGCTTATTTTACACTTCAAGATTGGTGTGTCATTACTCATTACTCATTTGTTCTACTTTCATCGCATTTCCGTGCTTATAATTTTCTAATCAGAGAGAAAATTGAGATTCATCTTTAACTAGTCCTTCACTGATTGATGCAGATGGATTTTGTGGTATTCCCGGCCTTCAGCAGATGTATCCAGACTATAGGATATCCAATGTATATTTGGTTCTCCTTTGAGCAAATAGAATGTAACCTGTTTCACATCCTCCTTTCTTGGACCGGCTGTTCTATATGTAACTTGTGGCGGTGGCTACTACGAAGACATCTAAACGTTTCCATATTAGTCATCCTTGAAGTTTGAACATCTGCTAGAATGTTGTCTGGACCGACCTTTCGGTGGTCTTCCGTGTTGAAATAGTCTGGTACTCCCTCCGTCCCGAAATACTTGTCGGAGAAATGGATAAAAATAGATGTATCTAGAACTAAATACGTCTAGATACATTCATTTTTTCAACAAGTATTTCCGGACGGAGGGAGTATTTTTGTAGAATTTCACTTCTTGTTTGATGTCGAAGTTCCCAGCAGTTGAGATTGAGACCCGGTCATAAATCTAGATGGCCGTTTTTCAAAAAAAGAATATCTAGATGGCCGATGATGTTCTGTACGTTTGTGGTGTTGGAATGGCATACTTACAGAACATCCCCGGCTGTAATTTGATGGCGTCCGACTTGGTGAACGCTCATAGGAACTGTTTCTTTGGAAACGATATGAACTGCCTTGACCTTTGCTGTCTGTTGCTGTCTCGCAGATGTAGGGGTGTGCCACCTCAACATAAGCTCGAGTGACTTCGTAAAACCTGTAGCTAGTCGGATGTCCATTTCATCGCACAGCTACCTTTTCCACACGGTATCCGCCTAAACGTCCGCCCTGGTCTGATAAATTTAAAATTCAAATGCATAACGCCTGATCTCGCGCCGATTTTCATAGTTTTTACATGCCCAATCACAAAAGTATCTCAGTCCATGCAAAAGAAAAAAAGATTATTTGCCCTGCCGGACCGGCTATCCGAGCTTTCCTGCTCAACCTGGCGTCGACTCCTCGCATACGCTTCCTTCTTGGCCTTCTCCTTACCCACCGTGTCCAATTGCTCCTTCAAGTGCTTCTACATCTAAGACGAACGACTTGCATGACCATCCTTGCATCGTCATCCAACTCCATCTTTAAGGTCAACATCTTTGAATCCTCCGAAGTGGCCGCGATTGGGCTGGCCGGTGTACGTGCCCGGCTGCGTGTACGTTTACGGCTATTGGGCGTGCACTTCCGGCTCTAAGTCATCCACCTACCCGTCCTCGAAGGGGAGCACCCCCCACTCCACCCCCCCCCCCCCGGCGGTCGTGCAACATCTCCCTGTCTACGTCGTCATACGCCGGCTAGAGCGGGCACCGAGCTGCTCCACACCCGGCGTCCGCGACAGGACAAGTTGTGGCGATGCAGACTCGAAGAAAAGAAGTTGCGTCGCATTGACGTCGACACAATAAGACATGTGCCCGGCGGTGGATGTCAGGACTGCCTGTCGAGCTGCTGGGCGGCGTATAAGTAGGGAGGCTTGTATTGTTCCGGCCAGGACATCGTGTGCATGGACGGCAGCGACGTCCCGTCCCCTGCACCACGGCCACCTTGCATGTTCGACGCCACGCTTGCTGCCCCCACCGCCTTTCTTTTTTAGCGGTGTCGCCTCCTTTGCTTTTAGTTTGAGGCGGCGGGCTTGCTGTGTTGCCGAGTTGATCTTTCAGGCGGCCGCCTTCGCTCCTTCACCCGTCGTCTTCGACAGCTTTTCAGACGCGTCCATGTTGCGGCTGCGGTGACGAAAAAGGGCGGGAATTAGGATGGGGAGCGGCGGGAGGTAGAGAGAGGGTTGAGAAAGGGAGGTTTTGTCGCCGAAATAGTGCGGACAGCTTAAAATGTGTGGGCTCCGCCTCCGTTTTGGGTGGGCCGAGGGTGTCGGCCGAGTCCTACGTGACTGATGTCCGAACTCCCGCAAAACCCTCATGGTTTGCTTCCGGTATGCGAAAAAACTGACACTGAACTGATCCACAGACAAATGACACAGTTAGGGCATCTTCAACGCCGACCCTCAAACCTCCCGCAACTGTCCAGACCGCGGAAGCCATCCAACGCGGGCATGTATCGGTCCGCGGCGCGGTTTAGACGTGTTTTTTTCCCGCAAACAGGAGACAAACATGGGGGGGGGAGGGGTTGCGGGAGTCCGGACCGCTGTCACGCCCGCTTCTGACCGCCCTGGCCCACCAAAACCCCCTCCTCCCTCCCGCACGCGCTTCCCGCCCGAAACCGTCACCGCCGCTCCTGAGCGTCAGTGCCCGCATTCATTTCCGGCCAGAGCGGGCGCAACCGCTCACTGGCGCCGGCATTGAAGCGGCGCGCTGGCCGAGAGGCTGCCGCCCGCGCCTCTTCCCGGTGTAGGCAACTGCAGCGCATTCAAACTGAAGGAAATATGCCCTAGACGCAATAATAAAGTTGTTATTTTATATTTCCTTATTCATGATAAAGGTTTATTATTCATGCTAGAATTGTATTGATTGGAAACTTAAATATATGCGTGAATACATAAACAAATACCGTGTCCCTAGTAAGCCTCTACTATACTAGCTCATTGATCAAATATGGTTAAGATTTCCTAACCATAGACATGTGTTGTCACTTGATAACGGGATCACATCATTAGGAGAATGATGTGATGGACAAGACCCATCCGTTAGCTTAGCATATGATTGTTCAGTTTATTGCTATTGCTTTCTTAATGTCAAATACATGTTCCTCAGACTATGAAATCATGCAACTCCCGGATACTGTAGGAATACCTTGTGTGCTATCAAACGTCACAACGTAACTGGGTGATCATAAAGATGCTCTACAGGTATCTCCGAAGGTGTCTGTTGAGTTGGCATGGATCGATATTAGGATTTGTCACTCCGTGTATATGAGAGGTATCTCTGGGTCCTCTCGGTAATACACATCACAAGAAGCTTGCAAGCAAAGTGACTAAGGAGTTAGTTACGAGATGATGTATTACAGAACGAGTAAAGAGACTTGCCGGTAACGAGATTGAACTAGGTATGAAGATACCGACGATCGAATCACAGGCAAGTAACATACCGACAAACAAAGGGAATTACATATGTTGTCATAAGGTTCGACCGATAAAGATCTTCCTAGAATATGTAGGAACCAATATGGGCATCCAGGTTCCGTTATTGGTTATTGACCGGAAAGGTGTCTCGGTCATGTCTACATAGTTCTCGAACCCGTAGGGTCCGCACGCTTAACGTTCGTTGACGATATAGTGTTATATGAGTTATGTGATTTGGTGACCGAATGTTGTTAGGAGTCCCGGATGAGATCACGGACATAACGAGGAGCTCCGGAATGGTCCGGAGGTAAAGATTGATATATAGGACGATGATATTTGGACACCGGAAGAGTTTCAGGAGGTATCAGGTAGTCATCGGATCACCGGAAGGGGTTCCGGGAAGCCCTAGGAGGCTATATGGGCTTAATGGGCCAAAGGAGGGAACACAAGGGGCTGGTGCGCCCCTCTCCCTGGCCGCCGGCCCTAGGGGAAGGAAAGGGGGAGGGTTGGCCCCTCCTGTCCCTCCTCATGAGAGAAAGGAAAGGGGAGGGGGCGCCACCTCCCCATGCCTTCCTCCCGCGCACAAATAAGGAAGGGGGGGCGCGGCTAGGGCAGGAGCCCAAGGAGGATTCGGCCTCCTTGGGGGCGCCTCCTGGCTGCCTCCCCTCTCCCCCCACCTATATATATGAGGGAGGGGGCGCCACACAACACCACGACAATCTTTTAGCCGTGTGTGGCGCCCCTCTTCACAGTTTTGTCCCTCGGTCATATTTTTGGAGTGCTTAGACGAAGCCCTGCGGAGATAGCATCACCACCATCGTCACCACGCCGTCGTGCTGCCGGAACTCGTCCACTATTTCGCCCGTCTTGCTGGATCAAGAAGGCGAGGACGTCACCGAGCTGAACGTGTGCTGAACGCGGAGGTGTCGTACGTTCGGTACTTGATCGGTTGGATCGCGAAGAAGTTCGACTACATCAACCGTGTTACTAAACGCTTCCGCTTACGGTCTACGAGGGTACGTAGACATACTCTCCCCTCTCGTTGCTATGCATCTCCATGGATAGATCTCGCGTGTACGTAGATTTTTTTTTCCATGCAACGTTCCCCGACACAAACGACATGACGCCCGCCCGCCCGTCCATCTACCGCCCGCATTGATGGCACTCGGTTGCCGAGGTGTCTCCTCCGGCGCCACCCGTCCGTCCCTCGGTCGCCCACCGGTGCTATATAAAACACTGCCCCAACCATAGCCGCAGTCATCCCTCTGCGCACCACTCCCCCCCATGGATCCCTCCGCCGCCAAAACTCCCTGGGACGGGCTAACGCCGGAGCAGAAGAAGGAGATGGCCGCCATTGTTGCTGGCTGGCAGGCCGACAGGCAGCCGGAGGAGGACGGCGATGTGCACATGGAGGACGCCTCCTCCGACGAGCCAGCGCCACCCTCCTCCTCCGGGCCACCCTCGCCGGTGCATTGCAGCATGACCATCGGCGAGGCCCGTGTCCATTACATGGACATGGTGCGGAGGAGCAGTTTCGGGAGGCGCAGGCCGATGCCGCCTACAACCACCACCTACTCCAGGAGCATCTGCAGGCGGAGGAGCAACTCGCCGCCGACAAGGCGGTCGCGCCAGACACGAACCTGGCGGAGTAGGAGGCGCTGCTGGAATCCTACCGCTCCGCCCGCGAGATCCGCCTCGCCCGCTGGCGGTACCGCCAGAGGGTGGCGGAGGTGGCGGTCGTCGGCAAGGAGCGCGACGACGAAGAGGGCGAGGTGGTGTTTGGCGAGACCGGCGAGGGGGAGGAGGACAACACCGAGGCCGCGCCCCGCTACCACGACCATGAAGAAGCCGCACGTCCGCGGACGCTGCTGGCAGCGAGGAAGAGTAGTGCACGGTAGGTCGTCGGTGCTATGGTCCCAGGAAGGCCACCGCTCCTCCCCTACCGTCGATGCCGAGCTTGGTGGGCTCAACATCGGCGACCGGTTAGTCGCTTGGCGGCAGTGTGGAGGCGGACAACTTCAGTTCCCGGGGTTCCGAGGCGAAGGTTACGGAGGCAGAGCTGGAGAACGCCGAGGTGGAACTGGAGACGGTGAAACTTCAGTTCTTGTTGCTGATGGCCGGAAACAGGGACCAGACGCCCGGCGATCATTTAGATTAGGTATTAATTATACTTCAGAACCCGACTAGCATCACTTTGATGTAATTATAATGAAATTCATCATGTTTATATGAAATTCTGGTCTGTTTATATGAAATCCGACCAGGTTTATATGAAATACGGTCTTATTTGAACGATTTTTGTCCGGTTTGTTCGAGTTGTCGTGAAAATGTATACGGCTACGGTTGGATGGCTACCTCTCGCATCCATGTCTGCGGACTGGTCCTCTATTTACGGACGGGCGCGGGAGGATTTTTAACCCTTAGATGTCTTGTGACGTCCAGATAACTTCGATCCGGACGCTTGGGGAGGTTTGGGGTTCAGATGCTCTATGCATGTGTGCGATGGGGTGCCCCGGAGATTTCTATCATCGTCTTCTCAAACGGCAGCGGTGAAAACTATTCACATCGTATGGTGTAGCGGCAGCGGGGCAGTAAAACAACATGTATCTGCACGCAAGCTGAAAACAGTGGAAGAAAGCATCGAGGTCGGCAGGCAGGATGTACCACCTCTCGCGGTAAAACACGCCAACACGGTGACGTGGTTTGGACCGGTTCGATGTGAACCTCGTCGCCGCCGGCCTGAACGCGCCGGACGTTAGGTAGAACGTCCGTCCGGAAAGAAAAAGAGGAGGAAGAAGGACGACGGTGTCCTCCTTCCTCTCCCGATCACATTCACGCGTCGAGTAAGCCAAACCGCGTGGCAGCTCGTCAGAGGCGCAAACAAAACACGCCGGCCACGTACGCGGTCCGTCCCGTCCGTGGCAGCGCGACAGAAAATAAACTACTCCTATAATGAACATGCCTGCATTATTATTAGAGACGAGGTGTCCGACTGTAGCCGCTTTCTTTTTCCTGAACACCGGTCGCAACGAGCGCGTGGCTGGGGCACGCAAAGGGCCGTCGTCGTCGTCGTTAGTCCTAGTTAAAAGGGCCCAACTCCCGTCAGCCTACCCCCATGGAATGAAGACCACCGATGAGCAACGATCCTTTTCTAGGAACAACCGAAAACGGAACGCGAAAACGTCCGTCAGCTACGGCCAGCCGGGCGGAACAACTGAAAGTTTGGTTCAGTTGGGTCAATTTGCTTAGTCCTAGTATGCAGTACCTACATTTCGTTTCCACACTGCGGAACACGACCGACCGGGAGCGGAAACAGCACGTGTAGGAGACATTCTGAACTGAATACAGGCGAGCCCTCCCACTCCCACTGGGATTTGTTTAGTCCCAGCTTTGTGCGTTTTCGCGCTTTGCTGGATCTTCGTATCCTTGGCCTGATCGACGGCCTCCGCGTGACCTGTAGGACGAGCACATCCAGCAGGAACTCGTTGTCTTCGCCTCACATGCTTCTAGAATGGAAGAATGTTAACATGTTTTCAGAGAACAGCATCGCTCCAAAAGATGATTATTATGCTCTTAGATGGAGCAAATGAACTGAAGCTATAGTGTTTTTTGCAGCTCTTTTGTTTTACTTCAGTCCCTCTCGATAGCATTGGCACACCAGTCAAAAGCCTGCAAAAACAAATGAAGCCTTTTTTCTTTTTCTTTTTTTGCGGGTCAAATGAAGCCTTGATTTTGACAATGATACAATTATCATTTTACGTATCTATGCTGCTAAAATAAAGATTAAAACCAACTGCCCTTATTGCTAAAACTAAACGAAAGCAACTCAGTGATGTAGTCTTGACCGAGTTGCTTTCGGGCAATCCATGTCGGACTTTGGTAGGGCACCATCAAGTTCTACTGCCAGTAGCGCCTGTGGTTTGACCTACTACTAGTACAGGTTTCTAGACTATCTCGCTAGGCTAATATGCGGTGAGGAGCTATTGTGACTACATTTTGTAAAATTGGAACACATCAACGGGAGTCCACCACAAGTTACTACCCACAATTGGCAACCGTTCAATCTCCGTGGAGAACTCAAAACTTCTCAACAAGTTACCACTCAATTCTTCAGAGAGATCGCCTAGTGACGAAACACACATCAGACTCATGAATAACTTGCAATCCAAAGTTGACGATTAAAGGGAAGTTGCTGAATTATTCACAACAGATGAGCACTGGGAGGGATGGAAATTTTCAGTGACAATATTTTACCAGCCCAACTAAGTTACGGCTTATCTACGTCGCAGCTATTTGTCCCGGTCATTTTCATTTTTTCCTGAAGGAACAAATATGCTGTCCAGTTTGCGGAAATATTTATCTAAACATGGGCCCATAAGATACTGTTTTCAGAATTTAAACGAAATCGCAACTTCCAAATTTCCCAAAACAGGAAAAAGTCACTTGAAGATACAAACATGTCTTTGTAAACTTTGCTTAAAATTATATGGGCTGTGTAAAAATCGGAATTGATTTGTATGCATTCTACCGCAAGTCATTTTGTGATTTTTACACGCCTTGGAAATGGTCATAACATGTTGCCAAAAGTTACAATGACAAGTCTCTACCTTTTTTGCAACAACAAAATTCGCTACCTTTTACCTACACGTATGACCCATTCTTTTTAATGATTTTTTATAAGCTATGAGTGTGAATTAATACTGAGTTTCAAAGAACAAATTCATCTTGATTTTTTCCGCAGTACGTGCTTGTGTTGTGTATTCTAATGCAAGTCATTTTGTGATTTTTACACGGCTTGGAAATGGTCATAACTTGTTGCCAAAAGTTGCAATGACAAGTCTCTACCTTTTATCTACATGTACATCCCTTTCCTTTTGCTGTTTTTTTGCAAGTCATGGGTGTGATTTTTTTTTCAAAATAGAAGGTTAAACCTCCGGGCCTCTGCATCTAAGAATGCATACATCCGTAATATTACTGAATTTGATGCAAGGCAACATGGCCAAAGTCATCAACATGCAAAAAACATAATTGATTTTTCGCATTAACGTGCCTCTGTTGTATGTATTCTACTCTAAGTCGTTTTGTGATTTTTACACAGCTTGGAAATGGTCATAACCTTTTGCCAAAAGTTATAATGACAAGTCTCTACCTTTTATCTACATGTATGGCCCTTTCTCTTTGTTGATTTTTCGTAAGCTATAGGTGTGAACTAATACGGTGTTTTAAAAAACAAGTTCACCTAGGCAATACTCTTCTCTGGACCAATAACTTGCCCCCATTAATACTTTGAAACATTTGCATAAGTTACATGTTAGGATATTAATTTCTTGTTCATCCCCTACAAAATATCTAATATAAAAATATGACATTTGGCGAAAACTGGCCTAAAAGATGAAAACTAGGCACGTGGATGAACTCTATTCAAATAATAAAGTTATTTCACAACTTCTTAGATTTCAAAAACTTTACCAAGCAAAGAACAACGAGAGCAGAAAAAACAATGGTAGGGTGGTGACATCCACGATCTAGTGCTATCGCTCGAAGCTACCTCCTCTCAACCTATTCTTCCTTGCCCCGGACGGGCACGTTTGGAACCTAGGTATAGATGACTCCGAATTGAAAATAATTCAGTAATTGCAAAAGAAGATAAAAAATCATGTTTTTTTTTTCTAGAAACAATCATGATCAAGTGTTTACACTTGCGTATTTTTTTTTGCAGAAGAATGATTTTATGGTATTGTGGGCGAAAAAATAAAATCAGCACTACATCAAATTTACTATTCACTCCTTTTTATGGTTTTTTTTTCCGTACCATGTTCATCTACACCCAGGTTCCGAGGGGCATTTTCCTCCTTGCCTCTCGCTACTTCCCTCACCGTCGGCTCCCCCCCCCCCCCCCCCCCCCCCCCCCCCCCCCCCCCCCCACCCCCCCCCCCCCAAAAATGATATCCCCGCCGTTCCAACACCTCCCCTTCTCCCCCAACCCTTATCACCGTCCTCTTCCTCCCCTTCCTTCCTAGAGGCGGCGTGCCGATGCGTTGGATCAAGAATATTCGGTCCAACATCAGCCTAGACAACCTACCCTTCCCCTTCTTCCTCCTCTACGCCCTAGATCGATGATGCTCCAATGTTGTTGAAAACCCCATTGGGCTAATATTTTACACATACAATTTTCTATTTGAAGAAATAAAGAAGGCCATGATCACGTTGCTTTGCTCAAAAAAAGAAGGCCATGGTGGCACCTAACTGCACATCGGTAGGTCCTCAAACCAAATCAAAAGAAAAGAGAAAAAAGAAGTGAACATCGGTAAGGCATGACCAACCCGACCGTTTCCTCCTACCCGCGGCTTACGCCCCCTTTTCATTCAAACATACTACTAGGTTCAATTCAACGTCAACCTTCCCGATTCAAACCTTTACCCTTCCGTTCCGTTCCCTCCCCTATTTGAACCCTTCTTCCCACCACTCCAGTCTTCGTATTCAACTCTTCACACCCCCACCCCACCCAGCTGCCCGCCACACGCGCTCAACACGCCCGCTCTGCTCGATCGTCTCCATCACGCATCCATCGAACCACCACCTAGCTATCACCTACTTCCTCGGCCGATCCATGGCGCTGCTGGCACGGAGGGCGAGGAGGGCGGCGACCAAGGCGGCGGCGCCGGTGGCGGTGGAGCTGTCCATCCCGGCGCACTTCCGGTGCCCGATCTCGCTCGACCTCATGCGCGACCCGGTCACGGCGCCCACGGGGATCACCTACGACCGGGAGAGCATCGAGGCGTGGCTGGACACCGGCCGCGCCGCCGTCTGCCCCGTCACCCACGCCCCGCTCCGCCGCGACGACCTCGTCCCCAACCACGCCATCCGCCGCGTCATCCAGGACTGGTGCGTCGCCAACCGCTCCCGCGGCGTCGAGCGGATCCCCACGCCCAAGATCCCCGTCACCCCCGTCCAGGCCTCAGAGCTCCTCTTCGAGGTCGCCGAGTCCGCGCGCGCCCGCGACGGCGGCGCGGCCGCCCGGTGCGCCGCCGCGGTCGCCAGGGTCAGGGCCCTCACCCGGGAGAGCGAGAGGAACAGGCGCTGCTTCGCGTCCATCGGCACTGGCCGCGTGCTCGCCGCAGCGCTCGAGTCGCTCGCGGCGGGCTGCGGCGAGCCTGCCGGGGGTGTTCTTGAGGACGTTCTCGCGGCATTGGTCCGCATGGCACCGTTGGACGAGGAGACCGCCAGGATCTTGGGATCGCCGCGCTCGCTGGGCTCGTTGGTCGCCATCGCCGAGAACGGGAGCTTGGCGGGAAGGCTCAACGCCGTGCTGGCGATCAAGGAGGTCGTGTCCACCTGCGACGGAGCCTGCACGGATTTGAGCGGGAAGGCCGACGACATCGTGGACGCGCTGGTCAAGATCATCAAGGCTCCCATATGCCCGCAGGCCACCAAGGCAGCCATGGTCGCCGCCTACCATCTGGCGCGCTCCGACGAACGCGTCGCGGCGCGCGTAGCCAGGACCGGTCTCGTGCCGGTGCTCGTCGAGTCCCTCGTCGACGCCGACAAGAGCGTGGCCGAGAAGGCGCTGGCGTTGCTCGACGCCATGCTCGCGTCGGAGGAAGGCCGCGAGAGCGCGCGCATGCACGCGCTCACCGTGCCCATCCTCGTCAAGAAGATGTTCCGCGTGTCCGATCTGGCCACCGAGCTCGCCGTCTCGGCGATGTGGAGGCTCGGCAAGAACGCCGGGGGCGACGATGGCGCAGCGACGAAATGCCTGGTCGAGGCTCTGCGGGTCGGAGCCTTCCAGAAGCTGCTGCTTCTCTTGCAGGTTGGCTGCAGGGACGCAACCAAGGAGAAGACCACCGAGCTGCTCAGGATGCTCAACAAGCACAAGGGCGCAGGGGAATGCGTCGACGCCATGGACTTCAGAGGGCTCAACAAGCTGTCCTGAATCACAACTTGTGTAAAGAAACATAGTAGGATAGATGGATGTGTAAGCTAGCAGATTGGTAGGATAGTTAGATGTAAATTCTTCTCCCTTTTGCGTTTGCCAGGTGTTAGCTACAGTAGATGCAAACTTTTTTGTTTAGAAACGCTTGAACGCCACTTGAAAAACAAATAAAAGGCTTAGGTACAATGCAACTGTCATCGGATGAAAAACCTACGAAGAATGAATAAATTGCCTGTTTTCCTCACTCTTCTGATAATTCTAGGAATTGTTGTCGACTTTTTAGAGAGTATGCAAACTTTTTTGTTTAGAAACGCTTGAACGCCACTTGAAAAACAAATAAAAGGCTTAGGTACAATGCAACTGTCATCGGATGAAAAACCTACGAAGAATGAATAAATTGCCTGCTTTCCTCACTCTTCTGATAATTCTAGGAATTGTTGTCGACTTTTTAGAGAGTACGCCTAGGCGTACCATGTTGTTGTCGACTTTTTGATCAAGCAGAGGCCCAGTATCACATGGCGGACGCGATAGTAGTGCCCTTCGCCACCATACAGCTAGTGGAAGGCACAACCACGACTTGAATACAAACTAAATTTTAGGTCTCTCACCTCTTCCGGTTTGTTAGTCTCATCTCAACATTTTTGGTTTTCCGGTTTATAAGGCTCGTTGCTTTGAAAATAGGCAAACGTTAGCTATGGGACAGAAAGAGAGAAACATGAATATTTTGGTGTTTGTCTAGACTTGGGCCAGAAAGAACCCAGATAAACATGGTCTAGAAACAGGTCATTGAATTGCATGGGAAGAAATGTTTGGTTCCGCCTAGGTTCCCATTCGGTTTCTCATATCGGGAAGCGAAGTTTCCAATTACTTTTCATAATTCGTGGTTGGTTCGTGCGGCCGAGTCTCGGTTTCTAATCCGCTCCAGTTTAGAAGGTTTTAATTTTGTGAAGAGATGTATCGGAAAGCACGCTTAAAACATCATGCGCGAAACAAAACGCTAGTTACTGTTTCGGAAATCGCTAGGATTGGAGATTGTATTTTTTAGTTCAAACAAACTATCATCGTTATCGGAGACAACCTTGCAAAATAAGAATAAGGGATGGCGGGTCAAGGAAGAAAAATATCACAAGAGGTGTCGTAAGCACTTTGAAACCAATCAAAAATACTAGTGGGGGTGTCTTCATGGAAAACAAAATACTTCTGTTAGATCAACTATGGCATCTAGCTAGTTTGGATGTCATGGTAATACTAGGATACGTGATACATGCATCGCATTGTTTGTGTTGCTACTACTATCTAGTTTATCGATGATTTTGTTATTGGATGAAGTGTGAATTTAATTAAATGCAAGAAGTACTTATATTCGCCCATTGATGTAACGCTTAGAGATAACTAGTACTATGAGTTAGGAAGACGATAGATCTTCCCGCTCCTTGAGCGACTGCGATTTAGATCTTGTTATCAAACTTCTTATATATTCATAATACTTAACTTTTTTACTTAACACTAAATTTATTCTCTTTTGGTGATATTTTTATTACATTTTAAATAATATTTTAAAGTCTTACTTGTTGAACGAACATAATTATTCATATATATTAAGTTACACATTTCCATGCAATTCTAGCATTAATAATTGAAAATACATTTTTTTGACCAAAACTATAACTAAGTTATATTTGCTGATTATTTATATTTTAAATGTTCTTCAAGATAATATTTAGTTAGGATAAAATTAACTCTAAATCCAAGCAAAAAAAAAAAGGTATGGCATCACTCAACATACATCCATTAGCATGTTCAAATATATTTTTATGGTTTTTGTCCGTAGTTTATTAAATATGCACAAAACTTGATAAAGTGCTATAGAGTGTATGAAAAAAAAATATGCTAGATGGTTCTCGAGTATAATGGTATCAAGTTTGAGCATAACTAAATCGTGAATTCAAAAAGTGTACGGGGTCTCACCAAATAATATGTTCAACCACAGTTCTGAGCATCAAATGTGCATTTTTTTTAGAAAAGGAGGATTACCCCCGGCCTCTGCGTCTGAGTGATGCATGCAGCCATTTTATTAATTATTCTCAGAGACCTTACAAATCATTACATCGGTAAGCATGAAGCCATCATCTTGTCGACACCTGTCGCTACTCCTATCCCCTTGATACAGGGGTGCCGAATGTCCGAGTCTAATACCAAACAGACATCGCACCAAAACCTAACATCTAATGCCGGTTGCCCCATCCCAGCCACATACCGTGAATGGGTCACACACCGGTCCGACGCACCCACCGAGGCTACCACAACCGTCATCCACCTAACCATCTTCAGAGCAGGTGCCGACGCAAAGACCTTGCTAGGTCAGCTGTCGACGCCACCATGACGCCAGACAGCGCCACCGCCCTGCGCTCGTCCATCTAGCCGCATCTGTCGTCGATATCCAGCTGCACCATGTCGCCAATACTCATCGTCATCGACGCGGTAGAAACAACGCCGCATCTCAAATGTGCATGAGAGATTGCATGTATATAGCAGATCAGGCAACAATGTTAAATCATCGTACATTTAAGTAAGATATGCCGTGAATAACTGAAATATGGACCTAGACGAGGAACAATTGATACACATTGAATGACAAATGCGACCCACGCAATGCATCCAATGTTCTCACGGAGCTTGGATTCTTTGAAGATTAGAAATACAAATCAGACCAATTATTCAAGTCCAACGACCAGCGCGCGACGTGGCATAGTATAAGTAATTCACCTAACATCGAGTCCGACTCAATGCCGTTGGTTTAAAAAAAAATACTCCCTTCAATCCAAGTTAATTAATCGTTGATTTAGTACAACTTTAATCTATACCAATATAAAAAAATCTAAAGGGGCAGATCCAATTAATCTCGGCCATCAAATCATGTCAATCCAACGACCTAGACTGCTTCAATGTCGAGCGCTCAACACGTTTAGCGTGCAGTTAATTTCATGCTAAATATAGTGCTAATCATATAATAACACGTAAATAATATTCTATTTAATATCCGCGTGTACTTAATATACTTTCAAATTAACGTGCATTGCACGTACACATTGACTAGTACTACAAAGTTGTACTAAAGCAACAACAAATAATATGGACTGGAGGGAGTAGTAGATGCTGCCCCTGCAAAAATAAAACTAATAAGGTGGCGGTCATACATCTGCTTGTGTCATCTTACATGAGTGTCGATTGTTCCATTGACCTTGTAAAAACAAACTTCCTAGAGAGCAGAGGGTAATAAAAGTAGAAATATATAAATGCTGCATAACACCCAGCTGATTTTAATCCGCATCCGGCAAAGTACACATTTCGTGCGTGTTTTTCCCTGTTGAGTGGCTCCACAAAATCTATCTAGACACGATCGAGGTTGGAATATTCTGCAGCACGCGACGGCGCGCAGGTCAGCCAAGTCTAGATGCAGCTACCGGTTCTCGACTTTGAAACGTGGATCGGTTCAAGTGTGCGCAGAAGTATTACGTGTACGTAGTAAAGCCTGACCCAGTGGACCTCCCACCACCACTGATCGAGCCATGCACCAACGTTGCCGAGCTCGGACCAATCTCTACGTCCCATTCGGAAATTTTGACCCCTCTGTATGGCCGAGCACACATGTTAGAGCATCTCTAGCAGGGAAATTTTGACTCCTCTGTATGGCCGAGCACACATGTTAGAGCTTCTCTAGTAGACCTCGTATAATGCCGATCCGCAAAATATGTATACAGTTCGCGAAAAAACGGCTTTGCGGACCGGCGCGGGCTACGGCAGAGTCAGACCCCGCAAAACGGACACGTAAAAAAGGATATCGGCAGAGTCAGACCCCGCAAAACGGACACGTAAAAAAGGATATTCGCAGAATATGCTTTTTTACGGGTCGGCTTTGAGGGGTCTGCTCGGCCGCCGTCCGCGCCGGTCCGCAAATCTGAAATTTGCATTTCAATTTCAGGCATGAAAACACATTTCTTTGCTTTTTTATTTTCTTCAACGGCATTGGATACATAGTAATTCACCAAATCTTTGCTAGAACGGCAAGACCAAAGAAAACAAAAACCACAATTATGCATCTTAGAAGATATCCAACTTCCATAACTGCTCCCACTAGTTGGACCAATATCTTCTCCATGCATTCGTTGTTGATCTGCGGATTCTTGATCTTGCATTCTTCATTCTTCTTCTTTGGTTCTAAAGAAGTAGACGTTGCTTCCCCTCTAGTTGCTTCTCTAATTGCACATGCAACCGCATCATTAGCCTCAATTCTACTAAAAAGTGCACGAACATCTATTAAGTTTTTTTTCTATCAATAAATCAATGTATTCTCCTTCCCAAAATCAAAATAAGCATCCATCTTCCTACATACATGATGATGTCCATAAGCCATCGAAATTGAACCGAATAGGGTGACAAAGCCGAATGAAAACAACACATACCCCGTCGTTTTCGCATTTGAAGAATACCCATCCGGGGTGCTTCGGCGTACCAGAAGTTAGCCGCAACACTGTCCGCGTGCAGTCGTCGCGCTGTATGAGCGGCATCGACGAGCCCGGCGGCCGGCCGGCCGAATCCTTGCCGGCAAACCGACGACGACAGCTACAGGACGAACCAGTACCTGCATGCGGCGCTGGGGTTTTGCCAGGGCTGCGTGGGGTGCTCCCCGACCAATCCATGGCTTGGCGCAGCCACCGGTGGCCGGAAACGCCAAATCCGGCCGCCGCGTCGAACAGTCTTCGATCTGCAACTTTCCGGCCCGCCGACGCAGAAGGAATTGGCGGAGGGCAAGCTCGGGCGTGTGGCGGCCCTCCGGTGTGATCCCGCCGGCTAGTTTGGCCGGAATCGTAGGCGGCGGCCCGACGGCGGGGGGCGGGGAAAAGCGCGGGGCGAGGGGAAGAGGGGCGGCGGTGGGTGGGGAAAAGCGCGGGCTGAAATGCCTCCCCCCCGCGCCAACCGCTACCGCTATATACAGGGCGCCGACGGGTTCGCGGGTTGGGATGGGAATTATGCCGCGTCCCGCACATTTTTTTTACGGATCGGACGCGTTTTGCGAGGTCTAGTCGGACAGGATTTTCCACGCGAACCATATTTTGACGATTATTTTGCTGATCGCGGCATTATACGGGGTCTGATAGAGATGCTCATGTTCCAAGCTCCGCCAGTCTTGTCGTGGCCACGATCTCGGTTCTGCTATACAGTCACCTGTGTGTACACGTTTGGTTTATTTTTTCCAGTGAAGACACGGCAGTAAGAACTGAGAACTGAGGAGTGGATGCATGCATGGACGCAGCGTGAAGCACGAGCCACACATAGTGATGCCGAGACACAACTGCCAGCACGTACTCCTCCGATTCTTTTTACTCTGCATATAAGAATTGTTTGAAATTAAACTTCATAAAATTTGATTATATTTATATGAAAAAATATTAACATCTACAATGCTAAATTTATATAGTATGAAAACTAAAGTCATGACGCATTTAATGTTGTTGATTTCACATTCTGAATATTAGTATTTTTTTCTATAAATTTGATCAAAGTTTACAAGATTTAATTTTAAACAAATCTTATATGCGAACTAAAAAGGACCGGAGGGAGTACGTCGCGGTCGGCTCGGCACACGGAACCACCAGGCACGTACGCTCATCGGCGTGCGCGGCGGTGGGGTTAAACGCAATTGTACTTAACCAAGTATGTGATGTGGCTTCACATCATGGGCAACACCAACACGTAGCATTGCCATCGTCTAGACCGGTGTTCAGATTATGCTATTATTGCCGGCTCCTCCTCCTGCGTGACCAAGAACTTTTTTTTACGGGAGAGCGGCCTAGAACTCTTCAACGGCGATCCGCAGATTCTCTTCCGCATCCGTCCGCGGACAGGAGGGACATGGATGCGGAAACCGCCATCCAACGCTATCCGTATTGTTTCAATAGATCGGACGAAATCCATTTTTATTAACTTAAAAAATAGCACTCCGCCTAATCTTATAGTTTTGATCAGTGAATTACTAGCTTCCGCCAACTCAGTACAGATCCTTCCGCCAACTAGTGTGGGCTTCCGCCATCTACTAATCACCAATTCATAAAAAAAATCTCAGTATACTAATTGTAGTGCTTAATTAGCAAGATTCCGCCAATTCAGTGTATGTGATTTAGCTATCTTCCGCCAACTAAAGTGTTCTAAACATGGTGCTTTAGCTAGCTTCCCCAAATCTAGTAGGTAGTTTGCTTGCTTCCGCCAAATCTTGTGGCATTTAAAAATAAAAAATAGAAACAAAGTGATTATTGGCTTCAATCAAACTTTAAACATGCTATCCGCCAAACTGTCATCTGGACGGAGAGGAAAGAGCGGTACATGGTGACTTTTGGTTCGTCGCGTGGATGTCTGGACTCCCGCAAAACCCTCTACATTTGTCTCCATTTTGCGAGAGAAAATGCGACCGGACCACTCCGCGGACCGATACAGGCCCGCGTTGGATGGCTTCGACGGTCCGGACAGCGCGGTCCGGACGGATGCGAGCGGTTTGCGGGCCAGCCTTGGACATGCCCTTAACACTAGTACTCCCACAAGTCCGCTACTCTTTCATCATGCGTGTTTCCTCAATGATCCTACTTTGAGGAGGTGCCGTGTGTGTGTGTATGTGTTGTGAGGAGGGGGGGGGGGGGGGGGGGGGGGGGGGGGGGGGGGGGGGGTGGTTGTGTGCGAGCTAACCACCAAGTGGTATGTTGATTGTCCCCTGCGTCGCAAGCCACACCTTATGGTGATGTGGTTTTCGCGCTACTCTGCTTCAACATCTTCCCCGGTAGCATGGCCTCTGCTTGACCGTGGGACGCTTGGCAACAAGGCGGCCCAATGTGGGTCTTGTCGACCAATGAACTTAGCCGAGCTTAGTCCGACGAGTGACAGGTGGTGAGTGAAAAACTAGGTGGATCAACCTGTCTCAGGCAACCTCGACTGTGGTTTTCTTTTCAATAGCATGTGTGTGTATCTTATATTAGTAGCTACTCAGGAGGTGGCACCCCATGTGTTGTCAAGTTCCACGTCGGTGGTATGCGGGCACAATGTAACCATTTTCATCCGTTTTTCCATCAACTAACTAGATAATTCTTTTTAATTAATAAAGCGAGGTTCTTAGACTCCAATTTTTTTTTTAAACTTACGTTTGTCACAATTTCAAAGCAATATAGGCTTTTTTTTAGCATGCACACACAGACTAATCACCGAGCATTTTCTTTGCTGTACTCAATGTATACATCACCTTAACAAATCCTTGAGCATGTTGATTTCTTAGTTTTTTTTTGTTGCAACCTTTGTATACCAGCACGCTACTTGTCACTGACGATTGTAACACTGTGTTCATGGAATAAATACCCTGTTTCCCCCTGCCCAAAAAAGTTCTCATGGTAGTATGTTGATTGTCCTCTGCGTCGCAGGCCACACCTTATGGTGATGTGGCTTTCGCGCTACTCTGCTTCAACATCTTCCCCGGTAGCATGGCCTCTGCCTAACCGCGGGACGCTTGACAACAAGGCGGCTTAATGTGGGTCCTGTCGACCAATGGACTTAGCTGAGCTTAGTCTGGCGAGTGACCAGTGGTGAGTAAAAAACTAGGTGGATCAATCTATCTCAGGCAACCTCGGGTGTGGTTTTCTTTTCAGTAGCGTGTGTGTGTATCTTACATTAGTAGCTACTCAGAAGGTGGCACCCTAAGTGTTGTCAAGTTCCATATCGGTGGTTTGCAAGCACAGTGTAACCGTTTTCATCCAGTTTTCCAGCAATTAACTAGACAATTTTTTTTAATTAACAAAGCGAAGTTCTTAGACTCCATTTTTTTTAAACTTACATTTGTCACAATTTCAAAGCAATACAGGCTTTTTTTGAGCATGCACACATAGACTAATCACTGAACATTTTCTTTGCTTTACTCAATGTACACATTACCTCAACAAATCCTTGAGCTCGTTGATTTCTTAGTTTTTTTTGTTGCAACCTTTGTAAACCAGCACGCTACTTGTCGCTGGCGATTGTAACACTGTGTTCATGGAATAAATACCTTATTTCCCCCGCCCCAAAAAGTTCTCATGGTAGTATGGTTCAATAAAAAAAATGACACGCAGCGTAATTACTTAAATTGTCTGGAAATTTGCTTATGTCTAAACTGATATGGTGATATCCCTGTAATCTAATCTCCATTCTCACCACCTATGCGCGCATCTCAATACTCAACGTGTCAAGTTAGACATGAGAAACTCTTAGATTTTACAGATCTGTTAAATTTATACGGAATAATTGAGACAGAGGGAGTATTATTAAGGGATAATTACTTTTTTATTTTTGAGAGGAAATTAGTTTTCTTCATAGGCCTACATAAAACCAGCCCAAAGAACAAGCGCACGCAGGCCCAGCCCGTTAGTCCACAGAGAAAAGCAAAAAGACAAAAAAGACCCCAAAAGAAAAGATGAACAAAACAGAAGGAGAGAGTCCCCATCTCCATCTCTCTCCTTATCTCTTCCCTTCTCATAAACCCCCTCCGCCGAGTCGTCCTCCCCGTCTCCGAGCACCTCCGCCGAGTCTAGGGTTTAACCCCCCGCCTCGTCGGCCTCCGTATCGCCTGGTAAGCATCCCCTCCACCTACCAGCTCAGTCCGGCCTCGCACTGTCGCCGCATCCGCCACCGCCGCCGCCGCCGCGCGCCTTGACCAATTTGGGTTAATGTTTCTGATTTGTGTCTGTGCGTCCGTGTGTCAGGAGAAAGGAGGAACGGGCGGTGATGGCGGCGCCGATACCCCGTGAGTGGGTTGGTCTGCAGCAGTTCCCGGCGGCCACCCAGACCAAGTTGCATGAGCTCCTCGGCAAGCTCAAGGAGGAGGTATTGCACGCCTATTTAACGCCCCTCACCTGGACCAGCTGATTAAATTATCCATGGCTAGGTTCTAATTGTGTCTGTGATTGTGAGCTGTGACGAACTGATGGCAATTTTATGTTTTGCTTATGTTGTGATGTTAAGAATGTGAGCACATTGACGATTCTGGTGATGGGGAAGGGCGGTGTGGGGAAGTCATCCACTGTTAACTCCATTGTCGGAGAGAGGGTCGCAAACGTCAGCGCGTTCCAGGTCTCACTTCTTCCTGGCCCTGTCTCTGTTTGTGCCTCTTTTTGAGTTACTTATGCGGGAGGGCGTCGTTGTATGTTGTTTCTATGCAGTCTGAGGGTCTGAGGCCAATGATGTGCTCCCGCACCAGGGCAGGATTCACCTTGAACATTATAGACACTCCTGGGCTCATTGAAGGTGGGTATATCAATGAGCAGGCTGTGGAGATCATAAAGAGGTATGTACATGTTGGGTGGTAACCATGCTGTTTGCAAGTGAGCAATTGATTGTAGGTACTGTAACTTGTAATATACGGCTTTGGATGAGGGTTGTCATTTTCGACTTAGGGACAAGCGGGGTGGTAACCATGCTTGTTTGCTAGTGAGCAATTGATTGTAGATACTGTAACTTGTATCATAGGGCTTTGGGTGAGGGTTGTCATTTTTGACTTGTGGACAAGAGTGAATTATTTCAGTGTTGCTCTGAATATGATGTTTTTATTTGTTTTGTCAACTGGTACGATCATTTTGTTTCGCATTTCTCAAACGTTACTTCAGTATGGATTACTGCATCGCTTAATTGCTGATCCTGGGATGGTATCTAGGCGAGAAATTTTGTTTTTCCATATTGTCAGTATAGGCCTAGATTCTAGGTCAAACAGTTTATTGTGGATAGCAATCACATTGATCTGAATTATACTTAAAGAATGGAGAATGCTTGGGTCTACATGAACATATCAATTTCTTCCAATGGTCTGCATGGACAGAGATGTATAGTTTAAGTACATAAATAAAAATAAAAGAAGAGACATCTGCATTTCTGTTCATACAGAAATCTCGTATTCGTAAACAGAGCTGTCCTTTCTTTTCTGTTGCTGTCCTTAAATCATTACTGGTTTACTTTTGTGATGATCCTGTCCCTAATGTAGCATACAGGACCATAATTTATAAATTAAAGCCCGCTATTTCTCTGAACGTGTTTAATCTCTATAGTCTATGCAGATATATTAATTTTATATGCTGGCAATGAATTTCGCCATATTTCTAAATAGTGTATAGTACCAAGCTGGTGGTCACCCCACATTAAGCGCTTCATGTAATACATAACGGTTGAGTTACCTTAAACACTAGTGGGTGCATCTGCACCAATGACCTATCGATTTGGATATCATCTATAGAAAAGTTTGTGCTGCTTTCATAATTGCCCACTGTTGTCATACAATATGTATATCTTAATATTTTATTGCTAATTGCCCACCAAGTCATGTAACTTCGAAATTATAATATTCGAAAAATCTTCTGGATAAGAATCTGATGATATAATTTGTGTGACACATAACCACATTTTATTGGTTAAATTCATGGTCAAACTTGAATTTTGAAAAGCGTGCATGCCATCGTCTTGGAGTTGGAGGGAGTAAATGTTACCAATGGTATTACAGGTTTCTTCTGGAAAAGACTATTGATGTCCTCCTGTACGTTGATCGCTTGGATACATATAGAATGGATACATTGGATGAACAAGTTATAAGAGCCATCACTAGTTCACTTGGGAAGGCCATTTGGAGAAGAACATTGGTTGTATTGACCCATGCCCAGCTCTCCCCGCCTGATGGAATTGACTATAATGATTTCCTTGCAAGAAGATCAGAGTCACTTTTGCGATATATCCGTTCTGGTGCAGGAATCGGCAAACGTGAATATGCGGTAATGTACATATTCACTTGCTATACAATCATTTCCATCTTACTTAATGGAGTATCAGCACACTGTCAACTTCTTTGAGATTTTGTGGAGCTTCCTCTGCCTAAACTACAGTTCTGATGTTTCTCATGAACATATTTCTGCGGAAATACTTCCAAGTTGTTTTCGTTGATATTTTTTGGCGCTCTTCGCCCTGGGTCCCTAGAATGAATACTAGCTATTATATGAAAACCGTCTCTTCTCCATCCTCTTTCGGTTTGATCTTGATCCTTTTCTGCATGACCAATTTCTTGAGTTTCTCTGTAGCTTCAAGTGATAACATGTGCTGGTACATTATGAAACTGAAACTCGTCTGTAATGGGATTTTCTGATGATCTGCAGTGTCTTAGTCCATGATAGTCTGACGAGCATTTTACTGCATGAAACCCCTCTTCCCCCACCCATTGATTTACTTAGGAACATGCTCTTCAATTACGAGCTACTTCATAACATCTCAATCAGATTTGTCAGTATATGATGGACTGTAGATAAACGGTCGTACTTATGTGGCCTTTGTCTTCAGTGTATGTGATATGAATATTAGTTCTGACGAAAAGCACTATGTTCTGTTTCTTTTAGGATTTTCCCTTGCCAATAGCTTTGGCAGAGAACAGTGGAAGGTGCAAGACTAATGAGAATGGGGCGAAGGTTTGTAGGTTTCACACTGTATTTGACTTGCATTTGCTTCTGCCTAGCTGCTTGATTTTTAATTGAGGATGTCATATAACTGTGCAGATTCTTCCTGATGGAACTCCATGGATTCCAAACTTGATGAAAGAAATTACTATTGTTGTCTCAAATGGAAGCAAGCCCATTCATGTTGATCAGAAGTTGATCGACGGTCCAAATCCCAACAATCGCTGGAAGAAGTACATACCTCTCATCCTTGCCGTGCAGGTTAGCTTCCCCACATGATAATAATAGTAAAATTCACAGCATAAACTTGGCATATTATTTGTATACAAACATAACACTTACTGATTAATCCTTCATGCTCTTCTTCAGTACTTTTTTGTGGTAAAAGGAATCCGAAGGGCTATTCATTCTGACATTTCGAACGGGAAACTGGATGACTGGGAGCAGCGCTATAGAGACTTGGTTGGAAGCGGTAACCCGGTAGACCAGAAAGTTCCGTCATCCCGCAACCCTAAGGCCTGAGCTGGCCAATGAGAGTGCATGCCAGTCTCTTGATCGTGGGCCATTCAACTCCCGTGTTGTTCTTTTTGTGTTCCTAATTCCAATGGTCTGTTTAGGGGAATCTATAGAGCTCTCAGGGACAACTTGAATAAAGTTGCTAGTGTTCTAGATGTTAAGATTATGTACCCCATTTCATTACGCTCTCGCAATTTTGCAAATGTTATTGTTGTGAACTACAATTATTTGAATGTCTTGTATGGCCTGAATGTTTGGAGATGAATGCAATTTCTTCATTGTTCAACAAGTGATGAAAAAAGAGAAGACTGAGCCCAGACGCTGCTCCATAAACAGCTCTACACCCGGATCAGAAGCCATGGTGATTGGCAGTTCACTAGCATAGCTTAAACAAAAAGGATTTTCTACTTGTCAACTGTTGTTTTACAGTGCAGTGAGAACAAAATTTAAGTGTTCCAACTGTATTCTGTACAATGACTGTCGCGTGATGCAGCGCAGTCTCAAACATGCATTCCCAATGCGAGAGTACAACATAAATACCATTTTTTTGCGGGGTACAACATAAATACCATTAATCACGAGGCCATCGTGTGACTGGATTTGCTTTCATGCATCAGCATGGAGCTACAGAATCATGACATACAATGGTCCGTGCTCAAGAGAAAATATGTACACTGCAGGCAAACACGCCACTATCGTTGCAGCCCATAGCAAACTAAGATTTCGGCCAAAAAACTTTGCCCAAATGGCAGGTTTTGGCTCAACAGAAATGAAGAAAAACTCGTGTGAGACAGTTTTTTTTATGAGTGCACGTATCTTTTTTTTTTGCGAGAATATGAGTGCACGTATCTGGTTAGGTTACAACTACCACACGATTTCTTTCAACAAAGAAGAAAAGAAAAGAACGCCCACGCTAATGCTCGTAGTTGTCACTCAGCGAAATGTTGAACTTTTGATGCAATCGCACTCCCTCCTTGTCGCCTATGTAATGCCCCAATATGGCTTGGATTCTTGCTGCCTTGCTACCTGCAATTTTGAACCATCCGATTTTTTTTTCTGCTTTAGTAACGTGTTTTGGCACTTCCACAACAAGGATTTGGAGATGCATATATATACATACATGCAAAACTACCATGCTTTGAGAAGGACCTCTAAATTAACAACACGAGTTCTTTTCTCACACTAATTATTTTAGTTTTTCTTACTACCCTTTACCATTAGAAAGTGTGAATCACAACTGAAAAGGCCAATGTGAATGCAGCCGCAGCAATATAGAAATCAACAAGTTTGGGGCACTCAATCCAATGAAAAACTTCTGTCACTCAAGATGTCTGGCGATATTGAGTGGATAAAATCACTTCAGAATGGTACACGGTTTCAGTTTAAATAACTATCATTGGGCATGATGTTACTATTTTCTTCTATTTCAATTACCATGTGGGACATGATATACTACAAGGGCAGTTAATCACATAACACATCTAAAAGGCTTAGAGCATGGTACAGAAAAGGTAGTAATTACACGGTCTATAAATGGCGCACCAATGCTTAACATCAAGTGCGTGAAATTCCCGTTAAATGCACCTCAAGGTGGCAAATCCTGTCAATATAATAGGTGCTGTAAAAAACAAAAGAAAATGTTTGAGCACTGAAAATAAAAACAAGTTAACTACGGCCCTGGTTAATGCTACACAGTATCTGAATATAAGCATGTGTTCAAACTCCAAAGGAACAAAATGATGGCTGCAAATTTTCTCAGGGTCATATGAGTTGTGCTAACAGTCAAAGTGAAGGTTAAAAACTGTAATTGAAAAGGAGGTCTATTGCAATCCTTGTCAGTGACAAAATTGTACTTTAACATAAACATTGTAAAAAATAACATGGTAGAAAGCTTAACAAAATAGTATACTATTTTAAACCTGAGTTACTCGAATCCTGCCCCTTCATAATTTACAGCGCCGCCCACGCATCTCACTCCCAAGAAGTGTTTCAAATATGCAAACAGCACTGTATGTCTATATCAGGCCAAGTACTTGAGAGCGTATATATTACTAGTCTGTCCTTTTCTCAACAAATTTGTATGTCATCACATGGAAATGTACAATAGCTGCTACAAATGAATGGAGCACTGCAGGCCATTATTATGGCTTTTGTATTTTATATGAGCTACAAAAATCTTGGTATGGCTTGAAATTATTTTGCCATCTTAAAAATTGTTTCTTCAAGCATCTGTATACTTCTTCCTCGGCAGGTTGAATGTCTAGATCTGTGGAAGCAAAATCCATCCTCACTGGGGTGAAATCAAACAAATCAGATGTGGTTTGTTCAGGCCAAGAATCAAGAGTCCCAGCTTTTCCACAGACAAATGTCATGAAGTTCTCATCCTTGTATGGTGCTGCAGACGTTTCAAAAGATGTACGATCAGCGGCCTTTTGCTCTTCGTTTTCCTTCTTTATAACAGTTTCATCAAGAGTAAACTTATTTTCAATCCGAGGCTCGTAAACAAGATACGACTTCTTGTCATTCAACTTTTGTGAGGAGAACCATCCATCAAAGTTGTCGGACTCAGCAATGGATACTTCAGGAACAAAGGCTTCAAGCACCTCACTACATCGTTGACGTACTAAGTCAGTTTCTGAAGTTTCTCTTTCCGAAGGGCTGTCTATGCCCCTGTTCATCTCTTCCATTGCAAGTAGGACATGCACAGGGAGCACTGGCCCAACAAGAGCATTTTGAGATACCGCTTTGCCAGTCACCTTCTCACATGTGCTTGATGGTTTCGCTAACAGGAAAGGCCGAAGTTCATTGTGTGGCGAACAGCTAGGAACTTTTAAATATTCTATTAAGCCTTCTTTTGTACCGCATTTTAGCATGTCCTTGTATTTAGAAAGGGAGACATGAAGAATATTTGAAGGTAGACTGTTCAATATGCTCTGACATGCAATTTCGAAAACATTCATGGGGATGCTAGCATTACATAGGAAATCTGAAACTGGCAGCGAGCTGGATCTAGAGTTATCCTCTGCAAATGCTAATACATCTTCACTAATAATAATTTGATCTCTGTCTCCGTTAGCACTAGTACCATGCTTCGCCAACGCACTGCATAGATTGCCCTTCAGATGTTCATATAGGAAATACAACTTCAAGAATCGATATTTGGTTGAGACATTTTCACCTTGAGTGTCAATTAAAATGGATGAACTACTATCCATGGATGCATGTTCTGATTCATCACATGGGGTGTCAATTTCATCATGCAATCCTCGAGATGCACGATACTGTTGCATTTCTAACTTCCCCAATGCTGTTAGCCGGATCAAGGCAAAGCTGGCAGATGTTGGCTCTGATATTGAGAGGTCATCTGGAAGCACATAGTAGCCAACAATGGACTTAGCGCGGTGTTGGGAAGCATACCCATCATATCCTGAAACAGGTGTTGAGAATATCTCTTTCATGATTCCATTGCTGCAGCCACAATGCTGACCTGTCAGAGAAAGCCTCGAAGGAATATCCCAAGCGTATAAATGAGAATTATCTGGACAACCTTGCTCCTTAGGCCCGTAGCAGAACAAACTGAACTCCCCATTCCAGAACGAACCAACCAAAATGGCAAAACCTGAATTTGAAGCCCATTCATATTCCTTGGAAGGTCTCAATTCAGATAGCCGAAACATGGCAACATGATTTGGGTTCTCAAGCCCATGCTGCCAAGCCAACACAGGTTTCAACGGCTTTGTCACATCAAGGAGAATCAAGTGACGCTCTGTCACTACTGATATATGGGAATCATCGAACCCAGCCTTGCAGAATGCAATATAATGCTCAGTCCTGTCAAAAGGCTCAGTTTCAAACAACCCTGGCAACCCAATTTTTGCTAGAACCTTGTACTGAAACTTGTGTGGCACGTTTTCCACGACGTATTTGTCACCATGATCTACAAAGCTCAAATCAACCAAAAGGACGGCTTTTGTGCTTGCAACGATCACCATCCACGGTTGCGCTCCATACGCACAGCTCAGCCAGTCCCCCCAGTCTTCACCATTGCTGCCAAAACCAACGCTCGTCTTTCCTCCAAGTCGTGTATGCAGATCAAACCAACACAACTCCCCACTCTCCAGCAGCACCGCACATTGTGACGGAAAATGCCTGCTCCAGCACGCGTGCACGACGGCAGCATCAAACCCCTGCTTGGCCACTGGTACAAGCACCGGGGAACCCGAATCGCCTGACTCGACCCTGAACCAACTCACTGAGTACAATGTCGCAGCAAGCAGGAAACCCTCGACACAGCTCTCATCCGGCTCCGATGACCAGGACGACTGGGCAGGAATAGCAGCAAGTTGCTGTATGCGGTGCCCAGGGTGCTTGAACCCATCACTCTGAACGAAGGGCGAAACGGGGGCAGAGCTCGCAACGGGCGAGTTCACAAGAGCGAAAGCAATCTTCTCCGCATTCTCGCCGTACGGGAAAAAGAGGACGAGAGAGCTTGAGGAGCGGGAGGGGAGGACGGCGAGAAGATTGGAAGGCGGTGGGAACGGCGGCGACGGCGCGGCGAGGAGGGGTCCCGAGAGGGACTTGAGATCGGAGTAGGGGAGAAAGGAGGTGGAGGCGACGAAGTAGCGGAGGGCGTGGCGGAGGTCACCGGTAGTGCAGGCGTGCAGGGGCGGAGGGAAGGGGAAGGGGAGGGAGAGGAGCGGGGTGGGCGGCGGGAGAGGGGTGAAGAAGAGGGGCCCGTGGGAGGCGTCCGGCGGGGCGAGGGACGGCGGGTTGAACACGGAGGAGACGGGGAAGAGGAAGCGCCAGTCGTCGGAGAAGTTCATGGAGGCGCGCGGCAACGGCGGCGCGAGCGGGGAGCAGGAACAAGGGGGGAATAGGCGCCCGTGCCGGCGGGGATCGCGGCGAAGCGCCGGCGCAAGAGGACGAAGGCCGTCGGCGTGCCGGCTTTCAGCGGGCTGCGAGAATCGTCCGGGGTACCCAGGCTTTGTGGGGGGGGGGGGGGGGGGGGCGGCCGCGGGGCGCAGTGGGTGGGAATATCGCTCGCGCGGGCGTGGGGACTAGGGGGAGGTTTCGGGGGCTCCGGGCCCTCGCTCTCTTGGTTTCGTGTTTTTTTAGAACGTCGGCATCTTATTTAATCAAGCAACACCACTGCAAAGAGTACACAAACTCTGGCCCTAAAAGTTCATACAAGATTTAGCCAAGACATAAGACCCTAAATTATAGGGTCGACGAACATGTTTGAAAGTCACGTAGGAGAAGCTAACCACTGCAAATTTGATGTCAGCCACCCACCAAGCTCATCGATGATCGATCATGGATAGAAGAGTTGAGGCGCTGCACGGGGGAGAAGCAATCTGTGATGAAAATGACACAATTAATATTATCCTCCCGTGCCAAATAAAATGCTCTATGAAGAGCTAGAGTTTCGGCCATCTCAAAGGCTAGGAACCCAGGGGTAGACTCGTTGTAGGCTGTCACGAACTGGCACCCCTGATTCAAAGCCATCACACTTGCCTAGATCGGCAAAGATTGCAGCATCAGAGAGAAAAGAAACCGATCCTGGCGGCGGCGAAGACCAATCAGAGCTTGAAGGTAAAGTCTCACACCTATGTACAGGAATCGGAACCTGTAAGTGTTGTGCAATTAAATCAACATATGCATTGATCTTCAGAGCAAGGTGTCGAGGATGGGGGGCCTCACAAATATTCCTTCCTCGTATAGTTTCGTGCATCCCATATATGTCAGATTGACATAGCCATAACAATTGCATTGAGTTTGCATTCCCTAGAGGAAAGCTGAAGAGCCACTACCTTGGAGAGGTGAAATCAGCTCGGCAAGGATCGATGTTGAAAGCTCGTTTAACCTCGTCCCGAACTTCCAGGGCATAAGGACAGAAAATAAGAGAATGCTTCAAAGAAACAACAAATCTCCGAGGTAGGGATGTGCTCGCATTGCAATTAAATCCAAGATGGTAAACAATCGCGAGCAAGATGCCACAAAAAAACCTTCATCTTGTTTGGGGCATTGATAGACCATATCGACTTCCATTGTTTCTCCGTCAAGGTACAGTCAGATGATAAACATCGCTCGTTCTTGCTCCGAGCCTCCATGAACCTAGCCAAGCAGACGAAATTGTAGGCCAAACGGACACTGTAATCACCGCACCTGGTGAAAGGCAACAAGCATAGTCCTCACCGCCATGTCTACTAACTGGCAGCTGCAATATCTCTTCGGCAATGTCAACCCGGAAAAAGGCCCGGACCATCTTCTCATTCCAAGATCCCATCTTCGTCCAACAAACAGTGGACAATGGCATTTGTATGTGATCACATTTTCCGGATCTTGGGATATTGTTAAGTGTAAGATAGTCCCAGAACAACTTTGAGAATATGACGTTGGAAGAACGATCATATTGAATTGACCCAACGTGTTTGTTATACTTTGAGATACTATCATCACAAGTCAATCGTTATAACACAAAGAGTTAACATATGCTTTAGTTCCTTAGACTATGAGAGTATCGTAGTCACTTCTTACCATACGATGGACTTTGGGGTTGCTCAAACATCATGTGTAACACGGTGATCATAACGACAACTTAGGTTCATCGAAAAGTTTGACAAGGGGCTAGATAACTCAAAAGTGGGATTTGCTCCTCCGACGATGGAGAGATATTCTTAGGGCCCTCTCGTTGTGACGGCATCCATCATCATCTGGCCAGACACAGGTGACTAGGTCATAGGGATGCCAGAACATGTCAACGAGAAAGAAGAACAAAACTGGTATCTCACCTCGGGTTTTGCGCGAAGCAAAGGGAATAGCACATGATAACCAAAGGTTCACTCGAATGTCATTCGTGTATTCATAGGGATCAATATGTGTTGGGAAACATAGTAGAAAACAAAAAAAAATCACGCCTACGGTCACCCAAGATCAATATGAAGATGCATAATGGGTTGGGATCACGATCGTTAACTTCACCGAGTTGCAGCGGAAGAAGAACGTGTCGGTGTAGACCGTACTTGCACTACTGCAGGATGCTGCTAACGTGACACTACAATCAGAGACCCTTCGACGAAACTGTGTGCGATGCATTAATCGCAAACGGTGATGTAAAAAAACCGTCAAAAAAGATGCAAAACGTTTGCGATGGCGGATACATCAAACACGGTTCAGATTTTAGTTGCGTGTGCGATGAAGGGCATATAGTTCACTCGAATGAACTGTTTGCGATGGGCTTAACAACAGTAACAGGCAGCCAGATGAAGGTGTGTGCGATATACGGCATACAGTTCACCCCGATGAACTGTTTGTGATGAGCAAAGACAACATAAACGGTCAGCCAGATCAAGGTGTGTGCGATATACGGCATACAGTTCACTTGGATGAACTGTTTTCGATTAGGCAACACAACAGAAACGGTTAGCCAGATCAAGATGTGTGCGATAGAGGGCATACAGTTCATTCCGATGACCTGTTTGCGTTCAGCCAAGAGAACAGAAACAGTTCAACTTAACAAGATGTGTATGTTACGCGACAAACAGGTCCGTAATCATAAATGTGTGCGAAGACCGATAATAACACAGACGATTGTTGCTAATAAGCCGTGTGTGTTGTCGGCAAACGCTTGCTGGTATACAATTGTCAGTGATTGATGAAATCATCACCGAAGGGTTCCCTAGTATGGTGCGTGTGCGATGTCATTGCACACAGAACAACAACATATGTACTTATAACTTATAAGGACTTGATTCCATAAACAGATTGAACATCCAATTACATAGGTGGCTAGTACACACACATGACCTTTGCACACACCAAAGTATGTTCCAAAATGCCTAGAAAACTCAAATAATGTATAAAAAGGCAAAACGAACCCTGAATAATTTCATATTTTTAGGACGATGCTCCTATTGTTGCATGTTGCCTCTGTAAAATAAATCAAGGCGGGAATAGACAGCGTACGTCGTTTCGCACACATAGGTGACAAGTTCCCTCTCGGAACCATGAGCCTTTTTGAGAGAAGCTCCGGTTTGTAAGAAGTTTATACCAAAACTTGTCCCAAATTGGACTAATTTTTTACCACAACATGTTGGTGCCATGTCATAACACCATGCCAAGTTTCATGATTTTGAGGTGAGTTTTGGATTTACAGTAATTTTAAAACCAGGTTTCTCAATGTTTACTGTCGAGTCGGCACCGCCCTGGATAGGCTTTTTCCTCGTGAGTCCCAAATGACAAATCCAAATCTGTCACTACCATGCAGCTTTTCTTATTAAGAATTACAACTCATTTGGTGTGCTAGCTGAAAATAAGTTTATGGGTGCTGGCGGGCGCTAAGAACTTGCGGGTTCTGTAATGAACAAAGATCTCAAGGATCCCGCGAGAGTGATGTTCTTTCCCTATGTTGTGAATGCTTATAATATTTATGTCTTAATTAAAGAAATGGCAAGCCATTGACCCAGTATGAAAGAAAATATGGGTCAAAGCCGAGTTGAAAAGGGCAACAATATCTAACTCCAGCTTATAAACAGTACAAAAGCACGAGAATTAATTGCTCATCAGGTTTAGACAAAATCCAGATTGAACAGGACAATGACATCTAAATCAACCAAAGTTTTCGGCAGTCACAATCAAATGGATCGGTCTGATCCATAAAATCAAGATCCCGGTACAAAAATTCTACTGCTCCATGATGATGACAAGTTGTTGTAAATAGAAGCCGAGCACGATCAGAAGCCCTTAGGTCCACCTGAAACTTCTTTTTATGCTGTTCAACAGGTCCATCTGTGAGAAATTTCTTGTTGAAAAACTTAATCCTCACGGACAACAGTGCCCTTGCATTCAATATGAAGAATGTGACAAAGCTAGTGTTTGCATTGTTGGATGCATATCCTTCCAGCGTTACTGTCTTCAAATGAATGTCATGAGATCTGAGAAAATCCTGGTGCTTCTTGAACCATCGATTGATTATACCTTTTTCTCCATGTGTTAGTGCCTAAATAGAGATGAAGATTGAAAACAGTTAATGTCTAAAAAAGATTATGTTGAAAGAGCGATAGCTGAACGATTAATTATAGTACATTATATATGGGCTTTCAATGTGCGTGAAATCATCACTTTTATATACAAATTCTCCAGACACGGAAAGCATTGCAGCAAGGCAATAATGATGTTGAGATCAAAACACCACATACTGATATATAAGGTCTTGACAGAATCCACCATCATTGATAGGATGGACAAGCTCTTCATTGAGCATAGAACATAATATTAGCACTGAAAGTGTACTCCAAGATGATACTTAACTTATGTGCACAAATGAAAAATGCAAATTACAAAAGTGTACGTGAATAATATACAGTACCTCAATAGGTGTGGAGGCAAACACCATCTCGAACCATTTAAACGGATCACGAATTGCACCCAAGGTCTCCAGTTTAGGCGCAGAGACCACAGTTATTTGCGAAGGTTTATAACAACAATCAAGGGGCAACCTTTAAAGTGAAGGGGCATCTTCGATGATGAGCTCCTGCCCTTCAAAACAAATTGCAATGCTTACAAGGTGAGGCAACTTTATTTTGAGACAAGGGATATGGATTCCATTTCCAAAAACAAGCACCAAACGCTCCAGGGCAGGGCAACTGGAGTGGATGATGCTGTGCAGTGAGGCCTCCGACAGATGAACCAACACAAGTGCAAGTTTTTTCAGCAGTGGGAGTCGAAGAATTTGTACCAGATTGTCTTCTAGATGGCACCGGGTCAAGGTGGCGGTGTGGAGAGAGGAGGAAAACCATGAGATGGACATCGGTGGTGAGGGCATAGATGCAGCGATTGGTGGTAACCCATCGCTGTAGTAATGGTAGAACTCAAGCTGCTGGAGTTTTTTGAGTTGACGGGATGTCAGCCAGGCAGCCACCGTGCAGGGTATGTCCAGCAGGTAGCATGCCGGGATGCAGATGCGTTGAACGGAGCCCTAGTGGGAGGAGATGATGGCTCCAGGGAGTTCAGAATCATCATCGACAGATAGCTGACGATAGTCGAGATTAAGAGGCGCGGCGCACCACTGAATGCACCACCGAGATGCGAGGACTTCTGTGCGGCAGCCATCCTTGGTGGGGAGAAGGGAGATGATCTCCCTAAGGATGGCGTCCGGGAGATCGCTGATGCGGTCCGCCGGAGATTCTACTGGTTCTTCAGGTCCAGGGGGCGTGGCCGCTTCTAGCCGCGCTGTCGGGTCCAAGATCTACATCCGTCGGCGGCGCTGGCCAGAGCCTCATCTGTGTTGAAAGTGCAACTATCCCTGGGTGGTTTTGGTAATTCCTAACAACATATAGCTCATTGAACTAATGCTATTTCAAGAGGATTATTTCAGGAAGTTCAATGATTGGCATGGCGTGGACTAGGAATGTGGACCCCTCAAAATGCTAAGGACACATATTGTCTCAAGCTCAAGACTCTACATTTTCATTTTAGTGATCCAAGATCACATTGAGTCCATAGGAAAGCCAATACTATTAAAAGGGCATGAGGTGTTGCTTAATGGCTTGCTTGCTCAAAATGCTTAGTGATATGCTCCAAAAGCCCTCAACCACTTTCTCATATCCACATATGTCCCAAACCAAAAGTCAAACTCGGCCCCACCAATTTGATCTATCCGGCGCCACTGAGTTCATTTGACATAGCCACTGCCAGAAACCCTAGTCAGTTCGGTCTCACCGATAGGGATCTCGGTCTCACCGAGATGGGATTGCAAACTCTCTATTTCCCTTCGTAACGTTTCGGTCTAACCGAGATGAGCGATCGGTCCCACCGAGTTCGCAATGCAAACTCTCTGTTTCCCTTTCGTAACATTTCGGTCTCACCGAAATGAGCGAATCGGTCCCATCGAGTTTGCCTGACCAACTCTCTGTTTGGCTATTACAGAAATCGGTCCTACCGAGTTTATGTGATCGGTCTCACCGAGATTACGTTATGCCCTAACCCTAATTAAATTGGTCCCACCGAGTTGACGTGTCGGTCCCACCGAAAATCCTAACGTTCACATTTTGAACTAAATCGGTCTGACCGAGTTTTATGATTCGATCCCACCGAGTTTGGTAAATTGTGTGTAACGGTTAGATTTTGTGTGGAGGCTATATATACCCCTCCACCCCCTCTTCATTCGTGGAGAGAGCCATCAGAACGTGCCTACACTTCCAGTATACATTTTCTGAGAGAGAACCACCTACTCATGTGTTGAGACCAAGATATTCCATTCCAACCATATGAATCTTGATCTCTAGCCTTCCCCAAGCTGCTTTCCACTCAAATCATCTTTCCACCAAATCCAAATCCGTGAGAGAGAGTTGAGTGTTGGGGAGACTATCATTTGAAGCACAAGAGCAAGGAGTTCATCATCAACACACCATCTATTACCTTTTGGAGAGTGGTGTCTCCTAGATTGGTTAGGTGTCACTTGGGAGCCTCCGTCAAGATTGTGGAGTTGAACCAAGGAGTTTGTAAGGGCAAGGAGATCGCCTACTTCGTGAAGATCTACCCGAGTGAGGCAAGTCCTTCGTGGGCGATGGCCATGGTGGGATAGACAAGGTTGCTTCTTCATGGACCCTTCGTGGGGTGGAGCCCTCCGTGGACTCGCGCAACCGTTACCCTTCGTGGGTTGAAGTCTCCATCAACGTGGATGTACGATAGCACCACCTATCGGAACCACGCCAAAAATCTCCTTGTCTACATTGCGTTTGCTCCCTCCAAACTCCCCCCTTTACCTTCATATGCAAATGTTTTATATTCCGTTGCTATACTCTTAGACTTGCATGTGTAGGTTGATTGCTTGACTTGTGCCAAGTTGCTAAAATCTGCCAAGACTTAAAATTGGGAAAAGGCTAGGTTTTTATTTGGTCAAGTAGTCTAATCACCCCCCCTCTAGACATACTTTCGATCCTACAAGTGGTATCAGAGCTTTGGTCTCCATTTGCCTTGATCTTCATAGCTTTTGGTGATCATAGCCTTGGTTTCACAACCTAGGAGAGTATGACGTCTAGCGAGGGAAATTACCACCGTAGAGGTCCTTACTTTGATGGTACTAATTTTGCTAGTTGGAAGCATAAGATGAAAATGCATATTCTTGGACATAACCCCGTCGTTTGGGCTATTGTGTGTATTGGCTTGCAAGGTGAATTCTTCGATGGGAGAGAACCAAACCGTGAAGCTACCGCGGAAGAGTTGAAGATGTTGCAATACAATGCTCAAGCTTGCGATATCCTCTTCAACGGATTGTGCCCCGAAGAATTCAACAAAATCAGCCATCTTGAGAATGCAAAGGAAATTTGGGATACTTTGATTGATATGCACGAGGGTACCGACTCCGTCAAGGAATCCAAATTGGATGTGCTTCAAAGTCAACTTGACAAGTTTAAAATGAAGGATGGTGAAGGTGTCGCTGAAATGTACTCTAGGCTTGCTCTCATCACAAATGAGATTGCCGGTTTAGGAAGTGAAGAGATGACCGATAGATTCATCATCAAGAAGATCCTAAGAGCCTTGGATGGAAAATATGATACCGTGTGCACATTGATCCAAATGATGCCCAATTACAAAGATCTCAAGCCAACGGAAGTCATTGGAAGAATTGTTGCTCATGAGATGTCACTCAAGGATAAGGAAGAACTTCACAACAAGTCAAGTGGTGCTTACAAAGCCTCATGTGATACTCCTACATCATCAAGTGAGAAACAAACCTTCAATGAGGAATTGAGCCTAATGGTGAAGAACTTCAACAAGTTCTACAAGAGCAGAAGCAAGGAAAGAAGTTCCAAGTCAAGGTCCTACAATGACAAAAGATCTTCAAGCCGTGAGCGTAATTGCTACAATTGTGGAAGGCCCGGACACTACTCCAATGAGTGTACGGCCCCCTACAAAAGAAGAGAAGATTCACCCAAAAGAAGAAGTAGAAGAGAAGAATCACCTCCAAGGGAGAGAAGGAGTAGAGATGATCGCTATGAACAAAGAACCTCTCGCAGAAGCAAGGATTCGGAAAGGAAGGACAAATCATCAAAGAGCTACACAAAATGAAGACATCAAGCTCACGTTGGTGAATGGGTATCCGGCTCCGACTCCGACCATCACTCCGAGAGAAGTTATCACTCCGACTCCGAATATACTCAAGAAGAAGGTGTTGCCGGTCTAGCACTTGTGTCAACCAACTCCTACGACATATTTGACTCACCAAATGAAGGAATTGGAAGATGCTTCATGGCTAAAGGCCCAAAGGTATCACACCTCGAGTATGTTGACTTCAATAGTGATGAAAATGATTTGCTAGGTGATGATGATTTACTTGTTGACAACTCTAGTGATGAAAACTATGATGAACTTGCTATTAATCATGCTAATCAAGATAAAACGAATGATGATGTTAAGATGGAGATTGAGCGTCTAACTAAAGAACTAAACACTCTTAAGTTAGCTCATGAAACTACCTTAGAAGATCATCGAGAACTTTTAAAGACTCATGAGAAGCTACGCTTTGAAAAGCTCAACCTTGAGCAAGAGCATGGGTTCTTAAAGGCAATCAATGATGATCTTCGTAAGAAAAGTTCTTCTTACATTGCCAAGCGTTTACTCTTGTCTACTTACATGCCACAAGTAAAATCTAGCAACAAGAGTAAGAAAGATTCTTCTTCTAGTAGTAACAATAATCATGTTAAATCCAATATTGTTGCTTCTAGTAGTTCTCTTGATTCCACTAATGATTCTCTTAGCCAAGTTACACTTGAGCAAGAAAAGAGCTTATTGAAGGGAATTATAGAGAAAGGTGTTTACAAGAGCCTTGCCGGAAGTAAGCAATTTGAGGAAATTGTACGCAAGCAAGGAAGGCACCGGAAGAATCAAGGTGTTGGTTTTGAACGAAAGTTCAATGCCAATGGAGTTGAGTGGGAAGAAGATCAATACCCCAAGACGAAGTTTGTTCCTCAACAAGAGAAGTATGATCCTACTTCTTTCCAAGGGGCACAAGCTCAAGATGATCTTCCACCACAAGACCACAAGCAAAAAGGCAAGGACAAGCTTCAAGAGGAGATTGATGCATTTGAAGAACTCCTAAGGCCTTGGTCAAGTGGGTTCCCAAGACTACATCAAGTTCTACTTCGTCAAGTACGACTACAACTCCAAGGATTCCCATCAAGATGATGTGGATCCCGAAGAAGAACTAAAGAGTTCTTGAGGGTGACTCCGCCAACATACTTCACTCATATCATTTTGGCAAGGACAAGTGCAAACAACTTCCATATCTTGCACTAGTTCAAGGAGTCACAAACCCTCTTGTTGGTAAGACAAGGGACAAGGTAACCTAATGCTTTCATGGACATCATCTTGTGTGAACATCACTCTATGTCTATGGATATCCTTGTTTGTTCCTTGTGGGACTAACCCGTGTAGGTATTAAAAGTGCAACTCACTCCAAAGGATTGCTCCAAATGATCTACATCAACATTGAGCATCCACATCTTCAACATCTACATGAAGTCATCATCGACAAAACCCAAGGTTAGTTCATCCCTCTTAGGGGGGATATCACATCTAGGGGGAGCTTTACTCTAACAATTGAGCTAAAGCAACTCTAATGGTGTGAACACAATAATGCTTTATGTAAAAGTGGTAACCCCACTTGTGCTTAAACGATGAGTATGACCTATGATCAAATGTTCTCATTTGACTCCTAAGTCAATATACTCATATATAGATGACCTAGTCATCGCCAATTGCTTGATAGATGCTAGAGTGTTTGTGCATGCTTTGCCACATGTTTCATTTGCCACTTTATTGTGTGAGCATGTTGATTGCATATTTTCTCATTCGAGGACATCCATTTGTTGCCTTGATTGTTTGGTTTTTTCTTTTGCCAAATGGATGGACAAGAATGCCTAAGAACTTCCTCTAGCTATCTATGCTTTTCTCGTCTCAAACTCTATTCATGCTACATCACAAAGTTTGATCAAGTCAGATTCAAACCACTCTGTGTGAGGAGCACTCGGAGTCCCCGATTCGTCATAGACTTAAACTTCTAAAACCTCTCTGTGCATTTCGGTCTGACCGATTCATCCACTTCGGTCATACCGAGTTCACTGAGTTGATCTAGCCTTTCAATCTCGGTGCAACCGATTAGAACCTTTCGGTCACACCGAGTTGCAGTAACCGCTTGCGATTCTGCATCTCGGTGCCACCGAGTTGTTCCTTTCAGTCACATCGACAGGGTCAGGATATATATACCGACGGGTGAGATTTTGGAAATTTCTTCAAAACCCCTCAGCCCGCGCGTGTCCTGCTCTGCCACCTCGGGTCTCTGGATCGTCTCCTCGTCGCTAGCGACCTCCAGCCGCCGGTCTCCGCCGCCGTCAACGGGAATCTTCGCCGCCGTTGCCGCCGTAGCGAGTTCACCGCCGAGTTAGGGTATGAACTCGACCCTTATGTGCAATCTTTACCTCCGATTCCTGCACTTAGGTCAATGCCATGTTCTATACCACGTATCAGATCAATCTATCCAGAGAAAACTTCCTTTAGATTAGTTTTGATTCAAAAATTTAGGGTTAAGTTTCCGCCGAACTCATCTCGGACTGACCGAATTGTAGAAATCGGTCTCACCGATTTGGCCTAGGCCATTGCAGTTGTAATTTTTGGTCTGACTGAAACTTACGAATCGGTGCGACCAAGTTCAACTCTCAGTGAAACCCTAGCAATCTCGGAGTCACCGAACTATGTCTCGGTCTGATCGATTCCACTAGTTTAGACTCTTATGTTGCTTCGGTGTCACCGGGTTTAACAAATCGGTAGCTCCGAAATGCTTTCTGTGGAAAACTAAAACTAAGTTTTTGACTCATTTGTTTTGCAAAAACTCTGCACTTTGTGATGCTCATCCACTCTACCTCATCTATATCTACTCACAGGGTCTGCTGTCAGTTTGCTTTGCCAGTATGTCTGACCAGAGTGATAGCCAGAACAAATCAGAAGAGCAAGTGAACATGAGTGAGGGCACTAGTCCCTCTAGCAGTTATGATGAAGGCAGCAGAAGCACCCCAAGCAATTTGCCCAAAGCAGCTACCAGGACAAGGAGAAAGAGAAACTCAGATTCTGAGGATGAAGATTATGTTGAGGAAGAGGTCAGCTCAAAGAAGAAAGTTGTCAAGAAAGAATTTGGCACTATAGCTTCAACCAAGCCTGGTCTGCACAAGAAAGCTCCTGCCAAGAGAGTGCCCATGTCTAAGGCCAGAGCCTCAACTTTTGAAACTTCCAAATCGACTGTTGAAGAGGCTGCTAGTGATGGCAAGAAAAGAAAGGAGAGGGTCAAGAAGACCATTGCCAGAGTTATTGGCAAGCCCTCCATGATGAGAGATCCAGCTGAGGATGAAGAGGAAGAGGATGCTGCACCACCACCCAAGTCCCAAAAGCTGATGGGGGATGCCATCAAGTCTGGGACTGCTGCTTCAAAGCCCAAGATTGCCTCCAAAGCTGCTGCTCAAGCTCCAAAACCTACTGCACCAAAGAGGAGCACTAGGAATATACCAGCTGCTGAGAAGAACAAGGCCCCAGTGCCTGAAACAGAAACTGAAGAAGATGCTGAAGCCCAAGTGCTTAGGAAACTTAAACCAAAGATTCCAGATCATGATAACAACCATCCAGTGGCAGAAAATATGAGCATCAGGAAGGATGCTGGTCTGAGACTTTGGAGACAAAGTGATCCCTATGCTATGAGGAGGAGGACTGCAGTAGACTACAGGTTCCACACCAAAGAACAACAAGATTTCTATGAAACCATTCTGCTTGACAAGAAGCCCATAGTTTGTGACATGAAGTGGGCAGACTGGAAGTACATTGATGAGAATGACGATCATTTTCCAGGTGTGCATGAGAGCTTCAGAGCTTGTGGAGTTGACACCTTTGTGGGACAGAAGCTGACAAAATAGAATGATGAACTCATCATGCAATTCTACTCTACAGCTCATTTTTATCCAGATGGTAGAATTGTATGGATGTCAGAGGGTACAAGGTACCAATCAACTGTTAATGAGTGGGCAAAACTGATAAATGCTCCTGAAGAGCATGAAGTTGACTTGGACATTTATGCCAAGAAGAAGAAAGACCACAACTCTATGGCCAACATGTACAAAGAGATCCCTGACAAAGCTTTGGATACACATAAACTTGGATCTGTTCATTACTTGATGTCTGGTCTAGCTACAATCAACACTATATTGAGGCATACTTTGTTGCCCAAATCTGGAGATCACAAGATGATCAGAGGTCATTCAATCAACTTGCTGCAGATATTTGATGTGCCTCAGAAATTCAAAGTTATGAGCCTGATTGTTGAAACAATCAAGAGGACTGCTGCAGATCAGAAGAGATCTTGTGGGTATGCTCCACATATTTAGGTTCTCGTCAACTCCAAGATGGGCACAAGCACCTATTTGTTGGATAAGGAGCATCTACCCCTAAGACCAGAATTTGAGGATAATACTGTTGTGATGGATGAAGAAGATCCCACATCTGTGCAAGCACAAGAGAAGAGAGAGAAGGCAAAGGCTGAGAAAGCTGCAAAGATGCCAAGTGTTGAAGAGGCATCTCAGGTATTTCTGAAGAGCAAGCAAGATCAGCTTGCATATATGATTCAAGCAACTTTGAGGATTGAGAAGGGCTTGGCCACCCTGACTCAAAATCAGGAGAGCTTGGAGAGGATCATTGAGACAAAATTCTATGATCTTGATCTGAAAGTGACTAAGATGCAGACAGCTGTTGAGCAGCTCCAGGAGGAAGTAGAGGAGAAGAAAGGGCAGGCTACCACAGATGCCTTTCAGAGAGTGCCCAGAGGTCAGAGATCTGTTGCAGTGCCAGTGCCTGACACTAGAACCACTAAATCAGCACCAGCAGCCACAGCTTCAGTGCCACCTCCTGTTGCAACTCCACCAGCTCCAACAACCTCAACAGATGCTTTTTTTCTTGGAGTTCTCTCTACACCGCCTCCCGAAGATCAAGCCTAGGGAGACGCATAGCACTATGCATTTTCAAACTTTTTGGTAACTTGTTGCCAAAGGGGGAGAAATGTATAGATCATAGGCTTCGAGAGAGAGTGTTCTTGCTTCTTTTGTCTCTCTTGCTATTTGTTGAACCTTTTGTGTGCTTGATTGATACTTTATGTCTTATGATCATGTGTTTAATCATATCTTACTTTAATGCCTGCTTGAATGATATTATCTTTTATTTCCCATATATGATCATTCACTTTGCTTGGTGATGAGTGCATGTTTTTAATTTCTATCATTTTGAGCGCTCCACCAAGATGTATGTGACATGGAAGAGTAACCCATGATCCTAATCGATTGTGCATTTGCATTCAAAAGCAAATTTCAAATAATGCACAAATTTAGGGGGAGCTCTTACTTAACACATACTTCTCAAAGCGACGATGTTCTAAATCTTATTATCTTTTGTCGAAGTTTGATCTATATGTTGTCATCAATTACCAAAAAGGGGGAGATTGAAAGTGCAACTATCCCTGGGTGGTTTTGGTAATTCCTAACAACATATAGCTCATTGAACTAATGCTATTTCAAGAGGATTATTTCAGGAAGTTCAATGATTGGCATGGCATGGACTAGGAATGTGGACCCCTCAAAATGCTAAGGACACATATTGGCTCAAGCTCAAGACTCTACATTTTCATTTTAGTGATCCAAGATCACATTGAGTCCATAGGAAAGCCAATACTATTAAAAGGGCATGAGGTGTTGCTTAATGGCTTGCTTGCTCAAAATGCTTAGTGATATGCTCCAAAAGCCCTCAACCACTTTATCATATCCACATATGTCCCAAACCAAAAGTCAAACTCGGCCCCACCGATTTGATCTATCCGGCGCCACCGAGTTCATTTGACATAGCCACTGCCAAAAACCCTAGTCAGTTCGGTCTCACCGATAGGGATCTCGGTCTCACCAAGATGGGATTGCAAACTCTCTGTTTCCCTTCGTAACATTTCGGTCTAACCGAGATGAGCAATCGGTCCCACCGAGTTTGCAATGCAAACTCTCTGTTTCCCTTTCGTAACATTTCGGTCTCACCGAAATGAGCGAATCGGTCCCATCGAGTTTGCCTGACCAACTCTCTGTTTGGCTATTACAGAAATCGGTCCTACCGAGTTTATGTGATCGGTCTCACCGAGATTACGTTATGCCCTAACCCTAATTAAATTGGTCCCACCGAGTTGACGTGTCGGTCCCACCGAAAATCCTAACGTTCACATTTTGAACTAAATCGGTCTGACCGAGTTTTATGATTCGATCCCACCGAGTTTGGTAAATTGTGTGTAACGGTTAGATTTTGTGTGGAGGCTATATATACCCCTCCACCCCCTCTTCATTCGTGGAGAGAGCCATCAGAACGTGCCTACACTTCCAGTATACATTTTCTGAGAGAGAACCACCTACTCATGTGTTGAGACCAAGATATTCCATTCCAACCATATGAATCTTGATCTCTAGCCTTCCCCAAGCTGCTTTCCACTCAAATCATCTTTCCACCAAATCCAAATCCGTGAGAGAGAGTTGAGTGTTGGGGAGACTATCATTTGAAGCACAAGAGCAAGGAGTTCATCATCAACACACCATCTATTACCTTTTGGAGAGTGGTGTCTCCTAGATTGGTTAGGTGTCACTTGGGAGCCTCCGTCAAGATTGTGGAGTTGAACCAAGGAGTTTGTAAGGGCAAGGAGATCGCCTACTTCGTGAAGATCTACCCGAGTGAGGCAAGTCCTTCGTGGGCGATGGCCATGGTGGGATAGACAAGGTTGCTTCTTCATGGACCCTTCGTGGGGTGGAGCCCTCCGTGGACTCGCGCAACCGTTACCCTTCGTGGGTTGAAGTCTCCATCAACGTGGATGTACGATAGCACCACCTATCGGAACCACGCCAAAAATCTCCTTGTCTACATTGCGTTTTCTCCCTCCAAACTCCCCCCTTTACCTTCATATGCAAATGTTTTATATTCCGTTGCTATACTCTTAGACTTGCATGTGTAGGTTGATTGCTTGACTTGTGCCAAGTTGCTAAAATCTTCCAAGACTTAAAATTGGGAAAAGGCTAGGTTTTTATTTGGTCAAGTAGTCTAATCACCCCCCCTCTAGACATACTTTTGATCCTACATGTGTACATACCAATCTGAAAGAAAGAAAAATGGCAGAAACATACATGTAGGGCATTCAAAATCAATTCTCAAGATCTGGAAGAAAAAAAGGCACAAACATATATGTAGGACATTCAAAATCAATTCTCAAGATCTGGTCACGAATTATTAGTACGCACGCTAACGCTAGTCGGATTATTAGCAAAAATCATTTGTACAGAATAAACAATTAATCACTAACCCTATACGGATACCATTCAAACAATCAATACACTACATGCATCTAACGTATCTTAATTTCTCTGATTTCATGGACTGAGAGAACATAACCATAGGATTTGTATTCCAAAAAAATTAGAGAGGGGGGGAGTAACCAGAGAAAACACATGATATGTTTGCCGCACAAATGGGTATATAGATGACTAACCGGTTTTCCGTCGGAGTCGCAGTCGTTGCCGGAGTTGCTGTTAACCTCCGGCTCCGGCTGGGGGGGGGGGGCATGACGGCGCTGACGAAGTCAAGGTCATGCTGCTGCCCGTGCGAGACCTCGTCAGCGGCGACAACCTCTATGCCCAGCTTCACGCGTAGCGTGGGTGCTTCACCAGCCTTGGCGTCGCCACTCCCTCCGATAGTGCGCTTCGGCGGCATCCTCATACGCTCCAGAGTCCAGACGTTGGTGACCACTGTGGACAGGGGGTGCGGCCGCCTATTATGGCCGACGGCTCGGGCGCGCCATTAATACGGACCAGTGGGAGCGAGGCGGGCGACGGTCAAAGGCTGTCTCGCCTCCCGGTGAGCCTGCACGACGGACTTCTGGCATTCCTACCATCATTTCACACAGCTACTCGCACGCCTCCCGGTGACACTGCCCAGCGAAAATGCCTCCTGTCAATTCACACACCTGCACGCACGCCTCCCGGTCTGCCTACACGGTGGACTGCTCGCATGCGTCCCATCAACTCACGCCTGCTCGCACGGCACACGGGCGCGTGGCATCATGTATATATTTTTTGTTTTTTGATGATTCATTCTGCCGCTTTACTGCTTAACCGAAGCATGGCACGGTCTAATGCACACGGTCCGAATAAATAATCCGTATGAGATATTGGTTGCCAGTTATTAACAATCTCTCGTTTGTAAGAAGATTATATCAAAACTTGTCTCAAATTTGACGAAAAAATACAATATCACAGTCTACTGGTGTCCATATATGACACCACAATAAGTTTCATGAATTTCAACTAAGTTTTGGATTTACTGAATTTTAAAAATCAATATTCTCAATGTTTTGAAATCTCTTGCACGGGGAAACACATGCACCCAGGGACACACATATGATTTTGCAATCCATTTTGGTGCACATGTAGCTCAAATTTGATTTTTGCACATTAAATCCCTAGGAAATCAATCAATGTATAAAAACGGTCGAATGATCTTTGTTTTTTTTTAATTTAACATGACACTCCTTTGGTCACATGTTCACTGCAGAAAAAGTTTGACATGCCTCAGAGTGGCTGTGGTGGTACGGGATGTGTGTGTCTGTGTGTGTGTGGGGGGGGGGGGGGGGGGGGGGGGGAGGTCCGGCAGTACACTACGAGTCGTGAGCCTCCGTGTGGGATTATTGATCATTTTGTGAGTCATATATGCCACATCAAAGTCGTGAATTGGTTATTTAAAGCATTACATAACCCTTTCATACATACATGTTCGGGCCACATGCATGCATTGGTGGTCCTCTCGGACACTCCCTCGTGCGGTTACCAACGACGTGCCCATTCGTTAGCCCGCAAAGGTTTTTAGTTTCCACTGACAACGAGAGGCATTTGACCAAAGGTGGATTCATCTTGGCATGTGTGTTACGGTGTGGATCATCGTTAGACTCCATATCAAAGTCTGGGCACGTGCGTACACATGAGTCCCTTCCACCGGCTTGAAGTGAGGGGGCTACGCATCGTGGTGTAGTGCGTTTCCAGTTTGCGAAGCATGTGCCACGTCAAAGTTGTGCATTGGGTATTCAAACATCACATAACACACGGGCACATGCACGCGGTGGTTGTCCTATGACACTCACTCGCGTGTGACTCTCTCTATGGGCCCGCGAGGTCGTCGTCGATCAGTTGAATGTACAACGAGAGAGAGGTTAATTTGACCAACAAGGATGGTTCTTTTTTGGTTTGTGTTACGTATATGCACGGTAGGAGTATTTAGTACATGTCAAAGAGGGGGCAACATGAATACTCTCTCTCTATATATATATATGCGTACGTCATAACCTCGCTCCATGTGGGGACTTTCCGGTTCCCAAGGCAGGTGCCACATCAAAGTTGTGCATTGGTATTGAAACATCACGCAATACCATGCATGCGGTGGTTGCCTTATAGGAACTCACTCGCGTGTGGCTCTTCCGTCTATGGGCCCACAAGGTTATCCTCCATCACTTTGACCCAACGAGAGAGAGGTTAATTTGACCATCAAGGAATGATTCTTTTTTGGTTTATGTTATACAGTAGAAGTACATATATACCACATGTCGAATGGGGGCGTACGTATAGCACATACCACGCATCATGAACCTCGCTCTCTGTGGGGACTTTTCGGTTTCCGAGGTATATATATATATATATATATATATATATATATATATATATATATATATATATATATGTGCCACATCAAAGTTGTGCATTGCGTATTCAAACATCACACAAACACCTCTTTGGGCCACATGCAGACGGTGGTGCGTAGTCCTATATGTGTATTTCACTCTATGTCTATGGATATCCTTGTGTGTTCCTTGTGGGACTAGCCCATGTAGGTATTGAAAGTGCAACTCACTCCAATGGATTGCTCCAAATGATCTACATCAACATTGAGCATCCACATCTTCAACATCTACATGAAGTCATCATCGACAAAACCCAAGGTTAGTTCATCCCTCTTAGGGGGGATATCACATCTAGGGGGAGCTTTACTCTAAGAATTGAGCTAAAGCAACTCTAATGGTGTGAACACAACAATGCTTTATGTGAAAGTGGTAACCCCACTTGTGCTTAAACGATGAGTATGACCTATGATCAAATGTTCTCATTTGACTCCTAAGTCAATATACTCATATATAGATGACCTAGTCATCGCCAATTGCTTGATAGATGCTAGAGTGTTTGTGCATGCTTTGACACATATTTCATTTGCTATCTTATTGTATGAGCATGTTGGATGCATAATTTTTCTCCATTCGAGGACATCCATTTGTTGTTTTGATTGATTGGTTTTTCTTTTTTCTGCCAAATGGATGGACAAGAATGCCTAAGTACTCCCTCTAGCTATCTATGCTTTTCTCGTCTCAAACTCTATTCATGCTACATCACAAAGTTTGATCAAGTCATATTCGGACCCTCCGAGTGAGGAGCACTCGGAGCCACCGATTCGTCATAGACTTAACCTCCAAAACTTCTTAGTGCATTTCGGTCTGACCGATTCATCCCATTCGGTCACACCGAGTTCATTAAGTTGATCTAAGTTTTAATCTCGGTGCAACCGATTTGAACCTTTCGGTCACACCGAGTTGCAGCAACCGCTTGCGATTCTGCATCTCGGTGCCATCGAATTGTTCCACTCGGTCACACCGACAGTGACTGGACATATATACCCACGGGTTGAAAATTTAGAAATTCCTCCAAACGCTTCGCCCGCACCTGTCCAGCTCTGCCGACTCGAGGTCTCCGGATCATCTCCTCGTCGCCAGTGTCCTCCTGCCGCTGGTTTTCACCGCCGTCAACGGGAATCTTCACCGCCGTTGTCGCCATAGCGAGTTCATCGCCAAGTTAGGGTATGAACTCGTCCCTTTGTGCCTTCCCCACTTCGATTCCGAGCACAAAGATCAATGCCTATATTCTTTCCACGTTTTGAGACTACTCTATCCACTGCAAACTCCGTTAGATTAGATTTGACGCAAAAATTTTGGTTTAGGTTTCCGCCGAACTCATCTCGGACCGACCGATATTAGGATTTCGGTCTCACCGATTTGGCTCAGGCCATAGCACACGTATTTTTCGGTCTGACCGAAACATACCAATCGGTGTGACCGAGTTCATTTCTCTGTGAAACCCTAGCATCTCGGAGTCACTGAACTGTGTCTCGGTCTGACCGATTTCACATGTTTAGACTCTAAAGCTGCTTCGGTGTCACCGAGTTTGTAATATCGGTAGCTTCGAAATGCTTTCTGTAGAAAACTAAAACTAAGTTTTTGACTCATTTGTTTTGCAAAATGGCTGTACTTTGTGATGCTTATCCACTCTATCTCAACCTATCTATTCACAGGGTCAGCTTTCAGTGTCAGAGATGTCAGACAATAGTGACAGCCAGAACAGGTCAGAGGAGCAAGCAAATCTCAGTGAGGGCACTAGTCCCTCCAATAGCAGCTATGATGAGGGTAGCAGAAGCACCCCAAGCAATCTGCCTAAGGCTGCAACTAGGCAAAGGAAGAAGAGAACCTCGGATTCTAAAGATGAAGACTTTGTGGTTGATGAAGAGGTCACCTCAAAGAAGAAGGTAGTCAAGAAGGAGTATGCTGCTGCTGCTGCCATCAAGCCTGGTATGAAGAAGAAAGTTCCTGCCAAGAGAGTGCCCATGTCCAAAGCCAGAGCCTCAACTCAGGAAACCATGGAGTTCACTGCTGAACCAAGAGAAGAAGAGGCTGCTGGAGGCAAGAAGAGGAAAGAAAGGGTCAAGAAGACCATGGCCAAAGTGATTGGCAGATCATCAATGATGAGAGATCCAGATGAAGATGATGAGGAAGAAGATGCTGCACCAGCTCAGAAATCTCAGAAATTGATGGGAGATGCTATTAAGTCTGGGGCTGCTCCATCCAAGCCCAAGATAGCTCCCAAGCAATCTTCACAAGCTCAAGCTCCAAAGCCAACAACACCTAAGAGAAGCACAAGAAATATCTCAGCTGCAGAGAAGAACAAGGCCCCAGTGCCTGAAGTTCAGGAAGATGAGGAGCAGCAAGTGCTCAGGAAGCTAAAGCCAAAAATTCCAGACCATGATGACACTCATCCAATTGCAGAGAATATGAAGTTGAGAAAAGATGCAGGTCTCAGACTATGGAGGCAGACAGACCCCTATGCTACAAGGAGAAGGACTGTTGTGGATTACAGGTTCCACACCAAGGAGCAGCAAGACTTCTATGAGACAGTTCTTTTGGACAAGAAGTCCATAGTAAGTGAAATGAGATGGGTCAACTGGAAGTTCATTGATGACAATGAAGATTACTTCCCTGGAGTTCATGAGAGCTTCAGAATGAATGGTGTTGACATTTTTGTTGGTCAGAAATTGACAAAATGGAATGATGAGATGGTGATGCAATTTTATTCCACTGCACATTTTTACCCAGATGGCAAGATAGTCTGGATGACTGAGGGTACTAGGTACCAATATTCAATTGCTGAGTGGGCCAAGCTGATCAATGCCCCTGAAGAAGCAGAGGATGACACAGATGTCTATGCAAAGCTTAGGAAAGATCATAACTCCATGGCTCACATGTACAAGGAAATTCCAGATGCTGCATTGGGGACTCACAAGCTTGGGTCCATTTACTATCTACTGTCAGGGCTGCCTACAATCAACACTATACCGAGGCATACTTTGTTGCCCAAATCAGGAGATGACAGGATGATCAGAGGGCACTCAATCAACTTGTTACATATGTTTGATGTGCCAGAGAAGTTCAAGGTGATGACCTTGATTGTTGAAACAGTTAAGAGGATTGCAGCAGATCAGAAGAGGTCATGTGGATATGCCCCACATATTCAGATGCTCATCAACTCCAAGATGGGTACATGCACATATCTGCTAGACAGAGAGCACCTTCCCCTGAGGCCAGACTTTGAGGACAATGTAGTTGTCATGGATGCATCACATCCTAATCTGTTGAGGCTCAGGAGAAGAGAGAAAAAGCAAAGGCAGCAAAGACTTCCAAGATTCCAGATGTCTCAGCTGTAAATCTCAAGACCAAGAAGGATCAGCTCAGCTATCTGCTTGAGGCCACCATGAGAATTGAGAAAGGACTAGCTACCCTGACTCAAAATCAAGAAAGTCTTGAGAGAATCATTGAAACAAAATTTTACGATCTAGACTTGAAAGTCACAGAAATTCATACCACAGTTGAGCAACTTCAAGAAGAAGCAGAGGACAGGAGAGGAAGAGCTACCACAGAGGCATTTCAGAGAGTGCCTAGAGCCAATAGGTCTGTAGCTGTGCCAGTTAGTGACACAAGAGCCACCACTTCAGCACCTGCAGCCACTGCCCCAGTTGCCCCTCCAGTTGCAACTCCTCCAGTTCCTCAGTCATCATCGGAAGCTTTTGCAGATGTTGTTCTCTCCATGCCATCTTCACACACCAGAGCTCCCGGAGATCGTGCTTAGAGTGCCGCATAGCACTATGCATTTTCAAGCTTTTTGGTAACTTGTTGCCAAAGGGGGAGAAAGTGTATAGATCATAAGCTTCGAGAGAGAGAGTGTGTTTTGCTTTTGTTTGCCTCTCTTGCTACTTATTATTTGATTGTTTGTTTGCTACAATATTTTTGCTTGTGTGTGAGATAAGAGTATCTCAAACTCTTATGATCATGTGGTTGATCATATTATGCCTGAATGTGTGCTTGAACGATGATATCTTATCACTTGTGTATGATCAATCATGTTTGCCTTGGTGATGAGTGCATGCTATTTATATTCTATCATTTTGAGCGCTCCATCAAGATGTATGTGACATGGAAGAGTAACCCATGATCCTAATCGATTGTGCATTTGCATTCAAAAGCAAATTTTAAATAATGCACAAATTTAGGGGGAGCTCTTGCTTATCACATACTTCTCAAAGCGACGATATATTTCATTCATATTATCATTTGTCGAAGCTTTGATCTATATGTTGTCATAAATTACCAAAAAGGGGAGATTGAAAGTGCAACTAATCCCTGGGTGGTTTTGGTTATTCACAACAACATATAGCTCATTGAACTAATATCCTTTCAAGTTAAATATTTCAGGTAGTTCAATGATTGGCATGGCACATGGACTAGAGTTGTGGACCCCTCAAAATGCTAAGGACAAATATTGGCAAAAGCTCAAGACTCTTCTTTTCTATTTTAGTGATTCAAGATCACATTGAGTCCATAGGAAAAGCCAATACTATTAAAAGGGGAAGAGGTGTTGCTTAATGGTCTACTTGCTCGAAATGCTTAGTGATATGCTCCAAAGCCCTCAACCACTTTCTCAATTCCATATATGTCCTAAACCTAAAGTCAAACTCGGTCCCACCGATTTGATCTATCCGGCGCCACCGAGTTCTTTTGACATAGCCATAGCTAGAAACCCTAATCAGTTCGGTCTCACCGATAGGGATCTCGGTCTCACCGAGATGGGATTGCAAACTCTCTGTTTCCCTTCGTAACATTTCGGTCTCACCAAAATGAGCGCTCGGTCCCACCAAGTTCGCAATGCAAACTCTCTGTTTACCTTTCGTAACATTTCGGTATCACCGAAAGGAGCGATCGGTCCCACCGAGTTTGCCTGACCAATTCTCTGTTTGCTGAAATCGGTCTCACCGAGTTCATGCAATCGGTCACACCGAGATGAGGTTTTGCCCTAACCCTAGCGCATCGGTCCTACCAAGTTGATCATGTCGGTCCCACCAAAAATCCTAACATTCACATTTTGAATTGAATCGGTCTCACCGAGTTCTTCCATTCGGTCTGACCGAGTTGGGTCAAATGTGTGTAACGGTTAGATTTTGTGTGGAGGCTATATATACCCCTCCACCCCCTTCTCTATTGAAGAGAGAGCCATCAGAACATGCCTACACTTCCACTACTCATTTTCTGAGAGAGAACCACCTACTCATGTGTTGAGACCAAGACATTCCAATCCAACCACAAGAATCTTGATCTCTAGCCTTCCCCAAGTTGCTTTCCACTCAAATCATCTTTCCACCATAGCCAAATCTGTGAGAGAGGGTTGAGTGTTGGGGAGACTATCATTTGAAGCACAAGAGCAAGGAGTTCATCATCAACACACCATTTATTACCTTTTGGAGAGTGGTGTCTCCTAGATTGGTTAGGTGTCACTTGGGAGCCTCCAACAAGATTGTGGAGTTGAACCAAGGAGTTTGTAAGGGCAAGGAGATCACCTACTTCGTGAAGATCTACCCGAGTGAGGCAAGTCCTTCGTGGGCGATGGCCATGGTGGGATAGACAAGGTTGCTTCTTCGTGGACCCTTCGTGGGTGGAGCCCTCCGTGGACTCGCGCAACCGTTACCCTTCGTGGGTTGAAGTCTCCATCAACGTGGACGTACGATAGCACCACCTATCAGAACCACGCCAAAAATCTTCGTGTCTACATTGCGTTTGCCTTCTCCAAACCCTTCCCTTTACCTTCATATGCAATGTTTTAATTTCCGCTGCTACACTCTTAGAATTGCATGTGTAGGTTGATTGCTTGACTTGTGCTAAGTTGCTAAAATCTGCCAAGACATAAAATTGGAAAAGGCTAGATTTTTATTTGGTCAAGTAGTCTAATCACCCCCCCTCTAGACCTAATTTTGATCCTACAGGTATTCAAAACATCACAACCACACAACTCTCCATATATATGTTTTGGCACACATGCAAGCAATGGTTGTTGTCCTCTGGCACTCACTCACACGGTTATCGGCGATGCTTCCATCTGTCGGCCCGCTTGGTCCATCGCTTTCACCGACAGCGAGAGAGGTTAATTAATTTGACTTAAAAGGGGATTAATTTTTTGTTTGTCTCACGATATAGGTCATGATGTGCGATTACATATATAATAGCGCATGTGTACACATGAATCCATTTTGCTGGATCGAAGGGGGGGGGGGGGCGAGCACACGACACATCATGAACCTCTTGCGCTGTGTGGGGACCTCTACGATTTTCAACGCATGCACCACATCAATGTTGTGCATTGGGTATTCAACACATATGCATGCATCACACACCTCCATAAATATGTTCGGGACACACGCATGCAATGGTTGTCTTTGGACACACTCTCACTCGCTTGGTTATGGGCGGCAAGCCTATATATATTCGTGGGCCCGCGTGGACGTCCATCATTTTGACCAACGATGAGAAAGGTTACCAGGGTGGATTCTTCTTCTTTGGTTCGAGTTACCGTATAGTAGGTCGATCATTCTAGGCCTAATTAAGTTTGAGCGCATGCTACGCGTCATGAACCCTCGCTCATTGTGGGGATTTTACGTTTCCAAAGCATGGTGCCACATCAAATTTGCGCATTGGGTATTCAAACACCACACACACCACTTCCATATACATGCTTGGGCCACATGCATAGAGTGGGTTTATCTTCAGACAATACTCCCTCGCAAGGTTATCGGCGACAAGCTAGCCCATTTTAGGGGGCCGTGTGGACGTCCATCACTTTGACCAACAACGAGCGAGAGAGGTTGTACGACCAAGCTGGATTCTGCTTGGTCCGTGTTACAGTATGTCTTGGTGAGATGCCCTCCCCCCGACGTGTGTGTGTGGGGGGGGAGGGGGGCTACTTCGCACTACCTGCAACCTCCGTGGGGTCGGGGAAGTCCGGTTAATTTGCGAGGCACACGTGCCACATCAAAGTTGTGAATGGTAGTTAAATATCACACCACACCCTTTTCATACATATAGTAGGGCCACCCGCAGGTGGTTCGTATGTGGTCTCACCCATCTCGCGCCACAAGCACACATTTGTGGGTCGGCACACGGTCCACCTTTGTCGGGAAGCGAAAGGGGAAGTTTGACCATATATATGATGGATTCCAATAGGTTTTCTATTACGATAGGGTTAGATTTCAGACCTAGCTATTTGGGCGCATGCATTTCTAGCTAGGATTCCCTTGCCGCAGACACGAAGTGGGGTTCGTAGGGGGTGGCTGACTAGCAATAATGTGCTTTTGTGCGACAGGTGCCACATCAAAGTTGTGCATTGGGTATTCGAACATCAAACCACCCTTTTCATACATATATTTGGTCCACATGCAAGTGTGTTCATGTTCTGACCCTTTCCCGTGTTATTCTTTTTGCCAAATTTATAAACAGCACACGAGTTGGATGCAGAAACCATCTACGATTGGGGACGCAACAGACACGGTTCGGTCAGACTACCCGCGTGCCACGCCCGTGCCCCTGCAGTCACTCACATCAGCACAGTAGATTGGGCTCCATGAGGCCTGCCTCCCGCTCTCAAAAATATCTACTGCCTCGTAATCTCGAAAATATCTACCGCCTGGAAGGTTTTTATGTTTGATAGCACACGATTAGTATGTGCGGACTGTGTGCGATGTCTGTTACTCCCGCTCTGCTTCAATCCCTTGATTCAAATTTTCAGTAGCCCCGGCATTTTACTCCCGCCTCTGCATCCCTCGCAATCTCAAAAATATCTGCTCGCCCTTGATTCAAATTTTCAGTAGCCCCACCTTGTTACTCCCACCTCTGCATCCCTCGCAATCTCAAAAATATCTGCTCTCCCTTGATCCAAATTTTCAGTAGCCCCGGCATTTTACTCCCGCCTCTACATCACCCGCAATCTCAAAAATATCTGCTCGTCCTTGATCCAAATTTTCAGTAGCCCGACATTTTACTCCCGCCTAGTAAAATTTTTAGTTGCCGCGGTATTTCCTCAAACACCACCTTGCCCCCCCCCTCCACACACACACCCCAAAACCTCCGCTCACACAGACACACACTACCCCTCCCTCGCTCGAAACCATTGGTAGGTCGCCGCCGCCGCCTCCATCCTCAACCTCTGCCTGTGTGCCGGGGAGCTCGAGGAGCCAATGGCCCAAAAGAGGTTTATCGCGGCCTCTTCGCCCGACGCCGGTGAGGTGGCCGCTGAGGTGTCCCCGTCGTCCTCCGCGGGCTCTTTATCGATCTGCCCGCCGCCGCGCCCCTACGCCGGTTCGAGGACTTACTTGTCCTCCCTCGGGCCTGGCCACCAACGAGGTCCTACCTTGGGGTCCGACAGCGGCGGTGGGGGACATGGGTCGCCGAGATTATGGATCGGGAGACCCACACCCGCCGGTGGCTCGGTAGCTTCCAAACGGCCGAGCTCGCAGCCATGGAGTACGACCGCTGGCAGGTCCGCTACCATGGCGCGGTGGCTAGGCTCAATTTCCCCTTCGGCACACGTCCGGTCGACCTCGTCCTTCCGGAGCCAGGGTGGTGAGCTCGGCTATGGCGCGGGAGGACCGCGAGGCATGGGAGCGCCTCGAGGCCGAGGCCGCCGACGAGGCCTACATGCAAGAGCTCCGCCGGCAGCACCCGGAGCTCATGGAGGTGGAGCGGGTGATCTTTGCCGGTATGGAGGGCGGTGAGATTATTCTGCTCTCCTTCGATGACGAGGTCGATGGCGGCAAGGACGGCGGCGCGCAGGGCGTCGAGGTGGGCGGCGAGGACGAGGAGATCAACTCGACGAGTGGAGGAGTGTCTTCCCCAACGACCCCGACGACGGCACCGGCCCGGACCCGGCTTGCGGCACACCTTACCTGACGAGGAAGGATTGACTCGACCTCCAGTTTGACTGAAAGTAGTTTAGTTTAGTTAAAATTTATGTTTTATGTTCGATTATGCAAAACTATCTATGTTTATGTTTGAATGCATGCTACTTTCGGTTGAACCTGCTTTGAACTTGATCAAATTGAAGTTTACAATGTTAAGTTTAGGGGATCGACTAGAAACGGCCAAAAATTGCTGGAGTATATATATACTCCACTCAGGGTTTTAGTCTGTTAACTTTTAGGGGATCGGCTAGAGATGGCCTTATGCCTTGTTTATTTCAGTTCTTCACAATGTGATGCTCTATATGTGCAACTATTTGCCGTGCTGTTCAATTTCATCAATAACAGTTTCAACAATACCACTATGAATTACGATATTTGGTTGATGTTAAGGATGTTGCAGTTAACACACCTTTTCATTTTTTTAACAATAACTAGTGCACTTTAGACCTGCACAATACCAACTTGAATGACTATATTGTGACGCCCCGGCTTAATCGTGCACTAATCATACACGCAAATGCACACGATCAAGCCTAAGGATTCAGTTGAAGATATCACAACACAACTCTAGACACAAATTAAAAATAATACAAGCTTTATATTACAAGCCAGGGGCCTCGAGGGCTTGAATACATAAGCTCGCTTACAAGCGTCAGCGAAAGCATCAGATATCTGAGTACAGATATAAAAGATAAACAGAAAGGCCTTGAAAAGGCGTGGCAAAACAAAACACTATGATCGAAAAGGCGCGGGTCTCTTGCCTGGGACCCTCCGAACCTACTCCTGGTCGTCAGCCAACTCGTGGAAGTAACCACCCTTGGGGTAGTAGGAGTGATCGTCGACAGGGGCAGCCGGCTCCGGGGCTCCGTCATCTTGTCGCATCAAATGGATATGGCGAAAAAGAGGAGGCAAAGCAACCGTGAGTACTCATTCGAAGTACTCAGCAAGCAAGGATCTACACTACATATGCATCGTTATCAAAGGGAAAGGCTGTATATGTGGACTGGGCTGCAGAAATGCCAGAATAGAGAGAAGGCCTAGTACTATCGAAGACAAGCATCTTCAGCAGTCTTGCAGCATTAGAAGAGTGTAGATCAGCACAATATAAAGTAGTAGTAGCATTAAGTATCAACCTCAGCCAGAGATCCTTTCTTGACTCCCTGCGAGAAAGCAATCCCAGAGCCCTAATATCCATTTCTCATCACAAGTATCCAGTTCTAGTTGTATCGATCGGGATACAACTTCGAGCGTCCGTTATCGAGGATCTGGCTATGCATAGATGTTTTCTTCCTTGCTGGGGTGCACCAACTTACCCACCACGCTCGCTTAACTCCGGCCGGACACACTTTTCTGGGTCATGCCCGGCCTCGGCCAAACGACACACCGCAACCCTACCTAGAGCTCAGCAGAGAGGTCCCCGTCGGTCTATATCCTAAGCGCTCAGGGGTCTTGGGCCATCGCCCTGTGCACTCCGGGTCGTTGCGTGCAGGGCGGGTCCAGGCTCCACCACTACAGGATGGTGCCGGCCCAACCCGGCCGCCATGCTAAACTGGACGTCTGACAGTGCTTTCAGCTGATGCCACGATGCAGAGTGCCCATAACTTTTCCCGCGTGATGGTTAGTGCTATCGGGCCAGAGGCCCACTCGGATCAAATATCCAAATCGTTAGTGTTTTGGTAGTGCGGTAACGAGCAGAGACTCACGATCGATGTGACCCCATCGCCCCATCTCGAGGACTTGCGGCAAGGGCTAAGAATGCCCAGCCACGCCTCGTAGTTATCTCATGGGCACCTTCCAGGTCAACCCGACTCCATATCACTCTCATCATAATCTCGTGCTGGTACCCCTCAGGGCCGACCCGTCTTTATCCAGAATTATTTCTCGGGTACCCTCCAGGTCAATCCGACTTCCCATCGGTCGCGGGTACCCCTCAGGGTCGACTCGCCTTTCCAAGTAATAGTTGTAAAGTCCAAGTATCCGTGTGTCCATAACATCAGGGAATCCGAGGTATCACCCTCGTTGGATTCCTACTCGACGTATCCGTCAAGGTGAACTTAGGAGGAATCACCCTCGAGGTTCACACTTGAGGTGTTGCACGATGGCGTCGTTATCAGAAGTGGTGAAGGAGGAATCACCCTCGATGACCATGACTGAATAGCTACTCTACAGAGTTAACATCAGAAGTGCTAAACGAGGTATCACCCTCGGCACTCGATGGTAACACTGTAGTGTCATACAACTAAGGGGGTGATGTGCGGTGCCGGGGCCTAGTTGTCGATCACGATGATCGAGTTATCTGATACTCCAACGGGGCAACTTGGAACAAATTGGGGGTCTTTGGTGGGTCTCTATCCAGCCTATACTAAGCAGTTTGGATAACAGGTAGGTATCAACAGCAGTTACAAAAACAGGCTATGCATCAGAAATAGGATAAGCAGTAGCAGCAGCAATTTCTAATGCAAGCATAAGAGAGAACGAATAGGCGATATAGGCATGCTCAAGGGGGGGGGGGTGCTTGCCTGGTTGCTCGGCGGCAAAGGCAAAGTCGTCTGTGGGGTCGTCGATCTCTGGAGCTGCGTCGGTCTCGGGGACTACGTCGTTACCGGGATCTACCGAGAGAGAAGAGGGGGAAGAAACAGGTAAATACACGACAAACATATGCAACATAGAGCATGCTATGCTAATGTGCAGTGCAGGGTTGCCTAAAAACATGTCTAAATCATTTTAGTTATTTTAGGATTAAAGTTGGAATTAATAACCGGTGTATACGCACTATTCACCTATCGAAAACAGGCTAAAAGTTTCGGGTTCACCTCCGTAGAGGGTCCCGACACGAAAACAGATAGCACGGTTGGATTCGTCTTGTCGTTCTGAGCAACTTTCATATATAAAGTTTTTCGATCCGAGTTACGGTTTTATTTCTACGATTTTTCTAAGTTTTAAAGAATTTTTGGAATTTATTTTATTTATTTAAATCAACATTATCCAGAACAGTGAAGGGTGATGTCAGCATGACATAATGGTGTCGTCAGCAGTCAACAGAACGGCTGACCAGGTCAAACCTGGCAGGTGGGACCCACCTGTCAGCCATTGTGGTTCTAACAGTGAGTTAATTTAAACTAACAGAACTAATTAGTGGGGTGGGCCCCAGGTGTCAGTGTCTACACTAATTAACAGAATTAGTTAAAAACCTAATTAGTTTAGTTAATCGCAGGGGGCCCATTGGTCAGTGCCCGTAACTGCCACGTCAACTGGCCAACCGGGGCCCCTGGGCCCACTTGCCAGCGACACAGAGGGGTGGCCCCGCCCAGCCATGTCAGCGGCGGCCAGCGGCACATCGCCGGTGACCAAAATCGTGGCGGCGCGGCTCGGGCTAGCGGCGGAAAGCGCGTACAGGGGGCCGTTCGGCGCGCGGTTACGCGCGTTTGAACGGGGAGACAACGGTGCATCAAATGGCGATGGTGGCTGGCCGTGAGGTGGCCGGAGTGGGGCGCTACGTCGACGCCGGCGGTGGTGGCATTCGGGTGGCCGGCGAAATCGACGATGCAGGCGCGTTCAAACCGAACGGGAGGGTTATGAGGCATCTACGCACGCGGCCAAGCACGATGGACACGGCTGCATGAGCAGGCGGTCATCGGAACATGGCCGACGTTGAGTTCGTGCGGTGGCGGGTTCGGCCTCAGTGGGGGAGACAGTTAAAGGCCGTGCGAGAGCAAACGGAGAGAGGTAAAAGGAAGGTGGTGGCTCACCGCACGGCTAAGACGAGCCGTTGACAGCTTAGTAGCGCAATGGTGGCCGGAGTTGGTGAAGCTCGCCGGCGGCCGAGGCGGAAGGGGGCGGCTCGATCCACGGCCTGCGGTGCTCCCCGGCTCCAACGGAGGGCGCCAGGCGACGTGGATGACGACGGCGGAGCGGATGGACAGGGTCGGAGGCCTCGGGTCCGCCAGTGGCCGTGGGATCGACGGAGGTGCGGCGACAAGCACGTACGAGAGAGGGGAGGAGAGCTCGGGCGAGCGTGTGCATGAGGGAGAGAGAGCGGCGAATGGGGGAGAGCGACCAGGGGGGAGGGACGAGCGAGTCCTTATCCCCTCGGCTGGCCGCGGGTGTCGGCGTTCGGCCGGTGGGCGCGACGGCCGGTGCGCGCGCTCGCGCCCACGGCGGCGTCGACACGCGGGGAGAGAGAGAAGCGAGGCGGCGCTGTGGGCTGGGCCGCACTGTGGACTTAGGCCCAGTCCACAGTGGCATTTCTCTTTTTCCCGTTTAAATTTTCTGTTTTATTTTTACAACAACTGTTTGCAATATTTTGAGCTGCCAAAATACTTTGTAAAAGATGTGAAACTTGGTCACACAATTACAATGGAATATTCTGCACTGCCCCAAAAAGTTTGGGCAATTTTTGATTCCACTTGGATTTTTCAAAAATTGAAATAAGCATTTATAATGCTGTTTTGGCACTGTTTAAAATGCTTAGGCCCATTTTGTGGTAGATGGTGATGTTGTTTTCCTTAACAACACATGTTTTGGATTATTTGTTAGAGGGTGAACATTTTTCCAGCAACTTTTGGGTAACTTTATTTTGCACTTGAATTTGAATTGATTTTCAAAGAGAAATTTGAATTGAAGTGTTTAAGCATTATGGTCAAGCATTGGAAATGAAGATGACTTGGCATAATTAACAGATGATCACAGTGATTATTACAACAAGGGTGTTACAATTCTCCTCCTCTAAAAGAAATTCTCGTCCCGAGAATTCAGGAGGTAGAAGGAAAGAGGTCGGGGTATTCCGCTCGAAGATTATCCTCGCGTTCCCAAGTGGCTTCATCTTCAGTATGATTTGACCATTGCACTTTCAGGAACTTGGTAACCTTTTGACGGGTCCGACGTTCAGCTTGATCGAGAATGCGGATCGGATGCTCTTTATAAGATAGATCATCTTGCAATTCAAGCAATTCATGGTCCACTGCTCGGTGCGGAGATTCCTTGAAGCAACGACGAAGTTGCGACACATGGAAGACGTCATGGATATGAGAGAATTGTGGCGGCGACTCCAATTTATACACCACCTGACCACATCTAGCAACAATGCAGAAAGGACCAATGTAGCGTGGAGCTAACTTGTCCTTGATTCCGAAGCGGTGAGTGCCCTTCATAGGAGTGACACGAAGATAAGCTTGATCACCAGGTTGATAGGTCAAGCCCCATCGCTTGCGATCATAATTGCTCTTCTAACGGTCCTGAGCCGCCTTCAGATCTTCTCGAACGATACAGACTTGCTCTTCTGTGTGTTGGACAATATCCGGACCCACGAGTGGTCGTTCCCCAGTTTCTTACCAATTCAGAGGGGTTCGACACTTACGTCCATAAAGTACTTCGAAGGGGGCCATTTTCAAGCTGGCTTGATAGCTATTGTTATAAGAGAACTTGGCATACGGGAGAGATTCTTCCCACTTCTTCCCGAAAGAAATAACACAAGCTCGCAGCATGTCTTCAAGCACTTGATTTACTCGCTCGACTTGGCCTTGGGACTGGGGGTGATATGCTGAACTCCAGTTGATATGAGTTCCCATAGCTTCTTGGAAACTTTCCCAGAACTTTGAGGTGAAAAGACCGCCACAGTCCGAACTGATCTCCTTCGGAATACCGTGGAGTGATACAATTTTGGAGATATATAATTCTGCTAACTGACTAGCAGTGGTAGTTTCTTTAACAGGCAGAAAGTGTGCAACTTTAGAAAGTTGGTCGACGACGACAAGAATGTCATCGTGACCCTTTTGTGACTTGGGAAGGCCAGTAATGAAATCCATTTGAACTTTATCCCATTTCCACAAAGGAATAGGAAGTGGTTGCAGAATTCCAGCATGCTTCTAATGTTCTGCTTTAACGCGACGACAAACATCACATTCAACAACATATCGAGCAATGTCCTGCTTCATTTTAGACCACCAGTACCTTTGTCGGAGATCACGATACATCTTGGTGCTACCCGGATGAATAGACAATGGTGTGTCATGTGCCTCCTTTATGACCTTGTCAGCCATAAGCTCGAAGCGGGGTACGACAATGCGGTCTCTGAAGTACAAGGTTCCATCTTCAGACAGCGAGAAATCCCTGTACTTTTCAAGGTGAAGATCTTTCTTCATCAGATCAACTTCAGCATCTTTAGCTTGCACACTCTTAATAGCCTTCTCAAGGTCTGGTTCAACAACCATGGTATTTAGGTATCCTTGAGGAACTATCTCGAGATTTAGCTTTCGCAGCTCTTCATACAGGAGTGGTTGCTGTAGCTGGACTTCAAGTTCACTGCAGTAGGATTTACGGCTCAAAGCATCAGCCATTACATTAGCCTTGCCAGGGGTATAAGAAATACCCAAATCATAGTCCGTAATGGTCTCCATCCATCTTTGCTGACGGAGGTTCAGAGATGGCTGAGTGAACAAGTACTTTAGACTCTTATGATCCGTGTAGATCTCGCAACAAATACCGAGGAGGTAATGTCGCCACAACTTCAATGCATAGATGACAGCAGCTAGTTCTAGATCATGGATAGAGTAGTTCTCTTCATGAGGACACAACTATCGAGAGCCATAAGCAATCACTTTACGCTCTTGCATTAGGACACAGCCTAATCCTTCACGGGATGCGTCACAATAAATCATGAAATCTTTGCAAGAATCTAGAGGAGCAAGTACTGGGGCAGACGTTGAGTGTTTGAAAACTTTCCTGACATTTTTCTGTCCACTCAAACTTAATGCCTTTGTGAAGCAGATCAGTCAAAGGCTTAGCAATCTTTGAGAAATTCTCGACAAAGTGACGGCAATAGCTTGCAAGGCCGAGAAAACTTCTGACTTGCTTGACATTCTTCGGTGGAGTCCATTCAAGAATAGACTGAACTCGTTCTGGGTTAACAGCAATGCCATCTTTGGAGATTACGTGGCCGAGATATGTCACTTCAGACAACCAGAATTCACATTTAGAATACTTGGCATATAGTTGATGTTCACGCAGCTTTTCCAGTACCAGCCGCAGATGTTCGGCATGTTCTTCTTCAATCTTGGAATATATAAGAATATCATCCAAGTAAACCACGATGAATTTGTTGAGGTAATCCATGAAGATATAGTTCATTAACCGGGAGAAGGTAGCTGGAGCATTGGTTAAGCCGAAGGACATGACAGTGTACTCGTAAGAACCATAGCGAGTAACGAAGGCTGTCTTCGGAATGTCCTCTTCACGAACACGGATCTGATGATAACCCAACCTCAAGTCGAGTTTAGAAAACACCGATGATCCAGCAAGTTGATCATATAGATCATTGATTCTGGGAAGCGGATACTTATTCTGTATGGTTGCCTGGTTGATAGGACGGTAATCTTGAACCAACCAATTCGTACCATCCTTCTTCTTGACAAAGAGGGAAGGTGCTCCCCAAGCAGATGAACTGGGGCGGATGAAACCCTTTCTAAGTGACTTGTCGATTTCCTCCTTAAGTTCAAGGAGTTCATGCGGTGGCATCTTATAAGGACGCTTTACAATAGGAGTAGTGCCTGGCTTCAAGTCTATGATGAATTCAATAGCTCTAGCAGGGGGTATTCCTGGAAGTTCTTCTGGAAAGACATCTTGAAAATCATGAACAACTGGAACGTTCTCGGTGCCTTCAAGAGGTGAAGCATTCAATGCATTCAGAACATATATCTGATTCTCGGCATTCTGAACTGTTCTAGCTGAGTATTTGACTGTCTGGCCAGAAGGATGGGTAAGTTGGACTTTCTTAGCGGCACAGTCAATCAAAGCATTGTGGGCGGTCAACCAGTCCATACCGAGAATGATGTCTATGTCGGAAGGTCCAAGAGCAATAAGGGAAGCAGAGAACATCAACCCTTCAATTCTGATCTGATTGTTGTGACTTACCATCTTGGTTTGCCACCTAGAACAGGGAGTGCTAATCTCTAATGGGGTGGGCAACAACTCTAGAGGTAGCTCATGCCGTTTAGCAAATTGTTGAGACACAAAGGAATGTGATGCCCCAGAATCAAGGAGAACAGAAGCTGCAACTGAATTAACTGGCAGAGTTCCCATCACGATTTTAGGGGACTCTCAAACTTCTTCCATTTTGACATGAGTGACTTGACCACCAGTCACCGTAGGCAACCTGGCACTACATCTACTGGTATGATGATTTCGACGGCCCTTCTTACGATCAATAGGACGACGCGATGAATTCTGCGGCTGACCCTGATGACAGTTGAAAGCACGGTGCCCTAGCTGTCCACACTTGCGGCATAAACCATCATTATGGGGATGAGCCACAGTGTTGGACTGTCCACCCTGACTTGTTAGCTGTCTCGGCGGTGGAGGTAGACGAGGTGCAACATAAGACGACCTTGGTGTTGGAGCAGGGCGGTGATGAACATTATGTGGGATCCAGACTAGACATTTCTGACCAGGTCGACCCGAAGATAAACCAACATCATGAGTGCGCTTGAGCGACTACTGGTATTTAGTCAGAGCAGTTTCAACTCAGAAAGATTGGCTGACAAGCGTTGCGAAGTCTGTGCAATCATGGACAGCAAGTGCGAGGTTTATATCAGTACGTAGTCCTTCACAGAATTTCTCCTGCTTACGAGCGTCAGTGCAGACATCATCCGCAGCATAGCGGGATAATTCAAGGAATCTCCTCTGATATTCATCCACAGTCATTTTTCCCTGAGAGAGTTTGCGGAACTCCTGCTTCTTCTGGTCGATCAGACCTGGAGGAATGTGTCGTGCATGAAAAACTATCTGAAATTCCTGCCAAGTGGTTACAGTTTCAGCAGGCAACATACCATTGTGGCTTTCCCACCATTGAGCAGCTGGACCCCTCAGGTGATACGTCGCATAGGTGATGTAACTGTCAGGGTTAACATTAGCCGACTTCAGCTGGAAGGCAATGTCACGGAGCCAATCATCAGCATCCATTGGATCAGTCGAGCTGCAAAAAGTGGACGGATTGAGACGCATGAATTCTTGCAGTGTTATTGGGGTAGGCTGTTGATGAGCATTCTGGTTTGGGAACTGAGCCAATATCCCGGTCATAACCTGACGGTTCAGTTCAAATTGCTGCATCATTGCGGCAATATAAGGTGGAGGTGGAGGATCGTCAGCCATCCTGCCAAATCAATAGGGGCAGTTTAGCAAGAAAAACTGCATGTGTAAGAGGTCATTCACGATGTGACATGAGTAATGAACAAGGAGGGCATCAGGTACATATTAGCAGTCATTAAAGACATACAAAACTATGCACGGAGTTGGACATAAACGGATAGTACGAGCTCGGGAACGCTCGCAGCTAGACAAACTAGGCAGCGCGCAGGCACGCAGTGAGGAATACAACAACATGACCTAGTAAAGGCTACATCATGTCGGAGAAAACTGTTGGAGCGAGGAATCTGCAAGTGACAACATAGTGTGCCCTCGATAAAAGGATCCTGCAAGCAGAACCTGGCTCACAATCTTGAAGAAAGGGGGGTAATTTCAGAACTCCGGGTGGATGTGATCACGAGAACCTAATGTTGGAGTTAGTAAAATTTTAACCCGATAGGAAGAGAGATCAGAGTCCCAGAGTATAGATGAGGAATAAAAGATCCTAATACCTCCCAATGGTGACGTGGGCCCGTAAGCCACACAGCCAAGTTAGTAAAACAGTTTTTCAGATACTAGACTTAACTTCGGCCAAGGAGTTGGAAAGGGGGTTCCTACAGGCAGTCGGCTCTGATACCAACATGTGACGCCCCGGCTTAATCGTGCACTAATCATATACGCAAATGCACATGATCAAGCCTAAGGACTCACTTGAAGATATCACAACACAACTCTAGACACAAATTAAAAATAATACAAGCTTTATATTACAAGCCAGGGGCCTCAAGGGCTCGAATACATAAGCTCGCTTACAAGCATCAGTGGAAGCATCAGATATCTGAGTACAGATATAAAAGATAAACAGAAAGGCCGTGAAAAGGCGGGGCAAAACAAAACACTACGGTCGAAAAGGCGCAGGCCTCCTGCCTGGGACCCTCCGAACCTACTCCTAGTCGTCAGCCAACTCATAGAAGTAACCACCCTCGGGGTAGTAGGAGTGATCGTCGATAGGGGCAGCCGGCTTCGGGGCTCCGTCATCTGGTCACATCAAACGGATATGGGGAAAAAGAGGAGGCAAAGCAACCGTGAGTACTCATCCGAAGTACTCAGCAAGCAAGGATCTACACTACATATGCATCGTTATCAAAGGGAAAGGATGTATATGTGGACTGGGCTGCAGAAATGCCAAAATAGAGAGAAGGCCTAGTCCTACCGAAGACTAGCATCTTCAGCGGTCTTGCAGCATTAGAAGAGTGTAGATCAGTACAATATAAAGTAGTAGTAGCATTAAGTATCAACCTCGGCCAGAGATCCTTTCTCGACTCCCTACGAGAAAGCAATCCCAGAGCCCTAATATCCATTTCTCATCACAAGTATCCAGTTCTAGTTGTATCGATCGGGGTACAACTCCGAGCGTCCGTTACCGAGGATCCGGCTATGCATAAATGTTTTCTTCCCTGCAGGGGTGCACCAACTTACCCACCACGCTCGCTTAACTCCGGCCGGACACACTTTTCTGGGTCATGCCCGGCCTCGGCCAAACGACACACCGCAACCCTACCTAGAGCTCAGCAGAGAGGTCCTCGTCGGTCTATATGCTAAGCGCTCAGGGGTCTTGGGCCATCGCCCTGTGCACTCTGGGTTGTTGCATGCAGGGCGGGTCCAGGCTCCACCACTACAGGATGGTGCTGGCCCAACCCGGCCGCCATGCTGAACTGGACGTCTGACAGAGCTTTCGGCTGATACCACGATGCAGAGTGCCCATAACTTTTCCCGCGTGATGGTTAGTGCTATCGGGCCAGAGGCCCACTCGGATCAAATATCCAAATCGTTAGTGTTTTGGTAGTGCGGTAACGAGCAGAGACTCACGATCGATGTGACCCCGTCGCCCCGTCTCGAGGACTTGCGGCAAGGGCTAAGAATGCCCGGCCATGCCTCATAATTATTTCTCTGGTACCCTCCAGGTCAATCCGACTTCCCATCGCTCGCGGGTACCCCTCAGGGTCGACCCGCCTTTCCAAGTAACAGTTGTAAAGTCCAAGTATCCGTGTGTCCATAACATCAGGGAATCCGAGGTATCACCCTTGTTGGATTCCTACTCGATGTATCCGTCAAGGTGAACTTAGGAGGAATCACCCTCGAGGTTCACACTTGAGGTGTTGCACGACGGCGTCGTTATCGGAAGTGGTGAAGGAGGAATCACCCTCGATGACCACGACCGAATAGCTACTCTACAGAGTTAACATCAGAAGTGCTAAACGAGCTATCACCCTCGGCACTCGATGGTAACGCTGCAGTGTCATACAACTAAGGGGGTGATGTGCGGTGCCGGGGCCTGGTTGTCGATCACGATGATCGAGTCATCTGATACTCCAGTGGGGCAACTTGGAACAAAGTGGGGGTATTTGGTGGTCTCTATCCAGCCTATACTAAGCAGTTTGGATAACAGGTAGGTATCAATAGCAGTTACAAAAATAGGCTATGCATCAGAAATAGGATAAGCAGTAGCAACAACAATTTCTAATGTAAGCATAAGAGAGAAAGAATAGGCGATATAGGCATGCTCAAGGGGGGGGGGTGCTTGCCTGGTTGCTCGGCGGCAAAGGCAGAGTCGTCAGTGGGGTCGTCGATCTCCGGAGTTGCGTCGGTCTCGGGGACTACGTCGTTACCAGGATGTACCGAGAGAGAAGAGGGGGAAGAAACAGGTAAATACACGGCAAACATATGCAACGTAAAGCATGCTATGCTAACGTGCAGTGCAGGGTTGCCTAAAAACTTGTCTAAATCATTTTAGTTATTTTAGGATTAAAGTTGGAATTAATAACCGGTGTATACACACTATTCATCTATCGGAAACAGGCTAAAAGTTGCGGGTTCACCTCCATAGAGGTTCCCGACACGAAAACAGATAGCATGGTTGGATTGGTCTCGTCGTTCTGAGCAACTTTCATATATAAAGTTTTTCGATCCGAGTTACGGTTTTATTTCTACGATTTTTCTAAGTTTTAAAGAATTTCTGGAATTTATTTTATTTATTTAAATCAACATTATCCAGAACAGTGAAGGGTGATGTCAGCATGACATAATGGTGACGTCAGCAGTCAACAAAACGGCTGACCAGGTCAAACCTGGCAGGTGGGACCCACCTGTCAGCCACTGTGGTTCTAACAGTGAGTTAATTTAAACTAACAGAACTAATTAGTGGGGTGGGCCCCAGGTGTCAGTGTCTACACTAATTAACAGAATTAGTTTAAAACCTAATTAGTTTAGTTAATCGCAGGGGGCCCACTGGTCAGTGCCCGTAACTGCCACGTCAACGCAGTTGACTTGGTCAACTGGCCAACCGGGGCCCCTGGGCCCACTTGCCAGCGACACAGGGGGGTGGCCCCGCCCAGCCACGTCAGTGGCGGCCGGCGGCACGTCGCCGGTGGCCAAAATTGTGGCGGCGCGGCTCGGGCTAGCGGCGGAAAACGCGTACAGGGGGCCGTTCGGTGCGCGGTTAGGCGCGTTCGAACGGGGAGACAACGGCGCATCAAATGGCGGTGGTGGCTGGCCGTGAGGTGGCCGGAGTGGGGCGCTACGTCGACGCCGGCGGTGGTGGCATTCGGGTGGCCGGCGAAATCGACGATGCAGGCGCGTTCAAACCGAACGGGAGGGTTATGAGGCATCTACGCGCGCGGCCAAGCACGATGGACACGGCTGCATGAGCAGGCGGTCATCGGAACATGGCCGACGTTGAGTTCGTGCGGTGGCTGGTTCGGCCTCAGTGGGGGAGACAGTTAAAGGCCGTGCGAGAGCAAACGGAGAGAGGTAAAAGGAAGGTGGTGGCTCACCGCACGGCTAAGACGAGCCGTTGACAGCTTAGTAGCGCAATGGTGGCCGGAGTTGGTGAAGCTCGCCGACGGCCGAGGCGGAAGGGGGCGGCTCGATCCACGGCCTGCGGTGCTCCCCGGCTCCAACGGAGGGCGCCAGGCGACATGGATGACGACGGCGGAGCGGATGGACAGGGTCGGAGGCCTCGGGTCCGCCAGTGGCCGTGGGATCGACGGAGGTGCGGCGACGAGTGCGTACGAGAGAGGGGAGGAGAGCTCGGGCGAGCGTGTGCGTGAGGGAGAGAGAGCGGCGAATGGGGGAGAGCGACCAGGGGGAGGGACGAGCGAGTCCTTATCCCCTCGGCTGGCCGCGGGCGTCGCCTTGTCGGCGTTCGGCCGGTGCGCGCGCTCGCGCCCACGGCGGCGTCGACACGCGGGGAGAGAGAGAGAAGTGAGGCGGCGCTGTGGGCTGGGCCGCACTATGGACTTAGGCCTAGTCCACAGTGGCATTTCTCTTTTTCCCGTTTAAATTTTCTGTTTTATTTTTACAGCTACTGTTTGTAATATTTTGAGCTACCAAAATATTTTGTAAAAAATGTGAAACTTGGTCACACAATTACAATGGAATATTCTGCACTGCCCCAAAAAGTTTGGGCAATTTTTGATTCCACTTGGATTTTTCAAAAATTGAAATAGGCATTTATAATGCTGTTTTGGCACTGTTTAAAATGCTTAGGCCCATTTTGTGGTAGATGGTGATGTTGTTTTCCTTAACAACAAATGTTTTGGATTATTTGCTAGAGGGTGAACATTTTTCTAGCAACTTTTGGGCAACTTTATTTTGCACTTGAATTTGAATTGATTTTCAAAGAGAAATTTGAATTGAAGTGTTTAAGCATTATGGTCAAGCATTGCAAATGAAGATGACTTGGCATAATTAACAGATGATCACAGTGATTATTACAATAGGGGTGTTACGTATATTTGCTTGTTTTTAAATGTTATGCCTGTTGCAGTTAACACACCTTTCCACTTCTTGTTTTGCTTAACTAGCGTGCTTAAACCTGCACACTGAAGCTATCATTTGTAGATTTTGTTATCTACCATGGATATATTTGGTTGATGTTTAGCCTGTTGTGCTTAACATGCCTTTATATGTACTCATACAGGACAATATTGAGAACAGTTGATGTTTTCTATCGAGGTTAGTTTCATCGCATTGCTTATATATACTCACTGTTCAGGATATCGGTAGCTGGTACCATATAGCCTGGGGGCTGATAAGGGATTAATCATCGAATCAGACATTTCACTGAATATATCTGTAACCCATTTATCAGTAGGTTAACTAGGGCCATATTTAATATATCTGAGGCTACATAGCAACATGCATTGTACTGAATGACTAAATATGCAATCCCAGGCTACATAGCAACAAGGAAGAGTGTTACCTTAATGTTCTGATGATGTCTAGATATACATGTAATAAGATCTTATATAATGGGATGGAGGGAGTGTTGTAGCTTCTAATATTAACTTGGTGCTTTTAGGTACATATGTCATTGCCAAAGATCCACACTTCGACCCTTTCTGCGTATAGGACAATGAGATATTCATGAACCAACATCAAGTAAGGAAACTGATAGAGATTGTTATTAAAATGGGTCAAAAGATGTCAATCGAACTATTTGTTTACACTTTATGCAAGACAACAATGAACAGCAGGATGGTAAGTAAGAACTCCGTAGCCTTCTTTTCACTGCCCGTAATAAGTTGTGTTAGATGACAATGTCTGAATCTTTTTTCCTTTGCAGTGGATCCTGAAGCAGTTTACTCAAGATTACCTCTCAAACTACATGATTGGCGGCCGACCATCACAAGGGGTTGGACTAGAGTCATGTGTGCCTTCTGCATCGAGGAGAGCACAATAGGGCCATTTCGCTTCACCTTGTTCATCAACCAGAATGTCTCCCGCCTCTTTCTTTATCATCTTTAATAGTACAAGTATACAACCCTAGTTCATCATTCTTTATTTGGTGCTTATGTAATTCTTGAACATATGTACCTGTGAATCGAATAATGCATTGGTTGTTTGAACCTGATGGATATGAATAAAGCTATAGCCTACTTTCAAATTCAAATCCGGTACAATTTTAAATAGCAGCAATTAAATTAGGGTGAAATTACGCTCTGCGGGTCATTACGGCACACACGGTCTATAAAGCGCAGCGTGTGTGATGTACATCATAATCCGACACGGTTCACGGAGAGGAAACGTGTGTAACCATGCACACAGTTGCCATTTGTAAAGCATGTGTGATGTCAGACAATATCACAAACAGTGGGGGAAAACTAAATGTGCGTGATTGTGGACCTATCGTACATGGTTTGCAATCATGAACTGTTTGTGATGTGCCGGGCATCGTAAACGTAGAGCCAGTTTGGTACGTGCCAGGAATGTCCGTGGACTGCGCCTGGTTTTAGGTAAAACCACAGAACTCCGACTTTGATGGTAATGCCAGCACACACGAGTAGCAAGGATGGAGCGTTTGGATATTTGAGATATCAAAAACAGTTTTACAGGGACAACTGTATGCATCAGGGCTCCCTATCCCCGACGGTTTCTGGGTCGTGTGGGAAGGACCCCCCCTATCGCACACACTCACTTGGCGACGGTTCAAAATGCTGTCGCGGAAAGGGGTTAAAAACCATTTGTATAGCACCTCGCTGTACCAGCGTTGGAGTCCCTCGAACGAGATGAACGATCCCTCGTACCACCCACAAACAGTCCCTCGAACTGAAGACCGAAAGCACGACCTCTCTACTTGGTTGCAAGCATGTAGCCTTCATGATCCGGTAGTGCTTCGCTGCCCAGAGCTAATCGTCGCTGAAGAATTAGAGGGAGGAGATTAGAACCACACGGGGCTTCTAATTATGAGGACAAGAGGATTAGCCAAGCTCTAATTAGTCAACTAGGACCAACTGGAACTAGAACTAGAAGAACTAGAGGAGGCTCCAAAACTTGTATGAACAATAGAGCAAAAAACCCTGGTATATATAGGTTTGAGGGGAGGGAGAGGACAGCCACCAAGGGGGAAGGAGTCCCCCTTGGTGCGCCAGCCTAGGGGAGGAGTTGGACTCCCTCCCCTAGTAGGATTCGCCCCCTCCCCCACAAGGAAAGGGGGGCGCCAACTCCACTTGGGCCTTTGTGGCCCAAGTTGCCTTCCACCTCTTGGCCTTTTTAGACCCGATGATATTTAAATTAAATATAAAATATTCTAAATACCTCTAGACCATTCTCTTATATATATATATATATTAATATCTCCGGAAACATTTTCCACCTATATATAATTTATCGGTATTACCCGATCCTCTCCGAAACCCTTCCGAAGACCCCGAAACACTTTCGGATCCTCTCAGAACTATTCCGAATATTCATGAAACAATTCCACAAATATATTCGCATGAATCTCGTCCTACTAACACTCATAAGATCGTGATTGCCTTAAGCTTGTGACCCCGTAGGTTCGGTAACTCATATACGTGAACGAAACCATTTGTTCAATGACCGACATCGGAACCGTGGACGTCCGTATAGATCCCTATGAGCACACGAATGATATTCGAGTGAACCTTTGGTTATCATGTGATGTTACCTTTGCTTCGCGATACTTCACAAAACTCGGGATGTATCGGTATCCTCCTGAGTCATCACCATGCTCATTATACCGAAATCCTCGTTACCGATTTTGTTCTTCTTTCTCGTTATTATGTTCCGGCATCCTCGTGACGAAGTCACGTGTGTCTGGCTAGACGATGATTGATGCCATCATACCGAGAGGGCCCTAAGAATACCTCTCCATCATCGTAGAAGCAAATCCCACTCTTGAGCTATCCGGTTACTTGTCCAAATTTCCGATGAACCTGTAAGTTGTCGTTATGATCACTGTGTTACAGGTGACGTTTGAGCAACCCCAGAGTCCACCAGACAGTAAGAAGTGACCACGATACTCTCATGGTCTAAGGATAAATATCACATGTTAACACTCCGTGTTATTATAATTGAATGCAGATGATATTAACTCAATTCATAACAAACAAGATTGGGTCGATTCAATATGATCATTTTTCCAACGTCATAATCTCAATGTTGTTTTAGGATCATCCTTACACTTAACGATATCCTAAGATCCAGAGAACGAGATCACCAGCAACACTTGAGCTAGTCATAGAGGCGAGACAAGGAAACTTTTATTTAATCATTTATCATTCCACACGTGCATATGAGTTTTCCACTGAATCACATATTCCAGGATTATAGCAGTTATAGCATAGAATATAAACTCTATAATTATGGATATGGAAATATAATAATACAAATATTATTGCCTCTAGGGCATATTTCCAACATCTACTACTATTACTCCACCAATCGACCGCTATCCAACATGCATCTATGGTATTAAGTCTATACCTAATATTAAAATAAGAAAGCTTTCATAGTTCTCCATAAGTCATCCGTTTATATCCGTTGATTTTGTGTTAACCATAGAGATTGATGGCTGAGATTTAAAAGTAGATCTATGTAACAATTTAGAAGAAAAAAAACTCTCATGGTACATGAAGGAAACCAAAAACAAAAGTATGAACATCTAACCTATCCTCTAATCTGATTTAGAAAAAAGTATCCTTTGATCTATGTCGGAAAAAAAATACGGAGACCCTGGGAAAAGGGAATCCCATGCATACCCACTTTGATCACTTTAATCGGGCAACATACATCCAGACAGAGATGAAGCGGATGAAGGCCATAAGATTGAGGTGTTGGCAAGCAAAACAGAACCCACCTCCGCCATGATCTTGAACCTAGCTTGATTCTCATCCATGCCAAGATGCACGTATTGCACATACTGTCCTACTCCTTAGTCCTTACCCACCATTTTGTTCAACCATGGTGATCACTGCTGGGCGAAGGACTACATCAAGCGTGCAGTGGCCAATCAAGCCACCGGACGGTGAGGAAATGCAGAGGGCATGTTTACCGGTGCCATGGACGAGTTAGAGAATAAAAGACCTGCATGGTCTCCACAAACTCCTCTGTCGTCGCCGCAACCAAGGCCATTCTGCTCATCGTGCGGTGCTACATAGCGCTCCTGTTATTCCTGCAATTTCGGCACTCGGACATGGCCACGATGACCTCGGTTGCTGCCGAGATAGGACGTGCCATCATGATTGAGCTGGTACGACGTGCCATCGAGCTGATGAGGAAGCCAGGAGCGCATGACAGTCGGATTCCATTGGATGCATCGGAGGGACGTCTGTAGCCGGATCAAAGCAGGTAGGAGGCCCTTTGCACACAGTTTGCTTAGATTTTTTTTCTGATCTATCCTCGCAGCCACATCCCCATCGTAGTCCTTGCACATATCCCACACCCAGCTGGTGCGCAACATGGTCGCGTGGCTCGACGCGGCCCACGTATCGCATCCTCATGGAGCGGCAGTAGTGGTGCCTCCAACGCAAGGAACACAACGGCATGGTCTTGGCCTCCGGACATGGACACACACGGGATTAGGACGGCGTGGACTCGACCTATTGGAACAAAGGTAGCCCCGGTGAGGGAGTCATGGACTAAGGGGTCCTCGGGGCGACGACCCATTGTACAAGGGCCGGACTGGTGGAGCCGTATAGTGACAGGAGATCTATGAAGCCGTGGTGTGCCCTCCAAGTCAAGAAGGCGCAGGATCCCTTTAAACCCTTATTGTAATCTATCTTCGGTAACCCTAACCCTACCGGTGTCTATATAAACCGAGGGTTTTTAGTCTTTAGGGCTAGAGCTACATTCATCACCTCATCGCCTTAGGGTTTAGCTCATACGGATCCCGAGGTAGATCTACTCTGTAAACCATATTATACATCCAATACAATCAAGCAGGACGTAGGGTATTACCTCATCGAGAGGGCCTGAACCTGGGTAAACACTGTGTTCGTCGTCCCTTGTTCCCCATCAATTCTAGATCCATAGCTCGGGACCCCCTACCCCGAGGTCTGCCGGTTTTGACACCGACATTGGTGCTTTCATTGAGAGTTCCACTGTAGGGTCGCCCAAAGGATCGATGGCTCGCCTGATCATAGGATAGGGCATCAGATCCGGGGACTTCTTCGTCCCCGGACAACTCTTCGTGTCTGGCAGCATCATGCCGCACGCAGACCCGACTGGTCGTCTAGGTCAGGTCGACGCCTTCGCCCCCGGATACCGGATTCGATTCGGTGGTCTGGAGTATGTTGCGGACGCACGGGGCGATCTGGTTTTCACCGTATTCACTTCCCTCTCCCGCACCCTCGCCACGCCCGCTTCGGAGTTCCTTTCCGATCCGATCGGCAGATCAGCCTCGACAGCTTCAAGCCAGGAGAGCTCCGCTTCAAGCAGGGGCCAAACTCCGCCTCCGTACGGACACATCATGACTGCAGAAGACCTATCCTCGACCTTCGAGGTAGAATCAGGAGGCAGAGGCCAAGAGTCAATCTCGGTCGAACCTTCCTTTCTCAATGCTCGCCTGGCCTTGAGCCCTTACGACAAAGTAGTAGCTAACGGCCAGGGGTCACCCCCAGCCCAAAGTAGCTCGATCTCGAACCCCGACGGGGAAGCCACAAGCAAGGACCAAAGACCGTCCTTGACCTCCAGTGACGGCCCGGATCCCCTCAAGGATCCGGCTCCGCACCCTGAGCTCAGCATGGCCAGCAGAAATCAAGGACCGTCCAGGGCATTGATCGTCTCACACGCTGTTACAACAGAATTCAGCTCGGAGCCCTCGAGCTCGGTGACCCTCGCAATGTTAAACGAGGCGTGATGTGTACTATGGAACCTTCTTCTTGTAGACTCGTGTTGGGCCTCCAAGCACAGAGTTTTGTAGGACAGTAGCAAATTTCCCTCAAGTGGATGACCTAAGGTTTATCAATCCGTGGGAGGGTAGGATGAAGATGGTCTCTCTCAAACAACCCTGCAACCAAATAACAAAGAGTCTCTTGTGTCCCCAACACACCCAATACAATGATAAATTGTATAGGTGCACTAGTTCGGCGAAGAGATGGTGATACAAGTGCAATATGGATGGTAGATATAGGTTTTTGTAATCTGAAAATATAAAAACAGCAAGGTAACTAGTAACAAAAGTGAGCAAAAACGGTATTGCAATGCTTCGAAACAAGGCCTAGGGTTCATACTTTCACTAGTGCAAGTTCTCTCAACAATGATAACATAACTGGATCATATAACAATCCCTCAACGTGCAACAAAGAGTCACTCCAAAGTCACTAATAGCGGAGAACAAACGAAGAGATTATTGTAGGGTACGAAACCACCTCAAAGTTATTCTTGCTGATCGATCTATTGCGCTATTCCTATAAGTGTCACAAACAGCCCTAGAGTTTGTACTAAAATAACACCTTAAGACACACATCAACCAAAACCCTAATGTCACCTAGATACTCCAATGTCACCACAAGTATCCGCGGGTTTGATTATACGATATGCATCACACAATCTCAGATTCATCTATTCAAACCAACACAAAGAACTTCAAAGAGTGCCCCAAAGTTTCTACCGGAGAGTCAAGACGAAAACGTGTGCCAACCCCTATGCATAAGTTCACAAGGTCACATAACCCGCAAGTTGATCACCAAAACATACATCAAGTGGATCACGTGAATATCCCATTGTCACCACAGATAAACACATGCAAGACATACATCAAGTGTTCTCAAATCCTTAAAGACTCAATCCGATAAGATAACTTCAAAGGGAAAACTCAATTCATTATGAGAAGGTAGAGGGGGAGAAACATCATATGATCCAACTATAATAACAAAGCTCGCGATACATCAAGATCATGCCAAATCAAGAACACGAGAGAGAGAGAGAGAGATCAAATACATAGCTACTGGTACATACCCTCAGCCCCGAGGGTGAACTACTCCCTCCTCGTCATGGAGACCGCCGGGATGATGAAGATGGCCACCGATGATGGTTTTCCCCCCGGCAGGGTGCTGGAACAGGCTCCCAATTGGTTTTTCGTGGCTACAGAGGCTTGCGGCGGTGGAACTCCCGATCTAGGTTTATTTTCGGGGGTTTCTATATTTATAGGAATTTTTGGCGTCGAGAACAAGTCAGGGGGGGTCCACGAGGAGCCCACAAGACCGGAGGGCGCGCCCTAGGGGGGGCGCCCTCCACCCTTGTGGAGGCCTTGTGGCTCTTCTGGCCCAACTCTTTTGCTTCGGGGGCTTCTTCTGGTCCATAAAAAATCTCCGTAAATTTTTAGCTCATTTGGACTCCGTTTGATATTCCTTTTCTGCGAAACTCAAAAACAAGGAAAAAAACAGAAACTGGCACTGGGCTCTAGGTTAATAGGTTAGTCCCAAAAATAATATAAAATAGCATATAAATGAATATAAAACATCCAAAACAGATAATATAATAGCATGGAACAATAAAAAATTATAGATACGTTGGAGACGTATCAAGCATCCCCAAGCTTAATTCCTGCTCGTCCTCGAGTAGGTAAATGATAAAAACAGAATTTTTGATGTGGAATGCTACCTAACATATTTATCCATGTATTTTTCTTTATTGTGGCATGAATGTTCAGATCCATAAGATTCAAAACAAAACTTTATTATTGACATAAAAATGATAATACTTCAAGCATACTAATAAAGCAATCATGTCTTCTCAAAATAGCATGGCCAAAGAAAGCTATCCCTACAAAATCATATAGTCTGGCTATGCTCCGTCTTCATCACACAAAATATTCAAATCATGCAACAACCCCGATGACAAGCCAAGCAATTGTTTCATACTTTTGGTTTTCTCAAACCTTTTCAACTTTCACGCAATACATGAGCGTGAGCCATGGACATAGCACTATAGGTGGAATAGAAGGTGGTTGTGGAGAAGACAAAAAGAGGGAGATAGTCTCACATCAACTAGGTGTATCAACGGGCTATGGAGATGCCCATCAATAGATATCAATGTGAGTGAGTAGGGATTGCCATGCAACAGATGCACTAGAGCTATAAGTTTATGAAAGCTCAAAAAGAAACTAAGTGGGTGTGCATCCAACTCGCTTGCTCACGAAGACCTAGGGCAATTTGAGGAAGCCCATCATTGGAATATACAAGCCAAGTTCTATAATGAAAAATTCCCACTAGTATATGAAAGTGACAACATAGGAAACTCTCTATCATGAAGATCATGGTGCTACTTTGAAGCACAAGTGTGGTAAAAGGATAGTAACATTGCCCCTTCTCTCTTTTCTCTCATTATTTTTTCCTTTTTTTTCTTTTTTCTCCTTTTTTTTCTTTTTTTGATTGGCTTTTTTTGCCTTTTTATTTTTCCTCACATGGGGCAATGCTCTAATAATGAAGATCATCACACTTTTATTTACTTACAACTCAAAAATTACAACTCGATACTAGAACAAAATATGACTCTATATGAATGCCTCCGACGGTGTACCGGGATGTGCAATGACTCAAGAGTGACATGTATGAAAATTATGAACGGTGGCTTTGCCACAAATACTATGTCAACTACATGATCATGCAAAGCAATATGACAATGATGAAGCGTGTCATAATAAACGAAACGGTGGAAAGTTGCATGGCAATATATCTCAGAATGGCTATGGAAATGCCATAATAGGTAGGTATGGTGGCTATTTTGAGGAAGGTATATGGTGGGTGTATGGTACCGGCGAAAGTTGCGCGGTACTAGAGAGGCTAGCAATGGTGGAAGGGTGAGAGTGCGTATAATCCATGGACTCAACATTAGTCATAAAGAACTCACATACTTATTGCAAAAATCTATTAGCTATCGAAGTAAAGTACTACGCGCATGCTCCTAGGGGGATAGATTGGTAGGAAAAGACCATCGCTCGTCCCCGACCGCCACTCATAAGGAAGACAATCAATAAATAAATCATGCTCCAACTTCGTTACATAACGGTTCACCATACGTGCATGCTACGGGAATCACAAACCTCAACACAAGTATTTCTACAATCCAAAATTACTCACTAGCATGACTCTAATATGACCATCCTCATATCTCAAAACAATCATAAGGAATCAAACTTCTCATAATATTCAATGCACTTTATATGAAAGTTTTTATTATATCCCTCTTGGATGCCCATCATATTAGGACTAAATTCATAACCTAAGCAAATTACCATGCTGTTTAGAGAGACTCTCAAAATAATATAAGTGAAGCATGAGAGTTCAACAATTTCTTCAAAATAAAACCACCGCCGTGCTCTAAAAAGATATAAGTGAAGTACTAGAGCAAATGACAAACTACTCCACAAGATATAAGTGAAGACCAATGAGTAGTCAAATAATTATGTAACTATGTGAAGACTCTCTAACATTTAAGAATTTCAGATCTTGGGATACTATTCAAACAGCAAGCAAAACAAAATAAAATAACTTTCTGAAAATAGCACACATCATGTGAAGAAGTAAAAACTTAGGCTCAACCGATACTAACCGATCATTGTTGAAGAAGAAAGGTGGGATGCCAACCGGGGCATCCCCAAGCTTAGATGCTTGAGAATTCTTGAAATATTAACTAGGGATGCCTTGGGCATCCCCAAGCTTGAGCTTTTGTGTCTCCTTAATTCCTTTTATATCACGGTTTCCCTAAATCTTAAAAACTTCATCCACACAAAACTCAACAAGAACTCGTGAGATAAGTTAGTATAAATCAAATGCAAAACCTTACCATTCTCTACTTTAGAAAATCACTAAAATTATTATTTAACATTGCATACTAAATGCCTCTGCATATTTAATACTCCTGTCCTCAAATAGAATCATTAAACAAGCAAACATAACAGCAATCTGTCAAAACAGGACAGTCTGTAAAGAGTGCAATTGTACTCATACTTTACTAACTCCAAAAATTCTGAACAATTAGCACACTGTATAAAATTTGTTTTTACTCATTGTGTTAAAATTTTAAGATTTTATCATGTTCTGACTTTCCAGAAGAATTCAGACAATGATAGAAAACTTTCTGTTTTCAAAACAGCAACATATAGACTTGCAAAATAAGCATGGTAAAGGCTAAAGTTGACACTTTTATTGAAATAAAAGATGAAAAACATTAATCTAAATAACATAAAGCAAATAATCATAAAATAAAATGACGCTCCAAGCAAAACACATATCATGTGACGAATAAAAATATAGCCCCAAGTAAGGTTACCGATAATGTTGGAGACGAAAGAGGGGATGCCTTCCGGGGCATCCCCAAGCTTAGGGTCTTGTCACTCTTTATTCTCCTCATATCGATATCTCACCCAAAACTTAAAAACTTCAATCACACAAAACTTAACGGAACTTTGTGAGATGGGTTAGTATGATAAAACAAATCATTCACTTTGGTACTGTCAAGACAAGATTCAAATTTGTTTCCACATTATTCCTACTGTACCCTATCATTTCTACAATTTATATTGAGCAATGTAAGCCATAGAAACTAGAAAACAAGCAAACATAAGCATTGAAAACAGAATCTGTCAAAAACAGAACAGTATGTAAAGATCTGAATTAAGGTCATACTTATGTAAATCCAAATATTCTGAAAAATTAGGACAACGTAGAAAATTTGTATAACAATAAACTGTAAAAATTTCAAAAGTTTTAAACGTTCCATTAAAATATAGGAATTTCTTCACTCGACACAAAAGTTTCTGTTTTTGCACAGAATCAAGTCAACCATCAACCACACTATCCCAAAGGCTTTACTTGGCACTTTATTGAAAAAAAAGCTATAAAACATGATTACTATAGTAGATTAATCATGTGAACACACAAAAACAGTAAGGGTAAATATTGGGTTGTCTCCCAACAAGCGCTTTTCTTTAATGCCTTTTAAGCTAGGCATGATGATTTCAATGATGCTCACATAAAAGATAAGAATTGAAACATAATGGGAGCATCATGAAGAATATGACTAGCAAATTTAAGTATAACCCACTTCCTATGCATAGGAATTTTGTGAGAAAACAATTTATGGGAGCAAGAATCAACCAGCATAGGAAGGTAAAGCAAGCAAAACTTCAAGATTTTCAACACATAGAGAGGAAACTTGATATTATTGCAATATGTAGAAGCATATGTTCCTCTCTCATAATAATTTTCAGTAGCATCATGACTGAATTCAACAATATAGCTATCACATAAAGCATTATTTTCATGATTCACATGCACAAAAAATTTATTACTCTCCACATAAGCAAATTCCTTCTCATTCATAATAGTGGGAGCAAACTCAACAAAATAACTATCATGGGATTGAAAATTAAAATCAAGATGACAAGTTTCATGGTTATCATTATTCTTTATAGAATACATGTCATCACAATAATCATCATAGATAGGAGGCATGCTTTCATCATAATAAATTTGCTCATCAAAACTTGGGGGACTAAAAATATCATCTTCATCAAACATAGCATCCCCAAGCTTGTAGCTTTTCATATCATTAGCATCATGGATATTCAAAGAATTCATACTAACAACATTGCAACCATGCTCATTATTCAAAAATTTAGTGCCAAACATTTTAGTGACTTCTTCTTCTAACACTTGAGCACAATTTTCCTTTCCATCATTTTCACGAAAGACATTAAAAATATGAAGCATATGAGGCAACCTCAATTCTATTTTTTTGTAGTTTTCTTTTATAGACTAAACTAGTGATAAAACAAGAAACTAAAAGATTCAATTGCAAGATCTAAAGATATACCTTCAAGCACTAACCTCCCCGGCAACGGCGCCAGAAAAGAGCTTGATGTCTACTACGCAACCTTCTTCTTGTAGACTCGTGTTGGGCCTCCAAGCACAGAGTTTTGTAGGACAGTAGCAAATTTCCCTCAAGTGGATGACCTAAGGTTTGTCAATCCGTGGGAGGCATAGGATGAAGATGATCTCTCTCAAACAACCCTGCAACCAAATAACAAAGAGTCTCTTGTGTCCCCAACACACCCAATACAATGATAAGTTGTATAGGTGCACTAGTTCGGCGAAGAGATGGTGATACAAGTGCAATATGGATGGTAGACATAGGTTTTTGTAATCTGAAAATATAAAAACAGCAAGGTAACAAGTAACAAAAGTGAGCGAAAACGGTATTGCAATGCTTCGAAACAAGGCCTAGGGTTCATACTTTCACTAGTGCAAGTTCTCTCAACAATGATAACATAATTGGATCATATAACAATCCCTCAACGTGCAACAAAGAGTCACTCCAAAGTCACTAATAGCGGAGAACAAATGAAGAGATTATTGTAGGGTACGAAACCACCTCAAAGTTATTCTTTCTGATTGATCTATTGGGCTATTCCTATAAGTGTCACAAACAGCCCTAGAGTTTGTACTAAAATAACACCTTAAGACACACATCAACCAAAACCCTAATGTCACCTAGATACTCCAATGTCACCACAAGTATCCGCGGGTTTGATTATACGATATGCATCACACAATCTCAGACGAAGCTGACGAGGGACAGAGAAGCTGACGAGGCCGAACACCCAACCGCCCCACTCTGCCGTTACGGCAAAGATCAAGTGCGGCCCACTTACGAGTACGACCTCCGCCATGACCTAGACGCTCGAGGAGGCCATACCAGGTCCATCTACGGACCTAGAGAACACCCGCCCGCTTACCGGGAAGGATACTACGATCGGCTAAACCGAAACGATAGAATCCGGGAGTAGCAGTAGATTCGGAGGGCCGAAGACCTCCGACGCGATGTAGCCCGAGTTCGGGGCACCGCACACCCCTTGTGCTTCACAGAGAGGGTAATGCAACACCAATTCCTGGATGGCTTCAAGCCTGTGAACATCGAATCATACGACGGAACCACAGATCCAGCCGTATGGATAGAGGATTTCCTCCTCCACATCCACATGGAGCGCGGAGATGACCTCCACGCCATTAAATATTTGCCGCTAAAGCTTAAAGGTCCAGATCGACACTGGTTGAACAACCTTCCTGAGGACTCCATAGGCTGCTGGGAAGAGCTCGAGGACGCTTTTTGAGCAAACTTTCAGGGCACCTACATCCGACCTCCGAATGCCGATGACCTAAATCGCATCACACAACAGCCCGGAGAATCTGCCCGACAATTTTGGAACCGGTTCCTGACCAAGAAAAACCAGATTGTCGATTGTCCGGATGCCAAAGCCTTGACCGCCTTCAAACATAGTGTCAAGGACGAATGGCTCGTAAGGCAGCTCGGCCAAGACAAACCAAGAACTATGGCAGCCCTTACTTCCCTCATGACCCGCTTTTGCGCGGGCAAAGACAGTTGGCTCGCTCGCCAAAACACCAACCCCGACACACCCGGTACCTCCAAGGTTCGGGACGGAAATGGAAAGCCCAGACGCAGCAAGAATAAACGTCGCCACAATGATGGCGAGGGCGAGGATATGGCAGTAAATGCCGGATTCCGAAACCAGAAGTCCGGACCCCGAAAGAAAGCCCCTAAAGGCAACAATGACGGCCCATCCAGACTAGACACAATTCTGGACATGCCTTGTCAGATCCATGACACATCAGAGAAGCCCGCCAACTACTCCAACCGAAATTGTTGGGTGATCAAACAGGCCGGCAAACTCACAGCCGAAGACTCGGGCAAAAGCCCACGAAGCGAGGACGATGATGAGCCCCGCAGGCCAAATAGTGGAGGCCAGAAACCCTTCCCTTCCGAGGTCAAGACGGTAAACATGATTTATGCAACCCATATACCGAAGAAGAAGAGGAAGTGAGCACTACGAGACATATACTCTGTCGAGCCAGTAGCGTCGAAGTTCAATCCATGGTTAGCTTGCCCGATCACGTTCGATCATAGGGACCATCCCACCAGCATACGCCATGGAGGGTCCGTGGCCCTAGTGCTAGACCCCATCATCGATGGATTCCACCTCACTAGAGTCCTAATGGTCGGAGGTAGCAGCCTCAATCTGATATACGAAGATACAGTGAGGAAAATGGGGATCGATCCATCAAGGATTAAACCCAGTAACACCACATTTAAGGGGGTCATTCCGGGAGTGGAGGCCCGCTGCACGGGCACCGTGACACTTGAAGTAGTGTTCGGATCTCCGGATAACTTCCGAAGAGAGGACTTGATCTTCGATATTGCACCTTTTCGCAGTGGCTATCACGCCCTCCTCGACCGAACAGTGTTCGCCAAATTCAATGCCGTTCCGCATTACGCGTACCTCAAGTTGAAGATGCCTGGTCCCTTGGGCGTCATAACTATGAACGGCAACACAAAACGCTCACTTCGAACCGAAGAGCACACTGCGGCCCTAGCGGCCGAAGACCACACCGGCCCATATAGGCTCGGATGCCTACCCGCCGTAAAAGCCCGCGACAATAGAAAACGGGTTCAAACCCGTTCCCCGTCATGGGAACCCGCATGCATTCACCGCGAATAGGGACGGGCGCCCCACGGCACGCCCACATTCTTCGCACTCTACGTGCCTCATTAGCACAAGTTCGCACTCAAAAAACCATGGGCAGCCGTGAGGCATATATCAACAAATCCAAAATATATGTTCGGTTAAACCAAGCTTCAAAACTACCTCGTCCTCAGACGACCCGAGGGCCAAATCCAGAAACCCCCAAGCATAAAGCCCCATCGGCAGGATCCTCACCCCTCAAGGTCACATCGAAGGTCCCAACCCCCACCTCCCAGAAGTAAAGGCGCAGACGTGCAGCAGGGCAAAGTGAATGCTTCAACTCACGCATCAAGGCCCTGCGTAAACCTTTATTCTGTAAAACTCTTCTATTTTTTATAATGCCTTGGCAGTTTGAATCGTACGGTTAGACGACTTAATGTTACGAGAAATAATAAAAGCGCCCTTTATGGTGTTCCGATATCCGCATTTTGCGATTCTTTCTATCCCCTTTCTGATTCTCCACTCGCTCTTCGAACAGCCCGGCATGAAAATATATTAACTAGTCAAGAGTTCGATTTATATATCAGCTCAATATTTTCAAGTTCGGCACCGCTTTCTGCTAGGTGTTCGATGTTCGGATATTGCATTATATGCATCTGTTCTGAACTATGTCTTGGGTCAATAGTTGGGTTGCCCGGCTCCTGTGCTTGCCTCTTATGTTCCGCATGTTCGGCTAAGAGGGCAAAGGGAGAACCCCTGCGATTGTACTTCTGGTTTGCCCGGTCAAGTACCTCAAGAGAAAAAAGCCAAAAACTGACCGTCATAGTAAGCGCGAATTGGTCCGCGATCCGATGACGAGGTTTGACTCTAAAAATCATTGGCGATTTCGCCGTGTCACACAAAGGGTTCTTCTTAACACAAACCATGTGATCCGAAAGGGCAGGTTTTGATCCCCAAGTACATCACAATACACTGGGGTCTAGTCCCTAGTCCCCACCTTCAAGCTCCTACGGCTAAGTGAAAGCAATAAAACCGAATAGCCCGATTGCCTGGTTTCGCTCCTGCACTACCGCCTCCGGGTGCCAAGACGTTGGCTAAGGGTAACAGTGCGGAGACGAAACACCCCTCATGATATTCACTTGGGGGCTGAAGCCAACGACTGGTAGCTTTCAGAATAAACATATGGCCGCACAGGAGTCAAAATTAAATCATGACAATATAAAACAAGTCAGGCAGATGCATTATAAAGCATGAGGTCCACTTAATACAAAGTTAATACAATCACTCAAGCACTACATCTTTTGAACACTGGTCCCCTATCGCCCGCGCGCCGGTCATCACCTGTGCAAAATACTGCTCAGGGTGGCGATACTCCTTCCCCTTGGACGGAGGACCAGTGGCCATCTCCATTGGATTAATCTTCGGCCAATGCACCATGGTCTTCGCAAATGCAAGCCTCGCCCCCTCAAGGCACGCTGACCGCTTTACGGCGTCAATCCGGAGCGACGCCTCCCGTAGCTTCTGCACAAGGCCGAAGTCGGTGTCCGGAATGGGCTCGGCCGGCCACAGGCTGACACAGAGGTCCTTCACGACCAGCTCCGACATCCGATGCATCTCCATCAGCTGCTTCATTTGGTCGCGTAGAGGGGGGGGGGGCGCTCGGAGTCCGAAAACTGTGACTAGAAGAGCCGCTAGGTGGAGTCCTCTTCAAGAGTGGCGTAGTGCTTCACCGCGGCCGCCACATTCTTCGGAAGCTCGGCAAAGATGCCTGCAGAGCGCCAGACCTGTGTCAGCAGGGCGAACCTGTTGCCTCCGAACACACTCTGCAGTAAGTATTTCTTACCATTTGCAATTTGCCCGACTTGGCGGAGCTCCTCCTGGACACCTCGCGATTCGGTCCTTGCCTCCTGGAGCTCCTTCTCCGCCTTGGATAGCTGGGAGAATCGCTCCTCCTGCTCCTTCTCAAGGGCCTCCAGCTTCTTGGCGGCATCCTAGAGCTCCACCTGGACTTCGGTCACCCGAGCCTCGTGCTGCTCGGCCGCAAGTTTGGCCTTCTCAAGCTCGGCTACCACCTTCTCAGGGGCCATTTTATTCGCGGTCGCCTCTGCCTCGGCTTTCTTCAAGGCCTCCCTCAAGCCCTCGACCTCGGCGGCGGTAGCTGCAGGGCCATCACGATAAAGGATTAGTATGCAGTCCGGATAGTCAATATCTGGCATCAAGCAAATACACATCTCGTTATAGGGCCTACCTTGCACCTCGTCAAGACGTTTGTTGACAAGGTCAACCTCTTTATCGGAAAGCTTGAGCTTCCGATCCATCTCCTCTAGTGCCATGGCATTTGCAGCCGCGGCCATGGAAGATGCCTGCATTAGCAAAAGAAATGTCGAGATTATTAATCGGCCTACTGAATTTGATCCTCTGCAGGCTTCTCCAAAGTTCCTGCAGAGTCCTAGGGGCTGCTACGTACACGGCCTACCCAAACTAAAAATTACAACCGCTCTATGAGAAAGGAACATTACTCGATTTACCTCAAAGCCTGTAAGAAGGCCTTGGACAACATCGTTCAGTCCGGACTGGACGGACCGAACACCTTGCATGACCGCACTCATAAGAGTGCGGTGCCCGTCAATGATGACGGAGTTGTTCACCAACTCCTCCAGCGCATCTGGCCAGCCAGCTGCCACCCGTGTGGAGGTGTTCGGCGCTGCCGTTGGCTCCCGACCCCTTCGCTACCGGAAGGGGGAGCCTGTGCCGTCGAGAACCTTGGGGGCTCAGGAGCAAGCGGCTGAGGGGGTCCGGATGGTCCAGACTCCCTCTCTGTGTTAGCCAGGAGGGAAGCATCCCCCTGGTCTTCAATGACCGAGCCATCGGCCTCGGCCATGGTAGCATCGACCTCCTCCCTCGTGTTCGGAGGAGGGGTCTTCCGTGACACCACCTCCCCAACTTCTTTGGGGATTGGAGGGGATGCCGAGCATGAGCCACTGTCCGCCAGTTCGGCGGGCAGAGACATCCCCGAAGAGGTCTCCTCGGCGGGGTGGCCACATGGAGGGCTGCACCATTAGAAAAACAATCAATCTATGTTCTATCAGGGACTACTGAAAGCATAAAGCAATTGAAAATGTCGCGGTGTGTACCTGGCCGCTGGGGGCTTGACCCTGGGTTCCTTCTCTGGAACCTGCTCAGACGCTTCAGACTCCTTGTCGGAGTCCAAACTCTCAGACAGAACTAGCTTGGGCCGGCACTGCCTCTTTCGGGCTTGAGGAGGTTGAACCTCCTCGATATTGCTGGACGCCACCCTGTTCTTCAAGTGCAAGGAGGCGCTGTCCTCCTCGTCCTCATCCCCCTCCTGCACGGATGAGGCTGCAGCGTCTTCGGACCAGTTGCCTGGATGAGCCCTGCGGCGGAGGCCCTCCCTGGCCTCCGGTACTTCTTTCTTCTTGCCCTTCTTGGTGGGCGCCTTATAGGGCACTACGACCAACAGCTTTTCCAGCTTCTCGGATCGGGGCTCTTCCGGCAGTGGCGCCGGGCCGCTGATCTTCTTGGCCTTGGCAAGCCAGCCCTGCAAAATCCGCATAACCAGGTCACGCCGAACCAAACGCAATATGAATATCCAAACACTCCTCGAAGAAGAGCGCCACTCACCTCCTTTGGGGGGTTCATGGCGTCGAGGCCGATGTCCTTCCCCTCGACCGGCCACTCGTTCTGGGGCTGGAATAGTTGGCCCCATGTTTTGTCAGGAGTCATGCCATAGAGGTGTCGCACGGTGGCCGGATCCTTGGGCTCATGTTCCCACATAGGCTTGGCCCTTTCCTGGCAAGGGAGGAGCCGGCGATGGAGCATGATCCGAACCACGTCGACCAGCTTCGCGCCGGTCTCTATTATGCTATCGACGCACTTCTGCAACGCCTTCGTGTGAGCGACAAATCCCCAGTCCGGGCTCTTGGTGGCCCATGATGCCAATCTTGTAGGGGGTCCGGACCTGAATGTGGGGGTCGCTCCCCAGGCAGCCTCCCTCGGCTCGGTGATGTAAAACCACTCCTTTTGCCACATTCGGACGGTGTCGACGAAGTGGCCGTCCGGCCACTGGACCCACGTTAGTTTACTAATCATGGCCCCTCCACACCCCGCATGCTCGCCGCCAACCACCTTGGGCTTGACATTGAACACCTTCAGCCATAAACCGAAGTGTGGCTGAACTCGAAGGAGCGCTTCGCAGAAGACGATGAAGGTCAAGATGTGGAGGAGGGAATTGGGGGCTAGATCGTGAAAATCTAGCCCGTAGAAGAACATCAGCCCCCGCACAAAGGGGTGCAGGGGAAATCCTAGCCCCATAAGGAAATGGGGAAGAAACACGACCCTCTCGCCCGGCTGGGGCATGGGGATGATCTGGCCCTCTTCGGGGGCCCGATGAGCAATGTCGGCCGACAAATATCTGGCCTACTTCAGCCGCACAATGTCGTCATCGGTGACGAAGGAGGCTTACCACTTCCCGTTGGCGCCCGAGCTTGCCATGGTTGAAGGAGACGGGACAGGGTTTGCTGTGGAAGCAGAGGAAAGGGGCGCTGGAGCTCTGAGGATCTGCGTGAGCGGGAGGTGGAAGAAGGCGTGGGTTGCTGACTGCGATAGCTCTCCCTTTATAGACTATTGACAGGCCTGGGATTCCTTTTTCCACGCCATTGGCTTCTCCACTTCCCGATATGCCCGTGACGTTATGTGCGGGGAGGGGAATCGAAATCATTAACCATATCCCCCGAAAAGCGGGACATGATCTCCACCTTGAGGGGACGTGCCAAACATGGCGTCGGCCTCGAGCTGCGCTTCGAGAAATAGTAACTGCTCGGCGCTATGGCTGGAGGTGACTCTTCGTTGGAGGAGAAAAAATTGTCAGATGAAGACACCATTTACACCTGAACGGGTTTTTTATTGCCTTCGATTTTAAGTAAAACTGTCGTTTCAGATTCCGGACATCACTTGGTTCCGAACATGGGTGAAACATACTGAAGAACTCGCCTCGCAAGCCGAATACTAGTCGGATGAGTTGATGCCGGATACAAGTCTTGGCGTTGGACGCAAGTTCGGGGGTTACTGAGGGAGTCATGGACTAAGGGGTCCTCGGGGCGACGACCCATTGTACGTGGGCCGGACTGGTAGAGCCGTATAGTGACAGGAGATCTATGAAGCCGTGGTGTGCCCTCCAAGTCAAGAAGGTGCAAGATCCCTTTAAACCCTTCTTGTAATCTATCTTCGGTAACCCTAACCCTACCGGTGTCTATATAAACCGAGGGTTTTTAGTCTTTAGGGCTAGAGCTACATTCATTGCCTCATCGCCTTAGGGTTTAGCTCATACAGATCTCGAGGTAGATCTACTCTGTAAACCATATTATACATCTAATACAATCAAGCATGACGTAGGGTATTACCTCTTCGAGAGGGCCCGAACCTGGGTAAACACTGTGTTCGTCATCCCTTGTTCCCCATCGATCCTAGATCCACTGCTCGGGACCCCCTACCCCGAGGTCTGCCAGTTTTGACACCGACACCCGGCGACCCCCACCGTGCAGCATACAGGTACTCCTGGCTAGCCATGACGGCATTTAATTTTCAAGAATTTAGACAACAGACCATAACCAGTCTATAGATTCCGGTCCTGCCCGCCCAACCCGACGCAGCTCAATCCCAGAGAGCCAAGACATTTCTTGTTGATCTAAACTAGCAGGAGGACTGTGCCGATATGGCGAACCTGAATACCGGGCTAACACCTCTCAAAGACCCTCCCATCCATCAAATCGTCAAGTTCTCCATGAATTCATGTGAGATTTGTGCCCTGTCACACACAATGAGCATCTTGCCAATTCATCGGTATGTTATGTTTGGCATCAATTTTCCAATCAAGTACTAATACTTGTCAAAACTAAGCTTGGTATTGCGTCCGGCGCTCCTAATCTCTCCGGAATCATTGTCAAAAGTAGGAGAGCAATTAGGTTCGTCGAAACATCAATTATCTCTTTGTCCAAATAACTGGATCATGTCTTTCAGAATCCTAAGCATGCACTTGATTTAATACAGCGATCAGGTTTGCCGAGAATCAATTTTCTCTTTGTATAAATAACTGTGAATAATGTTTTTCCTTGGATTCGGAAGCATGCATGGTTAAAAATGAAAATCTGAATCATGCACTTTACTTCACAGAAATTATTGCTCGCCACCTACATTTTAAGTGCATGTATAAAATTTAGCATCAACACACTGGACGTCATGGAGGCCACGGTGCAACAAAAAAAAAATCTGCAATGCATGTGTTTTATAGCCATCTTTGGAAGGACAAAGTTTCAAAGTAAATTACCGTGGCATGAGACGTTGCTATCTGATTAAGCTTAGCAAATGTTATTTAATTGACCTGATATAACTAGGTAATCTTCTTTGCGAATTCTTCAAAAAAAAAAGAACCGTTTTGGTGTGGTGCGTGCAAATCGGTTTATTATGTTTCCTTCTGTATCAAAAAAAAGAAAATTGAGTTGCACTTTAAGCTTTGTAGGTCTGACGTGCAAGCAAGGTTAGAAGAAATTTCGTAATCACTAACGGGCATTTGGCGACTTACTAATTTAACTTTAATTTCTTATTTGTGTACATACATGTACGATCCTCATGATTTAGGCTCTCAATAATATATCAATTGATGAACATCATGGCTACTTACACTTGGCAAATTAACTTTGAAGGTAATTTAGATATTTAAATTAACCAATTCTTTACGACGACAATGAACATGTCGTTTATGAGCTGTGCTATGTGAATATAGCTTTCTTTTCTTTTCTTTCTGATCAAGGATGCACATGTCTGTGTGGCGGAAAATATAATGTAATCGATATCAACAGAAATCCAATGCATCTGTGGTCAGTTGTTCCATGCTTTCCTGATTGAAGTGTAGCATTTCGTACATGCACCTTTTTTTAAGATTGTCGATAAAATGCATTACATGACTGATGCTCCTAGCAATGTGTCAGTGATAGAGGAATAGAGAGAGAAAATATCTCAGTGACAAAGGAAGAGAGAGAAAATATCACAGTGATGCAGCAAAATATGATCTCATGAACCATTGGGCTAGGGAAGTGTGGCTTTTTTTCTTCCGGTGCAACACATGGGCATGTTTCCTAGTTCATGACAAATGGAGTAATGCCTTAAGCAAGATGACATGATGTAGACAAAGTAAATTCAAGCAATATGAATAAACCCCATCATTTTACCCTTAATGGAAACAATACAAATATATGCCTCGCTAACCCTTCTGTCACTGGCTGAGGACACCGCAAGATTGAACCTATCACAAAGCACCTCTCCCATTGAAGATAATTCAATCTAGTTGGCCAAACCAAACGGATAGATTGGAGAGAAATACAAAGCTATAATAATCATGCATAATAAAGTTCAAAAAATACTCAATTACTTTCAATGAATAATCTAATCATAAACCCACAATTCATCGAATCCCAACAAACACACCGCAAAAGAAGATTACATCGGATAGAACTCCAAGAAGGTCAAGGAGAACATGGTATTGAAGATCAAAGAGAGAGAAGAAGCCATCCAACTACTAGATATGGACCCATAGGTCGGTGGTGAAGTACTCATGTATCATCAGTAGGGCAACAAGGTTGATGTAGAGGCCCTCCGTGATTGATTCCCCCTTCGGCGGAGTATCAGAAAAGGCCTCCAGATGGGATCACGGAAGAACAGAGGATTGCGGTGGCGGAAAAAGTGTTTCGGGTGTCTATCTGTTGGTTTGGGAATTTTTCAGAATTTATAGATGTGGAATTAGGTCAAACGGAGTTGCTTGGGAGTCACGAGCTCAGGGGGCACGCCCTGTGAGCTTGTGGCTCTCCCGTAAGGCTTCTGGCCTCCTCCCGAACCTTCTAGGGTCTCTTCTGGTAAAAAAAATCACCGTAAAGTTTCATCGTGTCTGGCCTCCTCCCGAACCTTCCAGGGTCTCTTCTGTTCCACTTTCAAGCTATCTGGTTACTTGTCAAACTTTCCGGTGAACCTGTAAGTTGTCGTTATGATCACCTTGTTATAGATGACGTTTGAGCAACCCCAAAGCCTGCCGTCTGGTAGGAAGTGACCGAGACTAAACTGATTTAGTACATTTGTCAATATGTATTTTGTCTAAGCCTTATTAGACACTACTATCTCCATAGATTATTATGTCTATTACAAGGACTATATTGCCTAAGTATTTTACTGAAAAACTATTTTCAATAAAGTCTTAATCCACATCAAGAAATTTATATAATTTCCAATTAACAATGTGCCATGCACACACAATGTTTAGAAATATTATCATGCTCCCACTTACTTTCTTGTAAATACAAGCCTCTGTTTCCATCGATGAAATCTTATTTGATCAATTCATCAAAACAAAGATTCCAACTCCACTAATCTTACTTCAGATCATTACTAGATCTCTTGAAGTTTGCACATTTACTAGCATCCTCTGGATAGAGAAAATTACCTTGGACTGTATCAAATATACATCCTTGGTTCTATTTCCATCTCATGAGAATCATTTTCACATCCATCTATTATATCTCATAACTTGAAGTATTTAGTAACTGCTAGTTTAATCCGAACTGACTTTAAGTATTATTATGATGAGACAATCTCGTCATAATCAACTCCTTGATCTTGTCATAAACTATTTGCAACAAGTCAAGCATTATAAAACATTTTTATCTTTGTCAATTTATAGATCCATCACTACACTTTAGACTTTAAGTCTTTCAGAGGGTCTATCAAGTTCTAAACTTGAATTATGTGTATGGATACTATCTCGGATTATTTTGGCGTATAGCCAATTCCGGAGTCAGGGCTGATACGTCCATTTTGCATCATGTTTTGCCTACTGTTATTTATAGTGTTTTTAATCAATATAACACTTTGTGGAGCAATTCTAATGCCCTTTCTCTCTTAATATACAAGATTTACATGAAGAGGGAGATTGCCGGCAGCTGGAATTCTGGACCTGAAAAAGCTATGTCAGAGATACCTATATATTCTGCACATCTCCAAATGAGCTGAAATTTCACGGAGATTTATTTTGGAATAAATAAAAAATATTGGAGAAAAGAAGTACCAGAGGGGGCCACCCAGGTGCCCATGAGGCACCAGGACGTGCCCGCCCCCCCAGGGCGCGCCCTGGTGGCTCGTGGGGCCCCTGGCCAGCCTCCGGTGCCTATCTTCTGGTATATAAGCCCATTTGCCCTAGAAAAATAAGGAGAAGACTTTTGGGACGGAGTACCACCGTCTCAAGGCGGCACTTGGGCAGGAGCACTTTTGCTCTCGGCGGAGCGATTCAGCCGGAAATACTTCCCTCCGGGAGGGGGAAATCGAAGCCATCGTTATCACCAACAACCCTCTCATCATGGGAGGACCAATCTTCATCAACATCTTCACCATCACCATCTCATCTCAAACCCTAGTTCATCTCTTGTATTCAATCTTTGTATCAAAACCTCAGATTGGTACCTATGGGTTGCTAGTAGTTTTGATTACATCTTGTAGTTGATGCTAGCTGGTTTATTTGGTGGAAGATTATATGTTCAGATCCATGATACGTCTCCAATGTATCTATAATTTTCGCTTTTTCCATGTTGTTATATTATCATTCTTGGATGTTTTACAATCATTTTATAGCAACTTTATATCATTTTTTGGGACTAACCTATTGGCATAGTGTCCAGTGCCAGCTGCTATTTTTTGCTTGTTTTTTACTTCACAGAATATCAGTACCAAACGGAGTCCAAACGCAGTGAAACTTTTTGGAGAATTTTTATGGACCAGAAGGAAACACTTGGGCCAAAGAAGTACCAGAGGGGTGCCCCGAGGGGGGCACAACCCACCTGGGCGCCCAGGCGCGCCCCGGTGAGTTGTGCCCACCTCGGTGGCCACCCGCACCGCCTCTTCGCCCTATAAATACCCAAATATTCCAAAAACCCTAGGGGAGTCGACGAAACACAATTCCAGCCGCCGCAAGTTCCAGAACCACGAGATCCAATCTAGACACCATCACAGATGGGTTCATCATCCTCATTGGTGCCTCTCCGATGATGCGTTAGTAGTTCATTGTAGACCTACGGGTCCGTAGGCAGTAGCTAGATGGCTTCTTCTCTCTTTTTGATTCTCAATACAATGGTCTCTTGGAGATCTATTTGATGTAACTCTTTTTGCGGTGTGTTTGTTGGGATCCGATGAACTTTGAGTTTATGATCAGATCTATATCCATGAAAGTTATTTGAGTTCTTTGATCTCTTTTATGCATGATTACTTATAGCCTCGTATTTCTTCTTCGAATCTTTGGTTTACTTAGGCAACCTAGATCGATTTTTCTTGCCATGGGAAGAGGTGCTTTGTGATGGGTTCGATTGTGCGGTGTTCTTTCCCAGTGACAGAAGGGGCAGCAAGACACGCATGTATCGTTGTTATTAAGGATAACAAGATGGGGGCTATTCCTACATGAATATATCTCGCCTACATCATGTCATCGTTCTTATTGCATTACTCCGTTTCTCCATGAACTTAATACACTAGATGTATGCTAGATAGCGGTCGATGTGTGGAGTAATAGTAGTAGATGCCGGCAGGAGTCGGTCTACTAATCTTGTACATGATGCCTATATAATGATCATTGCCTGGATATCGTCTTAATTATTTGATGTTCTATCAATTGCCGAACAGTATTTTGTTTACCACCGTATGCTATTTTCTTGAGAGAAGCCACTAGTGAAATCTACGGCCCCCGGGTCTATTCTTTATCATATTTGCTTCAAGATCTATTTTTATTCGCTTTTATTTTCAGATCTATTATTCCAAAAACCCAAAAATACCTTGCTGCACTTTTTTGCTATTTATTTTATTTCGCATTTTATTGAGATCTATTTATCCAATCTATCACAATTTTTATCCCATCAACGTGCAAATTTCTGGCACCGTTACCCGTAGAGGGATTGACAACCCCTCCTAATCGTCGGGTTGCAAGTATTTGTTATTTGTGTGTAGGTACCATTTACATAGTGTTGCTTGGTTCTTCTACTGGATTGATACCTTGGTTTCATAACTGAGGAAAATACCTACCGTAGTTGTGCTCCATCATCCCTTCCTCTTTGGGGAAATACCGACGTAGTTCAAGCGACATCAAAAGGAATTTCTGGCGCCGTTGCTGGGGAGACATCATCAACATGTATCAGATTCCTAATCACAAATCTCATCTCCTTGAAATTTACATTATTTGCCATTTGCCTCTTGTTTTCATCTCCCCCACTTCACAAAAAAATTCCTTTTTATTCGCCTTCTTTTCGTTTGCCTTTTTCTTGTTTGATCTTTTGTTTGCTTGTGTTGCCATGTGCCTTCTATATGCTCGGATCTTCGCTTGCTAAAAATCTATTGATATGGATCCCCATCCATTTGCTAATCTTTTTAAAAGATCCAATCATGATGAACCAATTGCTAGTGAGTTGAGTGCACTAGATTATCTTTATGAAGTTTTGCTTGAGATTCGTGAATCTGAAAATTGTGATGAAGAAATTTATGAAGTGATTCATGATAGCTCCTTGAATGAAAAGCATGATTGCAATGATTTTACTATAAATTATATTAATATCAATTGTGCTAATAATATGCAAAACCCCAAGCTTGGGGATGCTAATTTTGCTATGTCCACTACTTATTGTAATGATCATGATTGGGGTGATTCTTCTTATTATCTTGAAAATTTATTTAAGCCTCATGATGAATATGATATTGATAATAATGTTTACAATAATATTGAAAGTGGGTTTGGAAGAGCGTCAAATTTAGGTAAAAATAATCCCACATATTTGGAGAGTGTTCAATCGTATATTTTTTTTGATGAAAGTGGGTTTGGAGAGGTCATGACTTTAGTTGATGATAATCCCACTATTTTGGAAGAGTGTCAACTTTGCATGCATGTGGATCATGAAGAGAGAATTTTATATGATAGCTATATTGTTCAATTTGAATATTGTGACGCCCCCGGCTTAATCGTGCACTAACCATACACGCAAATGCACACGATCAAGCCTAAGGACTCACTTGAAGATATCACAACACAACTCTAAAACATAAATAAAGTCATACAAGCTTTATATTACAAGCCAGGGGCCTCGAGGGCTCGAATACATAAGCTCGCTTTCAAGCATCAGCGGAAGCATCAGATATCTGAGTACAGATATAAAAGATAAAACAGATAAGCCTTTAAAAGGCGGGGCAAAAGAAAACACTACGATCGAAAAGGCGCAGGCCTCCTGCCTGGGACCCTCCGATCCTACTCCTGGTCATCGGCAAGCTCATAGTAGTAGCCACCCTCGGGGTGGTAGTAGTAGTCGTCGGCGGGGGCAGCTGACTCCGGGGCTCCGTCATCTAGTTGCATCAAATGGATATGGGGAAAAAAAGGAAGCAAAGCAACCGTGAGTACTCATCCGAAGTACTCAGCAAGCAAGGATCTACACTACATATGCAACATTATCAAAGAAAGGCTGTATATGTGGACTGGGCTGCAGAAATGCCAGAATAAAGGGAAGGCCTAGTCCTATCGAAGACTAGCATCTTCATCGGTCTTGCAGCATTAGAAGAATGTAGATTAGTATAGTATAAAGTAGTAGTAGTATTAAGTATCAACCTCGCCCAGAGATCCTTCCTCGACTCCCTGCGAGAAAGCGATCCCAGAGCCCTAGTATCCATTTCTCATCACAAGTATCCAGTTCTAGTTGTATCGATCGGGATACAACTTCGAGTGTCCGTTACCGAGGATCCGGCTATGCATAGATTAGTTCTTCCCTGCAGGGGTGCACCAACCTACCCACCATGCTCGATTAACTCCGACCGGACACACTTTTCTGGGTCATGCTTGGCCTCAGCCAAATGACACACCGCAGCCCTACCTAGAGCTCAGCAGAGAGGTCCCCGTCGGTCTATATCCTAAGCGCTCAGGGGTCTTGGGCCATCGCCCTGTGCACTCCGGGTCGTTGCGCGTAGGGCGGGTCCAGGCTCCACCACTACAGGATGGTGCCGGCCCAGCCGTGCCGCCATGCTGAACTGGACGTCTGACAGAGCTTTCGGCTGATGCATACGATGCAGAGTGCCCATAACTTTTCCCGCGTGATGGTTAGTGCTATCGGGCCAGAGGCCCACTCAGATCAAATATCCAAATCGTTAGCGTGTTGGTAGCGTGCGGTAACGAGCAGAGACTCACGATCGATGTGACCCCGTCGCCCCATCTCGAGGACTTGCGGTAAGGGCTAAGAATGCCCGGCCACGCCTCGTATTTAACTCTTGGGTATCCTCCAGGGCAACCCGACTTCCCATCACTCGCGGGTACCCCTCAGGGCCGACCCGATGTCACCATGGTTCTATGTTAAGTCAAAGTAACCGTGTGTCCAAACACCAGGGGGAAAACTGAGGAATCACCCTTGACTGATTCCACCTGATGTAGTCGTCAAGGTGAACTTAGGGGGAATCACCCTCGAGGTTCACACTTGAGGTGTTGCACGACGGCGTCATTTTCGGAAGTGGTGAAGAAGGAATCACCCTCGATGACCACGACCAAATAGCTACTCTACAGAGTTAACATCAGAAGTGCTACACGAGGTATCACCCTCGGCACTCGATAGTAACGCTGCAGTGTCGTACAACTAGGGGGGGTGATGTGCGGTGCTGGGGCCTGGTTGTCGATCATGTTGATCGAGTCATCTGATAATCCAGCAGGGTAACTTGGGACAAAGTGGGGGTCTCTGGTAGGTCTCTAACCAGCCTATACTAAGCAGTTTAGGATAAGCAGGTAGGTATCAACATCAGTTACAAAAACAGACTATGCATCAGAAATAGGATAAACAGTAGCAGCAACAATTTCTAATGCAAGCATAAGAGAGAAAGAATAGGCGATATCGGCATGTTCAAAGGGGGGGGGGGGTGCTTGCCTGGAAGCTCTGCGGCAAGAGAAGGGTCGTCAACAGTGTAGTCGGACTCCGGAGTTGCGTCGGCCTTGGGGACTACGTCGGTGTCGGGGTCTACCGAGAGAGAAGAGGGGGAGGAAACAAATAAATACACAACAAACATATACAACACAGAGCATGCTATGCTAACGTGCAGTGCAGGGTTGCCTAAAATCATGTCTAAACCATTTTAGTTATTATAGGATTAGAGTTGGAATTATTAGCTGGTATGTATGCACTATTCATCTACCGAAAACAGGCTAAAAGTTGCGGGTTCACCTTCGTAGAGGGTCCCGACACGGAAACAGATGGCACGGTTGGGTTCGTCTCGTCGTTCTGAGCAACTTTCATATATAAAACTTTTTCATCCGAGCTACGGTTTATTCTTTATGAATTTCTAAAGTTTTAGCAATATTCAAGAAGTTCTGAAATTATTATATTTAATTAATCCGAATTGACCGAGTCAAATTGACTGGTCAAAGTGAACAGTGACAGGGGTCCCACATGTCAGAATTTTGTTAAATTTCTAAAATAATTTATTTAATCTAATTGAAGGGGACCCAGATGTCATTTGTTATTATACTAATTTAGCACTAAACTAATCCTACTCTAATTAACCCACACAACTCATGCACACACACAGGCACACCCGGCCATGGCCTTGCCATGGCCAGCCGCATGCAGCAGCATGGTTGCGCAGCAGCATAGCAACGCAGCAGCAGGGTTGAGCGGCAGCAGCTGCGGCTAAGTAGCGGCAGCAGCAAGCAAAGTAGCAGTGCAGCGGCCTGAGCAGCAGCAGGAGCTAGCAGCCGTATGCAGCAACAGCAGCAGAACACAGCACAGCACGCGAGCGGCCGAGCGGCGGTGGGCGCGCGCGCGTGGCCAGGATGGGCGCGGTCCTAGCCAGAGGCAGGCGGCCAAGCGCGGGCGCACGCGCATGACGGCGAGGGCGGGGGCGCGCAGTGCGCGGCCAAGGCACGACCACAGGCGACAGGGGCGAGCGTGGGGAGCACGGGATGCGGGCGCGGCGAGTGCGGCGCCAGGGCGAGGTAGGGGCGTGGCCCAAACGTGCGGCAGCAGCAAGTGGGCGTGGCCATGGGCAGGAGCACCACGTACGCGTACGCGGGAGCTCGGACAAGCTCGGGGACGGCGGGTACGGCGACGAAATCAAGAGGGGGAGAGGGGGTTTTGGAAGAGGAGCTCACAGCGAGCTCGGGTGCGCAGAGGAGGAAGCCGGGGGTGGACCGAAGCGGTGGGAATCAACGACGGCGGCTAGCGATGTACGCGACGAAGAAGACGACGATGATGAGCGTACGAGCCGCCCCGGCTTGAGCTGATGCCCGGGACTGACGAAGCCGACGACCGCGGTCCTCCTAGACGTCCTCCTGCGCGAAGGCGACGACGGTGGCCGCGATGGTGACGATGGCACGATGATGGTAGCTTCGGGTGTGTGCGGGGGAGCGAGCAATGGCGCGAGGGGGGAAGTAGTGGCGGCTAGGGTTTGACCGGGGGAGAGAGGAGGGTCTTGGGGTGCCCTTGTAGCCATCGTGGAGGCGGGGGATGGCCGCCATGCACGACATGGCCGGCGGATGGGCGCCACGATCCCCTGTCTCCGTGTAGCAGGGTGAAGGAGAGGGGAGGTGTGCTGGGCCGGCCATTTGGCTAGTTGGGCCAAAGTGCCAAGTAGAATAGGCCCTTCTCTTTTTATTTATATTTTATTTACTGTTTTCAATTTTAGCTACTATTTTCTATTTAATTGTAAGACTAAATGAGTTTTGTTAGATATGAGACTTGTCACATAAATCAAGCACATTATTTATAGGAGTCACAAAAAGTTTGAGGCCAAAAGGAGTTGTCTAACCATTTTTAGAAATTGAAAAGGCCAATTTTAAATGCTGCTGGACCACTAAATAATTTCCAGGGGCACTTTGAGAATCCAAAGAAGGTTGGTTTCAACATGACAAATATTTATGAATTATTTGCCATATGATGAACTATTTTGATTGCATGACAGGAAAAATTAAATATTTAACATGCAATTTGAATTTGGCTTTGATTATTGGACAAGTGGCAGAGTGGCATGGTGATCATGATGACATGGCCACTATTAAGGAGAGATTACTGTAGGGTGATAGTGGGGATGTTACAAATATGAGGCCACATGTAATTATTGCGTGAGAGGAAAATATGGTTGTAGAAATTTTCATATTACTAAATTACCTCTCGTTATGTTGAGATTGCTATTGTTTCTTTCTTCTTCCTTGCATATGCTATATATTTCTTGTCTTGATAATTTGCTTGCTTATAAAATCCCTATACATCGGAAGTTTGTTAGACTTAAATGTGTTTGTCACATTGATTATGATGCTCTCTTTGTGTTTCAATTCTTGTCTTTCATGCGAGCATCATCAAAATTATCAATGCCTAGCTAGGGGCATAAAACGATAGCGCTTGTTGGGAGGCAACCCAACGAATAAAATCTATTTTTGCCTTTTTCTTTCTGTTCTTGAGTGTTTGCACAATTATGCCTCTGTTATGATTGTGTTTTTTATGTTTTAATTAGTGTTTGTGCCAAGTAAAGTCTTTGGGATAGCTTTGGTGATAGTTGATTTGATCCTGTTGAAAAAAATAGAAACTTTTGTGTACAGTAAAATAATCGTCTAAATTCACAGAAGCGACAAAAAATTCTGATTTTTTTTACAAAAGATTGATATACAAATTTCCTCTGTGGACCTAATTTTTAAGAATTTTTGGAGTTACATAAGTATGAGAACAATTCGTATCTTTACAGACTGTTCTGTTTTCGACAAATTCTGTTTTCTTTGCATTGTGTGCTTATTTTGATGAATCTATGGATTGTATCGGGGGGGTATAAGCCTTGTTAAAGTTATAATACAGTATATATAATGCAATAACAAAATTTGAATGGGTTTTATACAATACTTAATGTAAAGTTTGGTTTTCTTATACTAATGGATCTCACGAAGGTTATGTTAAGTTTTGTGTGATTGAAGTTTTCAAGTTTTGGGTGAGATCACGATGGATGAAGGAATAAGGAGTAAGAAAAGCCTAATCTTGAGGATGCCCCATGGCACCCCAAGTTAATATTCAAGGAGAACCAAGCAACTAAGCTTGGGGATGCCCCAGAAGGCATCCCCTCTTTCTTCTAACAACCATCGGTATTTTATTGGAGCTATATTTTTATTCGTCACATATCATGAGTTTTGCTTGGAGCGCCCTATATTATATGAGTCTTTGCTTTTTTTTCTTTTTAGTTTGTCACAAGTATCCTTGCTGGACATACCTATTTGAGAGAGCCAAAATTATGCTATAATTTGTTAGAATTGCTCTTTATGCTTCACTTAAAAAAAATTGAGCTATGGAATTGCTCTAGTGCTTCACTTATACCTTCTTGAGTACGGTGTGCTTTAATATTTTTTAAGAAATGCTCTCATGCTTCACTTAGATTTGTTTGGGAGTTAGTAAATTTTTGAAGAAATTCTCTCATGCTTCACTTATATTATTTTGAGAGACAGAAATTTTTTATGCTCATGTTCTTCACTTAGATTTGTTTGAGCTTGTCAAAAGCAAATGCAACATATGAAACTAGTCCCAAAGTGATAGATATTCAAGAGGGATATAATAAAAACTTTCATAAAGATAATTGGACAAAATAAACTTGATTCTTTGTAAAGTTTTGAGATATGATGATAGTGATATGTGGGTCATGTTGGTGAGTAATTATGGTTTAGTAAGAATATTGGTGTTAAGGTTTGTGATTCCCTATGCAAGCACAAAAGTCAATAGTTATGCAATGAAATTACATCCTACTTGTGGTGCATTATTCGGTGTTAGTTATGCTTAATGCTTGCTTATGTGATTTTTCATTTCTTGGTTGGTTGCTTCTCAATCTATTTGCTAGCCTTCACTTGTACTAAGTAGAAATACTACTTGTGCATCCAAAAATTTGAAACCCAGTTTTGCCATATGAGTCTACCATACCTACCTATATGCGGTATTCCCGTGCCGTTCTAAGCAAATTTGTATGTGCCATCTCTAATTTTCAAAATAAATTTCCCTTTTGTGTGCTTGTACTGCTCATGAAGCGGCAGTGGGTGGCCAATATTTTCCATGCTAGATGTGTTATTCTAAAGATGAGTGTTTATTCACTTGTCGTTGCATGGGAGTGCGGCGGTAATAGGGATGCCCAGTCCCAAAATGAAAAAGAAATTTACTTTATGTTGTCAAATAATAAATTCCTTGGAAAGTATTGGTATGGAGGGCACCCGTGGATATGGCTAGCCATGGAAAGTGAAAGAATGGTGGAAAAAGGAATAAAATTTATTTTCTGTTTGGGAACCGCCTATGATATATCTAGTATGGAAAGTGTTGGGAATTACTCGGTCATTTTCGTTGACGGCAAAAGTATACCTCTAAAAAAATCTCTCAATTTAAGCTTTGAGCTCTGGCACCTCTACAAATCCCTACTTCCCTCTTTGAAGGACCTATCTATTTACTTTATGCAATTTTTTATTTTTATTTGAGTCTCCATCTTCTCTTATAAATCACCAACTAAGGGCACTATGATCGTACTTGAGCATTGGGTATAGCTAATATGCGAGTGTGTTTCATGAATGGATCAATGATTGAGCATGATGGGCTAGGGATAACTTTCTTTAGTATTGATATTTTGAAAGACATGGTTGCTTGTTGATATGCTTGAGTATTGAAATCTTCATGTCAAAATTAGACTATTGCTTTGAACCATATAAAAGTCCATATGTCCATGCTACAAAGAAAAGAATATGTGATGAACATGTTAGGCAGCATTCCACATAAAAAAATCTGTTTTTATCATTTACCTACTCGAGGACGAGTAGGAATTAAGCTTGGGGATGTAGATACGTCTCCAACGTATCTATAATTTTTGATTGTTCCATGCTGTTATATTATCATTCTTGGATGTTTTACAATCATTTTATAGGAACTTTCTATCATTTTTTGGGACTAACCTATTGACATAGTGCCCAGTGCCAGTTGCTGTTTTTTTGCTTGTTTTTTACTTCGCAGAATATCAGTACCAAACGGAGTCCAAACCTAGCAAAACTTTTTGGAGAATTTTTATGGACCAGAAGGAACAACTTGGGCCAAAGAAGTAACAGAGGGGTGCCCCGAGGGGGGCACAACCCACCTGGGCACGCCTGGGGGCCCAGGCGCGCCCTGGTGGGTTGTGCCCACCTCGGTGCCCCCCCGCACCACCTCTTCGCCCTATAAATACCCAAATATTCCAAAAACCCTAGGGGAGTCGACGAAACACAATTCCAGTCGCCGCAAGTTCCAGAACCACGAGATCCAATCTAGACACCATGACGGAGGGGTTCATCATCCTCATTGGTGCCTCTTCGATGATGCGTGAGTAGTTCATTGTAGACCTACGGGTCTGTAGGTAGTAGCTAGATGGCTTCTTCTCTCTTTTTGATTCTCAATACAATGGTCTCTTGGAGATCTATTTGATGTAACTCTTTTTGCGGTGTGTTTGTTGGGATCCGATGAACTTTGAGTTTATGATCAGATCTATATCCATGAAAGTTATTTGAGTTATTTGATCTCTTTTATGCATGATTACTTATAGCCTCGTATTTCTTCTTTGAATCTTTGGTTTAGTTAGGCCAACTAGATCGATTTTTCTTGCCATGGGAAGAGGTGCTTTGTGATGGGTTCGATCGTGCGGTGTTCTTTCCCAGTGACAGAAGGGGTAGCAAGACACACATGTATCGTTGCTATTAAGGATAACAAGATGGGGGCTATTCCGACATGAATATATCTCATCTACATCATGTCATCGTTCTTATTGCATTACTCAGTTTCTCCATGAATTTAATATACTAGATGCATGCTGTATAGTGGTTGATGTGTGGAGTAATAGTAGTAGATGCAGGCAGGAGTCGGTCTACTAATCTTGGACATGATGCCTATATAATGATCATTGCCTGGATATCATCATAATTATTTGATGTTCTATCAATTGCCCAACAGTAATTTGTTTACCCACCATATGCTATTTTCTTGAGAGAAGCCACTAGTGAAATCTACGACCCTCGGGTGTATTCTTTATCATATTTGCTTCGAGATCTATTTTTATTCGCTTTTATTTTCAGATCTATTATTCCAAAAACCCACAAATACCTTGCTGCACTTTTTTGCTATTTATTTTATTTTGCGTTTTATCGAGATCTATTTATCAAATCTATCAAAAAAATTATCCCGTCAACATGCAAATTTCTGGCACCGTTACCCGTAGAGGGATTGACAACCCCTCCTAATCGTCGGGTTGCAAGTATTTGTTATTTGTGTGCAGGTACCATTTACATAGTGTTGCTTGGTTCTCCTACTGGATTGATACATTGGTTTCATAACTGAGGGGAATACCTACCGTAGCTGTGCTGCACCATCCCTTCCTCTTTGGGAAAATACCGACGTAGTTCAAGCGACATCAATCCATTATGCTATTCAATACCCCTCTGATCTTGGACATGAATATGATGTGTGAGTAGTTACTTTTGTTCTTGAGGACATGGGAGAAGTCTTGTCATAATTAATCATGTAAATTTGGTATTCGTTCGATATTTTGATGATATGTATGGTGTTGATTCTCTTAGTGGTGTCATGTGAACGTCGACTATATGACACTTCACCATCTTTGGGACTAAGGGAATGCATTGTGGAGTAGTAACTAGATGATGGGTTGCTAGAGTGACAGAAGCTTGAACCCTAGTTTATGCGCTATTCCGTAAGGGGCTGATTTGGATCCATATGTTTAATGCTATGGTTAGATTTATCTTAATTCATCTTTCATAGTTGCGGATGCTTGCGAGAGCGGTTAATCATAAGTGGGAGGCTTGTTCAAGTAAAAACAGCACCCAAGCCCCGCTCCACCCACATATCAAATTATCAAAGTAGCGAACGTGAGTCAAACAAACATGATGAAAGTGACTATATGAAATTCCCGTGTGTCCTCAAGAACGCTTTGCTTATTATAAGAGACCCTTCCGGCCTGTCCTCTGCAACAAAAATGATTGGGCTACGTTGCTGCACCTTAGTTACTATTGCTACTTGTCACTTGTTACAAATTACCTTGCTATCAAACTACTCGTTACCGATAGTTCCAGTGCTTGCAGAAAATACCTTGCTGAAAACTGCTTGTCATTTCCTTCTGCTCCTCGTTGGGTTCGACACTCTTACTTATCGAAAGGACTATGATTGATACCGTATTCTTGTGTGTCATCAAGGCTCTTTTCTGGCGCCATTGCCGGGGAGTGAAGCGCCTTTGGTAAGTGGAATTTGGTAAAGAAACATTTATATTACGTGCTGAAATTTACTATTAGTTGTTACTATGGAAAAGAATCCTTTGAAGGGTTTGTTCGGGGTATCTTCACCTCGACCGGAAGCACAAAGAGTTGCTCCTCAACCTACTACACCTACTGAAAAAATTTATTATGAGATTCCTTCAGGTATGATAGAGAAACTGTTAGCTAATCCTTATGCAGGAGATGGAACACTACATCCTGATATGCACCTAATCTATGTGGATGAAGTTTGTGGATTATTTAAGCTTGCAGGTTTACCCAGAGATGAATTTAAGAAGAAGGTTTTCCCTTTATCTTTAAAGGTAAAGGCATTGACATGGTATATGCTATGTGATGATATTGGAACATGGGATTGGAATTGATTGAAATTGGATTTTCATCAGAAGTTTTATCCTATGCAGCTGGTTCATCATGATCGGAATTATATATATAATTTTTGGCCTCATGAGGGAGAAAGCATTGCTCAAGCTTGGGGGAGGCTTAAGTACATGATGTACACATGCCCCAATCATGAGCTCTCAAGAGAAATTATCTTAAAAGAATTTTTATGCTCGACTTTCTCATGATGATCAAACCATGCTCGATTCTTCTTCGACTGGTTCCTTTATGAAGAAAACTATTGAATATAAACACAACTCTGAAGATTGGGAACTCGACAAAGGTAATGAGTCAGGTATAATATTTGAGTTCGATTGTGTTAATCTTTTATGGATACCGATGCTTTTCATAAGTTTAGCACTAAATATGGACTTGGCTCTGAGATAGCAGCCTCCTTTTGTAAATCATTTGCTACTCATGTTGATCTTTCTAAGTAGAAGTGGTTTAAATATCACCCCCTGTTAAAGAAAAGACTGAGGAACCCGTTATAGTTAAAGATGAAACTATCATTTACAATGTTGATCCAGTTGTTCCTCCTGCTTATATTGCGAAACCACCTTTTCCTGTTAGGATAAAGGAACATGCTAAAGTTTCAACTGTGGTTAACAAAAGTAATATTAGAGCACCTAGACCCTCTGAACAAATTAAAGTTGAATCTAATGTTGCTATTGTTAAAGATCTCTTGGTCGATAATATAGATAGGCATGTTATTTACATCTCTATGAAGCTACTAGAATTGCCAAACCCGATACTAAAGATAAGAATGAGCATGTTGTTGGCATGCATGTTGTCTCAGTTAAAGTAGGAGATCATTGGTATCATGGCTTATGTGATTTGTTTGCTAGTGTGAGTGCTATTCCGTTTACCTTATATCAAGAAATTATGAATGATATTGCACCTGTTGAGATAGAAGATATTGACGTTACTATTAAGCTTGCAAATAGAGATACTATTACGCCGCTTGGGATCGTTAGAGATGTTGAAGTCTTGTGTGAAAAAATAAAATACCCTACTGATTTTCTAGTTCTTGGTTCTCCACAAGATGATTTTTGTCCCATTATATTCGGTAGACCTTTCTTGAACACTATTAATGCTAAGATTGATTGCGCTAAAGAAACTGTCAGTGTTAACTTTGGTGATATATCTCATGAGTTTAATTTCTCTAAGTTTCGTAGACAACCTCATAATAAAGAATTGTCTAGTAAAGATGAAATTATTGGTCTTGCTTCTATTGCCGTACCTCCTACTAATCCGTTAGAACAATATTTGCTAGACCATGAAAATGATATGCTGTCGGGGTACACAAACAGGGGTGTATGTTTTCCCCTGACTTGTGCACGAACAGTGAGCCGCGAACCCGGCAAGATTGCAACGTCCAAGACAAGGCCAAGGTAAAAGAGATAAGCTCTTTGACAAGTCAAAGGGCAAGTTGAGCAGACCAAGTCAAGCCAAGAAGCAAGATACCGCTAAGGGAAATCCTCCCTTGCCGGGCAGGAGAGCCCGGCGAGGTCATGGTTGCCCCAGAAGCAAAACCTCAAGGCCGCCCCGGCAGGCCTGCCGGGGGCATACGGAGGCAAAACGCCCCGCCAAGGCTTCACTGCCCCACCTCACGACGACGCAAGTCACCGATCGGTGCGGTGCCAAGCCCCGAGATGATTAAGTGGCTGCCTTTCGCCACATGGCAGCCATTTCCTATAGGAATCACCTCCAAATGACACCCGTCCTGCAACGTGTCGTGCAGACAGGAGAGAAGGTGGCCAAATGGCCTGGCAAGGCATGCCGGGCAGGCCATGATGTGACAATGAGTGGCGCATTTAATGTGTACTGCTCTATCTGCAGAGGAGATATGATAGCACTGTTCGCTATCTAATCAGTACACAATGACTGATTTGCCACTGTGGTGACCCCTTAATCTAGAAAAGGAGGCCCATGGCAACGATAGAAAGGATTCGGACCCCTGTACACCCATACGCGCGTAGCTACTCTCGCCTCGAGGCAACCCTGCCGGGCAAGAGCGCTGCATTTCCACCACCATCCACCATCAATCCACCAAAGGAGGAGTAGGGTTTTACGCCTCGCGGCGGCCCGAACCTGGGTAAAAACTGCCCGTGTGATCTCTGTCGTGCCTACGCTGCGCTCCTCCGCTCTTTGTGCAATGCGCTCAGTCCCCCTGCTGAACCAAAAGGGGCCCTTGGCCCCATAGGTGGCCGTGGTTTCCCACGACATCTTTGGCGCGCCAGGTAGGGGGCTGCGCTTGCGCGAACCCGAGAAGTGTACGAAGCGTGTCATCTTCACCGCCATCTCCTTCATCAACGGCGTCGCCACTCACGGCGCCCGAAGGAATGGCGGGGGTAGAGCGGGAGAGCGATGCCGCTCCCCCGCCGGCCTCATCCAACTTCCACCACCTCCACACGCCGTGGTCACGGCGGCGGCAGAGGCTAGCGACAAGGACAACAATACCGTCCCAAACAGATCTGACAACAGGAACGCCCAGCGAGCCCCGTTCGGGAAAAGGGGCGATGCGCAAAGGGTATCGGGTTTCTCTCCCTGCCACTCTCACTTATTGACAATTGAGCTACTCCGGGTTTAGGCCTCATCAACGTCGATGAGCCCGCGCGATACTCGGTCTAGCATTTACCTTGCTTGGGAAAATCCTGAGTAGAACGCCGGTGCAAATCCGTTGGTTGACGCCCCGGCAAGTACGCTCTAGCAAGGCCGTCCGTGCTGGCATGACTTTCGAGCCAATTGCCATTGGATTGATCCAAAAGTGTGAAGAGGAGGGGAGAGGAACCAGCCATGCCTAATGACGTGTCCTACCGCTCGCGAGATACTTATACTTCTAGCCGACCCTTGCCGGGAGCTAGAAGTCGATATACGTGCGGCACCGCCCTTCCCGAAACGTGCGAGCTCAGCAAGCGGCCACAGCCGGGAAGAGTAGATGGAAGCACGAATAAGAGCTAAGTTTACTCAATCTTTGCTTTACTTATAAATCAAGAATTTGCATATGTTTATCCCTTGAATGCTGGAGTGTTTGTGTGAAGAAATCTTTCACGAGATGGTACCTTTGCTAGATTCTTGTCTGCACCCTCATTCCGTTTAGAGCCTGCTCGCGGAATGGGTGGCTGCGTCAGAAACTACTAAGGAAAAACCTGCCGGGACGCATCCACGCCAAGATAAATGTTAAGGGCCAGACCCTTATGACTTTCGTGGCAATATGATACCGACAGGCAACCAGAGCGTGTATAGAGATTAATCATGCGAACACCGATGGGGTAACATTCAAAAAGGGATATAACACGCAATTCAGATCTAACAAAGACATCAAGTTTCACATAAGCATAAATAGTGCGATGTCTAAACACAGAGCATGCATCATGTTTTGATTACAGAGCAACACAGCTGCGGGCATGACTCAAGACCGGTCCTCGCGACCTCGGGGAGCAACAGGAACGCCAAGAACCCTGTCGGCGAAAGGGGTAGCCTTCTCCTCGGTAGCAGAAACGTCCATGCCGCACGGCGGCTTCCTGAAGCCGTCAGCAAGGTCGAGGTCCGGGTAGCGGCAGGCGATGTTGCTCAAAACCATGAAGAGGGAATTACGAGCAAGTTTTCGGGATTCAGCCTCGAAGCGACCAGCTCTTCCCTCCTCATGCACCTTCAGCTTGTCGATCAGCTCATTAAAGAAGGCCCCTAGCTTAACACTGGGGGGCTCCTGCTTGCTGGCCAAGTAGACTGGCCCCTCCATACCCATTGCTGCGGTCTGGGCAGTGAGGCGCTCAGCAACATCAATCAAGCTCTTGATCCAGAGGTCAACCTGCTCAGACTGGTTCACTAGTTTGGCCTCTGCATCCTTCCGGAGGCACTTCACGGTGTCCAGGTCTTTCGTCAGCTGCTGCTCACGGGCCCCGCTGGATTCTGCCGAGCTCTCCAAGGTGCCGATCCTGGCTTTTAGATCTTCGATGGTGCCGTTGGCGCTCTCGAGGTCTTGGTTCTTAGAGGAGAGCTACGATTGCACATTCTTTAAAAGGATCTCTGCTTTCCGCGTCTCCTCCCTGAGAGTCTCGACCTCCTTGGCGCTCCCGGCAAGCTTCTCTGTTAGCTTGGCCACCTGCTGGTCGAGGTCCACCTTGGCGGAAGAGGCAGCGGCAAGGTCATCGGCAAGCCCCTTCAACCGAGCAGCAGAGTCGACAGTAAGGGCATCCAGGGTGGCCTTGTGCTTGTCTTCCAGCTCTTTGGTGCGCTGCTACACAAGGACCTCCAGATCATCGTCCTTAGCGTGGAGGGCAGCTTCGAGCCTCTCCTCCCGGAGAGAAATGTCCTGCTCCCTGGCGTCCAGAAGCACTTTGCGGTCCGCCAGGTGCGCCTCCCGAGCGATGACATCCTCCATTGCCATCGTGACCGTCTCCTGGTGCCTCAGGAGGACCTGTAACTGCTTGCCGTGCCAATCGCGCAGCTCAGCACCTTTGTCCTTCAGCTTCTGGCCTACCTCATTGGCGGACTTGCGCTGTTCCTTGAGCTCCTGCCATTTCTAACTGTGCCGATCCCGCATCTCCTTGATGCCCATCGCCATGAACTCCATAAAAGACAAATCCAAGCAACGGCGACAGAGTCATCCACCTCCTCGACCCCTTGGTATAGCGATGCCAGAATACGCTGAAGCTCTTCGTCAAGCTCCGTGCTCATCGCCATCGATGAGCCGGGGGCTCTGGGCCTAGGCTATGCAAGCACCAACGCCAGATGGCTCGAGGATGGTGGCGGGGCCCCCGCCGGGGTGCCAAACAGGGGAAGGGGACCCATGGTTTGGAGGGGTATCTTCTCTTCAATCACCACCCCTAATCCAGATGTGCTACCAGGGGATTTCACGGACTCCTTCAGGGGCCCTAGGACACCCCCGGCAACATGTTCCTGCCCTTCCGTGGCAGCAATCTTGGCGGCCTCCTCCGCGGCGTCCTTCCCTATGCTGGCCACCTCATCCAGCAAATCTGGCTCCTCGCGTAAAGGGGCTGCAAGCAGATCTAGTAATCGATGACAGAAATACCAGATTGTTAACAAGTCAGGAGCATGAAGCAATATAATGAAAAGGAATAGGGAAAGAAGAGCGAATAAGTTACCCGGAGAGGTCTGCCGGGTGGAAGCTTCAGTCTCTCCGGCAACGTTAGTTGCCGGGCCAAGGCCGGACTCTTCCGTGGAGACCCTTGGCGGGGATCCCTTGACCCAATCGAGGGGCAAGGTGGGCCCCTCCTGGAAAGGCTCGTCTAGGGTGGTTCCTTCTCCTCCTTTGGCTTCAGTAGAGGGGAGTTCTCCTCCGTCGCTCCCGACGGGCGGAACCACCCCTACACGTTCAAGCTGGGGGCTGGACTACGGGGCTTGATGCCGGGGGACTCGCGTCGTCCCCTGCCGAGCCCGTCCCTTCCACCGTCCTCGGTGGCTCCACGCATCTGAGCCGCTTGGTCCGGTGGATGAGAGTTTCTTCTTCTTCTTCTTCCTCCCTGACAGAGGCGGCAGGCAAAGATTCGTTAGCAAGCAAGAAAACATGCGGAAATAACGGCGAGGAAGTGAGGAAGTTATTTCTTACTCCTCGTCGATAAGCATGGAGCTCAGCACAAAATCAACAGGTGGAGGAGATGCACTGCTTCTCTTCTTGGGCGGGGGAGCTGAGCTCTCCGGCAACATTGAGCCCCGCTGGGATGCGGGGGGCTCCGACGAAGACGAGCTCTGCGAAGAGCTCGAATCCAACTGGGAGAAGGAGTTGTCTTCTGTGGCTGCTGGCTGCTTGGCAGGAGGGGCCCTAGCCCCGAAAAGACTAGGTGAGTGACGGCGCGCAACTTTGGGGATGCTGCTCCTGGAGGAGATCTCCTTCACCTTCTTGGTGGCGGGCGCAGGATCGGAGACTGCCGCTCCCCGATTGGCTGCCCGCCTACGAGGGCATTGATCCAAGACAGGCTCGGGGGCTTGAGGACCTTCCGCGAGCCACTCCTCTCCAAGTTGTTCCGCCTCCTCAACCTCTTCTTCCTCTAGAGCCTTTGCCACCTTGGTATATAGGGCCTCGATCCCGGCAGGCTCGCCCCCGGCAGGCTCGTCCCCGGCAACCTCTTCCGGGACTTGCGCCTCATCCCTGCCACGGGAAGAACTTTCGTCTCTGGCCTTTTCTTTTCCCCTTGCTGTTTTCCCGGCCTTTGCTGCTGCTGCAGCCTGGGATGCCCTGTCCTCCTCAAGCCACTTCCTGATGTACACCTCCTCCACCCTGGAGGTGCGCTTGTACATATTGACCTCCACCCTGGTAGCTCTTTCCACAAGGGTGGAGGACCACGCCAGCTCTTCGTCGAGCGAGGGTAACTGCCAGTCACTTACAACTCCTTGAGCATCGCAATGCGGCATCCATTTCAAGATCTGGTCCCTGGCGGAGTTGATGTTCAGAGGGATGATGTTGGCAGGTAGCTTGAAAAGTTTGAAACTGCCAAACAGCTGGTCACACAACCAGGAATGGCCGTAGACTGACAAGTTGTTGGCCAGACCAGGAAGTAACCTCATCCTGTCTGCAGCATCCCCATAGAGCCAGGCGAACCTGTCCCTCTTCTGCAACGACGCGATACGGCGGAGAAGGAAGTCGGCCCCCACATGCTCAACGGTTAGCCCGGTAGCCTTCAGACGGGTGATCCTGTTTATTGCCGGGCGGAGCCTATCATCGGTGAGGCCAAACTCCCTCCAGTCATTGCTGCGCTCAATGCATCCCGTCCGCGCCTGGTAGAACTCTGGGGCCTCCTCGTCTTGGATCCAACACCAATCTCCTCTCCACTCCTCCCATCTGCTGTGCTGTTGGCTAGAGATGCAATCCCAGTTCTCCCTTGGCACTACCTGTGGCATCCAGCTTATGTTCCCAGAGCGATGGTTTTTGTTCACCACTCGCGGAATGAAATAGTGCCTGAACAGATCAATGTTGGGGGCAACTCCAACATAATTCTCGCACAAATGAGCAAAGATCGCCATACACGCCATTGCATTTGGCGTGAAATCCAAGAGATGGAAGCCATAAATCACCATCATTGCTTCCAAGAAATCCGAGAAAGGGGAACAGAGGCCACAGATGAAGTACGCGCAAAAGAACCGGTACGAATCTGGCAGGTCCTGTTTCCCCTCCGCCAGAACTTTGGGCGCGTCGTGCCCTTTCGGGACTTCCCTCCCCCACAGATAACCATACCTTGCCTCGAGCACTTCTCCGTCCAGACTTGATGGAAAGAAGACGACGTCCGCCCTCCGCTTCCTGTCTAGCTCCGACGCCCTCTTGCTCCCCTCAGCGGCCGCCTCGTTCCCCGCGGTCGTCTGCTTCCCCTTGGCATTGATTTTCTTCCCCATGTCCCCGAGAATACTGCAGGGATGTGGAAAGGGAATGAAGAGGAAATTGGCGGCGGGTGGGTGAGGAAGAAGAGCGGTTGCTTGGCTTGTGGGGGAAGGTGGTAGGGAGGCGAGGCAGACGGTGAATGAGCAGTACCCTTCCGTGTTTTCCTCTCTTAAGGAACAGGACGTGGGGAGGGACGCGACTCTTCAGGAAGTTACCGTTTTACATTAACTGCAACCAATCCCACGCTCCCACGGCCCGCGATAATTGCGCGAAGTGGACGTTGGATTTACTGGTCATCATGGAAAACCGCCATGCGCGCGGCCTTCTTTCGCCACGTGCCTGTGCACTGTTTGGGGCCTAACCCAACGTGCCCAGCGACACGTATGGCTCAGGCCCGAGGGCTTCTGTCGGGGTACACAAACAGGGGTGTATGTTTTCCCCTGACTTGTGCACGGACAGTGAGCTGCGAACCCGACAAGATTGCAACGTCCAAGACAAGGCCAAGGTAAAAGAGATAAGCTCTTTGACAAGTCAAAGGGCAAGTTGAGCAGACCAAGTCAAGCCAAGAAGCAAGACACCACTAAGGGAAATCCTCCCTTGCCGGGCAGGAGAGCCCGGCGAGGTCAAGGTTGCCCCGGAAGCAAAACCTCAAGGCCGCCCCGGCAGGCCTGCCGGGGGCATACGGAGGCAAAACGCCCCGCCAAGGCTTCACTGCCCCACCTCACGACGACGCAAGTCACCGATCGGTGCGGTGCCAAGCCCCGAGATGATTAAGTGGCTGCCTTTCGCCACATGGCAGCCATTTCCTATAGGAATCACCTCCAAATGACACCCGTCCTGCAACGTGTCGTGCAGACAGGAGAGAAGGTGGCCAAATGGCCTGGCAAGGCATGCCGGGCAGGCCATGATGTGACAATGAGTGGCGCATTTAATGTGTACTGCTCTATCTGCAGAGGAGATATGATAGCACTGTTCGCTATCTAATCAGTACACAATGACTGATTTGCCACTGTGGTGACCCCTTAATCTAGAAAAGGAGGCCCATGGCAACGATAGAAAGGATTCGGACCCCTGTACACCCATACGCGTGTAGCTGCTCTCGCCTCGAGGCAACCCTGCCAGGCAAGAGCGCTGCGTTTCCACCACCATCCACCATCAATCCACCAAAGCAGGAGTAGGGTTTTACGCCTCGCGGTGGCCCGAACCTGGGTAAAAACTGCTCGTGTGATCTCTGCCGTGCTACGCTGCGCTCCTTCGCTCTTTGTGCAATGTGCTCGGTCCCCCTGCCAAACCAAAAGGGGCCCTTGGCCCCATAGGTTGCCGTGGTTTCCCACGACATATGCCCATGAATGAGAGAAATGAAAAAGATAAGATGTTCTTTGATCAACCACCTATCCTTAAACACAATTTGCCTATTGAAAATCTTGGAGGTCCCCCTCCACCTAAGGGTGACCCTGCGTTGGAATTAAAACAATTGCTTGATACACTGAAATATGCTTATCTTGATGAAAAGAAGATATATCCTGTTATTATTAGTGCCAACCTTTCAGAGCATGAAGAAAAGAGATTACTAAAAACTCCGAGGAAGTACCATGCTGCTATTGGATATACTCTTGATGATCTTAAGGGCATTAGTCCCACTCTATGTTAGCACAAAATTAATATGGAGCCTGATGCTAAACCAGTCGTGGATCATCAAAGACGATTAAATCCTAAGATGAAGGAAGTGGTAAGAACTGAAATATTAAAGCTTCTGGAAGCAGGTATAATCTATCCCATAGCTGATAGTAGATGGGTAAGTGCCGTTCATTGTGTCCCTAAGAAAGGAGTGATACGTCTCCAACGTATCTATAATTTATGAAGTATTCATGCCATGTTTACAACAATTCTATATGATTTTGGTATGATTTGATTAGGATTAACCCGGACTGACGCTGTTTTTAGCAGAACTACCGTGGTGTCGTTTTTTTGTGCAGAAATAAAAGTTCTCGGAATGGGCTGAAAATTTACGGAGAATATTTTTGGAAAATATAAAAAATACTGGAACGAAAAGATATCGGAGAGGAGTCCCGAGGCAACCACAAGGGTGGAGGGCACACCCCCCTAGGGCGCGCCCCCTACCTTGTCGTCGCCTCGTGGGCCCCCTTAACTTGTCCCCGACGCCAACACATCCTATAAATACCAAAACCTCCATAAATAAACCTAGATCGGGAGTTCCGCCGCCACAAGCCTCTGTAGCCATGAAAAACCAATCGGGAGCCCGTTCCGGCACCCTGCCGGAGGGGGAAACCATCATCGGAGGCCATCTTCATCATCCTGGTGGTCTCCATGACGAGGAGGGAGTAGTTCACCCTCGGGGCTGAGGGTATGTACCAGTAGCTATGTGTTTGATCTCTCTCTCGTGTTCTTGATTTGGCACGATCTTGATGTACCGCGAGCTTTGTTATTATAGTTGGATCATATGGTGTTTCTTCCCTCTCTATCTCTTGTTGTGATGAATTGAGTCTTGCTCTTTGAGGTTTCGTTATGTTGGATTGAGTATTGGATTTGAGAACACTTGATGTATGTCTTGCGATGGGATATCTGTGGTGACAATGGGATGTTCTATTGATTCACTTGATGTATGTTTTGGCACTCAACTCGCGGATTCCCGTGGTGACATTGGGGTAATCTATGCATAGGGGTTGATGCATGTTTTTGTCCTACGTTCTTTGATAGAAACTTTGGAGTGACTCTTTGTTGCACGTTGAGGGATTGTTATGTGATCCAATTATGTTATCATTGTTGAGAGAACTTGCACTAGTGAAAGTATGAACCCTAGGCCTTGTTTCCAAGCATTGATACCATTTTTTCTCACTTTTGTTAATAGTTACCTTGCTGTTTTTATATTTTCAGATTACAAAAACCTATATCTACCATCCATATTACACTTGTATCACCATCTCTTCGCCGAACTAGTGCACCTATACAATTTACCATTGTATTGGGTGTGTTGGGGACACAAGAGACTCTTTGTTATTTGGTTGCAGGGTTGTTTGAGAGAGACCATCTTCATCCTACGCCTCCCACAGATTGATAAACCTTAGGTCATCCACTTGAGGGAAGTTTGCTACTGTCCTACAAAACTCTACGCTTGGAGGTCCAACACGAGTCTATAAGAAGAAGGTTGCGTAGTAGACATCAAGCTCTTTTCTAGCGCCGTTGCCGGGGAGGTGAGTGCTTGAAGGTATATATTTAGATCTTGCAATTGAATCTTTTAGTTTCTTGTTTTATCACTAGTTTAGTTTATAAAAGAAAACTACAAAAAAATGGAATTGAGGTTGCCTCATATGCTTCATCTTTTTAATGTCTTTCGTGAAAATGATGGAAAGGAAAATTGTGCCAAAGTGTTAGAGGAAGAAGTCAATAAAATGTTTGGCACTAAATTTTTGAATGGTGAGCATGATTGCAATGTTGTTAGTATGAATTCTTTGAATATCCATGATGCTAATGATATGCAAAGCCATAAGCTTGGGGATGCTATGTTTGATGAAGATGATATTTTTAGTCCCCCAAGTTTTGATGAGAAAATTTATTATGATGATAGCATGCCTCCTATTTATGATGATTATATTGATGAAAGTGGGTTTGGAAGAGTGTCAACTCTAGGTAATAATGATCCCACTATTTTGGAGGGTGCTGAATCTTTTCACAATATTGATAAAAGTGGATTTGGAGAGGTCATGACTTTATTTAGTGATGAATCCACTATTTTGGAAGAGGTTCCAATTGATTATGAGAACAAAGTTGCTATCTATAATGATTATTGTGATGACATGTATGCTATAAAGAATAATGATAACCATGAAACTTGTCATCATGATTTTAATTTTCAATTGGATTATGCCTCACATGATAGTTATTTTGTTGAGTTTGCTCCCACTACTATTCATGAGAATAAATTTGCTTATGGGGAGAGTAATAAAATTTATATGCTTGTGCATCATGAAAATAATGCTTTATGTGATAGTTATATTGTTGAATTCATTCATGATGCTACTGAAAATTATTATGAGAGAGGAACTTATGCTTTTACATATCTCAACAATATCAAGTTTCCTCTCTCTGTGTTGAAAGTTTTGAAGTTTTGCTTGTTTTGCCTTCCTATGCTAGTTGATTCGTGCCCCCTTAAGTTGTTTTCTCACAAAATCCCTATGCATAGGAAGTGGGTTAGACTTAAATGTGCTAGTCATATGCTTCATGATGCTCTCTTTGTGTTTCAATTCTTTACTTTTATGCGAGCATCATTGAAATCATCATGCCTAGCTAAAAAGGCATTAAAGAAAAGCGCTTGTTGGGAGGAAACCCAATATTTACCCCTACTGTTTTTATGTGGTCACATGATTAAGCTACTGTATTAATCATATTTTATAGGTTTTGTTTGAATAAAGTGCCAAGTAAAGCCTTTGGGATAGTGTGGTTGATAGTTGACTTGATTCTGTGCAAAAACAGAAACTTTTGCCTCCAGTAACAGAATTTTTAAAATTCACTGGAACGTGGAAAAACTCTGAATTTTTTACAGAGGATTTACATACAAATTGTCTACCGTGTTCTAATTTTTCAGAATTTTTTGGCTAACAGAATTATGAGCTTAATTCAGATCTTTACAGACTGTTCTGTTTTTGACAGATTCTGTTTTCGATGCATAGTTTGCTTGTTTTCTAGTTTCTATGGCTTATATTGCTCAATATAAGTTGTAGAAATGATAGGGTACAGTAGGCGTCATGTGAGAAAAAATTTGAATCTTGTCTTGACAGTACCAAAGTGAATGATTTGTTTTATCATACTAACCCATCTCACGAAGTTCCGTTAAGTTTTGTGTGATTGAAGTTTTCAAGTTTTGGGTGAGATATCGATATGAGGAGAATAAGGAGTGATAAGACCCTAATCTTGGGGATGACCAAGGCACCCCAATGTAATATTCAAGGGAGATCCAAGCAACTAAGCTTGGGGATGCCCCGGAAGGCATCCCCTCTTTCGTCTTCAACATTATCGGTAACCTCACTTGGAGCTATATTTTTATTCGTTACATGATATGAGTTTTGCTTGGAGCATCATTTTATTTTATTAGTATTTAGTTTCTGTTATTTAGATTAATGTTTTGCATCTTTTATTTCAATAAAAGAGTCAAGTTTAGCCTTTACCATGCTTATTTTGCAAGTCTATATGTTGCTGTTTTGAAAAGAGAAAGTTTTCTATCATTGCCTGAATTATTATGGAAAGTCAGAATGTGATAAAATCTTAAATTTCTAACACAGTGAGTAAAAACAAATTTTCTACAGTATGGTAATTTTTAAGAATTTTTGGAGTTAGGTAAGTATGAGTACAATTGCACTCTTTACAGACTGTCCTGTTTAGACAGATTGCTGTTATGTTTGCATTGTTTGCATATGTTTGCTTGTTTAATGATTCTATTTGAGGATAAGAGTATTAAATATGCAGAGGCATTTAGTATGAAATGTTAAATAATAATTTTAGTGATTTTCTGCAGTAGAGAATGATAAGGTTTTGCATTTGATTTATACTAACTTTTCTCACGAGTTCTTGTTGAGTTTTGTGTGGATGAAGTTTTTAAGATTCAGGGAAACCGTGATATAAAAGGAATTAAGGAGACACAAAATCTCAACCTTGGGGATGCCCAAGGCATTCAAATATAATATTTCAAGGAGTCTCAAGTATCTAAGCTTGGGGATGCCCCGGTTGGCATCCCACCTTTCTTCTTCAACAACTATCGGTCAGTTTTGGTTGAGCCTAAGTTTTTGCTTCTTCACATAATATGTGCTATCCTTGCAATGTCATTTTATTTTGTTTTGCTTGCTGTTTGAATAAAATACTTAAGATCTGAATTTTTTTAATGAGAGAGAGTCTTCACACCGCTACTTAATTATTTGACTACTCATTGATTTTCACTTATATCTTTTTGGAGTAGTTTGTCATTTACTCGTGTGCTTCACTTATATCCTATGAGTAAATGGTTGAATGAATTGAATATCATAAATCTGAAATTATATATGTTTCAGTTGCTTATCCCATGGGGAGTAATGACTTCACACATAAGAAGTATAGGTGGTAAATTTATTGAAAGTTAGCAAACATAGTATTGGTCACTTGAACAATTCATGAAAGAATATTGAAGGAAGAGAGATTTCACATATAAATATACTATCTTGGACATCTTCTATGATTGTGAGCCCCATTAATTATTTTCAAACTTGAGCATATTAGTTGAAGTTGAACAAGGAAGACAACATAATGAGTTATGCTTGGGTATATTTGTATAGAAGTTATATTGTTATGGATCCTCCAACATGTGGTGCTTGCTATTTAGAATCTTTTGCTAGCCAAAATTTCTGTACTAAGCGGGAATACTGCTTGTGCATCCAAAATCCTTGAACCAAGTTTCTTCCATGAGTGTCCACCATATCTACCTATATGCGGTATTTACCTGCCGTTCCAAGTAAATTTGCATGTGCCAAACTCTAAACCTTCAAATAATAATCTGTTTTGTATGCCCGAATCGCTCATGTAGCGACTAGGGGCTGTCAGTATCTTCCATGCTAGGTGGGTTATTCTCACGATGAGTGTTTATTCACTTATCATTCACGAGAGAGTGGCTGGTAATTGGGATGCCCAGTCCTATGATCAAAAGATCAAAAACAAAATTTCAAATAATTAAACAAAACTCCCCCAGGACTATTGCTGGTATGGATGGTACCCGTTGTTTCGGATCAGCCGTGGAGTGTGATTGTTGGTGGAGGGGGAGTAAAAACTTTACCATTCTGTTTGGGAACCGCCTATAATGTATCTAGCATGGAATATAGTGAGAACTCTTGGTTGTTATGTTGACAATGAAAGCATACCTAGATCCCCAAAAATTCCTATAAATATAGAAACCCCTGAAAATAAACCTAGATCGGGAGTTCCGCCACCGCAAGCCTCTGTAGCCATGAAAAACCAATCGGGAGCCCGTTCCGGCACCCTGCCGGAGGGGGAAACCATCACCGGAGGCCATCTTCATCATCCCGGCGGTCTCCAAGACAAGGAGGGAGTAGTTCACCCTCGGGGCTGAGGGTATGTACCAGTAGCTATGTGTTTGATCTCTCTCTCTCGTGTTCTTGATTTGGCACGATCTTGATGTACCGCGAGCTTTGTTATTATAGTTGGATCATATGGTGTTTCTTCCCTCTCCATCTCTTGTTGTGATGAATTGAGTCTTGCTCTTTGAGGTTTTGTTATGTTGGATTGAGTATTGGATTTGAGAACACTTGATGTATGTCTTGCGATGGGATATCTGTGGTGACAATGGGATGTTCTATTGATTCACTTGATGTATGTTTTGGCACTCAACTCACGGACTCCCGTGGTGACATTGGGGTAATCTATGCATAGGGGTTGATGCACGTTTTCGTCCTACGTTCTCCGATAGAAACTTTGGAGTGACTCTTTGTTGCACGTTGAGGGATTGTTATGTGATCCAATTATGTTATCATTGTTGAGAGAACTTGCACTAGTGAAAGTATGAATCCTAGGCCTTGTTTCCAAGCATTGCAATACCGTTTTAGCTCACTTTTGTTACTAGTTACCTTGCTGTTTTTATATTTTCAGATTACAAAAACCTATATCTACCATCCATATTACATTTGTATCACCGTCTCTTCGCCGAACTAGTGCACCTATACAATTTACCATTGTATTGGGTGTGTTGGGGACACAAGAGACTCTTTGTTATTTGGTTGCAGGGTTGTTTGAGAGAGACCATCTTCATCCTACGCCTCCCACGGATTGATAAACCTTAGGTCATCCACTCGAGGGAAATTTGCTACTGTGCTACAAAACTCTGCGCTTGGAGGCCCAACACAAGTCTACAAGAAGAAGGTTGCGTAGTAGACATCAAAGAGGCATTACTGTTGTTCCTAATGATAAAAATGAGCTCATTCCACAAAGAATTGTAACTGGTTATTGGATGGTAATTGATTTTAGAAAACTAAACAAAGCTACTAGAAAAGATCATTACCCCTTGCCTTTTGTTGATCAAATGTTAGAAGGATTGTCTAAGCGCACACACTTTTGCTTTCTTGATGGATATTCTGGTTTCGCTCAAATACCTGTATCACAATCCAACCAAGAGAAAATCACCTTTACTTGTCCTTTCGGAACTTATGCTTATAGACGTATGCCTTTTGGTTTATACAATGCACCTGCTACCTTTCAAACATGTATGACTGCTATATTCTCTAACTTTTGTGAAAAGATTGTTGAGGTTTTCGTGGGTGATTTTTCCGTTTATGGAACTTCTTTTGATGATTGCTTAAGCAACCTTGATCGAGTTTTGTAGAGATGTGAACAAACTAATCTTGTCTTGAATTGGTAGAAGTGCCACTTTATGGTGAATGAAGGTATTGTCTTGGGGCATAAAATTTCTGGATGAGGTATTGAAGTAGATAAGGCTAAAGTTGATGCAATTGAGAAAATGCCATGTCCTAGAGATATTAAAGGTATAAGAAGTTTCCTTGGTCATGCTAGTTTCTATAGGAGGTTTATTAAAGACTTCTCTAAAATTTCTAGGCCTCTTACTAATCTCTTGCAAAAAGATGTTCCATTTGTTTTTGATGATGATTGCGTAGAAGCCTTTGAAACACATAAGAAAGCCTTAACCTCTGCATCTATTGTTCAACCACCTGATTGGAACTTGCCTTTTGAAATTATGTGTGATGCTAGTAATTACGTTGTTTGTGCTGTTCTAGGATAAAGAGTTGATAAGAAATTAAATGTTATCCATTATGCTAGCAAAACTCTAGATAGTGCTCAAAGAAATTATGCTACTACTGAGAAAGAATTTTTAGCAGTTGTGTTTGCATGTGATAAATTCAGATCTTACATAGTTGATTCTAAAGTAATTGTTCACACCGATCATACTGCTATTAAATACCTTGTGGAAAAGAAAAATGCCAAACCTAGACTCATTAGGTGGGTTCTATTGCTACAAGAATTTGACTTGCATATTACTGATAGGAAGGGAGCTGAGAATCCCGTGATACGTCCATTTTGCATCATGTTTTCCTACTGTTATTTATAGTGTTTTTAATCAATATAACACTTTATGGAGCAATTCTAATGCCTATTCTCTCTTAATATGCAAGATTTACATGAAGAGGGAGATTGCCGGCAGCTGGAATTCTAGACCTGAAAAAGCTATGTCAGAGATACCTATTCTGCACATCTCCAAATGAGTTGGAATTTCACAGAGATTTATTTTGGAATAAATAAAAAATATTGCAGAAAAGAAGTACCAGAGGGGGCCACCCAGGTGCCCACGAGGCACCAGGTGGGCGCGCCCTGGTGGCTTGTGGGGCCCCTGGCCGGCCTTTCGGTGCCCATCTTCTGGTATATAAGCCCAATTGCCCTAGTAAAAAGAAAAGGAGGACTTTCGAGATGGAGCGCCGCCATCTTGAGGTGGAACTTTTGCAGTAGCACTTTTGCTCTCCGGCGGAGCGATTCCACCGAGGATACTTCCCTCCGGGGGGGGGGGGATCGAAGCTATCATCATCACCAACAATCCTCTCATCGTGTGAGGACCAATCTTCATCAACATCTTCACGAGCACCATCTCATCTCAAACCCTAGTTCATCTCTTGTATTCAATTTTTGTATCAAAACCTCAGATTGGTACCTATGGGTTGCTAGTAGTGTTGATTACATCTTTTACTTGATGTTAGTTGGTTTATTTGGTGGAAGATTATATGTTCAGATCCATTATGCTATTCAATACTCCGCTGATGTTGGACATGAATATGATGTTTGAGTAGTCACTTTTTTTCTTGAGGACATGTGAGAAGTCTTGTCATAAGTAATCATGTTAATTTGGTATTCGTTCGATATTTTGATGATATGTATGTTGTTGATTCCCTTTGTGGTGTTATGTGAACGTCGACTACATGACACTTCACCATCTTTGAGCCTAAGGTAATTCATTGTGTAGTAGTAATTAGATGATGGGTTGCTAGAGTGACAAAAGCTTAAACCCTAGTTTATGCGCTATTCCTTAAGGGGCTGATTTGGATCCATATGTTTAATGCTATGGTTAGATTTATCTTAATTCTTCTTTCGTAGTTGTGGATGCTTGCAAGAGGGGTTAATCATAAGTGGGAGGCTTGTTCAAGTAAGAACAAGACCCAAGCACCGGTCCACCCACATATCAAATTATCAAAGTAGTTAAAGCGAATCAAACGAACATGATGAAAGTTACTAGATGAAATTCCCGTGTGTCCTCAAGAACGCTTAGCTTATTATAAGAGATCTTTTCGGCCTGTCCTTTGCAACAAAAAGGATTGGGCTACCTTGCTGCACCTTAGTTCCTATTTCTACTTGTCACTTGTTACAAGTTATCTTGCTATCAAACTACTCGTTAGCGATAATTTCAGTGCTTGTAGAAAATACCTTGCTGAAAACCACTTGTCATTTCCTTCTGCTCCTCGTTGGGTTCAACACTCTTACTTATCAAAAGGACTACGATTGAACCCCTATACTTGTGGGTCATTAAGGCTATTTTCTAGCGTCGTTGCCGGGGAGTGAAGTGTGACGACCTCGGCTTAATCGTGCACTAACCATACACGCAAATGCACACGATCAAGCCTAAGGACTCACTTGAAGATATCACAACACAACTCTAAAACATAAATAAAGTCATACAAGCTTTATATTACAAGCCAGGGCCTCGAGGGCTCGAATACATAGCTCGATGTCATACAAGTGTCAGCGGAAGCATCAGATATCTGGGTACAGATATAGCAGAGTTACAGATAGGCCTTTAGAAAGGCGGGGCAAAATAAAATACTACGATCGAAAGGCGTAGGCCTCCTGCCTAGGACCCTCCAAACCTACTCCTGGTCGTCGGTTGGCTCCTCATAGTAGTACTCGCCGGGAGGGTAGTAGTAGTAGTAGCCGTCGGCGGGGGCAGCTGGCTGAGGGGCTCCGTCATCTAGTTGCGACAAAGGAATATGGGAAGAAAAAGAAAGCAAAGCAAATGTGAGTACTCATCCGAAGTACTCAGCAAGCAAGGATCTACACTACATATGCAACATTTTCAAAGGAAGGCTGTATATGTGGACTGGGCTGCAGAAATGCCAGAATAGAGAGGAAGGCCTAGTCCTATCGAAGACTAGCATCTTCAAGCATCTTCATTGGTCTCGCAGCATTAGAAGAGTGTAGATTAACATAATGTAAAGTATAGTAATGTCATCAACCTCGCCCAGAGATTCTTCCTCGACTCCCTGCGAGAAAGCAATCCCAAAGCCGTACTATCCATTTATCATCTCAAGTCACCAGTTCTAGTTGTACCGATCGGGATACAACTCCGAGTGTCCGTTACCGTAGGATAGGCTATCGATAGATTGTTTCTTCCCTGCAGGGGTGCACCAACTTACCCACCACGCTCGCTTAACTCCGGCTGGACACACTTTTCTGGGTCATGCCCGGCCTCGGCCAAACGACATGCCGCAACCCGACCTAGGCTCTAAAGAGAGGTCAGCATACCGGACTAAGCTATGCCCCCAGGGGTCTTGGGCCTTCGCCCTGGGAACCCTGCATGTTGCGAGGATGCTCCGGAAGCAGACCTAGCCCCCTTAATACAAGCGCGGGCTTAATGAGTCCAATCCAAAGCGGGCCGCTCCTCGTTGACGTCTATAGAGCTTTGGCTGATGTATACGACACAGAACACCCATACTATGCCCACGTGATGGTTAGTGCTATCAGGCCAGAGGCCCCTCGGATCAAATATCCAAACCGTTAGTGTGTTGGTAGTGCGGTAACGAGCAGAGACTCATGAAAGATGTGACCCCGTCGCCCCGTCTCAAGGACTTGCGGCAAGGGCTAGGAATGCCCGGCCACGCCTCGTAGATATCTCACGGGCACCTTCCAGGTCAGCCCGACTCCATATCACTCTCATCATAAACTCATGCGGGTACCCCTCAGGGCCGACCCGTCTTTATCCAGAATAAACAGTATCATCAATAAAGTAAAGGCATCCGTGTGGCTACCATATCAAGAAGGAATCTGAGGCATCACCCTCGTTGGATTCCCACCTGACGTAAACATCAAGGTGAACTAAAGAGGCATCACCCTCGAGGTCCACACTTGAGAAGTTGCACAACGACGTCGTTATCGGGGGTGGTGTAGGAGGAATCACCCTCGCTGACCACGACCGAATAACTAACCTACAAGGTTATCATCAGAAGTGCAGATGAGGTATCACCCTCGGCACTCAATAGTAACCCATTAGTGTCGGGCAACTAAGGGGAAAGTGATGTGCGGTGCCGGGGCCTGGTCTTCGATCCCATTGATCGGGTCTTCTGATGATCCAGCGGGGCAGTCGGGATAAAGTGGGGTCTCTGCTGGGTCTCTACCCAATCTATACTAAACAGTTTAGGATAAGCAGGTAGGTAACAATAGCAGGTTACAATAAATAGGCTATGCAGCAGAAATAGGATAATAGCAGCAGCAGTAAATTCTAATGCAAGCATAAGAGAGAAGAGAGTGGGCGATATCGGAATGCTCAAAAAGGGGGGTGCTTGCTTGGAAGCTCTGTGGCAAGGGTCTGATCGTCAGGAGCGTAGTCGACCTCCGGAGCTGCGTCGGTCTCGGGAGCTACGTCGACGTCGGGGTCTACTGAGAGAGAAGAGGGGGAGGAAACAAATAAATATACAGCAATACAATGCAACACAGAGCATGCCATGCCTAGGATGCAGTGCAGGGTTGCCTAGAGATGCATCTAGGTCATTTTAGTTATTTTTAGGATTAATGTGGGATTTATTAACCGGTATGTATGCACTATTCATCTACCGGAATCGGGCTCAAAGTTACGAGTTCTCCTATGTAGGGGGTTCCGACATGAAAACAGACGACACGATCAGATTCGTCTCGTCATTCTGATCAACTTTCATGTTTTAAGTTTTTCAATCTGAGCTACGGTTTAAAAGTTATGAATTTTCAAAGATTTAAATGATTTTCTGGAATTATTTTTATTTAACAGAAAAGAAATTATGACGTCATCATGAGGTCACTACTGCGTTAGCAGTCAACAGGACGCTGACCAGGATCAAACCTGACATGTGGGTCTAGTGGGACCCACATGTCAATGACAGTGGCTTTAACAGGGAATTATTTTATCTAAACTGAGTTATTTAGCAGATAGGCCCCACCTGTCATAGACTAATTAGTATCCCTAATTAGTTTTAATTATTAAATTGATTTAATTAGTGGATTAAGAGGTCAGTGAGCCAGAGCTGCCCAGTCAGCAGTTGACTGGGTCAACCCAGTCAACTGGGCCCCCGGACCCACTAGTCAGTGACCCAGGGGCGGGGCCCATCGAGCCACGTCGGCATCGGCGCCGGAAACAGCTCCGGCGACCAAAATCGCGGTGGCGCGTCGCCGGAGTGCGTCGGGTTTCGTCTATGATGGGTAGTTTCTCGCGAGCTTAGGCGCGTTCGAACGAGCAGCGAGTGCCGCATCCATCTGTGCTAGCGCGAGGTGTTGGAATCAACCGGAACGGCGCCAGCGATGAGCTAAAGCGGCGCCGGAGTTTGGGCCTCGTCGGATTCGACGCTACACGGCATGGGGAGAGGTGCTAGAGGTCTCGTTGGACTCGCATGAGCTCCAGGAGCTCGATGCGGGGTTCGGCTGCGCGTGACGGCGACGATGGCCATGGCAGCGAGCTCGTCGGCGGCAGCGGGTTCGGGCGTAAGCGGGGCAACGGCTACGGCGCGAGCTAGGGCACGCACGTATGGCCGTTGGTGGATTAGTAGCTGCAGAACATCGCCGGAGCTGGAGAAGAGCGACGGCGACCGTAGTTGAGGACGAAGGGGATCCGGTGATCCTGTGCTCCCCAGCTCCAGCTGAGGCCACCAGTGGACGGGGAGGATGACGGCGAAGCTCTAAGACATCACGGCGGGTCGGTTCGATGGCGGTGGCCACGGCAACGATGGAAACGCGGCGGCGACGGTGCTCGGGCGCTGGATCTGAGGAGGAGGGGAGGCGACGGAGCGAGCAGGGAGAGGGGGCGAATGATGAGGAGGACGCCAGGGGGGAGGAATGGGCCGTCCTTATCCCCTCGCGGCATCGGTGGCTGCCGCGGTGTCGACGCCGCACTGGCGAGCGCGCGCTCGACCACGGCGGCGCTGACACGCAAGGGAGAGAAGAGGGGAGTTGGGCCGGTGGGCTAGACTCGGGGCACTGTGCACTTAGGCCCAGTGCACAGTGCCTCGTTTTATTTTCTATTTTCTGTTTCTTTAATTCTTTTCTATTTAGGTAATTGTTAGGCCACTTTTGCACTTTTGTAAAATGTGAGACTTAGCCCAAATATTACAGTGCAATGTTAGCTTTCACCAAAAACTGGTTTGGGCAAAGTAGGATTTTATTTGGATTTGATATTATCATAAATGAATTAAATAGTGCTGTTTTGGTGCCGTTTCATGTGGTTTGAGTCATTTAGCTAACTCATTTAATATTGATGATGTTTTTATAATTGCTTCTGGATTATTTGCTAATTAATGAACATTTTTCCAACAGGATTTGAACAACTTCATATTTCACTTTTGAATTTGAGTTGATTTTCAGAATAGAATTTGAATTGTTTTTTATTAACAATTATGACTAGGCACTGCAAATGGAGATGACTTGGTATACTTAGCATATGATCACAGTGCTTATTACATGGGGGTGTTACATGAAGCGCCTCTGGTAAGTGGAATTTGGTAAGGAAACATTTATATTACGTGCTGAAATTTATTGTTACTTGTTACTATGGAAAACCATCCTTTGAGGGGTTTGTTCGGGGTATCTTCACCTCGACCGGAAGCACAAAGAGTTGCTACTCATCCTACTGCACCTACTGAAAATATTTATTATGAGATTCCTTCGGGTATGATAGAGAAACTGCTAGCTAATCCTTATGCAGGTGATGGAACACTACATCCTGATATGCACCTAATCTATGTGGATGAAGTTTGTGGATTATTTAAGCTTGCAGGTTTACCCGGAGATAAAGTTAAGAAGAAGGTTTTCCATTTATCTTTAAAGGGAAATACATTGACATGGTATAGGCTATGTGATGATATTGGAACATGGGATTGGAATCGATTGAAATTGGAATTTCATCAAAAGTTTTATCCTACGCATCTAGTTCACCATGATTAGAATTATATATATAATTTTTGGCCTTGTGAAGGAGAAAGCATCGCTCAAGCTTGGGGGATGCTTAAGTACATGATGTACACATGCCCCAATCATGAGCTCCCGAAAGAAATTATCTTACAGAATTTTTATGCCCGGCTTTCTCATGATGATCAAACCATGCTCGATTCTTCTTCAACTAGCTCCTTTATGAAGAAAACTATTGAATTCAGATGGGATCTTCTGGAAAGAATTAAATGCAACTCTAAAGATTGGGAACTCAACAAAGGTAAAGAGTCAGGTATAATACTTAAGTTTGATTGTGTTAAATCTTTTATGGGTACCGATGCTTTTCATAAGTTTAGCACTAAATATGGACTTGACTCTGAGATAGTAGCCTCTTTTTGTGAATCATTTGCTATTCATGTTGATCTCCCTAAGGAGAAGTGGTTTAAATATTATCCTGCTGTTAAAGAAAAGATTGAGGATCCCGTTATAGTTAAAGATGAAACTATCATTTACAATGTTGATCCAGTTGTTCCTACTGCTTATATTGAGAAACCACCTTTCCCTGTTAGGATAAAGGAACATGCTAAGGTTTCAACCATGGTTAACAAAAGTAATATTAGAGCACCTAGACCCTATGAACAAATTAAGTTGAACCTAATGTTGCTATGGTTAAAGATCTCTTGGTCGATAATATAGATGGGTATGTTATTTACTTTTGTGGTGAAGCCGCTAGAATTGCTAAGCCTGATACTAAAGATAAGAATAAACCTGTTGTTGGCATGCATGTTGTCTCAGTTAAGATAGGAGATCATTGTTATCATGGCTTATGTGATCTGGGTGCTAGTGTGAGTGCCATCCCATTTACCTTATATCAAGAAATTATGAATGGTATTGCACCTGCTGAAATAGAGGATATTGATGTTACTATTAAGCTTGCGAATAGGGATACTATTACACCGCTTGGGATTGTTAGAGATGTTGAAGTCTTGTGTGGAAAAATAAAATACCCTACTAATTTTCTAGTTTTCGGTTCTCCGCAAGATGATTTTTGTCCCATAATATTTAGTAGACCTTTCTTGAACACCGTTAATGCTAAGATTGATTGCGCTAAAGAAACTGTCAGTGTTAACTTTGGTGACATTTCTCATGAGTTTAATTTCTGTAAGTTTCGTAGACAACCTCGACAAGGAATCATCTAGTAAAGATGAAATTATTGGTCTTGCTTCTATTGTCATACCTTCTACTGATCTGTTAGAACAATATTTGCTAGACCATCAAATGATATGCACTTGAATGAAAGAAATGAAATAGATAAGATGTTCTTTGATCAACCACCTATTCTTAAACACAATTTGCCTATTGAAACTCTTGGAGGTCCTCCTCCAGCTAAAGGTGATCCTGTGTTTGAATTAAAACAATTGCCTGATACACTGAAATATGCTTATCTTGATGAAAAGAAGATATATCCTGTTATTATTAGTGCTAACCTTTCAGAGCATGAAGAAAAGAGATTATTAAAAACTCTGAGGAAGCACCGTGCTGCTATTGGATATACTCTTGATGATCTTAAGGGCATTAGTCCCACTCTATGTCAGCACAAAATTAATATGGAGCCTGATGCTAAACTAGTTGTCGATCATCAACGACAACTAAATCCTAAGATGAAGGAGGTGGTAAGAACTGAAATATTAAAGCTTCTGGAAGCATGTATAATCTATCCCATAGCTAATAGTAGATGGGTAAGTCCCATTCATTGTGTCCCTAAGAAAGGAGGCATTACCGTTGTTCCTAATGATAAAATGAGCTTATTCCACAAAGAATTGTAGCTGGGTATAGGATGGTAATTGATTTTAGAAAATTAAACAAAGCTACTAGAAAAGATCATTACCCCTTGTCTTTTATTTATCAAATGTTAGAAATATTGTCTGAGCATACACACTTTTGCTTTCTTGATGGATATTCTGGTTTCTCTTAAATACCTGTATCACAATCCGACCAAGAGAAAACCACCTTTACTTGTCCTTTTGGAACTTATGCCTATAGATGTATGCCTTTTGGTTTATGCAATGCACCTGCCACTTTTCAAACATGTATGACTGCTATATTCTCTGATTTTTGTGAAAAGATTGTTGAGGTTTTCATGGATGATTTTTCCATTTACGGAACTTCTTTTGATGATTGCTTAAGCAACCTTGATCGACCTTTATAGAGATGTGAACAAACTAATCTTATCTTGAATTGGGAGAAGTGCCACTTTATGGTGAATGAAGGTATTGTATTGGGGCATAACATTTTTGAACGAGGCATTGAAGTGGATAAAGCTAAAGTTGATGCAATTGAGAAAATGCCATGTCCTAAAGATATTAAAGGTATAAGAAGTTTCCTTGGTCATACTGGTTTCTATAGGAGGTTTATTAAAGACTTCTCTAAAATTTCTAGGCCTCTTACTAATCTCTTGCAAAAAGATGTTCCATTTGTTTTTGATGATGATTGTGTAGAAGCCTTTGAAACACTTAAGAAAGCCTTAATCTGCACCTATTGTCCAACCACCTGATTGGAACCTGCCTTTTGAAATTATGTGTGATGCTAGTGATTATGTTGTTGGTGCTGTTCTAGGACAAAGAGTTGAAAAGAAATTAAATGTTATCCATTATGCTAGTAAGACTCTATACAGTTCTCACAGAAATTATGCTACTACTGATAAAGAATTTCTAGCAGTTGTATTTGCTTGTGATAAATTCAGATCTTACATTGTTGATTCTAAAGTAATTGTTCACACCGATCATGCGGCTATTAAATACCTTAAGGAAAAGAAAGATGCTAAACCTAGGCTCATTAGGTGGGTTCTACTGCTACAAGAATTTGACTTGCATATTATCGATAGGAAGGGAGCTGAGTACCCCGTAGTTGATAACTTGTCTAGGTTGGAAAATATTCTTGATGACCCACTACCTATTGATGATAGTTTTCCCGATGAGAAACTAGCTGTCATAAATGCTTCTCGTAATACTTCTTGGTATGCAGACTATGCTAATTATATTGTTGCTAAATTTATACCACCTAGTTTTATGTACCAACAAAATAAAAAGTTCTTCTTTGATTTAAGGCATTACTTTTGCGATGGCCCACATCTTTATAAAGAAGGAGTAGATGATATTATTAGACGTTGTATACCTGAGCATGAATAGGAGAAAATCCAACTAAAGTGTCACTACGAGGCTTACGGAGGACACCATGCGGGAGACAGAACGGCACACAAGGTATTACAATCTGGTTTTTATTGGTCTACTCTTTTCAAGGATGCTTGTAAGTTTGTCTTATCTTGTGATGAATGTTAAAGAATTGGTAATATTGGTAGACATTAAGAAATGCCTATGAATTATTCACTTGTTATTGGACCATTTGATGTTTGGGGATTTGATTATATGAGACCTTTTCCTTCCTCTAATGGGTATACACATATTTTGGTTGCTAATGATTACATTACTAAGTGGGTAGAAGCTATTCCAACTAGTAGTAATGATCATAACACTTTTACTAAAATGCTTAAAGAAGTTATTTTCCCGAGGTTCGGAGTCCCTAGATATTTGATGACTGATGGTGGTTCACATTTTTTTCATGGTGCATTCCGTAAATTGCTTGCTAAATATGATGTCAACCATAGAATTGCATCCCCCTATCACCCTCAATCTAGTGGTCAAGTTGAATTGAGCAATAGAGAAATAAAGTTAATTTTGCAAAAGACCGTCAATATATCTAGAAAGAATTGGTCTAAGAGACTTGATGATGCATTATGGGCTTATAGAACTGCTTATAAAAATCCTATGGGTATGTCCCCATATAAAATGTTCTATGGAAAAGCATGTCATTTACCTCTTGAGTTAGAGCATAAAGCATATTGGGAAATTAAAGAACTCAATTATGATTTCAAACTTGCCGGTGAAAAGAGGTTATTTGATATTAGTTCGCTAGATGAATGGAGAACCCAAGCTTATGAAAATGCCAAATTGTTTAAAGAAAAAGTTAAAAGGTGGCATGATAAAAGAATTCAAAAATGGGAATTCAAAGTGGGCGAGTATGTTCTATTGTACAATTATCGTTTTAGATTTTTTGCAAGAAAACTTCTCTCCAAATGGGAAGGACCTGATAACCCACAAGTATAGGGGATCGCAACAGTTTTTTAGGGTAGAGTATTCAACCCAAATTTATTGATTCGACACAAGGGAAGCCAAAGAATATTCACGAGTATTAGCAGTTGAGTTGTCAATCCAAACACACCTGGAAGATTTAATATCTGCAGCAAAGTATTTAGTAGCAAAGTAGTATGGAAGTAATGGTAACAGTGGCAAAAGTAACAGTAGCAGTTTTGTAATGATTGTAACAGTAGCAGTAACGAAAGTAACATAGCAAAGATCAACATGTGAAAAGCTCGTAGGCATTAGATCAGCGATGGATAATTGTGTTGGATCATATTCATCATGTAGCAGTCATAACCTAGGGTGACATAGAACTAGCTCCAATTCATCAATATAATGTAGGCATGTATTTCCTATATAGTCATACGTGCTTATGGAAAAGAGCTTGCATGTCATCTTTTGTCCTACCCTCCCGTGGCAGCGGGGTCCAAAATGAAACTAAGGGATATTAAGGCCTCCTTTTAATAGAGAACCAGAACAAAGCATTAGCACTTAGTGAATACATGAACTCCTCAAACTACGGTAATCACCGAAAAGAATCCCAATTATTGTCACCTTGGGGTATGCGGATCATAACTCGTAATAGGTGTCTACAACTTGCAAGATAGGATCAAGAACACACATATATTCATGAAAACATAATAGGTTCAAGTCTGAAATCATGGCACTCGGGCCCTAGTGACAAGCATTAAGCATAGCAAAGTCATAGCAACATCAATCTCAGAACATAGTGGATACTAGGGATCAAACCCTAAGAAATCTAACTAGATTACATGATAAATCTCATCCAACCCATCACCGTCCAGCAAGCCTACGATGGAATTACTCACTCCCGGTGGTGAGCATCATGGAATTGGTGATGGAGGAAGGTTGATGATGACAACGGCGACGGATTCCACCCTCCGGAGCGCCGAACGGACTCCAGGTCAGCCCTCCCGATGAAGAACAGGAGGTGGTGGCGGCTCCATATCGTAAAACGCGATGAATCCTTCTACCTAATTTTTTTCTCTGCGAATAGTTATATATGGAGTTGGAGTTAGGGTTGCGGGAGCTCCAGGGGGCCCACAAGCCTGCAGGGAGCGCCCTGGGGGGTAGGCACGCCCCCAGGGCTTGTGGCTCCTGGGTGGCCCCCTCTGGTATCTTTTTCTGCCAGTATTTTTTGTATATTCCACAAAAATTCTCCGTAAATTTTCAGGTCAATCCGAGAACTTTGATTTCTGCACAAAAATAACACCATGGCAATTCTGCTGAAAACAGCATCAGTCCAGGTTAGTTCCATTCAAATCATGCAAATTAGAGTCCAAAACAAGGGCAAAAGAGTTTGGAAAAGTAGATACAATGGAGACGTATCAACTCCCCCAAGCTTAACCCATTGCTTGTCCTCAAGCAATTCAGTTGACAAACAGAAAGTGACAAGGAAAAACTTTTACAAACTCTATTTGATCTTGTTTTTGCAAATATGTCTAGCCAATATTCAGGTTTTTAGCAAAGATTATGAACTAACCATATTCACAATAACACTTAGGTCTCACACTTACTCATATCAATAACATAACCAACTAGCAAGCAATAATAAGATATCTCGGATGACAACACTTTTTCAAAATAATCATGATATAATATGATATAATGGTATCTCGCTAGCCCTTTCTGAGACCACAAAATATAAATGCAGAGCACTCCTAAAGATCAAGCACTGACTAGGTATTATAATTCATGACAAAGAAGATCCAATCACACTCATACTCAACATCAACTAAAAACAAAGCATATAAATGACAATGGTGCTCTCCAACTGGTGCTTTTATAAGAAGATGATGACTCAACAATACAAGTAAATAGATAGGCCCTTCGCATAGGGAAGCAGGGATTTGCAGAGGTGCTAGAGCTCGAAGCTTTTAAAACAGAGATGAATATAATTTTGAGCGGTATGCTTTCATTGTCAACATAACAACCGAGAGATCTCACTATCTTCCATGCTAGACACATTATTGGTGGTTCCCAAACAGAATGGTAAAGTTTTACTCCCCCTCCACCAACAAACATAATCCACGGCTAGCCGAATCCACGGGTACCGTCCATACCAACAACAGTCCTGGGGGAGATTTCTTTCATTATTATATTTTGGATTTTGATTTTGATCATGGAACTGGGCATCCCAATTACCAGCCACTTTCTCGTGAATGATGAGTGAATAAACACTCATCGTGAGAATAACCCACCTAGCATGGAAGATACTGACAGCCCCCTGTCGTTACATGAGCGATTCGGGCATACAAAACAGATTATCATTTGAAGGTTTAGAGTTTGGCACATGCAAATTTACTTGGAACGGTAGGTAAATACCGCATATAGGTAAGTATGGTGGACTCTTATGGAACAACTTTGGGTTTAAGGAAGTGGACGCACAAGCAGTATTCCCACTTAGTACAAGTGAAGGCTAGCAAAAAGATTGAGGAGCGACCAACCAGAGAGCGACAACGGTCATAAACATGCATTGAGGTTAATCATCATTGAGTGCAAGCATGAGTAGGATATAAATCACCATGAACATAATTATCATGGAGGCTATGTTGATTTTGATTCAACTACATGCGTGAACATGTGCCAAGTCAAGCCACTTGAATCATTCAAAGGAGGATACCATCCTATCATACTACATTATAACCATTTTAAAATGCATGTTGGCACACAAGACAATCTGTTAGGGCATATTTCTCCCTAAGTGGTTTTGGTGATTGAGGACAATGCCTTTGCGGACTAATCATGTGCATTAAGCATTTCAGATATTCCTTCGTATGGCACGAGACGATTTCTACCCCTCGGTGTTTAAAAGAGAAGATGGTGTTTTTTCCTTCGTTTCATTTTCGGTGGACTTGAGTCATAGGATATACTGTACTATCAAGAGGGGGTCCGTATCGGAAAGGTTTGGGTGGAATCAACACATACACAACTCCCTTGCACCCCTAGCTCTTTCCCGCATCTTTGGAGTGTCCTTTGTGTTGGAGTGGCTCATGTTGTAGCCATCGGCAGTACTGTGGTCGGCAGCGGTAATACCGCCTGTGTAGGCAGGCGGTAGTACCGCTCCAGTACCGCTGTACTACCGCCTCGATTTGGGCCTCGGGTTTCTCGTGTCGGGTTCAACGGTAGTCCAGTGGTAGTCCCTCTGGCTTACTACTGCTGACCCCATCTAGGCCCAATCAAGCAGCAGCAGTAGGAGCGGTAGTACCACTTATAAGCGGTAGTACTGCGCCTACCACCGCTGCTAGTACCGCTCGTGGCTGTATCCCTTTTGTCCCTCCCCCTGTGCTCTCATAAGCTGCTGAGCGCTATCCCATTGGTAGTACCGCTGGGTCAAGCGGCAGTATCGCTGTGGGAAGCGGTAGTACCGCTCCTTTGAGCAGTAGTACCGTGCGCTGTGGGCTGAGCACGGGTATAACGGTTGGATCTTGTTCCCCACTATAAAAGGGGGTCTTCTTCTCCAAGAAGACCCACCTCTTCCTCCCCAAACTCCATTGTTGCTCCAAAGCTCATTTTCGCCCGATCTCTCTCCCTAGCTAATCAAACTTGTTGATTTTCTAGGGATTGGTTGAGAAGGCCCCGATCTACACTTCCACCAAGAGAAATTTAATTCCCCCCACTAATCCCTTGCGGATCTTGTTACTCTTGGGTGTTTGAGCACCCTAGATGGTTGAGGTCACCTTGAAGCCACATTCCATTGTGGTGAAGCTTCGTGGTGTTGTTGGGAGCCTCCAATTAAGTTGTGGAGATTGCCCCAACCTTGTTTGTAAAGGTTCGGTCACCGCCTTCAAGGGCACCACTAGTGGAATCACGGCATGTCGCATTGTGTGAGGGCGTGAGGAGAATACGGTGGCCCTAGTGGCTTCTTGGGCAGCATTGTGCCTTCACACCGCTCCAATGGAGACGTACTTCCCTTCAAAGGGAAGGAACTTCGATAACACATCCTCATCTCCACCGGCTCCACTTGTGGTTACTTCTTACCTTTACTTTGTGCAAGCTTTACTAGTGTTGTATATCTTGCTTGATCTTGTTGTTGTTATCGTTAGCATCATATAGGTTGCTCACATAGTTGCACATCTAGACAACCTATTTGATGCTAAACCTATTTTGTTAAGAAAAGCTAAAATTTGGTAGTTGCCTATTCACCCCCCCCTCTAGTCAACCATATCGATCCTTTCAATTGGTATCAGAGCCTCATCTCTTTATTAAGGGTTTCATCACCCGAAGAGTATGGTTGATGATGGTGGGAATGGGGATGAAGTGCCCGAGGCCGTGGAGTTGAACTCGATCACTCGGGACGACTTAAATGAAGCCATGGCTTCACTTAAGACGTCGATGATGACTGAGGTCAAATCCATGATTAAAGAGTTACTTGAGGGGTTGAAAGCCACTCCTGATCCATTGCTTGTGGTTAATCCCACCGCATCGGAGTCGGAGGCCAATTCCAGCAAGGAAGCGGCTAAAGGTACTCAAACTTCTTCCCCTCATGACAAGAATGGGATGGGAACCTTTGCCTTGGTTCCCCCTCCCTCAGTCTATGGAGGACCGGTCCCTACACCACGCATTAACCATCTTGGCCCTCCTCCTAAGCTTGTTAAGGGTGATTTTGCTAATTGGGTTTTCACATCAAGTCTCATTTGAATCACAGCTCAACAAACCTTTGGAGAATCATTGAGCAAGGCTTCTACCCACATGATCCAAACAACCTCACCCCAAGAGAAGAAGTGGACAATCAATACAATCACTCCGCCTTGTTCATCCTTCAAGATGCAGTTCCTCCCAAAGATCTATCTCACTTGCGTCCCTTCACTCGTGCAAAGTATTGTTGGGAACACATCATATCTTTGTACAAGGGGAGCTCAAGCATCCAATGGTCCAACTTTGAAGTGGTCCTTGATGAGGCCGATGAATTCGTGATACTAGAAGATGAGGATCCGCGTGATCTCTATCGGAGGGTGACAACTCTTGCGGTTGCTCTCCAAGACCATGGGAGCAAGGATACGGATGACAATTGGATCAAGCGCAAGTTTCTCAAGGCCATCATGCCATTCAACAAGGCCATGTCCTCCGTGATTCGTCAAAGGCCGGATTTCCACACCTTAACCTCAAGTGAAGTGTTGGATGAGTTTATTGCCATGAACATCATGAACAAGACCGCCGATAATACTCTTGCTCATGTCCAGTCAAAGAAAAGCTCACCCACTCTTGCCTTGAAGGCCAAGGCCATTCCAGAAGAAGAAGAGGAGGAAGAAGAGGAGAGTTGCCCCGAGGACACCAAATATGCTTACCATGAGCACATGGCTCTTGCGTCAAGGCAATTTGGGGAAACAAGAGGAACTCAAGGCCCAACTTCACCAAGAACAACTCAAGTGGCTCAAAGAACAAGCAACATGTGAGGACTTGCTACAATTGTGGCAATGTGAGTCACTTTGTGGCAGAGTGCCCCTATGAGAAGAGGGAAGACAATGGTGGCAAACTCATTCGCAAAGACAAAGCCAAGTCTTTCCCAAGTAAGAACAACTTCACCAAGAAGATACCTCCAAAGGGCTTGGTGGCACATGAAGAGTATGCCTCCGATGATGATGATGAAGATACAAGTGGTGAAGGAATGGCGATGGCAACCGTGGCCATTGCCACATCTTCCCCTTCCAAGGTGTCTCTCTTCGGCACCCCCAACGAGAACACCATTGCCAAGTGTCTCATGGCCAAAGGTATCAACAAGGTAACCTCAAACATCACAACCACCATCACTACTACTCCTTCATTGTTAGATTGTGCTGATGATAGTGAGGTGGTAAATGTTGATGAGAATGAGTTTACCAAGTTCATGAGTAAGCTCAAGGGTGAATCAAAGAAGAACTTTGTTGCTCTCTTGGAACAACTTGGTGAGGCCAATGATACCATTGAGTCCCATGAGGATACTATCTCCAAGTTGGAGGGGCATAGTCGTGACTATGCCGATGAGATTGCAGATCTTTCCATTGCTCTAGAGGAAGAGCGAGGTCTTCGTTTGACTCTTGAGGAGTCACACAATGTTGATCATGCTAAATTGCAAAAAGATCTCGATCATGCTATTGTTCTTACTTGTGTGCTTAAATCCGAGAAAGTTGCACTTGGGGTTAGCCATGATAGACTCAAGGAAGAGTTTGATACACTTGACAAGGCTCACAAGGTCTTGAAGGGTGTTCATGCCTCTCTCAAGGAGTCTCATGATCAACTCCAAGTGAAGCTAACCAAGGAGATTTCCATGTGTCCTCCTTTCGTTCTAATTGATAATGCCCATGCCACTAACCCTTGTTGTCAGCATGTGCATCTTGTGGAGGAAAATGCCAAGTTGAAAGAGCAACTTAAGAAGGGCCTCGTGACATGCATACAAGGCGAGAAGAACCTCAATGACCTTTTGAGTAATCAAAAGGAAGTTGTGGGTAAGGAGGGACTTGGGTTTGTACCCAATTCAAAGAAGAAGAAGAAGAAGAAGAACAAGACCAAGCAACCTCTCCCGCTCAAGGAAACATTTGTCAAGGCGGGTGAGGGTACTCATGAGAAGAAGAAGAACAAAGAATTGGGTGGTAATGTCAAGAAGGGCAAAACCACCACTACCAACAAAGCCGGCGACTTTAACCCCTCTTATGTTATGTGTCGTGCTAGCGATGGGCATGTTTATGCCAAATTTGTTGGTTCTTCTTATGAGTACTGATGTCTGCTAGAACTACGTCGGTATTTCCCCAAAGAGGAAGGGATGATGCAGCACAGCGATGGTATGTATTTCCCTCAGTGATGAGACCAAGGTTATCGAACCAGTAGGAGAACCACGCAACACTACGTGAACAACACCTGCACACAAATAACAAATACTCGCAACCCGATGTATTAAAGGGGTTGTCAATCCCTTTCGGGCAACGGCGCCAGAGATGGCTAGTGGACAGGAGAAAGTTGTAATAGATTGGATAAATAGATCTCGAATAAATGCAAAATAAAATAAAGTGCTGCAAGGTATTTTTGGGTTTTTGGAAATATAGATCTGAAAACAAAAGCAAATAAAAATAGATCGCAAAGGCAAATATATTAAAGAAGAGACCCGGGGGCCTTAGGTTTCACTAGTGGCTTCTCTCGAGAAAAATAGCAAACGGTGGGAAAACAATTATTGTTGGGCAATTGATAGAACTTCAAATACTCATGACGATATCCAGGCAATGATCATTATATAGGCATCACGTCCAAGATTAGTAGACCGACTCCTGCCTGCATCTACTACTATTACTCCACACATCGGCCGCTATCCAGCATGCATCTAGTGTATTAAGTTCATGGAGAAACGGAGTAATGCAATAAGAACGATGACATGATGTAGACAAGATCTATTTATGTAGAAATAGACCCCATCTTGTTATCCTTAATAGCAACGATACATACGTGTCGTTTCCCTTTCTGTCACTGGGATCAAGCACCGTAAGATCGAACCCATTACAAAGCACATCTTCCCATTGCAAGATAAATAGATCAAGTTGGCCAAACAAAACCCAAATATCGGAGAAGAAATACGAGGCTATAAGAAATCATGCATATAAGAGATCAAAGTAGACTCAAATAACTTTCATGGATAAAAACATAGATCTAATCATAAACTCAAAGTTCATCGGATCCCAACAAACACACCGCAAAAAAGAGTTACATCATATGGATCTCCAAGAGACCATTGTATTGAGAATCAAACGAGAGACAGAAAGCCATCTAGCTACTAACTACGGACCCGTAGGTCTACAAAGAACTACTCACGCATCATCGGAGAGGCACCAATGGACATGATGAACCCCTCCGAGATGGTGTCTAGATTGGATCTGGTGTTTCTGGAACTTGCGACAGCTGGAATTGATTTTCGTTGACTCCCCTAGGGTTTCTGGAATATTGGGGTATTTATAGAGCAAAGAGGCGGTGCGGGAGGCCACCGAGGTGGGCACAACCCACCTGGGCGCGCCTGGGCCCCTAGGCGCGCCCTGGTGGGTTGTGCTCCCCTTGGAGCACCCCTCTGGTACTTCTTTGGCCCAACAGGTGTCTTCTGGTCCAGAAAAAATCCACAAAAAGTTTCGCTGCGTTTGGACTCCGTTTGGTATTGATTTCCTGCGATGTAAAAAACAAGCAGAAAACAGCAACTGGCACTGGGCACTATGTCAATAGGGTAGTACCAAAAAATGATATAAAATGATTGTAAAACATCCAAGAATGATAATATAACAGCATGGAACAATAAAAAATTATAGATACGTTGGAGACGTATCAGCATCACCAAGCTTAATTCCTGCTCGTCCTCGAGTAGGTAAATGATAAAAACAAAATTTTTGATGTGGAATGCTGCCTAACATGTTCATCACATATTCTTTTCTTTATAGCATGGACATTTGGACTTTTATATGGTTCAAAGCAATAGTCTAGTTTTGACATGATAACTTAAATACTCAAGCATATCAACAAGCAACCATGTCTTTCAAAATATCAACGCTAAAATAAGTTATCCCTAGCCCATTATGCTCAATCATTGATCCATTCATGAAACACACTCGCATATTAGCTACACCCAATGCTCAAGTACGATCATAGTGCGCCTTAGTTGGTGCTTTATAAGAGAAGATGGAGATTCAAAATAAAAATAAAAATTGCATAAAGTAAAAGAAAGGCCCTTCGCGGAGGGAAGTAGGGATTTGTAGAGGTGCCAGAGCTCAAAGCAAATATTGAGAGATAATTTTTTTTTGGGAGGTATAATTTTCCCACCAACGAAAATGACTTAGAGTTCCCCACACTTTCCATGCTAGATATATCATAGGCGGTTCCCAAACAGAAAATAAATTTTATTCCTTTTTCCACCATTTCTTTCACTTTCCATGGCTAACCGTATCCACGGGTGCCCTCCATACCAACACTTTCCATGGAATTTATTATTTTATAACATAAAGTAAATTCATTTATTCATTTTCGGACTGGGCATCCCTAATACCTTTGCCTTACTCTCATGCAATGACAAGTGAATAAACACTCATCGTGAGAATAACACATCTAGCATGAAAAATATCGGCCACCCCTCACCGCCTCGCGAGCGGTACGAGCACACAAAAGAGAAATTTATTTTGAAAATTAGAGATGGCACATGCAAATTTGCTTAGAACAGCAAAAGAATACCGCATATAGGTAGATATAGTGGACTCATATGGCAAAACTGGTTTAAAGGGTTTTGGATGCACAAGTAGTGATCATACTTAGTGCAAAATGAAGGCTAGCAAAAGATTGAGAAGCGACCAACCAAGAAACGAAAAATCTCATAAGCGAGCATTAAGCATAATTAACACCAAATAATGCACCACAAGTAGGATATAATTTCATTGCATAACTATTGACTTTCGTGCATGGATAGGGAATCACAAACCTTAACACCAATATTCTTACTAAAGCATAATTACTCATCAACATAACTCACATATCACATCATCATATCTCAAAACTATTACAAGGAATCAAGTTTATTTTGTCCAATGATCTTCATGAAAGTTTTTATTATATCCTTCTTGGATATCTATCACCTTGGGACTAATTTTCATGTGTTGTTTTTGATAAGCTCAAACAAATATAAGTGAAGATCATGAGCATAATATTTCTTTCTCTCAAATTAATTTAAGTGAAGCAAGAGAGAATTTCTAAAAAAAATTACTAACTCCCAAATAAATCTAAGTGAAGCATGAGAGCATTTCTTCAAAAATAATAAAGCACACCGTGCTCAAAAAGATATAAGTGAAGCACTAGAGCAATTCCATAGCTCATAAAGATTTAAGTGAAGCATAGAGAGCAATTCTAACAAGTCATGGCATAATTTTGGCTCTCCCAAATAGGTGTGTCCAGCAAGGATTCAAGACTTAAAACAAAAAGCAAAACAAGAAAAGACTCATATCATACAAGACGCTCCAAGCAAAACTCATAGTATGTGACGAATAAAAATATAGCTCCAAGTAAAATACCGATGGTCGTTAGAAGAAAGAGGGGATGCCACTCGGGCATCCCCAAGCTTAGTTGCTTGCTTCTCTTTGGATAATAGCTTGGGATGCCATGGGAATCCCCAAGCTTAGGCTCTTCTTACTCCTTATTCCTTCATCCATCGTAAAATCACCCAAAACTTGAAAACTTCAATCACACAAAACTCAACAAAACCTTCGTGAGATCCATTAGTATAAGAAAACAAATCACTACTATAAGTACTGTAGAAAACCAATTCATATTTTATTCTTGCATTATATCTACTGTATTCCAACTTTTCTATGGCAAAAACTCTTCAAAGAAAACCATAGAATCATTAAAACAAGCACACAACGCAAAGAAAACAGAATCTGTCTAAAACAGAACAGTCTGTAGAAATCTAAATATTTCAAATACTTATGTAACTACAAAACTTCTGAAAAATTAGGAAAACATAGGAAATTTGTATATCAATCTTGTGTAAAAAATTCATAATTTTTTGTCACTTCTGTAATTCTAAACAATTATTTTTCTGGACGCAAAAGTTTCTGTTTTCCAACAAGATCAAATCAACTATCACCCAACATAATCCTAAAGGCTTTACTTGGCACAAACACTAATTAAAACACAAAAAACTCAATCATAACAGTAGCATTATTATGCTAACACTCAAGATCAGAAAGCAAAAGGCAAAAAAAAATATTCATTGGGTTGCCTCCCAACAAGCGCTATCGTTTTACGCCCCTAGCTAGGCATAAAGCAAGGATCTAAGTATTGTCATCTTTGGTTCTAGATCCATAAGATGCCCTCATGATTGATTCATATGGTGGCCTAATTCTTGTTCTAGGGAAGTGTTTCATACCCTTCCTTAGTGGAAATTGAAATTTAATATTGCCTTCTTTCATATCAATCACGGCGCCAATAGTACTTAAAAACGGTCTACCAAGAATAATTGGACAAGACGGATTGCAATCAATATCAAGAACAATAAAATATATGGGCACATAATTCCTATTTGCAAGAATAAGAATATCATTAATTCTTCCCATAGGCTTTTTAATAGTAGAATCTGCCAAGTGCAAATTTAAAGAGCATTCTTCAATATCGGTAAGACCAAGCACATCACATAAAGATTTCGAAATTGTAGAAACACTAGCACCCAAGTCACACAAAGCAAAACACTCATAATTTTTTATGTTGACTTTGATAGTAGGTTCCCATTCATCATGTAATTTTGTAGGAATTGAAACCTCTAATTCCAACTTTTCTTCTAAAGCTTTCATCATAGCATCAACAATATGTTTAGTAAAAGCTTTATTTTGTTCATAAGCATGGGGTGAATTTATCATGGATTGCAACAAAGAAATACAATCAATCAAAGAGAAACTATCATAATTAAAGTCTTTGTAATCCAAAAGAGTGGGCACATCACTAGTTAAAGTTTTGACCTCTTGAAACCCACTTTTATCAATTTTCTCAACAAGATTTTCACCCTCCGAATTATTGGAACGCCTTCTAACTAAAGTTAACTCTTCTCCAGTCCCTTTTTCGTCAATCTTAATTTTACTAAACAAAGAATCAATAGAGGAAACACCAATCATTTTAAGATCTTCATCACTTTTGTGAAAGCAATCACTAGAAAACGCCTTTTCTAAAAATTCTCTTCTAGCTCTAAGCATAGCAGTTCTTTTCTTACTTTCATCCATGGAAACATAAAGAGCTTTAATTGATTCTTCAACCTTAGGCACAAAAATTTTCATCTTGAGATTTTCTACATCATGAGAGATTCTATCAACACTTCTAGACAAATCATCAATTTTATTCAACTTTTCTTTTATTGTAGCATTGAAAACTTTTTGAGTATTGATAAATTCTTTAATATTATTCTCAAGATCAGAGGTGTTCCTATTATTATTGTAAGAAGGATTACCATAGGAATTACCATAATTATTAGAGGAATTACTAGGAAAAGGCCTAGGATTAAAATTACCTCTATAAGCATTGTTATTGAAATTGTTTCACGAAATAAAATTCACATCTATGGCATCACTATTTTGCTCAATCAAAGTAGACAAAGGCACATCATTAAAATCAATAGGAGCACTTTTATTAGCAACCAATTTCATAAGAGCATCAACTTTTTCACTCAAAGAAGAAATTTCTTCAACTGAATTAACTTTTTTACTAGTAGGAGCTCTTTCGGTATGCCATTGTGAATCATTTGCCATGATATTATCAAGCAATTTAGTGGCTTCACCCAAAGTAATTTCCATAAAAGTACCACCCACGGCGGAATCTAAAAGATTACGAGAAACAAAATTCAACCCCGCGTAAAATTTTTGTATGATATCCAAAGATTTAACCCATGAGTTGGGCAATTCCTTAGCATCAATTTCATCCTTTCCCAAGATTGTGCAACATGCTCATGTTCAAGTTGCTTGAAATTCATGATCTGGGTTCTAAGGGAAATAATTTTTGCAGGCGGAAAATACTTAGTAATGAAAGCATCTTTGCACTTATTCCAAGAATCGATACTATTGCGAGGCAAAGAAGAAAACCAAATTTTTGCACGATCTCGCAAAGAAAACAAGAATAATTTCAACTTCACAACATCATTGTCCACATCTTTTTTCTTTTGCATATTGCATAATTCCACAAATGTGTTAAGATGGGACGCGACATCCTCATTAGGAGTACCGGAGAATTGATCTTTCATAACAAGATTCAACAAAGCAGTATTAATATCACAAGTCTCCGCACTAGTGGCGGGAGGAGCAATCGGAGTGCTAACAATATCATTGGTGTTGGTATTTGAGAAATCACACAACTTGGTGTTCTCTTGAGTCATTGTGACTTCGCAATAGGATTGCACTCAAAAACAGATCCGGCAAGAAAACGGCGAACGAAAGGGGTTGTCAATCCCTTTCGGGCAACGGCGCCAGAGATGGTTAGTGGACGGGAGAAAGTTGTAATAGATTGGATAAATAGATCCCAAATAAATGCAAAATAAAATAAAGTGCAGCAAGGTATTTTTGGGTTTTTGGAAATATAGATCTGAAAACAAAAGCAAATAAAAATAGATCGCAAAGGCAAATATATTAAAGAAGAGACTCGGGGGCCGTAGGTTTCACTAGTGGCTTCTCTCAAGAAAAATAGCAAACGGTGGGAAACAATTACTGTTGGGCAATTGATAGAACTTCAAATACTCATGACGATATCCAGGCAATGATCATTATATAGGCATCACATCCAAGATTAGTAGACCGACTCCTGCCTGCATCTACTACTATTACTCCACACATCGACCGCTATCCAACATGCATCTAGTGTGTTAAGTTCATGGAGAAATGGAGTAATGCAATAAGAACGATGACATGATGTAGACAAGATCTATTTATGTAGAAATAGACCTCATCTTGTTATCCTTAATAGCAACGATACATACGTGTCGTTTCCCTTTCTGTCACTGGGATCATGCACCGTAAGATCGAACCCATTACAAAGCACCTCTTCCCATTGCAAGATAAATAGATCAAGTTGGCCAAAAAAACCCAAATATCGGAGAAGAAATACGAGGCTCTAAGAAATCATGCATATAAGAGATCAAAGAAGACTCAAATAACTCTCATGGATAAAAACATAGATCTGATCATAAACTCAAAGTTCATCGGATCCCAACAAACACACCGCAGAAAAGAGTTACATCATATGGATCTCCAAGAGACCATTGTATTGAGAATCAAACGAGAGAGAGAAAGCCATCTAGCTACTAACTACGGACCCGTAGGTCTACAAAGAACTACTCACGCATCATCGGAGAGGCACCAATGGACATGATGAACCCCTCCGAGATGGTGTCTAGATTGGATCTGGTGTTTCTGGAACTTGCGGCGGCTGGAATTGATTTTCGTCGACTCCCCTAGGGTTTCTAGAATATTGGGGTATTTATAGAGCAAAGAGGCGGTGCGGGAGGCCACTGAGGTGGGCACAACCCACCTGGGTGCGCCCTGGTGGGTTGTGCTCCCCTCGGAGCACCCCTCTGGTACTTCTTTGGCCCAACAGGTATCTTCTGGTCCAGAAAAAATCCACAAAAAGTTTCGCTGCGTTTGGATTCCGTTTGGTATTGATTTCCTGTGATGTAAAAAACAAGCAGAAAACAACAACTGGCGCTGGGCACTATGTCAATAGGTTAGTACTAAAAAATGATATAAAATGATTGTAAAACATCCAAGAATGATAATATAACAACATGGAACAATCAAAAGTTGTAGATACGTTGGAGACGTATCAAGTACATTGAATGGCCTATTTGGGTTCCTAAGACCCTTGTTACTAACATCAAAGGACCCATTCAATAATGGGTACCTAAATCCAAGCATTGATCTCTTGTAGGAGTTTGCTTCCGGTGGGGTGTCATGGTTGCTCGATAGTGGAGCAACAATCATATGACCGGGAGCAAGGACTTGGTGGTGGATGTGCATCCAATTCTATCTGTGCCCACCCATGTCCAATTCGGTGATGCTTCAACATCTAAGGTATTGGGACTTGGCAAGGTGGTCATCTTCAAGATTTATCTATTGAGAAGGTCATGCTTGTTGAGTCCCTTGCATACAATTTACTTTCCGTTCGTCAACTTGCACTTATGGGCTTTGCAACATTCTTTGATCTTGATACCGTGGTCCTTTTGTGGAGCAAGACTCTTAAAGTAGCTTTTGTTGGGCATGTCGAGAACGGTCTCTATGCGGTGAACTTTTCGGAGCAACCCACTAAGACTGTGACTTGCCTAATGGCTAAAGTTGATGTGGGTTGGCTTTGGCATCGCCGACTAGCCCATGTCAATATGAGATCTTTGCAAAGTCTCCTCAAAGGGGATCATGTCCGTGGACTAACAAATGTGAGTTTTGCCAAAGATCGTGCTTGCAGTGCTTGTATTGAAGGAAAGCTACATGAGACGGCTCACCGACCCTCGACTATCATCTACTTGAAGAGGCCCTTGGAGCTCCTTCACATGGATCTCTTTGGTTCTCCATCCTTTTGATAGTCTTGGTGGAAGAAAGTATTGCTTGGTGATTGTGGATAACTACTCAAGATATACATGGGTATACTTCTTCAAGAGGAAGAGTGAGACTCAACAAACCGTCATCAACTTTGCAAATGAAGCTCAACGTCAACATGAAGCAAAGATTTTGATGATTAGAAGTGACAACGGCACCGAGTTCAAGAACTACACCTTGGATGAGTTTCTTAGTGACGAGGGGATCAAGCACCAATATGCCGCACCCTATACCCCTCAACAAAATGGTGTGCCAGAGAGGAAGAACCGGACGTTGATGGACGCGGCAAGGACCATGATGGCGGAATTCAAATCTCCGCACAACTTTTGGGCCGAAGCCATCAACACCGCATGTCATGCATCCAATCGGCTCTACCTTTGCAAAGGCTTAAACAAGACTCCATATGAGATACTTACCGGTAACAAGCCCAACTTCAAGTACTTTCGGGTGTTCGGGTGTAAGTGTTTCATTCTCAAGAGAGGTGTTCGTTTGTCTAAATTTGAACCTAGAGCTCAAGAGGGCATATTTGTTGGTTATGCTACAAACTCTCATGCTTACTGTGTCCTCAACAAGTCTACTGGACTCATTGAGGAGACGTGTAACGTGGAGTTTGATGAAAATAATGGCTCCCAAGTGGAGCAAAGTGGTCTTTGTGATGTAGGTGATGAAATTCCTCCTCAAGCCATAAGAAGAATGGGGATTGGTCAAATACTCCCCATTAAGGAACCCCTTGTGGCCAGAGGAGATGGACAATGCTCTACTCAAGTGGAGCCATCACCGACGCTAGACCCACATGCTTTCAAAGAACAAAGTGAAGGCCCTCAACCAAATGAGCAAGATCAAGGGCAAGATCAACCTCATGAAGATGGTGATGTACCAAATGATGCCCAAGATCAAGTTCATACCTCTGAGCAAGCTCAAGATCAAGAGGCCACTCAAGATCAAGAGCAAGCCCAAGACGGTGCTCAAGATGATCAAGTCGATGATCCTCAAATGCCTGTTGAGGAACTTTTGGAGCATCGTGCCGCCAAGGTGGCTTCCAAGCTCGAGCGTCAACAACATGTCATGGAGAATGTGCTTGGAAGCTTGAGAAAAGGGGTAACTACTCGTAAACAATTGTCAAACTTTTGTGAGCATCACGCGTTTGTTTCGTGTGTTGAACCCCAAAAGGTACATGAGGCGCTCGATGATGAGGATTGGCTTGAAGCCATGCATGATGAACTCAACAACTTTGAGCGCAACCAAGTTTGGGAATTAGTGCCAAGGCCAACGGAGGAACACAATGTCATTGGGACCAAATGGATCTTCAAGAACAAGCAAGTTGCGAATGGTGTGGTTGTTCAAAACAAGGCAAGATTGGTGGCACAAGGCTACTCCCAAGTCGAGGGTATAGACTACGGTGAAACCTTTGCTCCCATTGCACGTCTTGAATCTATTTGCATGTTGCTTGCATATGCATCTCATCATGACTTTAAGTTGCAACAAATGGATGTGAAAAGTGCATTTCTTAATGGTCCTTTGAATGAGTTGGTATATGTCAAACAACCTCCGGGATTCAAGGATCCCAAGCTCCCCAATCATGTATACAAACTCAAGAAGGCACTCTATGGCCTTAAACAAGCCCCACGTGCGTGATATGAACACCTTACCGAGTTGTTGCAAGATCATGGGTTTGAAATTGGGAAAATTGATCCCACTCTTTTTACTAAGAGGGTCAAAGGGGATTTGTTCATATGCCAACTATATGTTGATGATATTATTTTTGGTTCTCTAACAAATCCTTCAATGATGAGTTTGCCGCACTAATGACCGAGAAGTTTGAGATGTCTATGATGGCAGAGTTGAAGTTCTTTCTTGGGTTCGAAGTCAAGCAAAGGAGAGAAGGACCATTCATCAACCAAGCCAAGTATACCCAAGACATGCTCAAAAGATTCAAGCTAGATGATGTCAAGCCAGTCAAGTTTCCCATGCCCACCAAATGTAAGCTTGACAGTGATCCCAATGGTAAAGCGGTGAATCAAAAGGTATATCGCTCCATGATTGGATCCTTGCTTACCTTTGTGCATCTAGACCGGATACCATGCTGAGTGTGGGAATTTGTGCATGGTTTCAAGCCGCACCTAAGGAAAGCCACTATGTGGTGGTCAAGCGAATCTTTAGATATTTGGCTCATACCCAAACTTTGGCTTATGGTACCCCAAAGGAGCAAGCTTCGATCTCATGGGTTACTCGGACTCAGATTGGGCGGGAGATTGTGTGGAGAGGAAGTCAACTTCCGGAGAGTGCCAATTCCTTGGTCACTCTTTGGTGAGTTGGTCCTCAAAGAAGCAAAATTGTGTGTCTCTCGCCTCCACAGAGGCCGAGTATGTAGCCGCCGCAAGTTGTTGTGCACAATTGCTATGGATGAGGCAAACTTTAAAGGATTACAGTGTCACTTGTGACAAAGTGCCTCTTTCTATGTGACAATGAAAGTTCTATCAAGATTTCCCACAATCCGGTGCAACATAGCAAGACGAAGCATATTGAGATTCGTCATCATTTCATTCAGGATCACATCAAGCGTGGAGATATTGATATCATCTACATCAACACTCAAGAGCAACTAGCGGATATTTTCACTAAGCCTCTAGATGAAGCAAGATTTCGCAAGTTAAGGCATGAGCTAAATATCATTGATTCAAGCAATGTGGCTTGAATCTAGGCACACCCCACCGCACTCATCATTATATCTTGTTCTAGATGTAGGCATGGACACAACGGGAGTGTTGTTCTCTCAATGAACTCTCCCTCCCCCCATTATGCATAAATTGATCAAGTCTTTCACATTAGCCATTTTTTATGGTACTTGTGCTTCAAAGATGAGTTTTGGTCATGGACCTAAGGTTAAAATCTTCGCGGTGCCATACCAATTGACTCAAACATAGGTGACTTCAGTCACCGCCCTCTCCTTGATAGGTGTTCGACATTCTTTGATCTTTTCTAGTCGTATAGGACTTTGTTTGTGCTCTGAGCTACTCCAAGTGTGCTTCTCATGTTTGTTTGTGTTTGCACTTGGAGTAACTCTCTCCGTTTGCCGGTGTTTCGTGTCTCCACCCCAAACCTTCTCTCCATTATTTGCATAAGCCCCTGTCTTTCCTTGATTCTTACTTGTTGTCACTTGCGCGGCACTACCGCTAAGACTGGGCGGTACTACCGCTTACATGGTAAGCGGTACTACCGCTGACTCCCACGGTATTGCCGCTCAGAGCGGTACTACCAGGCCTCCTGCCTCTGTGTAGTACCGGGGCGGTACTACCGCTCTTGGGCGGGGTGTGGGGGTTATGAGTCGGGCAGGGGGAGTTTTACTCCCCCATACCCATTCATCTCTCTCTCCCACTCCTCTTCCCTCTCACCGGCGACGAACAGACAGCAGAGGGCCGCCGCCGGGCCGCTGTTTCTGTGCTGTCTTCCGCATTTCCGTCCGGTGGGATTGTTCCCCACCTTCTCCTCTTGCCATGGATGCCGGTATTGCCTCCGTTCTTCTCTCCTATGGTTCTCTTCTTTGAATCTAGTTTTTTGGGCAATATGTGTGGCATTCGTTGATTTTTGGCCAAATCGAGGCTTGAGTAGGGCGTAGAAGACTGCTAGACTAGGTGGATTGAAGTTTGGTGGGAGTAAATTTGAACTTGGCACCCCTGGTAGTACCGGATCTAACAGCGATAGTGGCCGGCCCGTTGACCTCCGCCTCGGGCGGTACTACTGCTCCTCTGGAGCGGTATTACCGCTGCCGTGAGGCGGTACTACCGCTCGGGATGCCAACTTCCTCTTTCCTTGTATCAATCTTTGATCCTTTTTGCTTCCTTTTTGTTTGGCTTATGCAGTGCTTTTTACCTGCTTTCCGTCGCTTTCCTTTGTGTGCGGGTTCCAGGTGATGGAAGTTTGGAGCATCTTGTCCATCGCATCAACCCTGAGCGTCCTGGAGGGTCGAAGGGCTATCACACTTATGAGGGGACTGGTGCATCTTCTAGCACTCAACCTATGTAGCCCAAGCAGACCACCAAGCAAACAGCTAACAAGCCAAAGCTGAAGGTCAAGTCCGTGTCAGGGATGTCTGCTAAGGAGTTCTGTGTGGCTCGTCGCCGCAATCTGTATTCTCAACCTCAAGATCCTGCTCTTATCAACAGCCCCTTCTGGAACAAGCAGTAGAAGTCTATCTATTTTGATGTGCTCAAAGCAAAGAAGAACCTGTTTGTGAGTGTCAGGTCCATTGACATTCCTTATTTGGAGAAGGACCGTGCTTACTTTGGAGAGGCTCTTGATATGTGTGCTCGGCTGAATATCATCAGGGTCATGGAGTTCAACAAGGATTTTGATGCTGATATTGTGGCTCAATTTTATGCCATGGTTCACCTTGGCACTGATGAGGAAAGGACTATGACGTGGATGACAAATGGCGAACTTCTCTCAGTTAAATGGAAGGCTTTCATGGAACTTCTGGGTTATGAGGACGAGGGGCTTGACAACCCAGTTGGCTTTCGCCCCCACAAGGAGTCCACCTCTACTCACAAGTCTGCTCTTTGGCCCTATAGCACGGTGAAGGTTAATCCCACCACGAAGAAGAAGACATATGAGTTGTTTCCTTTTCTGGACATTCTTCATCGCATCTTCAGACACATTCTTTTCCCTCGGATTGGGAACTTGGATCAAGTGCACTCCTACCTAGTGGATATGTTGCTGTTCTGTCAGCACGAGAAGGAGGCAAGCACAGGAGAATCTTTGGACGTTTTGCATGTCATGTGGTCGGAGATCCTCTCTGCCATTACTGAGCGCAAGTGTCCCATATATGGCCCCTTCCTGATGTTGCTTATTGACAAGGCATGGGCTTTCACCTATCCTAATACACCATTTGAGACCAGTGACTTGACCTCTCATGAGATTGTTTGACTGAGACAGAAGGAGCATTGGGGCACTCCTGTTTCGGATGCAGAGACTCCTTTGGGAGATGATGAGGCTAAGGCTAACAAGGATGATGAGCCAGATTATGAGCCCTCAGGAGTGGAGCCATCTTGGGCTAAGAAGCTCAAGCTGAAGATGAAGAAGCTATTCTGTATGAAGTCACACGGGCAGTATATGGCACATGTGTCAGAGAAGAAATCACGCAGTCGTCACAAGGCCCTTATGCGTCAGCTTGGAGTTGAGGTTGCCAGTGGGTCAGAGGACAAGATCACTGACGAGGAGGAGTGGATCTCTCAGCACTGTCCCTGGACGGATTCAGAGACCGACCAGCCTTCTCCTGCTGATGACGGAGGCGCGAGCGACCACGCGGAGCTGTGAGGATGGGGATGTCCGGCGTTGCTATCACCTGTGACCGTTGTAGCGCTCTTTGCCCTTTTGGTGTCTTGATGCCAAAGGGAGAGAGAGTTTAGGGATTTGCCAAGTTGCGAGTGCGTCTTATTTTCTATGCCTTTCTCTCGTGAACTCTTTTATCGTTCGTTTGCTTTGGTTTGGCTTGTGCTTGTGAGACTTGGATATCCTATCATATGGTGTAAGACATATGCTATCTTATTATTATCCTTTGGTTGTCTAGTACTCTGTTAGTATGTGAGTTTTATGCTTATCTCATGTCTTTCTTATGCTCACATACTACTTCTTGCATCTTACTTTACTTGTCTCATATCTCATAGATGCAAGTGTTTTCGGTCTATAAAATATAGGGGGAGTGTTGATCCTAGTGTGTGTGCTTTGCATTCCAAAAGCATTATTAATTAAGTGCACACATCTAGGGGGAGCCCGTCTATATTTTGTAGATTCTGGGGTTTGCTTATACTCTTGTTTGTCTCTATGCAAATCCCGTATTGTCATCAATTCACCAAAAAGGGGGAGATTGTTAGGGCATATTTCTCCCTAAGTGGTTTTGGTGATTGATGACAATGCCTTTGCGGACTAATCGTGTGCATTGAGCATTTCAAATATTCCTTCGTATGGCACGAGACGATTTCTACCCCTCGGTGTTTAAAAGACAAGACGGTGTTTTTTTTCCTTCGTTTCATTTTCGGTGGACTTGAGTCGTAGGATATACCGTACTATCAAGAGGGGATCCGTATCGGACAAATTTGGGTGGAATCAACACATACACAACTCCCTTGCACCCCTAGCTCTTTCCTGTGTCTTTGGAGTGTCCTTTGTGTTGGAGTGGCTCATGTTGTAGCCAGCGGTAGTACCGCGATCGGCAGCGGTAGTACCGCCGGCGTAGGCAGGCAGTAGTATCAATGTACTACCGCCTTGATTCGGGCCTCGGGTTTCTCGTGTCGGGTTCAGGGGTAGTCCAGCGGTAGTCCCTCTGGCTTACTACCGCTGACCCCATCTAGGCCCAATCGAGCAGCAACAATAGCAACGGCAGTAGGAGTGGTAGTACCGCGCCTACCACCGCTGCTAGTACCACTAGTGGTCATCTCCCTTTTGTCCCTCCCCCTGTGCTCTCGTAAGCTGCTGAGTGCTGTCCCAGCGGTAGTACCGCTGGGTCAAGCGGCAGTACCGCTGTGGCAAGCGGTAGAACCGCTCCTTTGAGCAGTAGTACCGCGCGCTGCGGTCTGAGCACGGGGATAATGGTTGGATCTTGTTCCCCACTATAAAAGGGGGTCTTCTTCTCCAAGAAGACCAACCTCTTCCTCCCCAAACTCCATTGTTGCTCCAAAGCTCATTTTTGCCTGATCTCTCTCCCTAGCCAATCAAACTTGTTGATTTTCTAGGGATTGGTTGAGAAGGCCCCGATCCACACTTCCACCGAGAGAAATTTGATTCCCCCCACTAATCCCTTGCGGATCTTGTTACATACTCTTGGGTGTTTGAGCACCCTAGACGGTTGAGGTCACCTCGAAGCCACATTCCATTGTGGTGAAGCTTCGTGGTGTTGTTGGGAGCCTCCAATTAAGTTGTGTAGATTGCCCCAACCTTGTTTGTAAAGGTTCGGTCGCCGCCTTCAAGGGCACCACTAGTGGAATCACGACATCTCGCATTGTGTGAGGGCGTGAGGAGAATACGGTGGCCCTAGTGGCTTCTTTGGGAGCATTATGCCTCCACACCGCTCCAACGGAGACGTACTTACCTTCATAGGGAAGGAACTTCGGTAACACATCCTCGTCTCCACCGGTTCCACTTGTGGTTATTTCTTACCTTTACTTTGTGCAAGCTTTACTAGTGTTGTATATCTTGCTTGCTGTTGTTGTTGTTATAGTTGGCATCATATAGATTGCTCACATAGTTGCACATCTAGACAACCTACTTGATTCTAAACCTAATTTGTTAAGAAAAGCTAAAATTTGGTAGTTGCCTATTCACCCCCCTCTAGTAAACCATATCGATCATTTCACAAACCATTATCCACTCCTAACTAATTAAGCATGGCATGAGTAATTATAATTTCTAATTGTCATTGCAAACATATTTCATTCATAATAGGCTGAATCAGGAACGATGAGCTAATCATATTTACAAAAACAAAATAGGTAGAGTTCGTACCAGCTTTTCTCCATCTCAATCATTTCATCAAATATCATCATTATTGCCTTTCACTTGCACGACCGAACGATGTGAATAATAATAAGAGTGCATGTGCATTGGACTAAGCTGGAATCTGCAAACATTTATTCAAAGGAGAAGACAAGGTAATATGGGCTCTTTGTTAGATCAACAATAATGCATATGAGAGCCACTCAACATTTTCATCGTGGTCTTCTCCTTACGACCCAAAGAAAATAAAAGAATTTCAAAGAAACACACTGAAATATTTTTGGAGTTTTTGTTTTTCTCAAGAAAGCAAAATGAAAGAAAAATGAAAACGAGAAAAACTACTTACACGGGAAAGCTCCCAACAAGTAAAAGAAGAACGAGAAATCTTTTTGGGTTTCCTTTTAATACTACAACTAATTAAACTAGAAAGAAAAACAAAAAATAAGCGAGAAATATTTTTGGATTTTATCAAAAAAATTCAAACACACAAGAAGAAAGCAAGAAAAATAAAGTAACATGTATTATACAATGAAAAGTATGATCACCGACAAGTGGAATGAATGTGTGAACATGAATATAATGTCGGTGAGAAATACGTACTCCCTCAAGCTTAGGATTTTGGCCTAAGTTGGTCTATGGCCACAGCTGGCCAGGGTGATATCCAAAGTCGTAGTTGAGGTTGAACTGGATTGCAGCCGCTACTGCTTGGAGGGCTGCCTCGTTGAGGCGAGCGGTCTCCCTTGCTCTCTCATACTCGTCTGCCTCCTCCCTAAGTATGAAATATCTTTGTTTTACTTGAAAGTCAAAGAAGGTAGGTGCGGGAAGTGTAATATAGATGATGCGCTGCCTGTCAAAGATTAGTCTGTACTGAAAAGGCAGCTCGCCCCTCTCAAGGAACTGGAAGCATTCCATAGCATCATAATCAAGGAAAGTAGGTGGCAACTGAGCATCATTTTCTTTTATTGGAACCCCAAGATAATGAGCTAAACGAGTGGCATAAATTCCACCAAAGAAGTCTCCAACTAAGGCATTATTATGTAACCGCCTTGCAATGATAGCCCCCAAGTTAAATTGTTTATCGTTCTTTACCGCGCTCTTGAGGACACTCAGATCGGAAGCGCAAAGGTGGATATGGTCATGTTTAATGTTAATGCATCTACCTATAAAGAGAGCAAAATAATTTAGTGCAGGAAAGTGAATGCTCCCTATAGTAGCTTGTGTTATGGTTCTGGTTTTACCCACAGTAATGCTAGCAAGGAACTCAACGCAATCAGATTTATGAGGTTCAGTATAAATGCCCTATTGCGGAATTTTGCATGCTTCATTAAATTCTTCAAGGTCCATGCGAAACGATTTATCATAGAGATCAAATAAAACAGAATGTATATTGCGATGGACCTAATACTCAAATCTTCGCACAAAGGAATCAGTAAGGTTGTAGTACTGCAAACACTTATCTGACACGAAGTCCGTCAGGTCGGCGTTGTGCACGTACATATCAAATTCTTCCTTGAAACCTGCACGAGTCATGAAATGATCCGACAACCATTCACAAGGCCGCACTTGAGCTTCCTGTGGTGTTTCAAGGTCCGGCTCATGTATAGCTAGCCTCGGGGCTTTCTTCTTTGAGAAACCACCTTGGAAAATTTTCCTAAACATTTTCTTCCTCTGAAAAATTTCTGAAATTTTTAGTGACTAAAAATAAAAGTGAACCAAACTCAACACAATTGGTTGCAACTACTCCTACAAGTGTCTAGAGGCTATATCATGCAACAAAACTACTTTGAACCATATAAATTTGACATGCAAGCTCAAGAACATGGTCACCACAGCAGCAAAAATTTGCAACATATAAAACACTAGAACAAAAAATAATTGGACCATTGGAGGAGTCACATACCAAAGAACAATCCCCCAAAACAATTTTGGAAATGGAGCTCCGAGCAAGGAGATCGAAAATGGCAGCAAGATGAGCAAGAACACGGGTTTGAGCAATGGAGTGATTTTTTCTGGAGGAAGACGAAGTGGATGTGTGGCTGGAATAAGTGAGGGGGCCTACGTGGGCCCCACAAGCCACCTAGGCACGCCTAGGGGGTGGGCGCGCCCTGTGAGCTTGTGGCTCACAGGTGCACCCCCCCTAGGGTGTGTTCAGTGCCAAAAATTCTAAAATATTATAGAAAAAATCATACTAAATTTTCAGGGCATTTGGAGAACTTTTATTTTTTGGTCATTTTTTATTGCACAGATAATTCAGAAAACAGTAAAATAATAGCATTTCTACTTTATTAATTCTAAACAATAGAAAGTAAAAAGTGGGTACAGAAGGTTGTGTTTACTAAATTCATCCATCACATGCCTGTCAAAAGGAATCCATTAATAAGGTTGATCAAGTCTTAATAACGAACTTCTTCCGAATGACATGAAATCGAAGAATCTTCGTATAACACTAGGTTACCTCAATGGGGATATGCATGCCCCCAACAATAATAATATCATATTTCTTTTTGACAGTAGGAATAGGGAATTCAAAACCTCCAATAGTAATTGTTGAAAATTTTCCAATAGAATTGATACTGTTCACTTGAGGTTGTTTCTTCGGAAAGTGTACCGTATGCTCATTACCATTAACATGAAAAGTGACATTTCCCTTATTGCAATCAATAACAGCCCCTGTAGTATTCAAAAAGGGTCTACCAAGGATGATCGACATACGGTCGTCCTCGGGTATATCAAGAATAACAAAGTCCGTTAAGATAGTAACATTTGCAACTACGACAGGCACATCCTCACAAATACCGATGGGTATAGCAGTTGATTTATCAGCCATTTGCAAAGAGATTTCAGTTGGTATCAACTTATTCAAATCAAGTTACGATATAAAGAGAAGGACATAACACTAACATCGGCTCCTAAATCACATAAAGCAGTTTTAACATAGTTTCTTTTAATGGAGCATGGTATAGTTGGTATTCCTGGATCTCCTAGTTTCTTTGGTATTCCACCTTTAAATGTATAATTAGCAAGCATGGTGGAAGTTTCAGCTTCCGGTATCTTTCTTTTATTGGTAACAATATCTTTCACATACTTAGCATAAGGAGACATTTTAAAAATATCAGTCAAACGCAAGCGCAAAAAGACATGTCTAAGCATTTCAACAAAGTGCTCAAATTCTTCATCATCCTTATTATTTGAAGCCTTAGGAGGAAAAGGCATGGGTTTTTGAACCCAAGGTTCTCTTTCTTTACCATGTTTTCTAGCAATGAAGTCTCTCTTATCATATCTTTTATTCTTAGGTTGTGGGTTATCAAGATCAACAGCAGGTTCTATCTCAACATCATTATCATTACTAGGTTGAGCATCAACATGAACATCATCATTATCATTATTATTAGGTTCATGCTAAACACCAGATTGTGTCTCAGCATTAGAAATAGAAATATCATTTGGATTCTCAGGTGTGTCTATAATAGGTTCACTAGAAGCATGCAAAGTCCTATCATCATTCTTTTTCTTTTTAGATGGACTAAGTGCATCACTATTAATTCTCTGAGTATGTTCTATTGTACAATTCTAATTTTAGATTTTTTGCAGGAAAACTTCTCTCCAAATGGGAAGGACTTGATAACCCACAAGTATAGGGGATCGCAACAGTTTTCGAGGGTAGATTATTCAACCCAAATTTATCGATTCGACACAAGGGGAGCTAAAGAATATTCACGAGTATTAGCAGTTGAGTTGTCAATTCAACCACACCTAGAAGATTTAATATCTGCAGCAAAGTATTTAGTAGCAAAGTAATATGGAAGTAACAGTAACAGTGGAAAAAGTAACAATATCAGTTTTTTAATGATTGTAACAGTAGCAGTAATGAAAGTAACTTAGCAAAGATCAATATGTGAAAACCTTGTAGGCATTGGATCAGCGATGGATAATTGTGTTGGATAATATTCATGATGTAGCAGTCATAACCTAGGACGACACAGAACTAGCTCCAATTCATTAATATAATGTAGGCATGTATTCCGTATATAGTCATACGTGCTTATGGAAAAGAACTTGCATGACATCTTTTGTCCTACCCTCCCGTGGTAGCGGGATCCAAAGGAAACTAAGGGATATTAAGGCCTCCTTTTAATAGACAACCGGAACAAAGCATTAGCACTTAGTGAATACATGAACTCCTCAAACTACGGTAATCACCGGAAATAATCCCAATTATTGTCACCTTGGGGTATGCAGATCATAACTCGTAATAGGTGTCTACAACTTGCAAGATAGGATCAAGAACACACATATATTCATGAAAACATAATAGGTTCAGATCTAAAATCATGGCACACGGGCCCTAGTGACAAGCATTAAGCATAGCAAAGTCATAGCAACATCAATCTCATAACATAGTGGATACTAGGGATCAAACCCTAACAAAACTAACTCGATTACATGATAAATATCATCCAACCCATCACCGTCCAGCAAGCCTACGATGGAATTACTCACTCCCGGCGGTGAGTGTCGTGGTTCAACACAATCACCTATGGGGCCATCGGCCCCTTGTGGTTCGGCAAGGGGGAAGGGCACGTTGCACAAAGAGCGGAGACCATAGGGCAGCACGGCAATGGTGACGCGGGTGGTTTTTACCTAGGTTCGGGCTGCCACGAGGCGTAAAACCCTACTCCTGCTTTGGTGGATTGGATGGAAGACCATGACGAACGCGCAACACTCAAGCCCGGCAAGGTCGCCTTGGGGAGAGCAGCTACACGCGTAACAGTGTACAAGGGTTCGAGTCCTTTCTAAGGTTGCCACGACCCTCCTTTTATAGGGCAAGGGGTTACCACAATGGCAAAATAGTCATTATCCAGTGATTAGATAGCCACAGTGCTATCATACCTAACTCTGCAGACAGGACAAGGTGCATTAAATGCACCGCTTAGTGTCACGTCGTGGATGTAGCCCGGTAAGCCATGCCGCGCCATTCAACCACCTTCTCGTCTGCCTGCATGACACGCCCCTGGACGGGTGTCATTTAGGGGTGATCTTCCTTAGAAATGGCTGCCACGTGCCAAACGACAACCACTTAATCACTTGGGGGCTCGACACCGCATCGATAAGTGACTTGCGTTGCTGTGAGGTGGAGCGGTGGAGCCTTGGCGGGGAAGCAGGCCGTCGGCATCCTGGCAACCCTTGCCGGGGAGGTCTTGGGACTTGCCCTTGGGGCGACCTCGACCTAACCAGGCTCGCCTGCCCGGTAAGGGAGGTTTTTCCCTTAGTGATATCTTGCTCCTTCGGCTTGTATTGGTCTTCTTGATCCACCCTTTGATTTATCAAAGAGCTATCTCTTCTGCTTGGCATTGTCTTGTCGCTGTAACCTTGCCCTTGAGCCTGTGTATAGTCCGGGCAACACACACCAAGGTTTGTTACACCGACAGGAGCCCCCGGGCCTGGCCCGAACGCGCTGCTGAGCGTCGTTGGGGTAGGCCCTATCTAGTACATAGGCGAAGATTTTGTGGTAGCTCATTCCTTGAGATTTCCTTTGCTTCTTCATTAACCTATGCTTGAGTCAGTTTCTGGTTTTTCCACGCGTCGTGCAAGACGTTATGGGGGAGTTTTAAGCCACGATCCATGGGCTACCCACGTCCCACATTCACGGGGCGATAACTGCCATTCCATTAGCTTCTCTACTTCTGGCGTTTCCGCCATGTATGCTGCATGCATTGCGAGGGTTGGTGGCAGACACGGAAGGCGCGGAAATGTGTGCCATGGCAGAAAGCCAAGCGCCATGGATTGGTGCAGGGGGTCGGCCTAGATTCCACGAGCCGTTGTTGGCGCGGAGGAGTTGGATTGGCAGAGCGGGGCGATTGCCCCCTGGGTGAGGAGCCAGCCCCCGGCCTCGTTTGCCTATAAAAAGGGGACGTGGGCGAGGTGCTGGTTCACACCTATCTCTTCCTCCTTCCTTCTGGTATTGTTTCTCCATCATGGTGAGGGGGAGATGGCGTAGTGGCACTCCAGTAGCGGCGACGAGGGCTTCTGCTCGACAGCACCTCCCTCCTCCTGTTGGGGACGCGGGAGCAGAGCCCGTCGTGAGGGGAGGCGGGAGAGGACGGGGACGTGGCCGCCGCGGTGCTCGGGGTCGAGGAGGACGGGGCGGTGCTCTGATCGCACCTCCCCCGGCTGTTCAGGATCCGAATGAAGGCCACATCGGGAACCAGCCGCTGGAGTTCATCGTCAAGCTGCGAGGGCCTCCGCGCAGCCGTCTTTGGCTTCTTACCCCATTTGCAAGGGTGATGGAGGTCGAGCAGCCGCCGGGGCTGAGGCTGCACATGAGGGGCTGCTGTAATGGCAGCATGCGGGCGGACGCGGAGTTCCCCGCTCCTCATGTCATGCTTCTCCGGCGTGGTTGGAAGACTTTTGCTCGTGCCCACAGCTTGGCAGCCAGCCATGTCCTCCATTTCAAGCTAATGGACGCCACCCTACTCTCCGTCAAAGTCTTTGGACGCTCAGGTGCTCGCTTAGGGTGCTGCGCGAAGAGCTTGACTGACGACGAAAGCTCCTCCTCGAGTGATAGCGATGAGGAGGACAGTGATGGCGATGACGGCGGAGCCGATGGGGAGGACGAAGGCTCCGACTCCGGCTAAACACCAGCCGCACCATCACTGTCAGCCAGCGGCACCACCATCTGCACCTCCATCTCCTCCCGGGCAAGGCGATTTGCCGGGGTGTTGGGTGCGGGTGGTGCCTTCGCCTCCTCTAGAAGTCTTCCAGCTAGACCCCGGTAGGCTTCCCCGTGGGCTCCGGCTTCGTTCACCCTGCTGCGTCCTGCTGGCCCTAGTGGCGGTGACAAGGGCGTCGCCTAGTCGCTTCCCCCATCCATCACCTTCGCCCGTGCCCTCCCGATCTTGTCAGGCTCCGTCACATGGGCCCCGACGGGGTCAGGCTGGGCTTCAGCCCAGGCGCTCCTTTTGCCCTCTTCACCTCCCACAGTAGTTCCTAGGAGGAGAGGGACAAGAAAGGGATTACGGGGCACTTATCTTTTTTCAGTCTAAAATATGTAGGCACTTGCCAAACTTTAGTCTTAAATATGTAATCTTCTTTATCCATGTTTGTGCTCTGTAAGATCTGTACTTGTTTATCCGCATATTAATGAAAAAAGACAAGCCTTGCCAGGTACTTGTGCATGTATTACGTCCATGCAGAGGTGGAATGCTTCTATACACTTAAGTAAACAAGGTTTCTCCGGCAAGCTATCCTGCCGGTGCCTTCCATTTTTTGCCGCGTGAAAGTGCAACTAATCCCCGGGTGGTTTTGGTAATTCATAACAACATATAGCTCATTGAACTAATATCCTTTCAAGTGAAATATTTCAGATAGTTCAATGATTGGCATGGCATGGACTGGAGATGTGGACCCCTCAAAATGCTAAGGACAAAGATTGGCGAAAGCTCAAGACTCTTCATTTCTATTTTAGTGATCCAAGATCAATTGAGTTAATAGGAAAAGCCAATACTATTAAAAGGGGATGAGGTGTTGCATAATGGTCTACTTGCTCAAAATGCTTAGTGATATGCTCCAAAGCCCTCAACCACTTTCTCCTTTCCAATATGTCCTAAACCTAAAGTCAAACTTGGCCCCACCGATTTGATCTATCCGGCGCCACCGAGTTTCCTTGACATAGCCACTGCCAGAAACCCTAAGAAATTCGGTCTCACCGAGATGGCAATGCAAACTCTTTGTTTCCCTTCGTAACGTTTTGGTCTTACCAACGTGAGCGATCGGTCCCATCGAGTTTGCAATGCAAACTCTCTGTTTCCCTTTCGTAATGTTTCGGTCTTACCGAAGTGAGCGATCGGTCCCACCGAGTTTGCCTGACCAACTCTCTGTTTAACTCATTGCTGAAATCGGTCCCACCGAGTTCATGCAATCGGTCACACCGAGATGAGGTCTTGCCCTAACCCTAGCACATCAGTCCCACCGAGTTGAGTATATCGGTCCCACCGAGATTCCTAACGTTCACATTTTGAATTGAATCGGTCTCACCGAGTTCTTCTATTCGGTCTGACCGAGTTGAGTCAAATATGTGTAATGGTTGGATTTTGTGTGGAGGCTATATATACCCCTCCACCCCCTTCTCTATCAAAGAGATAGCCATCAGAACGAGCATACACTTCCACTACTCATTTTCTGAGAGAGAACCACCTACTCATGTGTTGAGATCAAGACATTCCATTCCTACCACAAGAATCTTGATCTCTAGCCTTCCCCAAGTTGCTTTCCACTCAAATCTTCTTTCCACCATAGCCAAATCTGTGAGAGAGAGTTGAGTGTTGGGGAGACTATCATTTGAAGCACAAGAGCAAGGAGTTCATCATCAACACACCATTTATTTCCTTTTGGAGAGTGGTGTCACCTAGATTGGTTAGGTGTCACTTGGGAGCCTCCGACAAGATTGTGGAGTTGAACCAAGGAGTTTGTAAGGGCAGGGAGATCGCCTACTTTGTGAAGATCTACCCGAGTGAGGCAAGTCCTTCATGGGCGATGGCCATGGTGGGATAGACAAGGTTGCTTCTTCGTGGACCCTTCGTGGGTGGAGCCCTCCGTGGACTCGCGCAGCCGTTACCCTTCGTGGGTTGAAGTCTCCATCAACATGGACATACGATAGCACCACCTATCGGAACCACGCCAAAAATCTTCGTGTCTACATTGCGTTTGCCTTCTCCAAACCCTTCCCTTTACCTTCATATGCAATGTTTTACTTTCCGCTGCTACACTCTTAGACTTGCATGTGTAGGTTGATTGCTTGACTTGTGCTAAGTTGCTAAAATCTGCCGAGACATAAAATTGGGAAAAGGCTAGATTTTTGTTTGGTCAAGTAGTCTAATCACCCCCCTCTAGACATACTTTCGATCCTACAAGTGGTATCAGAGCTTTGGTCTCCATTTGCCTTGATTTCCATAGCTTTGGTGATCATAGCCTTGGTTTCACAACCTAGGAGAGTATGGCGTCTAGCGAGGGAAATTACCACCGTAGAGGTCCTTACTTTGATGGTACTAATTTTGCTAGTTGGAAGCATAAGATGAAAATGCATATTCTTGGACATAACCCCTCCGTTTGGGCTATTGTGTGTGTTGGTTTGCAAGATGAATTCTTTGAAGATGGAAGAGAACCGAATCATGAAGCAACCACAGAAGAATTGAAGATGTTGCAATACAATGCTCAAGCTTGCGATATCCTCTTCAATGGATTGTGCCCTGAAGAATTCAACAAAATTAGCTGCCTTGAGAATGCAAAGGAAATTTGGGATACTTTGGTTGATATGCACGAAGGTACCGAGTCCGTCAAGGAATCCAAATTGCATGTGCTTCAAAGTCAACTTGACAAGTTAATAATGAAGGATGGTGAAGGAGTCGCTGAAATGTATTCTAGGCTTGCTCTCGTCACAAATGAGATTGCCGACTTAGGAAGTGAAGAGATGACCGATAGATTCATCATCAAGAAGATTCTAAGAGCTTTGGATGGAAAATATGATACCGTGTGCACCTTGATCCAAATGATGCCCAATTACAAAGATCTCAAGCCAACGGAAGTCATTGGTAGAATTGTTGCTCATGAGATGTCACTTAAGGATAAGGAAGAGCTTCACAACAAGTCTAGTGGTGCTTACAAAGCTTCATGTGATGCCCCTACAACATCAAGTGAGAAACAAGCCTTCAATGAAGAATTGAGCCTAATGGTGAAGAACTTCAACAAGTTCTACAAGAGTCGAAGCAAAGAGAGAAGTTCCAAGTCAAGATCCTACTATGACAAGAGATCTTCTAGTTGTGAATGAAATTGCTACAATTGTGGAAGACCCGGACACTACTCCAATGAGTGTACGGCTCCCTACAAAAGAAGAGAAGACTCACCTAAAAGGAGAAGTAAAATAGATGAATCACCTCCAAGAGAGAGGAGGAGTAGAGATGATCATTATGAACGAAGACCTTCTCGTAGAAGCAAGGATTCGGAAAGGAAGGACAAGTCATCAAAGAGCTACACAAGACAAAGACATCAAGCTCATGTTGGTGAATGGGTATCCGGTTCCTACTCTGAACACTACTCCGAGAGAAGTTATCACTCCGACTCCAAACATACTCAAGATGAAGGTGTTGCCGGTCTTGCACTTGTGTCATCCAACTCCTACGACATATTTGACTCACCAACTGAAGGGATTGGAAGATGCTTCATGGCTAAAGGCCCCAAGGTATCACACCCCGAGTATGTTGATTTCAATAGTGATGAAGATGATTTTCTAGGTGATGATGATTTACTTGTTGACAACTCTAGTGATGAAAACTATGATGAAATTGCTATTAATCATGCTAATCAAGATGAAACGAATGACAATGATAAGAAGAAGATTGAGTGTCTAACTAAAGAACTAAACACTCTTAAGTTAGCTCATGAAACTACCTTAGAGGATCATCGAGAGCTTTTAAAGACTCATGAGAAGCTACGCTTTGAAAAGCTCAATCTAGAGCAAGAGCATGGGTTCTTAAAAGCAATCAATGATGATCTTCGTAAGAAAAGTTCTTCTTACATTGCCAAGCGTTTACTCTTGTCTACTTACATGCCACAAGTAAAATCTAGCAACAAGAGCAAGAAAGATTCTTCTTCTAGTAGTAACAATAATCATGTTAAATCCAATATTGTTGCTTCTGGTAGTTCTCTTGATTCCACTAATGATTCTCTTAGACAAGTTACACTTGAGCAAGAAAATAGCTTATTGAAGGGAATTATAGAGAAAGGTGTTTACAAGAGCCTTGCCGGAAGTAAGCAATTTGAGGAAATTGTACGCAAGCAAGGAAGGCACCGGAAGAATCAAGGTGTTGGTTTTGAACGCAAGTTCAATGCCAATGGAGTTGAGTGGGAAGAAGATCAATACCCCAAGACAAAGTTTGTTCCTCAACAAGAGAAGTATGATCCCACTTCTTTCGAGGGAACACAAGCTCAAGACGATCTTCCACCACAAGACCACAAGCTAAAAGGCAAGGACAAGCTTCAAGAAGAGATTGATTCATTTAAAGAAGCTCCAAAGGCCTTGGTCAAGTGGGTTCCCAAGACTACATCAAGTACGACTACAACTCCAAGGATTCCCATCAAGTTGATGTGGATCCCGAAGAAGAAGAACTAGAGAGTTCTTGAGGGTGACTCCGCCAACATACTTCACTCATATTCATTTTGGCGAGGACAAGTGCAATCAACTTTCATATCTTGCACTAGTTCAAGGAGTCACAAACCCTCTTGTTGGTAAGACAAGGGACAGGTAACCTAATGCTTTCATGGACAACATCATATGTGTATTTCACTCTATGTCTATGGATATCCGTGTATGTTCCTTGTGGGACTAACCCATGTAGGTATTGAAAGTGCAACTCACTCTAATGGATTGCTCCAAATGATCTACATCAACATTGAGCATCTACATCTTCAACACCTACATGAAGTCATCTTGACAAAACCCAAGGTTAGTTCATCCCTCTTAGGGGGAATATCACATCTAGGGGGAGCTTTGCTCTAAGAATTGAGCTAAAGCAACTCTAATGGTGTGAACACATCAATGCTTTATGTAAAAGTGGTAACCCCACTTGTGCTTAAACGATGAGTATGACCTATGATCAAATGTTCTCATTTGACTCCTAAGTCAATATACTCATATATAGATGACCTAGTCATCGCCAATTGCTTGATAGATGCTAGAGTGTTTGTGCATGCTTTGCCACATATTTCATTTGCTATCTTATTGTGTGAGCATGTTGGTTGCATATTTTCTCCATTCGAGGACATCCATTTGTTGCTTTGATTGCTTGATTTCGTTTCTTCTTGCCAAATGGATGGACAAGAATGCCTAAGAACTCCCTCTAGCTATTTATGCTTTTCTCGTCTCAAACTCTATTCATGCTACATCACAAAGTTTGAACAAGTCGAATTCGGACCCTCCGGGTGAGGAGCACTCGGAGCCACCGATCTGTCAAGGGCTTAAACTTCCAAAACCTCTTAATGGCTTTCGGTCTGAGTTGATCTAGGTTTTCACCTTGGTGCAACCGATTAGAATCGTTCGGTCTCACCGAGTTGCGGCAATCGCTTGCGATTCTGCATCTCGGTGCCACCGAGTCGTTCCACTCGGTCACACCGACAGTGACTAGGTATATATACCGCGGGTTGAAATTTGGAAATTCCTCCAAACCGCTCGACCATGCCTGCCCAGCTCTGCCGCCTCCTTGGTCTCCGGATCATCTCTGTCGTCGCCAGTGTCTTCTTGCTGCTGGTCTCCACCGCCGTCAACGGGAATCTCCACCGCCGTTGTCGCCGTAGTGAGTTCGTCACCAAGTTAGGGTACAGACTCGATCTCTTTGTGCTTTCCTTAACTCCGATTCTTGCACAAAGAACAATGCCAAGATTCTTGCCACGATTGAGATAAATCTATCCACCTAAAAATTCCTCTAGAATAGATTTAATGCAAAAACTTAGGGTTAGGTTTCCACCGAACTCATCTCGGACCGACCGATCTGAAAATTCCGGTCTCACCGATTTGGCCTATGCCATTGCACATGTACTACTCGGTCTGACAGAAGTGTACGAATCGGTGTGACCGAGTTTACTTTCTCTGTGAAACCCTAGCATCTCAGAGTTACCGAACTACATTTTGGTCTGACCGAAACTGTATGTTTAGACTCTGTGTGTGCTTCGGTGTCACCGAGTTTGTCATATCGGTAGCTCCGAAATGCTTTCTGCAGAAAACTAAAGTTAAGTTTTTGACTCAATGCTTTTGCAAAAATAGCTGTGCTTTGTGATGCTCATCTACTCTACCTATACCTATCTATTCACAGGGTCAGTGTCAGAGATGTCAGACAATAGTGACAGTCAGAACAGGTCAGAGGAGCAAGTAAATCTCAGTGAGGGCACTAGTCCCTCCAATAGCAGCTATGATGAAGGTAGCAGAAGTACACCCAGCAATTTGCCTAAGGCTGCTACTAGGCAAAGGAAGAAGAGAACCTTAGATTTTGTTGTTGAGGAGGAAGTGACCTCCAAGAAGAAGGTGCTCAGGAAAGAGTATGCTGCTGCTGCTGCAACCAAGCCAGGGATGAAAGTGAAAGTTCCTGCCAAGAGAGTGCCTATGTCAAAGGCCAGAGCCTCCACTCAAGGAACCATGGAGTTCACTGCTAAACCAAAAGAGGATGAGGCTGCTACAGGAAAGAAAGAGTCAAGAAGACAATTGCCAAGTTCATTAGCAAATCATCTATGATGAGAGAGTCAGATGATGAGGAGGAGGAAGAGCCAGCTGCACCACCTCAAAAATCTCAGAAGCTCATGGGAGATGCTATCAAGTCTGGGGCTGCTCCATCTAAACCCAAGACAGCTCCAAAACCATCTGCACCCAAGAGATCCACCAGAAACATCCCAGCTGCAGAGAAGAATAAGGCCCCAGTGCCTGAAGCTCAAGAAGATGAAGAACAACAAGTGCTTGGAAATCTAAAACCCAAGATTCCAGATCATGATGATAATCATCCTATTGCTGAAAATATGAAGTTAAGAAAGGATGCAGGTCTCAGATTGTGGAGACAGACTGATCCATATGCTATAAGGAGAAGAACAGCTGTTGATTATCGCTTTCACACTAAGGAACAACAAGATTTCTATGAGACAGTCCTGTTGGATAAGAAGCCAATTGTCAGTGACATGAGATGGGTTGATTGGAAATTCATTGATGACAATGAGGATTACTTTCCAGGAGTTCATTAGAGTTTCAGAATGAATGGTGTTGATAAGTTTGTTGGTCAAAAGTTGACCAAGTGGAATGATGAAATGGTGATGCAATTCTATTCAACTGCACATTTCTATCCAGATGGCAAGATTACCTGGATGACTGAAGGCACAAGATATCAATCATCAATTGCAGAATGGGCCAAGTTGATCAATGCCGTTGAAGAAGCTGAAGATGACACAGATGTGTATGACAAGCCAAGAAAGGATCACAATTCCATGGCTCACATGTACAAGCCAATTCCAGATGCTGCTTTGACAACTCACAGATTTGGATCTATCTATTATCTGCTGTCAGGACTTACCACGATAAACACGATATTGAGGCACACTCTGTTGCCCAAGTCAGGAGATCATAGGATGATCCGTGGTCACTCTATCAACCTACTTCACATGTTTGATGTGCCAGAGAAGTTTAAGGTGATGAGTCTAATTGTTGAAACTATGAAGAGAACTGCTGCAGATCAGAAAAGATCATGTGGATATGCCCCTCACATTCAGATGCTAATCAATTCCAAGATGGGGATAGGGACATATCTTCTTGACAAAGAACATCTTCCCCTGAGGCCAGACTTTGAGGACAACGAGGTTGTCATGGATGCAGCACATCCTACTTCAGCAGAGGCTCAAGAGAAGCAAGAGAAAGCAAAGGCTGCAAAGACTACAACAATGCCAGATGCTTCAGGTGTCAATCTCAAGACCAAGCAAGATCAATTCACTTATCTGCTTGAGGCAAGCGTGAGAATAGAGAAAGGACTGGCCACCCTGACTCGAAATCAAGAGAGCCTTGAAAGGATCTTTGAAACCAAACTTCATGATTTAGATGTGAAGGTCATCGAGGTTCAAACCACAGTTGAGAAGCTCCAGGAAGAGGTTGAAGACAGGAATGACAGACCTACCACCGATACTTTTCAGCGTGTGCCAAGGGCACAAAGGTCTTAAGCAGTGCCAGTAGTCAGTGAAGCGAGGACTACACTTTCAGCACCTGCTGCAACTGCCACTGTTGTACCTCCAATCTCAACTCCTCCAGCTCCTCAGACATCAGCAGAAGCATTTGCAGACGGACTCCTCTCCACGCCATCTACGCACACCGGAGCAACCAGCCAGAAGACCACTTAAGGAGCTCCCGGAGATTGTGCCTAGAGTGCCGCATAGCACTATGCATTTTCAAACTTTTTGGTAACTTGTTGCCAAAGGGGGAGAAAGTGTATAGATCATTAGGCTTCAAGAAAGAGAGCGTTTTGCCTTTTGTTGCCTCTTTACTTGCTACTTGATTGTTTGTTTGCTACTAGTTGTGCTCATGTGTGAGATACTCTTATGATCATGTGTTTGATCATATTATGCTTTATTGTGTGATATCTATATACTTGTGTATGATCAATCATGTTTCCCTTGGTGATGAGTGCATGTTGTTTAATTCTATCATTTTGAGCGCTCCACCAAGATGTATGTGACATGGAAGAGTGCCCCATGATTCTAATCGATTGTGCATTTGCATTCAAACGCAAATTTTAAATAATGCACAAATTTAGGGGGATCTCTTACCTATCACATAGTTCTCAAAGTGACGATGTATTTTCTTTATATTATCATTTGTCGAAGCTTTGATCTATATGTTGTCATCAATTACCAAAAAGGGGGAGATTGAAAGTGCAACTAATCCCCGGGTGGTTTTGGTAATTCATAACAACATATAGCTCATTGAACTAATATCCTTTCAAGTGAAATATTTCAGATAGTTCAATGATTGGCATGGCATGGACCAGAGATGTGGACCCCTCAAAATGCTAAGGACAAAGATTGGCGAAAGCTCAAGACTCTTCATTTCTATTTTAGTGATCCAAAATCACATTGAGTCAATAGGAAAAGCCAATACTATTAAAAGGGGATGAGGTGTTGCATAATGGTCTACTTGCTCAAAATGCTTAGTGATATGCTCCAAAGCCCTCAACCACTTTCTCCCTTCCAATATGTCCTAAACCTAAAGTCAAACTCGGCCCCACCGATTTGATCTATCCGGCGCCACCGAGTTTCCTTGACATAGCCACTGCCAGAAACCCTAATCAATTCGGTCTCACCGATTGGGCTTTCGGTCTCACCGAGATGGCAATGCAAACTCTCTGTTTCCCTTCGTAACGTTTTGGTCTTACCGAAGTGAGCGTTCGGTCCCACTGAGTTCGCAATGGAAACTCTCTGTTTCCCTTTCGTAATGTTTCGGTCTTACCAAAGTGAGCGATCGGTCCCACCGAGTTTGCCTGACCAACTCTCTGTTTAACTCATTGCTGAAATCGGTCCCACCGAGTTCATGCAATCGGTCACACCGAGATGAGGTCTTGCCCTAACCCTAGCACATCGGTCCCACCAAGTTGAGTATATAGGTCCCACCAAGATTCCTAACGTTCACATTTTGAATTGAATCAGTCTCACCGAGTTCTTCATTCGGTCTGAACGAGTTGAGTCAAATGTGTGTAACGGTTGGATTTTGTGTGGAGGCTATATATACCCCTCCACCTCCTTCTATATCAAAGAGAGAGCCATCAGAACGAGCCTACACTTCCACTACTCATTTTCTGAGAGAGAACCACCTACTCATGTGTTGAGATCAAGACATTCCATTCCTACCACAAGAATCTTGATCTCTAGCCTTCCCCAAGTTGCTTTCCACTCAAATCTTCTTTCCACCATAGCCAAATCTGTGAGAGAGAGTTGAGTGTTGTGGAGACTATCATTTGAAGCACAAGAGCAAGGAGTTCATCATCAACACATCATTTATTACCTTTTGGAGAGTGGTGTCTCCTAGATTGGTTAGGTGTCACTTGGGAGCCTCCGACAAGATTGTGGAGTTGAACCAAGGAGTTTGTAAGGGCAAGGAGATCGCCTACTTCGTGAAGATCTACCCGAGTGAGGCAAGTCCTTCGTGGGCGATGGCCATGGTGGGATAGACAAGGTTGCTTCTTCGTGGACCCTTTGTGGGTGGAGCCCTCCGTGGACTCGCGTAGCCGTTACCCTTCGTGGGTTGAAGTCTCCATCAACGTGGACGTACGATAGCACCACCTATCGGAACCACGCCAAAAATCTTTGTGTCTACATTGTGTTTGCCTTATCCAAACCCTTCCCTTTACCTTCATATGCAATTTTTTACTTTCCGCTGCTACACTCTTAGACTTGCATTTGTAGGTTGATTGCTTGACTTGTGCTAAGTTGCTAAAATCTGCCAAGACATAAAATTCGGAAAAGGCTAGATTTTTATTTGGTCAAGTAGTCTAATCACTCCCCTCTAGACATACTTCCGATCCTACACCGTGGGGCTTGGCCTGGCGGGCTCAAAATTATGGAAGGGGACCAGCCCCCTGTCGAACCTTCTTCGTCAAAGGCCACTACAACCACCTCAACCGAAGCAACATTCGGGTCAATGGATGGGAGCACCCATGCTTCGAAGGTGATGAGGTTTCTATATGCACAAGTGTCGGTGTCAAAATCTGCAGACCTCAGGGTAGGGGGTCCTGAGCTGTGGATCTAGGATCGATGGGTAACAAGGGACGATGAACACAGTGTTTACCCAGGTTCGGGCCCTCTCGAAGAGGTAATACCCTAAGTCCTGCTTGATTGTATTGATTGTATAACGTGGTTTACAGAGTAGATCTACCTCGAGATCAGTATGAGCTAAACCCTAGGCTACGGGGGGATGAAGATAGCTCTGCCCCTAATGACTACAACCCTTGGTTTATATAGACACCGATAGGGTTAGGGTTAGCGAAGATAGATTACAACAAGAGGGAAAGAGATCTCGTCCACCCTTGACTTGGAGGGCACACCGCGGCTTCACAGGTCTCCAGTCACCACACGGCTCCACCAGTTCAGCCCATATACAATGGGCTGTCGCCCCGAGGACCCCTTAGTCCATGATTCCCTCAGTAGCCCCCAAACTTGCCTCTAACGCCGAGGATCATCTTCTGGAATCTTCACATCACCGGCTTGCGAGACGAGTTCATCCGTTCCATTTGAAGCCATGCAAATTCCGCCGAATATGATCCAGAACCCGATCTAATATACTCAGGCCCGAACAGTCTCAGGATTCTAAGATCCAAATACATCTCAAAACTGAGGTGGGACCTCCAAAGTTCAATACCATTCCTCGGGGTAAGGACCTTACACGCTTTTCAAAGAGTGCGCGGCCCAATGCCATCGTTCCACGCACCCGTCCTTTCGTCTTCATGATAAGATGCCTATTTATAGACCCAAATGTGTTGAGAACAGTTATCCTCCCCCCTTTCTCCAAGAACATCATCGAAGCAATCTTCCGACGCCATGGCCGGCATCCCAGGTTCATCCTCATGCCCTCACGGCCCGCTCCCAGGCGATTGGTCAAGTTGTTCAGTCTCTCGCATCCAGCTAAGTCTCTTGCAAACATAGTGCTTCCTCCCTTTGGCCGATCTGGTCCCAGTCCGCGCCGGTCTCATCTCCATCGATGGCCACGCCCTTGCCAAGAACTCCCCCGCCCCAAGCAAGGAGGAGAGAGTATGTCTCGTACCCTTCCTTCTGAGAGGTTTGGGTTTCCCTATCCATCCCTTTCTATGGGTCTACTAGAGATCTATGGGATCCAGCTCCACAACCTCACCCCAGGGTCCATATTGCACATTTCTGGCTTCGTGGCCTTGTGCGAGATATTTCTATGTTGCGAGCCCCACTTTGACTTGTGGAGGAAGTACTTTTGTCTTGTCCCTCACCTCCGGGAGGGATCTATATTTGAGGTAGGAGGTGCTGAGGTATGGCGAATAGCTGGGATGGGGTATCCAATCGGGACCCCATAGAAAGATCCCAAAGGATGGACTTCAGAGTGGTTTTACATCGAAGACGTTCCCCTTACCGATCCAATTCGACAAGGGCTACTAGAATATTCGAATGACCCGCCTATAAAGCGGTACAACTAGCGGCCCAAGGGTCCTTCCCAAAAGGACAGCGAAGAAGTGCGGGCCCTGTCAGCCAAGATTAGGCTGCTGACCAGTAGCAAGTTGACCATGGTCAAAGTTATGGCCATCGCCCTTACCCGATGCGTGCAACCCCTCCAACAGCAGGGTCACCCCTTATGGTGCTATAACGGGACCAATGATGTGACATGTCACCAGTGGCAAGGGCCAGACAACAAGGTGGCCCTGGCTAAAATACTGGCCGACCTCTTCAAGGGGGACGAGGTAGAGTTCGCTCGCATGAGTATTCGGGAAGGCTACTCCGGATACAATCCGGCGGACTGGGTAAGCCACAATCCATTATTTTGAGCCCACATATCATTGAATTCTCACTGATCGCCACTTGAAGAGGGATGGAGGCGTCAAGTTGCGTCCATCAGTTGCCCTTTGTTGGTGTTCCGGGAACGGGGGTACCCAGACTTGCCTGCCTGCGGCCCATGGCGTGGCTCCATTGACGGCCTGGTACGGCCCAGCTTCAGCAATAACAACTCAAGACCCTGGCGAGGGGCCAAGCCTCGCGAGGCGGACGACACCAAGACCTCCACGAGGAGCGGCCTCCTCAGGCTGGTTCCCGAGGAGCGAAGATCTCTATGCAAGCCTCACCTCGTGAGGTCCGGATGACGTGAGCCATGACGACCAAGGCCAGGCGGGCGCCAGCGGGCGCAGTGTACCAGTTTCCTCTTCGGTGCTAAAGAGGCAAGCGCAGGCGCGGTGCCTCGAGGAATCAGCCAAAGGTTTCCATTCCCGTGCAACAAGACCAAGACCGCCAGGACGGCAGGACGGAGGTCATCACCGAGCCCACCACGGCGTCACGACCAGAGGCTTTTGCAGGCGAAGACTACTTTTGTCAGGATAGCATGTACTAGCTGTCTCCCTTCGAATTTGGCCGTTGTGGGATCCCTTCCCGCCTTTCATTTGGGTAGAGGACCAAGGCCACTATAAATAGGACTTAGCCACCACCGTAGAGGGGATCGAATCGACAGATCATCCAGATCACCCTCACTCACTAGCTCACTCGAGCTCAAGAACACCTCTCCTCCTGAGGCTGTTCGCCACTGTACTAGTTCATCCTCAGTCCCTCGAGGCCAATCCACCACAAAGCAGGAGTAGGGTTTTACACTGCAAGGTGGCCCGAACCTGGGTAAACTGCTGTGTCTCTTTTCCTTATAGTTCGTCGAGCTAGGCTATGAGATTTGCGAGTAGGCAGACTGGGGAGGACGAGTTCTTCGCACGCACCCCAGAGTTTGAACCGCTCAAGGGTTTGCAGAACCCGAAATCTGACACCCTCCTCCTCAACTAGAGAATCATTCTCGCGAAGGCGATCCGGGGTATCATGACGACCCAGAGACGTCGATCAAATTTGAAGACGGGGTGTTCTATCAGGAGGGCCTTGATGGCGTCAGGGTGGCCGTGACAGCCGATCACCCCAGGGTTCTTCCTTCTTCCACAGTAAGTGAAAAGAAGACCCCCTCCCGAATAGGGCGCTCGTCTCGCGCTACCCCCCCCCCCGTGCTGACTTCTGCTCCCAAGGGTCGCCGTACTACGCGTAAAAATGCCTCGGGAGGAGTGCGGACCGCGCCAGCTTTAACCCTTGACGGGAGATCAAAACGGAAAGCTTCCGTCGAGGCGGACGCACCTGCCCCTTCTGCCCAGAGGTAACGCGTTTTAGCATTTAAGCGAGGATCGCCTTTGTCATTTGTTTATTAAAGCCCGCTCAACTTTGCAGAAGGTGTGTGTCTCTACGTCAATTCGAAGATTTCCCGGATGCGCCGAACCGCAATTCCGGTCCCCAGTCGTTGGCACGGGCCGGAGCCCCCTTCGAATACGCGGTGGCTGGCATGCCTCTGGCAGACTCCGACGATGTTTCGGTCACTAATTCCGAAGTCGAGAGTGTAATGAACCGTCACCGCCGGAGGGAGACTTTGCGCCAGACTGCCTTTACCAAACAAGAGTTTAATGCTTTTAATTCGGTAGACGCGTACCTTGGAGCGGCCCGGACATGTCTTGATGGGATTGCCGGTCTATTTGCCGCCAAGGTGCAGGTATATAGCTTGAGAGCAAGTTCCCTAACTAACTAGCCCCCAAGCCTTAATCCGCGCGGGACGGCTGAGTTAAGGATTTCTAATGATGTAATTTTGTAGGCCGCAAGAGAGCATAGCAAAAAACTGGCCGAAGAGCTTGAGGCTAGCCAGAAATAGTTGGTCGACCCCAAGGCCGAACTGGATGCGGCTCGAGAAGCCAGCAGCGATAAGTCTGGTAAGTGAGAAGAACCGCTTCCCAACTCAGGGAAGGGTATATGGTGTATTTTATGTGTTCACACTGTTTTCGTCATGCAGCCACGGAGGCCGCGAACAAGTTGCACAAAGAGCTTGAGGCTGGTAAACGCCTGTTGTCGCGGAGTTATGAGGAGAAAAATGAGCTCAAGGCGGAGAATAAACGGCAAGCCGAGGAAATTGAGAGTTTAAAGACTCAGCTGGCACAAGCTTTGGGGGAAAACCAAAAGCTAAAAGGTGGCATATACGGTAAGTGCTCCTCGCACCGCGCTGTTGGTCCATGTCATTGATGTGTTAATGATGATGTGCAACACCTGTTTGTTAGGTCTCCTGACTGGGCGACCCGAGGAAGAAGTAGGCACTTATGACGGGAACCTATTAAAGGAACAGTCGAATACCTACGAGAAGGCCCAGAAAGCCCTGAAGAGCATAGCGAAGGCGTTATGGCCGTCAGATGCGCCTCCAGAGAGTATGTCCGATCTAGCTAGTCTCTTTAAAGGGGCTCGGCGAAGGTTTGAATTATGTAAGATCTCAGCCTGTCGAGAAGGAGCGCGCGAGGCGTGGGCTATGGTAAAGACCCGCTTCACCAAGCTGGACCCGGTGCATATGGCCCGGGTTGGACCCATGGGTCCGGACGGTCAGGAGATACCGCTGAGCTTGGTGTATGACGATGTGATGCAAGACACTCTCTATTCTCAGAAGGACTGTGCTTTAGATCAATTGATACACAATGTCGAGAAGGAGTAATTTTGTCAATTCTATGTATCCGTGTACTTTACGTTGACCGTGCTCAATCCGCGTTCTTATTTATTTTTGAAAGAATGTTGTCTTAGCCGGCCATCGGCTTCTACCTCCCCAATCATAGATCAGGAAGTGTTCCGTACTTTGTGCCGTGAAAACGAAACAATACTTCGGGAACAAGGCAATCTGGCTATCTGGCTTAAACAGACAAAACATGTGCGGAGAGCTATGTTATATTACTATATGACATAAGAAACATCTTCTGATGAAAATAGTTCCTCCAAGGGTTCCTTTCTTCAGGTAAAATAATAATCTGGATACGTAAGATCAACGGACACCAATGGCTTTAAAAAAGAACCTTGGTGGTAAGCTTGAGGCTATATTCACTTCCCTTAGGCCGACTTATTGTATTATGTAAGAACGCTAGCTTTCGACTTCTCCCGTCAGAGGTACGGTCCCGGGTGACCCGGTCGTAACAATCATAGAGGTGCTCCCTTTACTCCCTAGCCGAACAATCGGGAACGTAGGGGTAATCACAGGAGCCTGCTTAAAGCCCATAATTTTGTTGGGCCAAACAGGGCCCGAGATATATTTTGGCGTGTTAACGGCTCGTTCTATTTGGGCCAAACATGGGCCTTAGGCAGTTTCGGCCTGTATTGGCCCGTGAATTTTTCGGCTCAACGCTAGCCCAATCTAGTTTTTAGCCTGTTAAAAGCCCATGGTATTCTCTGGCCCAGCTGGCCAGAACTTTACTCGACCTATTAAAGGCGGAAAACTACTATACGTTTAGACCTGGTAATGGCCCAAGATGATTATAGGCCCACGTTTTGGCCCATATATAGCGAGTTACGGGCCAGCCTAAAGACCGACAACATTGAGATCCATTGAAGCTTCAGGCCTAAATTATAGCATACCGACCAAGAATAAACCTAGACTATACAATAAAGAAACTATGGCATATTACATCCACTGGGCATCAAAGTTTGCCACCGGTGATAATAAAGCGCGACATGACCGCAGATTACATACACTGGGCATCAAAGGTCGCCACCAGTGCATATAAACGCGCCGACAAAAGAATATACAAAACTGAGAGCACTTCAGAAGGCATTAGGCCTGGCCTGGACGTGCACCGCAAGCAACCGAACAAGCTGATGAGACCTCAGTTGTGTCAACGATAGATGCTCTATCCCTAGCTGTATAGCACCAAAGCCCGCAAGGCAGTCCTCTGAGATCTTCTTTGCATCATTGACATCAAGTCAGAGCTGAGCTGAAGCAAGCCTTTCCGCTTTAAGTTGAGACTCAAGAAGTCGAACTAATTGAGGCAGCAACTGCACAGAGGTTGTCTCACAGCTGCTGGTGAGTAGCTTCAACTAACTGTCTTCATCAAGACATGACCTTGGGGTCATCTCGCTCTCTTCAATATGGTTTGGCTCACTATCTTCCCTAAAGTTCTGCCTAGCATAAGAGATACGACTCTGAAAGAGAAACAAGGAGACACGTAACAGTTTTCACAATTATATAAGCAAATAAATGGATCTGTTCTGCATAAGGAACATGTTTTTACAACTACAATTTAAAACTGGTAGTTGTTGCAAACATCCAATCAGATGTAAACACCAAAGTAAATAGCAGTGGAGGAAATGATGCCTATCCAAATCTATACTAGAACAAAGTTTGAAGGCTTGAGAAGGATGAACTTACATTACATGTTAACACGGGCTGGACAAAGCCCTTCTCCATGTCGATGGAAGGATAATTCAATAAATTCCCCAAAGAAACTTCTTTATAAGCATTGCCATTATTCTACATTTTGTAAAAAGTAAATATAGATCAAATAATATTGGAAGAAATAGAGGATAATGAAGCTCAGGTGCAGAGTGATGATACATAATCAAATAGCAATTAATTAAGTACAGCGTTACAAGGCAAAAGGTACTGACAAGAGGAATGCAGACATCAACATGTGCAGTGGCATTGGCTTTATTCAACATTTTGGTAAGAGTAAATGTAGATCTGATAATTTGGAGAAAGTGGAGGGCAGGGCAGATAAGATGCAGAGTAATGCTAGACAATCAACTATCTCGCAATGCAAGTACAGTAATACTACCACCGTCCGTTATTACTTGTCGCTCAAATGGATGTATCTAGCACTATTAAGTTCTAAATACATCCAATTGAGCAACAATTAACTCGATACAGAGGGAGTACATGACAACAGGTACTTACATGAGCAATCCAAAACTTCATAACCATTGTGTTAATTCTACATTTATCTAAGAGCAAATATAGATCTTATAATTTCGAGCAAAGGGAGGATAAAGAAGCGAACATTTACAGCGATGCTACATAATCAAACAGCAATGAGTGTAAGTATGCTGACAAAGGGCAAGAGGTACTGACAAGAGCAATGCAGTGCCCTGTATTGTTGTGAGATCCTATGATCCTTTGAGAAAGGAGATTCATCTGAAATTAGTTTTCATACAAGAGAGAAGGTAAGGCACATGCAGAAATTTAGGAGTTCAAATTTTGATTTGATATCATAGACAGTACCTGATGCTGGGCTCTCTGCAGTTCTAATAGGGGTTTGGCCAGTGGAGTAGGGGTAAAGTGTGGTACAGTTGGGCCTGTGTTTTTTGTGGCTACTGATCTATCTGATTTAACAGGTATCACTACCTTTTCCAAATACCTAGTTTGTACTCCTTGAGGATCTGCACTCACCCTCTTCCTTTTGGACATCTATTACAAAAGAACAACATTTGCCTAGAAAAACATAGTATGATGACACATGGAATAGGTACAGAAAATGGATAGGTATGGCATATACTCATACATGATACTTAAACTAAGCAGATGGTGGTGTAACAAAGTAGAAGTAATGCAAGATGTCATATGCAAAATATGTGCGACCAATACAACCTTGCCAAGTTAGAGCAAGCACCTTGATGGGTGAATAAGATAGGCCATCCTCCACCATGCCAAGTTTGTTAGCCAGTGGATTGGTCCGCAATATTCCTCTCGTGCGCCCATTCTCATGTTCAATACCTGACATGCATGAAAACATAAAAACAAGTGAGATTATATTTGTAATGCAGAAGTGATTCTAATCCAATACTGCCTCCCTGTAAACCCCTTTGTGCTATCTCTGCAATTCTTCTGAGAGATGCCATGCATGCTGTAATTTTGTGTGTGCATTAATATAATGTGGCCTACTACTCAAAATATGAGAGCTCCATAAGTGATGATACTTCGCAGATGACAGCTTCAACATATAGTAAAGAAAAACAAGTTGACCTGACCTGACAGATTCAAAATATACTAAGGGAGAACAACTCGACCTGACCAGTCGACCGCAAATGTCTCTGCTACTCTTCCCAACAAGGAACATACTTATTAAAGAAGAGAAGAGGATCATGTTAAAGAAGAGCAGAAGAGCAAGCAGACTGAAGATATTACAAGTCTTTCTATACAATGTCTGTAGCCCACCCATGATGAACCAGAGCACACAGAGAAATACTATTCCTTTTGGTCTCTCCATATGTGGCTCACATGCATTTCGAAACTAAAGTAGGAACATTTAGCTGGCCAATTAAACATGTCTCAGTTTTACTAATATCATATTCTAATTTGTACAACTAAGCTTGTTTAGCTCAATGGGTGGAGCAGTGCTATTACGACACGAACCAAGTAGGCTGATCGTGGTCATCATAAAATGGGGAAACCGTAAGCATGATGAGTATAGTGTTGACCGTGGCAGTGGGATGGTAGATCTGAAGCTGCAAACTGCGCAAAGGGTAGTTAGCAACCGATGTTTGCTTTGAAATAACAACTAAGATTTGGTATGGACAAGAAAGTATAGATAACAAGTGACAAAGAAATGCAATTCTGTTGTCTCTCTATATGTCGCGACATGCATTTGGAAACTCAAGTGCGACCTTTAGCTAACCAATTAAATGTGTCTGTTAACTAATATCAGTATCATATCACAATCATATTTGAACAACTAAGCTTTGGAATTATGAGTGCTGTGTTGTTTAGCTTGAAGGGTGGAGTACTGCTAGTACGATAGAAAGCACCTACACAAATCATAGTAGGGTAGATAAAAGGGGAAAACCCTAAGCATCAAGAGTAAAATCAGGAAAGTGGAACTAGCTGGACCATATGGGCTTGTATTGCCGGTACGGCAAGAAAGGGTTCGGCCCCAAAAAGGACAGCTCTATGCAACTGAAGGCACAATACTGTTACTATCAGTCTAGACTATCAAAGACGACATAGCTCCCAACATTTCCCGGATATTATGGCAGACCATCTAGAATCGTTGAAAGCATCCATCTGAAGCGACCCAATAGACCTGTCGACTGCAAATGTCCCTGCTCCACTTCCCGACAAGGAACATACTGTACTACTCCCTTCCTTCTTAAATATAAATCTCTTAGAGATTTGAATGCGAACTACATATGGAGCAAAATGAGTGAATGTACACTCTAAATATGTCTATATACATCCGTATGTAGTTCTTATTGGAATATCTAAAAAGACTTATGTTTTACCGAAAAAGGCTTTCGCCCCGCTTTATAAATAAAGCAACGATGAACAACACCCGGTACAAACGCATGCCACCACAACACACGCACGCACCCAAGGCAGTTTAGGAACGGAGGAAGTAATATACTTATTAAGAAGTACAGAAGAGGAACATGATAACAAAGAGCAAGCAGATTTCTCTACTTTTTTCTCTACTCTTATACTCTTATCTCTATCTATCTACTCTTATAAAAAACAGAGTTGGTGATGATGGTGTGCCTGCCATCCTGCAATATAGGCCGTCCGATTTATATCTAATGGATAGGAAGGAAACTATGGCAATTTTGCAAAAAGATACCCACACCCCTCTCCACATTTGCAAATAAGGCCTTCCCACGTTCATCCTTTTCTCCCACAAGATAAACTACTCATACAAATGCATCTTGATGTTCCGTGCAACGCACAGGTATCTTGCTAGTTAGATAATACAATGTGTGTTACCCACCCATGATGAACCAGAGCGCACAGAGAAATGCAAATCCCTGCTGTCTCTCTATATGTGGCGCACATGCTTTTCAAAACGAATATAGGAACATTAGCTGACCAATTAAACGTTCTCTGTTTTAGTAATATGAGCATCATATCAGATTCATATTTCAACAACTAAGCTTTGGAATTATGAGTGGCATGTTGTTTCGCTTGATGGGTTGAGGTCTTGAGGAGCAGTGCTAGCACGACATGAAGCACCTACGATGATGGTTGTGAATATAAAGGGGGGAAACCATAAGCTTTACGAGTATAGTGACCGTGCCATGGCAGATCTGAAGGTGCAAACCGGACAAAGGCTACTTTGCAACCAATGTTTGCTTTCAACTAGCCACTACGATTTGGTACGGACAAGAAAAGTACAGTAAACAAGTTACGATCTATTTTCCGGGTGAGATCAATAACTTAAGCAGATATGAAAGAGTACCACCTCTCTTGTGACGATATGTAGGCCCCTGCTGATACGTTGAGGGTGCTGTGGGTGCGATGGCTGTCGGCGGCACAGAAGAAGACTTTAGATGGTAGACGGCCGGATCGGGGGATAAGTCATATTGCCGTGGACGAGGCGGTCATAGGAGCGGCAACGACAAGGTGGACGACGGCGCCGATGAAGCGAGAGGACGCGATGAAAGGATCCTGGTCCGGCGCCATGGATGAGAGACGTCCATCTCTTGCAGTGGACGATGGGGTAGGGGTAGCGGCTCCGGCATGGTGGAGGATGGGGTGGCGGACGGAGGAGGCTGGCCGGAGTGGGGAGGTTGTTGTGGCGCCGACGGTGTATGAATGGGGAAATGGAGGGGGAGGGGGTATCTCAAACTTTGGGACGCGCTTGTCTGAAATGTGGGAAAGTTACGAACTTATCCCCCGTTTAAAATTTCGGACATCTCGTTGGTTGGGGATAGGACGGTAATCTCGCATCTCCCCAATATTTGCCGGTAGCGATTTCAGGCGAGGAAAGGGTGTTTTGCCGCCCACGGTTGGCGCCCACGGTGTATGAACGGGACTGATAGGTAGGGCGGTTGTGTCACATCTGAGGGAAGTTACACATCTGCCCCTATTTAAAATATTTGCCTATATTGATTTCGGACAAGGAGAGTTTGTTTTGCCGCCCACCGTGTATGAATGGGGAAATGGAGGGAGAGACACAGGTCTTTCGGACGAGCTTGAATCAAATGTGTTTTGCCGCCCATGTTTGGCGCCCACAGTGTCTGAATGGGCTCAGAGGCGGTCGTGTCACGTTTGATTGAAGTTACTAGTCTACCCCTATCGACAGCAGTGGAAATCGGGTCGATTAGGATGTGAAGTGTCAGGGGTAGACAGTAATTTCCATCTTGCAAACACTTGCTTCGGGCAGCCGACAAATGATAGTGGGTGTTTTGCCGCTTCGTTCAAAATTTGGGAGAATTAGCATTCACGTTTACCCTGGGCCCTGGCAACTAAATTCAAATCCAATTTGTATTTGATTACGAATATCCATACATCATTCTACGTTTTTTTATTTATTTCTTCAAAACCACGACAAAGATTTATTCCACCTTTATATATGAATATGATTTAGAAATGTTGTGATCTTCGAATTCATTAGGTTGGATACACTTTGAGTCAAACAATTATTTCATCCAATACAATATGCTCACACGAAAAACAGTTCACCTTATGTCAATCATACAAGTAGTGAGGATTACCTTGCCTAAAAAATTCAGATCATTACAACACATGGACAACATAGGGGGTCTTACAACATAATCCATTCAGAGACATGACACAACATGCAAGTATACTAATCTAATGACAATTTCAACTGGTATCTAAAGAAGAACTGGGATTACCCTGGGCTTCAGATAGCAGAAGCAGCAGGACCTCCTCTGTCTTCAAATGCAACATTCTTACTTCCTCCAATTCTTGGGTTGCTTGCATAATGCGTGCAGCTAATTGCATAATTTCCAACCTCAAGATCAAGATTACCTCATTCATGGAAGCCACACCATCTCTTTCTGCCTCTAGTAGAGCCTCAAGAAATATAATATCTGTGCTCAGACTGCTCTCCGGCGGTGTTGCCTCTGAACTACTACCATCTGGTAACATGGATGGCGCATTGCTTCCACAAATAGATTCTGGGGTTGTACATTGTGTCCTAGTGTGAACGGCATCCTGAAAGGTTTCCGCTGGACATAAGTAAGAGATAGTTATCGCATGATCCAGGCAGTAAGCTTACATGGTAAACGACATACGAATTATTGCCGAGCATGGCAAGCTATATTTAAATGGTTCGAAGCAGCATCAGCCGAAAAGAAATTAAAATGGTAAGATGAAACTAGGGATGTAAGTGGCAAATAAACGGCATCCGCCAGTCCCATCTAGTTAGTTTTTGCTAGCTCGCTAGTTCATTTTCCTCAAAAAACAAAAACTCTTTTGAACTATCATACCACTAGTGGACTTTAATCGGGACCCACTTGACATCCCTAGTTGAAAGGGAGTGTACCACCGCTATATTTAAGTTGCCAAGGCATCTAAGCAGTTGAAATAATCTGAGAAAGCACTTAACAGTGTGGCCTCATATAAACTACGAAGACAGTCTTGTGATGAAGTTCATAGGAAAAGTTAAGGAGTCAAATGAACTAGGCATGCATTTCTTTACGATAGTACAGTAGGCACTGCTGACATATTGGCCAACTCAGGTATAGCCTAACAAGTAACAAACAAGCATTCGAATCAAGCAATACAGCAAAGCAGACAACTGAACTATTTGTAATTCTGTAGGATTACAGGTTGAGGGCACAAGCCAAGAAAGCAGCCCACATGCATTACATTTCACATGTACTAAAACACACTGGCTTACCATATGTTGTTGTGAAGCCTCGCTGCTATTGCAATGTTCTTTGAAGATATCGTCAGCATTCCGTGGTTGCAAATCTAGTTGTTGTAGTTTATTCTGCACCCTCTATTTAGGTAAAATTAATTTTAATCACATGCACTGGTTCGAATTGATCATCAATTGTTCATCTAAACTAATGAAAGAAGGGTGTGTGCTTACACGACAATATATGTGCTTCACTCTATTTTTATGCTTGTTCGAGGTGCCAGCCCCAAAAGAACAAATATTTTGCTTGATGGGGTTGGCAGCTCCATAATTAATAGAAGCATCAAATTAGTCATGCAACTTGGGAAGATCAAGAATGCACAAAAAAGTAATGAACAGAGGCTCGGAGCAGTGATGTAATAGCTAGCATCAGAAAATGTAGGGTAAAACAAACAAAAAGCAGCGGAACCACATGCTAGTTTGCTGATGTGTAATTAACCATAGAGAACATGAAGCAGTCTGATGGAACCAACAGGTGGCATCAAAACAACACCATTATCATAAATATAGCATGCAAGAAGTAAAATAGTAGGCAGTGATATCTAGGAAGTACAGTAATACTTAGGACAAAACAAAAGCATTGTAACTCTATGTGCACTGGTTTGTAATTTAGCACATGTAACATGTTCACTTCCAGAAGTATGGCCCTACAGGTGCAAGCAGAATAACGCGTCTCATGAAAAATTGAATGATGCCCTGAAGAAATTCAAAGGTGCGGTGCTTATGCTAAGAAAGTGAATGTAGGCGCCGGCTGTTGGATAATAGTACCTGATTCTCGGCGGCGTATGGGTATCATTGTCATACTTGATAGCTAAGGATCGTCGATGGTGCTCGTGTTGCGGTTGAGTTTCGGCCGGCTGTCGCCATTGCTGAAGCGGATCCGGTGCTTCGGTTGCGGCGCCTGTCGACATACAAGAAAGCTCATCTGTGGTAAGTGAACAGTTCCACGATAAAGAAGAGAAAAACCAAAGGAGTACAAATCGAAATAACCTCATGAGGCTGCGGCGTCAGTAAAGCAGGGCCGATGGAGTTGAATATGGCATCCGTGGAGCAGGTCCAGTGCAGTGGATGAAAGCGTCAGGGAAGCACATCCGGCGCGGTGTACAGTGCTTTCGGTGAGGCGGATCTGTTGCGGCGGACGAGGGCTTGTATGAAGGACCAGCGATGGGGCGGATGAGGGAGTCAGTGAAGGGCCTACACTGTGGTGGATGAGGGCGCCGGTGAAGCAGATCCGGTGCAGTGGACCATGATGGCGGTTAAGGAGATCTGGAGTGGTGGACAAGCCAGTCCCTGAAGCGGCTCCGGTGAAGTGGTGAGTTGGCAGTTGGGGGTTCCAAGGTGCAGAAGGTAGATCCGACGGGTGTGAGGTCCACCGCTGCGGCGGAGGACTAGATTCGGCTGCTTGGCATGGTTGTGGGGGTGGGGAGGGGAAGGGGAGGGGCTCTGGGGAAGAATGTTGGGGGCAAAGAGGGGAAAACAATGGAGTTACCAAAGCAGCCCTTTTCCGTTCATGTGGCAGGGGTAAAACAGGAATATCTCAGGGCTAAACTTTCGGGCGCGAGATATTTCGATGTGAGCGGGAAGTTTGAAAGCTTTTGGCGCCTGAAATTAAGTGTTCTGCTCTTGTACGGCCGACTATGATATCATGGCCGAGAATTTATTTGTTTTGCACGCAAAAAAAAGTGCAAGTTTCAAAAATCAATGTCTCCAACTTGAAACTTAGAATGTGCATTCAATTCAAATATGGATCATTGAGCTAGTGGAAGCAAATACCATCATATGGTCCAATTCAAATGAAATTCAAAATGTGTTTATCCTAAATATGATGACAAAAACAAAAATGTGTATGTGTATGAATAAAGTGGATGATTATAAAGTTTGAACATGCCCGTATGTGTATATCTCTAGGTTTGATATATGAATTTGAAATCACGAAATCCTGGCTTAAAAAATGTACCTCCGTTTAAATGAATTACAAAAGCTAATGATGGAGTCGAATTCCAAAATTCCAATCTTAGGTTTGTAATTCTGGTACTTCAAAGTATATCACGCATGTTCAAAAGTATCATTATCTCATAGTCCAAACTATGAAACAAATTGATCAACCATGAGTGCACACAACTATTGACCATATATATCTCAATTACGCTAAAGTCTCTCAAATATGAGACACCTCACTCTTATCTAAAGCCACCCCCCCCCCCCCCCCCCCCCGCAAGTCGTTCTCTCTCCCCCGGACACGAACACAGGAGCACTAACACCCCCCCTCTCTTCTAAAGTCCAGACCCCAATATAGGTCTCTATCATCTTTGTCTCTTGCATGCCACATCTCTTCCCCCACTCTCTAGGCCTCCCGGCATCTCTCTTTCCCATGCACATGCACTATATAGAATGTATCTTTCCCATACACACAAAACATCACCCCCAAACGTCTATCTCCCTAGTTATGTGGTTCTCGCACACTCACCTCACTCACCACCCCCACTGCAAACAAGCACCCTTTGTCTCCTTGTGAACCACTCTCCTCTTTCTATCTCTCCCACATGCGGACCCGCCCTAGCTCCTTCCCTATATACATATATGTCATGACTCTTTCCATAGCTCCCTAACGTATCATCGTTCTCAATCTCGCACGTTGTTCTCTACACCATCTATTCTAGATCTCTCATGAAGTCTCTATCACACACACGATGACTCGTTTCCCTTGCGTCTCTGTACATAGGCCACTTTCCAACAACATCAACCTTGTCTCCCTATCTATATGCCACTTCCGCACACGAACGACCCCTCTCTCTCCCCCTCTCTTCCTCCCTCTCTCTCCCTCGTGAGCTCTCTCTCTCGCTCTCACACCCCTCTCCCACACACACTCGGTGTCTCTTCCAAATAGTCTGCTCCCCGCCCGCACCCATGCTATCCCGCTACTACACATGCCTTTGTCTCTCTTTGACACACATGTCACACCATTCCCCCTTCCCTTCTAGGTTTACATCATTAGTGGTCTCTCTTATCCACATACACACACTCCCTCTCACATAGACACGCGTGCACAAACACACACAGACACACACAAACACCCATCTATCTGGATCCTTCTTTTAAGACACACACCCTTGCATATTCTCTCCAGCACTAGGTATGTATATATCCCCCCCTCTCTCTAGCTCACATGCACACCAACATTCTCCATCTCTCTAACTCACACATCTCTCCCCATGTCCGCATATGTATCTCACACACTCACTCTCTGATTATGTCTATGTGTCTCCACGTTACACAACACAAAGCCCCATGCACATGTCTCTCTCTATCCTCCACACAAAGAGACACAAAGAATCTCTTATCATTGCCTCAGTCTCTACACATATCACACACGCACGCTGTCTCTCTCTCACACACGCTCAACAAAGGTTTTCCTGTGAATAACTTACCGTCTATTCATCAACAGTCATGGCAGTACGGCGAACACGAGACATGAAAAAGAATAAATCTACACATGTGTAGACCACCTAGTATGACTACTAGGACTAGAGCAAGCCGAAAGCGCACTGCCGTCACCCCCTCCTTATCGGCGACGAAAAAACCTTTGTTTTACACAGTCGAGAAGTCATTGTGCTAAGGCCCCACATGCTCAGCCGTTGAATAGAATGTAGATCCAAGTTTATGGAAACAAGTATCGATAATATGTTTGTATATCCATACTTATATCTCTTCTCTTATAAAAAAACCGAGTTGGTGATGATGGTATGCCTGCCATCTTGCAATATAGACTGTCCGATCTATATCTGACGGATAGAAATTAAACTAAAAGATACCCGCACCTCTCTCCACATTTGCAGACAAGGCCTTCCCTCGTTCATCCTTATATCCCACAACCTCATCGTTGAGAAATTAAAAAAAGGAAGCCTCTGGAACAAACTGGTATGGTGGTCGCTGCCGGCATCGTCCATCCCCATGCCACCGCTCAGTCCGACCACCAATCACCACCACGCCCCACTCCTCCTCACCTTATCTCTCCTCTTTCTCGAGATACCATTAGTTTTTACACATGGGATTACTCCCGCATCACCACAGGTGTTTTATAAAAAAATGCATCTTGATGTTCCGTGCAATGCACGGGCATCTTGCTAGTACTCCTACAGAAGACTTAGTTGGTGATGATGGTGTGTCTGCCATCCGTCATTTCTGACCATTAGATCTACATCTAACGACTATGAGGTAAGTTGTTGCCTTTTCTCAACAACATCCCACTTCTCTACCAATTTGCGGAAAAACCCTTAATTAATATCTTAAAACCAACCACATCCCTCCCTCACCTCACCAAAATAGCCCAAGGAATATATTCTGATTGAAACATAATATATTTCTAGTGATATATGTATATGAAAATTAGAGTGTTTTCTATCAAGTTTGTGAATGAGTATTATTCTAATTATGATCCATTGCAACGCACGTGAACATTGCTAGTATTTCCAACCATGCAAAAAAATGCTAGTATTTCCATAGTTTCGAGTTTTCCATCAAGATATTAGTCACTCATGGTTGATATTTAGTTTGAATTGCGTACACATAGGCACTATGTAACTAGCCGTGCTTATTGGCTTCCAAAGCTTAACTTTCACTCCTACTTACAGTATGTAGAGTATTTAACAAAAAACTACCACTTTCAACCAGCCCTAGGAAGAAACTATTGTACAAAAAATAGCAAAAACATACCCAAAATTTCTTAATCCGCGCCAAAAAACTACTACTAGTGCCGATTAGGCTCGTTTAAACCCGTTTATGACAGGGTTGGCCCACACGTCCATGCTGACGAGGCAGCTTAAACCAACACATTTTGTTTGACCGTTGACACGAGGGACCCACATCTGACCTTCTATCCTGTTCTTCCTCCTCCAATCATTATTTTTCCTGAACATTACTTCAAATAGTTCTTATGCGTGTTCATCGGTGGCGCCGGTGATGAGCGAGCTGGTCGCCGCTCCGCCGGACGGGCCGGACGCTGCGCTGGCCTCCGCACGGGTTGGCTGGCTAGCCCGAGCGTGGCTCACGCGCGAGCAAGCCTCCGCGCTGGCCTTCGCTCTAGCCAGATGGCTGACCTTAGCGCGGCGCGCGCGAGCAAGCCGCCGCACCGTCGTGCCAACCTAGCTAGCAAACCTTGCAGACAAGCAGCTGGATGCATCCAGCATGGTGTGTGCTATCTTGGCTAGCTAGCGGCCGTGAGCGCCAGACGGAGCTGGCATCCGGGCTGCCGCAAGATGGGCTCCGCGCCGCCGGCGCTTTTGACCTCGCCTTCTGCCGGCGGCGGTAGCTGTGTCCCATGGCCGAGGATGACTAGGTGGATGGGCCGGAGGTAGGAGGTCACTCTTGTATTTTTGTCCAAACTGACATGTAGGTCCCACAAGTCATAACGCCTAACTTGCCGGTCGAATAGAAGGTGTTGACTTAAGGGGCGACATGGGTTGAAACGTGCCTATAATGGCACTTTGTAGAGTAGTCGTTTCTTGGTAGGGCTGGTTGGTAAGTGGTAGTAGTTTCTTGGTATTAGTGGTTTCTTGTAAGGAACAATGTACTAGCGACAAAAGGTGATTCTAGGTTGCGTTGTACTCCAACGAGTACTACTAGTGGTCGCGGGAGTGTATAGCTCGTTATGTGGGTTCGATCCCAGCCGAACGCACGGCGGCCTTTTTTTAAATAGTAACCTCGTTGCGAGCCAATATTGTACACTTGTAGTTTGACTTCTGAAGTCGAACGGACATGTCGCACCACAATCTGGGTGCACTGGATAGCCCAGCCACGTGAACGGGTTTTCCCTCCCATCATCTCATGGCTCGCGTACTAGAGTAGTACTCCTATATATCAATTCACACCATGCAAAGTTTCTCGCCTGCGTGCTCGCCCTAGCCGCACCTCGCTTGCAGCTTCCTCATCAGTTACCATATTTAAACTAGCGCCTCCCAATTAAGTCCGAGGAGCCGGAAAAGCCTGGCATGGCATTGGGAACTGTGCAATATGGCTCTGTACGTAAAGTGCTACTCTACTACTCTGTAGCTTGTGGCGTTGTTCGCATGGACTTCGCTCCATTATCGGCTCTATAAAAGAAATTCCTCTTGACGTGATTTTTTTTGTTTTGAAACGGAGGCAAAAGCTTTGCCTCATCTCATTCATAAAGAAGGAACTAACAAAGTTTGACGAGATCCATTACACCTCCACAAATGGAAGAGAAAAGCCTAGTCTCGTTGTATCAAAGAACTCAAATGTTCTGCCTCCGCAGTAACCGCCACTGATAAACAAGCTGCTAGTGTGTGCGTGAGTGGAGCGGCTGAGTAGGCCAGCTACGCGCTTGAATAGAGCACGGAGAGTACGCACTATGCAGGTGTACTTTCCCTGCATTGATAGTACAGCGATGGTTCTAGAGAACAGTAGTACCCTCCACTTGCAACTGTAGCTCCTTGGCCTTGAGATTCAAGAGTTCAAAACTGGTGCACTATAGAACTACAGTACATCGCACTACTAGTTGAGAAAGTAGTACTACTACTGCTACAGTACGAGTACATAGTAAATAATAGCCTTACCATCGCGGGGCACTAGGCACTACCACTATGCGTGCCCGCATAACTTCCTTATCTCCTCCTCGCCAGTTCCCCTCCCCCCGAAGAGACCAAGGCAGTTCGTCGCTTCTCCCATGGATTCGCCAGGCGGTTATCCTCCTCGTCGGGGCTGGGAGACCTTGGACGACGATCCTCTAGGAGAAATGGCACGCCACTCCGACGTCCTCACCGCCGCAAGACTCGGTGCTTCCTGCACCAACTATTTTTAAGACGGTGCTTAAACAAGCTTGGGAAAAGGCCATGCTTGTTGGTCTTCCATGCGTCCTCGAGGAGAAGGTTATTCTATGGGACAATCCATCAAATAGTCCACCGCTCGCTGGCCATGGTTGCACGTTGACTCCGCTAGAGTTGCCGACGTTGAGAGGTAGTCGGATTTTGTCCAATGAGTAGGTCAGTCATGGAGTTTGATCATGTAGTGTATATTCTAAATATAGTACTTAGTTATTCCATCCTGTAATTTCTCCACTGCCCACCATCTTATATATAGGTCTGGGTTGGTGCCAACGAAGATTGGCTTGCATACCTCCGGTCGGATACCACCATCATTTTGCACAACATCCACAGCAGTGCGGCCGTTCCCGTAGACCCCTTCTCCACCATTGGGATCGGCCTTCCGGACTGGCTGGGCTTGAATACGTATGGTGATGCCTACATGAGATTGAAGAAGATAGCAATTGCGGACCGCCGACAAAGCGACACGGCTACGACGATTACTATCTAATCGTGGTGTTCGACATAAGGATTGCCATCAATACAAGAGGCAGTAACGGCACAGGCTGGCACATGTTGGCCGGGACAGATTTGTACCCCTACACGTTAGAAGACGCCATGTGCCATGTAGGCCGCATCTTCACAGTGACAAGCCAGGGGACTTATTTCATCTGGTTGCCATCCTACGGTACGGGAGATTACAAACAGAATGCACAAACCATCATTTGCATCCCTAACGGTACTCCATTATTTTACAGGGACCAGTCATCCCCCGATCAAAATAAGATCGCCGATCCTGGATGTGCATTTGCATCTGTGATTCAGTCTAACCTGGAACCTTGTAGCTGACTTTGGCATATTGGGATCAACTATCTTAGCAATCGTTACCCATGGTACCACTGATGTGCAACATGGTCACACAATCTACCACAATCGGACTGTCACCATCTACCCAGGTATTCCATTTTCTCATTGCTGTGTGTTAGAGTAGTAGTACTTGTTAGTTATTTTCTTTTCTTGACTGGGACATGTTTACTGTACTAGTACTACAATTTAGTATTATATTTTTTTAACCCTCTCGCCTTCTCTTTCATTGTAGTACTACTTACTAGTACTAGTAGTACTTTTTACCTTGGAGGACGCATATAGCTAGCTAGGCCCTTGAAGACTTGAACCCACTAGCTCCCACCATTTTTGTTTTTCCATGTCTTACTATCTCATCCATGTAGCCAAGAGTGGCTATAGATAATAAGCCGGTTATTTTACTTCCTCCTTCCTCTATACCGGAGTAGTACTATTTGCTGCACAATATTACTGACCGCCATATTTGAGCACAACATTATTATGCATGGACCTTGACCATGTACGTCACCATGTGTCCAGATCTGAGATGCCGCGTGTACCAGATGAACGGCACCGAGTTCGACCCCCGTGATGCTATGTGGGTGTCGAGGAACACTCTTGGAGAGTACTCGCTTTTCATTGGGGACAGCCACCCCATTGTGAAGCGGATGCCAGCTTCCATGCACGACACCGAAGGCCTGCCGTTCATGAAGCATGGTTGTGTTTTCAGTGCGCACCGCCGGATGAACGACATGTTGGGACACGCTATCCCTGGTTTATGCCGCTTCAGCTTGGATGAGTCTCCATCGTGTGGAATCAGACTAGAAAGCTGCGACAATGATTCCCGTTGCCCACCGCTATGGATCGTGCCATCTATGAAGAACACCTGGGACTGGAACCTGGAGGAGGACATGGAGCCCATCTATAACATGTAAGTGGAGTATGGTAAATTGTGAATGGTAGCGCTGTGAATATATGTAGACTAGTCGTGCACAAATTTATCACATGAAGTGGAGATGAACTTGTGTGGCATACTGGCATTTGTCCTTTAGAATTTATTACTAGTAAATGTGTTATGTGTACATGCAACTTGTGTGGCTGTTGCACGGGCTCCAACATGCTCTGTGAGAAAAAAAGGTGGCACAGCTTTGGATATAGGTGACGTGGCGGCATCATACAGTAGCATCGTTCGCTATAGCTGTAGTACTCCTACTAGGACGACAACTCCTATAAAACCTTGTGCTTGTCTCTTTGACGCTTCGGGAGGTTAAATAGTTCGTACTCCTGTGAACCTTGCACTTGGCTCTTCGCCTCTTCGGAAGGTCCAACAATGATGATACTACAGTACAATATGCTTCTGGCAATCTGACACCGAATTAACTGATGCACGTCCACCGCGAGGGCGAGGGCGAGGGAGAGGGAGAGGGCGCTGTAGTCAAAGCCCTCTCCTCGTCCTGTGAGCCACCACGCGCGTGGGCGAGGGAGAGGGCGTAGGCGTACGTAGTAAGCTAGCTTCTCCTCGTCCTGTGAGCCACCGCGCTTGTGCGAGGGAGAGGGCGTAGTAAGCAAGCTTCTCCTCATTCGGTGAGTTGACGGGACACATCAAACTAGTAGTACTAGTCCATACTGCATCCTTTTCGGTTAATATGGCTTAATTTGAAACGAAAAAAATACACTGGCGGTCAACGTATGTAACAATACGCTCATTACGGTCACTATATAGTTTTGCGGTGATTATACGGTCACTAGCTCACCGTAGAGCACCGTATTGCACCCTACTGACCGGCCACATAGTCGACGTGGCACTTTGTTGACTGGTTAAATTGATACCTGGTTTCTGGGTCCCACCTATCAGTTGGCAGAGCAAAGAAATCAGTTAAACAAAACTTTACGCAGGCGCGACAGGAGTCCAACCCTTGCGCGCGAACCACCCTGGCTGTGTATGTGAGTGCATGCACGTGTACTCCCTCGGTTCGTGAAAAACTGTACTCCATCTAGCATTAGAAAATTTTCCAACAAACAGTGTACATCTACACTTCCAATGCACTTAGCCTTTAATCTAATCGATATTGATTGACTAATGCACCAACTTGTGCTCTAGCTATAGGCTACATGTCTATCCTTAATTACAGCATGCAACAACCTTCATTTAATCTTCTTCTCTCAATGGTCACATGCACACATAAGTCTGCTACTTTTGGGTGTTAATTATGCCATGAAGTTCCGGTTCCTCTTGGTTAATGTGTAAATCTCTATATGTACAGTCTTTCATGGACGGAGGGAGTAGGTTGAGCACTTGAGCATGAGCGTGTGTGTTGCGTTGTGTGCTGTGTGCCGCATGGATGCATGAGTGTTGCGTGCGTGCATGTGTACGTGTGAGTGTTGCATGTTGCATGGAAGAATTATAATGTTCATATTTCAAGCTTCATTAAAATGTTGCATGCAAGAATTAAGAGAAAACTCACCAATGCGTGTAAAAGTTCTGGTCATTTGTTCCTCACGCATGCATTACAATTAATACATTCGTAAACACAATTTTCTTGAGGAAAATGAGCCCATTATTGAGTACTTTCAGAAAAAAAATCTTTGGGAACTCATCATTTACTACTATCTTGGTTGATGATTTTTTTATTGACCTGTATATAAACCTCTGTCCTGGTTTAATGGTCCCCTTAGTACTTAGTGTAAAATTTTGACCGTAAATTTAACTAACAAAGTGTCAATGCATGTCATAAAAAACTATACCATTAAAAACTATGTTCCAATACGAATCCAGTGATATGATTTTTGGTGACATACATTAACATTTTATTAGTTAAATAGATGGTCAAAGTTTGACACAAAATACTACTAGTACTCCTACATTATTGGCGCCAGGTGCCTTGGCCAGTGTTTCATCTTGTTGGACTGGATGAGAGTAGAGGCATAGGGATACTGTAGATAGGAAGTCTTGGCGATCCATTATTCCCCATCTCGGTCAGAGAGAACTATTCAACTAGTCTTCACAGTGAAGTGACAATACACGCTGCAGCAGATGGGACACTTAATTAATAAGCTGAACCAGCTTGTTGGTTTTACTAAATCAGCCTTACCCAGTACTGCCATCATGTTTGCCAGTGGAGCACGCTTCTGCAAATATGCCTACGCACCTCTCTCTTCCATTAACTGACATATGGGCCCTCTTGAGGTAGACCCACATGTCATCGGCTTAACTATTTACACTCCGAAGGACGGTATATCCTGGTAGTAGTACTAGTAGAATTGAGATTTAATGCACTTTCTTCCCCGTCTTTCCCTCTTCTTCCTCCTCTCTTCTTCTTCCTCCTCTCTTCCCCGTCGTCGGCCGCACACCATTTCCCCCCGCTCACTCCTCGCCCGCCCGCGCCATCTTCCTTGGTAGCTCGCGCGTACCATATCCCCCCCGCTCACTGCTCGGCCACACACGCCATCTTCTTCGCTCGCCCGCCCGAATCCACTTCCTCGCTCGCTCGCAGGCACCGAAAACCCCAATCACTTAGTGCCCTAAAAAAACCTATGGCAGAACCGACTGACACGCAGAGCCGTGATTGGAATTCCCTCCCCGATGTTCTCTTGGAGCAGATCTGTAATCGTATGGACCTGCTCAGCACCGTGCGTCTAGCCGCATGCTCGGTGTCTTTGTACCGTCTACTCATCTACAACTGGCTGGCCCTTTTCAAGACACCCTGCTTGCTGATGACCGATCCTCGACATGCCGTGGTGCCCCTCGACATGCTACCACTACCCGTCCACCTGTCCTTCATGTGCGGCCACTACTGGGCGGGCATGAAGGTCAACTGGATCGTCCTCATCCACCAATCCGGTAGTCCGTGGCGTCTTGTGGATATCTACACCCAGCGAAAGATCACCCTTCCATCGTTGGATACCGCTACCATCGAGCCTCGTGGCCCGCCGGACACTCCTGCCTACTACGCACGAGACGCCTTGAGCTTTTGGTGCGACCTCCATTTGCTGAAGGTTGTAATCTGCGAAGTGCCCACACCATCAGAAGACTACATGGATTACAAGCTCATTGCCTTGTTCGACATGGGATTAGTCTATCTGGAATCCGGTCGCCATACATGGTTATGGCTCATCATCAATCCTGTTGAGCCTCCATTTCTGTCTGATGCTATAGTGCACGATGGCATCATTTACGCGGTCGACGCACAGATTGGCTGCCTATACTGGTGGAATCGATCGTCGTGTAATTGTTCTATCTCATCTCATCTTTACCTTATAAATACGACTGCCTGTTGATTGTTAGAAATTTAGAATAGATAGTATGTCTATAACCACGTCATTGCTATATGTTACTCTCATTTCCAAGATTTTTATAACCACACATGTTATTGTTAGAGTTGATATGAGAACAGTAGTAACTGCTATGGTAGAATATGAGTAGGCCCTGTCATAGTTGTTTTCCTCTCATTTTTACATGATGTTTGAACCATGACATATTGCTAGAATATGAAAGCCATTGGCTCAATTTTTTTAACTTGGGGTATGATTATGACCACGGCATTGCAATTCTCTGTCTATGATATGTGTCACTGTTATAATAATCTTAATTCCACACATACTCTGAACATGCTTGTATATTTTTGTCCTTTTGGTCTCCAATTTGATTTGTTGCAGCAGACGTAAATGCGCTGGCCTTCATGATTCTAGGACCTGGAAATATACAAGTCAATGGGTGGTGGTTTATTGCTCGTTCAATTGATGGCGGTCATTTGATGCTCATTTGCACGTACCAAATTGACCAAACCACATGCATTACAATGCCTGGGTCATTCGTGACTGTGATGGCTATGGCTGCTTCGTGTTCGAGAAAGATCCCAGCTCTGTTGGGCCAGGCATATTCAACTAGAGGCGGGTTTACAGCCTCGGCGACCACTCCATGTTCCTCGGGCTCAATTATCCGATCATCCAACCAATCATCGATCATATCACCGGCGATGATTACCGTGCTATGCAACTTCCATTCACCAGGGGGAAATGTGTTTACACATCGTACCATGGGTTTCATGAATCACCATATCTAGAGATTCGTTGACACAACTTGTTGCCAGATAATCTTCAGTGTGTGAAAGGCATCAAGCTTCCATGCGATGAATGGCTTTTGCAAACCCGACATGCGGCGATGTGGTTCATGCCAACAGCAAATATGCACAACTTGATTCGTAGTGATATCTAGACTGAGCCATGTATCCTGCTGCTGTAGCATGACCCTCTTTTGTTGGATATTATGTACTATATTTAGTTTGAAGGATAGATACCTTTCTGGGATCAAGTGCATCCTAACTCACCTGCATAGGACGTACTGATAATGATGATGGAGATGCTGTGCAGACGACATATATATATATATATATATATCAATTAGGCTTCAAGTGCGTACTTGTTGGTGAAAGTGTTATCCAATGGGAATTATATTTTGTATTACTCATGTAGCCTACAAAGTCTATCGCACAGCCTTGTAACTTCGTACTCGATTTCTAAATTTGTACTAGTCCTCTATACCGTATATTGCGCTACTCGTACTACTACCTCCCTCCTGGTTTATTGGTCCCCTTCGTAATTTGTGTCAAATTTTGACCATAAATTTAACTAACTAAACGTTAATGCATGTCACAAAAAGTTATATCGTTGGATTCGTATTTGAACATAGTTTCCAATGGTATAATTTTTGGTGACATGCATTGACATTTTGTTAGTTAAATCTATGGTTAAAATGTGACACTAAATATGACTAGTAAGTAGTACAGTAGTAGTACTAGTATACGTCGGTCAAATTATTCATCATGTCCTCACATTGAATTGATGTGACAACACACTGCGCGTGAGGTGACACAAGAGTCCCGGCGGCGTCTTCAGTTCACCAAGGTGACACAAGAGTCCCCTCTCGTACTACAACAGCACTCTCGCATTCTCTACAAAATCACTCTCCCATTCTCTCCCGATCTCCCCACCTCCCAGCCACCGCCTTGTTCCGATCCATTTGGTACGATGAGCGATGAGCTACTGGAGTTGCTATACTTCATTGCAAGTAGTCAAAAGGAAGACGCTGAAAAAATCGATCTGAACAAGGATGCTCTTCAAGCTAGCCGGATGAAGGAACCAGTGAGGCCGCTCCTATGAGTATTTGTCCCGTCGCTCTGTATTATGATTTTGATATTTATGGGGGTTTTCAAGTCTTTAGAGTCTACATGTAGTAATGAAGCCGAGACCCCAGTTTGTTCGGGTATTGTGGACTTCAGATTTGGAGTACCACTTATCTGTCGAAATCTTTCATCATTTACTTAAAATAGTTCATTGATCATACATTGAGTACCATTTAACTGGAATTAACCGATGCAAGTCCAAGAAGGATTGGCCGGTGCTGCCGGCTGGCGTCAAGTTCGATCCCACGGATCAGGAGCTGATCAAGCACCTTGAGGCCAAAGTGAGTGCTGACAGCAAGAGATCTCATCCTCTCATCGATTTGTTCATACCAACCATCGACAGCGAGCACGGCATATGCTACACCCACCCTGAGAAACTTCCAGGTGAGACACCGATCGGCCGTCTACTTGCACAAACATATTCCTTTGTTTATAGCTCTATTTTTCTTTTTAGACGCAGACCTAGTGAAGCAATTACAATTTGACAGTTAATAAAAAGTGAAACAAGTGACGGCAACATGCCAAAGATGTTATGAAAATGCCAACTACGTACACTAAAACCTGTATTTGACAATACTGCAGGTATCACACTGAGTGGCCTAAGCAAGCATTTCTTCTAGCGCAACTCCAGGGCGTTCAAAAGGGGCACGCAGACGCATCGCAAGATACAGTCGGAGTGCGGCATGCACGCGATGTGGCACAAGACTGGCAATACCTTGCCGGTGATGGTCAACGGCCGGTAGACGGGTAGTAAAAAGGTTCTGGTGCTGCACACCAACAAGAACTTCGACCAGCAGAGGACCAACTGAGTGATGCACCAGTACAACCTCAGGGACCTGGAGCAAGAGAAGGAGCGGGAGCTGGTCCTCTGCAAGATTTTCTACCAGACGAACACTAGGGCCAGGACTAAAAAGATTATAAGTTAGTTTGGTATTGGTACTTGTACTACCTGGTCGTCTGCAAGTTGGTATTGTTGTTAAGGATCTTTCGGTATAAACTTGGCATTTGCTTCCAACCATCATGTCGAGGGTCGACGTGGATATAAAGTTGAATCATTTGTTTCGAAACGAATTTTTAGGCCCCTGATTTTTATTTGATGGGTACCATAAGCACCTGCCGTTCGAATTCCCAGTTCTCCAAATTTTTTACATCTTCGAAGTACACAGGGGATCCATCCGGTTTCACAGGCTGATAGTTGGACGCAGCATGTCGGAACTGGGCTGTGGCATGCCAAGTCCAGCTGCAAATTGTTAAAAGAGAGGAGCGATGGATTTGGGCCTTCCAGAACAGTTAAGTGTCGCGACCTCGATCGTGAAGCGCCTCCCATGGACTAAAAAAAGGTCTAGTCCGTTATTATTAGTTGAAATATGTAAAATATTCCATAATGAAAAGAAATATGTAAAATGCAATGAATTTAGTCCGCTTTCACTGAAAACCATCCGATTTGCATGAAATTCGTCCGTGGAACCACAAGACGGCTGTCCATACAGAGCCTAACCGTGCGGAACCAGTAGGTCCATGGCCATACGCAAGCAAGTGCATGCACTTATTATCACGATGGAAAAATAATGCTGACATCTGAGACGGTGAAACCCATGAAGTTTTCAACGTAGTCAATAAACGAGAGAATTCTGCAAGTACAGACTGATAACTGGGATCCAGCAGGTATATTGTTTTTTCAGGTCGAGCAAGTTTCAACTGGGCTGTAGACTGCCCAGGCTTGGTTTTGTTTTTAACAGGCCCAACCCATGACGACAACGGGGCACAAAGATCCAGCAGGTATCAACCAGCCCTCCACGGGGTCCTGTTCAACCAGCCCTCCACCGGCTACTGTTCAACCAGACCTCTACGGGGTCCTGTTCAACCAGCCCTCCACGAGGTCCCTCCATCGGATACTGTTAATCCACCCCCACCTCCTTGATCTGGGTCCTGTTCATCCAGTGGCAACGGCCTCTACTACCATGGGATTCTGTTCATCCAACCCCCACCGGAAACTGTTCATCCAACTCCCACCGGGGACTGTTCATCAAGAGGCAGCTTCGATCGGCTTCAGTTAGCAGCAGTAGCGAAGGAATCACTCGGGTTCAGTTAACAACAAGGGTTCAATCGGGGTTCAGTAACGTAGCTAGTGCAATCGCTCGGGTTCAGTTAGAGCCCAACGCCTCGCACACACACGCGTACGTCTATGAGAAAAACGCGCAAACCTCCATGCATCGCTCGGCCCCGACCACCCACCGTAACTGGGAACTCCCCGAAATTTTCCTCGCCCTCGCTTCTACCATGATTTTTTTCGTCATGGACGGCCCAAAGAATGTCATGCAGGTGCGTCCCCGGCCCGCCCAGGACGAAAAGCCCATTTTCTGTCATAATTTTTTGTCATAGAAGTAGGAGCCCACGACATCTATGATGATACGTGCTTTTGTCACAATTATTGTCATAGAAATGTCATAAGCATGACAGAATTTTTTTTCGTTCGGCCCAAAATGTCACAGATGTGTCTTTTTTTTTGTAGTGTGTGGACATGATTTTTGATATCGGCTTTCGCTTGAGGACAAGCGAGGTCTAAACTTTGGCGGATGTCATCGCCGAGCCCACTGCTGCATCGCGACCAGAAGCTTTGCACGCGAAGACCACCTTTCATCAGGATAAGAAGTACTACTTGTCCCCTTTCAAATTGGCCACTGTGGGAACCCTTCCTGTCTACGTTTTGGTGGAAGAGGACCGAGGCCACTATAAAGATAGGTTAGCCACCACCATAGAAGGGGTCAACTCATTCTCACCCCCGAGACCTCGCGAGGTTGTTCATCCTCTGTACTTGTTCATCCTCAGTCCCTCGTGAGGCCAATCCACCACAAAGCAGGAGTAGGGTTTTACACCGCAAGGTGGCCTGAACCTGGGTAAACTGTCGTGTTATTTTCTTCCTTGTTCACGCGAGTCCGGCTAGGCTAGGCTGTGGGGCGACGAGTTGGTAGGCTTGAGAGGTTGAGTTCTTCGCACACGCCCCAGAGTTCGAACCTTCTTGGGTCTGTGGAGCCCTGAATCCGACACAAACCCCATTTGCACTGCTCTTGCGAAAGTGGACCCAACGCTCTTTAACCCAAAGGGTATCCGTATGAAGTAGTACGTGCCACACGGGGTTATGAACGCTGTCTTCTCCTCGTCTTCCTTGGACATGAATATCTAGTGGTACCTGGAGTAGGCATCCAAGATGGAAAGCAGATCACACCCGGAGGTGGAATCCATGATCTGGTCGACGTGTGGCAAGGGGAATGGGTCCTTCGGGCATGCTTTATTCAGATCTATGAAATCTATGCAAAGCCTCCATTTCCCATTCGCCTTGTGCACTACCACTGGATTTGCCAACCATGTTGGGTGCAATACTCCTCTGACCAAACCAGCTGCCTCAAGTTTCTTGATCTCTTCGGCAATGAACTGCTGCCGCTCCAAGGCTTGCTTCTGGACCTTCTGCTTGACGGGCCGGGCATGAGGGTAGACATCAAGGTGGTGCTCGATTACCTCCCTGGGAACACCGGGGATGTCAGACGGTTGCCAAGCAAACACATCGACATTCGCCCGCAGGAAGGCAACGAGCACGCTTTCCTATTTGTCGTCAAGGGTGGAGCTGATAGTGAATGTACCATCAGCGCCAACCAGCCCTGTCGGGACCTTCTTCACAGTGGGTGCTGCAACCTTGGATCTCTTTCTGGTGGAACTCTCCGGCAAGTCATCGACAGGTGCAGCGTACTCCGGAGAGGCGCGCTTCCCGGATTCCTTGCCGGTATCCTTGCTAGCTTTTCTCCCTTGTTTATTTTCCTTGGCGGGGACTGCAGCTTCCGCGGCCTCGGCAGCGACCGCATCCCGGTACATCTTGTCCACACATATAATTGTGTCCTTCTTGTCTGATGGGATAGAAATAACGCCCATCGGTCCTGGCATCTTCAGGGTGTTGTAGGCATAGTGGGATGCCGCCATGAACTTTGCCAAGGCAGGTCGTCCAAGTATCCCATTATATGGCAACGGAAGCTCGACCACATCGAACACAACCTTCTTAGTTCGGTAGTTCAATTCTCCTCCAAATGTCACTAGCAGCATGATCTTCCCCTTTGGACGACTCCTGCCGGGGTTGATTCCTTGAAACATGCCAGTAATCTTGAGCTCTTCATCTGTTATCTGCAGTTTGCTGATTACCTTGGGAGAAATCAGATTCAATTCGGCCCCGCCGTCAACCAACATCTTCGTGACCTTGAGGTTGCAGATTGTTGGCGATACCAACAATGGCAAGCACCCTACCACAGTGGTGCGGTCAGGGTGATCCTCTTCATCAAAGATGATGGGCGTGTGAGACCATTTGAGTGGTTTCCGGGAATGTGCCGCTGTCTCCACAGCATTGACCTCACGCGCCCATTGTTTCAGCTGGCGGTTAGAGGAGTGCAAGGATGCGGCCCCGTCAATGCACAAGGCGTTAGTGGCTTTCTGAAACTCTTGCTCGCTGGTTTCCTCTTCATCCCCTTCATCGCTTTCGTCACCACATTCCTTCTTCTCATGGCCTTTAACAGGTTTACCTTGATTTTGGGGGACCTTGCCGGGGCGGCCTCCTCGGCCCTTCCCTCCAACGCCATCTTGGTCTCTCTCCTCGTCACGCTTCTCGTACTCAGCTTTCTGCTTCATGACGATTTGCTCAACTTGATGACACTCTTGGAGATCATGGCCCTTGGTCCGATGGATCTTGCAGTACGGCCCGTCAGCCTTCCCAGCCTTCTCGGCCACCGCAGCTTCCCGGCAGTTGGTGCACGCGGCAACTTCCTTGCCGGGGGCTTCGGTCTTGGCCTTCTTGCCAGTACTAGGAGTGCCTGATCCCTCGACAGCCAGCACTGCTTTCTACTTGCGCTTCTTGTTGCGTTTCTTGTTCTTCTTCTTCTGATTGGTGGCATCATCGTCATCTTCTGAGTCAACATTGACGCCATCCTCTTCTCCGGGGAGTCGCCTCCCCTCCCCCGTACGGGCACACTTATCCGCCAAGGTGTAAAGCTCATTCATAGTCTTGGGCAACCGGACGTTCATCTTGGAACGTATCCTCCGGTTGCGTATGTTGGACTGGAACGCGGCAATCACAGCTACCGGGTGGATATCTGGAATGTTCCTGTGCACCCAGCTGAACCTCTGCATGTACTTCCACAAACTCTCCCCTTCCTTTTGTGGAAGGAGCTGCAAATCATTGGGCTACCCTGGTTCTTGATGGCCACCCGTGAAGGCACCAACAAACTCGTGGCACAGGTCGGCCTAAGTCGAGATGGAGTTCTCTGGCAAGTGCATCAGCCACAACCTCACATTTGGCTTGAGCGCCAAAGGGAAGTAGTTGGCGAATACCTTTTCATCTCTTCCTCCGGTGGCTTGAACGGCGATGGTGTAGATGCTCAAGAACTCTGCCGGGTTCAGTCTTCCATCATATTTTTCTGGTATCTCTGGCTTGAACGTGCGGGCAGATGGCTAACGGACTTGCCGCAGCTCGCGAGTGAAGGCAGGACACCCAACCTCGAAAGGCTCGTCGACGTTGGGGCCATTGCGCCTGTCAGACTAGAGGCGGGTTTCGCGGTGCCATTCTATGGTGACGCGCGCGTCTTCCCTCCGCCTATGTTCCAGGACCTGCCGCTGATCTCGATGGGCTCGAGGATCAGATGAAGCCATTGACACCTCGTCGGGTTCTTGGTCGTGTGGCTCTGGCTGCAGCCCGTGCGCTGGCTGTCGTGGGTTGTGGTGGGGACTGCACCGTAGGATTGGCCCCTTCAGCACGGCCAGCGGCTCGGGCCATTGTCGCTGCCTACAGATGCTGTGGCGAGGCCGCTCGTTGTGATCCCCCCGCCTCAGCGAAACCAATCAAACTTTGAATGGTGGCTCTCCATTCATCCATTTGATTGGCCGCTGGTGGGAATCTCAACAGGAGCTAGGCTCGCGCCATGGCTTCCGAAGCAGTGCTTGGCATGGATGACGATGCAGATCGTGACGTCGCCCGACTTCTGACGGCACCGGTAGTGGCGGCGTCGCGTTCTCGTCGCCGTGAGCCAGTCGCAAGGTTGGCATGACGACGAGAAGGATGTGTTTGGGGATTGACGACCCCATTCGGCACTTCGTCTTAATTGCCTTGCCCTGGGGAAGGCATGTGCCCTGTAGCTGTGCTCGTAGTAGGGGCAGCTAGGGGGTTGCGATTCGCGCTAGAGCGGGCGCCATCGCTGCGGCTGCGGCCTCCAGTGAGGTGGAGAGGCAGAGATTGAATATCCTCCCCACCCGCATCTTGTGGAGCGTGGCCGCTGGGGCGCTGCTGATGTTGTCCTTCTCCGACGCCTCCTGCTCCCACCTCAGCTGCAGGAGGAATGGTGACGGTGCCGCCTGCGCCGATCACGTTCCCCGCGGCGTCCGCGTCCCGCGACGCCACCGCAGCTCCCACGGGATCAGTGGCTGCATGCGAGGGGGCCTTCGAGGTGGAAGGGTGGGCTGCTGCACTAGACTTTTTCTTGGGCGCCATGGATGATGAAGCCATCGATGAAGGAGATGGTGATGAAGATTGACGCGCTGTTTACGACCTCGGGTTTGCACATGCGCTCCCTCCTACCTGCCATGGCCCCTTGTGGTTCGGCAAGGGGGAAGGGCACGTTGCACAAAGAGTGGAGACCATAGGGCAGCACGGCAATGGTGACGCGCGTGGTTTCTACCCAGGTTCGGGCTACCGCGAGGCATAAAACCCTACTCCTGCTTTGGTGGATTGGATGAAAGACCGTGACGAACGCGCTATACTCAAGCCCGGCAAGGTCGCCTTGGGGAGAGCAGCTACGTGCGTAAGATTGTACAAGGGTCCGAATCCTTTCTAAGGTTGCCACGGCCCTCCTTTTATAGGTCAAGGGGTTACCACAATGGCAAAACAGTCATTATCCAGTGATTAGATAGCCACAGTGCTATCATACCTAACTCTGCAGACAGGACAAGGTGCATTAAATGCACTGCTAAGTGTCACGTCGTGGATGTAGCCCGGTAAGCCTTGCCGCGCCATTCAACCACCTTCTCGTCTGCCTGCGTGACACGCCCCTGGACGGGTGCCATTTAGGGGTGATCTTCCTCAGAAATGGCTGCCACGTGCCAAACGACAGCCACTTAATCACTTGGGGGCTTGACACCGCACCGATAAGTGACTTGCATTGCTGTGAGGTGGAGCGATGGAGCCTTGGCGGGGAAGCAGGCCATCGGCATCCCGGCAACCCTTGCCGGGGAGGTCTTGGGACTTGCCCTTGGGGCGACCTCGACCTGACCAGGCTGGCCTGCCCGGTAAGTGAGGTTTTTCCCTTAGTGATATCTTGCTCCTTCGGCTTGTCTTGGTCTTCTTGATCCACCCTTTGATTTCTCAAAGAGCTATCTCTTCTGCTTGGCCTTGTCTTGTCGCTGTAACCTTGCCCTTGAGCGTGTGTACAGTTCGGGCAACATACACCAAGGTTTGTTACACCGACAGTGAGCATCATTGAATTGGTGATGGAGGAAGGTTGATGATGACGACGGTGATGGATTCCACCCTCCGGAGCCCCAAACAGACTCCAGATCAGCCCTCCCGATGAAGAACAGGAGGTGGCGGCGGCTCCGTATCGTAAAACGCGATGAATCCTTCTCCTTGATTATTTTCTCTGCGAATAGGTATATATGGAGTTGGAGTTAGGGTTGCGGGATCTCCAGGGGCCCACAAGCCGGCAGGGCGCCCCCTGGGGGGTAGGCGCGTCCCCAGGGCTTGCGGCTCCTGGGTGGCCCCCCTCTGGTATCTTTTTTCGCCAGCATTTTTTATATATTCCACAAAAATTCTTGATATGTCTCCATCGTATCCACTTTTCCAAACTCTTTTGCCCTTGTTTTGGACTCTAATTTGCATGATTTGACTGGAACTAACCCGGACTGACGCTGTTTTCAGCAGAATTGCCATGGTGTTACTTTTGTGCAGAAATAAAAGTTCTCGGAATGACCTAAAACTTCACAAAGATCAGTTTTGGAATAAATAAAAAATATTGGCGAAAGAATCAACCGAAGGGGGCCCACACCCTGTCCACAAGGGTGGGGGGCGCGCCCTTTGTCCTTGTGGGCCCCCTGGACCTCCATCGACCTCAACTCCAACTCCATATATTCACGTTTCGGGAGAAAAAAATTAGAGAGAAGGATTCATCACGTTTTACAATACAGAGCCGTCGCCACCTCCTGTTCTTCCTCGGGAGACCAGATCTGGAGTCCGTTCGGGGCTCCGGAGAGGGGAAATCGTCGCCGTCATCATCATCAACCATCCTGCATCACCAATTTCATGATGCTCACCGCCGTGCATGAGTAATCCCATCGTAGGCTTGCTGGACGGTGATGGGTTGGATGAGATTTACCATGTAATTGAGTTAGTTTTGTTAGGGTTTGATCCCTAGTATCCACTATGTTCTAAGATTGATGTTGCTATGACTTTGCTATGCTTAATGCTTGTCACTAGGGCCCGAGTGCCATGATTTCAGATCTGAACCCTTTATGTTTCCATGAATATATTTGTGTTTTTGATCCTATCTTGCAAATTATAGTCACCTACTATGTGTTATGATCCAGCAACCCCGGAGTGACAATAGTCGGGACACTTCCGGTGATGACCGTAGTTTGAGAAGTTCATGTATTCACTAAGTGCTAATGCTTTGGTCCGGTACTCTATTAAAAGGAGGCCTTAATATCCCTTAGTTTCCATTAGGACCCCGCTGCCACGGGAGGGTAGGACAAAAGATGTTATGCAAGTTCTTTTCCGTAAGCACGTATGACTATATTCGGAATACATGCCTACATTATATTGATGAATTAGAGCTAGTTCTGTGTCACCCTATGTTATAACTGTTGCATGATGAATGCCATCCGACATAATTATCCATCATTGATCCATTGCCTACGAGCTTTTCACATATTGATCTTTGCTTTGTTACTTTTCCGTTGCCACTATTACGATTGCTACAAAATTGCTACTGTTACTTTTGCCACTGCTACCGTTACTTCCATACTACTTTGCTACTAAATACTTTGCTGCAGATATTAAGTCTTTCAGGTGTGGTTGAATTGACAACTCATCTGCTAATACTTGAGAATATTCTTTGGCTCCCCTTGTGTCGAATCAATAAATTTGGGTTGAATACTCTACCCTCGAAAACTGTTGCGATCCCCTATACTTGTCGGTTATCAAGACATTTTTCTGGCGCCGTTGCCAGGGAGATCTACGCCAAGTCAAGGCATACCAAGTACCCATCATAAACTCTCATCTCTTGCATTACATTATTCGCCATTTGCCTCTCGTTTTCCTCTCCCCCACTTCTAAAACGTTTTTCGAAAAGATTTGCCTTTTTATTCGCCCTTCTTCTGTTCGTCTTCTTCGTTTGCCTTTTCTCTCGCTGCCTTTTGTTTGCTTAAGTTCGCCTTTCTATCGTTATGGCCGAATAAAAAAGGGTTAAGGGTTTTCTCCCGAGTTTTAATTCTTTAGATAGCCCCTCTATCCTCTCTAAGCTCATAAATAATGATGCTACGGAAGGACCTACCGGGGTTGTTAATGAGAATTTTAACAATTTTGATGAAGATGACCCTGGAATTTTTCGTTATCTGCTTGATGAATCTTTTAAAGATGCTTGGGATAGGTTGTTGAGGATCCGAGCTAGCTATGTGCCCCAATATCATATTGAGATATACTTGAAAAGCTTTTATGTTGGTTTACCCCCTTCTTTTAAGCAAGTTTTGTATTCTATATTTGAAAATGGTTTTCTTGAAGGGGATGCCATCGATACTTATGAAAAGATGAAAACGATATTTGGGCACTCCAAAGGTGAAAATGTTGAATCAACTACTCTTATGTGCTTTTATCAAAATGAAATAATCAAAGAGATGAAGGCTAGTTTAGATGCAAATTTTCGAAGTGTGCTTAATATTTCTTCCACCATTAATGGCCATGTACTTACACAAAATAGAAAGATAAGCGCTTTGGACAAGAAATTCTCTCTTTACTACCAAAAGGGAGAAGATGACAATACCTAGATCTATTCGTGTTTTTATGCCTAGCTAAGGGCGTTAAACAATAGCGCTTGTTGGGAGGCAACCCAATTTTATTTTTGTTTTTACTTTTTTGTTCCTGTTTTGCTTTAAATAATTCATCTAGCCTCTGGTTATATGTGGTTTTATGTTTTAATTAGTGTTTGTGCCAAGTAAGACCTTTGGGATGGCTTACGGTGATAGTTGATTTGATCTTGCTGAAAAACAGAAACTTTTTCGTCCAGTCACAGAATTTTAATAATTCACTGGAGTGTTGAAAAACCCTGAATTTATTATACGAGATTTATATACAAATTTCCTATGTTTTCCTAATTTTTTAGAATTTTTGGAGTTGCAAAACTTTAGAACAATTCGGATCTTCGCAGACTGTTCTGTTTTTGACAGATTCTATTTTCTTTGTGTTGTTTGCTTATTTTGATGAATCTATGGGTAGTATCGGGGGGTATGAACCATGTAAAAGTTGGAATACAGTAGATATTACACCAATATAAATAAATAATGAGTTCACAACAGTACCAAAGTGGTGATTTATTTTCTTATACTAACGGAGCTTATGAGATTTTCTGTTGAGTTTTGTGTTGTGAAGTTTTCAAGTTTTGGGTAAGGATTTGATGGACTATGGAATAAGAAGTGGCAAGAGCCTAAGCTTGGGGATTCCCAAGGCACCCCAAGGTAATATTCAAGGACAACCAAGATCCTAAGCTTGGGGATGCCCCGGAAGGCATCCCCTCTTTCGTCTACGTCTATCGGTAACTTTACTTGAGGCTATATTTTTATTCACCACATGATATGTGTTTTGCTTGGAGCGTCTTGTATGATTTGAGTCTTTGCTTTTTAGTTTGCCACAATCATCCTTTCTGTACACACCTTTTGAGAGGGACACGCATGAATCGTGATTTATTAGAATACTCTATGTGCTTCACTTATATCTTTTGAGCTAGGCAATTTTGCTCTAGAGCTTCACTTATATCTTTTTAGAGCACGGCGGTGGCTTTATTTTATAGAAATTATTGAACTCTCATGCTTCACTTATATTATTTTGAGAGACTTTAAACAGCATGGTAATTTGCTTTGGTTATAAATTTAGTCCTAATATGATAGGCATCCAAGAGGGATATAATAAAAACTTTCATATAAAGTGCATTGAATACTATGAGAAGTTTGATTCCTTATGATTGTTTTGAGATATAAAGAAGGTGATATTAGAGTCATGCTAGTGAGTAATTGTGAATTTGAGAAATACTTGTGTTGAGGTTTGTGATTCCCGTAGCATGCACGTATGGTGAACCGTTATGTGATGAAGTCGGAGCATGATTTATTTATTGATTGTCTTCCTTATGAGTGGCAGTCGGGGACGAGCGATGGTCTTTTCCTACCAATCTATCCCCCTAGGAGCATGCGCGTAGTACTTTGTTTCGATAACTAATAGATTTTTGCAATAAGTATGTGAGTTCTTTATGATTAATGTTGAGTCCATGGACTATAGGCACTCTCACCCTTCCACCATAGCTAGCCTCTCTTGTACCGCGCAATTTTCGCCGGTACCATACACCCACCATATACCTTCCTCAAAACAGCCACCATACCTACCTATTATGGCATTTCCATAGCCATTCCGAGATATATTGCCATGCAACTTTCCACCGTTCCGTTTTATTATGACACGCTTCATCATTGTCATATTGCTTTGCATGATCATGTAGTTGACATCGTATTTGTGGCAAAGCCACCATTCATAATTCTTTCATACATGTCACTCTTGATTCATTGCACATCCCGGTACATCGCCGGAGGCATTCATATAGAGTCATATTGTGTTCTAAAAATCGAGTTGTAATTCTTGAGTTGTAAGTAAATAAAAGTGTGATGATCTTCATTATTAGAGCATTGTCCCATGTGAGGAAAGGATGACGGAGACTATGATTCCCCCACAAGTCGGGATGAGACTTCGGACAAAAAAATAATAATAAAAAAAGAGGCAAAAAAAAATGAAAGAAGGCCCAAATAAAAAAATGAGAGAAAAGAGAGAAGGGGCAATGTTACTATCCTTTTACCACACTTGTGCTTCAAAGTAGCACCGTGATCTTCATGATAGAGAGTCTCCTATGTTGTCACTTTCATATACTAGTGGGAATTTTTCATTATAGAACTTGGCTTGTATATTCCAATGATGGGCTTCCTCAAATTGTCCTAGGTCTTCGTGAGCAAGCGAGTTGGATGCACACCCACTTAGTTTCTTTTTGAGCTTTCATAAACTTATAGCTCTAGTGCATCCGTTGCATGGCAATCCCTACTCACTCACATTGATATCTATTGATGGGCATCTCCATAGCCCGTTGATACGCCTAGTTGATGTGAGACTATCTCCCTCCTTTTTGTCTTCTCCACAACCACCTTCTATTCCACCTATAGTGCTATGTCCATGGCTCACGTTCATGTATTGCGTGAAAGTTGAAAAAGTTTGAGAACATCAAAAGTATGAAACAATTGCTTGGCTTGTCATCGGGGTTGTGCATGATTTGAATATTTTGTGTGATGAAGATGGAGCATAGCCAGACTATATGATTTTGTAGGGATAAGCTTTCTTTGGCCATGTTATTTTGAGAAGACATAATTGCCTTGTTAGTATGCTTGAAGTATTATTGTTTTTATGTCAATATTAAACTTTTGTTTTGAATCTTACGGATCTGAACATTCATGCCACAATAAAGACAATTACATGGATAAATATGTTAGGTAGCATTCCACATAAAAAATTCTGATTTTATCATTTACCTACTCGAGGACGAGCAGGAATTAAGCTTGGGGATGCTTGATACGTCTCTGACGTATCTATAATTTTTGATTGTTCCATGCTATTATATTATCTGTTTTGGATGTTTTATATGCATTAATATGCTATTTTATATTAATTTTGGGACTAACCTATTAACCTAGAGGCCAGTGCCAGTTTCTATTTTTTCCTTGTTTTTGAGTTTCGCAGAAAAGGAATACCAAACGGAATAAAACTTTCGCGATGATTTTTCTTAGACCAGAAGGAAACCAGGAGACTTGGAGATGAAGTCGGAGGAGCCACGAGGCGGCCACAAGGACGGAGGGCGCGCCCAGGGGGTAGGATGCGCCCCCCACCCTTGTGGGCCCCTCGTGCTCCTCCTGACCTAATTCTTTCGCCTATATATACCCATATATCCCCAAACCAACAGAGGCATCCACGAAAAGACTTTTCCACTGCCGCAACCTTCTGTACCCGTGAGATCCCATCTAGGGACCTTTTCCGGCACCCTGCCGGAGGGGGATTCGATCACGGAGGGCTTCTACATCAACACCATTGCCCTTATGATGAAGCGTGAGTAGTTTACCACAGACCTACGGGTCCATAGCTAGTAGCTAGATGGCTTCTTATCTCTCTTTGATTCTCAATACCATGTTCTCCTCGATGTTCTTGGAGATCTATTCGGTGTAATACTTTTTTGCGGTGTGTTTGCCGAGATCCGATGAATTGTGGATTTATGATCAGCTTATCTATGAATATTATTTGAATCTTCTCTGAATTCTTATATGCATGATTTGATATCTTTGTAATTATCTTCGAACTATCGGTTTGGTTTGGCCAACTAGATTGGTTTTTTTTGGCAATGGGAGAAGTGCTTAGCTTTGGGTTCAATCTTGCGGTGTCCTTTCCTAGTGACAGTAGGGGCAGCAAGGCACGTATTGTATTGTTTCCATCGAGGATAAAAAGATGGGGTTTTCATCATATTGCTTGAGTTAATTCCTCTACATCATGTCATCTTACTTAATGCATTACTCCGTTCTTTATGAACTTAATACTCTAGATGCATGCTGGATAGCGGTCGATGTGTGGAGTAATAGTAGTAGATGCAGAATTGTTTCGGTCTACTTGACACGGACGTGATGCCTATATTCATGATCATTGCCTTAGATATTGTCATAACTTTGCACTTTTCTATCAATTGCTCGGCAGTAATTTGTTCACCCACCGTATTATTTTCTATCTTGAGAGAAGCCTCTAGTGAAACCTATGGCCCCCGGGTCTATTTTCCATCATATAATCTTCTACTTTTCATCATACAAGTTCCCGATCTACTATTTTGCAATCTTTTACTTTCCGATCTATAAAACAAAAATACCAAAAATATTTACTTTATCGATTATCTATCTCTATCAGATCTCACTTTTGCAAATAACCGTGAAGGGATTGACAACCCCTTTATCGTGTTGGGTGCAAGTTGTTTGATTGTTTGTGCAGGTATTCAGTGATTTGTGTGTTGTCTCCTACTGGATTGATACCTTGGTTCTCAAACTGAGGGAAATACTTATCTCTACTTTGCTGCATCACCCTTTCCTCTTCAAGGGAAAAAACCAACGCAAGCTCAAGAAGTAGCAGGAAGAATTTCTGGCGCCGTTGCCGGGGAGCATAGCTCTATTCTCTGAGTCACTTGGGATTTATATCTGTTGATCACTATGAGAAATTGGAAAGATCAAAGAACCAAGATTTTTCCCTCAACTACGAGGGGAGGTAAGGAACTGCCATCTAGCTCTGCACTTGATTCACCTTCTGTTTTGAGTAAACTTGTGACACCTACACCTGCTATTGATTCCGATATGTCGCATGTTATTGATAATGCCACTTCTGCTATGCATGATGCTTATGATGAAACTACTTCTATGCTTGATAATACTGTGCCACTTGGTGAATTTCTTGATGAACAACTTGCTAGGGTTAGAGAGAATGAAATTACTGAAATTGATGATATTATTGAAACTGAAGATTATGATTCTCCCCCTAGGTATGAATTGCCTGTTGTACCTGAGGGTTATGTTATGGATGAAGAAACTGCTAGAGACTTCTTTGCTTGCAATGATAGAGATGATCTTAAGAAACTGTTAGCTAAGCTGAAAGAAAAATCCTTGAATGCTAGAATGAAATATGATCCCAATTTTGCTACTTCACCTATCTTAGTTACTGATAAGGATTATGAATTCTCTGTTGATCCTGAGTTAATTACTTTGGTTGAATCTGATCCCTTCTATGGTTATGAATCTGAAACAGTTGTGGCACATCATACTAAACTGAATGATATAGCCACCCTATTTGCTCATGAGGAAAAAATTCGCTATTACTATATTCTTAAGTTGTTTCCTTTCTCATTAAAGGGTGATGCTAAGTTATGGTTTAATTCTCTTGCTCCTGGTTGTGTGCGTAGTCCCTAGGATATGATATGTTACTTCTCTCAAAACTATTTCCCTGCTCATCAGAAACAAGCTTCTCTAAAAGAAATATTTAACTTTGTGCAAATTGAAGAAAAGAGTCTCCCACAAGCTTGGGGGAGGCTTCTCCAGTTACTTAATGCTTTGCCTGATCACCCTCTCAAGAAAAATGAAATACTTGATATCTTTTATAATGGACCAACTAATGCTTCTAGGGACCACCTAGATAGTTGTGCTGGTTGTGTTTTCAGGGAACAAACTGTCGAGCCAGCTGAATTGCTATTGAATAATATATTGAGTAATTATAATGATTGGAAACTTCCTGAACCAACTCCTAAGCCAACTCCGAAGAAAAGGGGTATTCTATTTCTCAGTCCCAAAGATATGCAAGAGGCAAAGAAATCTATGAAAGAAAAAAGGTATTAAAGCTGAAGATGTTAAGAATTTACCGCCTATTGAAGAAATACATGGTCTTGATAACCCGGCACAGGTAGTAGAGGTAAACTCTCTCCGTAGATTTGATGAAGGTGATATTCCTCATAATAAGTCTGCTAGTCAATGCTTGGATGAGTTTGATAATTTTATTGTTAAACAAGAAAATTTCAATGCTTATGTTAGTAGACAATTGAAACGTAATGCTTACATGCTTGACCACTTGGGTGATTATATGAGTAGAACTATTAATGATCTTAAGCTTATTAGTAAACATGCTTCCATGGTTACAACTCAAGTAGAACAAGTACTTAAAGCACATGATGATTTGCTTAATGAGTTGAATAGTAAGAACAATGATAATGCTGTTAGGGTTATGACTAGAGGTGGTAAAATGACCCAGGAACCTTTGTATACTGAGGGCCATCCTAAGAGAGTTGAGCAAGATTCTCAGACAATTAATACTGATGCACCTAGTCCTAATAAAAAGAAAAAGAAAATTGATAGGACTTTGCATGCTTCTAGTGAACCTGCTATAGATACACCTGAGAATCCCAATGATATTTCTATTTTTGATGCTGAGACACAATCTGGTGATGAACATGAACCTAGTGATAATGTTAATAATGATGTTCATGTCGATGCTCAACCTAGTAATGATAATGATGTAGAGATTGAACCTACTGTTGATCTTGATAACCCACAATCAAAGAATCAACGTTATGATAAGAGAGATTTTGTTGCTAGAAAACATGGTAAAGAAAGAGAACCATGGGTTCAGAAACCCATGCCCTTTCCTCCTAAGCCATCCAAGAAGAAGAATGATGAGGATTTTGAGTGCTTTGCTGAGATGATTAGACCTATCTTTTTGCGTATGCGTTTGACCGATATGCTTAAAATGTCTCATGCTAAGTACATGAAAGATATTGTTACTAATAAAAGGAAGATACCGGAAGCTGAAATTTCCACCATGGTTGCTAATTATACTTTTAAGGGTGGAATACCAAAGAAACTTGGAGATCCAGGAGTACCAACTATACCATGCTCCACTAAAAGAAACTATGTTAAAATTGCTTCATGTGATCTTGGAGCTGGTGTTAGTGTTATGCCTTTCTCTTTATATCGTAGACTTGAATTGAATAAGTTGACACCTACTGAAATCTCTTTGCAAATGGCTAATAAATCAACTGCTATACCCATCGGTATTTGTGAGGATGTGCCTGTTGTGGTTGCAACGTTACTATCTTAACGAACTTTGTTATTCTTGATATTCCCGAGGACGACAGTATGTCGATCATCCTTGGTAGACCCTTTTTGAATACTGCAGGGGCTATTATTGATTGCAATAAAGGCAATGTCACTTTTCATGTTAATGGTAATGAGCATACGGTACACTTTCCGAAGAAACAACCTCAAGTTCATAGTATCAACTCTATTGGAAGAATTTCAACTATTACTATTGGAGGTTTTGAATTCCCTCTTCCTACTGTCAAAAAGAAATATGATATTCTTATTGTTGGGGACATGCATATCCCCGTTGAGGTAACCTAGTGTTATTCGAAAATTCTCCGGTTTCATGTCATTCGGAAGAAGTTTGTTAATAAGACTTGATCAACCTTGTTAACAGATTCCTTTTGATGGGCATGAGATGGATGAATTTAGAAGGCACAACTTTCTGTACCTACTTTTTACTTTCTGTTATTCAGAATGAATAAAGAAAAAATAGTATTTTCTGTCTATTTTCTGAATTATCCGTGAAATAAAAAATGACCCAAAAATAAAAGTTCTCCAAATGCCCTGAAAATTTAGTATAATTTTTATAGAATATTTGAGAATTTCTGGCACTGAGAACACACCAGGTGGACCCACCACCTGTCCACAAGGACGGAGGGCGCGCCGTACCCCCCTGGGCACGCCCCCAGTCTTGTGGGTCCCACGTGGCTCCCCTCCACTTATTCCAGCACCCATTCACTTCATTTTCCTCCAGAAAAAATCATCCCATAGCTCAAACTCGTGTTCTTGCTCATTTTGCTGCCATTTTCGATCTCCTTGCTCAAAGCTCCATTCACAAAACTGCTTTGGGGGATTGTTCTTCGGTATGTGACTCCTCCAATGGTCCAATTACTTTTTGTTCTAGTGCTTTATTTATTGCAAATTTTTGCTGCTGTGATGACCCTGTTCTTGAGCGTGCATGTCAAATTTATATGGTCCAAAGTAGTTTTGATGCATGATATAGCCTCTAGGCACTTGTAGGAGTAGTTGCTATAAGTTTTGTTGAGTTTGGTTCACTTTTATTTTGAGTCACTAAAAAATTCAGAAAATTTTCAGAGGATGAAAATGACGAGGAGATTGTTGAGAGGCTCTTTGAGCCGGGGTTCGAAGGAAAAAGAAAATCAGGAGAAGGAAAAGCCCAAGTACAATATTCCTCGTGCCGCGAAGATTCGACCGTGTGAATGGCCATGTGATGCATTCTTGGAAGCGGCCGGAATTTATGAGGATTTCTATTATTTGGCTGAGAATGCAGGCATCACCGACTTCCTCCACGGCCAGTGTGATCAGTATCTCCTACTCACTAATACTTTCATGCAAAATTTTCATTTTCATGCTAGGAGATCACCACCCACTGTAGAGTTTCACTTATATGATGAGCATAAGGAGATGACGCTTTATGACTTTTGTGAGGTTTGTAAATTACCTTATGAGGGTAGCGTCAAGGAACCACATCCTAGTGATGTGGAAGATTTTATTAATGAAGTTACCGTAGGGGAAAGGAGAAAGGTGTCGGAAGCGAGAGTAGCTAGTTTACATTTTCCTGTTTTGCGCTACTACTCATTATTTGCTGGGAGATGTTTAATTGGTCGCGGGGAGAGTGGAGGCCTTAGTGCTCATTCCAATTGTCGGTGTTCATACTTTTTCATTGTATTATCCATGTTAGTCTATTTCTTTTTCCCGCTTTCTTCTTGTGTGTTTGAAAACTTTTGAGAAAAACAAAAAGAATTAGTTGTAGCTTAGTTTACTTTCCATGTTCACTTAGTAGTAGTGTTAAAAGAAAACCCAAAAAGATTTCTCGTTCTTCTTTTACTCGTTGGGAGCTTTCCCATGTACATAGTTTTTCTCGTTCTTGTTTTACTTTCTTCAGAAAAACAAAAACTCCAAAAACATTTAAGTGTGTTTCTTTGAAATTCTTTTCTTTTCTTTGGGGGTCGAGGAGAGAAGACCACGATGAAAATGTTGAGTGGCTCTCATATGCATTATTGTTGATCTAACAAAGAGCCCATATTACCTTGTCTTCTCCTTTGAATAAATGTTTGTAGATTCCAGCTTAGTCCAATGCACATGCACTATTATTATTATTCACATCGTTCGGTCATGCAAGTGAAAGGCAATAATGACGATATATGATGAAATGATTGAGATGAGGAAAAGCTGGTATGAACTCGACCTATCTTGTTTTTGTAAATATGATTAGTTCATCGTTCTTGATTCAGCCTATTATGAATGAAACATGTTTGCAATGACAATTAGATATTATAGTTACTCATGCCATGCTTAATTAGCTGGGGGTTTATAATGGTTTACCTTGCATGCCAACATGCTTTTAAAATGGTTGTGATGTAGTATGATAGGATGGTATCCTCCTTTGAATGATTTGAGTGGCTTGACTTGGCACATGTTCACGCATGTAGTTGAAACAAGATCAAAATAGCCTCCACGATATTTATGTTCATGGTGATTTATAACCTACTCATGCTTGCATTCAATGTTGGTTAATCTCAATGCATGTTTATGACTGTTGTCGCTCTCTAGTTGGTCGCTCCCCAGTCTTTTGCTAGCCTTCATTTGTACTAAGCGGGAATATTGCTTATTCATCCACTTCCATAAACCCAAAGTTATTCCATATGAGTCCACCATACCTTCCTATATGCGGTATTTACCTGCCATTCCAAGTAAATTTGCATGTGCCAAACTCTAAACCTTCAAATGATAATCTGTTTTTTTATGCCCAAATCGCTCATGTAGCGACTGGGGGCTGTCAGTATCTTCCATGCTAGGTGGTTTATTCTCACGATGAGTGGACTCCGCTCATCATTCACGAGAAAATGGCTGGTAATCGGGATGCCCAGTCCCATGCTCAAATCAAATCAAAATAAATTAAAACAAAACTCCCCCAGGATTGTTGCTTGTATGGACGGTACCCGTTGTTTCGGACCAGCCGTGGAGTGTGCTTGTTGGTTGAGGGGGAGTAAAAAACTTTACCATTCTGTTTGGGAACCGCCTATAATGTATGTAGCATGGAAGATATCGAGATCTCTTGGTCGTTATGTTGACAATGAAAGCATACCGCTCAAAATTATATTCTTCTCTGTTTCAAAAAGCTCGAGCTCTGGCACCTTTGCAAATCCCTGCTTCCCTCTGCGAAGGGCCTATCTATTTACTTTTATTGTTGAGTCATCATTCTCTTATAAAAAGCACCAGTTAGAGAGCACCACTGTCATTTTTATGCTTTGCTATTAATTGATATTGAGTATGACTGTGACTGGATCTCTTTTACCATGAATTATAATGTCTAGTCTGTCCTTGATCTTCAGGGGTGCTCTGCGTTTATGTTTTGTGGTCTCAGAAAGGGCTAGCGAGATACCATCTTGTTATATCATATCACGATTGTTTTGGAAAAGTGTTGTCATCCGAGATTTATTATTATTACTCGCTAGCTGATTGTGCCATTGATATGAGTAAACGTGAGACCTAAAGGTTATTGCGAATGTGGTTAGTTCATAATCTTTGCTGAAAACCTGAATGCTGGCTATACATATTTGCAACAACAAGATCAAACAGAGTTTGTAAAAGTTTTTCTTTATCACTTTCAGTTTGTCAACTGAATTGCTTGAGGACAAGCAATGGGTTAAGCTTGGGGGAGTTGATACGTCTCCATCGTATCTACTTTTCCAAACTCTTTTGCCCTTGTTTTGGACTATAATTTGCATGATTTGAATGGAACTTACCCGGACTGACGCTGTTTTCAGCAGAATTGCCATGGTGTTATTTTTGTGCAGAAATAAAAGTTCTCGGAATGACCTGAAACTTCACGGAGATCAGTTTTGGAATAAATAAAAAATATTGGCGAAAGAATTAACCGAAGGGGGCCTACACCCTGTCCACAAGGGTGGGGGGCGCGCCCTCTGTCCTTGTGGGCTCCCTGGACCTCCACCGACCTCAACTCCAACTCCATATATTCACGTTCGGGGAGAAAAAAATCAGAGAGAAGGATTCATCACGTTTTACGATACGGAGCCTCCGCCACCTCCTGTTCTTCCCCGGGAGACCAGATCTGGAGTCCGTTCGGGGCTCCGGAGAGGGGAAATTGTCGCCGTCGTCATCATCAACCATCCTCCATCACCAATTTCATGATGCTCACTGCCGTGCGTGAGTAATCCCATCGTAGGCTTGCTGGACGGTGATGGGTTGGATGAGATTTACCATGTAATCGAGTTAGTTTTGTTAGGGTTTGATCCCTAGTATCCACTATGTTCTAAGATTGATGTTGCTATGACTTTGCTATGCTTAATGCTTGTCACTAGGGCCCGAGTGCCATGATTTCATATCTGAACCCTTTATGTTTCCATGAATATATTTGTGTTTTTGATCCTATCTTGCAAGTTATAGTCACCTACTACGTGTTATGATCCGGCAACTCCGGAGTGACAATAGTCGGGACACTTCCCGGTGATGACCGTAGTTTGAGGAGTTCATGTATTCACTAAGTGCTAATGCTTTGGTCCGCCACTACAACAAGAACCCCCATATAGCAACACATGTTTTGCAACGCTCTAAAGATGTGATGTAAGGGATGTGTTATAGCTACGCATATATGCGTTGGAAGCCTGTACGTTGCTAGTGATGGTGAACAACAACAGATGTATTGTGATGCAGTGCATGCGTTGCCACTCTATTACCCTTGTGACGTGCATGAATAACTTTTTTTAGGGTAACATGAATAACATTTTGAGGTATCGTTCATAGGTGTGCAAATTGCTGAAACATCGTTGGAAAAAAAATGGGCAACCACAATCTCGAACCAGCGACCTCACGCTAATTAGAAAAGAGGCAAACCAAACCGGACAGATACACCTACAGCCAAAATCACAGATTGGGCTTTATATCTATAAATGCGCCGTTGTCAGCAATAAGGCTGACTCGGCTGGGCCTCACCAAATCGGGCCGGCGCTGATTGCAGCGTTGACCAGTCGCTACTTGTAAACTTTACTAGTAAAAAAAGGGGGTAACAAACATGGAGAGGGTCCTCCAACATGTCCCTACTAAGGTTACACATCAGATGAATGAGATGTTAATGGCACCATATACAAAAGAAGAGGTCAAGAAGGCTCTCTTTCAAATGGGACCGACAAAGGCACCAGGACCAGATGGATTTCCAACACAGTTTTACCAGAAACATTGGGAAATCTGTGGAGATGAGGTGACCACGGCTGTATTGAGGATTATTCAGGGGGAGGAGAGCGCAGAGTGTGTTAATGACACGGTGCTGGTGCTTATTCCCAAGTTGATAAACCCAACGCTCCTAACGCAATTTCGTCCTATCAGTTTATGTAATGTCATATACAAAATTGCTTCCAAAGTTGTTGCAAACAGGTTGAAACTTATCCTGCCAGAGATAATATCAGAGGAGCAGTCTGCGTTCGTTCCAGGTCGGTTGATAACTGACAATATCATTTGTGCTTATGAATGCCTGCATTTTATGAAGCGAAGCAAAGCCAAAACAAATAGTCATTGTGCATTGAAGTTGGACATGATGAAGGCTTATGACAGATTAGAATGGCCGTATCTCGAGGCTATCATGCTAAAATTGGGTTTTGCACAACACTGGGTACATATCATAATGACCATGATCAGCTCAGTATCCTTTTCAGTTCTGTTCAATGGAGAGAAGCTTGAATCTTTCAAACCATCACGGGGTATTCGACAGGGAGATCCAATCTCCCCCTATCTTTTCTTGATCGCACCAGAGGGCCTTTCGTGCCTACTAAAAACCAGTTCTCAGTCATCTGCGCTTGAGGGGATTAAGGTGGCAAACACAGCTCCCGCTGTCAACCACCTCCTCTTTGCGGACGACAGCCTGTTGTTGTTCAAGGCTAGTACAGAGGGGGCAGAGGAGGTATCTAACCTTTTGGAGGTATACTGTAATTCATCGGGTCAGCGAATCAACTACGACAAATCGTCTATTTATTTCAGTAAAGGATGCCCACAAGAGATGAGAGATAGCATCAAAAATATCTTAAATGTTCATAATGAGTCACTGAATGAGCGCTATTTGGGTATGCCAACGGATGTGGGACAGTCCAAGATGAGCACGTTCAAATATCTCAGAGATAGAGTTTGGGAAAAGGTGAAGGGCTGGATGGAGAAGCTCTTATCGGCAGGAGGGAAAGAAGTCCTGATTAAAGCAGTGGCCCAAGCCCTGCCAGTCTATTCTATGGCATGTTTCAGGCTGCCTAGGGGTCTCTGTGAGAATATCTCCTCCATAATTAGACAATTTTGGTGGGGAAGCAAAGCGGGTAAACGCAAACCAGCGTGGGTGGCATGGGATATTTTGACACGGCCAAAGCATCTCGGAGGTCTTGGCTTTCGGGATATGGAAGTTTTCAACCTTGCTTTACTAGCAAGACAGGCATGGAGAGTACTTTGTGATCCCTCATCCCTTAGTGCACGAATTTTGAAGGCAGCTTACTTCCCTCAAACCTCTCTGATGGAGGCGGAGCTGGGCAGCAGACCCTCGCAAATCTGGCGAGCAGTCCTTGATGGACGTGACATGCTCAGGCAAGGTCTGATACGGAGGATTGGCAACGGGCAGTCAACTGAAATTTGGACACAAAATTGGCTACCACGTTCTGGTATGATGAGGCCGATAGCACCACTAATTCCCAACCCACCACAATTGGTCTCAAAATTGATAAATGTAGTTACAGCAAGCTGGAACGAGCAGCTCGTCCGGGCTGTCTTCTTGCCAATTGACGCTGAAGCAATCCTATCAATCCCTTTGTGTACACGGAATATAAATGACTTTTGGGCCTGGAGCGGAGAGAGGAGTGGCTCTTTCTCTGTCAAATCTGCATACAGGCTTATCATCCACACGAAGACCACGAGGGAGAACTGGATTGAGGAACAGGACAGTACCTCCGTGGCAGATAACGCTGGCAGTGAATGGAAGGATCTCTGGAAGACAGATGTACCTTCAAAAATCAAGCTGTTCTTGTGGCGGCTTGCTCGAAGCTCCATTCCAACAGCAGATGTATTGCAGCATAGGAACATGGCAACATCGCCGGCATGTGCGTTATGTGGGGCGAGGGATTCGTGGAGACATGCGTTGCTGAACTGCTCGATGGCACGCAGTGTGTGGGCGTTGGCAGATGAGGCGATTTTGGACCAGATGAGTCGTTTTGACAGCGATAATGTACGGGACTGGCTATTCGCCATGAGGAAGGCCTTGAAGAGCGATCTATTTGTCCGTATGACAGTAACACTATGGGCTATTTGGGCAGCAAGAAGAAAGGCCGTCTATGAGGACATATTTCAGAGCCCGTTCTCGACCCACTGTTTTGTCAACTCATTTCTGAATGATATTGAGATAGTGAAGAAACCGGAAAGTGCTGCAGTGAACTCGGCACCCGTGCGACCGAGACAGTGGATCCAACCCCCTCATGGCATGATGAAAGTGAATGTTGATGCGGCTACTCGGCGGAGATCGAGCTTTGGGACGGTTGCTGCAGTTTGTAGAAATCGGGAGGGAGCTTATCTGGGAGCATCAGCAATTGTGTTCAAGGGTATCTCTGACCCAGCTAACCTGGAAGCGTTGGCAGTCCGGGAAGCAATGGCACTCGCACAAGATCTCCACCTGCAGGCGATTCATGTTGCAACTGATTGCAAAGGTATTGTAAATGACATCAGTCAGAAAAGTAGCCCTAGCTATGGAGCTATTATTCATGAGATCATAGATTGCACTCGTAGTTTTCAGTCATGCAATATTGTGCATGAATTTAGGAGCTCGAATTTCGAGGCTCACAATCTAGCGAAGCATGCTTTGAAACTGGGGGTCGGCCGCCATGTTTGGTTAGGCAACCCTGGTGAACTTCGGTTCGTCCCTGTAAATGTGGTGACGGTTTAATAAAAGCTTCGTTGATTGTCTCAAAAAAAAAACTAGTAAAAAAAGGGCCCACCTCACAAAGAAAAATACTAGTAAAAAAAGGTACCCCTAAAAATATACTAGTAAAAAAAGGTCCTGCTTGTACAAATTCTCAACAAATAAAATCCTTGCCACTTGTACGTTACACGCAAAAAAGGGTATCTACTTATACGTGTATGTTCACTTGAAATCCAACATTGTAGAAAATTAAGAAACTATTTGTAAAAACATTTCTATTTTAATAATTTTGTATAACTAGGTAAAAATAATAAGCAAAATTTTGCTCATGTACTTTAATGAGTGTTTAAATTTTAGAAAAGAGTGTCTGCGCTTCTTGAAAATACATGAATTTAAAAAGTGTTCACGGATGTAAAAAAGAAAAACAATATGTTTAGAAAATTATTCATCTTGTATTTAGTGATGTTCATCGTATTTAAAAAAACATTTATCGTGTATTTCAAAAATGTTCCTTGTTTATTTCAAAACCTTTTATCATGTATTTAGCAATAGTTCATTGTATGTATTAAAAATGTTATTGGCTACTTTCAAGCATTCATATTGCACTTAAGTGAATTTTCAAAAAAATTCAATGTATTTAAAAACATATTTAAAAAATGATCATCATGTATTTTAAAAAGTGTTCACATATTATAGGAAAAAAAATGCTATGATGACTTTAAGATACTATCGTACTTTAAAATACTATCATGACTTTAAAAGTGTTCATATATTATACGATTAACTTTTCATCATATATTTGGACGTGTTGATTGTTATTTCAAAATACTATCATGACTTTAAAAATGTTCATCATATAAATTGTATTGTATTTTAGAAAAATGACCGTTGTGTATTTAAAAATGTATACTATGTACTAAGAAAAGTGCAATGTATAATTGAATAATGTTCATATGTGGAAAACATATTAAACAATGAAAAAGAAATATGGAATAAAAGAAAAACAGAAGCAAAAATTGAAAACTACAAAAATGTAAAATCAATTATAAAAGGACAAAATGTAAAGTGAAGGGACAACCAGTAGACCAACCAAAAAACTAGAAATAACCACCTTTTGTGCGGAAAACCATAATGGAAAATCATATCAGCTAGCACGAAAAAAAAAACTCCCCCGAAAAAGAACTAGGGGTACTCCTTGGCCGGCCCACTATGTGAGGTTCTGTTGGCGAGCGCGGCATAATGTTTGCAATAAGTGAGATATCACATTGACCTCCATTTTGACGTTTTGTACCATGTCGTTGTTGGGCCTCGACAGTGACTTTGATCTCTCGTTCTAATTTATTTGGTGGCAAGGTCTGGTTTTCTCTGACCCTTTAGTTTGATCGTGACGATTGCAACCCCAGGTTACATGGGATGATGCTACAGTCGATGTTCCTTTAGTGGTTTATATATCTTATTGCTAGCGACGAGTGATTATTATGGTCTTCAAAGCCTTGTGTGACGAGTGTCCATTCTCTTTGTTGTCAATTTAGGGCATTTCCATCCCTATCCCCTAAAGCGGACATAGTATCCGTTCGCGGATGCGTCCGTGGACAGTGGTACGGGAGCCGGCCATCCAACCCTGACCATCAAACGCCCGAATGCATTCCAAACAAAATTTGAACAAATCGGACTATTTTCATTTAAATCGGACCAAGTTCATGATGTTTTTTTACATATTTGATTAAACAAAAGCGGACACGACATTTTTTTAACATATCTAAATCTTCGTTAGCGTGAACTCCGGGAAGTGAAGTTGCGGGTCACCAGTGGAGGGGAACGGACGTGCCCGCATGGGACATAGACGTCCGTCCCCCATGTCCTACTCTTCCCCACCGGAGCCCGCCGCCTGGCTATGGATGGCGCGGTTGAGTTGAGGTCCATGATGGACGTGGATGGGCCGCGTGGTCGTTGCGGCCCGACCCGAACGACTCGAAGCCGCCGACGTAGGCAGTAGCTTTCCCGCCCGTGATTGCCTGCTCCGCGTTTGCATCCGCCTTTGTGTAGATCTCCACGATTAGGGTGTCACGCTCCTTTGCCATGATGCGTCTGCGCCATCGCTCACGACATATGTTGCGGACGCTGCACATGGGCTTTGCAACACCCAATGTTCGTCCACGATGGCCGGATTCTGCACGACCATGTCCGTGACGACCTCATCGTTTGCCTGCTCGCCGTGGATCTAACCTTTCTGAGCCGGGCTGGTTAAGGAGCCACAGATTGTACCGTTGCTCCTTCTGCAGCATCCGGAAACGTGGAGACTGGCGGCGCAGGCTGCGCGGGCTGCTCCTCCTCCGCCATGACAACCTCGCAGAAGGAGGAACATAAGCGGGTGTGGTGCGGTGCGGATTGTGCCATGCGCGAACACGTGTAAAAAGCGGGCACAAGACCAGCCCAAGCGGCGAGTTGTTTCAATGTGGGAGTCGGGGGAGGCTTCTCGGTCACCATGCCTGTTTAATGCTGGTATGTGAATGGACGGGCAGCCGACTTCAATGCCAATACTAAAAAATGTTTGTTCGTCTGCGGTCCTTCATGCGCGATTGATTACCCCTTGATTGATGCATACATTGAGTGAGTTATCTGTTACACTGTGTATATTTTTAAGTTGTTCGGTAGTTAAAATGTAGATTTTGCATAATATATTTTTTGTCATTATATAAAGATGTATTTTGTTCAACATGAACAATGTAACGTACCCCAAAAAAAATGTGACGTGGCGCATCTTGAATTTTTTGCACCAACCGGAGCAATCAATTAAAACTAACAATGTATCGTGGGACCCCCATGATGTGGGCTCCACTAGCAGCTACACAACAGAGAAAGGCATCGTGCAATACACATGGCGGGATCAGCGCCCGGGCATGAAAGGTTTTGGATACACTGCGCGTGGCGGGATCAGCGAAAATTCCAGCCACCTAATCCCTCAAACCCACGACCGCAACGCCGGTTCTCTCCCGCAGCCGCACCCTGTACTAGCACCGCCGCTCCGATCTGACCCGCCACCGCTCGCACCTCTACGGCCCGTCTCCCCGCCAGATCCAGCTCCTGAGGTGCTTTTCCTCCCCTGCGGAGTACCGACTACCCCCTCCCCGTTGTTTTCTCGCCGCTCTCTACCCGCCGCCGCCGGAGACGAAGAGGAGCACGGTAGGGAAGACGGTCGCCACCTTTTCCCTCACTGCCTTCGTCGTTTTCATCCACCTCCCTCCGTTTTCCTGGATCATGCCGCAGCGACAAGGTCAACGGCGGTGGGCCACCTCCGGTGTGAGACGGTGTCAGATTTGGCTTCCCTCTGCATCGCCTCCTCTATGGTCCCCGGCGAGCAGCCCCGCTCGTTGCACGTCCGTTCGCCTCAGGTATCTCCCGTTTCTGATTCCTCGTCCACACCCAGCCTCCTCAGATTTCTGCTAGCTTTATGGATCTGCTTAATTGCCAACTCAATTACTACAAACAAAGCATCCCCTGCGACCCTGTTGTCTTCTACTCATATGTCAACCCATTAGTACCAATTCCAAGCAAGCTTGCTGTTCAACTTCAGAGTACGGCCGTTCTGGACACGGTGGCCGCTGGTCAGTGCTATCTCACCGCTGGTAGTTGTCTTGTGATGTGTGTCAGAAAAGCTTTTTAATTCACACATCGTTAGCAATCGTTAGCAATACAGCAGGGTACATAGACATAAGACGGAATTGGGGCCTCCCACGCACATGAACATGGCCTGCGCGGGCCACGCAGTGTCGCGGTGTTGCTCGTTTCATCAGCCGTGGGAGGGATTTTTACAATACTGACTACTGGGTACGAACGATGGTGCGTGTTAGAGAGAGATGGTGCTAATAAAAATTAGCTCCAGCCGGCAAAGCAAATATACTAGTAATATAGTATAGGGCGCAGCAGTACTTTTTGGTTTTTTGATTGTTGTTGGTGCGATTGCAATTAGCACAAACACAGCAATTAATCGTCTAAACACAGCAATTAATCGTCTAAACACAGCAATTGCGAATGTACAATTAACCATTGCTGGTGCAATTGCAATTAAGACAAATACAAAGTAACCATTTAGTTTTTTTATTGGCCGTCCAAAATTACCAGTAAACCAACTTTCAATCAAATTTGTAGTGATTTCTAACATGGCAACTTGCTAATTAGTGTCAGTTTGTTTAGCATTTACCGTTGGACCGTTTATGTTCAGCATACATGGTAGATGAGGCACACACTCAGTTTGATCAGTACAGAATGGTTTAATTTGAAAGCTTTTGCCAGCCCGAAGCGGTGGTAGGAGTAGAGCTGGGCATAAATGTCAGCTTTTTGGTTGCAAAAGTCCCCTCGTGTGCTCGGCCCTGCACCGTGTGCACACCTGGTGGTCGCAAAAGTCTCTCTCTGTCCTACCCGCTAAATACTACTGACATGCAGGTACAAATGTTTTTGCCGTTTCAATCCGGAGAGTGCTGTTGTCTCTAACGTGAATCTTGGTGACGGCCCGTTCGTGATAGCAAGGACTAGCTGCCAACGTGTGCAGCGTGACATTTCTGTTCAACTTCAACCATGTTATGTCATCTAATCTGCTGTTATCCTTTGCAGGATATAGGAGGTGGGAGATCCATAAATCATAATGCCACTTTGATCTAAGATCCTCCAAGTTCGGCCGAAGGAACCACTCATGTTATTTTATGAATTACTGTCCAAGCAGCCCCCCTCCAGTGAGATTGCTGAATTTGTAGGTGCACCACCTTGTTCTCCTTAAATACCCACCAATTACGTTCAGACCAGGTTCTAGTAAGTATGCTCCACAAGTTTATGTTGTAGTCCCCAGCTAGTCTGTCTCATTGATTTCTATGTGTCAAATCGTAGCTAGCTACAAGGCGCAAGTATATCTGATTTATTTCTCTATTGTAGATGTAATGTGTCAAAATAGGTACGATTCTCCCAACTATGCTAGCAGTACTAGCCATGAGGGAATCCCCGCCTAGTCTGATTGATTCCTAAATGTATTCCAGTCCAGTTTAGCATATTTTTAAGTAGTAGCTTTGTATCATCATTCAGAGCTGACGTGTTACAAAACTACCTAGTTTATTATAGTAATAGTAATAGCACTGCATTATACATGACAAACACACTATTGATACAAGTGCAGGTTAATGGAGCATGGCTGTTATCTCCATAGACAACAAAGAAAGCTTATGATAAGATAACATAATAAATCACAAAATGTGGAGTATAGTGCAAAAGTCAAGAGAAGAGTCCATTACAGTGAAGATGCTGATGATGACTTCATCGTAAACCTCAATCACCAATGATCTCAGATATCTAACTGAGCTTTAATTTCAGCCCACTTGCAACAACAATGAATCTGTAGTCCTGGCTATATATGTGTGTGCTAGAGTTTAGACAAAAAACAGACAATACCTCTTATGATGACCATACTCCTTCCATATACAACCTGATAAATCTCTTGGTTGGTCTTTAGGGGCCCAAGCTATGGTTATCGAGGCAAAGTGATGCTTCCTTTTGAAGAAAATGGATCGTTAAAAAATTGGGGTCCTATTTGACAAGCAGATCTTTGATGGTAATGATCTTGGTGGTTTGTGTGAGAAAGATAATGGCTTTTTTGCTATGGTTAGATATCTCAAGCCACTAAATTATTTGTCATTTTCATTTGGATATGGTTCTCTTATCAGTATAGATAAAATGTCATGATGGATATTACGTAAAGTATTGTATTGTAAAATGTAGAATTTTAGGTAATATTTACATAAGCTACAGCAGGAGAACATGGTTAGTACTAAACTGTGGAATTTTGTTGCAATGATAGATGTTTTTTTTGTAACTCATGCTTGCCGATCTGTTTATGTCTTTGTTGCAAATTCTAGCCTTATTCTTGTGATGGGATGATATGCAAGTCATCTTTCAAAAAGTTGGGATGGACAAATAAGGACCAGAGCAACTCTAGCCACCTACAAGAAGTCATGAGAAAAAGCCTTCAGCATTTGATGAAGAGGAGAGCTGTACAATTATGTTTGGGAGTCAAGATCACTCATTTGTTAATCTGTTTCTTAGTGTGTATTGATGCTACATGTTGTATCAGGTGGTGATGTAGCTTTGTGTTATTTTAGCTTATGGGGAATGTGAACTATGAACCGTGACGTGGAACTGTGGCATCGATGTTTATAGACTAATTAATTGTGATGTGTTGTGAAAATACTTTGTGTTGGACAGTTGACTTGGTCAATAAAAATTAGCCTCCATGGAATCGGGCCAACTAATAACTGTAGAGAATAATGATATAAAAAAGCAAAAATGGTCACGGCCTCATAGAAATTTGGGCTGGATCAACCAATATTGGGCTGCAAGGCAATTTGGTTTGGATCAACAAATATTGGGCGGCCTCATAGAATTTTGGGCTGGATCAACCAATATTGGGCTGCTCCTAAAAAAACCAATATTGGGCCGCATCAACCAATATTGGGCTGGATGGCAATCCTCTTGTTCAGGGTACCAACAACGCATATGATGTGTTGTCACCCTCTAACTCTATATGTTGCTACCCAGCAATGCTTCTTGACATTGTTTACCAACGGAAGTATATGTGTTGTTGTAGACCCTTCCAACGCCACCAACGGCAACGCATATTAATCCGTTGGTGTAGACCTTTCCAACACTTATATGGACATACGACAACGCATCCATGCATTGCAGAAGGGGGGTTCCTGTTGTCTCTATTAAAAGGAGGCCTTAATATCCCTTAGTTTCCATTAGGACCCCGCTGCCACGGGAGGGTAGGACAAAAGATGTCATGCAAGTTCTTTTCCATAAGCACGTATGACTATATTCGGAATACATGCCTACATTATATTGATGAATTGGAGCTAGTTCTGTGTCACCCTATGTTATAATTGTTGCATGATGAATGCCATCCGACATAATTATCCATCATTGATCCATTGCCTACGAGCTTTTCACATATTGATCTTTGCTTTGTTACTTTTCCGTTGCCACTGTTACGATTGCTACAAAATTGCTACTGTTACTTTTGCCACCGCTATTGTTACTTCCATACTACTTTGCTACTAAATACTTTGCTGCAGATATTAAGTCTCTGAGGTGTGGTTGAATTGACAACTCAGCTGCTAATACTTGAGAATATTCTTTGGCTCCCCTTGTGTCGAATCAATAAATTTGATTTGAATACTCTACCCTCGAAAACTGTTGCAATCCCCTATACTTGTGGGTTATCAATTCTCCGTAAATTTTTAGGTCAATCCGGGTACTTTGATTTCTGCACAAAAATAACACCATGGCAATTCTGCTGAAAACAGCGTGAGTCTGGGTTAGTTCCATTCAAATCATGCAAATTAGAGTCCAAAACAAGGGCAAAAGAGTTTGGAAAAGTAGATACGATGGAGATGTATCAAGACCGTATATCATCGAGGAAGTTTATCACTCTAGAGCTATTAAGATCAATAACACATGAGGCACTAATCCGAAGGTGGTCAATGGACAAAGAATTAAGCATTATATCTCAGGTACGCCTATCAATGTTGAAACTAACATTATTCAAACTATGACAGCAGAGGAATACATAAAAGAGACCTTCCAGAACACTCCAGAACCCTGAAAAGGAAGAGGTACGTGATACAGTAAGTAAACGACTCCAAACATTCCATAAAAATACTTTCTGTCAGTTTTGGAATATTAGAAAAAAAATACAAAAATAAGAAACAGCCGAGGGGACCCATGAGGTGCACACGAGGCACCAGGGCGTGTCCACCCCCCTGGGCGTGCCCTGGTGGCTTGTGGGCCCCTCGTGAGCCTTCCCGACTCCGTTTTCTTCTGGAATACTTGTTTTGCAAGATAAAAAATTCTTTATATATACTCCCGGATGTTTTGACCACCGCATCACGGAAATATCCTCTGTTCTTGTTTCGAGCTATTTTTTTGACAGATCTAGATCGCCATGGCTCCACCAAGCTCTTCCAAGGACAAGTTCTACGAGAAAGTCATCAACCCCTACCTACCGGAGGTGATGAAGCACCCTCAAGCTATTGAGATGTGTGAGGGGGTGCTCCACATCCGAGGCGTTCAAGGGCCCAAGAAGACAGGAAGTGTGGAGGCCAGGCTCGAAGCGGTGGAGCAGGAGATTTTCAAGTGCCAAGGGATGGTGGAACGTGGACTCAGCGCCAACCAGTCCATAATCATGGAATTCACCCGTGATCACAAGGTGGATGGCCAGTCAATGAAGGAAATCGTCTTTAAGCACAACGAATGAATCGACTATCTTCAAGGCCAAGTTTATGATCTCCAAAAGCAAAATTTTGAGTATGAGGCAAGATTCAAAGGTATGAGTTTAGCTGCAAGTTTTAGGACTCCAGAGACTCGTTCATCCTTTTGTGATGGAGAACCTATGCCATGGAAGCCAGAGGACAAGCCCACCACTTCATCACCACCATCATCATCGAATAAAGAAACTTGAGTACACGAGTATGGGCACTCCCCTTGGCTTGTGCCAAGCTTGGGGGAGGTGCCCCAGTATCATATCACCATCACTTTTATTATCTCTACCTATTTTCAGTTTGATCCTTAGTTATTTTGTGATTTAGTTGAATGAAAGTTTAGTATGATCTATTTTTAGTGCTACTTTTGTAGGAACGAAGTATGTCCACTAGAGGGGGTGGGGTGAATGGGAGTTTTAAATTTTCTTCGGAAAACTTAAATCTCTCAGAACCCAGCAGCGGAATGAGTGAAAAACAAACTACAGTGAACTAACACAGAGTACCGAAAGGAAATTAAGACATGCATCGATGCGAATCATAAGAATGAAAATGCATTGAAGATAAACTTGGGTGACAAAAATAACCGAAGATGCCCGATGGCGACAAGGTATTTGTTCGACCAGTTCGTCCTTCTACACAAGGACTACGTATGGTTGGAGGGGCTGTGACTTAACACGGAAGATAAACTCTCTTCAGCCTATTCTCCTCGACAATCGATTCGTTAACCGATGCCAATTACTCGTGGTAGATACTTAAAGGCGATCTCTGAACCTTTATAGACTTCTTCTTCGGGAACCACAATCACTCTTGGTCTCTGAAGAAATTGACACCTAACTGTCTAGAGAGTTTGCAGCTCTCAAGAGTAATAGGCGGAGCGTACTAAACTTAGATTCCATTGATGCTAACCACTATCTAATTCTTCAGCTCTAGGGTTTTTCTCTCAGTGGATTTTAAACTCAAATCGCTCAAAGAGTGTGTTGCTCAACAATCTTCTCAGAATCAAACAGAGCAGCCACCGGACAAAGCCGGCGTGGGGTGCCTATTTATAGCCGCAGCCTTCCCAGATGGGAAATGACCATTTTGGACACGAGGTCCAGCCAATGGCCAACCGACACATTCACAACAATAACATTACTTGAGGAACAAGTAATGCTAACTCCTCGGTCCAAGACGAATCTCTCGCAGTGAAGAAGATCATAGTCTCTGGCTGGCAATTATTTGCTTGGAACACAAAGAGATTTCTCTCACAACTTTCATAGGATTTGGGTTTAGCATCAGAGAATCAAAGCTTCGAACGCTACACCCCTCTTAATAGTACGGTGGTCCTATGACTCAATGAAAGAAGAAGAATAACGAAACAAATGCTACGTCTTCATTTCGTCTTCATTCTTCATCGAACGCAGTCATATTCTTTGAACAAACACCGAACCAATTGCTTGAACTTTAGCAATTTTTAGGGGTCACTCTTGTTAACTTCATCTTCGGTGATAACCTTCGCTGCCACGCAGGGAGATTATCTTCATCGTTTGCATCAAACTTCTCGATACTTCAGGGACCCGTTACTCTGTGTGCACTAGCAAACACATAAGTCCATACTGTTTATGTGAACAAACTCCAAAACATAAGGGGCCTATCATTGCACCAACAATCTCCCCCTTTTTGGACGGTTGTTGATAAAACAGATAATTATCAAAGTGAAGATAGATAAGTGAAATGTAAATCGAGCAAGAGTGAACTTGTGTTACCTGACTCGATGATGAAATATACTCCCCCTAGATGTATGCAGGGTTAAAGATATGAAATGAAATTCCTTGCAATTCATTCAAGTGTGTGGAGGATTTTTCAATCATTCGAGGTAATGATTCGCACTGATGATATATAATCCATCGAGTATATAGTGCAATCATTGATAACTTCTGCCAATAATTCCACCTGCAAAATAAATGCTTCACAAGAGAATAGTGCAGCAGGCGGGGTTATTGATATTACAGCACAGATCAGAAGTTTTACATCAGAGCACATAAAGTGGCATAAATAGTCTTTAAGGCATAGTGCTCAAAAGTCTCATAAACCAATGCAACTAAACACTGAGACCAAATATATCAGAGCAAATCTATCGAAACTCTCGATGTAATTCTCCCCCTTTTTGTCAACTAGTGTTAAAAAGGTGAGGAAAGACATGAGTGTAAAAAGTGGTGAACTTGATTCACTCTGTGGCATCGCCCAAAGAATTGTCCGAAGAAGTTTCTGATTCAGAGGTGGCTGGTACATCTTCATCGTCAGCAGCAGCAGAAGTCCCTTCAAGACTGGATTGTGGCTGTGAAGATGAGGGCACAGTAGGATCAGCTTGTTGATTCTTGTGGGACAACACATTTCCTTCAGCAGGTTTTTCCGTGGGCGATGTTGCTTCTGATTTGTCGAGCAATTTACGCAGCTAAAACCAAAGTAAATTAGTTGTTGGCTCATGAGCTGGCAGAGGTGGAGTAATGCGATCTTGAAAATCTTCGGCAGAAAACCCTTGGTCAATATACTCATAGAGTTCTTTCAGATTGGAGTTGCTCAATTGCTTCGTGGAGAAGAACTTCCAAAGCAATTTCCATAGGCGCTTCGTATTTTCTGCCGTGATCATGTGCACAACCTTTGTTCGGTTGTTGATAGCATTCAGTTTGGCAGCTAGGTGTTCTTTCTCTTGGCGATCTTCAGCCATGTGCTTCAGCAGCAGCTGTTGGGTGCGCAGGCTCACTTCGAGATGTGAAGGAGGTTGAGTGTTCGGTTGACGATCATGCTGAGGTAGCCGTGGTCCATTGAAAGTGTTATGATAATCAGGAGGGCTAGACACTGGTGCTTTCCCCAAAGAAAAATCTTCCATTACACTCAGAGTATCACGCACAGGAGGAATGAATCTTTTGTGACTGACTTTGGCTAAATATTCGGTTTTCATTGCATAGTCAACCACCTTCTGAATCCAGGGCGCAAATACCTTGATAGTTTTCGGGTGCTGAGCTGAATCCGTCAGCATGTGCAGGAACATGTCTTCGACATCGAAGATAAATCCTTGGGAGATGGTGGATGGTGTTTCGCAGAACATCAGATATAGTGTTGTCAGAGTTCATTCCAGCCAGAGGGCAAATGGTGTAGGTGAGAATGTGATACAGGGTCTGATTTTCGAAGGTCAAATGCTCAGGCACAGGAGGACCATTGTAATCATGAATTTTATCCTGATCCATTGTGCACCGGAAATCTTCATCAGAAATTGCATCAATGTTGTGAACTCGAATTTCCGTCTTGCCATGTTCGAACCAAGGAAAATGGAAGTGAGATACAAAGTCCATAGCAAAGCACTTGATGCATTTCCCTTCGGTCATCCATTCCATGATCCACTTAGTGCTATCTGATTCATCACCGGTGATGTATAGGGTGGCATAGAATTGAAGGATTATCTCTCTGTTCCATGGATGCTGATATGCAAAGACATGCGTGAGACCAAAGTCTTTGATGTATTGCAATACTTGATTGAAGCAGCCGAAGTTTTTCATCGCAGCAATATCCGGGAACTCATAAGGGAAAATCTTGTGGCTGTCATATAAGACCCAAGAATAATAAATGGCCTATTCCTGAGTCCAGAACCGAGGAGATTCAGAAGTACGAGGCTTGCTGTATGGACTCTCTTGAAAGAAAACAGGATGAGTGTTCCGATTGAAAAGTGGCCCTTTGACACCAATGCCGATGGAGAACAATGGCAGTTGCTTGCGAGGATAAGGGTATTTGAGCTCGTCTTCAACGAAGATCACTTCATTGCCATAAATGACTGAGTCTGAGTGATGAGCAGAAGCTGATTTTGCTGTAGAAGGACCAACATCTGAAGTTCTTCATGCATTGTTGAGTGAAACTCGTAGTGGAGAGGGATCAGATACCTTAACAGTTGAAACTGTAGCATTATCAGGCACGGGTGACTGAGGAAGTTGTTCTTTGGGAGTCGTTTGAGGAGCAGAGAGAGGAACCGTATCATTCGGTTCGTCATGGGCAGGAGAAGCTGGGCGTTCAGACTGAGGAATTTCACCTTCTTCTGATACTTGTTGCTGAGAAGGATTGTCTTCATGAGCTTGAGAGGCCACATGCACTGGTTTAGTTTGCCTTGGTGATGTAGGAGCATCGATAACTGGTTCATGAGCTTGAGAGGGAATAACGGGCTCCGGAGAGTTTTCCTTCTGTCGCACGAAATCTGGTGAGTTTTCTTTCGTGGGAGGAGGAGGAACATTCCTTGTAGCAATTTTCTTCTTCTTCTTCTTTTGCTTCTGTCAAGCAGAGTGATCAATGTGCCCTTTGACAAGATCATTGTATCCAGTGGCTTGAGCTTGATGATCAAGGCAAATTTTGTGAATGATTTGATCCAAATCAGAATGAAATCCCAATCTTCTGTGCCGAAGGATAGTCAAAGCCTTATTGACATCCACATAAGATTCTTCAAGTTGCTTGATGACAAACTTGGATTTCGTATCTTTCATACGGTTGTCAAGCTCCTTGAGTTGGGCAGTGAGGTCATTGATCTCAATAGAATCATTTCTCATGTCATGGACCAGATCAGAAGCTTGAGTAATTACTTCAGAGGGAATGGGCAAAGATGCCACTTCTCCATCAAACAGGTCTTCGACAAATCTGTCAAGCTGCTCCATTATGAACACTCGATTCAAATAGTGCGGTGCATCAGAATCAACTTGAGGCTGTGCAATAGTAGCAATTTGTTCTACATTTTGCTCAGTCGGAGGCATAGAAGCCAGAGGTTGTGTCATCTTTGGAGCAAACTGAGCAACCTTTTCTTTCACAGTTTCAGCACTCGGAACATTTTGCTCGGCTGGAGTGGCTTTGATTTGCTTCACCTTTTGCTTCGGGAGATTTTCTCCTGGCTTAGCTATGCCTACTGGGGCATCAACTACCAAATCTTGCAAATCTATTTCATCAGGATGAGGAGCTGTATTTACTTTATCAACCATTGTAACAGTGGTAGGAGGAGTCTTTCTTTTCAATGGGTTTTTCTTTGGAGGTGCTATTGGGACAACACTTGCTTGAAGATCAGGCAGAATGGTGGATGTAGTGACGTTCACTTTCTCGGAAAGAGTTGCTTCAACTTCTTCCCTTGTGAGAGGAGGATCATCTTGATCGGAAGAATCACTCGCATGCTCAACTGGTTTAGCAGGCCTTCTTTTCGGCGCACTCTTTTTCTTCAGAGTAGCAGATCTGGGATCATGTTTGTTCTTTGAACGGCGTTCTGCTTTTCCTTCAGCCTTTTTTCTTCTCGACGTCTAATTTGATGAGACGACGATTTTCTTCTTCTCTTTCTCTTTCCTTTTCAGCCTTCTTGGCTCTCTTTTCGGCATTGTTCAGGCGCTTGGCCAATTCATCAGGATAAGATTCGGGAGTCTTGAGAGACGACTCATGTGCATCTGGAGGAGGTGGTGGTCTTTCCTGGGGATCACTTGCACGGACAAGACCAATCTCACGACAGTCACCCCACGGAGTATGAAAGGAAAATTTCTTGGAAAACCGAGGATGAACCATTTTGTAGTTGAACCACTTCCGCACCCAGTGGCGTCGAATCTTTTGCACACGCTTTCTTCTTTGTGATGAATCTTCTGCTGTTACAGTTTTGTAGTCGTCATGAGAGATATATTGAGCTGAATTTTTGTAAGGTTGCCTGCCACCTTTCCTTTTCATCGGAGCATTTTCTTCTTGCTCATTAGGATTTTTGTCATGCCTTTTCCTTTTGCTGGTGGAGGGGCCTACCGTTGGGCCCTTGGCATTTGGTGCCTTAGATTCATCAGCTGTACCCATGATCACTTCATCTTCATCGGCCATGCTCATTGGTCCAGCAGAATCCTCAACAGAATGCATACACCTGTGAATTAGACTAGATACGAGGGGAAATGGGGATAGGGTTACAAATGCTCACGAATCTTTTCCGAACAAAAACATTTTGAGGAATAAATAGATTCAGACTTTAAGATAAGTTTTGAATGAAAGAAACATATAGAACGATCTAGTAGCTTCGAAGAGTATACTAGACAGCGTGCTAGGCATTCCATTCGAGCAAAACATAACACAAACCCTAGATCTGAAAGATTCGGATGCGAGGAACAACTACAAACCACATCCGCACTAGAAGGGTAAAAACCTGGATCTAAGATATGCGGTAAAATCGGAGATAATTAACCGTGGATAAACTCGAATCATGAGGGATGGAGGTCCGAGTTCGAACCACACGTACCCTAGCTTTGTGACGTGCAGCAGCTACGGCTGCGAGGGAGGAAGATGTTCTGCGGCGGCATGGAATGACTCCGGTGACCTCTTTCCGGCAGTTAAGCGGCGAAGGGGTCGTTGGCATCGAGCTCAAGGTGGAGCACTGTGGTGAGGGTTTCGGCGGAGAGGAGGCGAGGAGAAAGAGAGTAAAGTGGAAGAAAGGTTTATATAGGCGAATGGAAATAACCGCACGCAGAGGATTTTGATCGAACAGCCTCTAAGCAGAGACGATTGCGATTCAAAGGTCAAGATGGACTGGCAGTTGATGTATTGCATGTGGCAACCGTCATAAAAGATCGTGGTCCTGACTTGGGCAGGAAACCCCAAATTTTGGACAGCTTTCGCCAAAAAAGATTAATGTTCAGACCGAATCTTAATCGTGGTCAAGGACACCAAATAAAGTTTTGTTCCAGATAAAATTTGAGCATTTGCAACGGATCAGCATAGACTGGAAGAGATAGAGCGGAGGGAAAATAGGGTCCTATGCATTTCACTCAGTCAGAAAAACACAAGCACACGAGCAAATAGCTATGAGAGAAATGCATTTGAAAAAAAAACAAAATCTATCAATCGAAGAGAAATCCAACGAAGGAGAAAATTGTGGTGGCGTAACCCACCGTATGAGAACTGTATGACCCCGATCGTCGCACAATTATCATGGCACCCGGTTAGTCTAGTTCTTCGTTAATGTATTCACTCTCAAAAAGAAAATTTCACCTTGTCGAAATTTTCAAACTCTTCGAGTGTTATGCACCCATTCCTTCTGAGATGTGGAAGTGATAGCACGGGTGCCGAGTCCAGCTTACTGCACGTTTGCGAAGTCCAGGATATTTAGCTCGCACCATAACGCACATAATCTTTTCTCGTCGTGAGGCTTGGTGAAAATATCAGAGAGATTGTCTTCGGTCTTGACATGATTGATAATGATATCCTCTCGAGCCACATGATCGTGAATGACATGATGTCTGATGGCAATATGCTTCATGCGAGAATGCTGCACAGGATTGTGTGCAATTTTGATGGTACTCTCATTATCACAATACAGAGGGATATGCTTGACCTTGATGCCATAATCCTTCAGTGTCTGCTTCATCCATAATAGTTGAGTGCAGCAAGCGCCGGCAGCAATATATTCGGCTTCAACCGTGGAGAGAGATACACAATTCTGCTTCCTTGATGGCCAACAGATCAATGATCTACCGAGGAAATAACATGTCCCCGAAGTAGATTTCCTATCAACCAAGTCACCAGCCCAATCTGAGTCTGAATATCCAACAAGATCAAACTATGCTTCCTTAGGATACCATACACCTAAGGTGGGGGTGTGAGCCAAATATCTCAGAATGCGCTTGACCGCTTCGTGATGCGATTCTTTCGGTGCAGCTTTATAGCGGGCACACATGCAAACACTCAACATAATGTCAGGTCGGGATGCACATAGATAAAGAAGAGAACCAATCATCGAACGATAAGCTTTCTGATCGTAATCCTTACGATACACATCTACATCCAGCTTACAATTCATGGGCTTTGGAGTTTTATAGCCCTTCATTTTGGAATCTTGCATTTTGAACTTCTTCAAGCATTCTTTTAGATATTTCTCTTGAGAAATGAAAATGCCATTTGCTTGTTGACGAATTTGCAGTCTGAGAAAGAATTTGAGTTCACCCATCATAGACATTTGATATTTATCGGACATCATTTTCCTGAATTCTAAGCTGCAATCATTGTTACTACAGCCGAAGATAATATCATCCACATAGATTTGACATACGAATAAATCATTATCAACAGCATGAGTGAAAAGTGTGGGATTAGTGGATCCTAGTTTGAACCCTTTGTCAAGCAAAAACTTCTTCAGGGTGTCATACCATGCTCGAGGGGCTTGCTTTAGCCCGTATAAAGCCTTTTCAACCTAAAAACTTTGTTAGGAAACTCAGGGTGTTTAAAGCCAGGTGGTTTTCTAACATAAACTTCCTCATAAATTTCACCATTGAGGAAAGCACTTTTCACATCCATTTGATAAAGCAAGATATCATTGTAATTTGCATAAGCAAGAAGAATGCGAATTGCCTCAAGGCATGCAACAGGAGCATATGTTTCACCGAAATCAATACCTTCTACCTGTGTGTACCCTTGAGCAACAAGTCGTGCTTTGTTTCTCACCACAATGCCATTCTCATCTTGGTTATTGCGGAAAATCCATTTTGTGCCGATGATATTGTGCTTCTTGGGATTCGGTTTGTCAACCAATTCCCACACATCATTTAATTCGAATTGCACCAACTCCTCTTGCATTGCATTCATACAATCTGGATCATTCATGGCTTCTTCATACTTGGTAGGTTCTGCCAATGAGACAAAGGAGAAACTGCCACAGTAGTTAGCTAAACGAGTGCGTGAATGAGTTGTTGGTCGATAACCTGGATTCTCAATTTCATCGAGAATTAATGAAGGATCAACTCGATTTGCCACTCGAGGATGAGGATTTTCATCTTGATGATCATTATCATTTTCATTAGTATCACCATTTGTATCATCATTCCCTTCGGGGTTGCCATTTTGATCGACATTTGGATTTTGATTGCCGTTCGAAGGAGCATTTGCTTCGGCAGTGGCTTGATGAGTTCTGCTTCGAGTCATAGGAGCATCATCATCAGAGGACTCATGTGCATTTCCTTCAATAGGCTTGACGCTCCCAATGGCCATTTGCCGAATAGCATCCGATATCAGTGGTTCATCTATCACATTTGGCAGGTGCTCCTTTTGAGAGCCGTTAGATTCATCAAACCGCACATTTACCGTTTCCATAACTTTCATGTGGTGAGAGTTATAGACTCGATACGTATGCGAGTTTGAGCCATAACCGAGAAGAAAACCTTCATGTGCCTTAGGTGCAAACTTGGAAGAATGATTCATATCAAGAATGTAACAAGGTGCACCAAAAATACGTAGATAAGAAACATTCGGTTTCTTGCCAGTGATAAGCTAATATGAAGTTTTCTTAAGGAACTTGTGAAGGTAAACACAATTGATAACATGACAAGCAGTGTTAATAGCATCAGCCCAGAAACGAATGGGAGTTTTGTACTCACTGAGCATAGTTCTCACCATTTCAATAAGAGTTCTGTTCTTTCGTTCAACAACCCCATTCTGTTGGGGAGTGTATGCAGCATAGAACTCATGAGTAATGCCATGTTCATCAAGAAATTTAGCAATATGAGTATTTTCGAACTCAGTTCCATTGTCACTTCTGACATGTTGAATTCGCACATCATATTCATTCTGGGCCTTCTTAGCGAAACTTTTGAAGATATCTTGAGTACAAGTCTTGTCTTCGAGAAAGAATACCCAAGTGTATCAAGAGAAATCATCAACAATAAATAGACCATAATGACTGCCACTGAAGCTTGCATAATTTTGAGGACCGAATAAATCCATATGAAGAATTTCCAGTGGTCTTGTTGTGGTCATAACTGTCTTGGATGAGTGATGCTTCTTAGCCAAGTTACCAGCCTCACAAGCAGCACAGAGATGATTCTTATCGAATTTTATATCAAGAATGCCACGGAGTTGATTTTTCTTCACCAGGGTCTGCAAATTTCTCATACCTGCATGACCAAGTCTACGGTGCCACAACCATCCTTTGGTTGCTTTTGCAAGCAAACAAGTTTGGACTGAGGGACCCTTAGAGAAATCCACAATATAAAGATCACCCTTTCTAATTCCCTCAAAGACGAAGGAATTGTCAGAGGCCATGAAGACAATGCATTTGGATATTGAGAATAGAACTAGCATGCCTAAATCACATAGCTTGCCAACTGACATAAGATTGAATCCAAGAGATTGAACAAGTAAAACATCATCAATGGATTTGTCCTTGGATATAGCAATTTTACCTAGCCCAATTACCTTCCCTTTGTTGTTGTCGCCAAAAGTAATATACTTCAGAGGAGAAGCAGTTAAGTTGGGGTCTACAAACAACGACTTGTCTCCGGTCATATGACTAGTGAATCCACTATCCATTATCCATTATGTACACCCGGAGACATAGTCCCGCAGGAGAATTAGGATTTCTTAACCACCCATATCTTTGCAGGTGGCTTCGAAACAATAGAACGAGCAGGATATGATTTCTTTCGGTAGGCATGATTGTTACTCGATGAGGTGCGAGCATAATTGAAAGAATAAGCATTGAAATTCTTTCCAGACAAATGAGCATAGTGATTGTATGCGGTATGCATATACTCATTCTGTCGAACTCTTTCTGCCTGCATGGTTAGTCGAGCAGAAATAGGCAAAGCCTCAATAGTTTTCTTAGGCACCCAAATAGCTTTCTTTGGGGGGCCATTTTTGCTGTTTGGTTCAACATAGTGAGCAACGGCCTCACCATGCTGATTCTTGAACAACTTATAGTTGTCCAGGGAATCATCATCAGGATATTCAGGGATAGGAGATTTATATCCCGAAAGTAATGCTGGATCGAGTGTTTTGCTCTTTGCAGGTACCCACACAGTGCAAGGATATTGATGAGGTTCCCAGTAAGAACCATCTTCATTCAGTTTCCTTTTGAAACCGATACCTTCCTTTCTGAGATTTTTGTGAAGAATGGATTTCTTCAGAATGCCGCAAAAGGGTTTGATGTCCTTTGAGAGATTTGAACATTCCTATCTGAAGAAGATCCTTCAACCTAGCATTTTATTCAGAAACAAAACCATTTTCCTCGACCGAGGGGTTAGCATTCACAGATGATTCAGCATTTGATTATGCATTTGTTCGTTCAAGGAATTTTAAAGATGGTGGCTCAAACACTTCAGGTTTATCCTTAAGTTGTTGGGTGAGAAGATAATTTTCTCTGATCAAATCCTCATGAGCCTCTCTCGGCGCCTCAATTTCCTGTTTCCTTTTTAGGTAATCATAGGTCAATCTTTCGTGGTCAGCTGAGAGAAAATCATGACGAGTTGATAGTTCATCCATTTGTGACTTGAGAGTGGAATACTCTTCGGTCAACGACTGATTTTTCTCCATCTCCTCAACCAACAACCCTTCAGATTTCCTGAGGGTTTTCTCAATTTTCTCAAGAGAGTTTTGTTGAATATTGGCAATTTTGATCAACTTAGCATGGCCATCCTCATCAGAAGAATATTGATCACTGGAGTGAACCTTGTGATGTTTGGAGGATACCTTTTCTTTCAAGGCCTTGGCCATGAAGCAGTAGGCAGGAGATTCATCATCGCTTGATGGGTTCCCAAAGAAATTTGTCGCAGGAGTGGAGGCGCATGCTATGCCAGCCATGCCTGAGTTGGAATCCTCATCGGATTCATCAGCTTCTTCGCAGGCAGATGATTCTTCCTCTTCAGAATCCATCTCCTTGCCGATGTACGCCTTGGCCTTGTGAGAAGTATTCTTGCGGTTGGAGGAGGACTTGGAGGGGTTCCTCGATGAAGATCTAGACGAAGATTTTGAAGTGGAGCTATCCTTCTTCTTGAAGAATTTCTTCGTTTTCTTTTCTTCATTGGAGTCGTAGTTCTTGCTCTTGCTTTTCCCTCAATAGTTGCCTGAGTCATATCTTCCACTAGCACGGATTTTAGCTTCCCAGAGAGGGCAGTCTGAAATGAAGTGTCCAGGCTTTTTGCAATTGAAGCAGGTGTATTCTCCAGCAGGTTTTGATGAAGTTTTTGAACCCCCAGTGTTGCTTGAACTTCTTTTCTGGAACTGGCTCTTCTTGTGGAAGCGTTGGAATCTGTCGTGGGAAACCACGGCCACCTATGGGGCCAAGGGCCCCTTTTGGTTTGGCAGGGGGGCTAAGCGCATTGCACAAAGAGCAGAGGAGCGCAGCGTAGCACGACAGAGATCACACGGGCAGTTTTTACCCAGGTTCAGGCCGCCGCGAGGCGTAAAACCCTACTCCTGCTTTGGTGGATTGATGTTGGATGGTGGTGGAAACGCAGCGCTCTTGCTGGCAGGGTTGCCTCGGGCGAGAGCAGCTACACGCGTATGGGTGTACAGGGGTCCGAATCCTTTCTATGGTTGCCATGGGCCTCCTTTTATAGATTAAGGGGTCACCACAGTGGCAAATCAGTCATTGTGTACTGATTAGATAGCGAACAGTGCTATCATATCTCCTCTACAGATAGAGCAGTACGCATTAAATGCACCACTCAGTGTCACATCATGGCCTACCCGGCACGCCTTGCCGGGCTGTTTGGCCACCTTCTCTCCTGTCTGCATGACACGTCGCAGGACGGGTGTCATCTGGAGGTGATTCCTGTAGGAAGTGGCTGCCATGTGGCAAAAGGCAGCCACTTAGTCATCTTGGGGCTTGACACCACATCGATCGGTGACTCGCGTCGTCGTGAGGTGGGACGGTGGAACCTTGGCGGGGCATTTTGCCTCCTATGCCCCGGCAGGCCTGCCGGGGCGATCCCGAGGCTCGCTTCCGGGGCAACCTTGACCTCACCAGGCTCTCCTGTCTGGCAAGGGAGGATTTCCCTTAGCGGTGTCTTGCTTCTTGGCTTGACTTGAACTTCTCAGCTTGCCCTTTGATTTGTCAAAGAGCTTATATCTTTTACCTTGGCCTTGTCTTGGATGTCGCAATCTTGCCGGGTTCGTGGCTCACTGTCCGTGCACAAGTCAGGGGAAAACATACACCCCTGTTTGTGTACCCCGACAGAAGCCCCGGGGCCTGAGCCACGTGGCGAAAGAAGGCCGCGCGCATGGTGGTTTGTCATGATGACCAGTAAATCCAACATCCATTCGCGCAATTACCGCGGGTCATGGGGGCGTGGGACTGGTTGTAGTTAATGTAAAACGGTAACTTCCTGAAGAGTTGCGTCCCTCCCCACGCCCTGTTCCTTAAGAGAGGAAAACGTGAAAGGGTACTGCTCATTCACCGTCCGCCTCGCCTCCCCATCATCTTCCCCCTCAAGCCAAGCAACTGCTCTTCTTCCTCGCCCGCACCCGCCGCCAATCCCCTCTCCATTCTCTTCCCACATCCCAGCAGTATTCTTGGAGACATGGGGAAGAAAATCGCCACCAGGGGGAAGCGGACGACCGCGGGGAATGAGGCGGCCGCTGAGGGGAGCAAGAGGGCGTCGGAGCTGGACAGGAAGCGGAGGGCGGATGTCGTCTTCTTTTTGTCGAATCTGGACGGAGAAGTGCTCGAGGCAAGGTATGGTTATCTGTGGGGGAGGGAAGTCCCGAAAGGGCATGGCGCGCCCAAAGTTCTGGCGGAGGGGAAACAGGACCCGCCAGATTCGTACCGGTTCTTTTGTGCGTACTTCATCTGTGGCCTCTGTTCCCCTTTCTCGGATTTCTTGGAAGCAATGATGGTGATTTATGGCTTCCATCTCCTGGATTTCACGCCAAATGCAATGGCGTGTATGGCGATCTTCGCTCATTTGTGGGAGAATTTTGTTGGAGTTGCCCCCAACGTTGATCTGTTCAGGCACTATTTCGTTCCGCGAGTGGAGAACAAAAACCATTGCTCCGGGAACATAAGCCGGATGCCCCGGGTAGTGCCAAGGGAGAACTGGGATTACATCTCTGGCCAACAACACAGTAGATGGGAGGAGTGGAGAGGAGATTGGTGTTGGATCCAGGACGAGGAGGCCCCAGAGTTCTGCCAGGCGCGGACGGGATGCATTGAGCGCAGCAATGACTGGAGAGAGTTTGGCCTCACCGATGATAGGCTCCGCCTGGCAATAAACATGATCACCCATCTGAAGTCTGCCGGGCTAACCATTGAGCATGTGGGGGCCGACTTCCTTCTCTGTCGTATCACGCTGTTGCAGAAGAGGGATAGGTTCGTCTGGCTCTAAGGGGATGCTGCAGACAGGATGAGGTTACTTCCTGGTCTGGCCAACAACTTTTCAGTCTATGGCCATGCCTGGTTGTGTGACCAGCTATTTGGCAGCTTCGAACTTTTTAAACTACCCGCCAACATCATCCCTCTGAACATCAACTCGGCCAGGGACCAGATCTTGAAATGGATGCCGCATTGCGATGCTCAAGGAGTTGTAAGTGACTGGCAGTTACCCTCGCTCGACGAAGAGCTGGCATGGTCCTCCACCCTTGTGGAAAGAGCTACCAGGGATGAAGGTCAATATGTACAAGCGCACCTCCAGGGTGGGGGAGGCGTACATCAGGAAGCGGCTTGAGGAGGACAGGGCATCCCGGGCTGCAGCAGCGGCGAAGGCTAGGAAGGCAGCAAGGGGAAAGGAAAAGGCCAGAGACGAAAGTTCTTCCCACGGCAGGGACGAGGCGCAAGTCCCGGAAGAGGTTGCCGGGGACGAGCCTGCCGGGGGCGAGCCTTCTGGGATCGAGGCCCTATATACCATGGTGGCAAAGGCTTTAGAGGATGAAGAGGTTGAGGAGGCGGAGCAACCTGGAGAGGAGTGGCTCGCGGAAGGCCCTCAAGCCCCCGAGCCTGTCTTGGATCAACGCCCTCGTAGGCGGGCAGCCAATCAGGGAGCGGCAGCCTCCGATCCTGCGCCCGCCACCAAGAAAGTGAAGGAGATCTCCTCCAGGAGCAGCATCCTTGAAGCAACGCGCCACCACTCACCTCGACTTTCCGAGGCCAGGGCCCCTCCTACCAAGCAGCCAGCAGCCACAGAAGATGACTCCTTCTCCCAGTTGGATTCGAGCTCTTCGCAGAGCTTATCTTCGTCGGAGCCCCCCGCATCCCAGCAGAGCTCGATGTTGTCGGAGAGCTCAGCTCCCCGCTCCAGAAGAGAAGCAGGGCATCTCCTCCGCCTATTGATTTTGTGCTGAGCTCCATGCTCATTGACGAGGAGTAAGAAAGAACTTCCTCACTTCCTCGATGTTATTTCCGCATGTTTTCTTGCTTGTTGATGAATCTTTGCTTGCCGCCTCTGTTAGGGAGGAAGAAGAAGAATGGCCCCTCATCCATCGGACCAAGCGGCTTATACGCACGGAGCCACCGAGGACGGTGGAAGGGATGGGCTCGGCAGGGGACGATGCGAGTCCCCCGGCATCAAGCCCCCAGTCCAGCCCCCAGCTTGAACGCGTAGGGGCAGTTCCGCCCGTCGGGAGCGACGGAGGAGAACTCCCTACCACTGAAGCCAAAGGAGGAGAAGGAACCACCCTAGACGAGCCTTTCTAGGAGGGGCCCACCTTGCCCCTCGATCGGGTCGAGGGATCCCCGCCAAGGGTCTCCACGGAAGAGTCCGGCCTTGGCCCGGCAACTAACGTTGCCGAATAGACTGAAGCTTCCACCTGGCAGACCTCTCTAGGTAACTTATTCGCTCTTCTTTCCCTGTTCCTTTTCATTATATTACTTCGTGCTCCTGACTTGTTAACAATCTGGTATTTCTGTCGTCGATTACTGGATCTGCTTGCAGCCCCTTTACGTGAGGAGCCAGATTTGCTGGATGAGGTGGCCAGCATAGGGAAGGACGCCGTGGAGGCCGCCAAGATTGCTGCCACGGAAGGGCAGGAACATGCTACCAGGGGAGTCCTGGGGCCCCTGAAGGAGTCCAAGGGATCCCCTGGTAGCACGTCTGGATCAGGGGTGGTGATTGAAGAGAAGATACCCCTCCAAACCATGGGTCCCCTTCCCTTGTTCGGCACCCCGGCGGGGGCCCCGCCATCATCCTCGAGCCATCTGGCGTTGGTGCTTGCACAACCTGGGCCCAGAGCCCCGGGATCATCAACGGCGACGAGCACGGAGCTTGACAAAGAGCTTCAGCATATTCTGGCATCTCTATACCAAGGGGTCGAAGAGGTGGATGACTCCATCGCTGTTGCTCTGGATTTGTCTTTTATGGAGTCCGTGGCGACAGGCATCAAGGAGATGCAGGATCGGCACAGTCAGAAATGGCAGGAGCTCAAGGAGCAGTGCAAGTCCACCAATGAGGTAGGCCAGAAGCTGAAGGACAAAGGTGCTGAGCTGCGCGATTGGCACGGCAAGCAGTTCCAGGTCCTCCTGAGGCAGCAGGAGACAATCTCGATGGCGAGGGAGGATGTCATCGCTCGAGAGGCGCGACTGGCAGACCGCAAAGTGCTTCTGGATGCCAGGGTGTAGGACATTTCTCTTCGGGAGGAGAGGCTCGAAGCTGCCCTCCACGCCAAGGACGATGATCTGGAGGTCCTTGTGCAGCAGCGCACCAAAGAGCTGGAAGACAAGCACAAGGCTGCCCTGGATGCCCTTACTATTGACTCTGCCGCTCGATTGAAGGAGCTTGCCGATGACCTTGCCGCTGCCTCTTCCACCAAGGTGGAACTCGACCAGCAGGTGGCTGAGCTGACAGAGAAGCTTGCCGGGAGCGCCAAGGAGGTCGAGACTCTCAGGGAGGAGACGCGGAAAGCAGAGATCCTTTTAAAGGACGTGGAATCGCAGCTCTCCTCTAAGAACCAAGACCTCGAGAGCGCCAACGGTACCATCGAAGATCTGAAAGCCAGGATCAGCACCTTGGAGAGCTCGGTAGAATCCAGCGGGGCCCGTGAGCAGCAGCTGACGAAAGACCTGGACACCGCGAAGCGCCTCCGGAAGGATGCAGAGGCCAAACTGGTGAACCAGTCTGAGCAGGTTGACCTCTAGATCAAGAGCTTGATTGATGTTGCTGAGCGCCTCACTGCCCAGACTGCAGCGATGGGCATGGAGGGGCCAGTCTATTTGGCCAGCAAGCAGGAGGCCCCCAGTGTTAAGCTAGGGGCCTTCATTAACGAGCTGATTGACAAGATGAAGGTGCATGAGGAGGGAAGAGCTGGTCGCTTCGACGCTGAATCCCAGAAACTTGCTCATAATTCCCTCTTCATGGTTTTGAGCAACATCGCCTGCCGCCACCCGGACCTCGACCTTGCCGACGGCTTCAGGAAGCCGCCGCACAACGCGGATGTTTCTGCTGCCGAGGAGAAGGCTACCCCTTTCGCCGACAGGGTTCTTGGCATTCCTGTTGCCCCCCGAGGTCGCAAGGACCGGTCTTGAATCATGCCCGCAGTTGCGTTGCTCTGTAATCAAAACATGATGCATGCTCTGTTTTTAGATATTGCACTATTTATGCTTACGTGAAACTTGATGCCTTCATTAGATCTGAATTGCATGTTTTATCCCTTTTTTAATGTTACCCCATCGGTGCTCGCACGATTAATCTCTATACACGCTCTGGTTGCTTGCCGGTATCATATTGCCGCGAAAGTCGTAAGGGTCTGGCCCTTAATATTTATCTTGGCGTGGATGCGTCCCGGCAGGTTTTTCCTTAGTAGTTTCCAACGCAGCCACCTAGTCCACGAGCAGGCTCTGAACGGAATGAGGGTGCAGACAAGAATCTAGCAAAGGTACCATCTCGTGAGAGATTTCTTCACACGAACACTTCAGCATTCAAGGGATAAACATACGCAAATTCTTGATTTATGAGTAAAGCAAAGATTGAGTAAACTTAGCTCTTATTCGTGCTTCCATCTACTCTTCCCGGCTGCGGCCGCTTTGCTGAGCTCGCACGTTCCGGGAAGGGCGGTGCCGCACGTATATCGACTTCTAGCTCCCGGCAAGGGTCGGCTAGAAGTATAAGCATTTCGCGGGCGGCAGGACGCGACGTTAGGCATGGCCGGTTCATCTCCCCTCCTCTTCACACTTTTGGATGAATCCAACGGCAGTTGGCACGAAAGTCACGCTAGCGTGGACGGCCTTGCCGGGGCGTCAACCAACGGATTTGCACCGGCGTTCTACTCAGGATTTTCCCAAACAGGGTAAATGCTATCCCGAGTATCGCGCGGGCTCATCGATGTTGATGATGCCTAAACCCAGAGTAGCTCGATTGTCAATAAGTGAGAGTGGCAGGGAGAGAAACCCGATACGCTTTGCACATCGCCCCTTTTCTCGAACGGGGCTCGCTAGGCGTTCCTGTTGTCTGATCTGTTCGGGACGGTATTATCACCTTTGTCGCTAGCCTCCGCCGCCGCCGCCGTGACCATGGTGTGCAGAGGTGGCGGAAGTTGGACGAGGCCGGCGGGGGAGCGGCATTGCTCTCCCGCTCCACACCCCCATTCCTTCGGGCGCCGTGAGTGGCAACGCCATTGATGAAGAAGATGGCAGAGAATATGACGCGCTTCGTACACTTCTCGGGTTCGCACAAGCGCAGCCCCCTACCTGGCGTGCGAAAGATGTCGTGGGAAACCACGGCCACCTATGGGGCCAAGGGCCCCTTTTGGTTCGGCAGGGGGGCTGAGCGCATTGCACAAAGAGCGGAGGAGCGCAGCATAGCACGGAAGAGATCACACGGGCAGTTTTTACCCAGGTTCGGGCCGCCGTGAGGTGTAAAATCCTCCTCCTGCTTTGGTGGATTGATGGTGGATGGTGGTGGAAATGCAGCGCTCTTACCCGGCAGGGTTGCCTCGGGGCGAGAGCAGCTACGCGCGTATGGGTGTACATGGGTCCGAATCCTTTCTATGGTTGCCATGGGCCTCCTTTTATAGATTAAGGGGTCACCACAGTGGCAAATCAGTCATTGTGTACTGATTAGATAGCGAACAGTGCTATCATATCTCCTCTGCAGACAGAGCAGTATGCATTAAATGCGCCGCTCAATGTCACATCATGGCCTGCTCGGCACGCCTTGCCGGGCTGTTTGGCCACCTTCTCTCCTGTCTGCATGACACGTCGTAGGACGGGTGTCATCTGGAGGTGATTCCTGTAAGAAGTGGCTGCCATGTGGCAAAAGGCAGCCACTTAGTCATCTTGGAGCTTGACACTGCATCGATCGGTGACTTGCATCATCGTGAGCTGGGACGGTGGAGCCTTGGCGGGGCGTTTTGCCTCCGTATGCCCTAGCAGGCCTGCCGGGGCGATCCTGAGGCTCGCTTCTGGGCAACCTTGACCTCGCCAGGCTCTCCTGCCCGGCAAGGGAGGATTTCCCTTAGCGGTGTCTTGCTTCTTGGCTTGACTTGGCCTTCTCAGCTTGCCCTTTGATTTGTCAAAGAGCTTATCTCTTTTACCTTGGCCTTGTCTTGGATGTCGCAATCTTGCCGGGTTCGTGGCTCACTGTCCTGCACAAGTCCGGGGAAAACATACACCCCTGTTTGTGTACCCTGACAGAATCTTTTTGTGATCAGTGCGAGATCTTTGCTGAGCCTTTCTGGGTCATCTGAATCTTCTTCGGCATTTCCATCAGAGGAAGAATCAGCCACAACCTTGCGAGCATGATTTTTGCGTTGAGTTGAGCCATACATATCTCTTTTCTCTTCTTCTTGTTCCTCGCGAGTGTTCAGTCTTTCAATGATATCAGCAGAGTCGAGGTGCTTGAAGTCAGCTCGTTCTCGTATCATCAGAACAAGTGTATCGAAAGAGCTGTCAAGAGATTGAAGCAGTTTCTTCATGACTTCATGGTCAGTGATGTCTTTGGCACCGAGACCTTGAAGTTCGTTAGCTATGTCACTGAGACAGCGAAAGGTTTGTTGGCAGGTTTCATTTCCAATGCGCTTGAAGCGATTGAATTTCGCTGTTAGAGTATTAATTTGAGCTTCTTTCTGAGTTGAGACTCCTTCATTTATCTTCTCAAGGACATCCCACAATTCCTTCGCAGTTTCACACTGGTGATAGTGAAGAAATTATGCTCAATTGAGATGGCCACCAATCTCATCTTTGGCCTGAGCATCCAGCTGAATGAGCTTCTTTTCTTCATCGGAAGGGGCTTGAGGTACAGCAACATGCAGCCCGAATTGCACCACATTCCACATGTCATCTTCTATTGCTCGGAGACGGATCTTCATCTTCTCCTTCTAGAAGGGGTAGTCCATCCCATCGAATATGGGAATCTTGAGATGCGAATTGTAGTTCACTGAAGACATACTTAAACTCCAAAGTCGTTAGACTAAAATGAGCAGAGACAAGGAGTACCTTGCTCTGATACCAATTATAGGAACGAAGTATGTCTACCAGAGGGGGGGTGAATGGGAGTTTTAAATTTTATTCGGAAAACTTAAATCTCTCAGAACCCAGCAGCGGAATGAGTGAAAAACAAACTACAGTGAACTAACACGGAGTACCGAAATGAAATTAAGACATGCATCGATGCGAATCATAAGAATGAAAATGCATTGAAGATAAACTTGGGTGACAAAGGTAACCGAAGATGCCCGATGGTGACAAGGTATTTGTTCGACCAGTTCGTCCTTCTGCACAAGGACTATGTCTGGTTGGAGGGGCTATGACTTAACATGGAAGATAAACTCTCTTCACCCTATTCTCCTTGACAATTGATTCGTCAACCGATGCCGATTACTCGTGGTAGATACTTGAAGGCAATCTCCGAACCTTTACAGACTTCTTCTTTGAGAACCACAATCACTCTTGGTCTCTGATGAAATTGACACCTAACCGTCTAGAGAGTTTGCAGCTCTCAAGAGTAATAGGCGGAGTGTACTAAACATAGATTCCAGTGATTCTAACCACTATCTAATTCTTTGGCTCTAGGGTTTTTCTCTCGGTGGATTTTAAACTCAAATCGCTCAGAGAGTGGGTTGCTCAACAATCTTCTCAGAATCAAACGGAGCAGCCACCGGACAAAGCCGGCGCGGGGTGGATATTTATAGTCGCAGCCTTCCCAGATGGGAAATGACCATTTTGGACACGAAGTCTAGCCAATGGCAAACTGACACGTTCACAACGGTTGGATTTTGGAGCAACGGTAACATTACTTGAGGAATAAGTAATGCTAACTCCTCGGTCCGAGACAAATCTCTCGCAGCGAAGAAGATGATAGTCTCTTGCCGGCAATTATTTGCTCGGAGCACAAAGAGATTTCTCTCACAACTTTCATAGGATTTGGGTTTAGCATCAGAGAATCAAAGCTTCGAACACTACAACCCTCTTAATAGTACGGTGGTCCTATGACTCAATGAAAGAAGAAGAATAACGAAACAAATGGTACGTCTTCACTTCGTCTTCATTCTTCCTCGAACGCAGTCATATTCTTCGAACAGACACCGGACCAATTGCTTGAACTTCAGGAATTTTTAGGGGTCACTTTTGTTAGCTTCATCTTTGGTGATAACCTTCGCTGCCATGCAGGGAGATTATCTTCATCATTTGCATCAAACTTCTCGATACTTTAGGGACCTGTTACTCTGTGTGCACTAGCAAACACATAAGTCCCATACTATTTATGTCAACAAACTCCAAAACATAAGGGGCCTATCATTGCACCAACAACTTTCATGATCTATCTATCTATGTAAGCAAGTTGAGAGTTATATAATAAAGAGTAGTTTGAGTTTTTGCTTCTTTACTTTTATGTTTCAATCCTAGCAATGAAAATAATGAAAAAGATCATATGCTAATCTTATAGAAAGTAATGACATTACATAAGGAAAAATATAAGTGGTAAAATTTATTGAAAGTTAACAAACATAGCATTGGTCAGTGATTCAATTCATGAAAAATTAATAAGGGAAGAGAAGATTCACATGAAAATATACTATCTTGGGAATCTTTTATGATTGTGAGCCCCCATTAAGTATTTTATGTCAAATTGTTGATGTTGGACAAGGAAGACAACGTAATGGATATGTTTGCTTATATTCACATAGAATTGTCATAGATTCTCCAAAATGTGGTGGTTGCTCAATATTTGTGCTAGCCAAAAATCCGCACCAAGTAGAGATACTACTTGTGCATCCAAAAACCTTAAATCCAGTTTCATGTCATGAGAGTCCACTATACCTACCTATGGATTAAATAAGATCCTTCAAGTAAGTTGGCATCGGTGCATAAAGCAATAAAAATTGCTCCTAAATATGTATGATCTTTTATTGTAAGGGTAAATAAGCTTTGTACGATCTTGTGATGGCAAAGAAATAAAAGCGACGGACTGCATAATAAAGGTTGCTATCACAAAGGGCAATATATAGTGACGTTCCTTTGCATTAAGAGCTTGTGCATCCAAAAACAAAAAGTGCATGACAACCTCTGCTTCGTTCTGTGAAGGGCCTATCTTTTACTTTTATGTATTTACTTTTTATGGAAGAGTCGATAGTGTTCTCCTCTATTCCTTTTTATTTTTATCTTTTGCAAGCATCATGTGGTGGTGAAAGATCTAGGCATATATATCCAGCTGGATACGAGTGATCGTGAGTTATTATTGTTGACATTACATTTGAGGTGAATAAGTTGGGAGGCAAAATTATAAGCCCTTATCTTTCTGTGTGTCTGGCTAAATATTTTTGCTCCATGTATATGTTGTGAGTGTTAGCAATCATAGAAGACTAAATGATGCTTGAGTATGTGGACTTGCTAAAAAGCTCCTACATGAGACCCTTCCTGGAAATATGATGAATTGCAATTGCATTGTTGACTGAGAACATAGTTTGTTAGTTTTCAAGAAAGTTTATGCCTTATACTTCGTTGTTGTGATGAATTGTTACTTGCTCATGAGAAGTTCTATGATAATGAATATTGCTGCTATAATAATGATCATGATGCTACTATGTCCGTATTTTGTTTTTATCGACACCTCTCTCTCTCTCTAAACATGTGGACATGATTATCGATATCGGCTTTCGCTTGAGGACAAGAGAGGTCTAAGCTTGGGGGAGTTGATATGTCCATTTTGCATCATGTTTTTCCTAATGTTATTTATATTGTTTTTAATCAATATAACACTTTGATGATTGATGTGTACTACACAACTTGTTCTTGTAGACTCGTGTTGGTCCTCCAAGTGCAGAGTTTTGTAGGACAGTAGCAATTTTCCTTCAAGTGGATGACCTAAGGTTTATCAATCCGTGGGAGACATAGGATGAAGATGGTCTGTCTCAAACAACCCTGCAACCAAATAACAAAAAGTCTCTTGTGTCCCCAACACACCAAATACAATGGTAAATTGTATAGGTGCACTAGTTCGGCGAAGAGATGGTGATACAAGTCTACTAATGATAGTAGATATTGATTTTTGTAATAGGAACAATAAAAAACAGCAAGGTAGGAAGTAACAAAAGTGAGCACAAACGGTATTGCAATGCTTGAAAATGAGGCCTAGGGTCCGTACTTTCGCTAGTGCAATCTCTCAACAATGCTAATATAATTGGATCATATAACCATCCCTCAACGTGCGATGAAGAATCACTCCAAAGTTCTTATCTAGCGGAGAACATAAGAAGAAATTTTTTGTAGGGTACGAAACCACCTCAAAGTTATCCTTTCCGATCGATCTATCCCTATAAGTGTCACAAACAGCCCAAGAGTTCATACTAAAATAACACCATATGATACACATCAACCAACTCTAATGTCACCTAGATACTCCAATGTCACCGCGAGTATCCGTGAGTTGATTATACGATATGCATCAAACAATTTCAGATTCATAATACTCAATCCAACATAAAGAACTTCAAAGAGTGCCCCAAGATTTCTACCGGAGAAACAAGGACGAAAACGTGCATCAACCCCTATGCATAGATTACCCAAGGTCACCTCGGGAATCCGTGAGTTGAGTGCCAAAACATATATCACGTGAATCAATATGATACCCCATTGTCACCACGGGTATTCATAGCAAGACATACATCAAGTGCTCTCAAATCCATAAAAATATTCAATCCGGTAATAACAAAATCTCAAAGGGAAAACTCAATTCATCACAACAAGATAGAGAGGGGGAAACACCATATGATCAAACTATATTAACAAAGCTCGCGATACATCAAGATCGTGCCAAATCAAGAACACGAGAGACAGAGATTATACACATAGCTACTGGTACAAACCCTCAGCCCCGAGGGTGGACTACTCCTTCCTTATCATGGTGGCCGTCGGGATGATGAAGATGGCCTCTGGTGATGATTTCCCCCTCGGGCAGGGTGCCGGAATAGGGTCTAGATTAGTTTTTCGTGGCTACAGAGGCTTGCAGTGGCGGAACTTCTGATCTAGGGTTATTTCTGGGTTTTTTTGTATTTATAGGATTTTTCAGTGTTGGAATCACGCGAAGATGGGCCACGAGGAGCCCACAAGTTACCCGGCAAGCCAGCCCCACCTGGTGTGCCCTAGTGCCTTGTGGGGCCCTTGTGGCTCTTCTAGCCCTCCCATGAAGCTTCTAGTGCCTCTTTTCTTCCAAAAAAACCGTCAAAAAGTTTCGGTGCATTTGGAGAACTTTGATTTCTGCAAAAAAACAACACCACGGTAGTTCTGCTGAAAACAGCGTCAGTCCAGGTTAGTTCCATATAAATTATATAAAATTGCATCCAAACCATATAAAATTGTTGTAAACATGGCATGAATACTTCATAAATTATAGATATGTTGGAGACGTATCAATGAGCAATTCTAATGCCTTTTCTCTCTTAATATGCAAGATTTACATGAAGAGGGAGATTGCCGGCAGCTGGTATTCTGGACCTGAAAAAGCTATCTCAGAGATACCTAATCTGCACATCTCCAAATGAGCTAAAATTTCACGGAGATTTATTTTGGAATAAATAAAAAATATTGGAGAAAAGAAGTACAAGAGGGGGCCACCCAGGTGCCCACGAGGCACCAGGGCACGCCCTGGTGGCTTGTGGGGCCCCTGGCCAGCCGCCGGTGCCCATCTTCTGGTATATAAGCCCATTTTCCCTAAAAAAAATAAGGAGAAGACTTTCGGGACAGAGCACCGCCGTCTCGAGGTGGAACTTGGGCAGGAGTACTTTTGCTCTCCAGCGGAGCGATTCCGCCGGGGATACTTCCCTCCGGGAGGTGGAAATCGAAGCCATCGTCATCACCAACAACCCTGTCATCGTGGGAGGACCAATCTTCATCAACATCTTCACCGGCACCATCTCATCTCAAACCCTATTTTATCTCTTGTATTCAATCTTTGTATCAAAACCTCAGATTGGTACCTGTGGGTTGCTAGTAGTGTTGATTACATCTTGTAGTTGATGCTAGTTGGTTTATTTGGTGGAAGATTATATGTTCAGATCCATTATGCTATTCAATACCCCTCTGATCTTGGACATGAATATGATGTGTGAGTAGTTACTTTTGTTCTTGAGAACATGGGAGAAGTCTTCTCATAAGTAATCATGAAAATTTGGTATTCGTTCGATATTTTGATGATATGTATGTTGTTGATTCTCTTAGTGGTGTTATGTGAACGTCGACCACATGAGACTTCACCATCTTTGGGCCTAAGTGAATGCATTGTGGAGTAGTATTATATGATGGGTTGCTAGAGTGACAGAAGCTTAAACCCTAGTTTATGCACTATTCCGTAAGGGGCTAATTTGGATCCATATGTTTAATGCTATGGTTAGATTTATCTTAATTCTTCTTTAGTAGTTGCGGATGATTGTGATACGGGTTAATCATAAGTGGGACGATTGTTCGAGCAAAAATAGCACCCAAGCACTGGTCCACCCACATATCAAATTATCAAAGTACCGAACGCGGATCAAACAAACATGATGAAAGTGACTAGATGAAATTCCTGTGTGTCCTCAAGAATGCTTTGCTTATTATAAGAGACCATTCCGGCCTATCCTTTGCAACAAAAAGGATTGGGCTACCTTGCTGCACCTTAGTTACTATTGCTACTTGTCGCTTGTTACAAATTATCTTGTTATCAAACTACTCGTTACCGATAATTTTAGTGCTTGCAGAAAATACCTTGCTGAAAATCGCTTGTCATTTCCTTCTGCTCCTCATTGGGTTTGACAATCTTACTTATCGAAAGGACTACAATTGATCCCCTGTACTTGTGGGTCATCAAGGGCCCATCAATGCTTCTCTGTGTATCGTAGGTTCATTGTTTGTTTCAACAATATTTTGTCTGCACACCCTGAAGGTCTGTACGAATTTTCCAACCAATATAGTTCAGCTGCATGTTCGACCAAAGTCCCTATATCCTATGTAGAGGCTTATGTATCAGTCATGATAAGAAATTTTAGAACTACTTCTAGCGTTTCTTTTCTTTGACCTGATCACGAAGATTCTGTAATTTCGTCGAATTGCACTGTCCTCCCACTCACTCTTTTTCAGAAAACATTTTCTTCAAAATTTCTGCACTTTGTGACAAACCACTTTGCCTCGGCATAGTGATAGAGGAATACCCAACCATTTGGGATAACCTACAAAGTAGCACATATTTCAACAAATTTGATGGTGCTTTTTTTAGTGTAAAAGCCATAGTCTCTAAATCCTCACATTAAAATTATATTAGCGAAACAATCAATGTCATCTCTGATCTCACCATGTCATACATAGCTTGATTACATCTACTCAAAACACTCTACTCTCAGATTTTTTTCTACGAGGTGCAAGCTATAAAATTCTTGTATAGCTCATCGGACATTCGCTAAATTTGTAACTCAAATATTCTTTTCTGCAATCTAATTGAAGAAACATAATTATCTTGTTACAATAAATTCTACTTCATTCTGAAAACCTTCTAAAACATTTCAAAAGATCCAGTTTTATGTCTCAATAAGTAAATATAAATATCTACTTGAGTCATCCTTGAAGATAGATAAATCCACTACTTGCAACAACACTTATTAGACTACACACATCGATATGCTTATTGCCAATTATTTTGTTGCTCGTTCTCTATGGCTCGTAAATGGTATTTTAGTTTACTTCACTAATTGGACGAATTTGCAAGTGTCAGATGATTCTCAATCAGATGACTTGAAAATTCATCACTATGAAATTTCTCCATGCTGGTTTCTCCAATGTGACTAAATACAGTGCCACACAAATGTGGTATTCTTTTAGTCTTGCGACATTTACCATCAGTGCTATGGATGTTCAATTTTATTATTAATATTCATAACATAAATCTTATTCACAATAGGTGTATGGCCTTTTGTTCATAACATTGAACAACTATTGTTCTCTTATGAACAACCTCCTTGCAAATTCTATGCAATGGGCTAGAGTGTACAAAAACTCTAAAATGAGTTATGATATTAATATAGAGGAAATATACTGATAGAAATATTGTAACCTTTTACAATACATCAAATATTTTAACCTCATTATTTGTTGGTCATTTAGGCCATTCGAAGTTTCTTGCAATGATTTGCAATAAGATGCAATCGAGTTGATTTCCTTGTGATTAACCTTTTAACCACAATACTGAAGAATGAGTGATCAACAAATTGATCATATTTCCCAAGAACTACACTTTACTTGACCAACCATCTCTACATCTTATAACTTGTATGACATTCATACCTGAGCTAGAGATTCCAGTCTTCTTTTCATTCCGCCTCTAAACTTCTTACAACTTTACTTTCAATATTTCTCCCACTTGGTAGAAGAATCATCTAACTTTTAAGAGTGGCATGAGCCCCGAACTTCCATAGGTATGTGCTACTTGTGAACTGCATTGGTATTTCCCCGAAGAGGAGAGGATGATGTAGTAAAGTAGAGATAAGTATTTCCCTCAGTTAAGAACCAAGGTTATCAATCCAGTAGGAGAACCACGCAACACCTCGTTAGTAGCACCTGCACACAAACAACCAATCCTTGCAACCCAATGCGAACAAGGGGTTGTCAATCCCTTGATGGTTACGTACACGATTAAATTGTATGGTGTTTCATAGATATAGATAGATTGAACAAAAATACAAAATAAAATAAATAAAGTAAAATCGCAGCAAAGTATTTTTAGGATTTTATATATGATAAAAGTAGACCCGGGGGCCATAGTTTTCTCTAGAGGCTTCTCTCTTGAAAATAGCATACGGTGGGTAATTTTTTTACTGTTGGGCAATTGATAGAAAAGCGAATAATCATGACAATATCCAAGGCAATGATCATGTATATAGGCATCACGTCCGAGACAAGTAGACCGACTCCTACCTGCATCTACTACTATTACTCCACACATCGACCACTATCCAGCATGCATCTAGAGTATCAAGTTCATAAAGAACGGAGTAACGCCTTAAGCAAGATGACATGATGTAGACAAAGTAAACTCACGCATGAATAAACCCCATCTTTTTATCCTTAATGGCAACGATGCAAATATGTGTCATGTCCCCTTCTATCACTGGGATTGAGCACCACAAGATCGAACCCATCACAGAGCACCTCTCCCATTGCAAGATAAATCAATCTAGTTGGACAAACCAAATCAATAGATCAGAGAGAAATACGAAGCTATAACAATCATGCATACAAGACTTCAGAGAAAACTCAAATAATATTCATGGATAAACCTGATCATAAACTCACAATTCATCAGATCCCAACGAACACACCGCAAAAAGTCATTATATCGGATAAAACTCCAAGAACATCAAGGAGAACCAAGAAACAACTCGTTAGCAGCAACGGCACACAAACAACAAATCCTTGCAACCCAACGCGAACAAGGGGTTGTCAATCCTTCGACAGTTACGAGAAAGATTAAATTGTATGGTATTTGATAGATAGATTGGACAAAAATACAAAATAAAATAAAAATGCAGCAAGGCATTTTTGGTTTTTATATATGATAAAAGATAGACCTGGGGGCCATAGTTTTCACTATAGGCTTCTCTCTTGAAAATAGCATACGGTGGGTAGACAAATTTCTGTTGGGCAATTGATAGAAAAACAAATAATTATGACGATATTGATACGTCTCCAACATATCTATAATTTTTTATTGTTCCATGCTATTATATTATGAATCTTGGATGTTTTATATGCATTATTATGCTATTTTATTTCATTTTTTTGGGACTAACCTATTAACCTAGTGCCAAGTACCAGTTGTTGTTTTTCCTTGTTTTTGTCTTTACAGAAAATCAATACCACATGGAGTCCAAACAGATCGAAACTTTTTGACAATTTTTCTTGGACCACAAGACACCCTAGAAGCTTCTGGAGGAGGCTAGAAGAGCCACGAGGAGACGACAAGCTCAGGGGGCGCGCCCCCAAGTTTTTGGGCCCCTCGTAGCTCCTCTAACCCTAATTCTTCTTCTATAAATACTCAAATATTCCCCGTAGACCAGGGGCACACCAAAAATACTTTTCCGCCGCCGCAAGTTTTTGTCATCGTGAGATCCCATCTGGAGACCTGTTCCGGTACTCCGCCGGAGGGGGATTCAATCACGGAGGGCTTCAACATCAACCTTGCTGCCCTTCCGATGATGTGTGAGTAGTTTACCACAGACCTATGGATCCATGGCTAGTAGCTAGATGGCTTGTTCTCTCTCTTTGATCTTCAATACAATGTTCTCCTCGATGTTCTAGGAGATCTATTCGATGTAATCTTCTTTTGCGGTGTGTTTGTTGAGATCTGATGAATTGTGGGTTTATGATCAGATTATCTATGAATATTATTTAAGTCTTCTCTGAACTCTTTTATGCATGATTAAGATAGCTTTGTATTTCTCTCCGATCTATTGATTTGGTTTGGCCAACTAGATTGATTTTTCTTGCCATGGGTGAGGTGCTTTGTAATGGGTTCAATCTTGCGGTGCTTATTCCTAGCGACAGAAAGGGACATGACACGTATTTGTATTGTTGCCATTAAGGATAAAAAGGTGGGTTTGTTCATATTGATTGGATCTATCCCTCTACATCATGTCATCTTGCTTAAGGCGTTACTCCATTCTTCTTAACTTAATACACTAGATGCATGCTGGATAGCGGTCGATGTGTGGAGTAATAGTAGTAGATGCAGGCAGGAGTCGGTCTACTTGTCATGGACGTGATGCCTATTTTCACGATCATTGCCTTAGATATTGTCATAACTATGTGCTTTTCTATCAATTGCTCAACAGTAATTTGTTTACCCACTGTATGCTTTCTTTCAAGAGAGAAGCCTCTAGTGAAAACTATGCCCCCCGGGTCTATCTTTTATCATATTATTTTCAGATCTATAAAACAAAAAACCCAAAAATTCCTTGCTGCAATTTATTTACCTTTACTTTATTTTGCACTTTTACTTATCTTTTATACCTATCTCTATCAGATCTCATCCTTTCAAGTAACCGTGAAGGGATTGACAACCCCTTTATTGCGTTGGGTGCAAGTATTTGTTTGTTTGTGTAGGTGCAACCATTGGTGACTTGTGTGTTCCTCCTACTGGATTGATACCTTGGTTCTCAACTGAGAGAAATACTTATCTCTACTTTGCTGCATCACCCTTTCCTCTTCAAGGGAAAAACCAACGCAAGCTCAAGAAGTAGCAGGAAGAATTTCTGGTGCCGTTGCCGGGGAGGATCTACATCAATCCTACCAAGTACCCATCATAAACTCTCATCTCTTGCATTTACATTATTTGCCATTTGCCTCTCGTTTTCCTCTCCCCCACTTCTAAAATGTTTTCAGAAAAATACAAAAATATTTGCCTTTATGTTTTACTTGGTTTCTTAGCTTGTTCGCTTGGCATAATTGTATGTTTATTCCAAATCAGAAAGAAAAAAGTTTATGGATCCTCATCCACTTGCTAATCTTTTTAAAAGATCCAATTATGATGAACCAACTGCTAGTGAGTTGAGTGCACTAGATTATCTTTATGAAATTTTGCTTGAAATTCATGAATCTGAAAATTGTGATGAAGTGTTAAAAGAAGAAATTTATAAAGTGGTTCACGATAGCTCCTTGAATGAAAAGCATGATTGCAATGATGTTATTATAAATTCTATTAATGTCAATTGTGTTATATGCAAAACCCCAAGCTTGGGGATGCTAATTTTGCTATGTCCACTACTTATTGTAATGATCATGATTGGGGTGATTCTTCTTATGATCTTGAAAATTTATTTAAGCCTCATGATGAATATGATATTGATAATAGTGTTTGCAAAAACATTGAAAGTGGGTTTGGAAGAGTGTCAACTCTAGGTAATAATGATCCCACTACTTTGGATAATGATCAATCTTATGATTTTTTTTTATAAAAGTGGGCTTGGAGAGGTCATGACTTTATTTGATGATAATCCCACTATTTCAGAAGAGTGTCAACTTTGCATGCATGTGGATAATGAAGAGAATATTATATGTGATAGTTATATTGTTAAATTTGATTATGATCCTACATGTAATTATTATGAGAGAGGAAAATATGGTTGTAGAAATTTTCATGTGACCAAATCACCCCTCTTTGCGTTGAAATTAATAATGCTTCCTTCTTCCTATTTGCATATGCTCGAAATTGCTTGTCTTGATAAAAAAACTCCCTATAAAATGCCTATGCATAGGAAGTATGTTAGACTTAAACTTGTTTTTCACATGCTATATGATGCTCTCTTTGTGCTTCAATCCTTGTCTTTCATGCAAGCATCATCAAATTTATCAATGCCTAGCTAAAAGGCTTTAAAGAAAAGCGCTTGTTGGGAGACAACCCAATATTTTTCCTTTCTGTTTTTATGAGTTTATGCAATTATACTTTGATAACCCACAAGCATAGGGGATCACAATAGTTTTCGAGGGTAGAGTATTCAACCCAAATTTATAGATTCGACACAAGGGGAGCCAAAGAATATTTGTAAGTATTAGCAGTTGAGTTGTCAATTCAACCACACCTGGAGATTAAATATCTGCAGCAAAGTCATCAGTAGCATAGTAGTATGATAGTTTGATGGCAATGGCAATAGTAGTAGCAGCAATAGTAAAAGTAATAGTAGTAGCAATAATTTCGTAGCAGTTGTGACAGTAGCAGCAACAGTAACTTAGCAAGAACAATATGTGAAAAGCTCGTAGGCATTGGATCAGTGGTACCATTAGATAATATTCATCATATAACAGTCATAACCTAGGGCGACACAAAACTAGCTCGAGTTCATAAATATAATGTAGGCATGTATTCCGTAAATAGTCATATGTGCTTATGGAAAAGAACTTATATGACATCTTTTGTCCTACCCTCCCGTGGCAGCGGGGTCCATAAGGAAACTAAGGGATATTAAGGCCTCCTTTTAATAGAGAACCGGAACAAAGCATTAACATATAGTGAATACATGAACTCCTCAAACTACGGTAATCACCGAAAAGAATCCCAATTATGGTCACCTTGGGGTATGCGGATCATAATACGTAGCAGGTGCATATAACTTGCAAGATCGGATCATGAACATAGATATAATGGTGAAAACATAAATGGTTCAGAGCTGAAATCATGGCACTCAGGCCCTATGACAAGCATTAAGCATAGCAAAGTCATAGCAACATCAATCTTAGAACATAGTGGATACTAGGGATCACGCCCTAACAAAACTAACTCGATTACATGATGAATCCCATCCAATCCACCACCATCTAGCAAGCCTACGAAGGAATTACTCACTCCCTGTGGTGAGCATCATGAAATTGGTGATGAAGGATGGTTGGTGATGACGAAGACCAAAGATCCCCCTCTCCGGAGCCCCGAACGGGCTCCAGATCTGGCCTCCCGATGAAGAACAAGAGGTGGCGGTGGCTCCATATCGTAAAACGCAATGAAACTTCCTCTCCTATTTTTTTTCCAAAAATAGAATTTTATAGTGCTGGAATTAGGGTCAGCGGAGCCTCGTGGGCCCCACTACCCACCAGGGGGTCTTGGTTCCAAAAATTATTATATATTCCAAAATAATTCTCCAAAAAGTTTCGTCCAATTCCGAGAACTTTTATTTCTGCACAAAAACAACACCATGGTAGTTCTTCTAAAAACATCGTTAGTCCGGGTTAGTTTCACTCAAATCATGCAAATTAGAGTCCAAAACAAGAGCACAAGTGTTAGGAAAAGTAGGTACGATGGAGACGTATTGTCGGTGTTCTGGGAACGGGGGTACCCAGACTTGCCTGCCTGCGGCCCACGGCGTGGCTCCATCGACGGCCTGGTACGGCCCAGCTTCAGCGACAACAACTCAAGACCCTCGCGAGGGGCCAAGCCTCGTGAGGCGGACGACACCAAGACCTCCACGAGGAGCGGCCTCCTCAGGCTGGCTCCCGAGGAGCGGAGATCTCTATGCAAGCCTCACCTCGTGAGGTCCGAATGACGTGAGCCATGACGACCAAGGCCAAGCGGGCGCCAGCGGGCGCAGTGTACCAGTTTCCTCTTCGGTGCTAAAGAGGCAAGTGCAGGCACGGAGTCTCGAGGAATCAGCCAAAGGTTTCCATTCCCGTGCAACAAGATCAAGACCGCCAGGACAGCAGGACGGAGGTCATCACCGAGCCCACCATGGCGTCACGACCAGAGGCTTTTGCAGGCGAAGACTACTTTTGTCAGGATAGCATGTACTAGCTGTCTCCCTTCGAATTTGGCCGTTGTGGGATCCCTTCCCGCCTTTCATTTGGGAAGAGGACCAAGGCCACTATAAATAGGACTTAGCCACCACCGTAGATCGCATCGACGGATCATCCAGATCACCCACACACTCACCAGCACACCCGAGCCCAAGAACACCTCTCCTCCTGAGGCTGTTCGCCACTATACTAGTTAATCCTCAGCCCCCCGAGGCCAATCCACCACAAAGCAGGAGTAGGGTTTTACACCGCAAGGTGGCCCGAACCTGGGTAAACTGCTGTGTCTCTTTTCCTTACAGTTCGATGAGCTAGGATGTGAGATTAGTGAGTAGGCAGACTGGGGAGGATGAGTTCTTCACACGCACCCCAGAGTTTGAACCTCTCAAGGGTTTGCGGAACCTGAAATCCGACATTTGGCGCGCCAGGTAGGGGTGCGTCGGAGCCTCTCTTCCGCCGGTCGATCCGCCATCGCTCCACCGCTTCCATGGCTGACGCTCATCGAGCTCGTGCTGAGCGTCAGGCCACCCTCTCTGCCCGCGTCGCTCAGATGGCGCCGGCGGGTGACGGCTGCCCTCGCCATCCCCCGTCTCCAGTGGCGAACGCCGCCACCAGCCCCGTGGGGCACGAGAAGCAAGCTTCGTCGCTGCACCCTTCTGTGCGGCGGGATGGACGCACCGCCACCCCGTCGCTGACTCCGACTGGTTCGTCGTCTCATGCTCGTCGCGGGCCGGCGAACGCGCAGGCTGCGTTGCTCATGGCGCGCGAGCTCCTGTGCTACCGCCCCGTCGATGACCTCTACGAAGACTAGTTGGACCGCATCGCCGAGCTTGTCAGCGCCGTCGGGGACTCTCCTGCACCATCTCGCTCGCTGCCTCACCCGCCGCACGGAGCACCTCCTCCACCTCCCCGTCAAGACGTCGCCCTCGAGCCAAGGTGCGAGGCCTCGCGACGCGACCCGCCGCACAGGGCGCCGGCGCGTGAAGACGAAAGCTGCCAGGTGGTGCAGCGGCCGCGAGAAGATGCTCGTGCACTCCCAGCACCGCCATGTCAAGGCCGCGCACCGCCTGCAGCGGTGGCGCGCGAGCGCCAAGACCAGGTTCCACCTCCACGACGGGCTTCCGTGACCACAGCAGGTTGCCGCGCGTTCACTCCGAAGCTTCGCAACGTCGTCTGGCCGGGGAAGTTCAAGCCCGACCTGCCTCCGCGCTACGACAGCACCCCCGACCCTCTTGAGTTCTTGCAGCTCTACTAGTTGGGCATCGAGGCAGCCAACAGCGACGAGAAGGTTATGGCGAACTGGTTTCCCATGGCCCTCAAGGATGGTGCGCGCTCGTGGCTCCTGAACCTGCCCGCGGGATCGATCTCTTCCTGGGAAGAAATGCGAGACCATTTCGTCGCCAACTTCCAGGGCACTCGCGACCGTCCACCGGCTGCGGGTGATCTGCGGCACATCAAGCAGCGACCAGGAGAGACCTTGCAGAAGTACATCCAGCGCTTCAACAATGTCCGCCTCAAGATCCCCAAGGTGTCGGACGAGGTCATCATCTCGGCGTTCACTGATGGCGTCCGCGATGTCAAGATGAAGGAGGAGCTCGCCATACATGAAGACCTGTGCACGGCTCTGGAGATGTTCAACATGGCAACCAAGTGTGCGAGAGCTGAGGAAGGTCGCCTCTCTCTCCTGGAGCTCCCGGAGGCTGACCCAGAAGACAAGAAGGCCAAAGCCAAGGACGTGAAGTGCAAGGGACCGTTCGTGCTCGCGGCCGAGCCAGAGATGAAGCGTGGCTGCAACCACCCAGAGTCATCCAAGGGCAGCCGCCCGTTCTGCGTCTTCCACAACGTGCACAACCACAACACCAACGACTGCCAAGAGCTCAGGGCCATCCGCGATGGGCGCCTCGGTCGTCGCCCCGAGCGCACCGACCGAGGCTACAGCCGCGGAGGAGGCCGAGGTGGAGGACGCTGGGACGGCTGCGACCCCCGCCAAGAATGGCGCGATCAGCCTCGTGAGGACCGCTGGCAGGGCCAGCCTCGCGAGGGCCCCTGGAGGGACCAGCCTCGTGAGGACCGTCCTCAGGGTAACGCTGGCCTTCCTCCGCTGCCGCCACCACCAAGAAGGAATGATGACCATCACCAGGACGAGGGGGCTGGGGGCTTCCAGGAGCCTCGTGCCATCGCCTACATCCTGGGCAGCGCTCAGGCCCCTGCTTCTCATCGCATCTTCAAGCAGTTTGCCCGTGAGGTGAACGCGGCCCTCCCCAAGCTCGAGGCAACGCGTCCGCTCAGGTGGTTCAAGTGCACCATCACCTTCAGCTCATCCGACCAGCTCAAGTGCGCGGTGACTGCCGGCGCTCTCCCGATGCTCTGCTCGCCTACCCTCAGCAATGTGCTCGTCACCAAGACTCTCATCGATGGCGGTGCGGGGCTCAACGTTCTCTCCATCGAGACATTCAACCAACTCCAGGTGCCCTACGACCAGCTGCAGCCTACCAAGCCTTTCTCAGGAGTGACCGACGGCTCCACCACCCCGATAGGGCAGATCCACCTCCCTGTCACCTTCGGCAAGCGCGAAAACTACCGCACTGAGCTCATCGACTTCGACGTTGCCCACATTCGCCTTCCATACAACGCCATCCTTGGGTATCCGGCCCTGGCCAAGTTCATGGCGGTGACTCATCATGGTTACAATGTCCTCAAGATGCCAGGGAGCTGCGGCGTCATCACGGTCGCCTGCGAGGAGACGGACGCAGTGTGCTCTCTCGAGCGCGCCTACCAGGCTACGACGGTCGAGAACCCAGACGATGAAGGCGCCGTCTACCCTCCTGAGGCTGTCCCCAAGAAGAAGAAGCAGCTGCTCCGCCAAGGACCTCAGGAGGGCGGGGTGCCCAGCGGCACCACCTCAGGCCCGGTGCCCACTGGCGGGGCGCCTCCCTCTCTCGCATAGGAAGGCGCGCCCGGCGCCCCTCTCGGACTGGGCTCAAGGGCGCTCCTTTGGAGGGCCTCTGACCTGGCCAACGTCATGAGGGAAGCGCTCGGGCACCATGTGGAGGTGTGCTTTAGCGCACGCTTCCGCCAGGAGGGTACAAGGCGCGAGGCACCAAGTGCTCAGGAGTTCATCACCAAGGAAATCAAGGAGCTTCAGGAGGCAAGAGCTATGCGAGGCGACCATCACTCACCACCCGACGCGGTTCCTTGTCCCGACGAGGATAGCGAGCTGCCCGTCTACGTCAACATCCCAGGGCTCAACAGGGCCGCATCTCAGGAGCGCTTCTGGCCGTCCCGCGCTGGCTGATGCGAGGGTCCCCCTCACAGCTATGTTCGCATGCCTTTGGGCTTGCCGAGCGCAGCTGTTGCATTCCAGCGCCACATGCGGGGCATCCTAGCGGCTCGTGAGGCCAGAAGCCAGGTGATCCTATCAGAGGAGGAGATGGATCCTCGCGAGCCCCCCGGGCCCCCAGAGCCTCCCGAGGTTCGGGGCCTGGGCGGCTCATGAGGAGCGATTTCTGCGGCACGCGTCTTCAGCTACTCCAACATCTCTTCAGCAACGGTGCCAGGTGACATTTTCTGGTTTGTTCAGTTGGGGGCGCCCCTCGGGCTGCATTATCCCCAAGCCGCGTGGGTCCGTCCCTGCGGCATGTATCGTTTTGCATCTATCAGAACTAGCACTACCTTATCTATGGGTTGATTTATGTTATCACCTGCTTGCCTGGTGTTCTATCGCCTCCGCGGCCTCCCGCATCACTGACCAACCTCTTGCTCATTCCGCAATGGGGGCTACACATGCTAGCACGACGCTTGTGCTCGGGTTCGTCCCTGCAACGCTGACAAATCTGAGAGATCGAGCTCTGGCTCGCGGCCTGCCCCGCGCACGTCACCTCACCAGATCCTCAGTGCCTTCATCTTCTTGCGGAAATATCAGCGGTAGGACAGCAAGCGCGGTTATGAGTTATACTCTCCTCTCGGACTAACCCGCAGGAATCCATGGAGTTTAGCCACGGGTGGCCTCATCGGCCATCCCTTTTTCATGCAATTTGCTTGCACGTTAAAGGGGGGGGGGGGCTCCTGAGCATCGCGCCTCAGGAGCTCTTATTGACTCTCCAGCCCTCACCCCCTGGCCTTGACCACGGCATCGCGGCCTGGCATACCAGCGACGGCTGAGCCTCGCTTGAGGGTCGGGACCCGAGGACGTAGAGCACCTAGATGAGCGGGAAGAAGGGGAGGTCGGCGTGAGCCCTACCTGGAGGCATCACTGCCAAGGCACAATCAGGCGCTGCGCAAAGGAATCACGTCAGGCCCACTAAGATAAGTCACCCATGCATATCAGAGTGAACCTCATCGTCCGGTATTTTGATTCTCGCAATCTCGCTTCGGCAATGCCGCTTCCCTTTTTGGCCTCCAAGGAGCTGCTTGCACGCCAAAGGGGACCTCTTGAGCATCGCGCCTCAGGAGCTCTTACCGGACCTCGGGCCGCTCACCTCCTGGCCTTGACCACGGCATCGCGACCAGGTATACCAGCGACGGCAGAAGCCTACTTGGGGACTGGGACCTGCCGGCGTAGAGCACCAAGCTGCCACGGGAACGAAAAGGGGGAACCATGCCGAAGCAAGATACGCGGCTGCAACATCGTACTAGGAATAATGAACATTGGAGCAAAAGCATTACAGTTTTTTACATACCCCCATGGGGTTTGTCACAATTCCGCGCAGGGAAACAAAAGAAGGAAACGTCAAGGGACCCCGGCTGCTGGGCATCACCGACGACACCGAGCGGACGCCGCTGCCGTGCTCCGGGCACGGCGAGAGCTCGGCGGCACGTAGCTATCGTCACTGGACTCCGGAGAATCGCTGGGCTCAGAAGAGTCGCTGGATTCCCTGGAGTCGTCGCTGCTGCTGGAGGAGCTGCCGGAGGCGGGTTCGACGTCCGTGGCCGCGCCGCGCGGACTGCTTCTCCCGGGGCAGCACTCCAAACGCCAGCCCTCCTCATCGAAGACCTTGAAGAACAACGTAGAGGCACCATCATACTCGAAGTGGATGGCGAGGGCCCCCTCTGGACGGCAGGCGTGGGCGACCTCGCCCCATCCTCGGGTCATGAAGATGTCGCCCGGGGGCACGACCTCGACCTTCGCCCCCGTGGCCAGGCCGCAGCACCCGGCATGCTGCAGCCACAGCTCAAGCGGCCCCCTCAGCGGCATTTCCTCGGCGAAGAACCTCGGGAGCCAGATCCATGTGAGCGGCGGCATTGCCGCCCACACCATGAACTCGTGCGAGGTCCCCTCGCCATGAGTTCGCTGGCCTGCTGGCCGCACAGCTTCGATCCATCCGCCAAGACCCCGGCCCGCGCGGCGCTGGGCATTGCCGCCCTGTCCAGAGCCCTATGTGCGGGCGTACAAAGGAAGCGGGAAGCCAGACGGAGGCCGCTCGTACCAAGGCCGCGTCACCCCTTGCCCTTCGCCGGCGTCGTGAGGACGGCCGAGCCTCTTCGTCGGCGGAAGTGGCCCCGGCTCCTCCCGAGGGTTTTTTCCCTTCTCCACCATAGAGAATCTTCTGATCGGCGCCATGGATGTTGCTGCAAGACGGCGAGACAAGGAAGAAGAAGAAGGAGCGGGCAGCAAGAAGATGGAGATGAGTGAGGGGGGGCTCTGCCCCTCCCCTCATTTATAGCCGGAGGGAGGCCAACCCCCGGCCTCCACGACCCCACACAATGATGGTTCTTCTCTGCATGCAGCGGAGTCTCATCAAGTCGAACGGTTGTCGAGACAGCGTGGGGAAGCAGAGACACCCACGTCCCATCAATTGCCATGCGTCAACCAAGGCCGCAGGCGGTTAGGGCCCGCGGCGCTCCGCACTTGCCCCTTGGCTTCGCCTCGAAGCCAAGTTCGAGCTCGCCTTGGGCCCGGGGGCTACTGTCGGCGTTCTGGGAATGGGGGTACCCAGACATGCCTGCCTGTGGCCCACGGCGTGGCTCCATCGACGGCCTGGTATGACCCAGCTTCAGCGACAACAAATCAAGACCCTCGCGAGGCAGACGACACCAAGACCTCCACGAGGAGCGGCCTCCTCAGGCTGGCTCCCGAGGAGCGGAGATCTCTATGCAAGCCTCACCTCATGAGGTCCGAATGACGTGAGCCATGACGTCCAAGGCCAGGCGGGCGCCAGCGGGCGCAGTGTACCAGTTTCCTCTTTGGTGCTAAAGAGGCAAGCGCAGGCGCGGAGTCCCAAGGAATCAGCCAAAGGTTTCCATTCCCGTGCAACAAGACCAAGACCGCCAGGACGGCAGGACGGAGGTCATCACCGAGCCCACCACGGCGTCATGACCAGAGGCTTTTGCAGGTGAAGACTACTTTTGTCAGGATAGCATGTACTAGCTGTCTCCCTTCGAATTTGGCCGTTGTGGGATCCCTTCCCGCCTTTCATTTGGGAAGAGGACCAAGGCCACTATAAATAGGAATTAGCCACCACCGTAGATCGCATCGACGTATCATCTAGATCACCCACACACTCACCAGCTCACCCGAGCCCAAGAACACCTCTTCTCCTGAGGCTGTTCGCCACTGTACTAGTTAATCCTCAGCCCCCCGAGGCCAATCCACCACAAAGCAGGAGTAGGGTTTTACACCGCAAGGTGGCCCGAACCTGGGTAAACTGCTGTGTCTCTTTTCCTTACAGTTTGACGAGCTAGGCTGTGAGATTAGCGAGTAGGCAGACTGGGGAGGACGAGTTCTTCGCACGCACCCTAGAGTTCAAACCTCTCAAAGGTTTGCGGAACCCAAAATCCGACACGTATCAACTCTGATGGAAACTTAAATACATGTGTGGATACATAAACAAATACCATGTCCCTAGTGAGCCTCTACTAGACTAGCTCGTTGATCAAAGATGGTTAAGGTTTCCTAACCATGGACATGTGTTGTCACTTGATAACGAGATCACATCATTAGGAGAATGATGTGATGGACAAGACCCGTCCGTTAGCTTAGCATATGATCGTTCAGTTTATTGCTACTACTTTCTTAATGTCAAATACATATTCCTTCGACCAGGAGATCATGCAACTCCCGGATACCGGAGGAATACCTTGTGTGCTATCAAACGCCACAACTTAACTTGGTGATCATAAAGATGCTCTACACGTATCTCCGATGGTGTCTGTTGAGTTGGCATGGATCGAGATTGGGATTTGTCACTCCGTTTATCAGAGAGCTATCTCTGGGCCCTCTCGGTAATACACATCACAAGAAGCTTGCAAGCAAAGTGACTAAGGAGTTAGTTACGAGATGATGTATTACGGAGCGAGTAAAGAGACTCATGTCAAAAGGTTTCAGCCTAATAAGCTTGAACCCAAATTGGAGAAGTGCGTCTTCATAGGATACCCTAAGGAAACTATTGGGTACACCTTCTACCATAGATCCGAATGCAAGATCTTTGTTGCCAAGAATGGGTCCTTTCTAGAGAAGGATTTTCTCTCGAAAGAAGTGAGTGGGAGGAAAGTAGAACTTGATGAGGTAATTGTACCTTCTCTCGAATTAGAAAGTAGCACATCAGAGAAAACCGTTCCCGTGATGCCTACACCAACTAGAGAGGAAGCTAATGATGATGATCATGAAACTTCGGATCAAGTTACTACTGAACTTCGTAGGTCGACCAGAACACGTTCCGCACCAGAGTGGTATGGTAATCCTGTCGTGGAAGTCATGTTGTTAGACAACGGCGAACCTACGAACTATGAAGAAGCTATGATGAGCCCAGATTCCGATAAATGGCTTGAGGCCATGAAATCTGATATAGGATCCATGTATGAGAACAAAGTATGGACTTTGGTGGACTTGCCCGATGATCGACAGGCCATTGAAAATAAATGGATCTTCAAGAGGAAGACAGATGCTGATGGTAATATCACTGTCTACAAAGCTCGACTTGTCGCGAAAGGTTTTCGACAAGTTCAAGGGGTTGACTACGATGAGACTTTCTCACCCGTAGCGATGCTTAAGTCTGTCCGAATCATGTTAGCAATTGCCGCATTTTATGATTATGAAATCTGGCAAATGGATGTCAAAACTGCATTCCTTAACGGGTTTCTTAAAGAAGAGTTGTATATGATGCAACCAGAAGGTTTTGTCAATCCTAAAGGTGCTAAAAAAGTGTGCAAGCTCCAGTGATCCATCTATGGACTGGTGCAAGCATCTCGGAGTTGGAATATACGCTTTGATGATGTGATCAAAGCATATGGTTTTATATAGACTTATGGTGAAGCCTGTATTTACAAGAAAATGAGTGGGAGCTCTATAGCATTTCTGATATTATATGTGGATGACATATTGTTGATTGGAAATGATATAGAATTTCTGGATAGCATAAAAGGATACTTGAATAAGAATTTTTCAATGGAAGACCTCGGTGAAGCTGCTTATATATTGGGCATCAAGATCTATATGGATAGATCAAGACACTTAATAGGACTTTCACAAAGCACGTACCTTGACAAAGTTTTGAAGAAGTTCAAAATGGACCAGTCAAAGAAAGGGTTCTTGCCTGTGTTGCAAGGTGTGAAATTGAGTCAGACTCAAAGTCCGACCACGACAGAAGATAGGGAGAAAATGAAAGTCATTCCCTATGCCTCAGCCATAGGTTCTATTATGTATGCCATGCTGTGTACCAGACCTGATGTGTGCCTTGCCATAAGTTTGGCAGGGAGGTACCAAAGTAATCCAGGAGTGGATCACTGGACAGTGGTCAAGAACATCCTGAAGTACCTAAAATGGACCAAGGATATGTTTCTCGTTTATGGAGGTGACGAAGAGCTCATCATAAAAGGTTATGTCGATGCTAGCTTCGACACAGATCCGGATGACTCTAAGTCACAAACTGGATACGTATTTATATTGAATGGTGGAGCTGTCCATTGGTGCAGTTCCAAGCAGAGCGTTGTGGCAGGATCTATGTGTGAAGCGGAGTACATAGCTTCTTCGGAAGCAGTGCATCAAGGAGTCTGGATGAAGGAGTTCATATCCGATCTGGGTGTAATACCCAGTGCATCGGGTCCAATGACAATCTTTTGTGACAACACTGGAGCAATTGCCTTAGCAAAGGAATCCAGGTTTCACAAGAGAACGAAACACATCAAGCGACACTTCAACTCCATTCACGAAAATGTCAAGGTTGGAGACATAGAAATTTGCAAAGGACATACGAATCCGAATGTGGCAGACCCACTGACTAAACCTCTTTCGCGGGCAAAACATGATCAACACCAAGACTCCATGGGTGTTAGATTCATTACAATGTAATCTAGATTATTGACTCTAGTGCAAGTGGGAGACTAATGGAAATATGCCCTAGAGGCAATAATAAAGTTGTTATTATTATATTTCCTTATTCATGATAAAGGTTTATTATTCATGCTTACATGTGTGGATACATAAACAAATACCGTGTCCCTAGTGAGCCTCTACTAGACTAGCTCATTGATCAAAGATGGTTAAGGTTTCCTAACCATGGACATGTGTTGTCACTTGATAATGGGATCACATCATTAGGAGAATGATGTGATGGACAAGACCCATCCGTCAGCTTAGCATATGATCGTTCAGTTTATTGCTACTGCTTTCTTAATGTCAAATACATATTCCTTCGACCATGAGATCATGCAACTCCTGGATATCAGAGGAATACCTTGTGTGCTATCAAACATCACAACATAACTGGGTGATCATAAAGATGCTCTACAGGTATCTCTGAAGGTGTCTGTTGAGTTGGCATGTATTTTTTTGCATGGTAATGCGTGTCTCATTCATATCATGAAAAACAAAGTACAAGTCACGTAAAGATCTAGAGTTCGACGGCGTGTCCGGGGTGTTGCCCCGGTCTGACTCATTCAACGGTAATGGCTTTACTTTTGGTGAGCCACCTTGTATGTCCGCAAAGGTGCTTATCAGCGATGGAGCCGCGTCGAGCTCGGGTGAGGAGGCGATCCATCATTTTTCCCTTTGGTGGCTGCTGTGGTGGTGCTGGAGGCAGGTGACGGGAGTTGGTGTTAAGTTCAGCGATGTTCTACTATCTTTTGAGTTGGCATGGATCGAGATTGGTATTTGTCACTCCGTGTACTGGAGAGGTATCTCTGGGCCCTCTCGGTAATACACATCACAAGAAGCTTGCAAGAAAAGTGACTAAGGAGTTAGTTATGAGATGATGTATTACAAAACGAGTAAAGAGACTTGCCGGCAATGAGATTGAACTAGGTATAGAGATACCGACGATTGAATCTCGGGCAAGTAACATACCGACAAACAAAGGGAATTACTTATGTTGTCATAAAGGTTCGACCGATAAAGATCTTCCTAGAATATGTAGGAACCAATATGGGCATACAGGTCCCGCTATTGGTTATTGACTGAAGAGGCGTCTCAGTCATGTGTACATCATTCTCGAACCTGTAGGGTCCGCACGCTTAACATTCGTTGACGATATAGTATTATATGAGTTGGTGACCGAATGTTGTTCGGAGTCCTGGATGAGATCACAAACATGACAAGGAGCTCCGGAGGTAAAGATTGATATATAGGACGATGCTATTTGGTCACCGAAAAGGTTTCGGAATATACCGGGTAATCATCGGATCACCAGAAGTGGTTCCGGGAAGCCCCGGGAGGTTAATGGGCCATATGGGCCAAATGAGGGGAGCACACCAGCCCATAAGGGGTTGGCGCGCCCCTGCTGTGGCCGCAGCCCTTGGGGAGAAAGGAAGGAGGGGAGTTGGCCTCCCCTTGCCTTCCCTCTCCTCCCCTTTCCTTCCCCCTGAGTGCAAATAAAGAAGGGGGCGCCATAGGGCAGGCACCCAAGGGGGCCGGGGGCCACCCTTGTGGTGCTCCCTGGCTGCCTCCCCTCCCCTACACCTATATATATATATATATATATATATATATATATATATATATATATATATATATATATATATATATATATATATATATGAGAGGGAGGGGGCGCCACACAACAACGACAATCCACAAGCCGTGTGTTGTGCCCCTCTCCCTGGTTTCATCCTCCGTCTAGTTTTTTTGCAGTGCACGGCGAAGCCCTGAGGAACAAGTTCACCACCAACGTCATCACACCGTCATGCTACCGGAACTCATCTACTACTTCGCCCGTCTTGCTAGATCAAGAAGGCGAGGATGTCATCGAGCTGAACGTGTGCTGAACGCGGAGGTGCCGTACGTTCGGTACCTGATCGGTTGGATCGTGAAGTTGTACGACTACATCAACCGCATTTTTAAACGCTTCTGCTAAACGGTCTATGAGGGTACATAGACATACTCTCCCCTCTAGTAGCTATACAACTCCATGGATAGATCTTGCGTGTGCGTAGATTTTGTTTTTGTTTTCCATGCAACGTTTCCCAACAGTGGCATCAAGAGCCAGGTCTATACGTAGATGATATGCATGAGTAGAACACAAAGTTGTGGGCGGTGATGTTCATACTGCTTACCACCAATGTCTTATTTTGATTCGGCGGTATTATGGGATGAAGCGGCCCGGACCAACCTTACATGTCCACGCACAAGAGAACGGTTCCACCGACTAACATGCAACTTGTTTTGCATAAAGGTGGCTGGCGGGTGTCTGGTTCTCCTACTTTAGTTGAATCGAATTTGACTACGACCGGTCCTTGAAGAAGGTTAAAACAACAAACTTGATAATCACCGTTGTGGTTTTGCGTAGTTAAGAACGGTTCTTGCTAGTTGCCCGTAGCAACCACGTAAAACTTGCAACAACAAAGTAGAGGACGTCTAACTTGTTTTTGCAGGGCATGTTGTGATGTGATATGGTCAAGATATGATGTGATATATGTTGATGTATGAGATGATCATGTTTTGTAATAATTTCACGACTTGCATGTCGATGAGTACGACAACCGGCAGGAGCCTTAGGGCTGTCTTTAATTATTGTATGACATGTGTGTCAATCACTAAGCGCCATGTAATTGCTTTACTTTATCGCTATGCGTTAGCAATAGTTGTAGAAGCAATAGTTGGCGAGACAACCCCGACGCTACGATGGAGATCAAGGTGTCGTGCGGTGATGATGGAGATCATGCCGATGTTTTGGAGATGGAGATCAAAAGCACAAGATGATGATGGCCATATCATGTCACATATTTTGATTGCATGTGATGTTTATCCTTTATGCATCTTATTTTTCTTAGAACGACGGTAGCATTATAAGATGATGCCTTCACTTAATTTCAAGATAAAAGTGGTCTCCCTGAGTATGCACCATTTCTAAAGTTCGTCGTTTTGAAGCACCTCGTGATGATTGGGTGTGATAGACTCTACGTTCACATACAACGGGTGTAAGCCAGTTTTGCACATGCAGAATACTTGGGTTAAACTTGACGAGCCTAGCATGTACAGACATGGTCTCGGAACACTTGAGATAGAAAGGTCGAACATGAGTCATATAGTAGATATGATCAACATAGAGATGTTCACCATTGATGACTACCCCATCTCACATGATGATCGGACATGGGTTAGTTGATTTGGATCATGTATCACTTAGATAACTTGAGGGATGTTAATTTAAGTGGAAGTTCATTAGTAATTTGATTAATTGAACTTAATTTATCATGAATTTAGCCTTAATAGTTTTTGAATATCTATGTTGTAGTTAAATGGCCCGTGCTACCGTTCCCTTGAATTTTAATGCGTTCCTAGAGAAAGCTAATTTGAAAGATGATGGTAGCAACTACACGGACTGGGTCCGTAACTTGAGGATTATTCTCATTGCTGCACAGAAGAAGTATGTCCTTGATGCACCGCTAGGTGACAGACCTGCTGCAGGAGCTACGGTAGATGTTATGAATGTCTGGCAGGCTCGATCTGATGACTACTCAATAGTTCAGTGTGACATGCTTTACGGCTTAGAACCGGGACTTCAAAGATGTTTTGAATGCCACAGAGCATATGAGATGTTCCAGGAGCTGAAGTTGATATTTCAAGCTAATGCCCGGGTTGAGAGATATGAAGTCTCCAACAAGTTCTATAGCTACAAGATGGAGGAGAACAGTTCTGTCAGTGACACATACTCAAAATGTCTGGGTATCATAACCACTTAACTCAGCTGGAAATTGATCTTCCAATTGAGAGTGTTATTGACAGAGTTCTTCAATCACTTCCACCAAGCTACAAAGGCTTCGTGATGAACTATAATATGCAAGGGATGATGAAAATGATTCCCGAGCTCTTCGCAATGCTTAAGGCCACGAAGGTAGAAATCAAGAAGGAGCATCAAGTGTTGATGGTTAACAAGACCACTAGTTTCAAGAAAAAGGGCAAGGGAAAGAAAGGGAACTTCAAAAAGATGGCAAGCAAGTTGCCACTCCCGTGAAGTAGCCCAAAGCTGGACCCAAGCCTGAAACTGAGTGCTTCTACTACAAAGGGAATGGTCACTGGAAGCGGAACTGCCCCAAATACTTGGCGGATAAGAAGGATGGAAAAGTGAACAAAGGTATATTTGATATAAATGTTATTGATGTGTTCCTTACTAATGCTCGTAGTAAAGCGCCTGGGTATTTGATACCGGTTCGGTTGCTCATATTTGTAACTCGAAATAGGAGCTGCGGAATAAACAAAGATTGGCTAAGGACGAGGTGACGATGCGCGTCGGGAATGGTTCCAAGGTCGATGTGATTGCCGTCGACACGTTACCTCCACATCTACCTTCGGGATTAGTTTTAGACCTCAATAATTTTTTTGGTGCCAGCGTTGAGCATGAACATTATATCTGGATCTTGTTTAATGCGAGACAGTTATTCATTTAAGTCAGAGAACAATGGTTGTTCTATTTATATGAGTAATATCTTTTATGGTCATACACCTTTGATGAATGATCTATTCTTGTTGATTCTCGATCGTAGTGATACACATATTCATAATATTGATGCCAAAAGATGCAAAGTTGATAATGAAAATGCAACATACTTGTGGCACCGCCGTTTAGGTCATATTGGTGTAAAGCGCATGAAGAAACTCCATGCGGATGAACTTTTGGAATCACTTGATTATGAATCATTTGATACTTGCGAACCATTCCTCATGGGTAAGATGACTAATACTCCGTTCTCCGGAACAATGGAGCGAGCTAATGACTTATTGGAAATAATACATACTGATGTATGCGGTCCGATGAGTGTTGAAGCACGTGGCGGGTATCATTATTTTCTGACCTTCACAGATGATTTAAGTAGGTATGGATATATCTACTTGATGAAACACAAGTCTGAAACATTTGAAAAGTTCAAGGAATTTCAGTGTGAAGTGGAGAATCGTCGCAACAAGAAAATAAAGTTTCTACGATCTGATCGCAGAGGCGAATATTTGAGTTACGAATTTGGCCTTCTTTTAAAACAATGTGGAATTGTTTCACAACTCACGCCACCTGGAACACCACAGTGTAATGTTGTGTCCGAACGTCGTAACCATACTTTATTAGATATGGTGCATTCTATGATGTCTCTTATCGATTTGCCTTTATCATTATGAGGTTATGCGTTAGAGACAGCCGCATTCACGTTAAATAGGGCACCGTCTAAATCCGTTGAGACGAGACCGTATGAACTATGGTTTGGCAAGAAACCTAAACTGTCGTTTCTTACAATTTGGGGATGCGACGCTTATGTCAAAAGGCTTCAACCTGATAAGCTCAAACCCAAATCAGAGAAGTGTGTCTTCACAAGATACCCTAAGGAAACAATTGGGTACACCTTCTACCATAGATCCGAAGGCAAGATCTTTGTTGACAAGAATTGGTCCTTTCTAGAGAAGGAGTTTCTCTCAAAATAAGTGAGTGGGAAGAAAGTAGAACTTGATGAGGTAAATGTACCTTCTCTCGAATTGGAAAGTAGCACATCAGAGAAAACCGTTCCCATGATACCTACACCAACTAGAGAGGAAGCTAATGATGATGATCATGAAACTTCGGATCAAGTTACTACTGAACTTCGTAGGTCGACCAGAACACGTTCCACACCAAACACATCAAGAGACGCTTCAACTCCATTCGTGAAATTTGCAAAGTACATACAGATCTGAATGTGGCAGACCCGTTGACTAAACCTCTTCCGCGGGCAAAACATGATCAAGACCAAGACTCCATGGGTGTTAGATTCATTACAACGTAATCTAGATTATTGACTCTAGTGCAAGTGGGAGACTAATGGAAATATGCCCTAGAGGCAATAATAAAGTTGTTATTATTATATTTCCTTATTCATGATAAAGGTTTATTATTCATGCTTACATGTGTGGATACATAAACAAATACCGTGTCCCTAGTGAGCCTCTACTAGACTAGCTCGTTGATCAAAGATGGTTAAGGTTTCCGAACCATGGACATGTGTTGTCACTTGATAATGGGATCACATCATTAGGAGAATGATGTGATGGACAAGACCCATCCTTTAGCTTAGCATATGATCGTTCAGTTTATTGCTACTGCTTTCTTAATGTCAAATACATATTCCTTCGACCATGAGATCATGCAACTCCTGGATACCGGAGGAATACCTTGTGTGCTATCAAACATCACAACGTAACTGGGTGATCATAAAGATGCTCTACAGGTATCTCCGAAGGTGTCTGTTGAGTTGGCATGGATTTTTTTTTGCATGGTAATACGTGTCTCATTCATATCAAGAAAAACAAAGTACAAGTCACGTAAAGATCTGGAGTTCGACGGCATGTCTGGGGTGTTGCCCCGGTCTGACTCGTTCAACGGTAATGGCTTTACTTTTGGTGAGCCACCTTGGATGTCCGCAAAGCTGCTTATCAGCGATGTAGCCGTGTCGAGCTCGGGTGAGGAGGTGATCCATCATTTTTTCCTTTGGTGCCAGTTGTGGTGGTGCTGGAGGCAGGTGACGGGAGTTGGTGTTAAGTTCAGCGATGTTCTGCTATCTTTTGAGTTGGCATGGACCGAGATTGGGATTTGTCACTCCGTGTATCGGAGAGGTATCTCTAGGCCCTCTCGGTAATACACATCACAAGAAGCTTGCAAGCAAAGTGACTAAGGAGTTAGTTATGAGATGATGTATTGCGAAATGAGTAAAGAGACTTGCCGGTAACGAGATTGAACTAGGTATAGAGATACCGACGATCGAATCTCGGGCAAGTAACATACCGACAGACAAAGGGAATTACTTATGTTGTCATAAAGGTTCTGTAAGTGCATCTAGTGCCCCTTAGTGATTTTGGTGTATTGAAGACTTATAGGTTAGGGGACTAATGCGTTTGTGAGTGTACACAGGTCTATAAGTCTATGAGGAGTTTGTTATTTATGATGATTGTCGACCCCTAAAAATGAATGTCTTCAACTGAAGACTTTGGTTTTCTTGAAGACTTTGAAAGTGAAGAAATTGGTGTGACCCTGAAGACTTGATATTCATGCGAGGATTATGTAGCGTGAAGACTTTTGTTTTCGTAGTTTCATTTTCTTCTTCTTGAGTCATAGGAAACACCGTACTGTTAAAGGGGGTCGAGATAAAACTAAGGAAAAGTTTCCAAGTGATGCTCAACTCAAAATCCTACACCTACCCAATCCTTTCGAGTGAAGCCATTGGAAATCTCATACAGTTTAGTCAAGTTCTTCAGTGACAGAGACGAAGTTCTTCTGTTCTCTGAGGAATTTGTTCTGACTGAGGAGTTAGGAATTCGCCAGTGTGGATTGCCTACAAGTGAGGAACATGATAGCCCTGAGGAATTTGATACTCAAATATCCGACCGTTGCTGTGCTGCGCGCCAGCTGTCCAAACATCCTACCCACCTAACGGTCATATCATTGAAGGGCACTTATGTCTTATCTTGTCGGGTTGCTCCCTAGGCTATAAATAGCCGCCCCCCTTCAACCACTAGCTGGTTGGCTGCTCCGAGAGATAGATTGACACTTGTCATTTAGAGCATCCCATCCTCCGAGGACTTTGAGCGAAAATCATCAAGTGAGGAAAAACCCAAAAACCCAAACACCTACAAACCCAAAGTGATTGAGCATCACTGAAGAGATTGTTCCTGTGTGGAACCGACGCTTGTTACCTTTGAGGACTGTGCATCCTCCAGATGGTTAGGCGTCATGGTCTAGAGCATCCAAGAAGAAATTGTGGATTGCTGAGTGACCGAGTATGTGAAGGTTTGGAAGTCACCTGAAGACTTACCACGAGTGATTGGGCGAGGTCTGTGTGACCTTAGCTCAAGGAGAATACTGTGAGGACTGTGTGTCCGGGACTGTGTGTCCTCAGGTTTAAATACCTAGCCGCTCTAACCAGACGTACAACTGTCACAGCAGTTGGAACTGGTCTACCAAATCATTGTCTTCACCGAGCTACTGGTTCTATTTCCTCAACCCTTTCATTTCCTCGCATACTTGCTATGTATTTGATCATTACTGTTTGAAGACTTTGACTGAAGACTTTCTCAATTTCCTCAGTTCAATTTCTTCAGTCAGTTTGTCTTCAGCCTGCTTATCCTGTGTTTACGCTACTCATACTTTGTGCTTGTTTTCATTTCATCATGATGACTGTGCTACTGCTCTGTTATGCTTGCATCTGAGTACTTATTCCGCTGCTAAGTAGTTTGTCGCTTAGGAATTTCCTCACCTTGAAATTCCTCAGTGACGAATTTGTAAAAATCGCCTATTCACCCCCCCCCTCTAGTCGATATAACGCACTTTCAATTGGTATCAGAGCTAGGTACTCCCTTGTTCTGTGTGATTTTGGTTTAACCACCTGGATTTTTAGTTATGTCGACTGCAGGCATGATCAAGGTCTCGGCTGGGTGTCCTACCTTCGATGGGACGGACTACCCCTACTGGAAGAACAAGATGCGCATGCATCTTGAGGCAATTGACAACGATCTCTGGTACGTTGTGGAAAATGGTGTTCCCTCTGTCACTCCTTCTGTAAACGCTGCTGATGTGAAGAGATTCAAGCAACTTGACTCTCAAGCGAAGAATATCATATGTGGCCATCTGAGCAAAGGGCAGTATGGCAGAGTGAGTGCTTTGGAGACAGCTAAGCTTATCTGGGATAGGCTGTCCAAGGTCAACGAAGGAGTCTCAACTCAACGTGACTCTCGAGTTGACGTTCTTCGCAATCTCTTCAACCGCTTCAAAAGACTCGACAACGAAAATGTTCAGCAAACCTTTGATCGCCTCACTGACATTTCAAACGAGCTTCAAGCACTGGGTGCCACTGACATCACCGACCATGAGGTGGTGAAGAAATTGCTGAGGTCACTCGATTCTTCATTCGATACACTGGCACTAATGATTCAAGAACGTGGTGACTACAAGTCACTTGATCCTGCTGACATTCTTGAGAGGCTGAACACTCATGAATTCCAACTAGCTGAGAAGAGAGATCTCTACGGACCGTGCTATGGTAGATCTTGTGCACTGAAAGTAAAGGCAGTCTCTGAATCTGAAGATGAAGATTCTGGTAGCAGCCTTGGTGATCCTGAAGAACTGAGTCAGGAGCTAGCAATGCTCGTGAGGAAATTCCAGAAGTTCTCTAGACATGGCCGATTTGGAAAATCCTCAAGAGGTGATGACATGAAATCAGATTCCTCATCCCGTGACTACAAGAAGAGAACTTGCCATAAATGCAAGAAATCTGGTCACTACATTACTGATTGTCCTCAGTGGGAGAAGGAATCAAAGAAGAAGAAATACAAGGATGAAAGTTCCGATGACTCAAAGAAGAAGAAGAAATCTTCAAAGTCCTCATCGTCAAAATCTTCAAAGTCTTCATCTCACAAGAAGAGCAGTTCCAAAAAGGCTCGGGCATTCATTGGCAAGGAAATGGACTCTGAAGCTGAAACTGAGGAACATGAGGAAGAGGAGGCATCTGAGGAGTCAGACTCTGGTGTGGCGAGCCTAGCCCTCGCTACTGCTTACGTTAGCAAGTCCATCTTCAACACTGAGGAAAATGGCTTCCCCAACACTGCTGATGACGGCAATGATGACTATGCTCCCACCTATTGTTCATGGCAAAAGGTGCCAAGGTACTCAAATATCCCTCCTCTGAATCAAGTGAGGATGAATCTAATGATAACCTCAAACCCAGCTATTCCAAACTTGCTAATATTGCTGTTAAACAACAAAAGGCTTTGGAAAAGGTTCAAAATATGCTAGACAAAAGTGATGACCTGTTAGGTGAGGAAATGGATCGAACTCAAACACTGACTGATAATCTTCAGCAACTATAGTCTAAGTTTGACAACCTTCAAGGTCATCATGAAACTCTCTTAGCCGATCATGAGAAGCTTTCTTATGAATTTCTTCAAAGAAAGTAAGATCTTGAGAAGCTAAGGGTGAGTCATGAAGATCTTCAGAAAGAAAATGATTCATTACTTGCTCAACAGATCAGTTCCGCTCAGGAAGAATTTATTCCACCATGCTTGAAATGCATTGAACATGAAACTGCTAATTCTTCACCTGAAAGTTCAAATGCTTCTATTGCTGCAAATTCTTCATCTATCTCTATGGTCACAAATTCCTCATCTGAGGATACCACTAGTATCACTGACGAAAATGCAGGGTTGAAGGAATTGTATGTGACAGGCATGTACAAAAGCCTCAAAGGGCATCAGACTCTTTGTGATGTGCTCAAAAAGCAGATCTTGAACAGGAACCCTAGGAAAGAGGGTATTGCCTTTGAGAGGAAACTCAATGCTGATGGAACCTACTGGAAACCTGAGCAGTATCCCAAAACCTCATGGGTTGCTGCGAAGGGACCTCCCGTAGATCCATCCACTTTATCTGGCTTTACTTGTGAATCCTCATATTCATTTGATGAGTCATTTGACTCCAACTATAAACTGTTCAAAAATCAGAATGGTGAAGTATTTGCTAGATATGTTGGATCAAACTGCAGGAATGGTCCCCCTATGAAGAAAATCTGGGTTCCCAAAAGGTGCCTTGAAAGTCTTCAGGTGAATGTCATCATGACACCACCTGTGAAGAATAAGAACCCCAGATCAAATTCTTCATATGGACCAAAGTCTTCATATGGATCCAAGTCCTCTTATGGATCAAATTCCTCACATGGATCCAAGTCCTCACATGATCATCACCATGCTAACGCTTCTGTTTCGCAGGGAAAATCTAATAGTTCTGATTATGTGCATTATTCTTCAAATCATTATATTCATAAGTCCTCGAAGAATTTCTCTGCTTACTCATATGTCTATGCTAATCCCTCTCCTGTGAAACGAAGCACTCTGGCTTCAATGCCACCTTTCTCTTATGGAGCTCGCAGAATGATGAACTCTTTGCCACCCCTCCAGATGTGGGTGGTGAAGAAAAAGAACTAATCTCTTATGCAGGGTCAGGTCTCCAGACGAACTAAATCGTCTGAAGAATTTGCTGGAGACCTGAAATGCTTGAAAGGACGCAAGCTAATCATGAAGAAATGATTTATTCATTTCTCACGTCCTCACATTGCTATATATACATATGTTGCTTTAATTGATGAAATATGTCTGATGAATTTGATGTCATATTCTTCACTCTGAAGTATATGAGTTCGTAAGATGCACTAATTCATCTGCAGGATGATTTACCCAAAGCTACTGAGTGGGTCCTCGATAGTGGATGTACAAATCACATGACCGGTGACAAGAGCTTACTGATGAACACTCCTTTATCACCATCACACTTGAAGCATATCACCTACGCTGACAAAGGCAAAAGCAACATATTGGGTCTAGGTAGGGTTGCAATCTCAAAGGATCGACACATGGATAAAGTCATGCTTGTCGAGTCCCTCGAATTCAACCTCATGTCTGTCTCAATGCTTTGTGATCTTGATATGGTTGTTGTCTTTGGCAAATATCGTTGCTTAGTGCTCATGGAATCTGACAATTCCAAAGTCTTCGAAGGCTTTAGGAGAGGATACTTGTATATTGTTGATTTCTCTGCAGGACCACAGCCTGCCACTTGTCTACTTGCTAAAGCTTCAGAAGGCTGGCTATGGCATCGACGACTGGGTCATGCTGGCATGAGGAACTTACACACGCTCGTGAAGAAAAAGCACGTCATTGGCATCGAGGGTGTCAAATTCCTCAAAGATCATCTTTGTGGGGCTTGTGAGGCTGGAAAGATGACCAGAGCCAAGCACCCCTCGAAGACTATCATGACTACTTCTCGTCCTTTTGAATTGCTTCATATGGATCTCTTTGGCCCTACTCATTATGCCACACTAACAAATGCAGCATCTCTATATGGCTTTGTCATTGTTGATGACTATTCTCGTTACACATGGGTGCATGTCATTACTTACAAAACTAAAGTGCAGGAAGTCTTCAGACGATTTTCCTCAAGGGCTTCGACGAATTTAGGTGTGAAGATCAAGCATATACGTAGTGACAATGGGACCGAGTTCAAGAATACTGGTCTTGATGACTATCTCGATGAACTTGGTATTACTCATGAGCTATCTGCCCCATACACTCCTCAGCAGAATGGCGTTGTGGAGTGCAAGAACAGGACTCTTGTTGAGATGGCTCGCACCATGCTTGATGAATACAAGACACCTCATCGCTTCTGGCCTGAGGCAATTGATACTGCATGCCACATCATCAACAGGGTATATCTTCACAAATTCTTCAAGAAGACCTCATATGAACTCCTCACTGACAAGAAACCCAATGTGAGTTATTTCAAAGTCTTCGGTGCTAAATGCTGGATTAGAGATCCTCATCACAATTCTAAATTTGCACCGAAAGCACATGAAGGTTTTATGCTTGGTTACGGAAAGGACTCGCACACCTACAGGGTCTTCAACACCTATCACAACAAGGTTGTTGAAACTGTAGATGTGCGGTTCGATGAAACTAACGGCTCGCAAAGAGAGCACCTACCTCCTGTGCTAGATGAAAAGACGCCTGAGGAAACCATCAAGTTCAAAGCTACTGAGGATGTCATTCCTACTGAAGAATCTACTGAAGAAATCATTCCAGAACATGAAGAACAGCATGCTGGCGCACCTGAAGAAAATGGCTCTGAAGAAAATGCTGAGCCAAATCAAAGTCGTCAACCTGCTCATCCTCGCGTTGCAAATGAAGTACAGATTGAGAGAATCATCAACGACATCAACGCACCAGGTCCTCTGACTCGCTCAAAAGCTTCACATTTGTCTAACTTTTGTGGGCATTTTGCTTTCGTCTCTATCACAGAGCCCACCAAAGTTGATGAGGCATTTCTGGAGCCTGAATGGATTCAAGCGATGCAAGAGGAATTACATCAATTCAAGCTGAACAATGTGTGGGAGCTTGTCAAGCGACCGGACCCATGAAAGCACAATATCATCGGTACCAAATGGATCTACCGCAACAAGCAAGATGAAAATGGCCTAGTGGTGAGAAACAAGGCTCGTCTTGTGGCTCAAGGATACACACAGGTTGAAGGAATTGATTTTGATGAAACTTTTGCACCTATTGCTAGACTTGAGGCTATTCGCATATTGCTTGCTTATGCTAACCATCATAATATCATCTTATATCAAATGGATGTGAAAAGTGCATTCCTCAATGGTAAGCTTGAGGAAGAAGTATATGTTGCTCAACCCCCAGGTTTTGAAGATCCTAAGCATCCTGACAAAGTCTTCAGACTCAATAAGGCCCTCTATGGCCTCAAGCAGGCCCCTCGGGCGTGGTATGATACTTTGAAGGAATTCCTCATGAAGAAAGGCTTCAAACCCGGTTCACTCGACCCAACTCTTTTCACCAAAACCTATGATGATGAATTATTCATGTGCCAAATATATGTTGATGATATTATCTTTGGCTGTACTAACCAACATTATAGTGACGAATTTGCTTACATGATGAGTGAGGAATATCAAATGTCCATGATGGGAGAATTGAAATTCTTCTTAGGTCTTCAAATTCGTCAACAACGCAATGGCATCTTCATTTCTCAAGAGAAATACCTCAAGGACGTTCTGAGGAAATTCGGTATGCAAGATTGCAAAGGCGTCAAAATCCCTATGCCCACAAATGGCCATCTATGCACTGATGAAAATGGAATAGACTTCGATCAAAAGGTATACCGCTCCATGATTGGCTCTTTATTGTATCTATGTGCATCTAGGCTGGATATTATGCTTAGTGTTTGCATGTGTGCCCGTTTTCAAGCTACACCGAAGGAATCACACCATAAGGCTGTGAAACATATTCTTCGATATCTAGCTCACACTCCAACACATGGATTATGGTATCCCAAGGGCTCGGCTTTTGATCTCATTGGATATTCTGACTCTGACTATGCTGGTGATCGTGTGCACCGCAAGTCAACATCAGGCACATGCCATTTCCTCGGACGATCCTTAGTATGTTGGTCCTCGAAGAAGCAGAACTGCGTATCACTCTCTACTGCTGAAGCTGAGTATATTGCTGCTGGTTCTTGCTGTGCTCAATTGCTATGGATGAAGCAAACCCTCAAGGACTATGGCATCAATGTGAAGAATGTTCCACTCTACTGCGACAACGAGAGTGCCATCAAAATTGCTCATAACCCAGTTCAGCACTCCAAGACAAAGCACATCGAGATTCGTCATCATTTTCTTCGAGATCATGTGTTGAAGGGTGACATCTCTATTGATCCCGTGAAGTCTGAAGAACAGCTAGCGGATATCTTCACAAAGCCCTTGGATGAGAAGAGATTTAGCAAGTTGCGGTGTGAGCTAAATATCTTAGAATCTTCGAATGTCCTTTGAAAAGGACACACATCCTAACACTTATGCAAATTGATGACTTAGATGTGCAACACATGAAGAAACATTTTTCTTCCATCAATGAAGACTAACCCTCTAAGTGTGAAGAAATTAATGAAGAATTTGATTCTCAGAGCACTACGACAATTGTACGCGGTGTCTGAAATCATCATTCTTACACGGTGGGTCACGACACCACAAAAAGTTGAAAATCTTCAAAATTTGAGTTTTTCATCATTGCAAATTCTTCAAATTTTCAAATTCTTCAACTTTGCAAAATCTTCACTCTTTCCGACTGTGTTCTTTATTGACTATATATATATATTTGAGTTTTCTGTCCTCTACAGCATTCACTTATTGCTAATTCTTCAAGTTGTTTTTCTTCCAAGTGAATGTGATCGGACCCGTTCCCCCTCTATGCTAAACTCAATCCAGTCCGTTCACAAATTCTTCATGTGCGTTCTATTTGAAACCCGTTCAAAGTCTTCACTGTGTCCTTGACAACTGAAGAATTTGTGAACGAAACATTAAAATATTCTTATCTGAATTTTCGGCTTTTGCCGCTCAAACCGTTCCATATCCCTCGATAAGATTTATCTATTCACCCATGATCTAACACGATCTCCACTTCACAGTACGTGGGTGACACATGTCGTTAGGATAAGAAGGGTCAGGGGCACGTTCGTCCATTTTCTTCGGACGAGCGGTTTTTTCACCTCTGCTATAAATACCCCTCGCCCTCCTCAGATCTCATTTACCCCGCTCGATCTTACTCCCTCGCTCGAGCTCTCAGACCTAGCGCCGCCGCTACATTCCATCGTCGCCGGTGAGGAAGAGCTTCACTGCCTCGACCTCGTCGCCGTCGTACTCACGCCGGCCGCGGAAATCTTCACTCCGCCGCCGCCGTAGCTGTTTTCCATCGCCAAGTTAGGGCGTGGAAGATCTGAACGGACGAACATCTCCACTGCTACTCTCAGTTCGTCATGTTCTTCGTCAAGGGTAAATAAAATTTATTTTTACTGCCCTTGTTGATTCTGATGATTTCCACAAAATCTTCAAAAGGTGTTTATTCTTCAACTTTCATGTTCTTAAACACCAACTTGCTTCTGTTCTTGATCTGTTTCTCTAAGCAATGTTTTTCTTCAAGATTCCTCAATTGTGTGGATTTTCAATCTACACAACTCTGGAACCTAAGTCAAAATGCTTAGTGAAATTCCTCAAGACACCCCTGGTCAAATTCCTCAAACTTGATACTTTTGAAAAACTTCTGAGAACGCATATGACCTCTCCAAATTCTTCGCACCTATATTCGGTTCACAGGTACACATGTCTGCTGCTGAATCACTAGGTTCTCATCAACTTAACTCATTTGCAGCATTTCTTGAAGATAAGTTACACACTTCCTCAGAAACATCCATTGTTCAAAATCCTCTAGTGAAGAAAATGTCTGATGGTAAAAGACCTCAGAAGGGAGGAAAGAGGCCAGAAACAAATACTGCTTTTGAGATCCCTGATGACATCTATGATGAATATTGTACTCCTGATGAAGAAACTCATGGCAAGGAGAACAAAAATCAGCGCAAAGTGCGCATTCAGAAGATTGAGAGGAGATGGGCAAGAGAATGGAGGGAATATCGCTATGTCACTCCCAAGTACATGAAGAAATTCGCTGTTAACCCTCCATGTCCAAGACCTCCATTGGCTCCTGGCCAAGAAGCTGATCCCACTAGCATCAGAAGAGGTGAGGAATTTCCCAAGGAGTGGGCTAGGCGACAAGCCAAGCTGGCCAAAGTGGCTAAAGAGGCAGTGAAGAAATTCAATGAAGATTCTGTTGCTGCCGCCGCTGAGGCCTCTGCTATCAAGCCTAAGAAGGCTATGCTGAAGAAATCAGCTGTCAAGACAAGTTCCTCAGCTGCAATGCCCTCACGGCCAAGCTCTTCAAAGCCCTCACGGCCTGTTCCTCAAGCAAATTCCTCAAAAGCAGCTCCAACTCCCTCAGTTGCAAAATCCTCAGCTGCTCCTGCAAAGTCCTCAGCACCTGTGCATCTTGCCACATGCCAAAGGACTACTGGAATCTCAATTGCTTCAGGAGTCTCTGCAAGTTCTTCAGCTCCACCTCAGTCTTCAACAACTCCTATCTTGCTGAAGAAAAAGGCCACTGCTGGACGAGGCACAAGACCAAGTCCTCACAAGAAGCAGGTCGCCTTTCAGGTTCCGTCAAGCGAAGACGAAGCTGATGATGAAGAATTAGCTGAGATCATCAGAGATCGACAACAAAGGGCCGCTAGAGCCAAAGGCAGTGCGGTGCCCCTCATGCTGGATCCACGGAAGATCCTTGATTTTATTGATCTATGGCACAAGAACCCTAACACACCTTTGCCTGAATTAAACCTCACTCCTGGTCAAATTCACATGTTGACGGCCTTCATTACTGAAGAAAAATGGAAATTTGAAAAAGCCAGGCAGGTGAGGAAGGCTCAGTACAAGAAGGAGCGTTTTCTGAAGAATAATGTTGTAAACATGTCTCCTGATGAACTTGTGAATCTGCAAAAGGAGATCAAAGCACTCAGTGATGAATTTGACGCTTATCGTGCAGATTGGCTAGGTGCCAAAGTCAGATTCGTCAGAATGGCAAAAGGATTTACTCCAAGTGTTGCAGCTTCATCGCAACCCAAATTTCCTCAGACTGGAACATCTGTTCAGTCTGCTGAAGAAAATGAAAGTGCCAGAGCTGATGAAGAAATTCCAGTCTCTGAAGAAAATGCCAGGGCAACCTCCAATATTGCACCTGAAGAGCAATCCATGCCAGTTAATACATCTGCTTCTGCGCCTGAGGAATCTGAACAAGCCAGGGCAACTGCATCAGTTGTGCCTGAAGAAATTCAACCAATTTCCTCTGCTCCTCCTGCACCGATGGCAAGCATCAACCTTCCTTCCGCATCAGAAGCAAAGAAAACCAAGGCTGCGGAGCGAGCAGCTGTGAAGAAAAGGAAAGCATCTGCATCTTCTGAGTCTTCTGCTCCCAAGAAAGTGAAGACTTTGAAGAGCTCAACTGAAAACCCAATTGATGCTATTCCAATATCAAGCATGCCATCAAAGGTGATCATTCCCTTTGGTGAGGAATATGAAATTCCCTTTGGATGAAGACATTAAAGTGGATAATATCCCTTCAACTCCGCTGGTATCATCGCCCATGCCTCAGTTCACAGCTGAAGAGGTAGGCGTCGAAGAAATTGAAGAAGATGAGGATGTGGATATTGGGTCTACAACACCTATTCTGAATGATGACTTTTGGGAAAGTCATCACCCCAATTCACCTCTGACAACCCCGCTACATCAAGTTCCTCAGTCCCCTGTGCCAACTGAAGAAATTCATACGGGCTCTGATGAACGTCAAGCTTCACTTCATTCTATTCCTGAAGAAGTTCCAGCCACTAGCGCTGATGTACATATGTCTAAAGAAATGGAGGCCAAGGCTGCTGCTGAAATTCCTCAGCCTGTGGCTCCAGTGGCTATACCTCAAGAGGCTATGAAGACTTCAACTGTTAATCTTCAGCCCAAGCCACAGAACCCTCACTCCAAGAAGCAGAAGTTTAATGCTGAGGATTTCTTCAATGAGCACATATTCTTCACTGACTACAATCCCTATGACTCTGCTCGACTTCGTCGCAAGCGCTTCTGGACTGCAAGCCAGATGAACTTCTATTCCTCATTGTTGTTTGATAAGGATAAGATCTTTGAACATGAGCAAATTCCTCATGTAGATATGGAATCGCTGCCCTGCTTCACCCCAGTCCTCAGTGTTCTTCATGACGCTGGGTTACTCAATTTCTGCACCGACATCTGCGATTGGAATGAAGAACTCATTCTTCAATTCTTTGCCACGCTGCACATTACTGGAAATGTTGATGATGTCAATTCATGGGTATTGGACTGGATGACCGATAATACTCATTTCAAAGCACCGGCCTCTGAATTGCTTCATGCCGTCCCAGTCAGTCCTCCCACTGAAGGTGCAAGGCTTCTCTATGTTGAACCTGAACTGTCTGATCATCTGATGCAAGTGCTGATGAAGCCTTTGAAGCCAGGCCAAGCTCCAAGGACCAAATTCCTCGTCAAGGAATTGCTCTATGTGCCAAGGACAGTTTCGCAAAGCTACCTCCTATTCCACCAATGATGACTCTGCAACTCAAGATTCTGCCGCCAAAGCTTCAGAACATAATCCTCAAACCACAGCTCCGCGTGTGATGACTGATCGTGAACTTCTCCTTAGTCTTCATCAGAAAGTTGATCGAAACCACAAGTGGGTCAAGCGTCAGTTTGGTGCAATTCTTCAGAACATGACAGTCACTCAAAATACTGTGAAGAAGAATCACTACTACTTGCATGAAGTTTTTGACCGCACTTGGGCCATTCTATCTAATCTTCATAGTGCTGAAGAACTCAAGGAGATGGGATTCCAACAGGACTTTGACTGGTCTCAGCCACCTTCGAAGAAATTCAAGAAAGTCAAAGTTCCTCAGCTTGTTGCCAGTACATATTCTTCATCGCGCGAGACGGATGAAGCTGAAGACTTGAACGACACTGCGGCAGGCCCTACCTCAACGGACGACCCCAACAATGCTGGCGCTCCTCCATCGACATCATGATGATATTCTTCAGGGGCGTTAGTCCTCATTTTTCGTCCCTTTTGGTCATTCGATGACAAAGGGGGAGAAATTTGAGTTAGTCTTCAAGCGGGTCTTATATATGGGCTATATTTCTGTTAAGTTACAACTCTTGCTTTTCTGAGGTGTTTGCTCTGATGAGTTGTAAACTTAAGTCCTATGGTGGTCTGATACTTTTGCTCTGTTTTTCTGCATGCTATTTCCTCAATACCATAATGCACGCATGCTGAATTTCGTCAGACACCATATTTCATCATGCATTTCAAATTCTTCATATCATATGTTAAATGTGTGTATGAATTTCAAGATATAGGAGGAGATCTCCATGATATTACTCAACAATGTTCATTTACTATTTCAAAGCAAATTCCTCAAATATGCACATCTTCAGGGGGAGTTCTTCTATATCTTGCAAACAAATTCCTCATTATCATTATTTACACTTCATATGTTTATCCGCGTTGAAAACCTAACCTATATTGTCATCAATCACCAAAAAGGGGGAGATTGTAAGTGCATCTAGTGCCCCTTAGTGATTTTGGTGTATTGAAGACATATAGGTTAAGGGACTAATGCGTTTGTGAGTGTACACAGGTCTATAAGTCTATGAGGAGTTTGTTATTTACGATGATTGTCGACCCCTAAAAATGAATGTCTTCAACTGAAGACTTTGGTTTTCTTGAAGACTTTGAAAGTGAAGAAATTGGTGTGACCCTGAAGACTTGATATTCATGCGAGGATTATGAAGCATGAAGACTTTTGTTTTCATAGTTTCATTTTCTTCTTCTTGAGTCATAGGAAACACCATACTGTTAAAGGGGGTCGAGGTAAAACTAAGGAAAAGTTTCCAAGTGATGCTCAACTCAAAATCCTATACCTACCCAATCCTTTCGAGTGAAGCCATTGGAAATCTCATACAGTTTAGTCAAGTTCTTCAGTGACAGAGACGAAGTTCTTCTGTTCTCTGAGGAATTTGTTCTGACTGAGGAGTTAGGAATTCGCCAGTGCGGATTGCCTACAAGTGAGGAACATGATAGCCCTGAGGAATTTGATACTCAAATATCTGACCGTTGCTGTGGTGCGCGCCAGCTGTCCAAACATCCTACCCACCTAACGGTCATATCATTAAAGGGCATTTATGTCTTATCATGTCGGGTTGCTCCCTAGGCTATAAATAGCCGCCCCCCTTCAACCACTAGCTGGTTGGCTGCTCCGAGAGATAGATTGACACTTGTCATTTAGAGCATCCCATCCTCCGAGGACTTTGAGCGAAAATCATCAAGTGAGGAAAAACCCAAAAACCCAAACACCTACAAACCCAAAGTGATTGAGAATCACTGAAGAGATTGTTCCTGTGTGGAACCGACGCTTGTTACCTTTGAGGACTGTGCATCCTCCAGACGGTTAGGCGTCATGGTCTAGAGCATCCAAGATGAAATTGTGGATTGCCGAGTGACCGAGTATGTGAAGGTTTGGAAGTCACCTGAAGACTTACCACGAGTGATTAGGCGAGGTCTGTGTGACCTTAGCTCAAGGAGAATACGGTGAGGACTGTGTGTCCGGGACTGTGTGTCCTTAGGTTTAAATACCTAGCCGCTCTAACCAGACGTACAACTGTCACAGCAGTTGGAACTGGTCTACCAAATCATTGTCTTCACCGAGCTACTGGTTCTATTTCCTCAACCCTTTCATTTCCTTGCATACTTGCTATGTATTTGATCATTACTGTTTGAAGACTTTGACTGAAGACTTTCTCAATTTCCTCAGTTCAATTTCTTCAGTCAGTTTTTCTTCAGCCTGCTTATCCTGTGTTTACGCTACTCGTACTCTGTGCTTGTTTTCATTTCATCATGATGACTGTGCTACTGCTCTGTTATGCTTGCATCTGAGTACTTATTCCGCTGCTAAGTAGTTCGTCGCTTAGGAATTTCCTCACCTTGAAATTCCTCATTGACGAATTTGTAAAAATCGCCTATTCACCCCCCCTCTAGTCGATATAACGCACTTTCAGGTTCGACCGATAAAGATCTTCGTAGAATATGTAGGAACCAATATGGGCATACAGGTACTGCTATTGGTTATTGACCGAAGCGGCATCTCGGTCATGTCTACATCATTCTTGAACCCGTAGGGTCCGCACGCTTAACGTTCGTTGACGATATAGTATTATATGAGTTATGTGAGTTGGTGACAGAATGTTGTTAGGAGTCCCAGATGAGATCACAGACATGACGAGGAGCTCCGGAATGATCCGGAGGTAAAGATTGATATATAGGATGATCCTATTTGGTCACCAGAAAGGTTTCAGAATGTACAGGGTAATCATCGGATCACCGGAAGAGGTTCCGGGAAGCCCCGAGAGGTTAATGGGCCATATGGGCCAAACGAGGGGAGCACACCAGCCCACAAGGGGCTAGTGTGCCCCTCCTCTGGCCGCAGCCCTTGGGGAGAAAAGGAAGGAGGCGAGTCAGCCTCCCCTTGCCTTCCCTCTCTTCCCCTTTCCTTCCCCCCGAGTGCAAATAAGGAAGGGGGCGCCATAGGGCAGGTGATACGTCTCCAACCTATCTATAATTTTTTATTGTTCCATGCTATTATATTATATATTTTGGATGTTTTATATGCATTAATATGCTATTTTATATTATTTTTGGGACTAACCTATTAACCCAGAGCCCAGTGCCAGTTTCTATTTTTTCCTTGTTTTTGAGTTTCGCAGAAAAGGAATATCAAACGGAGTCCAAACGGAATAAAACTTTATGATGATTTTTCTTGGACCAGAAGACACACGTAGGACTTGGAGACCAAGGAAAAGGAGTCCCAAGGCGACGGCAAGGGTGCAGGGCGCGCACCAAGGGGGGGGGCGCCCCCCTACCTCGTGGGTCTCTTGAAGCTCCTCTAACCCTAATCTTCGGCCTATAAATTCCCAAATATTCCCAAACCATCAGAAGCATCCACGAAAATACTTTTCCGCCGTCGCAAGCCTCTGTTCCCGTGAGATCCCATCTTGGGGCCTTTTCTGGCAATCTGTCGGAGGGGGATTCGATCACGGAGGGCATCTACATCAACCCTATTGCCCTTCCAATGAAGCGTGAGTAGTTTACCTCAGACCTACGGGTCCATAGCTAGTAGCTAGATGGCTTCTTCTCTCACTATGATCTTCAATACCATGTTCTCCTCGATGTTCTTGGAGTTCTATCCGATGTAATATTCTTTTGCGGTGTGTTTGTCGAGATCCGATGAATTATGGATTTATGATCAGATTAACTATGAATATTATTTGAATCTTCTCTGAATTCTTATATGCATGATTTGATATCTTTGTATTTCTCTTTGAATTATCGATTTGGTTTGGCCAACTAGATTGGTTCTTCTTGCAATGGGAGAGGTGCTTAGTTTTGGGTTCAATCTTGCGGTGTCCTCACCCAGTGACATAGTAGGGGTAGCGAGGCACGTATTGTATTGTTGCCATCAAGGATAAAAAGATGGGGTTTTCATCATATTGCTTGAGTTTATCCCTCTACATCATGTCATCTTACTTAATACGTTACTCTGTTCTCTTGAACTTAATACTCTAGATGCAGGCAGGAGTCGGTCGATGTGTGGAGTAATAGTAGTAGATGCAGAATCATTTCGGTCTACTTGACATGGACGTGATGCCTATATGTATAATCATTGCCCTGGATATCATCATAACTTTGCGCTTTTCTATCAATTGCTCGACAGTAATTTGTTCACCCATCATATTATTTTCCTTCAAGAGAGAAGCCTCTAGTGAAACCTATGGCCCCCGGGTCTATTTTCCTTTATCTATTTTCAAATCTATAAACCAAAAATATCTTGCTGCAATTTATTTACTTTTATTTTATTTTATGTTTTAGTAATCTTTTATATCTATCTTTATCAGATCTCACCATTGCAATTGACCGTGAAGGGATTGACAACCCCTTTGTTGCGTTGGGTGCAAGTGTTTGATTGTTTGTGTAGGTGCATAGATTGGAGACTTGCTTGTGCCTCCTACTGGATTGATACCTTGGTTCTCTAACTGAGGGAAATACTTATCTCTACTTTGCCCCATCACCCTTTCCTCTTCAAGGGAAAAACCAACGCAAGCTCAAGAAGTAGCAGGAAGAATTTCTGGCGCCATTGCCGGGGAGGTCCTACATCAAGCCTACCAAGTACCCATCAAAAACTCTCATCGCTTGCATTACATTATTTGCCATTTGCCTCTCGTTTTCCTCTCCCCCACTTCTAAAAGGATTTTTAGAAAAATACAAAAAGATTTGCCTTTTTATTCGCCCTTCTTCGGTTCGTCTATTCATTTGCTTTTTGTTTGCTTGTGTGTTAGATTGCTTGCTTTCCCGTATGGCTCAACCCAAAAGCTTTGATCATTATTTTAGGAAGTTGAATTAGACTGAAAGTAATGCTAAAAATTTCATGACTTTACAATATGAGCATAACGATTTCTTTAGAAACGAGATCAAAGAACAAAAAACTATGATGGAGTATATTAATAAAGAGCTTGATGACATGTCTAAGGAATTTTATGGTTTGAAATCGCAGTTTGCTCACCTTGAAAATTTAGTAGGCCAAATTTCTAATAAACAGGCTACTTTAGTAAATAAGATGGCCGCTAAACCGGAATCTTTGCATAATGATGAAGATCTTAAAGTGATTGGTGTGACTCCTATTGAATCTTTGTTTTCTAATATAAATCTTGATAAAGATGGGACTGGAGATGAGTCAACTTTAGCTAGAAGGCGTCCCAATGATTCGGAGTTTAAAGATCTTAATGAAAAAATTGATGAGATTGATAAAAGTGGGTTTGGAGAGGTCAAAACTTTAAGTAGCAATGAACCCACTCTTTTGGATTTCAAGGACTTTAATTATGATAATTGTTCTTTGATAGATTGTATTTCTTTGTTGCAATCCATGTTGAATTCTCCTCATGCCTATAATCAAAATAAAGCTTTTACTAAACATATCGTTGATGCTATGATGAAATCTTTTGAAGAAAAACTTGAGTTGGAAGTTTCTATCCCTAGAAAGCTTTATGATGAGTGGGAACCTATTATTAAGATTAAAATTAAATATTATGAGTGCCATGCTTTGTGTGATTTGGGTGCTAGCGTTTCCACTATTCCGAAAACTTTATGTGATGTGCTAGGTTTCCGTGAATTTGATGATTGTTCTTTAAATTTGCATCTAGCGGATTCCACTATTAAAAAACCTATGGGAAGGATTAATGATGTTCTTATTGTTGCAAATAGGAATTATGTGCCCGTAGATTTCATTGTTCTTGATATAGATTGCAATCCTACATGTCGTATTATTCTCGGTAGACCTTTCCTTAGAACAATTGGTGCAATTATTGATATGAAAGAAGTAAACATTAGATTTCAATTTCGGTTAAGGAAGGGCATGGAACACTTTCCAAGAAATAAAATTAAGTTACCATATGAATCCATTATGAGAGCTACTTATGGACTGCATACCAAAGATGACAATACCTAGATCTATTGCATTATGCCTAGCTAGGGGCGTTAAACAATAGCGCTTGTTGGGAGGCAACCCAATTTTATTTTTATGTTTTTTGTTTTGCTTATGTTCTTGAATAAAATACACACTATTAACTCTGTAGAAATTGTGTTTTGGTGTTTTAATTAGTGTTTGAGCCAAGTAAGACCCTTGGGATGGCTTACGGTGATAGTTGATTTGATCTTGCTGAAAAACAGAAACTTTTGCATCCAGTTGCAGAATTTTAATAATTCACAGAAGCTACAAAAAACTCTGAATTTTTTACAACAGATGGATATACAAAATTCTTATGTTTTACAAAGTTTTCAGAATTTTTGGACTTACATAAGTATTAGAACAAGTCGGATCTTCACAGACTGTTCTGTTTTTGACAGATTCTGTTTTCTATGTGTTGTTTGCTTATTTTGATGAATCTATGGGTAGTATCGGGGGGGTATGAACCATGGAGAAGTTGGAATACAGTAGATATTACACACATATAAATAAATAATGAGTTCACAACAGTACCAAACTGGTGATTTATTTTTCTTATACAAACGGATCTCATGAATTTTCTGTTGAGTTTTGTGTTGTGAAGTTTTCATGTTTTGGGTAAAGATTTGATGGACTATGGAATAAGGAGTGGCAAGAGCCTAAGCTTGGGGATGCCCAAGGCACCCCAAGGTAATATTAAAGGACAACCAAGAGCCTAAGCTTGGGGATGCCCCGGAAGGCATCCCTTTTTCGTCTTCAATCCATCGGTAAAGTTACTTGAGCCTATATTTTTATTCACCACATGATATGTGTTTTGCTTGGAGTGTCTTGTATGATATGAGTCTTTTCTTTTTAGTTTGCCACAATCATCCTTGCTGTACACACCTTTTTAGAGGGACATGCATTAATTGTGAATTTATTAGAATACTCTATGTGCTTCACTTATATCTTTTGAGCTAGGCAATATGCTCTAGTGCTTCATTTATATCTTTTTAGAGCACGGCGGTGGCTTTATTTTATAGAAATTGTTGAACTCTCTTGCTTCACTTATATTATTTTGAGAGTCTCTAAACAGCATGGTAATTTGCTTAGGTTATGAATTTAGTCCTAATATGATGGGCATCCAAGAGGGATATAATAAAAACTTTCATATTAAGTGCATTGAATACTATGAGAAGTTTGATTCCTTGCATATTGTTTTGAGATATAAAGATGGTGATATTAGAGTCATGCTAGTGAGTAATTGTGGATTGGTAGAAATACTTGTGTTAAAGTTTGTGATTCCCGTAGCATGCACGTATGGTGAACCGTTATGTGATGAAGTCGGAGCATGATTTATTTATTGATTGTCTTCCTTATGAGTGGCGGTCGGGGACGAGCGATGGTCTTTTCCTACAAATCTATCCCCCTAGGAGCATGCGTGTAGTACTTTGTTTCGATAGCTAATAGACTTTTGCAATAAGTATGTGAGTTCTTTATGACTAATGTTGAGTCCATGGATTATACACACTCTCACCCTTCCACCATTGCTAGCCTCTCTAGTACCGCGCAACTTTCGCCGGTGCATTACACCCACCATATACCTTCCTCAAAACAGCCACCATACCTACCTATTATGGCATTTCCATAGCCATTCCTAGATATATTTCCATGCAACTTCCACCGTTCCGTTTATTATGACACGCTTCATCATTGTCATATTGGTTTGCATGATCATGTAGTTGACATCTTATTTGTGGCAAAGCCACCATTCATATTTTTTTTATACATGTCACTCTTGAGTCATTGCAGATCCCGGTACACCGCCGGAGGCATTCATATAGAGTCATATTTTGTTCTAAGTATCGAGTTGCAATTCTTGAGTTGTAAGTAAATAAAAGTGTGATGATCATCATTATTAGAGCATTGTCCCATGTGAGGAAAGGATGATGGAGACTATGATTCCCCCACAAGTCGGGATGAGACTTCGGACAAAAAATAAAATTAAAAAAAGGAGGAAAGAAAAAAAGGGAAAGAAAAAGAAAAGAAAAAAAGAGCCCAAAATAAAAAAATATGAGAGAAAAGAGAGAAGGGGCAATGCTACTATCCTTTTCCACACTTGTGCTTCAAAGTAGCACCATGATCTTCATGATAGAGAGTCTCCTATATTGTCACTTTCATATACTAGTGGGCATTTTTCATTATAGAACTTGGCTTGTATATTCCAATGATGGGCTTCCTCAAATTACCCTAGGTCTTCGTGAGCAAGCGAGTTGGATGCATACCCACTTAGTTTCTTTTTGAGCTTTCATACACTTATAGCTCTAGTGCATCCCTTGCATGGCAATCCCTACTCACTCACATTGATATCTTTTGATGGGCATCTCCATAGCCCGTTGATACGCCTAGTTGACATGAGACTATCTCCTTCTTTTTGTCTTCTCCACAACCACCATATTCTATTCCACCTATAGTGCTATATCCATGGCTCACGCTCATGTATTGCGTGAAAGTTGAAAAAGTTTGAGAACATCAAAAGTATGAAACAATTGCTTGGCTTGTCATCGGGATTGTGCATGATTTAATACTTTGTGTGATGAAGATGGAGCATAGCCAGACTATATGATTTTGTAGGGATAACTTTCTTTGGCCATGTTATTTTGAGAAGACATGATTGCTTTGTTAGTTGTTTTTATGTCAATATTAAACTTTTCTTTTGAATCTTATGTATCTGAATATTCATGCCACAATAAAGAAAATTACATGGATAAATATGTTAGGTAGCATTCCACATCAAAAATTCTGTTTTTATCATTTACCTACTCAAGGAGGAGCAGGAATTAAGCTTCGGGATGCTTGGTACGTCTCCAACGTATCTATAATTTTTGATTGTTCGATGCTATTATATTATCTGTTTTGGATGTTTTATATGCATTAATATGCTATTTTATATTATTTTTGGGACTAACCTATTAACCCAGAGCCCAGTGCCAGTTTCTGTTTTTTTCCTTGTTTTTGAGTTTCGCAGAAAAGGAATATCAAACGGAGTCCAAATGGAATAAAACTTTACGATAATTTTTCTTGGACCATAAGACACACGTAGGACTTGGAGACCAAGGAAAAGGAGTCCCGAGGTGATGGCAAGGGTGCAGGGCGCGCCTCAGGGGGGGTGCCCCTGCCTTGTGCGTTCTCGGAGCTCCTCTAACCCTAATCTTCGGCCTATAAATTCCCAAATATTCCCAAACCATCAGAAGCATCCACGAAAATACTTTTCCGCCGCCGCAAGCCTCTGGTCCCGTGAGATCCCATCTTGGGGCCTTTATCAGCGATCTGCCGGAGGGGGATTCGATCACGGAGGGCATCTATAGCAACCCTATTGCCCTTCCGATGAAGCGTGAGTAGTTTACCTCAGACCTACGGGTCCATAGCTAGTAGCTAGATGGCTTCTTCTCTCTCTATGATCTTCAATACCATGTTCTCCTCAATGTTCTTGGAGTTCTATCCAATGTAATATTTTTTGCGGTGTGTTTGTCGAGATCTAATGAATTGTGGATTTATGATCAGATTATCTATGAATATTATTTGAATCTTCTTTGAATTCTTATATGCATGATTTGATATCTTTGTATTTCTCTTCGAATTATTGGTTTGGTTTAGCCAACTAGATTGGTTCTTCTTGCAATGGGAGAGGTGCTTAGTTTTGGGGTTCAATCTTGTGGTGTCCTCACCCACTGACATAGTAGGGGTAGCGAGGCACGTATTGTATTGTTACCATCAAGGATAAAAAGATGGGGTTTTCATCATATTGCTTGAGTTTATCCCTCTACATCATGTCATCTTACTTAATGTGTTACTCTGTTCTCTTGAACTGAATACTCTAGATGCAGGCAGGAGTCGGTCGATGTGTGGAGTAATAGTAATAGATGCAGAATCGTTTCGGTCTACTTGACACGGATGTGATGCCTATATGCATAATCATTGCCTTGGATATTGTCATAACTTTGCGTTTTTCTATCAATTGCTCGACAGTAATTTGTTCACCCATCGTATTATTTTCCTTCAAGAGAGAAGCCTCTAGTGAAACCTATGGCCCCCAGGTCTATTTTTCTTTATCTATTTTCAGATCTATAAACCAAAAATATCTTGCTGCAATTTATTTACTTTTATTTTATTTTACGTTTTAGTAATCTTTTATATCTATCTCTATCAGATCTCACTATTGCTATTGACTGTGAAGGGATTGACAACCCCTTTATCGCGTTGGGTGCAAGTGTTTGATTGTTTGTGTAGGTGCATAGATTGGAGACTTGCTTGTGCCTCCTACTGGATTGATACCTTGGTTCTCTAACTGAGGGAAATACTTATCTCTACTTTGCTGCATCACCCTTTCCTCTTCAAGGGAAAAACCAACGCAAGCACAAGAAGTAGCAGCAGGTGCCCACCCTTGGGGCGCACCCTGGCTGCCTCCCCTCCCCCACCTATATATATATGAAAGGGAGGGGGCGCCACACAACAACGAAAATCCACAAGCCTTGTGCGGCGCCCCTCTCCCCGGTTTCATCCTCCGTGTAGTTTTTCTGCAGTGCACGGCGAAGCCGTGCGGAACAAGTTCACCACCACCATCATCACACCGTCGTGCTGTCGGAACTCGTCTACTACTTCGCCCATCTTGCTGGATCAAGAAGGCGAGGACGTCATCGAGCTGAACGTGTGCTGAACGCGGAGGTGCCATATGTTCGGTACTTGATCGGTTGGATCGTGAAGTTGTACGACTGCATCAACCGCGTTGATAAACGCTTTCGCTAAATGTTCTACGAGGGTACATAGACATACTCTCCCCTCTCGTAGCTATACATCTCCATGGATAGATCTTGCTTGTGCGTGGATTTTTTTGTTTTCCATGCAACATTTCCCAACAAACTCCCCCAAGCTTAACCCATTGCTTATCCTCAAGCAATTCAGTTGACAAACTGAAAGTGATAAAGAAAAACTTTTACGAACTCTTTTGTTCTTGTTTACATATATATACTTAAATAGCACCCAGGTTTTCAGCAAAGATCATAACTAACCATGCAAGCAATGACTCTTAGAAATTATATTCACTCATATCAATGGCATAATCAACTAGCCAACAATAATAAAATATTTCAAATGCCAACACTTTGTCAAAACAATCATGATATAACATGACAATAATGGTATCTCGCTAGCCCTTTCTGAGACCACAAAACATAAATGCAGAGCACCTCCAAAGTTCAAGCAGCGACTAAACATTGTAATTCATGGTAGAAGAGATCTAGTCATGATGCATTCAACATTAACTATACACAATGCATGAGAATGACAATAGTGCTCTCAGGACTGGCGCTTGTTTGAGAAGGTGATGACTCAAACTAAAAGTAAAATAACATGAAAGTAAATAGATAGGCCCTTCGCAGAGGGAAGCAGGGATTTGCAGAGGTGACAGAGCTCAAAGCTTAAATCAGAGATAAATATAATTTTGGGAGGTACACCCTTCCTGTCAATGTTACGACCAAGAGTTTTCAATATTTTCCATGCTAAACACATTAGTGGTAGTTCCCAAGCGATAAAAGTAAAGTTTACTCCCCCTCCACCAACAAACACAAGCCATGGGTAGCCGAATCCTCGGGTGACCTCCATACCAACAACAATCCGGGGGGAGGGGGGTTTGTTTAATATTTGCAATTTTTGATTTCGGGACTGGGCATCCCTATTACCAGCCCCTCTCGTGCAAGGATGAGTGAATAAACACTCATCATGAGAATAACTGTCGGGCCCCTTTATGGGAATAAATCTCAGAAAGGCCCTAAGTCACACCAGCCCCAAGATCAACACAACTAGTGGACTTCCTTGATACAGATAACCAGTACAAATAATATTACACAGGGTTGAACCTGAAGGCTCAACAAAATTATTACAAACTCACCAAATATATGGCAGTGGCGGAATATGACAGTGGTGTGGTGGTGATACATCTCTGATACAATAACATAAAGCCAAGCGTCAGAGTGAGGCTTGACTATTTTATTTGTGTAGCGGAAGCTCAGCGGATGATACATGTGGTAGACTCCTATCTCACAGGTGACTGACTGGGACTCCTCTAAGCGTCGGGCTCGCTAGCGCAATCCTCCTCCACAAGCTCGTCCTCCTCCAAGTCTGGCCAAGTAAATAGCCAGGGACAAGCCAGTGAGTACGTTGGAATGTACTCACAAACATCATGAACAAAAGATAAAATGAGTGCATATGCTCAAGTAGGATCATGTTAACATGCTCATGCTGACTATAATCTTGGTCATGACATAATTATAAAATGATGCGGGAGTAAATAAACATGTTAGCCATAACCAGTCTTTTGAAAATAAAAGCAAGTGAATGCCACGGGTAGTCTAGCCAGCCCAAGTGACATTCAGAAAAATAAGAGAAATGCCAATCGGGTGTCTACAAGAGTAGTGGCGAGATAAACCACCTGTTAACTTGAGAGACGCCACGAGAGGTCTTGAAAAGAAATGCCTGTCGGGCGACAAGTGACGCCACGGTCGGACTTGAAGAGAAATGCCAATCGGGTGTCTACAAGAGTAGTGGCAAGATAAACCGCCTGTTAGCTCGAGAGATGCCACGAGAGGTCTTGAAAAGAAATGCCTGTCGGGCGTCAAGTGACGCCACGGTCGGACTTGAAGAGAAATGCCAATCGGGTGTCTACAAGAGTAGTGGCGAGATAAACCGCCTGTTAACTCGAGAGACGCCACGAAAGGTCTTGAAAATAAAAATTGAGTGCCCGGGGTAGTCTAGCCAGCCCTTGAGACACTCAGGAAGAATACAAAATGAGAGAAACGGGTTAGTCCTCAATATTATGCATAGCCATAATAATATTTAATAAGCATAAAATATTCATGGTAGCAACAGGGTATCAATAATTATCCTGCAAAAATAAGTCAGACACATTTTAATTATTTCCTCCGGAGACCGACACCAGGACCGACACTTGACCCACCCAGCTACGCCCTTTGACCGAGGACACGGCTATTCGAATAGGTTTAACTCTGCAGAGGGTGTACTCTTTACCCACGTGCATGGGGTTCCTTTAGTCAGCACCGTGGCACTGGCTAATTCCCACTACGGTCTTTGGGTTGAAAACACACCTGACCCGTACACACCAGATTAACCGTCCGGATGTGAGGAATCACCCAAAGCATCGTTACAGAAAAACTCTGAGTTGGGGAGACAACAATCTCGAGTAGCATGGGATCACTATTAATATGCGCGGATTCCAAGGGGTGCCCCCCTCTCAGTCACAACCGGAAACACCCATGCCCCCTAACCCGATGACAGGATTTAGTCCAAGGCCTTTGGAAACCCTCATCGTGGCCCTCTGTACGGTGTGTACCTGGACAGGGGTTAACAACTTACTCAGCCGCACCTTCCTTGCGGAAGGACCCGTGGCAGCACGGTATCCAGCTAGGTGTAACGGAACAAGACTCGATCTAGGCCGACTCAGGAGGTGTTAGTTAACATCACCGGAATATTCCACTTAAGTCACATGACACCACCGTGTCAAACACAATGGCCCGTGCCCACCGGCACGTCCAAGGCATGAGACACTCTCCTGAATACTCACAGCTTTACCATGTTAGAAAGATTCGTTACTTGAGTGAAGTGCAAGACATGAGCAAGAAAGTGATATGACCGAACATGCATGCACTTGTGATATATGCGGTGCAATACCAATGGATGCAAACATGCAAAATGCAATCACCATATCCCAAGTTCAATAATGCTTGCCTTGTCCAAAGTAGTCAGGTGAAAACCCTTCAAAATTCTCGGCAAAGTTTCCCTCTTCTTTTTCTGAAAATTCAAATTCAACTTAAATTAAAAAAATTGACAACAGCACAAAAAGTTGTCTCAATTTTTTTTAAATAAATACTAAAAAAACTAGAGAAAAAAAATAAGAATTTCAAAAAAAAAGTTCAACTCAAACAGAGTTGTGGTTTAAAAGTTATTAAACTTTCAAATCCAGGGGCTTTTCTGTAAAATAGCAGTCCCTGTGCAGTTAAAACAGAAAACGCTTCGGCTGAAATACGTTTTCCAATGAAGAAGGCGGAAAAATCAGAATACGCCTTCGCCTTAAATAGAGAAAAAAAATAAAAGGACCGCGCGGGGTGGGGGCCCACCCGTCAGGTTCAAATTTGAACCTGATCGCGCGCTAGGCAGAGAAGTGACGGCGGTCGCCGGCGGCGATCGCCGAGGTTCCTGCGGCTGGCGATGGTCGGAACGTGACCAGGGCAGAGTGCCGCGTCGGAGGAAGGTGGTGGTGGTCGCCGGAGAGCACCTGAGCGCCGGCGAGGTCGACGGTGGCGGACGGTGGCTCGGGTGACTTTGGAACTCGCCGGAGAGGGCTCGTGCAGTGAAATTGGAGCGCGGAATTGATGGTTTGTTGGATAATATGGCTACTGGCAAGATCTGAGTGGTGGTGGTGGCGTAATGGCGTTGAACCGATCGGAGACAGAGGCGGCGGAGCGGTGGCCGGAGGGGAAGAAGAAGACCTCCCCAAGGTCGGGTGAGTGCATGGGAGGGCGATTGGGAGGTGGTGGAGGCGATGGATGGAGCGAGTGGAGCTCGGGAGGGCCTTTTGTAGGCGGTCCGAGGCGGTCCGGCGAGGTTCGGATCACTCCAGAGTTTCGGCGGTCGGCGAGGTAGGTTTGGGGCGGTGGTCAGGGACGGTGAGGGTTAATGAGGGCGGCGGAGTCTTCTGGAGACGCCAGCGTGATCGAGGTCGAGCGCTTCGGCCTCATCCACGGGACGAGTCCCGTACGGGTGCGGCGGCGAGGACAAACTCCGGCGACTGCCAGGAGGGGTCCAGGGACATGGGCGGTGCGGCGATGGCACAGAGAGGAGCGACGCATGGAGCTGGTAGATGGAGAGGGTGTTGACGGCAGTGATGGTGGCCGGTGGTCGAGCTGATCCGCTCGGCCTGCCGTGGCCGAGCGTGGTGGCCGTTGCACCGGCCAGCCTCCGGCTCGTTGACGGCGAGGGGCTGACGAGGAGGCCCCGCGGCTGCACATTTATGGATGAGGAGGCGTGGACGAGGAGGGGATGAGGTGGAGTGGAGTGCACGGCGGCGATCGCCTCTGCCACTAAAGACAAATTCAGTTGACTGAATTTCTCCGACAGTGCTACAGTATGCATATAAGGTGTATGATAGAATGCCAGGAGGTGCTAGGCATTTTAGGAATTTCTGTAAATTTTTGTGGTGATGTGTTGATGCTCAAAAATGAGTTTGACAAAGTTTCAGAATTTTTTGGAGAAATTTAAATTTGGTTTTGAGCAAGAAATTGGTTTCTGGTCCAAATTTGAACTGTGTGAATTTTGAAAAATCTGAACTGTGGCACCCCATGTTTTTGGAGAAATGGGTTGTGGGTACCATGTATTTGTTGGGATAATTTTGGTGGAGGTGGAATCCTTGTAGAAATGGTGGTTCCTTTGTAAACCATAGGAATGATGGATAATATAAATCCCAACCTTGGAATTTATAAAATATTGAGAGAATATTTTAGTGAGGTGGAAAGGAGTTGGATGCTGCCCTAGAAGTTGTGAGTGACTTGTGGGATGAATTTGGAGTGGAAGGAAAATTGTTGGATGGATTTTAGAAGGGTTAGAGAGAGAAATAAAAAGGGCCATTTCCTTTGAAAAGAATTTTAAATCACTCCCATAAACTTTTCTAAATGAAACTATTTGAAACCTCCAAATTAATTATCGAAATAATTTTTAAACCTCACAAAACAGAACTACTAAAGAAAATTTGAAATCCCATTAAAATTGAAAATAATTTTCAGAATAAAGGAACTATAAAGAGAATAATGACAAGAATAATTCAAAAATATTTTATTTTAAGGGATAGATTTTGAAAATCCAAAAGAAATATCTTTGGGGTGTTACAATAACCCGCTTAGCATGGAAGATACTGACCACCCCTGTCGCTCCATGAGCGGTCCAAGCACACAAAACAGATGTTATTTGAATTTTTTTAGAGGTGGCACATGCAAATTTACTTGGAATGGCAGGGTAATACCGCATATAGGTAGATATAGTGGACTCATCTGGAATAACTTTGGTTTAAGGATTTTGATGCACAAGTAGTATTCCCGCTTAGTACAGGCGAAGGCTAGCAATTACATTGAGAAGCGACCAGCTAGAGAGCGAAAACGGTCATGAACATGCATTATGAATAATCAACATTGAATACTAGCATGAGTAGGATATAAACACCATGAACATAAATATCGTGGAGGCTATGTTGGTTTTGATTCAACTACATGCGCGAACATGTGCCAAGTCAAGCCACTTGAAACATTCAGAGGAGGATACCATATCATCATACTACATCACAATCATTTTAATGCATGTTGACACTCAAGATAAATCATTACCCGCTGCTAGCTACTTAAGCATGGCATGAGCAACTATAATCTCTAATTGTCATTGCAAACATGTTTAATCATAATATGCTGAATCATGGATACAGAGTTAAACATATTTACAAAAACAAAAACAAGTTGAGTTCATACCCACTTTTCCCTGCCACAGTCACTTCATCATATATCTTCATTAGTGCCTTTCACTTGCACGACCGAATGATATGAAAATAACAATAGTGCAAGGGTGTCGTGGACTAAGCTGGAATCTGCAACATTTTATTCAAAGGAGAAGATAGCATAATTCGGGCTCTTTGTTAGATCAACAATAATGCAAATGAGAGCCACTCAACATTTTCAGTGTGGTCTTCCCCTTGGTATGACTCAATAAAAAGAAGAGAAAAGAATTTCAGAGAAACACACTGAAATATTTTTGGAGTTTTTAGTTTTTCTTGAAGAAAGCAAATTAAAGAAAAAAACAAAAATGAGAAAAACTATTTACACGGGAGAGCTTCCAACAAGTAAAATAAGAAATGAGAAATCTTTTTGGGTTTTCTTTTAATACTACAGTTAATTTAAACTAGAAAGACTGAAAAGAAGTGAGAAATATTTTTGGATTTTACCAAAGTTTTTCAAACACACAAGAAGAAAGCGAGAAAAATAAAACTAGCATGGATAATACAATGGAAACGTGTTGGCACCAACAACTAGAATGAAATGTGTGATCATGAATGTAATGTCGGTGGAAATACGTACTCGCCCCAGCTTAGGCTTTTGTCCTAGCTTGGTAATCACCACCCGTAGTAGCCGTCCGGTCCCATGTAAAAGTGCTGTGGTGGCGGCACCTAACCGTCCCACTCCTGGGGCTCCTCCTCCAGTGTTGCTTGGGTGTTCTGGTAGGCAACAATGTTCGCAGGCATGACGGTGTATCCATTCCTAGCATGAGAATCAAACAAAGCAGGTGCAGGCAACGGGATAATATCACGGGTTTTCTCACTGAATACCAAGTTATAATCAAGAGGCTCTAGTAGTTCAGTGGTATCTAGAAAGTGGTGGTCCACCATCGATCGGTAGTCTAAATAAACTCTAGGCAACAAATAACCCTGCTGGCGTATCTGAACATTAAAGTGACTCGCTAAGCAAGTGGCATAAATACTACCATGGATTTTGCCCTTAGTTCTATTAAGATACAGACGACGTGCAACAATAGCCCCTAGGCTGTAAGTGTGATCATTGTGAAGTGCATGACGTAAAATGGCGAGGTCAGGGGCACTAAGTATACTGCCCTTCTCTCTAGTAGTCAAACACTTCGTGATAAATAGAGCAAAGTAATGCATAGAAGGAAACTGTAGACTAGTGGTTGTGGCTTTCGACACGCCCCTTTCCTCACCCACTGTTAGGGTGCGGAGAAAGTCCTCAAACTCTGCCGGTCTAGGCTCTCTTAATTCCCCATCAGAGGGAATTAGACAGTAAGCGGTATTTGGTGAGTTTCAGAGTATAAATTAAACTGCACCGCTGGAGGTTCATGCCTATTCAGAAAATAAAAATTTTGCACAAAGGATTTCGTGAGGGTATGGTGTTGATCACACTCATCTGTGAGGTTCATGCCTATTCAAAAAATAAAAAATTTGCACAAAGGAGTTCATGGGGGTATGGTGTTGATCACACTCATCCGCGAGGAAGTTGGTAAGTCCAACATTTGCAATGAATTGCGTGAACTCTTGGTGGAATCGGGCTTCTTCCATGAAGGCAATGGGCGGCCATTCGCACAGCCGGACCTCTGTCCATCGCGGAGTGTTGATGTCACCAGCTGATGATTCACCGGTGACTCTCTTGGCATTCTTCTTAGATGAACTCCTTGGAAAAAGGTCCATCTTCCTAAGAACAAATTTCTGAAGAAAAAAATTTGGGACACAAAATGATATCAACAAACCTCACAAGATTGATAGCAACTACTCATATAGATGTCTATAGGCTATATTAAGCATTCGAACTACTTGGAACTCCAAGAATTCAACATGCAAGCTCATTTACAACAACACCAAGAGTAGATAATTACTCAAAATATAAACCACTAGAACAAAAACTAATTGGAGCAATGGAGGAGTCACATACCATGTAGCAATCCCCCATAACAGTTTCGAAAACGGAGCTTCGAACAAAGAGATCGAAATCCGCGGGTTTGAGAGCAAGAACATGAGAGAGAGAGAGAGAGCTGGAGTGATTTTTTATGGAGGTAGGTGATGATATGGGCTAAAGGGATAAGTGAGGGGGGCCATGTGGAGCCCACTACCCACCAGGGAGCGCCTGGGGTAGCTGGCGCAAACTGGTGCCTAGTGGCCACTAGGGGCACCCCCCTTGTGATGTTATTTGTACCAAAAAATTCTTAAATATTCAGAAAAAAATCGTGTCAAAATTTCAGGTCATTCTGAGCACTTCTATTTTTGGGCACTTTTTTATTGCACGAAAAATTCAGAAAACAGGATAAACATGGCATTTTATTTTCTTAATCTAAAAATAACATAAAACAAAAGGTAGGGACAGAAGGTTGTGCTTACTAAATTCATTAACCACATGCCTCTAAAAAATAATCCATTAATAAGGTTGATCAAGTCTTATTAATAACCACTTTCGATTAGCATGAACCCGAAGAAATTTCGTGAGTCACTAAGTTACCTCAACGGGGATATGCATCTCCCCAACAATAGGTGTTTCATATTTCTTTTTGGCAGTAGGTAGAGGGAGTTGAAAACTTCCAATAGTAATTGTCGGAGATATTTCAATAACATTAATACCATTCACTTGAAATTATTTCTTCAGAAAGTGCACCGTATGCTCATTACCATTGATACGAAAAGTGACTTTGCTTTTATCGCAATCAATAACAGCCCCTGCAGTATTAAAAAAGGGTCTACCAAGGATAATCGACATGTTGTCGTCCTCGGGCATCTCAAGTATAACAAAGTCTGTTAAGATAGTAACATTTGCAACAACAATGGGCACCTCCTCACAAATACCAAGAGGTAAGGCTGTTGGTTTGTTAGCCATTTGCAGTGATATTTCAGTAGGTGTGAGTTTATTCAAATCAAGTCTTTTGTATAAAGATAAAGGCATAACACTAACACCGGCTCCCAAATCACATAAGGTGGTTTTGACATAATTTCTTTTAATGGAGCATGGTATCATTAGTATTCCTGGATCTCCTAGTTTCTTAGGTACTCCATCCTTAAAATAATAATTAGCAAGCATGGTGGAGATTTCAGCTTTAGGTATTTTCCTTTTATTAGTGATAATATCTTTCATGTATTTAGCATAAGGGGTCATCTTTAAAATATCGGTCAAACGAGTACGCAAAAAGGTTGGCCTAAGCATTTCAGCAAAGCGTTCAAATTCTTCCTCATACTTTTTCTTAGATGGTTTGGGTGGAAAGGGCATGGGTTTCTAAACCCATGGTTCTCTTTCTGTACCATGTTTTCTAGCAACAAAGTCTCTCTTACAATAACGTTTATTTTTAGGAGGTGGGTTATCAAGATCAATAGCATGTTCTATCTCAATATCATTATTGTAACATCCAAAATTTTAAATTTTGGAATGTTATATTAAATAAATATTTATGTTTGTTTGTTTGATTGATTGTTGTGTGGTTGATTGGGTGAAAGTGAGTGAAATTTGAAACTTTTTGGAAGTTGAATGAGAGGGAATGAAATGACTTTCCCAAAACTTTCACTTTGCATTTTGATCCTCATTGAATTCAAATCCATTTCATCACAAAAAGCCTAGAGTGAAGATGACATGACTTCTTCCATTTAAAGAAATGAAAAGGGATTTGAAAATGATTTGAATTTCATTTGAAATATTTCCAAATTAGAGACTTTAGGCAACTCAATGATTTTCATGAGAGAAGATAAAATGACATCTTCAAATTATATGAAATATGAGTTGGAAGTTCAAAAGAAACAAATTGAAAGTCCCTTGAAAAGTATTTTGAAACCCACTTGCAATTTGTAGTTATTTGAATTTTCAAATTTTAAAACCTGTAGAAATATTCAAAAGGAGAGAAGTAATATGACACTTCAAATATTCAGAGGCATTTGAAATACTTTGTCCAAGGGAAAACGAAAAAGATTTGAAATTGGTTTGAAATTCAAATTCAAATCCAATTGAGAGTTATTTGGGTTTTATTCAAATTATTTTCCTCCAAAAATAAAATATATGGAAAATAGGGTAAAATGATTCCCTACAATAGAAAAAATGGAGAAAAATTTTTTGAAATCATTTTGATATTTAAAAATATATTATTTGAATTTTAAATGCAACAGAAACACTGTTTGCTTTATTTAAATTTTTGTGGATTTTATCTATCTCTGAAAATATGTTCACATTTTAGGACATCTTTTTGTGATATATAATATGCCTATATATCGTTTTCATTATTTTCTATTTCTTTTTATTTTGTTGTCTGCTTTATAAAAAAAAATCTTTCGAACAGTGCCAGGCCAAAGCCCAGCATTGCTCCCCTCTCTCTCTCTCTCCCCTCACCGCATCGGTCCACTGGCCAGCAGCCCAACTGCGCGCGTGTCCCACCAAATCCAGATTGGATCGGTTGTCCGATCCCTTTCCCGTTTCCCTCGCTCGCTGCCACCTGGGTCCCACTGCCCGCTCGCATGCGCCGTCGGTCACCTTCCTTCTCCCGCTCCCCTTTTCCATATCTCGCCGGATCGCCACCGGATCCGATCCCCGCCACGATCCCTTGTCGTTCGGCCTCGCCCGTCTCACCACGGCACCCCTCCCTATAGAAACTACCCCTCCCGCATCCGTTCCGCCCCTAGAACCCTCTCCTCGACGCCTCGACACCGTCCCGATTCCTCACCGGAGTTTCGAGCGCCGCCGCACCTCCATTGCTTCGCCCCACCCCCTATAGACCCCCTGAGCTCCCGCCGACGCCACCCCTCGCTCTGCTGTGCTCGCCTACACCACCTCGACCCCTCGCCGGAGCCCCAACACTGCCGGAACGCCATCGACGACGACCACCCGACGCCATCCGCCGCCTCGAGCTCACCGCCGACCACCTCAGCCCACCTCCAACGATGCCACGACCACCGCTGAGATCGCTGTCGACTACCGCATCCACTCGAGACCTTCCCCAACGCCGAAGACCACCGGAGATGCCGCAAGCACCATCGCCGCTGTTCGACGCCGCGGTAAGCTCCTCCTCCGCCCGATCTAGATCCGATGGCTAGAATAGGTTTCTGTTTATTTTTTATTTTTAGCCGAAGTAGTTTTTTTCGCGTGGGCCGTCCGCCCGCAGCTGCCTAACGCACCCCCCCCCCCCGTAGCCAGTAGGTAGCTACCACGTGTACCATGTCCGACGCCTAGTTACTTTTTTCTTTTTCTGTTTTATTTCTTTTACATAATTAGTTCTATTTTTAAATTGTTGATATCTTTTATTTTATAGATCCAAATTAAGTGATTCTTTTTGCATTAGTTTCATAATTTTGTGAAGTTTCTGTTGGTGTACTTTGATTTCAAATTTGAGTTAAATTTGAATTATTTCAAATATGCTTCAAACACTATTTTGGCTCGAGTTTGCATTCTAGAATAGATTTTTGAGTGATTCTTTTTTGCTAGTCTAAACAGTAGACTTTTGCAAATTAATTTTTGTTTATTTTAAATTAGGGTTTTAGGCAAAACAGTACTGTTTTACATAGTTTAGTGTTATTTTCTTTTTCCTTAGTATTTAAATGTTTTTTAATTAAAACTTTTTGTCACTTTTGACAAATTTAGTTTTATTTCTGTTATTTAATAGTAGACAATTTATTCTATTTTAAAGATTATTTTCATTAGTTTTTTAAGAAAACTTGATTAGGTCAAAAATAGAGTTATATAGTAGTTTTTTTATTTGTTTATTTTTGCAAATAAAATTTTATGAAAAATACTTTCTGTTAACTTAGTTGTTTTACTTTTTATTTTGTGTTAATTTATTAGTTTATTATTTTCTTTGCTGTTAAGTTTAATTAGGACAAAAACTATTCCGTGTTGTGTCATAGCAGTTTCTTAGTTGCTTTTCGTTGTAGTTTTCTTTGAATTTTATTGGGTTTTATTTGGTTTTTATTAATTTTCTTTGTTACTTTTATTTGTTAAATGATAACTTGAGTGCTAGGATTTGCTTGCTAGAATGTATGCTTATGTGAATGTCATGTTTGTTATTATAGATTTCATCGGAGAGTTGCGTATAGTGCTATCAAGTTTTGTGAGAGCGATATTATCTTCATCAAGTAATACCAGGCAAGTTCACTTTGACCATGTTATCCATACCTATGTTTTTATTGCGTCTAGTGTCACCATTCATAATCCCTCCAGTAGTGATATTGACTTCTTGTAGTTGAGTAGAATGCATCAGGTAGGAACCCATCTCCCTGTTATCAAGCCCGAGACGTATATAGTTTTAAATGCTACGCTATTGTAGACTGTGTTTGGTATGAGTGCTCGGGAGTGGTGTGAAGAAGGAAGGCTCTACATCAATGACGACAACTCCATGATGGCATCTGCAAGGACTGCATCTTCAAGGCCTCAAGACTTCAAGACTCGACACAAGAATTCAATATACCTCTGGGTGGAGAATGGTAAAGAAGGGTACATATGGTGCGTCCAGTACACAGTGATTCCGGAGAAGCGCCGTGATATTATGCAGAAAGCTCCACCCAGGCTCAAAGAGACGGAAGAATACTTCATGCCCGGAAGCTTACCTGTGCAACCGCAAGTCACCATGGGCTCTAGCTTGGTTGACCCTAGTGGTTACTCTGGCTGGGATGGTGCCAGCAGATGTAGAACTATGGTAGGATTGGATGGGCACCGAACAGTGGTCAGAGGAACTCTTCACAAGACCATGTTTCGATCGTCCTATTCTCAAACGATCTAAAGTGCGAGGATGAAAAGGGAGGGATAAATCTTGCGGGTAAAGTGTACAAACCTCTGTAGAGGGTTAAAACCTAATCGATTAGCCGTGTTCCTGATTACGGACAATTTGAGCCTCTGGACTTGGATCAATCTCGGAACTCTCAACACCGGATTGAAAACTTAAATGTGTGTAACATATGATGATTTTGGGCTACGAGACATCGGTTGGCGAAACCATGTCATGCATAGGTATCTGCTTTGTAGTAGAGATTCCTGGACATTCCTTTGTTGTGGGGAAAATAAAACCAACTTTTATGCAAAACAAAACTCAGACACAGGTCCACAAAGCCATACTGCATATAGAATAGTTTTATCATCTGCTTTCTCTTATTGTGATCTTGCCGGTAAATTCAATGTACTGACCTACACGGCTGCAACGTATCATGTTGCAGTATTTCTACGACGAGTAAGAGTACGGTATAGGGTTACGGTCTACACTCAACTTGCCGATGGCGTTGATGGGACTCCACACCCGTTTGTTCGTTTCCGCTAAGACTTATGAAGTATATATCAGTTTTATGTTATTTATAGATGTGATTGCACTTTGATATATACATTGATGTACTGTGTGTGCCAGCATACTGATCCAGGGATGGCACAGATACACAGAGGCTTGACTGTTTGAGGTCGAGTCGCTACAATTATCTGGTTCTTTTTCATTGTCTTGTTGAGCATCTTTATGAACATCATCATTTTCATTTTCATTATCACTAGGTGAATGTTCATTACCAGATTGAGTTTGAGCATCTGAGATAGAGACATCATTGTTATCTTCAGAAGGTTTTTCTATTTCAGGTTCACTAGAAGTATGCAAAGTCCTATCATTTTTCTTTTCCTTTTTCTTTTTAGAAGGACTAGGTGCATCAGTATTAATTCTTTGGGAGTCTTGTTCGATTCTTTTAGGGTGACCTTCAGGATAAAGTGGTTCCTGAGTCATTTTACCTCCTCTAGTCGCTACTCTAACAGCATAATCATTCATATTATTGTTCATTTCACTAAGAAATTCTCTTTGAGATTTAGCAACTTGTTCTAGCTGAGTTCAAAGCATAGAAGCATGTTTTCCTACACCCCTTACATCATTTGTAATTCTAAATAACAAGTCACTTAAGCGAGCAATCATATCAGAATTTTGTTTCAACTGTTTCATAACATTCGCATTGAAGTGATCTTGTTTTCTAATATAGTTGTCGATTCATGCAAGCATTGACTAGGATGTTTATTATAAGGGATGTCACCTTCATCAAAATTTAATAAAGAATTTACCTCTACCACCTGTGGTGGTGTGTCAAGTCCATGTATTTCTTCAATAGGTGGTAAATTCTTAACATCTTCAGCTTTAATACATTTTTCCTTCATATATTTCTTTGCCTCTTGCATATCTTCAGGACTAAGAAATAATATACCCCTCTTCTTCGGAGTGGGTTTTGGCGGTGGCTCGGGAAGTGTCCAATCATCATAATTCTTCAATATATTATTCAATAATTCCTCAGCTTGTTCAACAATTCATTCCCTGAAAACACAACCAGCACAACTATCTAGGAAGTCCCTAGAAGCATCGGTTAGTCCATTATAGAAGATATCAAGTATTTCGTTTTTCTTGAGAGGATGACCAGGCAAAGCATTAAGTAATTGGAGAAGCCTCCCCCAAGCTTGTGGGAGACTCTCTTCTTCAATTTGCACAAAGTTAAATATTTCCTGTAAGGCAGCTTGTTTCTTATGAGCAGGAAAATATTTTTCAGAGAAGTAATAAATCATATCCTGGGGACTACGCACACAACCAGGAGCAAGAGTAGTGTACCAAGTCTTAGAATCACCCTTTAATGAGAACGAAACTAAGTTAAGAATATAGTAGTAGCGAATTTTCTCATCATGTGCAAATAGGGTGGCTATATCATTTAATTTAGTAAGATGTGCCACAATAGTTTCAGTTTCATAGCCATGGAAAGGATCAGATTCAACCAAAGTAATTAACTCCAGGTCGACAAAGAATTCATAATCCTCATCAGTAACAAAGATAGGTGAAGTAGCAAACTTAGGATCACATTTCATTCTAGCATTCAAAGTTTTTTCTTTCAACTTGACTAGTAATTTCTTAATATCATCTCTATCCTTACAAGCAAGAAAGTCTCTAGCTACCTATCAATCCATAACATAACCCTCGGGTATATCAGGCAATTCATATCTAGGAGAGCTAGGTATAATAGGTGTTTCATAATTTCCAGTTTCAAGGACTTCATCAGTTTCAATAATTTCATCTGTTTCAGCATTCTCAACATCTTTAGCTCTAGCAAGTTGTTCATCAAGAAATTCACCTAGTGGCACAGTCTTATCAAGCAAGATACTAGCATCATCATATGCATCATTCATAGAAGAAGTAGCATCATCAATAACTTGTGACATATCAGAATTAATAGCAGGTGTAGGCGTCGCAAGCTTACTTAAAACAGAAGGTGAATCAAGTGCAGAGTGTGATGGCAATTCCTTACCTCCCCTCGTCTTAGAGGGAACGATCTTAGTTCTGGTATCTTTCAAATTCTTCATAGTGATAAATAGATATAAATCCCAAGTGACTCAACAAATATAGCTATGCTCCCCAACAACGGCGCGAGAAAAATGTCTTGATAACCCACAAGTATAGGGGATCGCAATAGTTTTTGAGGGTAGAGTATTCAACCCAAATTTATTGATTCGACACAAGGGGAGCCAAAGAATATTTGTAAGTATTAGTAGTTGAGTTGTCAATTCAACCACACCTGGTGTCAGTGCAACAAACCCCTAGGTGTGTTGCCCGAACTGTACGTAGGCTCAAGAGCAAGGTTACAACATTCAAGACAAGGCCAAGCAGAAGAGATGGCTCTTTGAGAAATCAAAGGGTGGATCAAGAAGACCAAGACCAACCAAACGAGCAAGATATCACTAAGGAAAAACCTCCCTTGCCGGGTAGGCGAGCCTGGCGGGGTCAAGGTTACTCCAAAGACAAGCCTCAAGACTCGCCCGGCAGGCTTGCCGGAGACGCCAAGGGCGGATTACCCCGCCAAAGCTCCACTGCTCCACCTCACAGCAACGCAAGTCACCCATCGGTGTGGTGTCGAGCCCCCAAGTGACTAAGTGGTTGTTATTTGGTACGTGGCAGGCCATTTCTGAGGAAGAACGCCCCCAATGACACCCGTCCAGGCGGCCATCAAGAACCAGGGCGGCCTAGTGACTTGCAACTCCTCCCATAGAAGGAAGGAGAGAGTTTGCAGAAGTATATGCAGAGGTTCAGCCAGGTGCACAGGAAGATTCCAGACACCCATCCAGCAGTTGTGATAGTTTCGTTTGAGTCCAACATGCAGATACGTTCCAAAATGAACGTTTGGTTGCCCAAGACTGTGAATGAGCTATACACTCTGGCGGACAAGTGTGCCCGAATAGAGGAGGGGAGGCGACTCCCCGGTGAAGAAGATGGTGTCGACATTGACTCAGAGGACGACGACGACGCCACCAATCAGAAGAAGAAGAACAAGAAACGCAACAAGAAGCGCAAGGAGAAAGCAGTGATGGCTGTTGAAGGAGCGAGCACTCTTAGTACCGGCAAGAAGGCCAAGATCGAGGCTCCCGGCAAGGAAGCTGCCGCGTGCGCTGACTGCCGGGAAGCCGCGGCTGCCGAGAAGGTTGGGAAAGCTGACGGGCCATACTGCAAGATCCATCGGACCAAGGGACACGATCTTCAAGAGTGTCATCAAGTTGAGCAGCTCGTCAAGAAGCAGAAAGCCGAATATGAGAAGCGTGACAAAGAAAGAGACCAAGATGGTGCTGGCGGAAAGGGCTGAGGTGGCAGAGGAGGTCGCCATGGCAAGGCCTCTCAGTATCAAGGGAAACCGGCCAGTGGTCGTGAGAAGAAGGAATGCGATGATGGGAGTGATGAAGGAGATGAAGAGGAAACCAATGAGTAGGAGTTCCAGAAGGCCACTAACGCCCCGTGCATTGACGGAGGTGCGTCCTTGCACTCCTCTCACCGCCAGCTCAAACAGTGGGCACATGAGGTCAATGCCGTGGAGCTAGCGGCAGATTCTCGGAAGCCGCTCAAGTGGTCCCGCACGCCCATCATCTTTGATGAAGAGGATCATCATGACCACACCATTGCGGTAGGATGTTTGCCATTGTTGGTTTCACCAATGATTCGCAACCTGAAAGCACGAAGATGTTGGTTGACGGCGGGGCCGGGTTGAATCTGATATCTCCCAAGGTCATCAGCAAGCTCCAGATAGCAGATGAAGAGCTCAAGGTTACCGATACTTTCCAAGGCATCAACCCCGGCAGGAGTCGTCCTAAGGGGAAGATCACACTGCCTGTAACGTTCGGGGGGGGAGCTGAACTACCGGACCGAGAAGATCGTGTTTGATGTGGTCGACCTCCCCCTGCCATACAATGGAATCCTTGGCCGCCCTGCCCTGGCAAAATTCATGGCAGCATCCCATTATGCCTACAACACTTTGAAGATGCCTGGGCCGATGGGTGTCATTTCCATTCCATCGAACAAGAAGGACGCAATCATATGCATCGATAAGATGTACTGGGAAGCAGTCACTGCAGAGGCCACGAAAGCTACCGCTCCCGCCAAGGAAAGCAAGAAAGGGAAGAAAGCTAGCAAGGACGCCAACAAAGAATCCGAGAAGCACGCCTCTTCGGAGTACGCTGCGCCTGTTGATGATTTGCCGGAGAGTTCCAATAGCAAGAGATCAAAGGTTGCTATGCCTGCTATGAAGAAGGTCCCTGCAGGATTGGTTGGCGCTGATGGTACATTTACTATCAGCTCCACCCTTGATGACAAATAGGAAAGCGCGCTCGTTGCCTTCTAGCGGGCGAATGTCGATGTGTTTGCTTGGCAACCATCTGACATCCCCGGTGTTCCCAGGGAGGTAATCAAGCACCACATTGCTGTCTGCCCACATGCCCGACCCGTCAAACAGAAGGTCCGAAAGCAAGATTTGGAGCGGCAGCAGTTTATTGCCGAGGAGGTCAAGAAACTCAAAGCTGCTGGTTTGGTCAGAGGAGTGTTGCATCCAACTTGCTTGGCGAATCCAGTGGTGGTGCGCAAGGCGAATGGGAAATGGAGGATTTGCATAGATTTCACAGATCTGAATAAAGCATGCCCAAAGGACCCATTCCCCTTGCCGGACATCGATCAGATCATGGATTCCACCTCTGGATGTGACTTGCTTTCCTTCTTGGATGCCTACTCCGGGTACCACAGATTTTCGTGTCCAAGGAAGATGAAGAGAAGACCGCGTTTATAACCCCCTATGGCACGTACTGTTTTGTACGTATGCCCTTTGGGTTAAAAAGCGATGGATCCACTTTCGCAAGGGCAGTACAGATTGGCTTTGAGTCTCAGCTGGACAGGAATATTGAAGCCTACGTGGACGATATAGTGGTTAAAACCAAGGACAAATCAACTCTCATTCAGGACTTGGAAGAGACCTTTGCAAATCTACGCAAGATCAACTTGAAGCTGAAACCAGAGAAGTGTGTGTTTGGTGTTCCTTCCGGCAAGCTGCTTGGCTTCTTTGTGTCCCACCGGGGGATAGAGGTCAACCCCGACAAGATCAAGGCAATTGAGCAGATTCAAGCACCCAAGACAGTTAAAGACGTGAGGCGTTTGACTGGATGTGTTGCCGCGCTAAGCAGGTTCATTTCCAAGTCCGCCGAACGTGCCCTGCCATTCTTCAAAATCTTGAAGAAGGCTGGGGCCGTTGAGTGGACCCTGGAGGCACACGCTGCGCTGTAGGATCTGAAGACCTATCTTCCCTCCGTCCCCACCTTAGTCGCTCCAAAACACAAGAACCGTTGCTGCTATACTTAGCGGCAACCAATCAAGTGGTTAGCGCAGCGCTGGTGGCGCAGCGGGAAGTAGATGAAGAAGCAGCTGCAACTGTCGTCCCCTCTGAAGAAGGAAGTGAACTCGCCCCGGCAAGGTCAGAGGCAGATCAGAACAAGGAGGAGCAGGGTAATGGAGACAGCTCCAAGTTCGCGGCAAGGAAGAAAGTGGTGCAGCGGCCAGTGTACTTCGTCAGCTCCCTGCTGCAGGGGCTAGGTCGAGGTACTCTGGCGTGCAAAAGTTGATTTTTGGCCTCATCATGGCCTCAAGGAAACTGCACCACTACTTCCAAGCCCACGAGATCATGGTTGTCACCTGCTTCCCCTTGCAATGCATACTGAGGAACCTTGAGGCCATTGGCAGGATAGTTGAATGGGCTTTGGAGTTATCCAGCTTTGGTTTGAAGTTTGAGAGCACGTCAACCATTCAGAGCAGAGCACTGACAGAGTTTATTGAGGAATGGACGCCTACCCCTGACGAAGACGTGTTGGAGACAGTTATCCCCGGCAAGGAAGCGCCCCAAGAATGGATCATGTACTTTGATGGTGTCTGATGACCCACAAGTATAGGGGATCTATCTTAGTCCTTTCGATAAGTAAGAGTGTCGAACCCAACGAGGAGCAGAAGGAAATGACAAGTGGTTTTCAGCAAGGTATTCTCTGCAAGCACTGAAATTATTGGTAACAGATAGTTTTGTGATAAGATAATTCGTAATGGGTAACAAGTAACAAAAGTAACTAAGGTGCAGCAAGGTGGCCCAATCCTTTTTGTAGCAAAGGACAAGCCTGGACAAACTCTTATATAAAGCAAAGTGCTCCCGAGGACACATGGGAATTACTGTCAAGCTAGTTTTCATCATGCTCATATGATTCGCGTTCGTTACTTTGATAATTTGATATGTGGGTGGATGCTACTTCTTGAGCTTGCATTGGTTTTTCCCTTGAAGAGGAAAGGGTGCTGCAGCAAAGTAGAGATAAGTATTTCCCTCAGTTTGAGAACCAAGGTATCAATCCAGTAGGAGACAATGCACAAATCACCGAATACCTGCACAAACAATCAAACAACTTGCACCCAACGCGATAAAGGGGTTGTCAATACCTTAACGGTTATTTGCAAAAGTGAGATCTGATAGAGATAGATAATCGATAAAGTAAATATTTTTGGTATTTTTGTTTTATAGATCGAAAAGTAAAACATTGCAAAAAAGTAGATCGGAAACTTGTATGATGAGAAGTAGAAGATTATATGATGGAAAATAGACCTGGGGCCATAGGTTTCACTAGAGGCTTCTCTCAAGATAGAAAATAATACGGTGGGTGAACAAATTACTGCTGAGCAATTGATAGAAAAGCGCATAGTTATGACGATATCTCAGGCAATGATCAGGAATATAGGCATCACATCGGTGTCAAGTAGACCGAAACGATTCTGCATCTACTACTATTACTCCACACATCGACCGCTATCCAGCATGCATCTAGAGTATTAAGTTCATAAAGAACGAAGTAATGAATTAAGTAAGATGACATGATGTAGGGGAATTAACTCAAGCAATATGACGAAACCCCCATCTTTTTATCCTCGATGGCAACAATACAATACGTGCCTTACTGGCCCTACTGTCACTGGGAAAGGACACCGCAAGATTGAACCCAAAGCTAAGCACTTCTCCCATTGCAAGAAAAACCAATCTAGTTGGCCAAACCAAACCGATAGTTCGAAGAGAATTACAAAGATATAAAATCATGCATAAAAGAATTCAGAGACGATTCAAATAATATTCATAGATAAGCTGATCATAAATCCACAATTCATCGGATCTCGGCAAACACACCGCAAAAAAGTATTACATCGAATAGATCTCCAAGAACATCGAGGAGAACATGGTATTGAGAATCAAAGAGAGAGAAGAAGCCATCTAGCTACTAGCTATGGACCCGTAGGTCTGTGGTAAACTACTCACGCTTCATCAGAAGGGCAATGGTGTTGATGTAAAAGCCCTCCGTGATCGAATCCCCCTTCGGCAGGGTGCCGAAAAAGGTCCCTAGATGGGATCTCACGGGTACAGAAGGTTGCGACGGTGGAAAAGTCTTTTCGTGGATGCCTCTGTTGGTTTGGGGATATTTGGGAATATATAGGCGAAAGAATTTGGTCAGGAAGTGCACGAGGGGTCCACAAGGGTGGGGGGCGCGCCCTACCCCCCTGGGTGCGCCCTCCATTCTTGTGGCCGCCTCGTGGCTTCTCTGACTTCATCTCCAAGTCTCCTGGTTTCCTTCTGGTCCAAGAAAAATCATCGCGAAAGTTTTATTCCGTTTGGACTCCGTTTGGTATTCCTTTTCTGCGAAACTCAAAAACAAAGAAAAAACAGAATGTGACACCCCCTGTAATGAACAACAGTGATCACCCTTAGTTAATGCCATGTCAGCAAGTTTAACAGTGCCTAGTCATCATTTGCATCATATTGCATTTCAAACTCCTAGTTCAAACTTCAATTAAATTAAAAGTGGAAAATAAAAGTTCTTCAAAACATAAACTAAAATGTTCATTAAATAGCAAATAATCCAGAGACAATTCTAAAATTGTAATCAACATTTACTAAATTAATTAAGTGACTCTAACAGTGCCAAAGCAGCAAGGTATACTCCATTTTATTTAATACAAAATTTGTGTGAACTCCATTTGCCTCCAAACCAATTTCTAGCAGTGTTGGCTATTGCACTGTAATTATTGGATCAAATACCTGTTATTGCAAAAATCGAAACAAAAGAAAAATAGAAAAGAAAATAGAAAAAGACAAAACAAAAAACAAAAAAAAGAAGTCCCCCCCCCACTGGGCCACTCGGCCCAGCTGGCAGCCCGGCCAGCCCAACCGGCCCACCCCGCCCCTCCTACTTACACCCCACAGACCCCGAAACCTTAGCCCACCACCCCACTCTCCCCCCCACTCATCGCTCTCCCTCTTTCCCCCCGATCCAGTTCTGGATCGGGATCGAGCCGTCGCCGACCCCCGCTGTCGCCGCTCGCCACTCGCCGGAGCCACCTCACCGGACCGCCTCCCCGTCTCCGTCGCGCATCCCCGTCCTCCTCCTCGAGCCTCGCTGCAATTTCCCTACACCGTATGGTGCGGCCCCCGGCCTCCTCTCTCTCCCTCGGCCCGCGCTCACCCCGCCCCGGCCGCGCCCACCCGCGCCCGTGCGCACCCTGGCCGCAAGCCTCGCCCGCGACCGCCTCTGCCAGCTCGCGCTCACCCGTGGCTCCCCGTGCGCACGCACGCGCACGCGCCCGACCGCCCGCCGCCTCCCGCTGCTCGTTCACCTCGCCGCAGCTCCGCACGTGCCCACGTCGTCGCCCCATCGCTCACGCGCTCGCCTGCACTGCCCCGCGGCCGCCGTTCCCGCACGCGGTGGCAGCCCCTCGCGCGCCCTCGCCGCTGCTCGCGCGCGCCCCCACGCCCTTCTGGCCTCGCCTATGCCTCACCGCGCGAGCAAGCGCCGCGCCGCTCCGCCACCGCAGCGCCCCGCCGCTCCTCCGCTGCCCGGCACTTGCGCCCGCGCGCGCCCGAGTTCGCCTGATGGGCTAGCGCCCGCGCCCGTAACCACGCGCCCAGCGCCCGCTTAGGCCTCTGGCCAAATGACAAGCGGCCCCCAGCGCCCAGCCCCTGAAACGAAAAAAAAGAAGTAGATAAAATAATAAAAATATAATTAATAATTAAATTAATTAATTAATTATCTAAATTAATTAATTAACTTAACCTAATTAATCTATTAATTAAACTAATTAACTATTAATTAGGTCTAACAGAAAATGACAACCGGGACCCACATGTTAGTTTGACCCAGTCAACAGTACAGTTAACTGCTGATGTCATGCTCACATCATGATGACATCATAATTATATTTTCGAATTAATTTAATTAATAATAATTTTAGAAATGATTAAATCTTTAAAATTTAATATAAAATAAACCGTAGCTCACATGAAAATACTTCCTACATGAAAGTTGCTCAGAATTTCGAGACGAATCCGAATACATGGTCCGTTCATCTGTCAGATGCCCCTAGCTACCTGAACATGGATCTTTTAGACTGATTTCGTTAAATGAATAGTGTTCAACCTTAATTAAATAATCCGAATAAATTCCTAATTTAACTAAATCATTTGGTTAGGCAATAGAACACCTCTGCATATCATTTAGACATGTCATGCATATTGTTTGCATTTTTGCCGTGAATTTATTGTTTCTTCTCCCCCTCCTTCTCTCTCGATAGACACCGAGACCGACGCCGACGCAGCAGAGTACGACTACGCTCAGGACGAGCAGCCTTTTGACGACCCCTCCTCCTTGCCAAAGCAACCAGGCAAGCCCCCCCCTTGAGCATCCCGATATCGCCCATTCAATTCTCTCCTGCTTGCATTAAATCTTGCTACTATTACTATTTGCTCCTATTCTGATGCATAGCCTGCTTTTGTAACCTGTTTATTGTTACCTTACCTGCCTATGGTAAAATGCTTAGTATAAGTTGGTAGTGAACCATCAGTGACCCCCACCACCTTACCCTTGTTGCCCCTGCTTGATCATCGACGACTCGATCAATGTGATCGTCGACCAGAGACCGACACATCACTTCACCCCCTTAGTTGTACGACTCTGCATAGTTACTATCGAGTGCCGAGGGTGATACCTCGTAACACACTCCTGATGAATACTCTGCAGTGTAGCTGTTCGGTCATGGTCATCGAGGGTGATTCATCCTTCTCCACTTCCGACATGACTCTGTCGTGCAACCCCTCAGTGTGAACCTCGAGGGTGATGCCTCATACATTCACCCTGATGATTTCATCGAGTGGAATCCACCGAGGGTGATTCCTCGGGGCTTCCCCCTTGATGTTATGACCACATGATTACTTTGACCTTTGTTACAGGCGGGTCGACCCTGATGGGTACCCGCAGGGGATCTATGATGTCGGGTGTGCCGAAAGGGCACTCGAGTGTGATATTGTGGCGGAGCTTAAGAAACTCTGATTGTCTCCGCGTGTTATTAAATGAGCCTATTGGATTTGGGTATTTGATCTGAGTGGGTCGACGTGCCCTATACGCACTACCACCACGCGGGATAATGGTTTTATGGGGCCCTCTGCGTTGTACGTTTCTCCCGAAAGCTCATCAGACGTCACAGTTCACTGTGCGGGCTGATTGTCAGGAATGGGCTGGATACTTCACTGACGAGTTCAGTGTCGCGCCTGCACCCTGGCCAGTCACGCAACGTGCAGGGTCCCCAGGGCGATGGCCCAAGACCTCTGGGTGCATAGGTTAGTCTGGCGTGCTGACCTCTCTGCTGAGCCAAGGTAGGGCGCTGCTTCGTGTTAATCTCCCGAGGCCGGGCATTACCCAGCAAGTGTGTTCGGCCAGAGGTGATCGAGCGTGTTGGGTAACAGTAGTGCACCCCTGCAGGGAAGAATAATCTATCGATAGTCGGTCCTACAATAAAGGACGCTTAGTTTGTGTATCCTGATCTACTACTTGAACTGGATACTTGTTACTTAATTGAAGCTTCGGGATCGCTTTCTCGCTGGGAGTCGAGGAAGGATCTCTAGGCTTTGCCTCAACATGTTTGCTTAATAAAATGCTTTCTATACTCTTCTAATTGCTGCAAGATGGTGGCTTCGTGAAGATGCTAGTCTTCGATAGGACTAGGCCTTCTCTCTATTCTGGCATTTCTGCAGCCCAGTCCACATATACAACCTCTCTTTGATAATATTGCATATGTAGTGTAGATCCTTGCTTGCTGAGTACTTCGGATGAGTACTCATGGTTGCTTTGCTACTTCTTTTTCCCCCATACCCCAATTGATGTTACCTCAGACGATGGAGCCCAGGAGCCAGATGTCCTAGCAGGAGCTTACTACCAGGAGGGTCCAGACGACACGTACTACTGGATCGAGCCAGCCGACCAGGAGTAGGATCGGAGGCCCCAGGCAGGAGGCCTACGCCTTTCGATCTAGAGTCGTTGTTTGTGCTAGCCTTCTTAAGGCAAACCTTGTCTAACTATGTCTGTACCCAGATATTATTTGTATGACTGACTTATGTATTCGGATCCTCGTGATCCCTGGTCTATAATATTGTGGATCTCTATTTATTTGTGTTAGAGTTGTGTTGTGATATCTTCCCGTGAGTCCATGTGCTTGATCGTGCATGTTTGCGTGTATGATTAGTGCATGATTGAGTCGGGGGAGTCATAAGTTGGTATCAGAGCCGACTGCCTGTAGGAAGCCCCTTCCAATTCCTTGGTCGAAGTTGAGTCTAGACATCGAAAAATTAATTTACTAACTTGGCTGTGTGGCTTACAGGCCCACGTCGCCATTGGGTGGTATTAGGATCTTTTATTCCTCGTCTATACTCTGGGGCTCTGATCTCTCTTCTTTTCGTGTTAAATGAATTCTACTAACGCCGACACTTAGGATCTCGTAAATCCGTCTACCCGGAGAGCTGGATATCTGTGTTTACCTCCTTACCATTGATCTGATTAGTCTGATAATCATTTTCCTTTCCATTGTTTTGTTTAACCTTTCTTCTCGAATTGTACTATACCTCTCATTGTCATTTGACAATCCTGAATTTCCTCTGTTTCAGATGGATCGTTTGTTTCCACCACGTCCTACGACGCAGCTTGTGCTTCGCACTTGGGCTCGTGATGCCCCTGGTTTTCCAGCTGTTCTGATCGCCCTCCTGACCAGACTAGGCTACCGCTGGTACCCCGAGTACATGGTCTACGAGGATTACCGTGAGTTCAACCAGGAGCAGTACCATGCTGATGTTCGTATCTATGATCAGCAAGATGACTCAGAAACTGAGCTGCACCTTTTTCACGGTATCGGCGTGACGATTGAGATGGCAGTCCATGATGCCGCCTACTCTGCTGTTGCACGTCTACGAGGAGAGTTCAGCAGTATCTTGGATGCCTCTGAGTTCCGATACATTCCATATGCCCCTATTGGAGATGCTACTAGATACTACACAGCTATTTGTGCCCCGTACGAGCCTCGTCGCTACGACCCGCACGTTCTGATTCAGTGCACTCAGGCTCTAGATCGCACTGTTCGGGCTCTTGCCGTCGAGTTGGTTGCCACTCGAGCACGTCTCTACAATGCTATGACGCAGTTGCTACCCGCTGTTCGTGCAGGGATACATCCGGAGCACATCCTTTACCCGCGCAGGACTCAGATGTATGCTGGTATTGATTGTCCTGCTGTTGGAGGTCACACACCTGCACATGGACCTCTTCTTTCAGCTCGAGACCGGGTTCTGCATCAGAGTGCACATGGAGCGCAGGATCCTTCCGCGACGAACATTCGTCGTCCGCACGTGCAGTTACCCCGTTTCAGTGGTTTTCTTCGACGTTGATGTAGCCTTTGCTACGTCCCGTTGTGTACTTCCTTACCGCGTGCCTGCGCGCCGCCTAGCATGTCTAGTTTTTAAATTTGCGCCGTTATGCCGTCCGCATGTACCCGACTCTTTGTATGGATCTGTATGTATTAATTGACTACTGTTAAGTATCTGTTACACTGCTTAATTGTTGTCGAGTTACATCATGCTTGTCGCTAAACACTCGCAATTTCTTTTACTAAACTACCCCCTGTTGATACTTAGCAGGATGGTTAGACCAGGTGGTCGTGGTCGTGCCCCTGAACGCCCACCACCGCCAGACTATATGGCAGCTATGATGCAACAATTCGAGCTCAACCGCCAGTTCATGACTGGGATTATGGCTTAGTTTCCGCATCAGAACAACCAGAACCAGAACCCTGCTGCAATAACTCTGTCGGAATTTGTGCGTCTTAACCCCACTCAGTTCTGCAACTCTGACAAGCCACTGGATGCTGATGACTGGATTCGCGACATTACTCACGAGATGGAGTCTGCAAATGTCTCCCCTACCAACTTTGTCACCTTCGCATCCTTTTTCCTAAAGGGTCCCGCTGCTCAATGGTGGGACAAACACAAGCGTACGCTGCCTGCTGGAACATTCATTACCTGGCCTGAATTCCAGGCTGCTTTTTGTGCCCGTTATATTCCTCAGGGAATTATGGACCGGATGAAAACCCAGTTCCGCAACCTCACTCAGGGCAACTAGACTGTCGAAGCTTATCAGCGGGAATTCCTTGACCTATCCCGCTATGCTGAAGAAGACATCGCCATAGATGCCCGTAGACAAGAGAAGTTTCGTAATGGACTCCACCCAGACATCGAGCTTGCACTTGCTGCTCAAGACTTCAACGACTTTGCTACTCTTGTGAACAAGGCTATTGTAGTTGAGACTGCTCAAATTAAGCATAAGGACTCGCAGAAGCGCTATCGTGATGCTGGCTCATCTTCGGGCTCAGCACAGAAGCGTCGAGTCTGGACTCCCAACAACGTGTTCCGTTCAGCTGCCCCTGCGCCAAAGAATAACTATGTTGCACCACGTCTGCCTCCTCCACCACCGAGGCAGCCAAGAGCTCAAGCTGCTCTACCCAATGCTCCTCTTCGTCCTGAAGATGGTCTGTGCTTCAAGTGTCGCAAACCAGGTCACCTTGCTAAGGACTGCCGCCAGACTCAGAATCAGTTGGCTTTCCCTCGTACTGGCCGTGGCAATGGTCGTGGCAACAATCAGGCCCACAACTATAATACTGGGTCTGGTGCTCATGGTCGTGGACACGCTTACAACATTGATATTGAAGAAGTCCAGGATCAACCTGCTACTGTGATGGGTACCCTTCTCGTTAACTCAGTACCCGCTTCTGTATTATTTGATTCAGGAGCATCGCATTCATTCATTACAGAAGCATTTGCATTATCGCATGACATTGCATTTCGAAAGATGAACCTGCCAGTAGTTATCCACACCCCTGGAGGCCAGTGTCAAACCACTATGATGGCACACAATGTCCCCGTTGAAATTAAAGGATTGGAATTCCTTGTTTCGCCCATTATCCTGAAGTCTTCCACCATAGACCTCATCCTCGGAATGGATTGGTTGAAAGCTCATATAGCTTCGATCAATTGTGCCACAAAAGTCATCCAACTTCTTCACCCCTCCGATGAAATAGTGAACTGCACCGCCCAAATTACTTGGAACGCCGAAGCTCAGATATATGCCCTGAATGCTTTGAATGCCTCACCTCTGGAAGGAATTGAGAATGTTCCTGTCGTTCGAGATTTTCCGGACGTCTTTCCGGAAGAACTTCCAGGAATACCCCCGGTTAGAGCTGTCGAGTTTGTCATTGACATGAAGCCTGGCACTACCCCTATTGCGAAGCGTCCTTATAAGATGCCTCCGCACCACCTTCTCGAGCTTAAGGAAGAAATCGACAAGTCACTTAAGAAAGGTTTCATCTGCCCCAATTCCTCTGCTTGGGGAGCACCTTCACTCTTCGTTAAGAAGAAGGATGGAACTAACCGATTGGTTCAGGATTACCGGCCCATTAACAAAGCCACAATCCAAAATAAATACCCACTGCCCCGGATCAATGATCTTTATGATCAGCTTGCTGGATCCTCTGTCTTGTCGAAACTTGACTTGAGGTTGGGTTATCATCAGATCCGTGTTCGCGAAGAGGATATTTCGAAGACTGCCTTTGTTACTCGATATGGCTCTTATGAGTACATTGTCATGTCATTTGGCTTAACAAATGCTCCAGCAACCTTCTCCCAGTTGATGAACTATATCTTCATGGATTACCTCGACAAATTCGTCGTGGTTTATTTAGATGATATCCTTATATATTCCAAGAATGAAGAAGAACACGCGGAACATCTTCGACTTGTGTTGGAGAAGCTTCAGGAACACCAACTTTACGCCAAGTACTCTAAGTGTGAATTCTGGTTATCTGAAGTGACCTACCTTGGTCATGTGATTTCCAAGAATGGCATTGCTGTTAACCCGAAACGAGTTCAAGCCATTCTTGACTGGACTCCCCCGAAGAATGTTAAGAAAGTCAGGAGTTTTCTCGGACTCGCTAGTTATTGCCGTCGATTCGTCGAGAACTTTTCAAAGATTGCAAAGCCATTGACGAATCTGCTCCACAAGGGTGTTAAATTTGAGTGGACAGAAAAATGTCAAGAAAGCTTTCAGACACTTAAAGATAAGTTGACATCTGCCTCAGTGCTAGCACCCCCGGATTCACAAAAGGATTTCGTGATATACTGTGATGCATCTCATCAAGGATTAGGTTGTGTCCTAATGCAAGAGCACAAAGTGATTGCTTATGCCTCTCGACAATTGCGTCCTCACGAAGAAAATTATCCTGTGCATGATCTTGAACTTTCTGCGGTTATTTATGCTCTGAAGCTATGGCGACATTACCTTCTCGGTAACCATTGCGAGATATACACGGATCATCAGAGTTTGAAGTATCTATATACTCAACCAGATCTGAACCTTCGTCAACAAAGATGGCTCGAAACAATTACCGATTATGATATGAATATCTCATACACCCCTGGCAAGGCTAATGTAATGGCCGATGCTTTGAGTCGCAAGGCTTATTGCAGCAACCATATGGTTCAGGAAGCACAACCTCTTCTTTATGAAGAGCTTCGCAAATTGAACCTCCATATTGTTCCACAGGGTTATCTCAATACCCTGGTTGTTGAACCAGATTTAGAACACAACATTAAGACTATGCAACGGTATGACTCTGAAGTTGAAAGGATTAAGCGATACCTCGAAAAAGGGAAGCCGTTGGAATTCCATATTGATCATGATGGGATCCTATTCTTCCAACGTCGTCTCTTCGTACCCAAATTCAAGGATGAGAGGGAACACGTTATGAAAGAAGCTCATGACACTCCTCTATCAATTCATCCTGGTAGCACAAAGATGTACCGTGACATTTGTCAGAGATACTGGTGGCCTAATATGAAGCGAGACATTGCTCGTTATGTTTTTGAGTGTGACGTTTGCCGCCGCATTAAAGCAGAACATCAAAGGCCTGCTGGAACTCTGCATCCCCTTGATATTCCTGAATGGAAATGGGACAAGGTCCAAATGGATTTCATTACTGGTTTTCCTAGATCTCAGAAGGGTCATGATGCTATCTTTGTCATCATTGACCGATTCTCAAAGGTTGCTCACTTTCTGCCAGTTAAGGAGACAATCACTGCTAGTCAGTTAGCAGACTTGTATATTTCCCGAATTGTGTCACTCCATGGTGTTCCGTTGGAGATCAGTTCGGATCGTGGCAGCCTCTTTACCTCCAGATTCTGGCAAAGTTTCCAAGAAGCTATGGGAACTCATCTGTCCTTCAGCACCGCTTTTCACCCTCAGTCACAGGGTCAAGTCGAACGAGTTAATCAAGTGCTCAAAGATATGCTTCGAGCTTGTGTCATTTCCTTCGGTAAGAAATGGGAGGAATCTCTCCCGTATGCCGAATTCTCTTACAACAATAGCTATCAAGCTAGTCTGAAGATGGCACCGTTTGAAGTTCTTTATGGACGTAAGTGTCGAACCCCTCTGAATTGGTCAGAAACTGGGGAACGCTCACTCGTTGGACCGGACATTGTTCAGCAAGCTAAAGAAAAAGTCCGCATCATCCGTGAACATATGAAAGCTGCTCAGTCTCGTCAGAAGAGCAACTATGACCGAAAGCATAAGGAAATGGTCTATCAGCCTAGCGAGCAAGCTTACCTTCGCGTCACTCCATTCAAAGGTACTCATCGGTTCGGAATCAAAGGCAAGTTAGCTCCTCGCTACATTGGCCCGTTCCGTATTCTTGTTCGTCGAGGAGAAGTGGCATATCAGTTGCAATTGCCGCCAAATCTTTCTCAAGTACATGATGTCTTTCATGTATCCCAACTTCATCGCTGCTTCAAGGATCCTATTCGAGCTGTGGATCATGAAATGCCTGAATTGCGGGAAGATTTGTCTTATCCAGAATATCCCGTTCGCATTCTTGATCAAGCTGAACGCCGGACTCATCAAAAGTCAATCAAATTCCTCAAAGTTCAATGGTCAAATCATTCTGAAGATGAAGCCACTTGGGAACGCGAGGATCGTCTTCACGAAGAATACCCCGCCTTCTTTCAGTCTTCCTCTTAATTCTCGGGACGAGAATTCTTGTTAGATGAGGAGAATTGTGACACCCCCTGTAATGAACAACAGTGATCACCCTTAGTTAATGCCATGCCAACAAGTTTAACAGTGCCTAGTCATCATTTGCATCATATTGCATTTCAAACTCCTAGTTCAAACTTCAATTAAATTCAAAGTGGAAAATAAAAGTTGTTCAAAACAGAAACTAAAATGTTCATTAAATAGCAAATAATCGAGAGACAATTCTAAAATTATAATCAACATTTACTAAATTAATTAAGTGACTCTAACAGTGCCAAAGAAGCAAGGTTTACTCCATTTTATTTAATACAAAATTTGTGTGAACTCCATTTGCCTCCAAACCAATTTCTAGCAGTGTTGGCTATTGCACTGTAATTATTGGATCAAATTACCTATTTTACAAAACAACATTTGAGGTCACCCGTTATTGCAAAAACAGAAACAAAAGAAAAACAGAAAAGAAAATAGAAAAAGACAAAACAAAAAACAAAAAAAAAGAAATCCACCCCACTGGGGCACTCGGCCCAGCTGGCAGCCAGGCCAGCCCAACCGGCCCACCCCGCCCATCCTACTTACCCCCCAGAGACCCCGAAACGCTAGCCCACCAGCCCACTCCCCCCCACTCAATGCTCTCCCTCTTTCCCCCCGATCCAGTTGTGGATCGGGATCGAGCCGTCGCCGACCCCCGCCGTCGCCGCTCGCCACTCGCCGGAGCCACCTCGCTGGATCGCCTCCCCGTCCCCATCGCACGTCCCCGTCCTCCTCCTCGAGCCCCGCTGCCATTTCCCTACACCGTATGGTGAGCCCCCCAGGCCTCCTCTCTCTCCCTCGCCCCGCGCTCACCCCGCCCCGGCCGCGCCCACCCGCGCCCGTGCGCGCCCTGGCCGGAAGCCTCGCCCGTGACCGCCTCTGCCTGCTCGCGCTCACCCGCGGCTCCCCGTGTGCACGCACGCGCACGCGCCTGACCGCCCGCCGCTTCCCGCTGCTCGTTCACGTCGCCGCAGCTCCGCACGTGCCCGCGCCGTCGCCCCCTCGATCGCGCGCTTGCCTGCATTGCCCCGCACCCGCCGTTCCCGCACGCGGCGGCAGCCCCTCGCGCGCCCGCGCCCTCGCTGCTGCTCGCGCGCGCCCCCACGCCCTCTTGGCCTCGCCTATGCCTCGCCGCGCGAGCAAGCGCCGCGCCGCTCCGCCACCGCAGCGCCCCGCCACTCCTCCGCCGCCCGGCGCTTGCGCCCGCGCGCGCCCGAGTTCGCCTGACGGGCTAGCGCCCGCGCCCGTAACCGCGCGCCCAGCGCCCGCTTAGGCCTCTGGCCAAATGACAAGCGAGCCCCAGCGCCCAGCCCCTGAAAAAAAAGAAGTAGATAAAATAATAAAAATATAAATAATAATAAATTAATTAACTTAATTAACTTAACCTAATTAATCTGTTAATTAAACTAATTAACTATTAATTAGGTCTAACAGACAATGACAACCGGGACCCACATGTCAGTTTGACCCAGTCAATAGTACAGTTGACTGCTGACATCATGTTGACGTCATAAATGTATTTTTGAATTAATTTAATTATAATAATTTCAGAAATGATTAAATCTTTAAAATTTAATATAAAATAAACCGTAGCTCAGATGAAAATACTTTCTGCATGAAAGTTGCTCAGAATTTCGAGACGAATCCAAATACGTGGTCCGTTCATCTGTCAGATGCCCCTAGCTACCTGAACATGAAACTTTTAGACTGATTTCATTAAATGAATAGTGCTCAACCTTAATTAAATAATCCGAATAAATTCCTAATTTAACTAAATCATTTAGTTAGGCAGTAGAACGCCTCTGCATATCATTTAGACATGTCATGCATATTGTTTGCATTTTTGTCGTGAATTTATTATTTCTTCTCCCCCTCCTTCTCTCTCGATAGACGCCGAGACCGATGCCGACGCAGCAGAGTACGACTACGCTCAGGACGAGCAGCCTTCTGAAGACCCTTCCTCCTTGCAAGAGCAACCAGGCAAGCCCCCCCCCCCTTGAGCATCCCGATATCGCCCATTCAATTCTCTCCTGCTTGCATTAGATTTTGCTACTATTACTGTTTACTCCTATTCTGATGCATAGCCTACTTTTGTAACCTGTTTATTGTTATCTTACCTGCCTATGGTAAAATGCTTAGTATAAGTTGGTAGTGAACCATCAGTGACCCCCACCACCTTACCCTTGTTGCCCCTGCTTGATCATCGACGACTCGATCAATGTGATCGTCGACCAGAGACCGACACATCACTTCACCCCCTTAGTTGTACGACTCTGCATAGTTACTATCGAGTGCCGAGGGTGATACCTCGTAACACACTCCTGATGAATACTCTGCAGTGTAGCTGTTCGGTCGTGGTCATCGAGGGTGATTCATCCTTCTCCACTTCCGACATGACTCTGTCGTGCAACCCCTCAGTGTGAACCTCGAGGGTGATGCCTCATACATTCACCCTGATGATTTCATCGAGTGGAATCCACCGAGGGTGATTCCTCGGGGCTTCCCCCTTGATGTTATGACCACATGATTACTTTGACCTTTGTTACAGGCGGGTCGACCCTGATGGGTACCCGCAGGGGATCTATGATGTCGGGTGTGCCGAAAGGGCACTCGAGTGTGATATTGTGGCGGAGCTTAAGAAACTCTGATTGTCTCCGCGTGTTATTAAATGAGCCTATTGGATTTGGGTATTTGATCTGAGTGGGTCGACGTGCCCTATACGCACTACCACCACGCGGGATAATGGTTTTATGGGGCCCTCTGCGTTGTACGTTTCTCCCGAAAGCTCATCAGACGTCACAGTTCACTGTGCGGGCTGATTGTCAGGAATGGGCTGGATACTTCACTGACGAGTTCAGTGTCGCGCCTGCACCCCGGTCAGTCACGCAACGCGCAGGGTGCCCAGGGCGATGGCCCAAGACCTCTAGGTGCATAGGTTAGTCCGGCGTGCTGACCTCTCTGCTGAGCCGAGGTAGGGCGCTACTTCGTGTTGATCTCCCGAGGCCGGGCATTACCCAGCAAGTGTGTCCGGCCAGAGGTGATCGAGCGTGTTGAGTAACAGTAGTGCACCCCTGCAGGGAAGAATAATCTATCGATAGCCGGTCCTACGGTAAAGGACGCTCAGTTTGTGTATCCCGATCTACTACTTGAACTGGATACTTGTTACTTAATTGAAGCTTCGGGATCGCTTTCTCGCTGGGAGTCGAGGAAGGATCTCTAGGCTTTGCCTCAACATGTTTGCTTAATAAAATGCTTTCTATACTCTTCTAATTGCTGCAAGATGGTGGCTTCATGAAGATGCTAGTCTTCGATAGGACTAGGCCTTCTCTCTATTCTGGCATTTCTGCAGCCCCGTCCACATATACAGCCTCTCTTTGATAATATTGCATATGTAGTGTAGATCCTTGCTTGCTGAGTACTTCGGATGAGTACTCACGGTTGCTTTGCTACTTCTTTTCCCCCCATACCCCAATTGATGTTACCTCAGACGATGGAGGCCGGAGCCAGATGTCCCACCAGGAGCTTACTACCCGGAGGGTTCAGACGGCACGTACTACTGGATCGAGCCAGCCGACCAGGAGTAGGATCGGAGGCCCCAGGCAGGAGGCCTACGCCTTTCGATCTAGAGTCGTTGTTTGTGCTAGCCTTCTTAAGGCAAACATTGTCTAACTATGTCTGTACCCAGATATTATTTGTATGACTGACTTATGTATTCGGATCCTCGTGATCCCTGGTCTGTAATATTGTGGACCTCCGTTTATTTGTGTTAGAGTTGTGTTGTGATATCTTCCCGTGAGTCCCTGTGCTTGATCGTGCATGTTTGCGTGTATGATTAGTGAACGATTGAGTCAGGGGCGTCACACAGAAACTGGCACTGGGCTCTAGGTTAATAGGTTAGTCCCAAAAATAATGTAAAATACCATATTAATGCATATAAAACATCCAAAATAGATAATATAATAGAATGGAACAATCAAAAATTATAGATACGTTGGAGACGTATCAAGCATCCCCAAGCTTAATTCCTGCTCGTCCTCGAGTAGGTAAATGATGAAAATAGAATTCTTGATGTGGAATGCTACCTAACATATTTATCCATGTAATTTTCTTTATTGTGGCATGAATGTTCAGATCTGTAAGATTCAAAACAAAAGTTTAATATTGACATAAAAACAATAATACTTCAAGCATACTAACAAGGCAATTATGTCTTCTCAAAATAACATGGCCAAAGAAAGCTTATCCCTACAAAATCATATAGGCTGGCTATGCTCCATCTTCATCACACAAAAAATTCAAATCATGCACAACCCCGATGACAAGCCAAGCAATTGTTTCATCCTTTTGATGTTCTCAAACTTTTTCAACTTTCACACAATACATGAGCATGAGCCATGGACATAGCACTATGGGTGGAATAGAGGGTGGTTGTGGAGAAGACAAAAAGAGGGAGATAGTCTCACATCAACTAGGCGTATCAACGGGCTATGGAGATGCCCATCAATAGATATCAATGTGAGTGAGTAGGGATTGCCATGCAATGGATGCACTAGAGCTATAAGTTTATGAAAGCTCAAAAAGAAACTAAGTGGGTGTGCATCCAACTCGCTTGCTCACGAAGACCTAGGGCAATTTGAGGAAGCCCATCATTGGAATATACAAGCCAAGTTCTATAATGAAAAAATCCCACTAGTAAATGAAAATGACAACATAGGAGACTCTCTATCATGAAGATCACGGTGCTACTTTGAAGCACAAGTGTGGTAAAAGGATAGTGACATTGCCCCTTCTCTCTTTTCTCTCATTTTTTATTTTTATTTGGGCCTTCTCTCTCTTTTTTGCCTCTTTTTTTTCGTCCGGAGTCTCATCCCGACTTGTGGGGGAATCATAGTCTCCATCATCCTTTCCTCACATGGGACAATGCTCTAATAATGAAGATCATCACACTTTTATTTACTTACAACTCAAGAATTATAACTCGATTCTTAGAACAAAATATGACTCTATATGAATGCCTCCGGCGGTGTACCGGGATGTGCAATGAATCAAGAGTGACATGTATGAAAGAATTATGAACGGTGGCTTTGCCACAAATACGATGTCAACTACATGATCATGCAAAGCAATATGACAATGATGATGCGTGTCATAATAAACGGAACGGTGGAAAGTTGCATGGCAATATATCTGGGAATGGCTATGGAAATGCCATAATAGGTAGGTATGGTTGCTGTTTTGAGGAAGGTATATGGTGGGTGTATGGTACCGGCGAAAGTTGCGCGGCACTAGAGAGGCTAGCAATGGTGGAAGGGTGAGAGTGCGTATAATCCATGGACTCAACATTAGTCATAAAGAACTCACATGCTTATTCAAAAATCTATTAGTTATCGAAATAAAGTACTACGCGCATGCTCCTAGGGGGATAGATTGGTAGGAAAAGACCATCGCTCGTCCCGGACCGCCACTCATAAGGAAGACAATCAATAAATAAATCATGCTCCGACTTCATCACATAACGGTTCACCATACGTGCATGCTACGGGAATCACAAACTTTAACACAAGTATTTCTCAAATCCATAATTACTCACTAGCATGACTCTAATATCACCATCTTTATATCTCAAAACAATCATAAGGAATCAAACTTCTCATAGTATTCAATGCACTTTATATGAAAGTTTTTATTATATCCCTCTTGGATGCCTATCATATTAGGACTAAATTTTTAACCAAAGAAAATACCATGCTGTTTAAAGACTCTCCAAATAATATAAGTGAAGCATGAGAGTTCAATAATTTCTATAAAATAAAGCCACCGCCATGCTCTAAAAAGATATAAGTGAAGCACTAGAGCAAAATTGCCTAGCTCAAAAGATATAAGTGAAGCACAAAGAGTATTCTAATAAATCACGATTCATGCGTGTCCCTCTCAAAAGGTGTGTAAAGAAAGTATGATTGTGGCAAACTAAAAAGCAAAGACTCAAATTATACAAGACGCTCCAAGCAAAACACATATCATGTGGTGAATAAAAATATAGCCTCAAGTAAAATTACCGATAGACGAAGACGAAAGAGGGGATGCCTTCCGGGGCATCCCCAAGCTTAGGCTCTTGGTTGTCCTTGAATATTACCTGGGGGTGCCTTGTGCATCCCCAAGCTTAGGCTCTTGCCACGCCTTATTCCATAGTACATCAAATCCTTACACAAAAACTTGAAAACTTCACAACACAAAACTCAACAGAAAATCTCATAAGCTCTGTTAGTATAAGAAAATAAATCACCACTTTTGGTACTGTTGTGAACTCATTCTTTATTTATATTGGTGTAATATCTACTGTATTCCAACTTTTCCATGCTTCATACCCCCCGATACTACCCATAGATTCATCAAAATAAGCAAACAACACAAAGAAAACAGAATCTATCAAAAATATAATAGTCTGCGAAGAACCGAATTGTTCTAATACTTATGTAACTCCAAAAATTCTGAAAAATTAGGAAAACATAGGCAATTTGTGTATAAATCTCGTATAAAACATTTAGAGTTGTTCAACGCTCCAGTGAATTATTAAAATTCTGTGACTAGACACAAAAGTTTCTGTTTTTCAGCATGATCAAATCAACTATCACCGTAAGCCATCCCAAAGGTCTTACTTGGCACAAACACTAATTAAAACATAAAACCACATCTAACCAGAGGTAGATGAATTATTTATTGGAAAACAGCAAGGAAAAATATTGGGTTGTCTCCCAACAAGCGCTTTTCTTTAAAGCCTTTTAGCTAGGCATTGATAATTTTGATGATGCTCACGTGAAGGACAAGAATTGAAGCACAAAAAGAGCATCATAAAGCATGTGAAAAACACATTTAAGTCTAACATACTTCCTATACATAGGCATATTATAGGCAAACAAATTATCAAGACAAGCAAAAACTAGCATATGCAAAGAAGAAGAAAGAAACAATAGCAATCTCAACATAACGAGATGTAATTTAGTAACAAGAAGATTTCCACAACCATATTTTCCTCTCCCATAATAATTACATGTAGGATCATAAGAAAATTCAACAATATAGCTATCACATAACATATTCTCAACATGATCCACATGCATGCGGAGTTGACACTCTTCCAAAATAGTGGGATTAATATTAACTAAAGTCATGACCTCTCCAAACCCACTTTTATCAAAAAATTCATAAGATTGAATATTCTCCAAATATGTGGGATCTAAAGTTGACACTCTTCCAAACCCACTTTCAATATTATTTCAAACATTATTATCAATCTCATATTCATCATGGGGTTTAAATAAAATTTTAAGATCATAAGAAGAATCACCCCAATCATGATCATTGCAACAAGTAGTAGACATAGCAAAATTAGCATCCCCAAGCTTAGGGTTTTGCATATTTTTAGCACAATTGACATTAATAGCATTTATAATAACATCATTGCAATCATGCTTTTCATTCAAAGATGTATCGTGAATCACTTTATAATTTCCTTCTTTCAACACTTCATCAAAATTTTCAGGTTCACGAATTTCAAGCAAAATCTCATAAAGATAATCTAGTGCACTCAACTCACTAGCAATTGGTTCATTATAATTGGATCCTTTAAAAAGATTAGCAAGTAGATGAGGATCCGTATCAATATATTTTAGCAAGCGAAGATGCAAGCAAATAGAAGACACATGGTCACACAAGCAAACAAAAGATCAAACGAGAAAAAGGCAAACGAAAAAGAGGGCGAATAAAAAGGCAAATCTTTTCGAAAATCCTTTTAGAAGTGGGGGAGAGGAAAACGAGAGGCAAATGGCGAATAATGTAATGCAAGAGATGAGAGTTTATGATGGGTACTTGGTATGTCTTGACTTGGCGTAAATCTCCCCGACAACAGCGCCAGAAATTCTTCCTGGTACTTCTTGAGCTTGCGTTGGTTTTTCCCTTGAAGAGGAAAGGGTGATGCAGCAAAGTAGAGATAAGTATTTCCCTTAGTTTGAGAACCAAGGTATCAATCCAGTAGGAGACAACGCACAAATCACCGAATACCTGCACAAACAATCAAACAACTTGCACCCAACGCGATAAAGGGGTTGTCAATCCCTTCACGGTTATTTGCAAAAGTGAGATCTGATAGAGATAGATAAACAATAAAGTAAATATTTTTGGTATTTTTGTTTTATAGATCGGAAAGTAAAAGATTGCAAAATAGTAGATCGGAAACTTGTATGATGAAAAGTAGAAGATTATATGATGGAAAATAGACCCGGGGCCATAGGTTTCACTAGAGGCTTCTCTCATGATAGAAAATAATACGGTGGGTGAACAAATTACTGCTGAGCAATTGATAGAAAAGCGCAAAGTTATGATGATATCTAAGGCAATGATCATGAATATAGGCATCATGTCCGTGTCAAGTAGACTGAAACGATTCTGCATCTACTACTATTACTCCACACATCGACCGCTATCCAGCATGCATCTAGAGTATTAAGTTCATAAAGAACGGAGTAATGCATTAAGTAAGATGACATGATGTAGAGGAATTAACTGAACCAATATGATGAAAACCCCATCTTTTTATCCTCGATGGCAACAATACAATACATGCCTTGCTGCCCCTATTGTCACTGGGAAAGGACAGCGCAAGATTGAACCCAAAGCTAAGCACTTCTCCCATTGCAAGAAAAACCAATCTAGTTGGCCAAACCAAACCAATAGTTTGAAGAGAATTACAAAGATATCAAATCATGCATAAAAGAATTCAGAGAAGATTAAAATAATATTCATAGATAAGCTGATCATAAATCCACAATTCATCGAATCTTGGCAAACACACCGCAAAAAAGTATTACATCGAATAGATCTCCAAGAACATCGAGGAGAACATGGTATTGAGAATCAAAGAGAGAGAAGAAGCCATCTAGCTACTAGCTATGGACCCGTAGGTCTGTGGTAAACTACTCACGCTTCATCGGAAGGGCAATGGTGTTGATGTAGAAGCCCTCCGTGATCGAATCCCCCTCCGGCAGGGTGCCAGAAAAGGTCCCTAGATGGGATCTCACGGGTACAGAAGGTTGCGGCGGTGGAAAAGTCTTTTCGTGGATGCCTCTGTTGGTTTGGGGATATTTGGGAATATATAGGCAAAAGAATTAGGTCAGGAAGTGCACGAGGGACGCACAAGGGTGGGGGGGGGGGGCGCCCTACCCCCCTGGGCGCGCCCACCGTCCATGTGGCTGCCTCGTGGCTTCTCCGACTTCATCTCCAAGTCTCCTGGTTTCCTTCTGGTCCAAGAAAAATCATCGCGAAAGTTTTATTCCGTTTGGACTCCGTTTGGTATTCCTTTTTTGCGAAACTCAAAAACAAGGAAAAACAGAAACTGGAACTGGGCTCTAGGTTAATGGGTTAGTCCCAAAAATAATATAAAACAGCATATTAATGCATATAAAACATCCAAAACAGATAATATAATAGCATGGAACAATAAAAAATTATAGATACGTCGGAGACGAATCAGTGGACCGGTTCTTGGGTGCTGCCCTTACTTGGACAAGCCTCCCACTTAAGATTAACCCCTCTCGCAAGCATCCGCAACTACGAAAGAAGAATTAAGATAAATCTAACCATAGCATGAAACATATGGATCCAAATCAGCCCCTTACGAAGCAACGCATAAACTAGGGTTTAAGCTTCTGTCACTCTAGCAACCCATCATCTAGTTATTACTTCCCAATGCCTTCCCCTAGGCCCAAATCATGGTGAAGTGTCATGTAGTCGACGTTCACATAACACCACTAGAGGAAAGATAACATACATCTCATCAAAATATCGAACGAATACCAAATTCACATGATTACTTATAACAAGACTTCTCCCATGTCCTCAGGAACAAACATAACTACTCACAAAGCATATTCATGTTCATAATCAGAGTGGTATTGAATAGCATTAAGGATCTGAACATATGATCTTCCACCGAATAAACCAACTAGCATCAACTACGAGGAGTAATCAACACTACTAGCAACCCACAGGCACCAATCTGAGGTTTTGAGACAAAGATCGGATACAAGAGATGAACTAGGGTTTGAGAGGAGATGGTGCTGGTGAAATGTTGATGGAGATTGACCCCCTCTCGATGAGAGGATTGTTGGTGATGACGATGGCTTCGATATCCCCCTCCCGGAGGGAAGTTTCTCTTGCAGAACAGCTCCGCCAGAGCCCTAGATTGGTTCTACCCAGGTTTCGCCTCGAGACGGTGGCGCTTAGTCTCGAAAGCTTCTTTTTGATTTTTTCCAGGTCAAAACACATCATATAGCAGAAGATGGCCATCGGGGGCCTGCCAGGTGGCCCACAAGGCAGGGAGGTGCGCCCAGGGGGGTAGGGCGCGCCCCCACCCTTGTGGCTGCCTGGTGGGTCCCCTCAGGTGCTTTCTTCGCCCAATATTTTTTATATATTCCAAAATAATTCTCCGTGAAGTTTCAAGGTTTTTGGAGTTGTGCAGAATAGGTCTCTCAGATTTGCTCCTTTTCTAGCCCAGAATTCCAGCTGCCGGCATTCTCCCTCTTCATATAAACCTTGTAAAATAAGAGAGAAAATGCATAAGTATTGTGCTAGAATGTGTAATAACAGCCCATAATGCAATAAATATCAATATAAAAGCATGATGCAAAATGGACATATCAACTCCCCCAAGCTTAGACCTCGCTTGTCCTCAAGCGAAAGCCGAAATCGAAAAACATGTCCACATGTTTAGAGATAGAGGTGTCGATAAAATAAAATACGGACATGAGGGCATCATGATCATCTTTAGAACAACAACAAATATTGTCATATAATTTCTTATGCTAAAGGAACAATTCGTTCACAAGGAAAAGTATGAATCATAAATTTCATTGAAAACTAACAAACTATGATCTCAATCATTGAAGCAATTGCAATTTATCATAACAACGGAAAGAGTCAATTCAAGAGCTTTTCAGCAAGTCCACATACTCAACTATCATTTAATCTTTCACAATTGCTAACACTCACGCGATACTTATAGGTTCGAAGCCTCAGTCGGACACAGAGAAACATAGGGGCTTATAGTTTCGCCTCCCAACCTTTTACCTCAAGGGTAATGTCAACAATAATACTTTATGATAACCTACATCTGAGTGGATATATATATCTGGATCCTTCTCCAACACATAGTGCTTGCCAAAAGAAAAAGTATAAAAAGGAAAGGTGAAGATCACCATGACTCTTGTATAAGGGTAGATGATAAAAGTAAAAGATAGGCCCTTCGCAGAGGGAAGCAGATGTTGTCATGCGCTTTTATTGTTGGATGTACAAAATCTTAATGCAAAAGAACATCACTTTATATTGCCGCTTGTGATAAAGAACTTTATTATGCAGTCCATTGCTTTTATTTCTTCCATATCACAAGTTCATATAAAGCTTATTTTCTTCACACTAATAGATCATACATATTTACAGAGCAATTTTTATTGGTTGCACCGATGACAACTTACTTGAAGGATCTTACTCAATCCATAGGTAGGTATGGTGGACTCTCATGGCAAAACTAGTTTAAGGGATGTTTGGATGCACAAGTAGTATATCTACTTGGTGCAAAGGATTTGGCTAGCATAAGAGGGAAAAGCAAGCTCAACATGTTGGAGGATCCAAGACACTATAACTTCTATCCGGATATAAGAAAACATAACCCATTATGTTGTCTTCCTTGTCCAACATCAACTTTTTAGCATGACATATTTTAATGAGTGCTCACAATTACAAAAGATGTCCAAGATAGTATATTTATATGTGAAACCTCTCTTTCTTTATTACTTCCTATTAATTGCAACAATGACCAAAACTATGTTTGTCAACTCTCAACAACTTTTATTCATCATACTCTTTATATGTGAAGTCATTACTCTCCATAAGATCATTATACGATCATTTTATTTCTTTTTATTCTTTCTTTTATTAAATTCCCTCAAGATCATAGCAAGAAAGCAAAGCCCTCAACTCAAAACTACTCTTTATTAAATATAACTCACGGACTCGATTACATAGAGGGGACATAAAGCAAAACTCAAAGCTAGATCATATTAAAAACTTTTATTCTACTAGATAAGGATATAACCAAAAGGAGAGAACTAAGAAAAACGATAAAAGTAAAGGTGTGATGGTGATACGATACCGGGGCACCTCCCCCAAGCTTGGCAGTTGCCAAGGGGAGTGCCCATACCCATGTATTTAGATCTCTTTCTTCGGATGTGGTGATGATGGAGTTGTTGACGATGAAAGAATCTTACCCTCCATCTTCCAAGGCATAGGTTCACCATCATAAAAAGATGAACAAGTCTCCGGGATCCTCAAATCTGCAGCCAAACTCATTCTCTTAAATCTATATTCATACTCACAGTTTTGGTTTTGCAGGTCATAGATCTGGGCTTGGAGATGCTCAATTTTCTCATGAAGCTTGAATATGGCCTCCCCAATGTTCTCGGCATCCAGCTTGTGACCACTAGTAAATTCAGCGATCATCATGTGGTTGGCGTTGAGTCCGCGTTCTACCATCCCTTGGCACTTAAAGACTTGCTGCTCCACTGCTTCGAGCCTTGTCTCCACGCTTCCGGTCTTCTTAGGCCCTTCGGTATCACGGATGTGCAGCACCCCCTCATGTAGCTCAATGGTTTGAGGGTGTTGCAGCACCTCCGCGAGATAAGGGTTGATGACCTTCTCGAAAAACTTGTCCTTGGGGGCGCTTGGAGCCGTCATGGCGATTTGGATCTGTCAGAAAATAGCTCGAAACAAGAACAGGAGATATTGCCGTGGTACGGTGGTCAAAATCTTCGGGAGATTATATAATGAATTTTTACCGACCAAAAGAAGTATTGTGCAAGAAAACGGAGTTCGGAGGGCACACGAGGTGGCTGCAAGGGTGGGGGGCGCGCCCAGGGGGGTAGGGCGCGCCTCCCTGCCTTGTCGCTTCCTCGTGCACTTTTTGGACTACTTTTAATTTTCCTAATTTTTTTAATATTCCAAAACGGAGAAAAATTGCCATTAGAACAGTTTTGGAGTCGGTTTACTTACCGTACCACATATCTATTACTTTTCGAAGTCTGAAATGTTCTGGAAAGCGTCCCTTATGTACTCCTCCGGTGTTACGGTATTGATAATATTCGTCTCGACATTTATGGGAGTACCTGAAATATAATGTTTGATTCTTTGACCGTTTACCACTTTCGGGTTGGTGCCTTCGGCATTGTTGATCTTAATGGCACCGGAATGATAGACCTCTTCAATAATGTAAGGACCTTCCTGTTTAGAGAGAAGCTTTCCTGCAAAAAATCTTAAATGAGAGTTGTATAGCAAAACATGATCACCTATATTAAACTCACGCTTTTGTATCCTTTTGTCATGCCATCTTTAACTTTTTCTTTAAACAACTTGGCATTCTCATAAGCTTGGGTTCTCCATTCATCAAGTGAGCTAATGTCAAATAACCTCTTCTCACCGGCAAGTTTGAAATCATAGTTGAGCTCTTTAATAGCCCAATACGCTTTATGTTCTAGTTCAAGAGGTAAGTGGCATGCTTTCCCATAAACCATTATATATGGAGACATACCCATAGGGTTTTTATAAGCAGTTCTATAAGCCCATAATGCATCATCAAGTTTCTTAGACCAATTCTTTCTAGATCTATTAACAGTCTTTTGCAACATTAATTTAATCTCTCTATTGCTCAATTCTACTTAACCACTAGACTGAGGGTGATATGGAGATGCAATTCTATGGTTGACATCATATTTAGCAAGCATTTTACTGAAAGCGCCATGAATAAAATGTGAACCACCATCAGTCATTAAATATCTAGGGACTCCAAACCTCAGAAAAATAACTTCCTTAAGCATCTTAATAGAAGTGTTATGATCAGCACTACTAGTTGGAATAGCTTCTACCCACTTAGTAATGTAATCAACAACAACTAAAATATGTGTATACCCATTAGAGGAAGGAAAAGGTCCCATATAATCAAAGCCCCAAACATCAAATGGTTCAATAACAAGTGAATAATTCATAGGCATTTCCTGACGTCTACTAATATTGCTAATTCTCTGGCATTCATCACAAGACAAATTTACGGGCATCCTTGAAGAGAGTAGGACAATAAAAACCAGATTGCAATACCTTGTGTGCAGTTCTATCTCCAGCATGGTGTCCTCCGTAAGCTTCGGAGTGGCACTTGTGTAGGATTTGTTCCTGTTCATGCTCAGGTACACAACGTCTAATAACACCATCTACTCCTTTATAAAGGTGTGGGTCATCCCAAAAGTAATGTCTTAAATCATAGAAAAACTTTTTCTTTTGCTGGTATGTGAAACTAGGTGGTATAAATTTAGCAACAATGTAATTAGCATAATCAGCATACCATGGAGTATTACGAGAAGCATTTATGACAGCTAATTGCTCATCAGGAAAGCTATGATCAATAGGTAGTGGGTCATCAAGAACATTTTCTAACCTAGACAAGTTGTCTGTAACGGGGTTCTCAGCTCCCTTTCTATCAATAATATGCAAATCAAATTCTTGAAGTAAGAGAACCCATCTAATAAGTCTAGGTTTAGCATCTTTCTTTTCCATAAGGTATTTAATAGCAGCATGATCAGTGTGAACAGTTACTTTGGAATCAACAATATAAGATCTCAACTTATCACAAGCAAAAACAACTGCTAAAAATTCTTTTTCGGTAGTAGCATAATTTCTCTGGGCACTGTCTAAAGTTTTACTAGCATAATGAATAACATTCAATTTTTTATCAACTCTTTGTGCTAGAACAGGACCAATGGCATAATCACTAGCATCACACATAATTTCAAAGGGTAGATTCCAATCAGGTGGTTGAACAATAGGTGCAGAAATCAAGGCTTTCTTAAGTATTTCAAATGCTTCTACACAATCATCATCAAAAACAAAAGGAACATCTTTTTGCAAGAGATTAGTGAGAGGCCTAGAAATTTTAGAGAAGTCTTTAATAAACCTCCTATAGAAACCAGCATGACCAAGGAAAGTTCTTATACCTTTGATATCTTTAGGACACGGCATCTTTTCAATAGCATCTACTTTAGCTTTATCAACTTCAATACCTCTTTCAGAAATTTTATGCCCCAAGACAATACCTTCATTAACCATAAAGTGGCACTTCTCCCAATTCAAGACCAGATTAGTTTCTTCACATCTCTGCAAAACTTGATCAAGGTTGCTTAAGCAATCATCAAAAGAAGTTCCGTAAATGGAGAAATCATCCATGAAAACCTCAACAATCTTTTCACAAAAGTCAGAGAATATAGCAGTCATACATCTTTGAAAGGTAGCAGGTGCATTGCATAAACCAAAAGGCATACGTCTATAAGCAAAGGTACCGAAAGGGCAAGTAAAAGTGGTCTTTTCTTGGTCCTCTTTTGACACAGGTATTTGAGAAAAACCAGAATAACCAACTAGAAAGCAAAAATGTGTATGTTTGGATAATCTTTCTAGCATTTGATTAATAAAAGGTAGAGGGTAATGATCTTTTCTAGTAGCTTTGTTTAATTTGTGAAAATCAATTACCATTCTATAACCTGTAACAATTCTTTGTGGAATCAATTCATTCTTATCATTAGGAACAACAGTAATACCTCCCTTCTTAGGGACACAATGAACAGGACTTACCCATCTACTATCAGCAATAGGGTAAATTATACCTGCCTCCAGAAGTTTTAGTATTTCATTTCTTACCACTTCCTTCATCTTAGGATTTAACCGTCGTTGGTGATCAACAACTGGTTTAGCATCAGGCTCCATATTAATTTTGGGCTGACATAGAGTGGGACTAATGCCCTTAAGATCATCAAGAGTATATCCAATAGTAGCATGGTGCTTCCTCAGAGTTTTCAATAATTTCTTTTGTTCATGCTCTGAAAGGTTAGCACTAATAATAACAGGATATATCTTCTTTTCATCAAGATAAGCATATTTCAAAGTATCAGGTAATTGTTTAAGCTCAAACATGGGATCACCCTTGGGTGGAGGAGGATCTCCAAGGATTTCAACAGGCAAATTGTGTTTCAAAACAGGCATTTGGTTAAAGAATATTTCATCTAATTCCTTTCTGTCATTCATAAACAAATCATTTTCATGATCTAGCAAATATTGTTCTAAAGGATCGGTAGGAGGCACGGCAATAGAAGCAAGACCAATGATTTCATCCTTACTAGGCAATTCCTTATCATGGGGTTGTCTACAAAATTTAGAGAAATTAAAATCATGAGACACATTCCCAAAGCTTACAATAACAATTTCTTTCTCACAGTCTATCCTAGCATTAACAGTATTCAAGAAAGATCTACCAAATATAATGGGACAAAAATCATCTTGTGGGGAACTAAGAACAAGAAAATCAGTAGGGTATTTTATTTTCCCACACAAGACTTCAACATCTCTAGCAATCCCAATTGGTGATATAGTATCTCTATTGACAAGTTTAATAGTAACATCAATATCTTCTATCTCAGCAGGTGCAATATCATTCATAATTTCTTGATATAAGGTATAAGGAATTGCACTCACACTAGCACCCACATCACATAAACCATGATAACAATGATCTCCTATTTTAACAGAAACAACAGGCATGCCAACAACGGGTCTATGTTTATCTTTAATATCAGGTTTAGCAATTCTAGCAGCTTCACCACAGAAATAAATAACATGCTCATCAATATTATCGACCAAGAGATCTTTAACCATAGCAATACTAGGCTCAACTTTAATTTGTTCAGGGGGTGTAGCTGTTCTAATATTACTCTTACGAACCACAGTTGAAGCTTTAGCATGATCCTTTATTCTAACAGGAAAAGGTGGTTTCTCAATATAAGCAGTAGGAACAATAGGATCAACATTATAAGTAATAGTTTCTTGTTCAACTTTAATAGGTTCTACTACTTTTACTTCAATGGGAGGATGATATTTAAACCACTTCTCCTTAGGGAGATCAACATGAGTAGCAAATGATTCACAAAAGGAAGCTACTATCTCTGAGTCAACTCCATATTTAGTGCTAAAATCACAAAAAGCATCGGTATCCATGAAAGATTTAACACAATCAAACTTAAGGTTTATACCTGACTCCTTACCTTCGTCGAGTTCCCAATCTTCAGAGTTGCGTTTAATTCTTTCCAATAAATCCCATTTGAATTCAATATCCTTCTTCATAAAAGAACCAGTACAAGAAGTATCGAGCATGGATTGATCATTACGAGAAACCGAGCATAAAAATTCTGAATAATAATTTCCCTTGAGAGCTCATGATTGGGGCATGAATATAACATTGACTTAAGCCTCCCCCAAGCTTGAGCGATACTTTCTCCACGAGGCCAAAAATTATAAATATAATTTCGATCACGATGAACCAGATGCATAGGATAAAACTTTTGATGAAATTCCAATTTCAATCGGTTGTAGTTCCATGATCCAATATCATCACATAGCCTATACCATGTCAATGCCTTTCCCTTCAAACATAAAGGGAAGACCTTCTTCTTGACATCATCCTCGGGCAAACCTACAAGCTTAAATAATCCACAAACTTCATCCACACAGCTTAGGTGCATATCGGGATGTAGTGTTCCATCTCCTACATAAGGATTAGCTAGCAGTTTCTCTATCATACCCGAAGGAATTTCATAATAAATATTTTCAGTAGGTGCAGTATGTTGAGGAGCAACTCTTTGCTCTTCTAGTTGAGGCGAAGATACCCCGAACAAGCCCCTCAAAGGATTATTTTCCATAGTGACAAGTGACAGTAAATTTCAGCACACTATATAAATGTTTCCTTACCAAAGGCGCTTCACTCCCGGCAACGGCGCCAGAAAAGAGTCTTGATGACCCACAAGTATAGGGGGTCTATCGTAGTCCTTTCGATAAGTAAGAGTGTTGAACCCAACGAGGAGCAGAAGGAAATGACAAGCGGTTTTCAGCAAGGTATTCTCTGCAAGCACTGAAATTATCGGTAATAGTTAGTTGTGTGATAAGATAATTCGTAACGGGTAACAAGTAACAAAAGTAACTAAGGTGCAGCAAGGTGGCCAAATCCTTTTTGTAGCAAAGGACAAGCCAGGACAAACTCTTATATAAAGCAAAGCGCTCCCAAGGACACATGGGAATTACTGTCAAGCTAGTTTTCATCATGCTCATATGATTCGTGTTCGTTACTTTGATAGTTTGATATGTGGGTGGACCGGTGCTTGGGTTCTGCCCTTACTTGGACAAGCCTCCCACTTATGATTAACCCCTCTCGCAAGCATCCGCAACTATGAAAGAAGAATTAAGATAAATCTAACCATAGCATGAAACATATGGATCCAAATCAGCCCCTTACGAAGCAACGCATAAACTAGGGTTTAAGCTTCTGCCACTCTAGCAACCCATCGTCTAGTTATTACTTCCCAACGCCTTCCCCTAGGCCCAAATCATGGTGAAGTGTCATGTAGTCGACGTTCACATAACACCACTAGAGGAAAGACAACATACATCTCATCAAAATATCGAACGAATACCAAATTCACATGATTACTTATAACAAGACTTATCCCATGTCCTCAGGAACAAACATAACTACTCACAAAGCATATTCATGTTCATAATCAGAGGGGTATTGAATAGCATTAAGGATCTGAACATATGATCTTCCACCGAATAAACCAACTAGCATCAACTACAAGGAGTAATCAACACTACTAGCAACCCACAGGTACCAATCTGAGGTTTTGAGACAAAGATCGGATACAAGAGATGAACTAGGGTTTGAGAGGAGATGGTGCTGCTGAAGATGTTGATGGAGATAGACCCCCTCTTGATGAGAGGATCATTGGTGATGACGATGGCTTCGATTTCCCCGTCCCGGAGGGAAGTTTCTCCGGCAGAACAGCTCCGCCGGATCCCTAGATTGGTTCTGCCGAGGTTCCGCCTCGAGACGGCGGCGCTTCATCCCGAAAGCTTCTTTTTGATTTTTTCCAGGTCAAAACACATCATATAGCAGAAGATGGCCATCGAGGGCCTGCCAGGTGGCCCAGAAGGCAGGGAGGCGCGCCCCCCACCCTTGTGGCTGCCTAGTGGGTCCCCTCAGGTGCTTTCTTCGCCCAATATTTTTTATATATTCCAAAATAATTCTCCGTGAAGTTTCAGGGCTTTTGGAGTTGTGCAGAATAGGTCTATCAGATTTGCTCCTTTTCCAGCCCAGAATTCCAGCTGCCGGCATTCTCCCTCTTCATATAAACCTTGTAAAATAAGAAAGAAAAGGCATAAGTATTGTGCTAGAATGTGTAATAACAGCCCATAATGCAATAAATATCAATATAAAAGCATGATGCAAAATGGACGTATCAGTGCCTTCTCCTTACAAGGTGCAGGAGCTGGCGTGCTTCTTGTTGCTCCCTCTGGGGAGCACCTCAAGTACGTGGTTCAAATGCATTTCCCTTGAGAGAAGGCTGATCTCCCATCAAGGATTGAAGATGCCGTGGTCCGTGCTCCTCCTGAGGCATTTTTACGCGTAGTACAGTGACCCTTGGGAGCAGAAGTTAGCACGGGTTGGGTAGCGCGAGACGAGCGCCCTATTCGGGAGGGGGTCTTCTTTTCACTTACTGTGGAGGAAGGAAGAACCCCGGGGTGGTCGGCTATCACGGCCACCCTGACGCCATCAAGGCCCTCCTGATATAACACCTCGTCTTCAAATTCGATCGACGCCTCTAGGTCGTCATGATACCCCGGATCGCCTTCGCGAGAATGATTCTCTGGTTGAGGAGGAGGGCAACTGATGGACGCAACTTGATGCCTCCATCCCTGTTCAAGTGGCGATCAGTGAGAATTCGATGATATGTGGGCTCGAAATAATGGATTGTGGCTTACCCAGTCCGCTGGATTGTATCTGAAGTAGCCTTCCCGAATACTCATGCGAGCGAACTCTGCTTCGTCCCCCTTGAAAAGGTCGGCCAGTATTTTAGCCAGGGCCGCCTTGTTGTCTGGCCCTTGCCGCTAGTGACGTGTCACATCGTTGGTCCCGTTATAGCACCATAAGGGGTGACCCCGCTGTTGGAGGGGTTGCACGCATCGGGTGATGGCGATGGCCATAACTTCGACCATGGTCAACTTGCTGCTGGTCAGCAGCCTAATCTTGGCTGACAGGGCCCGCACTTCTTCGATGTCCTATTGGGAAGGACCCTTGGGCCACCAGTTGTACCGCTTTATAGGCGGGTCCTTCGAATATTCTGGTAGCCCTTGCCAAATTGGATCGGTAAGGGGAACGTCTTCGATGTAAAACCACTCTGAAGTCCATCCTTCGTGGTCTTTCTGTGGGGTCCCAATTGGGTATCCCGTCCCGGCTAATCGCCATACCTCAGCACCTCCTACCTCAAAAATAGATCCCTCCCGGAGGCGAGGGACAGGACAAAAGTACTTCCTCCACAAGTCAAAGTGGGGCTCGCAACATAGAAATATCTCACACAAGGCCATGAAGCCAGAAATGTGCAATATGGAACTTGGGGTGAGGTTGTGGAGCTGGATCCCATAGAACTCTAGTAGACCCCGTAGAAAGGGATGGATAGGGAAACCCAAACCTCTTAGAAGGAAGGGTACGAGACATACTCTCTCCTCCTTGCTTGGGCCAGGGGAGTTCTTGGTAAGGGCGCGGCCATCGATGGAGATGAGACCGGCGCGGACTGGGACCAGATCGGCTAAAGGGAGGAAGCGCTGTGTCTACAAGTGACTTAGCTGGATGCGTGAAACTGAGCAACTTGACCAATCGCCTAGGAGCGGGCGTTGAGGGCGTGAGGATGAGCCTGGGATGTCAGCCATGGTGTCGGAAGATTGCTTCGATGATGTTCTTGGAGAAAGGGGGAGGGTAACTGTTCTAAACACCTTTGGATCTATAAAAAGGCGTCTTATCATGAAGCCGAAAGGATGGGAGCATGGAACGGCGGCATTGGGCCACACACTCTCTGAAAAGCGTGTAAGGTCCTTACCCCGAGGAACGGTATTGAACTTTGGTGGTCCCACCTCAGTTTTGAGAGGTATTCGAATCTTAGAATCCTGAGACTGTCCGGGCCTGAGTATATCAGATCGGGTTCTAGATCATATTCAGCGGAATTTGCACGATTTCAAATGGAATGGAGGAACTCGTCTCGCAAGCCGGTGATGTGAACATTCCAGAAGATGATCCTCGGTGTTGGAGGCAAGTTCGGGGGCTACTGAGGGAGTCATGGACTAAGGGGTCCTCGGGGCGACGGCCCATTGTGTATGTGCTGGACTGGTGGAGCCGTGTGGTGATCGGAGACCTGTGAAGCCGTGGTGTGCTCTCCAAGTCAAGGGCAGACGAGATCTCTTTCCTTCTTGTTGTAATCTATCTTCGGTAACCCTAACCCTATCGGAGTCTATATAAACCGAGGGTTCTAGTCATTAGGGGGAGAGCTATCTTCATCCCCCCCCGTAGCCTAGGGTTTAGCTCATACTGATCTCGAGGTAGATCTACTCTGTAAACCACGATATACAATCAATACAATCAAGCAGGATGTAGGGTATTACCTCTTTGAGAGGGCCCGAACCTGGGTAAACACTGTGTTCATCATCCCCTATTACTCATCGATCCTAGATCCACAGCTCGGGACCCCCTACCCCGAGGTCTGCCGGTTTTGACACCGACAAGCACCGCGTTCGGATGACAGCCGATCTCTGGCGCGATGTGGCCCGGGTCAGGGGCGCCGCACACCCAATGTGTTTTACAGATGAGGTGATGCAGCATCAGTTCCCCGAAGGGTTTAAACCCATGAACATAGAACAATACAACGGGACAATAGACCCAGCCATATGGATCAAAGACTTCCTGCTCCACATTCATGTGGCCTGAGGAGATGACATCAACACCGTCAAATACTTACCACTAAAGCTCAAAGGACCGGCCATGCACTGGTTGAACAGCCTCCCCAAAAACTCCATCGGGAGCTGGGAAGAGCTCAAGGATGCCTTCCGAGCTAACTTTCAAGGCACCTATGTTCGGCCTCCGGATGCCGACGACCTGAGCCACGTTGTCCAATAGCCCGGAGAGTTAGCCCGACAATTTTGGAATCAGTTCTTAACTAAGAAAAACCAAATCATCGACTGTCCGGATGCTGAGGCAATAGCCGCTTTCAGGCACAGTATCTGGGATGAGTAGCTCGCTCGCCAGCTCTGAGAGGAAAAGCCGAAAACAATGTTGGTGCTCACCTCTCTCATGACCCGATTTTGCGCGGGCGAAGATAGTTGGTTAGCTCGTAGAAGCAACCACCCGGACAAACCCGGCACCTCAGAAGTTAGGGACGGAAACGGGAAGCCACGGCGCAACAAAAACAAGCGCCAGCACAACGGCGGTGAAGCTGATGACACGACAGTGAATGCCAGATTCAACAAGTCCAAATCAGGACCACAGAAAAAACCCTCTAAAGGGAACCGGGATGGCCCTACCGCGTTAGACAAGATCCTGGATAGACCCTGCCAGATCCATGGCACCTCAGACAAGCCCGCCAACCACACCAAAAAATAATATAAAATAGCACGAGGTTAATAGGTTAGTCCCAAAAAATGATATAAAATAGCATATAAATGCATATAAAACATCCAAGATAGATAATATAATAGCATCGAACAATAAAAAATTATAGATACGTTGGAGACGTTGGAGACGTATCAAGCATCCCCAAGCTTAATTCCTGCTCGTCCTCGAGTAGGTAAATGATAAAAATAGAATTTTTGATGTGGAATGCCACCTAACATATTTATTAATGTAATTTTCTTCATTGTGGCATGAATGTTCAGATCCATAAGATTCAAAACAAAAGTTTAATATTTACATAACAACAATAATACTTCAAGCATACTAACAAAGCAATCATGTCTTCTCAAAATATCATGGCTAAAGAAAGTTATCCCTACAAAATCATATAATCTTGTCATGCTCTATCTTGATCACACAAAGTTATCATGCACAACCCCGATGACAAGCCAAGCAATTGTTTCATACTTTTAATGTTCTCAAGCTTTTTCCACTTCCACGCAATACATGAGCGTGAGCCATGGATATAGCACTATAGGTGGAATAGAGTATGGTGGAGGTTGTGAGGAGAAGACAAAAAGGAGAAAGTCTCACATCAACTAGGCAAATTAATTGGCTATGGAGATGCCCATCAATTGATATCGATGCAAGTGAGTAGGGATTACCATGCAACAGATGCACTAGAGCTATAAGTGTATGAAAGCTCAAAAGAAAACTAAGTGGGTGTGCATCCAACTTGCTTGCTCACGAAGACCTAGGGCAATTTGAGGAAGCCCATCATTGGAATATACAAGCCAAGTTCTATAACGAAAAATTCCCACTAGTATATGAAAGTGATAAAATAGGAGACTCTCTATCATGAAGAACATGGTGCTACTTTGAAGCACAAGTGTGAAAAAAGGATAGTAACATTGTCCCTTCTCTCTTTTTGTCTCATTCTTTTTTGGGTTTTTTACATTTGTGCCCCTGGTTCCTTAGCCATACTCATTCATCCCCACACTCTTAGCATTTGCTCACTTTTCCCCACTCCCTTGTCTGAAACCCTCAGAAATGGTCACAAACGGTGGATGCCATCGGGTCAGTGCTTTGACCGTTAACTCTGACGAGTGGGGCCGCGTAGGCGTGCATGCAACTGACCGCGGTCGTGGGGTAGCACGTGTCCATGGAACATGCCAAAAACGTCCCATCGTATAAGAGGGGGAACCACCTACGGGCGCATCGCCCCTACCATTTCCCCCCAAATCCCCTCCCTGCCGCATCGTCTCCCTCTCCCCCACCACGTCGTCTCGCTCTCCTCCACCACACCATCTCGCTCTCCCCCACCGCATCCTCTTCCTCACCTTCATCGCCTCCCTCATACCGATGGCGGACGCTTGTGGCGACGCCGGCGCAGCGGCCGAAGATTTGTAGGGCGCGATGACCGCGGCAGATGCAGTGCAGGATGTTGGCGGCATCCACGGTGGTGCGGGGAAACTCGCAACTACTGTCACGGATGTGGATGTGGAGAAGGAGGTGGCGGGCTACGCCTCGGCACTGCCGGAGCTGAAGGTGACGGCATCGAGTGGCGTAGTCCATCCAGATGCGCAGCCTGGCGAGGAGAAGGTGGTACAGGAGGTACTTCCATTTGCTTGTACCCTAGTTGCAATATTCCTATATTTAGATTGTAGAGTTAGTTTCATTGGTTGGATTGTGATTCGTAGGGTAGTACAGATGGTTAGAGTAGTTGGTTTGAGGGATGGGGTTTTCTGTATGGGGGGATGGGGGTTTTTTGTATGGGTTTTTTTTATTACATTCGTTGCAAAAATGCTAGACAGATCTTAATGAGAGATAGGGATCTCTGTGCTTAAATGCTACACGTGATTATTAGATTTGTTTTTGAATGCTACACAGATTGGGATTTTGAATGCTACAGACATGTATGCTTAGATTTGTTTTTGAATGCTACACAGATTGGTGTTTTGAATGTCATATGCCCAAATGGAATGCATTAATTTTGATGTACCTATCAATTGATTAAGAACTTACTTGATTCATCAGTATATAAATTTTTCCAGAATATGTAGTTATATTAGATTTGTTGTTCAATGTGTGTGCATGACAATGGAAAATGAAAATAGGATCATAGTATGGATAATATGATCAATGTGTCATGTGTGCATATCTAAATTATCTGTTGGCTTCTGTATTTACTAGTAATGGATGTAATTGTATATTCAGGAGGATGATTCTGTGGGGAATAAGAGGAAGCTGGGCCTTACTGGGTTCGACCCGTACGATCCAGAGTATAGTGACGACGAAGAATATGAGGTACGCCTACTTGAAATTTAGATTGTTCATTTAGTTCCTTTGACATGGTGTATATGAATCTACAATGTATTAATGTAATTCATTCATGTGTGCAGTATGAGTCTGGAGAATATGTGTACAACGGCAACGTCGCGTCGTTCACAGCGAAGGCGGTGGAGAAGATCAAGGCCAAGGGAGTTGCTTCCTTCTACAACCGCAAGATCAAGAAGTGGCAATGCCCCTACTGCACCACCAAGCCAAAGCCAAAGGATGGCTGCTTTGATCACCTTGTGTCTCATGCAGAGGATGTAGGATTCGCGGGGAGGACTACAAGATCAGGGGGCAGCATGCTGCCCTCGCGAAGGCCCTGACTCTGGTGTGATGTGATGATGTTTTATCTTTTACTTTTGGTAAACTGAATGTGGCTGTTTGGTAAACTTTGTGTGGTGGTATCTAAACTTTGTGTGTAATCTATGGTAGTAATGTATTATGCTATCAATATTTGTCTGTCCTTAAATTTGCCTGTGGTGTATGGTATGTTCTGTTTAGATGTTGTGAGCTATGAGTTTAGGTGCTGCAATGATCACACATGCTGCTTCAGTGTTGCTTCACTGATCAGACATGCTGCAAAGAATAAGCAAAAAGAGCAAATAGTCCATCATTTGATCAAATATTCCAATAACAGAGCAAAAAAACATTTGAATGAAGATAGTCCATCATTTGATCAAGTATTCCAATAACAGATCAAATATTCCAATTTGAATTTGGGGCAAATTTTGAATTTGAACCAACAATTGAAGTCCATTGCCCTGTGGTGTGATGTTGCAAAGTTTCCTAAACTATTATAAATGTTAGGTGATCAATCTCATTTCTTTTGCGTGGTAAAACTTATAGTCATGAGAAATGTGCTCCAAACGAGCTCCATTTGTAATCAAGTTTTTTTTGGACCTACTCCAAATGAGCCAAATATTTTTTATTGACACCTATTCAATCTATATAGTGTAGATTCGAAGTCTCACTATTTATTGAATTAATCTTCATATTTTTACAATTTTTTTGAAAAAATTATGCTTTAACAGAAAACCATTAAAAAACACGTTTAAAATATGAAAATGGAAAACTAAGTTCAGATCCTTCTTATTCACTTTGAAATCAATCTTTGGTGAATCTTTTGATTTTTTTTTATTTTTTCAAAAACCTAAGGGAACCCTACCTCCTCTCCTTGAACTCTCTGCAACATTGTACGTGATAGCTTATATGTGTGAAGGTTTTTTCATGAAAATGTCCATAGACCAAGTTTATGATTTTTGGTTGGTAACATGTCACATAAGACAACATTGTGCGCAGGTTATATATTTTTTTGATTTTTTTAAATTAATGGTGCTCATTTGACCTCAATCATGCCACCTAGGTTTTTTTTTGAAAATTTCCGTATACCAAGTTTAGTATTTTTCCTCGTTAGTGTGTCTTATAAAACGACGAACGGTGAAGGTTTCATATTTTTTTCTATTTTTTTAAATTAGTTATGCTCAGTCAAAGCCTAGATAACCCCGTTGACCAGCTCAAAACCCCTCTAAACCCTGCGGGGTTTTGTCTAACCCTAGCTCCGAATATCAGCCGTCCGATCATACACTAGCGCCAATCGACAACCCTCAGATGTGGTCTTCTAGAAGGGCTGGCTGCGTGCAAGCTTCGTGCCATTGGATCAGATGGACGGCTCCGCATTGTTGGATCATGGGGCGATCCGCGAGATATTCTCCCATTGGTTGTGCTCACCCACCATTGACTCCGTGAAAAAAAATGTAGTTATTGGGCCCAAAATGAAACCAAGCTCTGGTTGGGCCGTCGCATTAGCTCTGTTTTTTTGCTTGACCCTTGTTTTGATTGCACCTACAGAGATTGAGTTCCTGATGCCGCGGTGGGTGTGAAAATGAGCTAGTTCACATTTGACCCCATTACTGCCACGGCGAAATAACACGTCGCACTACGGCTATTTAAGCCACCTTCCTCTCACATCCCTCATCTATCTCCCATCCTCTGCCATCTGCCCTTCTTGTTCTTCAACCCCATCTTCTTCGACCCCTTCTTCTTCTTCACATCCCTCAGCCATGCAGTACTCCTGACCAACCTACCGCTCCCACCCACCATGCCGGAGAGGCTCTACCCTGCCGGCATGTACGTTGAGCGTACACTACGTGTGTGGGCGATATCAAGGTGGAGGACCGCAAGGGGCTTCACCGAGTTCTTCCTCACGGCCAGCTACCGCCACCTCCCACGGGGATCTCCAATGATGTTCCGTGTCGAGGAGGTCATCCAAAATGGGGTGGCGGTTGCTATCCTTGCCCACTTCACCAACCCCTTCAACGCCTTCTACCTCCTTGGCCGCGTGTTTTGGTGTGGCTGCGAGTTCATCGCTTTCACCACCCACAACATCTTCACGGAGTACAGCAACATCTTCCCCACCGTGTCGCGCATGCACACTCTGCCGTACCCCATCGACAACACCCCGGAGGAGCAGTGAAGGGCGCCCGGAGGAGTGATACGTCTCCATCGTATCTACTTTTCCAAACTCTTTTGCCCTTGTTTTGGACTCTAATTTGCATGATTTGAATGGAACTAACCCGGACTGATGCTGTTTTCAGCAGAATTGCCTTGGTGTTATTTTTGTGCAGAAATAAAAGTTCTCGGAATGACCTGAAACTTCACGCAGAATATTTTTGGAATAAATAAAAAATATTGGTGAAAGAATCAACCAGAGGGGACCCATCGGCTGTCCACAAGGGTGGAGGGCGCGCCCCCCTGCCTTGTGGGTCCCCTGGACCTCCACCGACCTCAACCCCAACTCTTTATATTCAATTTCGGGGAGAAAAAAATCAGAGATTAGGATTCATCGCGTTTTATGATAAAGAGCCGCCGCCACCTCCTGTTCTTCATCGGGAGGGCAGATCTGGAGTCCGTTCGGGGCTCCGGAGAGGGGAAATCATCGCCATCATCATCACCAACCTTCCTCCATCACCAATTTCATGATGCTCATCACCGTGCGTGAGTAATTCCATCGTAGTCTTGCTGGACGGTGATGGGTTGGATGAGATTTATCATGTAATCGAGTTAGTTTTGTTAGGGTTTGATCCCTAGTATCCACTATGTTCTGAGATTGATGTTGCTATGACTTTGCTATGCTTAATGCTTGTCACTAGGGCCCGAGTGCCATGATTTCAGATCTGAACCTATTATGTTTTCATGAATATATATGTGTTCTTGATCCTATCTTGCAAGTTGTAGACACCTATTACGTGTTATGATCCGCATACCCCAAGGTGACAATAATTGGGATTCTTTCCGGTGATTACCATAGTTTGAGGAGTTCATGTATTCACTAAGTGCTAATGCTTTGGTCCGGTTCTCTATTAAAAGGAGGCCTTAATATCCCTTAGTTTCCATTAGGACCCCGCTGCCACGGGAGGGTAGGACAAAAGATGTCATGCAAGTTCTTTTCCATAAGCACGTATGACTATATTCGGAATACATGCCTACATTATATTGATGAATTGGAGCTAGTTCTGTGTCACCCTAGGTTATAACTGTTGCATGATGAATGCCATCCGACATAATTATCCATCATTGATCCATTGCCTACGAGCTTTTCACATATTGATCTTTGCTACGTTACTTTGCCGTTGCCACTGTTACAATTACTGCAAAACTGCTACTGTTACTTTTGCCACCGTTACCGTTACTTCCATACTACTTTGCTACTAAATACTTTGCTGCAGATATTAAGTCTTTCAGGTGTGGTTGAATTTACAACTCAGCTGCTAATACTTGAGAATATTCTTTGGCTCCCCTTGTGTCGAATCAATAAATTTGGGTTGAATACTCACCCTCAAAAACTGTTGCAATCCCCTATACTTGTGGGTTATTAAGACCTTTTTCTGGCGCTGTTGCCGAGGAGCATAGCTCTATTCTCTAAGTCGCTTGGGATTTATATCTGTTGATCACTATGAAGAATTTGAAAGATACCAAAACTAAGATCTATCCCTCTACTACGAGGGGAGGTAAGGAACTGCCATCTAGCTATGCACTTGATTCACCTTCTGTTTTGAGTAAGCTTGCAACACCTACACCTACTATTAATTCTGATATGTCGCAAGTAATTGATGATGCTACTTCTGCTATGAATGATGCTACTACTTTGCTTGATAATACTGTGCCACTGGGTGAATTACTTGATGAACATCTTGCTAGAGTTAGAACTATTGATTATGCTGAAGATGATGATATTTCTGAAACTGATGAAATTATTGAAACTGAACACTTTGAGACACCTGCTAGACCTAGCTCTCCTAGATATGAATTGCCTGTTATACCTGAGGGTTATGTTATGGATGGAGAGGTAGCTAGGGACTTTCTTGCTTGTAAAGATAGAGATGATCTTAAGAAATTATTATGCAAGTGGAAAGAAAAATCTTTGAATGCTAGAATGCAATATGATCCTAAGTTTGCTACTTCACCTATCATTGTTACTGATAAGGATTATGAATTCTCTGTTGATCCTGAGTTAATTACTTTGGTTGAATCTGATCCTTTTCATGGTTATGAATCTGAAACTGTTGTGGCACATCTTACTAAGTTGAATGATATAGCTACCCTATTTGCTCATGAGGAATTTTTTTTGCTATTATTATATTCTTAAGTTGTTTCCTTTCTCATTAAAGGGTGATGCTAAGTTATGGTTTAATTCTCTTGCTCCTGGTTTTGTGCGTAGTCCCCAGGATATGATTTACTACTTCTTTGAAAAATATTTCCCTGCTCATAAGAAACAAGTTGCTTTAAAGGAAATACTTAACTTTGTACAATCTGAAGAAGAGAGTCTCCCACAAGCTTGGGGGAGGCTTCTCCAATTACTTAATGCTTTGCCTGATCATCCTCTCAAGAAAAATGAAATACTTGATATCTTTTATAATGGACTAACCGATGATTCTAGGGACCACCTAGATAGTTGTGTTGGTTGTGTTTTCAGGGAACGAACTATTGAGCAAGCTGAATTGCTATTGAATAATATATTGAGTAATGATAATGATTGGACACTTCCTGAATCAACTCCTAAGCCAACTCTGAAGAAAAGAGGTATTCTATTCCTCAGTCCAGAAGATATGCAAGAGGCAAAGAAATATATGAAAGAAAAAGGTATTAAAGCTGAAGATGTTAAGAATTTACCACCTATTGAAGAAATACATGGTCTTGATAACCCGACACAGGTAGTAGAGGTAAACTCTCTCTATAGATTTGATGAAGGTAATATTCCTCATAATAAGTCTGCTAGTCAATGCTTGGATGAGTTTGATAATTTTATTGTTAAACAAGAGAACTTCAATGCTTATGTTAGTAGACAATTGAAACGTAATGCTTACATGCTTGATTGCTTGGGTGATTATATGAGTAGAACTGTTAGTGATCTGAAAATTATTAGTAAACATGCTTCCATGGTTAAGACTCAAGTAGAACAAGTACTTAAGGCACAGGATGATTTGCTCAATGAGTGAATAGTAAGAACAATGATAATGCTGTTAGGGTTATGACTAGAGGTGGTAAAATGACTCAGGAACCTTTGTATCCTGAGGGCCATCCTAAGAGAGCTGAGCAAGATTCTCAGAGAATTAATACTGATGCACCTAGTCCTAGTAATAAGAATAAAAGGAAAACTGATAGGACTTTGCATGCTTCTAGTGAACCAGTTATAGATACACCTGAGAACCCAAATGATATTTCTATTTCTAATGCTGAGACACAATCTGGTGATGAACACGAACCTAGTGATAATGTTAATGATGATGTTCATGTTGATGCTCAACCTAGTAATGATAATGATGTGGAGATTGAACCTGCTGTTGATCTTGATAACCCACAATCTAAGAATAAACGTTATGATAAGAGAGACTTTGTTGCTAGGAAGCACGGTAAAGAAAGAGAACCATGGGTACAGAAACCCATGCCCTTTCCTCCTAAACCATCCAAGAAAAAGGATGATGAGGATTTTGAGCGCTTTGTTGAAATGCTTAGACCTGTCTTTTTGCGTATGCGTTTGGCTGATATTCTGAAAATGTCTCCTTATGCCAAGTATATGAAAGATATTGTTACAAATAAAAGAAAGATACCGGAGGCTGAAATTTCCACCATGCTTGCTAATTACACTTTAAAGGGTGGAATACCAAAGAAACTAGGAGATCCAGGAATACCAACTATACCATGCTCCATTAAAAGAAACTATGTTAAAACTGCTTTATGTGATTTGGGAGCCGGTGTTAGTGTTATGCCTTTCTCTTTATATCGTAGACTCGATTTGAATAAGTTGACACCTACTGAAATCTCTTTGCAAATGGCTGATAAATCAACTGCTATACCCATCGGTATTTGTGAGGATGTGCCTGTTGTGGTTGCAAATGTTACTATCTTAACGGACTTTGTTATTCTTGATATTCCCGAGGACGACAGTATGTCAATCATCCTTGGTAGACCCTTTTTGAATACTGCAGGGGCTGTTATTGATTGCAACAAGGGCAATGTCACTTTTCATGTTAACGGTAATGAGCATACGGTACACTTTCCGAAGAAACAACCTCAAGTTCATAGTATCAATTCTATTGGAAAAATTTCAACTATTACTATTGGAGGTTTTGAATTCCCTCTCCCTACTGTCAAAAAGAAATATGATATTCTTATTATTGGGGACATGCATATCCCTGTTGAGGTAACCTAGTGTTATTCGAAAATTCTCCGATTTCATGTTATTCGAAAGAAGTTTGTTAATAAGACTTGATCAACCTTGTTAATGGATTACTTTTGATGAGCATGAGATGGATGAATTTAGAAAGCAAAACTTTCTGTACCCACCTATTACTTTCTGTTATTTAGAATAAATAAAGCAAAAATAGTATTATCCGTCTGTTTTCTGTATTATCCGTGCAATAAAAAATGTCCCAAAAATAAAAGTTCTCCAAATGCCCTGAAAATTTAGTATGATTTTTATAGAATATTTTAGAATTTCTGGCACTGAGATTGCACCAGGGGGCTGCACTAGTGGACCACAAGGGTGGAGGGCGCGCCCCCTGCCTTGTGGGTCCCACGTAGCCCCCCTCACTTATTCCAGCACCCATCCACTTCATCTTCCTCTAGAAAAAATTATCCCGTAGCTCAAACCCGTGTTCTAGCTCATTTTGCTGCCATTTTCGATCTCCTTGTGTAAAGCTCCATTTGCAAAACGGGTTTGGGGGATTGTTCTTCAGTATGTGACTCCTCCAATGATCCAATTAGTTTTTGTTCTAGTGCTTTATGTATTGCAAATTTTTGCTGCTATGGTGACATTTTTCTTAAGCTTGCATGCCAAATTTATATGGTCCAAAGTAGTTTTGATGCATGATAGAGCCTCTAGGCACTTGTAGGAGAAGTTGCTATTAGTTTTGTTGAGTTTGGTTCACTTTTATTGTAAGTCACTAAAAATTTCAGAAATTTTCAGAAAAGAAATGATGAAGATATGGTTGAGAGGCTCTTCGAGTCGGGGTTCTAAAGAAAATGAGAACGAGGAGAAGAAGAAGCCCAAGTACAACCTTCCCCGCACCGCGGAGGTTCGGCCGTGTGAATGGCCATGTGATGCATTCTTGGGGGCTACCGGAATTTATGATGATTTCTATTATTTGGCAGAGAATGCAGGCATCACCGACTTCCTCCACGATAAGTGTGATCAATACCTCCTACTCACTAATACTTTCGTGCAAAATTTTCACTTTCATGCTAGGAAATCACCACCCATGGTAGAATTTTATTTATATGATGAGTATAAGGAGATGACACTTTATGATTTTTGTGAGGTTTGCAAATTACCTTTTGAGGGCAGCGTCGATGAACTACGTCCTAGAGATGTGGAAGATTTTATTGATGAAGTTACCGTAGGGGAAGGGAGAAAGGTGTCGGAAGCGAGAGTGGCTAGTTTACATTTTTCTATTTTGTGCTACTATTCATTATTTGCTGGGAGATGTTTAATTGGTCGCGGGGAGAGTGGAGGCCTTAGTGCTCCTGACCTTGCTATTTTATGCCATGCTTTACTTCGTGATAGAACTTTTAGTTTGGGCGCTATGGTTGCTCGACGGTTGAGCTTAAACCATTCGAGGGGTCCTATATTTGGAGGTATCTATGCCTCCCACCTTGCTAAGCGCTTCGAGATACCTATTAGGCATGATAAGAAAGAGGAGATGCTACTACCCACTTTATATTTAGACTATAACAGTATGGTAGCACATGATTTTATTAGCGCTGATAAGGAAAAGAGACTCATCTATAACCTGGTATTCAGCCAGAAAACTTGTCAGATTATTACTTTGCCTGCACCTTCTTTGTTCAATATTCATTTAGGTACGTACCTCATTCTGCCCAAGGACATTTATGCATACTGGGAGAGGACGCGATCCCTAGTTCCTGAGCCAGAACCATCACCTGATCCGTATGAGGAGTCTATTTATCAGTGGGAACCACAGGAGCTCGCTCACCAGTGGAACCCATCAGGATCCTCCTCAGTGCCAAGGAGAGGACTACTTTGATCCATGGGCGTAGACCAACTTAGGCCAAAAGTCTAAGCTTGGGGGAGTACGTATTTCTCACCGACATTACATTCATGTTCACACACTTATTCCAGTTGTCGGTGTTCATACTTTTTCATTGTATTATCCCTGTTAGTTTATTTATTTTTCTCGCTTTCTTCTTTTGTGTTTGAAAAACTTTGAGAAAATCCAAAAAAGAATTAGTTGTAATATTAAAAGAAAACATAAAAAGATTTCTCGTTCTTCTTTTGCTTATTGGGAGCTTTCCCGTGTAAATAGTTTTTCTCGTTCTTGTTCTACTTTCTTCAGAAAAACAAAAACTCCAAAAACATTTCAGTGTGTTTCTTTGAAATTCTTTTCCTTTCTTTGGGTCGTAAGGAGGATACCACGATGAAAATGTTGAGTGGCTCTCATATGCATTATTGTTGATCTAACAAAGAGCCCATATTACCGCCTTGTCTTCTCCTTTGAATAAATGTTTGCAGATTCCAGCTTAGTCCAATGCACATGCACTATTATTATTATCCACACTGTTCGATCGTGCAAGTGAAAGGCAATAATGACGATATTTGATGAAATGATTGAGATTAGGAAAAGCTGGTATGAACTTGACTTATCTTGTTTGTGTAAATATGATTAGTTCATCATTCTTGATTCAGCCCTTTATGAATGAAACACGTTTGCAATGAAAATTAGAGATTATAGTTACTCATGCCATGCTTAATTAGCTAGGAGTTTATAATGGTTTACCTTGCGTGCCAACATGCTTTTAAAATGGTTGTGATGTAGTATGATAGGATGGTATCCTCCTTTGAATGATTTAAGTGGCTTGACTTGGCACATGTTCACGCATGTAGTTGAAACAAAATCAACATAGCCTCCACGATATTTATGTTCATGGTGATTTATATCCTACTCATGTTTGCACTCAATGTTGGTTAATCTTAACACATGTTTATGACTGTTGTCGCTCTCTAGTTGGTCGCTCCTCAATCTTTTGCTAGCCTTCACTTGTACTAAGCGGGAATACTGCTTGTGCATCCACTTCCATAAACCCAAATTTGTTCGATATGAGTCCACCATACCTACCTATATGCGGTATTTAACTGTCGTTCCAAGTAAATTTGCATGTGCCAAACTCTAAACCTTCAAATGATAATCTGTTTTGTATGCCCGAATCACTCATGTAGCGACTGGGGGCTGTCAGTATCTTCCATGCTAGGTGGGTTATTCTCAAGATGAGTGTTGATTCACTTATCATTCACGAGAAAGTGGCTGGTATTCAGGATGCCCAGTCCCATGCTCAAATCAAATCAAAAAATAATTTCAAACAAAACTCCCCCAAGATTGTTGCTTGTATGGACGGTACCCGTTGTTTCGGACCAGCTGTGGAGTGTGCTTGTTGGTTGAGGGGGAGTAAAAACTTTACCATTCTTTTTGGGAACCGCCTATAATGTACGTAGCATGGAAGATACCGAGATCTCTTGGTTGTTATGTTGACAATGAAAGCATACCGCTCAAAATTATATTCATCTCTGTTTTAAAAGCTCGAGCTCTGGCACCTCTGCAAATCCCTGCTTCCCTCTGCGAAGGGCCTATCTATTTACTTTTATGCTGAGTCATCATCATCTTATAAAAAGCACCAGTTAGAGAGCACCACTGTCATTTGTATGCATTGTTATTAATTGATATTGAGTATGACTGTGACTGGATCTCTTTTACCATGAATTACAATGTCTAGTCAGTCCTTGATCTTCAGGGGTGCTCTGCATTTATGTTTTGTGGTCTCAGAAAGGGCTAGCGAGATACCATTTTGTTATATCATATCACGATTGTTTCGAAAAAGTGTTGTCATCCGAGATTTATTATTATTGCTCGCTAGTTGATTATGCCATTGATATGAGTAAATGTGAGACCTAAATGTTATTGTGAATATGGTTAGTTCATAATCTTTACTGAAAACCTGAATGCTGGCTTTACATATTTGCAACAAGATCAAACAGAGTTTGTAAAAGTTTTTTCTTTATCACTTTCAGTTTGTCAACTGAATTGCTTGAGGACAAGCAATGGGTTAAGCTTGGGGGAGTTAATACGTCTCCATCATATCTACTTTTCCAAACTCTTTTGCCCTTGTTTTGGACTCTAATTTGCATGATTTGAATGGAACTAACCCGGACTGACGTTGTTTCCAGTAGAATTGCCTTGGTGTTATTTTTGTGCAGAAATAAAATTTCTCGGAATGACCTGAAACTTCACGCAGAATATTTTTGGAATAAATAAAAAATATGGGCGAAAGAATCAACTAGAGGGGACCCACCGGCTGTCCACAAGGGTCGAGGGCGCGCCCCGTGCCTTGTGGGTCCCCTGGACCTCCACCGACCTCAACTCCAACTCTATATATTCACTTTTGGGGAGAAAAAAATCAGAGAGAAGGATTCATCACGTTTTACGATACGGAGCCGCCAGCTCCTGTTCTTCATCGGGAGGGCAGATCTGGAGTCCGCTCGGGGCTCCGGAGAGAGGAAAACATCTCCATCATCATCACCAACCTTCCTACATCACCAATTTCATGATGCTCACCGCTGTGCGTGAGTAATTCCATCATAGGCTTGCTGGACAGTGATGGGTTGGATGAGATTTATCATGTAATCGAGTTAGTTTTGTTAGGGTTTGATCCCTAGTATCCACTATGTTCTGAGATTGATGTTGCTATGACTTTGCTATGCTTAATGCTTGTCACTAGGGCCCGAGTGCCATGATTTCAGATCTGAACCTATTATGTTTTCATGAATATATATGTGTTCTTGATCCTATCTTGCAAGTTGTAGACACCTATTACGTGTTATGATCCGCATACCCCAAGGTGACAATAATTGGGATTCTTTCCGGTGATTACCGTAGTTTGAGGAGTTCATGTATTCACTAAGTGCTAATGCTTTGGTCCGGTTCTCTATTAAAAGGAGGCCTTAATATCCCTTAGTTTCCATTAGGACCCCGCTGCCACGGGAGGGTAGGACAAAAGATGTCATGCAAGTTCTTTTCCATAAGCATGTATGACTATATTCGGAATACATGCCTACATTATATTGATGAATTGGAGCTAGTTCTGTGCCACCCTAGGTTATAACTGTTGCATGATGAATGCCATCTGACATAATTATCCATCATTGATCCATTGCCTACAAGCTTTTCACATATTGATCTTTGCTACGTTACTTTGCCGTTGCCACTGTTACAATTACTACAAAACTGCTACTGTTACTTTTGCCACCGTTACCGTTACTTCCATACTACTTTGCTGCAGATATTAAGTCTGTCAGGTGTGGTTGAATTGACAACTCAGCTGCTAATACTTGAGAATATTCTTTGGCTCCCCTTGTGTCAAATCAATAAATTTGTGTTGAATACTCTACCCTCGAAAACTGTTGCGATCCCCTATACTTGTTGGTTATCAAGGAGCGAGGTGGAGAAGGTGGCGGCTAGGATTTAGAACCCTCTATCCTTTTTTCTTTTTTTGAATCTATGTTATGTTATTAAGTTGTAATTGAACTATATGATCGTGCTCTGGGCTTGTTGGCCCTATCTATGTTATGTTATTAAGTTCTATTATTAAGTTTTCTATCTATCCTATTATTAAGTTCTTGCTAGTTTGTACTTTTTTTTGAATTATTGATTGTTTTTTGAGAGAGCTTGCTTTGTTCGTAAGCACCTAGTGCATGCATAGCTACACAAGCCACCACCACGTCGAGGAAGCCACAAAGAATTAAGATATGTAGCCACCTAGTGCATGCAGCCAAAAATAATAAAAAAATATTGTTCAATTTATTTGTCGTAGCAAAATGGGTGCAGATGTGAGTGGATCGAAAAGGATCAAACGATGTTCTAAATTGAGGAGACACGCATCGGCGCATGTAGGCAGCGACCGTCGCTGCGTCCGTGGCGGCTGGCGTGCACGAAAGCGGCTCGGTCGACACGCATCGGCGCAGGCAGGCTAGCTACATGCATGCATAGCAGGCTAGCTAGATACGTCGTGCATGCATTGCAGGCTTCTGTCGTGGAGGCGCGCGCAGGCGTTTCATGCAACGGCCCAACAGTCCAACGAAACCACGGCCCAACGGTCGAACAGTGCCACCGTCCAAGGCCGCCCCACTTGTCAGGTCCAACGGGCGACACAGTCCAGCGCGGCCCCACTCGTCAGAGTTAATGGTCAAGCCATTGACCCGACGACAACGTCTAGTTTGCCCATTTGTGAGGGTTTCAGCCAAGGGAGTGGGGGAAAGTGAGCAAAAGTTAAGAGCGTGGGGATGAATGAGTACAGCTAAGGAACTAGGGGGACAGATGTAAAAAAACCCTTCTTTTTTGGGGGCTCTTTGGCCTCCTTTTTTTATTTTCTCTTTTTTTTTGTCCGGAGCCTCATCCCAACTTGTGGGGAAATCATAGCCTCCATCATTGTCGTGGGTGGACATGATCACCTATGGGGCCACGGGCCCCTTGTGGTTCGGTAGGGGGGAGATCACATTGCACAAAGAGCGCAGGCCATGAGGCAGCACGACGACGAGACTCTGGTGGTTTTACCCAGGTTCGGGCCGCTGAGAAGCGTAAAACCCTACTCCTGCTTTGGTGGATTGGATAGAGGAACACGATGACACGCAGCTCCCAAACCAGGCAAGGTGGCCTCGGGGAGAGCTGCTATGCGAGTACAAGTGTGAGAAGATCCGAATCCCTGTCTAGGTTGCTTTGGACCTCCTTTTATAGCTCAAGAGGTAACCACAGTGGCAAAACAGACATTATCTTGTGATTAGATAGCCAACAATGCTATCATACCTAACTCTGGCACTTAGGTCAAAATGCCATAAATGCTACCTTAGGTGGCGTGCTGTAACACCCTGGATTTTGCCCTTTTTCTTTTGATTTTGATTTTGGTTTGGATTTGCCCTTCGGTGGCTTAGTGGTCTTGAAACCTGGAGAGATCACCCTCGATTCCTCTCCCAAGTGGCTTGTCAATCTCAAAACCATCCCAAGACCTTGCCATTTCCATCTTGGACCAATCCCAATATTCTTTTTCTCGGTAATATTCCTTTTTCCTATTAAAAGAATAACCCTGTCTGCCTTGGGTTGTGAAGCAACCCACACTTCCATCATTCCAAAGATTCCCAAATAATTCCCATAAATTGTTTAGGTCATATATTCCTCAGATATGTCAAAATCCTTCCTCGCCATGTCCAGAAATATTTCACCAATATTTCTTTTCTGATTCTGCCCTAGCTGGCAGTTTGTGAAACAAGTACCCATTATCTTTGCTTGCTTGCTCTCAAACTTTTTGTGCACCCTTTCCTATCCATATCTTTGCCACATGCCAAATTTAAACTTCATTTGCCTAGTGAATATTCCTGAGCAATTTTTCAAAGTTTCTGTTCAAATAGAGGCCTTGTGAAGGAAGTGCAAGCTAGGCATATCCAAATGAGTTGAAATTTTGCAAGATCCTTCATATGCCCAAATAATGACTCTCCACAAATTTTTAGATTCATTCATCAATCCATGTGAGCTCATCATCAAATCTTGGTTTCTGGTCAGATTTTCAGTTTGTGAAGCAAGTATACTTTATATTGCTCCTTAATTGCTGAAAATTTACCAGAGAGTTCTCCTACCCATATATTACCTCTCCACCAAATTTTGGCTCATTTCATCTACCCAATAATTCCCTAGAATTTTTCTAAGATTCTGTCCAGTGGGATGCTGTGTGAAGGAAGTACCATTTTGGTTTATCCAAATAGTATGAAATTTATACAGTATCTTCATATGTCTATATAACTAGTCGCCTCCAAATTTCAGCCCAATCCAAGCCAGTATATGAGTGCCACATCAAGATTTGTATTTCTGGTCAGTGGGATCATTTCAACAGCAAGTGCTAGCTACACTCCTCCATTTGGGCTGAAACTTGTCTATAGTACTCATCTTAGTGTGTGTTCACTCCTAGCCAAATACCAGAGTTTATTTCCTGCTCAATCTCTCTCACCTCCCATCAAACACTTTGCTGTTCCTGTGGTTGCCAGCAAGCTGTGGCCACCTCAGTGGGCACTATGCATGTTTCTTTCCTCGGATCTATCCTTTGATTGACCTATCCAGCAGACATGATTTGGCCGATCGGAGTGCACCGCGTGCGCCAGTTCACGCGGTGACTACGTGGTTGGCAAGCACATCCACGCGCTCTGGCACTCCGCGGCGTTGTGCTCGTCCGTTTCCTCCTCTCCCTCGCCACCTAGCCATGTCTAGGAGCTTCCCCGCGTCGTCGTCCTCCTCCTGGAAGCCTCACCCCCTCCATCCTCCTCCTCGCCGCGCTGCGACGAGCGCCTCTGCTCCTCCACTATGCCCACACATGCACCACCGTATCCGGCCAAGCCGAAGCTCCTCGAGCATACCAGCGCAGCCCTCGCCCTGTTCCTCGTCAGGTCGGCAACACCCGCAGCGTGCCACCTCGCCGGAAGCGCCAGGGCGGCGATAAGCTTGCCACGGCGGGCGAGTTTATCGGGTGGCCACGGCCGGCTATAAATAGCGGCAGCCCCGCGCCTCCCTGAGCTCACCATCGCCTCCACCTCGCTCCCCTACGCCTCCCCAGCCTCTCACCAGAGTTCGAGGACCTCTCCTCGCCGCTTTTGGTCGCCATGGCCGCCGCCCTCTCCGGCCTAAATTCCGGCGAGCCTCGCCTCTTTTCCCTCTCCCACCACCACAAGAAGCTCCCCAGTGCTTCGGCGAGCCTCCCGACCCCTCGCCCCTTCGCCGGAGACCCTGTGGCCGCATCCCCATAGAACGGCCGCCGCCTCCTCCCTTCGGCCACCGCGAGCCGCCGTTGCTCTGCCTCTCCCCGGCGTCTGCTGCTGCTCCAAACGGGAGTGCCGCCTTTCCCTGAGCCTGCCGGCGGCTTCGCCTCGACCTGAGGTGGCCGGAGCCGGCCAGGCCGGAGCCGGCGCCGTGGCCCTCCCCTGCCTCCTCTGTTTCTGGTCGGGGAAGCGAGGAAGAAGACAGCAACGACCCCTCCCCTCGCCAGTGGGCCCCGCCTGTCGGCCTCTACGCGCTGACCACCCGGCCCGCTGACTGGATTAACTGGAAGCGCACTTTACAAAGTGCATTTTCCCTGTTTGAAAGCGTATTTCACCAGAATGCGCGATCTGTTTTGCAGCCAGGGACCTGTTTGTAGAATTTATTTTTACAGATTGGTCCCTGATCTTCGTCGGGTCGTATCTTTTCGTCAGTAACTTCGATCGAGGTGAATCCAAAGCCCACTTCTTCGTCTCGTCGAGCTCTATCTGTTGGTATCATTTTCATAATGTATTGACATAGTGAAAATGATCATTTTGCCCTCGCCCGTGAACAGCCCCCTCCAAGAGAGAACTGTTTCCGGCAATCGTTTCCGCGGACTCTCCGCACTCTTCCTCGGTGGTTTCTTCATCCCCAGGCAAGCCACGACAGCCACTTGCATGATGGATTTGTAGTAGCTATGGTTTCCTATTTGAATAGTTATTTAATGTGTATGTTAATATGTGCGAGGATACTGTATATTCTCATGTTCTATGCTCATCCTTATATTCTGTCCATGTGCATCTTGCTAGTTATCAAGTACTCGTTGGTAGCATTATGCTCATGGTTAACACTGACAGTAGTTCATGCTAAGATGATGACAAGTCTGCATGTTTCTTTATTAGTTGTTATGGTTCATCCTGTTATCATGGCTCAGCACATCATCATTCAAATTTAACCGGATGTTAATCGAACTTGAACACCTGTTGGCTGAGTCATAGTGCGCCACCGAATCGAGCTCACCAGTGCAACCACACTTGCTGGGATGGGGCAGCCCTAATTTGGTCTATTGTCATGCCTCTCGCCGGTACCTCTCACCAGGGAAGGTTATGAGCGCGTGCTACCCTGGCCCGGTAGGCGGCTATAACCTTGTGAACCCAGTTTTGGTATTGAGCTCAGGTCCCCGTTTGGGACAGTTTTGTTTGGCCACGATGGTGGCAGGTGTCGGAAGGACACAGGGGTCACCCATGACATAGCCCAAAGGGGAGTGTGTCGGAGTGGCCGGGAGAGTGCCATGCAATAGACTGGGTTTTGTCGGAATGTCGTTGGTCCACCCGAATGGGAGCACGAGGCCATGCATTCTGTGGTGTGGGTACAGTGTACTAACCTCTGCAGAGTGTATGATTTATCGATAGCCGCGTCCTCGGTTACGGGCACAGTTCATAGTAGGACACACTATGGGTCAACAGTATAATAAACTTGCTTATAACAACCCCGTCCGATGAAGAAAGAAGTTGGTTGATCTTTACGTGGTTGTGAGAGGATCACCGTGGTATCGAGGATACCCATGTTGATTGATCATGATCACGAGAGGATCACCGTGGTTTGGTGTTACGTGGTGACCTCGGGTAAAGATCAAGCTCCTTGTGATCTTGTTATCACTACAGTATTGTAATACCAAGTTTGGTTGGTCCTGAGGTTATCATGTGGCACACTCGATGGTAAGTTCTTACATGTGGTGGTTACGAGGTAACCCCAGACAGAGTAAGTTGCATCATGATAGTTTCAACCTGATGCATGTAGTGACATCCTGCTCATATGCCATACCGTTCTAGCATCATCATGATTACACCTATTTAACCTGTTAATGCCATGCTGTTGCTGGTCTTGATTGCTTTGGTTGCTGTGAGCTTGCGAGTACATTCAAAGTACTCACCTGGCGTGTCATGCCAGTTTGCAGGTCATGCCATGATTGCTTGCTTGTCGAGGACTCCGAGTTTGCGAGCTAGGTTACGCGTTCCAGCCAGAGTCCCTGCGGAGTGGAGTTCACCATCGCCGTCATTGTTCCGCTGCCAAGGGTACTCCGTTTCCTCAGGTTGTTCCGCTGTTAGCATAGAGCTACCCTAGGCAGGCGTAGTCTCACCGTGCCGATGTAATCTTTGTACCCTTGTAACCTTATCCATAGTAATAAAGAGCTAATTTGTTCTATGCCAACAGTGCCGTATTCCAGAAGACTTGTCTCTGGGCTGGAATACGGTGTGTTCCGGTCCCTCTGAGCCGGGGTGCCACAGGTATTGGTATCAGAGCAGGTTTGGCTCTAGGACGCCCTAGACCGCGCGAACATTAGTAACCGGTAGTATAGAGTCTAGTCGGTTTGCTGCACTTATTTGTTGCATTTGTTTGTGCATAGCATGCATATAGAATATTTATTTTGTTACTAACGATTAATCTGGTGAGTGTAGGTGGCATCGGTTTCGATTCACTACCGGCACCCTCCAGTTGCATACTTGTTCCTTGGTGTGGTGTCATCTCCATCCCAGCGGAGTGATGCCAAGGTGCTTGGTGTGTCGATCCCTTGTCGGATTGATGCACCGGTACCACACCAATATATTCTCTTCAGCCACCCCCATCATTTCGGTGATAGACATGTTTCTATCCCGGATCGTGCCATCCCACTAGCTGCTTTGGCAACCCTTACTGATCATTGTTATCAGAAAAGGGCAATGCCCCCAAACTTTTCTTTCCACCGCTATTCTACCCTGCCACCCATTCTCTGGACAAGTACGATTTTTCAGTACGCTTGATGATGATGTGGTCGTGACCCCCGTGTTCCGATCGACGATCACCAAGTCCGTCCTCGCCTCTGTATCCGTCCAACTGCAATGGGTGTAAGCCGTGTTTGGTGTAGCCTTGTTTACACCAACTTTCTTCCACACGTGGACTCACTTTCGTGCACTCCGCCACAACATGTTAGATCGTAACACCGGAGTTCTTGTGAGATTGGTGTGCTTAAGTAGGAATGCATATTATTGCTGTGAATAGCTGTAGTATATGATATTGCTTGTGTGTGATGTTGTTGCTTTGTGTGCTTTTATTTTAGTCGTTTCTTTTGCTTCTCTCTTTGGGCCCTTGGTGTTACCTTATTTTCCCTTATGGAAGTTGCTCACTGACACTGGACTCAAAGAATCAGTGAAGGGGCAAGCATTTGGAACCTCAGCTCAACAATATGGGATTTGGCGCCAACTGCCTAGCATGAGGAATATCTGGTCTGATTATAATGATATCCTGGATTGATTATTGGCATCAGGTATATATCAATGTGCGATCTTCACAGCAGTAATAATCAAATCAGCAAGAAGGCAAAGATGTGTGCATGATCAGCAGTACACTTCGGGTCAAAGGTATGGTTCACATGTAAGGTTGGAGTCTGCTATGAGTACAATTTGAACCAGCTATATCCCGGAAGCAAGCCAGCATATACTAGGAACTCAGTGCCCAACCAGAAGAATAGTCAAACAACTTTCTGCATACAAAAGTAACCGACAGCAAAAAAATTAAGGGATATATATATATATATATATATATATATATATATATATATATATATATATATATGCACTCAGTCTGCTTATGGCAACAAGGAAACTTCAGATATAAGCAACTCAGTCTTTCTACACAAGCTTGCCTCAGGAATCAAGTGGCCAGCCACACATGTTTCCATAGATGTGGTGAACATGCTGCCAAGGTCATACGAGTTACCCATACAATGATGTCAGCTCGGTGAGGATTTGCCCATTGCATGAGCTATATAAGAAGAAGAAGGACGCTAGTTATACACTTCAGTGTGATGACCAACAACCTATGGAGCAAGCCGACCATCTAATATATGCCCTAAAGAATTGCTCTGTGTTATTCTTGCATGTTTAAATTAATATGATTATGCTTGTATGCGTAGTAGTGAGCTGTATGGGACGTTGATGAACCCTTGCCTGCCTTTCTTTGGTGACGGCACCACGCCTGTGTTCTGAGCTATTTCCGGCCGTCCGGGGTGGATGCCGACATTATATTTCTTTTGTCAGCAACTGGCCCGTGTTCTGAGTTGCTTTTCGGCCGTTGCGGGCAGCTGTTGAATTTCTTTCCGTAGCAATGACCCTATGCTCTGAGCTGTTCTTCGGCCGTCTTAGGGAGTTGCTACTTTCTTCTTATCGACACCATCTCATGCTCTGAGCTGCTTTTCAGTCGTATTGAGTCGGGGTTGAGTTATTCCAGTAATGTCCCAGATCTGAGTTGTAAAGACCGTTCTGGTGGCTACTGGTTTATTTGCCGGTTTCATCCAAGGGTTCAGACGATCGTTACCCTACAGCTACAACTTGTAAAGTAATATGCCTGCCAGAATAGTGTACCTGGCAGTACCCATGGTCATCCGAAGAATCAAGAACACATAAGGCCAAGCTCTGTTAGCTAAGGATCCAGACAAGGAGAACCATAATCGTCCATACAGGTATGATAGTGGTTGCATTGTACCAATACCCCGGATAGTCTGAGTCGGTACCAACCACCATTGATGCACACCCACGGGGTATATCCCATTTGCAATGACCTCCTATCAAGGTACCCCACTCAGCCAACTATGTATGCTCAGAATTGTCAGAAGAAGACATCTGTGGCACCCCGGCTCAGAGAACCGGTTTACCTGTGTTTCCAACCTAGAGATCATGTCTTCTGGAAACACACAACAACTTGGAACAGAACATAGCTGAACTTTTATTGATAATAGTCGAGTACAAGCTCACATATATTACATGATCATCGAGGCCAAAAGCACACCTAGTGCTATGACAATATCTACATTATTTATCCAACATATCCAGGCCTCGGCATTACTACGGAATACTACAGCGGAAGACTACGGCATAGCGGAACACGATAGAAACTCCATCCAGAGGGACACTGCTGTGGACACATCCTAGGCATCGCAACATGGACCTCGAGACCTCCATCTTAGTCTTCTCCTGCATCTGGCATGATACACTAGGTGAGTACTTTGAATGTACTCGCAAGCACATGACAACCAATTTATGCAGCAAATAATAGCATGGCAAATCAATATGTTAAGTCTTAAGTCATTCACTTACTGTTACCAACTTACTCATCTCTGGGTTGCCTCACAACCCTCGGGATACTCGATACCAACGAGTAATTCCGCTCAAAAGACAAGTTCTTCCATCATTACTACAGTTATTACGGTTGATCACCTAGAGAGGTCTGGTCGGGCTATCCAATACCGTGGATGCGGCTATTCGAATAGATTTTACACTCTGCAGAGGTTGCGCACTTTACCCACACTATGGAGCACTGACCTCGTGATCCCATTCGGGTGGACTAGCATTTCTCCAACGAAACCTGTCTGACTCGTGACTCTTTTATCGTACCACCGGCAATCACACTCCCCCGAAGTCAAGCCGTGGGTGGCCCCATGTCACCCCGTGACACCTGCCACCGTCGTGGCCTAACTAAACTGTCCCAAACGGGGACGCCGGCAAACAACTCAACTGGGCTCATAGGGTTATCGCCGTCTACCTGATCAGGGCAGCACGCACGCATAACCCTCCCTCTTTGGAGGTACCGGTGAAAGAGCACCGAGCCAGACCAAGTCAAGGTCGTCCCATACCGGCAAATGTGGCTACACGGGTAAGCCCGGACAGGTGACTCTTGATCAACCAACTATGTTTCACTTAGCAAGCATAGTTATTGATCATATCATTCTGAGTTATCAACTTTAAACATTTAAATAATTTACTATGAATTATCTAGGTTAAATATATGCAAGAAATGAATATGGATCATGCGATGCTATGAAATGCTTCATAATATGGATGTCCTGGCTTGCCTTGATCAGTTGGGTGGTTCAGAAACTCCTGGTCTTCAAATCCACAAGTATCTTCTTCTGAAAGTATTTTTAAAAGGCAGAAGAAAATGTCACATAAAGCATTTTTATTCACCAACAATTCTGTGAGTATGAGAAAAATACCAAACTTGGTGGAAAAATAAAGAATTATATTAGAAACACAATGCAAAAAGAATCAGGTCATTTGGACCTTTCTGTTAGAAGTTATTAACAGTCAAACACCTTGGTCAACTATGTTTATAAAAATCAATTAGAAAATCAGAGAAGGGGCCACGTCGAAGGCGTAATTCGCCCGCGCGCCTCCACTTACCAATTTGGTAAGAGGCTGACTGTGGGCCTCCTTCGTTTAAAATAGAGAGGGAGAGAGAGCAGAGGGGAGGTGGCTCACCGGCAACGGTTGCCGGCGATCCCGACGGCGGAGGGGCTCGGAGAGGACTAGGATGGATAGAGCTCGGAGTGGTGGTCTGCCTGTACCCGCAGCTTGGCCGGAGGTGGACAGACGGCATCGCCCCCTTCGTCTCCGGCGGGCAGCAGCTGCGGTGGTCGGCGTATTCGAGCACTCCAGCAGCAATTGGACTGGCAGAAGGCTCGGGACACACCACGGGGTTCTACTGATCACGACTGAGAGCTTGGGCGGAGCTAGGGTGGCTTGAAGAGGGCGGGCGATAGGAGGGGATCGGCGGCGGAACTCCGGTGGAGTTCGAGGCCAGAGGCCTCTCTGCCTCGGGTTCTTCACTGCTAGCGATCGATATGAGGGAGGAGGAGTGGAGTGAGGAGCTAGGCAGCGTGGGGCATGGCTATTTATAGCCGGGAGGAGGGGAGCGGCGATCTCTCCCGAAGTAGGTCGATGCGGGCCATGGCGCCGGCGACGTACGCCGTGCTGGCGTGGCTGCTTGTGGGTGAGAGGACGGGAGCTAGCAGGCACATTGAATGCGGAGGAGACGGCTCAGGGAAGAAGACGACGGCGCACCCGCCACTGTGACCGCACGGGCGCCACAGTGCGGCGATAGCGTGGTGGCCGACGAGGGCTTCTCCGGCACAGGCGAGAGTTCTGGAGGGGCTAGGTGTCAACGAGGAACGAAGTCAGCATGCCTAGACAACCCGAGCCCTGCACGGCGCAGAGCGCGGCGACAAGCGTGCCAGCGCCATTCTCACCACGGTAGCTCATGTCCAAGGGCCACGTTAGTCTGGCAAACTTTGTCCAGCTCGTCGACCGTCGAACCCTCACTTCACCTGCAGCGTTGGTTTGGCTAGATTCAAGCAGATATGAGAGGTAGAGTCACCAACAATTTCTGACAGAGAGCTTGGAGAGGTTCTGTAGCATAGATGAGGTGGAGATGGAGCCAAAGCTGGTGTCTGGAGTAATCTTCGTTGAAAGAACTACAAACTGGTCAAGTTTGAAGTGGTTTGGACAAGATTTGGAAGTAGTTCATGTAGAAGCTGCAATTCTGGTCTGAAATTGAGATTTGAAGTACTGTTCACTAGGATGATCTTCAGATGCTAAAAATTGGTGGGGAAAGGTTGATTGGAGTTGTCCTCATGCTGTAAAAATTTGGTGGCAATTGGACAACCCTAGCATGCACTTCCTTCACAAAGGTCCAAACTGACCAGGAGCAAAAATGATTTATTTTGCAAAATAATTGAACTAGACCATGGAATATTTTTGGATATTGGGGCAAGATATGATCCAAAGAATTTTAGAGAATTATTTGAGAATTTTCTGAGCACTATAGCTATAGGTTGCTTCACAACCCATAGTAATGCCCTAAATTCCTAAATAAAAGAAAAGAGTTATTGAAAATGATTTAAATTGGGATTTGGGTCCTTGGGGTACTTGGCAGAGTTTTGGCAAGGTGATGAGACTTTGGATCACTTGGAAAGAATTCAAAAATGTCCAAGTCCAAATGAAAAAGTGTTCAAAACCATTCAAATTCAAATAAAACCAAGAAAAGTTTGAAAAGAAAAGGTTGCCAAAATCAGGGTGTCACAACATCCAAGACCGTCAGGTCAGCCAAAAGATCAATTCGGCAGTTGGATTCCAGCAACCGTGGCAAAGCATTACATGGCCTACTATTTACTTAAAGGTGCCGACAGATGGAACGATCAGAAGGTTGACAACTGTCTCGAAGCATGTGTCCTCACCTAGGGGAATCAGTTAAAAGAGAACCTGCCGTGGACAAGATTTGTCTGCCAGAACCACCATTGATCAAGCCTGGGAAGAACACTGTTATAAGGTCATACCCTTTATGCTGGTCACGGCAGGTGACATTCGAGTCTTTGGTACAAATGTGATACTCAAGACAGTGGAGATGCCCAAGATGTTCCAGCAATTATTGCAAGAAGCCAGGTTCCACCAGGAGAACGGTATGATTCACAGCACCGTTTGAGTCTGGAGGACACACAACCATTTGAAGCCACCCAATGCAAAGAGTAAAAGATTTCGTGTCCACCGAGAGAATCTGTTCACAACTCAATGGGCGGTCGTCCGTATTGGACTTCATCACAACACGTCCATCAAGAACTACTCTCGGACTTGTGAGAAAGATAGGTATTTCAGTCAGGATAATTCATCGCACCCAGACAGGTCGGCAGACATAAAAAGATCAATGTCAGACTAATATATGAGGTAAGATATGTCAGAATGAGGATCCAGTGAAACAAACCACCCCGAAACCAGGCAGTGAGTCAGATAATGTACAGTGGGGACATAATACAAATGCAAAAGGGAACCCGAGTTGGAAACAGTTTCCTCAAGTGGGAATATCCATGTTTGACCCCTGAGCAACCAAATCTCGAGGACGAGATTTCTTTAAGGGGGGTAGGTTTGTAACACCCTGGATTTTGCCCATTTTCTTTTTCTTTTGATTTTGGTTTGGATTTGCCCTTCTGTGGCTTAGTGGTCTTGAAACCTGGAGAGATCACCCTCGATTCCTCTCCCAAGTGGCTTGTCAATCTCAAAACCATCCCAAGACCTTGCCATTTCCATCTTGGACCAATCCCAATATTCTTTTTCTCGGGGAAATTCCTTTTTCCTATTAAAAGAATAACCCTGTCTGCCCTGGGTTGTGAAGCAACCCACACTTCCATCATTCCAAAGATTCCCAAATAATTTCCATAATTTTTTTGGGTCATATATTCCTCAGATATGTCAAAATCCTTCCTCGCCATGTCCAGAAATATTTCACCAATATTTCTTTTCTGATTCTGCCCTAGCTGGCAGTTTGTGAAGCAAGTACCCATTATCTTTGCTTGCTTGCTCTCAAACTTTTTGTGCACCCTTTACTATCCATATCTTTGCCACATGCCAAATTTAAACTTCATTTGCCCAGTGAATATTCCCGAGGAAATTTTCAAAGTTTCTGTTCAAACAGAGGCCTTGTGAAGGAAGTGCAAGCTAGGCATATCCAAATGAGTTGAAACTTTGCAAGATCCTTCATATGCCCAAATAATGACTCTCCACAAATTTTGAGATTCATTCATCAATCCATGTGAGCTCATCATCAAATCTTGGTTTCTGGTCAGATTTTTAGTTTGTGAAGCAAGTATACTTTATATTGCTCCTTAATTGTTGAAAATTTACCAGAACATTCTCCTACCCATATATTACCTCTCCACCAAATTTGGGCTCATTTCATCTACCCAATAATTCCCTAGAATTTTTCTAAGATTCTGTCCAGTGGGATGCTGTGTGAAGGAAGTACCATTTTGGTTTATCCAAATAGTATGAAATTTATACAGTATCTTCATATGTCTATATAACTAGTCTCCTCCAAATTTCAGCCCAATCCAAGCCAGTATATGAGTGCCACATCAAGATTTGTATTTCTGGTCAGTGGGATCATTTCAACAGCAAGTGCTAGCTACACTCCTCCATTTGGGCTGAAACTTGTCTATAGTACTCATCTTAGTGTGTGTTCACTCCTAGCCAAATACCAGAGTTTATTTCCTGCTCAATCTCTCTCACCTCCCATCAAACACTTTGCTGTTCCTGTGGTTGCCAGCAAGTTGTGGCCACCTCAGTGGGCACTATGCCTGTTTCTTTCCTCCTTGGATCTATCCTTTGAATGACCTATCCAGAAGACATGATTTGGCCGATCGGAGTGCATCGCGTGCGCCAGTTCACGCGGTGACTACATGGTTGGCAAGCACGTCCATGCGCTCTGGCACTCTGCGGCGCTGTGCTCGTCCGTTTCCTCCTCTCCCTCGCCACCTAGCCATGTCTAGGAGCTTCCCCACGTCGTCTTCCTCCTCCTCCTGGAAGCCTCACACCCTCCGTCCTCTTCCTCGCTGCGCCGCGACGAGTGCCTCTGCTCCGCCACTGTGCCCGCACATGCGCCGCCGTATCCGGCCAAGCCAAAGCTCCTCGAGCACGCCAGCGCAGCCCTCGCCCTATTCCTCATCAGGTCGGCACCACCGGCAACGTGCCACCTCGCCGGAAGCGCCAGGGCGGCGATAAGCTTGCCACGGTGGGCGAGCTTATCGGGTGGCCACGGCCGGCTATAAATAGCGGCAGCCCCGCGCCTCCCTGAGCTCACCATCGCCTCCACCTCGCTCCCCTACGCCTCTCCAGCCTCTCACCAGAGTCCGAGGACCTCTCCTCGCCGCTTTTGGTCGCCATGGCCGCCGCCCTCTCAGGCCTAAATTACGGCGAGCCTCGCCTCTTTTCCCTCTCCCACCACCACCAGAAGCTCCCCAGTGCTCCGGCGAGCCTCCCCAACCCCTCGCCCCTTCGCTGGAGACCCTGTGGCCGCATCCCCATAGAACGGCCGCCGCCTCCTCCCTTCGGCCACCGCGAGCCGCCGTTGCTCTGCCTCTCCCCGGCGTCTGCTGCTGCTCCAAACGGGAGTGCCGCCTTTCCCTGAGCCTGCCGGCGGCTTCGCCTCGACCTTAGGTGGCCGGAGCCGGCGCCGTGGCCCTCCCCTGCCTCCTTTGTTTCTGGTCGGGGAAGCGAGGAAGAAGACAGCGACGACCCCTCCCCTGGCTAGTGGGCCCCGCCTGTCGGCCTCTACGCGCTGACCACCCGGCCCGCTGACTGGATTAAGTGGAAGCGCACTTTACAAAGTGCGTTTTCCCTGTTTGAAAGCGTATTTCACCAGAATGCGCGATCTGTTTTGCAGCCAGGGACCTGTTTGTAGAATTTATTTTTACAGATTGGTCCCTGATCTTCGTCGGGTCGTATCTTTTCGTCCGTAACTTCGATCGAGGTGAATCCAAAGCCCACTTCTTCGTCTGATCGAGCTCTATCTGTTGGTATCATTTTCATAATGTATTGACATAGTGAAAATGATCATTTTTCCCTCGCCTGTGAATAGCCCCCTCCAAGAGAGAACTGTTTCCGGCAATCGTTTCCGCGGACTCTCCGCACTCTTCCTCGGTGGTTTCTTCATCCCCAGGCAAGCCACGACAGCCACTTGCATGATGGATTTGTAGTAGCTATGGTTTCCTATTTGAATAGTTATTTAATGTGTGTATGTTAATATGTGTGAGGATACTGTATATGCTCATGTTCTATGCTCATCCTTATATTCTGTCCATGTGCATCTTGCTAGTTATCAAGTACTCGTTGGTAGCATTATGCTCATGGTTAACACTGACAGTAGTTCATGCTAAGATGATGACAAGTCTGCATGTGTTCTTTATTAGTTGTTATGGTTCATCCTGTTATCATGGCTCAGCACATCATCATTCAAATTTAACCGGATGTTAATCGAACTTGAACACCTGTTGGCTGAGTCATAGTGCGCCACCGAATCGAGCTCACCAGTGCAACCACACTTGCTGGGATGGGGCAGCCCTAATTTGGTCTATTGTCATGCCTCTTGTTGGTACCTCTCACCAGGGAAGGTTATGAGCGCGTGCTACCCTGGCCCGGTAGGCGGCTATAACCTTGTGAACCCAATTTTGGTATTGAGCTCAGGTCCCCGTTTGGGACAGTTTTGTTTGGCCACGACGGTGGCAGGTGTCGGAAGGACACAGGGGTCACCCATGACATAGCCCAAAGGGGAGTGTGTCGGAGTGGCCGGGAGAGTGCCATGCAATAGACTGGGTTTTGTCGGAATGTCGTTGGTCCACCCGAATGGGAGCATGAGGCCATGCATTCTGTGGTGTGGGTACAGTGTACTAACCTCTGCAGAGTGTATGATCTATCGATAGCCGCGTCCTCGGTTACGGGCACAGTTCATAGTAGGACACACTATGGGTCAACAGTATAATAAACTTGCTTATAACAACCCCGTCCGATGAAGAAAGAAGTTGGTTGATATTTATGTGGTTGCGAGAGGATCACCGTGGTATCGAGGATACCGATGTTGATTGATTGTGATCACGAGAGGATCACCGTGGTTTGGTGTTACGTGGTGACCTCGGGTAAAGATCAAGCTCCTTGTGATCTTGTTATCACTACGGTATTGTAATACCAAGTTTGGTTGGTCCCGTGGTTATCATGTGGCACACTCGATGGTAAGTTCTTACATGTGGTGGTTACGAGGTAACCCCGGACAGAGTAAGTTGCATCATGATAGTTTCAACCTGATGCATGTAGTTACATCCTGCTCATATGCCATACCATTCTCGCATCATCATGATTACACCTGTTTAACCTGTTAATGCCATGCTATTGCTGGTCTTGATTGCTTTTGTTGCTGTGAGCTTGCGAGTACATTCAAAGAACTCACCTGGCATGTCATGCCAGTTTGCAGGTAATGCCATGATTGCTTGCTTGTCGAGGACTCCGAGTTTGCGAGCTAGGTTACGCGTTCCAGCCAGAGTCCCTGCGCAGTGGAGTTCACCATCGCCGTCGTTGTTTCACTGCCAAGGGTACTCCGTTTCCTCTGGTTGTTCCGCTGTTAGCATAGAGCTACCCTGGGCAGGCGTAGTCTCGCCGTGCCGATGTAATCTTTGTACCCTTGTAACCTTATCCATAGTAATAAAGAGCTGATTTGTTCTATGCGAACAGTGCCATATTCCAGAAGACTTGTCTCTAGGCTGGAATACGGAGCATTCCGGTCCCTCTGAGCCGGGGTGCCACACATTTAGGGATGCATCCCCGGCAAGCTTATATCGCCACTTAGCCAACTTCTGCTTATCATCTTGACACGCCCCTGGACGGGTGTCAAATGGGTGTGATCTGTCTTCCAGCAAACAGCCACTTGCTTAGTGAGAGCCACTTAGTCGCCTGGGGGGCTCGACACTGCATCGATAAGTGACTGGCGTCATGGTGCGGTGGAGCGGTGGTAACTGGCCTGTTCCTGCCGGGGGCAGGGCTTGTCGGGCCTTCTTGGAGGGGTGCGCACTTCGATCTCCGGCCGCCCCGGAGACGCGGCTGGCGTGGCTTGATCCTGCTCTTATCTACTACATCAACCTTGCCGGCCTCTTCTGACCAGCAAAGGACACTTCCCTTGGAATCTTTGCCTTGTATGTTGGCTTTGTCTTCTTGATACGCTCCTTGATCTCATGAAGAGCGGCTTCTCTGGCTCGGCCTTGCGTTACACGTCGGTGCTGGATGTATCATCGTCAACCCGCCTGTGTATGAGTCAGGTCAACAAACGCGGATGTTTGTTGCAACGACAGGAGCCCCCGGGCCTGGCCCATACGTGTTGCCCGGCATCATTGGGGTAGGCCCTAACAAAAACATAGGCGGGCACCTCGACCATGCCGCAGCGGGATCCATGTCTTCCTTGACATCTTCTTTGCTTCTTCATTAACCTGGAATTGAATCAATTCCCAGTTTCCCCGCGAGTCGTGCGATGTCAAACACCGTGGGGCTACCCGCGTAAAGGGCCAGTGGATGCCCACGTTCATGGGAAGTTAATTGAAGTGCCCGCGCATGACCCCGAGGGAGGAGGAGGTAACTGCCATTTTACTCTCCCCTCCACGCCTGCCGTTTCCGCCACGTACGCTGCATGCATTGCGCAGGGTAGGTAACGGATGCGTAGGGCACGGGAATGAGTGCCATGGCAGAAAGCAAGGTGCCATGGATTGGCGCAGGAGGGCAGTTGACGAATCTGGATGCTGTCAGTGATGCAGGCGAACCAGATAGGCGAAGCGGGGTAGTTGCCCCCTGGGTGGTGAGGAGCCAGCCCCCGACCACGCTCCGCTATAAAAGAAGGTGCGGAGGTGATGGGAGGGGCTCACCCACGCATCCTCTCCTCCTTTTTCTTGTATCCCTCCTCCACCATGGTGAGGGGAAGAGGGCGTGGTCAAGCTCCGGCGGCGGCCATAAGGGCTTCCTCTCGGCACCGTATCCCTGCCTCTGCTAGGGATGCAGGGGCAGGATCCAGTGCACAAGGCGAATCCTCAGGACGTGGTCGTGGCCGGCGAGGCGCTCGGGGCCAGGGAGGACGTGGTGGTGCCCCGGCCACTCCTTCCCCGGCCGCTTCGACTCTATGGGAGGGCCATGTAGGAGATACGGCACTGGAGTTCCTTGTTATGCTGCGCGAGCCCCCGCACAGCCGTCTTCGGCTTCCTACCCCTTTTGCAAGTGTGATGGAGGTTGAACAGCCGCAAGGGTTGAAGTTGCACATGAGAGGTTGCTGTAATGGCAACATGCGGGTGGACGTTGAGTTCCCCACACCTCATGTTATGCTTCTCCGGCGCACCTGGAAAACTTTCGCACGTGCCCATAGCTTGGCGGAGGGGCACGTCCTTCATTTTAAGTTAATGGAGGCTGATCTGCTCTCCATCAAGGTCTTCGGACACTCTGGTGCTCGTTTAGGGTGCTGCGCGGAGAGCTCGACTGATGATGATAGTTCCTCCTCGAGCGATAGCGATGAGGAGGACACCAGTGGGGAGGACAACGATAGCGAGCCCCCAGTCGCCAAGCATGAAGGCGATGACACAGACTCTAGCTGAACGCCGGACGCACCGTCACCGTCAGCCAGGCACCGGCAACACCATCATCTGCACCTGGTCTTCTCCCCGGCAGAGCGATTTGCCGGTGCGTTGGGTGTGGATGCCTTTGCCTGCCCCAGCTGGACCCCGGCAGGCTTCCTCGTGGACTCCGGCTTCGTCTTCCCTGCCGGTGTCGCTCCTCCCGTGTTCCTCTGGTCCTGGCGATGGTGACCAGGGCATCGCCTAGCCGCTCCTTCCGGCTTCGTCCTCACCCTCCAGATCTTGCCAGGCTGTGTCCCGCGGGCCCTGATAGGGTTGGGCTGGGCTTCTGCCCAGACGCCCCTTTTGCCCTCTTTCCGCCTTGATGCAACTCCTAGGAGGAGAGGGACAAGAAAGGCATTACGGGGCACTTATCTTTTTTCAAATTAAAAGATGTAGGCATCTGCCAAACTTTAGCTTAAATTATGTAAACTTCCATCCATGTTTGTACTTTGTATGATCAGCACTTATTCTGCACAAATGGAAAAGATGTTTGCCGGGCGCTCGTGCACGTGTCTTTCAACACGCTAAGGAAAAATTCCCTTAGTACTCTTAAGTAAGCAAAAGTTCTCCCGGCAAGACATCCCGCTAGCCCCCCCCCCCCACCACAGCTTCTACCGGACCCTGTCGCCGGGCCAGGAGCGAGGATGAGGGATGGCTCCCCCCCCCCGCCAATTCCCCTCAAGCGTCACTACAACCATTTCGGCAAAAAATGGGAGCACAGATGATGGAAGTGGTAAGGTTCTCCAATCACATAAGTCTTTCATACTCTGAACATAACATGGATGGAAAGGCAAACTTATTTGTGTTAGCTGTCCTTCTTATTGTTCCTGATAGCACGGGGCTGTCGGGGATCAAAGTGCTGGCTTGTTCCCGCTCTTCCCTTCGGGAAGTTCACCCATGGCGGGGGCCCTACTGTTGATCAAAAAAGGAAGTGCAAGGTAGAAACCAGCTGCATATAACCTTTTTGTGAAGGATCAATTAGCTCGTGCTAAGGTTATTGTAATCAAAATGAATACTTAATTAAACATGCATGCAAATCTTAGGTGCCAGCGCTTCGTTTTATTATCTTTGCATAGGGTCTGCGCCTGGCTTTGTACAAAGTGTTACATGCTCAGCAGCAAGGCTTGTACAAAAGGTGGTTGCCGGGGGCTGAGCCCGGCAGCCGTGCCTTACGGGTAGAATTTACGAAGATGCTCAATATTCCCTGAGTTTTGTATTTTGATGCCATCTTCGGTCTCCAGACAGACTATGCCAGGTCTGGTGACTTGTGCTACCCGGTAAGGGCCTTCCCACTTCGATGTCAACTTGTTGGTACCCTTGGCAGACTGAATGCACCTAAGGACAAGGTCACCTTCCTCAAGGCTCCGGGCATGAACCCTGCGGCTATGATAGCTGCGCAGGGCTTGCTGGTAGCATGCACCACGCACAGCGGCCCGGAGACGATCTTCCTCGAGGAGCACGGCATCGTCATGCCGTAGCTGCTCTTGCTCTACTTCGTCGTAGGCAAGTACTCGAGGTGACCCGTATATGAGTTCCATGGGGAGCACTGCTTATGACCCATACACTAGGGAGAAGGGAGTCTGGCCGGTAGCTCGATTTGGTGTCGTCTGGAGGGACCAAAGAACCACCGGTTGTTTATCAATCCAGCGTTTGCCGCATTTTTGCAACTTATCAAAAGTTCTCGTCTTGAGCCTGCGCGACACTTCAGCATTCATCCTCCTAGCTTGCCCATTGCTCCGCGTATGAGCAACAGAGGCAAAGGAGACCTTGCTTCCAAGGCTTTGGATGTACTACATAAAGGTGCGGCTCGTGAACTGGAAGTCGTTATCGGTAATCACTCTGTTGGGTACTCCAAAGCGGCACACCAATCCTTTCAAGAACTTGACAGCTGATTGTGCGGTCACCTTCCTCACTGGCTCCACCTCAGGCCACTTTGTAAACTTGTCGATTGCTACGTAAAAGAATTCAAAGCCCCTGGCAGCACGGGGGAAGGGGCCCAAGATATCGAGCCCCTTGACTGAGAATGGCCAGGACAAAGGGATCGTTTGGAGAGCTTGAGCTGGTTGATGAATGTTTTTGGAATGGAACTGGCCGGCTTCACACTTGGTGACTAGTTCAGTTGCATCCTGGAGGGCTGTGGGCCAATAGAAACCCTGCCGGAAGGCTTTTCCGACTAGGGCTCTCGATCCAATGTGAGATCCACACACACCCCTGTGTATCTCTGCCAACAGCTTCAGCCCATCTTCCCGGCAAATGCACTTCAATTTCACACCATTTGGCCTCTTTTTGTACAGTGTGTCATCGACAAACTAGTACATATTGGACCATCGGGCTACTTTTCCAGCTTCTTCTTGCCCTTCGGGAAGCTCTCCTATTTGAAGGAAATGGACTATGTGCTGCGCCCAAGTTGGAGCCTGTGGCTCGACAACAAGAACTAAAGGCACCTCCTCATTCGTGGAGTGCTCACCTCGACCGCAAGAACCTGTGGTTCTGCAGGAGGGTGCTCCTCACTAACTGAAGCGAGGTTGTCCCCGACAGCCTCTCTACCAGCAGTTTCGGGAAGTCCTGCCGAGAAATGCTTATCGAAGTTCAACTTTCTCCTTTTTCTGGCCATCGTTGAAGGGGACACTAACGGCTGAGTTAGATGGAGGAAAAAAGTCCTTGGTTCCACAGGGAGCTTTTGTGTGGCGCACTTTGACAAGTGATCAGCGATGCTATTTTCCGCATGTGGCACGTGCTCTGCTTTTAATCAATCAAAGTGCTCTTCCAGCTTTCTCACTTCCTCCACATACGCCTCCATCAACGGACTCTGATAATCTTTGTTGACTTGCCTCACCACGAGTTGAGAGTCTCCACAAATAATCAGTTTCTTTATTCCCAACTCCATTGTAATTTTGAGTCCGGCAAGGAGCCCCACATACTCAGTAGTGTTGTTGGTGGCCTTCTCCTGGGGAAAGTGCATTTGAACCACATACTTGAGATGCTCTCCGATGGGCGCGACAAGAAGCACGCCAGCTCTGGCGCCCTGCAGCGGGAAAGCACCATCAAAATACATGATCCACTCCTAAGGCGCCTCTTCGCCGGGGAGAACTGTCTCTGGTACTTCTTCGTCTGGAGTGGGCGTCCATTCTGCAATGAACTCCGCCAATGCCCTACTCTGAATAGTTGAGGTGCTCTCATATTTTAATTCAAAGCTTGACAGCTCTAGTGCCCACTCGACTATTCTATCGATGGCTTCGGGGTTCCTCAATATGCGCTGTAGTGGAAAACGGGTGACAACTATGATCTCGTGGGCTTGGAAGTAGTGGCGCAGCTTCCTCGAAGCCATGATAAGGCCGAAGATAAGCTTTTGTATTCTAGAGTACCTCGACCAGGCCCCCTATAACAGGGAGCTGACAAAGTACACTGGCCGCTGCACCACTTCTTCCTTGCCGCAGTCTTGGGATTGCCTTTGCTGGCTTGCCTCACCTCCCCCTGGTTTGTGTCAAGTCCTGCCGTGGGTGCTTCGGCTCCATCTCTGGAGGGGTCAGTTGCTGCGGCTGCTTCCTCATTCGCTTCTCGCTGTGCCACTAGCGTTGCACTAACCACTTGATTCGTTGCAGCTAAGTATAGAAACAACAGCTCTTGCGGTTTAGGCGCGACTAAGGTGGGAGTAGAGGAAAGGTAAGTTTTCAGGTCTTGAAGTGCTGCTTCTGCTTCCGGGGTCCACTTCATCGGGCCAGCCTTTTTCAAGATTTTGAAAAAAGGTAAGGCGCGCTCGACAGACTTGGAGATGAACCTACTCAGTGCGGCAATGCATCCAGCCAAACACCTTACGTCCTTGACAGTCTTGGGCGCTTGTTGTATTTGCTCGATTGCTTTGATCTTGTCGGGATTGGCCTCTATTCCCTGTTGGGACACAAAGAAACCAAGGAGCTTGCCGGACGGGACACCAAACACACATTTCTCGGGGTTTAGTTTCAAATTGATCTTGCGCAAGTTTGCAAAGGTCTCTTCTAAGTCTTGAATGAGTGTTGATCTATCCTTGGTTTTGACCACTATATCATCCACATAAGCTTCCACATTTCAGTGCAGCTGGGGTTCGAAACCGATCTGTACAGCCCTCGCAAAAGTGGATCCGGCGCTCTTTAACCCGAAAGGCATACGCACAAGACTACAAAAAAAGACACATCCGTGACATTTTGGGCCGAACAATTTTTTTTTCTGTCATGCTTATGACACTTCTATGATGATAATTATGACAAAACCCGGTATCATCATAGATGTGGTGGGCTCCTACTTCTATGACAAAAAATCATGACAGAAAATGGGCTTTTCGTCGTGGGCGGGCCGGAGACGCACCTACATGACATTCTTTGGGCCGTCCATGACGGAAAAAATCGTGGTAGAAGCGACGGCAAGGAAAATTTCGGGGAGTTCCTGGTTACGGTGGGTGGTCGGGGCCGAGCGATGCATGGAGGGATTGCGCGTTTCTCTCGTACGCGTGTGTGCGAGGCGTTGGGCTCTAACTGAACCCGAGTGAGGCATTCGCTTACTGAACCCGAGCGATTGCACTAGCTACGTTATTGAACCCGAGCGATCGATCCCTGGCTGTTAACTGAATCTGAGCGATTCCTTCACTACTGCTGCTAACTGAAGCCGAATGAAGCTGCCTCTTGATGAACAGTCCCCGGTGGGGGTTGGATGAACAGGATCCTGTGGTAGTAGAGGCTGTTGCTGCTGGATGAATAGGACCCCGATAGAGGAGGTGGGGGTGGATGAACAGTAGCCGGTGGAGGGACCCCGTGGAGGGCTGGTTGAACAGGACCCCGTGGAGGGCTGGTTGAACATTAGCTGGTGGAGGGCTGGTTGAACAGTAGCCGGTGGAGGCTGGATGAACAGGACCCCGTCGATGAAGAGTAGCTGGTGGAGGCAGGAGGAAGTCGACGGTGGATGAACAGTATTAGGTGGAGGCTGGAGGAAGTCAGCGGTGGATGAACAGTTGCCTGTGGAGGCTGGACCGAGGCAGTAGACGGTGGATGAACAGTAGCTCGTGGAGTCCCGTTTTGCGGTACGCCACACCCCTCCCAATGAACAGTACCCCGTTTCGACCGTAGGTGCTCCAACACATGTCCGTTTCCTCCGTTTTGCGGTACGCCACACCCCTCCCGATCAATAGCACCCCATTTCAACCGTAGGAGCTCAAACACAAGTATGTTTCCTCCATTTTGCGGTACGCCAGACCCCGTTTCGGCTATTCCGTCCAAGCCGGTTGGCTCCTGATGAACACGACGCATTCTGACCCAGTCTGTTGCCTCCCGATGAACACGACGTTGTTTCTCTCTTCCGACCCAGTCGGTTGGCTGCCGATGAACAGGACGTTGTCGCTGTACGCGTTCGAGACCCCGCTCGTATGTATGTACATAGCCGTATTTACTTTCTTGCAGCGTGGCTATACGTACGTGTACACGATATAGACGGGACTGCCTGAACAGCTACCGCTCCTTACTGGGCCATGCTTCATCATGGCAGAAAGACCGATGGACCAGTATGTACGTACATGTTTGCGACCAGAATGACAATGCTACGTACGCTTCGACCGGGTGGGTCCCGGCTGTCAGGGAGGATAAGGAGGCACTTCCTTGCGTGCGAAGATATTGATGGTGGGTCCGAGCTGACAGGGGGAGGATTTTTTTTTTTGCGCGTAATAAGGAGGTACTTCCTTGCATGCGAAGATGTAGCTGGTGGGTCCATCTGTCAGCCTCACGCGTACAGTCCTTTTTCGATGGCTGTCATTCATTGACCATGTTGACCACACCGCGCGGACGGCACCAGACGGTGGACGACGGTGAGGTAGGGAACGACGCGAAGCCTGGGAACACGCGGAGGGTGGTACGAGGGTTGACTGGTTCGGCTGCGGTGTGAGGCTGCCATCGCCGCAGAATAACAGGGGGTGTGGGTGAGTAGAGCGATGGCCTGGCCAGCAGTGGGAGTAGTAGGGGGCGGTGAGGCCTACGCGGCAGCACAGCCGGCCACGGGAGGCAGGAGCACGCGGTGGTTTGGACGGCTGGAGCAAGAAAATCCGAGGTTGAAGAAGCAGGACGACCGTTGGATGTTAACAATCCAACGGTCACTGGTGATAGAATCGTTTGTTGACTAAGTTGACAAAGCCCTGCGTACGCGTCAACTTAGTAGGGCCACAAGTTAGCCTCCATATCTGGTGGGCCCCAGCTGTCATGGGGAGCACTCGTTATTTTTCGCTTAATAAGGAGGCACTTCCTTCCGTGCCAAGATATAGCTGGTGGGTCCCAGCTGTCATTGGGAGTATTCATTCATTTTGGCGTAATAAGGATGTACTTGCTTGCGTGCGGCCATGGACCATGTGGGTCCCAACTGTCAGTCTCTCCATGTACATCCCTCTTTCGATGTTGTCGTTTGTTGACAACGTTGACCACACCGTGCCGAGAACACCAACGCGATGGACGACGGCGAGACCCAGGAAGGGAATGACCCGGAGGCGGCGAAGCCACAACAATGGAGGGATGTGCGTGAGTAGAGGGATGGATTGGCCAGCAGTGGGAGTAGTAGGGGGCGGTGAGGCCTGTGCGGCAGCACAGCCGGCCACGGGAGGCGGGAGCAGGCGGTCCCGCCGGCGCTGGATTTGGCGGCTGGAGCAAGAAGATCAGAGATTGAAGAAGCACGACGGCCGTTGGGTTGACATCCAACGGTCACGTCTGCTAGAATCGTTTGTTGACGTATATAGGAAGTAAAAAAATCTTGCATACGCGTCAACTTAATAGGCCCGCAAGTCAGACCATTCCCTATTTTTTCAATAATTTACAGCTCATTGCAACTTCTTATGCAATTTATTGCAGTCGGTTTTTTTTGTTGGCCAGGGCCAGGGTTAAAAATTTAAACGAAATTTTGCATATTTCGGTGGGGTCCAAACTATTTTTAATACCAAAATGTCAAGCCAGATTTAAAGTACTTTGAAGATATATTTAAATTAGGTTAAAGCCCAGTGAAATTGGAATCTAAAAAGGTGAAAAAATTCAGAAATTTTAAAGTAACTACCAATTTGTCGTCTGTTTTTTATATTTACAGCCCATTTCATATTACTTTCAAGATTTGCAGCCGTCTTAAAAGAGTTGCAGCCCAGCAGGGCGTAGAAAAATAAGTAGGCCTGGATTGGGTATTCTTCAGAAAAAATAAACTGGGCTCATTTTCACAAAGAAAAAATAGCTGGGCTGGTTATGTGGTGAACGTAAAATAGAAGCCTGGGCTAGACAGGCCACAACCTAGTTGAAACCCTGCTCCGTCTCAACAATAAAAAAAAAATACTGCTCGAGCAACTACGTCCCAGGTGTCAGCCGATCTTGTGTTGTTCTCTTGTCTATTGACTATATGCTGACAATGTCGTGGGTCCCAGATGTCAGCTAACCACTAGGAGGAAGCATTTTCTTTTTCTATACGCTGACAATGGAGTATATAACAAAAAATGAGGAACTTGCTTGCGTACGGCCATGGACATGGAGGGCCCCTACTGTCATCCTCTCCATGTACAGTCCTCTCCCAATTCCTCTTGTTTGTTGACCATGTTGACAACGCGAGAGGGTGGCGCCGCGGCGAGCGCACCAAAGCGCGCGGAGGACGACGGTGAGGCCTCGGACATCAACGTTAACGATTTAGGAGATGGTGGGTCGGCGATGCGTGCGCTAAGGCGCAGCCAGGCGTGGGAGGTGGAAGCAGGCGGCCCCGTTGGCGCTGGTTTGGTTTTGGCGGCTGGAGGAAGACAGGACTGAAGAAACACGACAGACTGTAAAAGCAGCAGGAGTACTTAACAACCTTAACTGAAACCAGCAGGGGCACTTAACAACCATAGTTGAAAGTAGTAAGAGTACTTATACAGGTTCAACCATACAAAGCATGCCTCGAACAGTGCTACTTTGCCTAGAGTTAACCAAGGGTGAGGCCACCAAGCGCCAGGACAAGGCCCAGGCGCCACCCCACGCATCCACAACCTTCTGAAAGCGGCTTCATCTTGCAATGTGGTCAATAAACAGGATATTCGCTTTAGAGCCATGGAAAAGCATGAGCATAACCTTCTGCCCTATTCTCCAAGTTGGACGGGCCTTTATTATTTGAGACCACCCATGAATAAGTATCTTTTCACCTCCAAGGGAAATGGAGTAGGTCGACATAAACATCATGTTGTGACCAAGCGCAAGTCTGACCCGACCATGGTCAGGCATCTGTATAGGAACAATAGAACTGGGCAGTTTCTGTTTCAAGAAGATCACAGCTGTAAAACTGTGTATAAGCAAGAGTTTATGAACAACATATATAACAGAAAGCAGCTCGTACCATAAGTTTCTCGACACAGTTGGACCTATTCAACGTGTGCAGCAGTGGCACACATATCCCACGTGGCCTTCCACCATTGAAACGCCCCACAAGGACCTCAAGATGATCAATAAAGTGTAGGAACTGGTGGATGTCGTCCCAGTCAACTTCAGTGCCATCAGTAACAGTCGAGTTCTTATAGAATAACAAATGAGTAGCATGCTTAACTTTGAAATAACCTACACGTGCCACCAATTATAAGAAATATTAGTTAGAAGTAGCATCTTCGTGAGAGAAGGGAATCACAAATCGTTGCTACTTCTAAAGTTAAATTGTGATTAGTTAGACAGAATAGGTGGATTAAGAAGTAATCGAGGCAACATGCAAGAACCAGATACAAAGCTAACATGGATGAACTACTGGAACGACGTCGGGGGTGGAAGACCACAGTGAAGATGAGACCAGGTTCTGCTATTTCCATCAACATTCGTGCGCCAACTTTCAGTCTGTAACACTTGACAAAGTTTATCCAAGTTCGGCCATAAAAAAGTAGCGATCTTCTTGGTTCATGAACCCAGCTCAGAACTTATATCCATGGCTTGTCTTCAATGTGACCATTAAACTGGTGTATTCAGTTATGGCAAGGCCAACCATCTTGAGTACATGTGTTCTGGCAGAGCAAGGAATGCACTGCAGGAAAAATTATATGAGAACACAATGTATTCGCTATCCAAATCTAGAAATAATTTCCTCCTTCACGTCAGTGTTGACCATGGTACTAGTACCTTTTATCCTAATATAGCAAACCAAATTTCCAAATTAGTCGACAGCATGTTCAAAAACCCCCACCCTCCCGGATAGAAAAGAGGATTCTAGGAACATACTGTGCATGTTTTAAAATTCTGTGTTAGGATGAGAAGGAACAAGTGTGGCGTCTCGCCGAGGGCGCAAAAACCTATAGGGTCCTCGCACTTTGGGCACTGCAAATGAAACACACTAGATTCAGTAGGAAGAAAAATGCATCAACGACGGTGGCTGCCATCCTAGGATTACCCGCGACCAAGGGACTAGGATTTATCGGGGATGGATGAAGAATTCGTACCTGGTTCTCGATGAGAAAACCCTATGCAATCGCTGAGAGGGGGTTTTCTCTGAATAAGCAAATGAGGGAGAAGGGGATTCGGGCCCAGTGAAATATTGTTGCTTCGTCCGTCCAGCCTACTGCTAAAGCTGGAAAGGTGGGGGTTTTCGTGATCTGACGGCTCATTGGGCATTACTGCGGCGCTACGACTAGGGTGAGCCTACCGTACAGTTGTGCACTCTAATTTGGTGCATGGCACGTGGACCCCGTTGCTGGATGCCCCACATATCAGCGAAAGGAAATAGAAAGGCAGGAGTAACTACATAAATATATTTTTGACAGAGAGATACTCGCTCTGTAAAGAAATATAAAAATCTTTTATATCACAACTATATACATAAGAAAAATCAAGGGGAATATATATAACATAATATGGGGGTTCAGCTGAGAATATAATACTCAGACAGGCTCACAGTTCTGGACTTTGGGCCACAGGCCGGTGGGCCTGCATGTTTGGGGGCCCATGTGTTCTAACTCAGCGCATTTCATATTGCAAGTGATCGGTACGGCGTTGGTTTTAGATGCTGTCGCAAGGCGAATATAGAAAATTAAATAAAGCATGGTAGCTGTTAGAATGAAATCGAATGACAGTTCCTAACCAGCAATCAGAGTTGCAATTCTTTCACAATATCCTACGTGATAAATAATACTGTCGTACAACTTATACACACAAGACACTTGTTTCTCCATGCCATATTATTACATCAAAAGCTCTCGGAGGATAGATCAGTTCGGCAGTTGCGTGCTGCTACTGAAGAATTTCAAAGTTGATTTGGAACAGCTCTCCTTGCCGAGAAAGTTCAATTTTGACATCATCCCCTACCGCAAGATTTGATAGAGTTTTGAACCTTGACCATCCTTTAGCATCAATCATCATGCGACCATCCTTTGTACTTACGGTATAATGAGCATGTTCATTCACACCAAGGCTACGCATGGTAAGAGATACTTGGCCACGGTCGCCCAGATTATTGAACGTCTCCCTCGTTGCTCTAGGAATTCTCTATTTGCAAACAAGAAGACATACACAAACAGTTAGATTAACACAGTGAATCATGTGAAACAACATGGAAAGAAAAAAGAACGAAGCACTTGGGCGGCCAATGCTTACCAAGAAGGTGGAGATGTCGGTTTTTGTAAGGACTTTGGTATATGCAGTGCGAACTGCAGCCCAGTCTGTTGCCGGTGCAACTGCTGGTTCCGTTACCGCTGCACGGGCCGGAGCAGATGCAAGTGCAACTTCAAGTGTTGGTGCAGGTGCCGGAGCCGTTGCTGGTGCTGGTGCCCGTGCCGGTGTGACTGGTAGTGCCATTGCTGCTGCCGGAGATGGTGCTCCTTGTGGAGCTGGTGCCGGTGTCGGAGCAGGTGCCCGTGTCGGTGCCTGATCCTCCGGTAGATCAGCCTAATCCATTGACGTGGTCGGTGCCCAATCCTCTGGTGGATCAGACTGAGTTGCTGCCACTGTCAGTGCTAGAGCCAGTGTCGTCTGAGAAGGTGCCGGTGCTCGATCCGATGCTGAAGGTGGTACCGATGTGCGAGACAGCAGCGATCGTCTCTCGTCTGCTATGATTTCATACTTTAGCTTTCTAACTTGACTAGGCTCCGTGACCTTGATCTAATATTTTTCTTCATTTCTTTTAAACGCGAGAAGGACTAATTGTGGCGTGTTTGTTAAACCAAACTACAGTTCATCATAGGGCTTCAGATTGTACTCAGACAACAGACTGATCCAATTGTGTCCAGTAATATAAGTGATGGATAGTGCCTTCGTTACTGACACGACATAAGAAGTGAAACCTACAAAAATAACCATCATAGAGCAAATCAAATGGTTTATTCTGTAACAAATGTCACATGGCAAAACCAGCATCGTAAAATTGCAGCAAAAGTAAGAAAACATGTCATTAAATCAATAAGATTTAGACAGTAAATCAATAAGATTTACTTGATGTGACACGAGTGAATCCTTACCAGGAAATCACTATGTTCAAGTTCTAAACAGAAGGTTGATCGTCCAATTGCGGGTGGCATGCAGGGCCCCCGCTTACTCCCACAAGTACGACAGTCTAAAGGTCTTGACAAATCATATGGACCGAACATCCATGGGACTGGAAATCCTGGTGGGTGCGATAAACCCTGCAATGCATACAGATATTGGAGTGTAACCATAATTGATAAACCGTCCTCACAAAAAAGATGATCTGGATACTTCAAAATATACAGACTGGATTGAGTGGACATACATTAACATATACTGTTCTCAGGACTCACCACACAACAAAAGCGGCAGTACTAAACAATACAGGGTTCACACACACAAATCAAGTACTGAACAATAGTACTTACTATAGACAAGCAAAGTTGCACTAATTAAACTCTGCAGACTATTTCTTGCCACCGACCTATGGGATGTACCCCACATAACTGACTAGGCCATGGACTTCGTGAGAGATGTCTACCAGCACCATCGCCATCTCGTCAACCTTGGAGAACCTAACAGAGTGGTCTTACCACTCATAAACATGACGATGAAGACAGTCCGCATCAGATTTGTCGGGAAGCTTTACAAGAACCACACCCTTCGTAATCGAAGGCACAACTAGGAAATTGTTGTGGTCAAGTACACCCTCGAGAACACGCCTAACAACAATGCTACAGGAAGACACTAGTTCACGACACATGGCGACAAGGACACAGTAGCTGGATAGTTTAGTAGAACTCATCCTCAGGTCTTCCTGTTCACACGGCATGACTTTGAGAACTTCATCTCCACCGCGGACCTGGTTCTAATTCAAATAGAAACCAAATATTTTATTACTACCTCCGTTCAGAAATATAAGATGATTTTTGATATTTTAATCCATATAAGACTACATATACGCACAGAAATGAGTGAACAAAGACACTAGAACATGTCTTCAAAGACATGAGAGCAGAGGGATTACTTGCAATATCCATAACACAAGTTACTGAGGCTAATATACTCACTTCAAAGGCATGAGAGCTAAAATCTTGCATTTCCTACAGCTAGCATTGATGGTCATAAAGTAGTTGAAAGTAATCTATAAGAATTCAGTGTCAACCTCTCGCATGTTTTGGTCAAAAGAGCAATTTAGAACCGTCATTTGGCACACAAAAATCACATGCAAGATCACCCAGAAAGTTGTACTACTAGTACTAGTACTGCGTGTTAGATGAAAAAACACAATCAAGATCGCCAAAAAGATCGTCAAGAAGAGATATTACCTGGACTTGCTTAATGAGGGATCCCGGAGAGGGGGGGGGGGGCTTTGACATGGCGATGGCCTTGAGCTTGTCTGCGGTAGTCTCGGTGGGGTGCTTGCGCTTCTTCGTACCCTGAGCCTCGACGGTTTTGGCCAGAGCCATAGACATCACTTCGGCCGGTGCTCCAGGGTCCATCAAGAAAATGTCAAATAGAAATAAAAGAAAAGAAACCATAATCACAAACCCAAAAGAAGAACAGAGAGGGAGTTATAGGATCAGTCTCAGGGTTGCAAGACCGGGCCTTGGCCAGAATCAACACCATTGATGCGCTCACCTTTCCTTCTTTGGGAGAGAAGAACAATGGCAGAAGCACGTCAGGGTTTTCTTGAAGAAATGAGGAACAAGATGAGGGAGAAGCGAGTTGGGGTTTTCTTCAAGAGAGGAAGCTGAGGGAGAAGAGTGAAATGATGGTTGCTTCGTCCATCCAACTTACTGCTGGAAAGGTTGGGGTTTTGTGATTTGACGGCTCATTGGGCATTAGTGCGGTGCTTCGACCGGGGTAGTCTACCGTGCAGTTGTGCACTCTAGTACGGAGTAATTTTGTGCATGGCAAGTGGACCCCGATGCTGGCTGTTCCACATGTCGGCGAAAGTGAGTAGCAAGGTTCCCGACGACCGTCGAGGAGGATCCGCACGGTAGAGCATGTCCACTGTTTCTAAAGAAAAAAATGATTACAGCAAGCGTTTCCACTCTTACGACGGAGGAGTGCGAAATACGGCAGCCACTTGAACTTACACAGTACTCCTACTACTAGGCATGTGCAGTGGTTCATATGTTAGTACTACATAATCTTGTTGCTAGTGTAGTAAGATATGACGACAACAAATGATGTTGTGCGCATGTCAACTATATAAATAGTAATGTAACATACCCCTTTTTTGACTGTCCGGTCGAGAATGAACGGTGAGATCAATGTTAACAGAACTAGGTCTGCAGCGCACGGAGAGTATGGTGCTACAGTACTCCATGAAACATGAACCATATGAAGCACGAATCAGTGTTAGGCAGGGTGTATGAAGGGTGCATGGGATGGGAGCAAAAGTTCCCTTCTCGACCCACTTTTAGGTGTTTGGCAGAGTGCATGAAGGGTGCATGAGTCCACACTAGTAGGTTAACACAAATACACTAGGAGCATGCATGAAGAGGGGTGCTGAGATGAGCATGCACGAAGAGGGAACAACTATATTGAGATGAGAATGCAACCAAACACACCCACACGATTTGTGCTACAGTGACTGATCTGCATCGTCTGAGTTTGATCCAATGGTCATGTTGCGCCGAGACATGGACATGCCCATGCAGATGACGCCTAAACACCACCGAAGTCCCTCTGCTTCTCGAGGCGCACAACATTGGTGATACAGGGTGCCACCGCCCGCAGAGCCCGCTCCTGGTCAGCGGGAGCCAGCTCGTCAAAGATAGCGTCCAATGGCATGAATAGATTCCGGTGACGAAGCCCTGAGAGGATTCGCGTGGCAACGGCGACGGCAGCCTGCAACCCCTCCTTGTCTAGCTCCGCCCCCACCATCGCGCGGAGACGGCTCAGCTCCTCGGAGATATAGGTGAAGAAGGAGACCAGGTCAGGAAGCCGCAGCTCGTTGAAGTCGACGGGGTGGTCGAACGGGTTTAGCCCGACGGCCGGCATGGTTGCATTGGCATGAAGGGTAGGCATCATGCAGCCGCAACACGTGCGTGGCAACATGGTCCACCAAGTGGTTGAGGCGATCCTGGACCTCATCACGATCGGCCTGCTCGCGCTCCAGCCGGCTCGCCTGACCGCCTATCGTATCTCCCGCTTTCTGCTGCAACGCCACCGACGCCTCGAGCATCTTTGTGGTGGACGCCTACTGCTTTTGAAGCTCCGTGAACTCCCGCACATAAAGGAGGAGCATGGCACTCCTCTCCTCCTTGAGCTCACGGAGCTCCATGTCCTTGGCCCTGAGCTCCGCATCCTTGGCCTAGAGCTCCTGTGTCAGGCGCCTCACCTCAAACTCCGTGATCTGGTGCGCCGCAATGGAACTAGGTAGAAGCAATGGCGAGAGGAAGCAAAGGGGGCGAAACGGCTGAAAGGCAATGCAATCTACGGGAAGGCGGAGGGAGCCAGCCGAGAAGCAGGGTGAATCTTTTGGTTTTCACCATGGGAAAACACCAGTCGATGACTTTTCACATCCGGGAGCAGTGGGTTTTACAGGCGGAGTCATCATGACTAATTGCTGCCGGGCCTGCTCCCGTCAATCAAAAAAATAAAAATCCTGCCACGCCTGCCGCACCCAAAGACCAGGGCAATGCCGCGGTGGATATTTAAATTTACCTGCCGGTAAGGAGAGAAAAAAAGGGTGAAAAAACAAATGAGGCAGTGGCCTAGCTAATCGATCACACTAGCCCAACTAGCTAGCCACCGTGCTTCACTGATGTACTCAGCGGGAAAGGTGGGCTTTTGTGATTTGATGACTCATTTACTTGCTTCGGCGCTACGACCGAGGAGGACCCAGAAAACGCGTGGTAGGGCGTCCCACGTCTCGTTAAGGAAGAAAATATGTGTGCACCACCCGGGAGGACCCAGAAACCGCGCAGTAGGGTGTGCCACGTCTCTACACGGAGGAAAAATATGCGTGTAAAAATATACTGTATCAGACGTACTACCTATGGTTCGACCTCGGGACCCAGCCAGTCGGTCGAAAACACCCCACTAGCCACACATCTTCATCATGCTAACGTGGCACGGAGGATAGGTGTGGTTAGCTCCGTCTCGACCAGCCACAGACTCCACCAACCACAACGTCTCTTGTTCTAGGCGATTCTTCTATTTCCAAGCATTTTTTCAGTTACTGGCAATGTGCCCGTGCGTTGCAATGAATCCAAAGTAGAATAGGACTTGTTCACAAACTTGAAAGAAAACACACTTGTTTTGATATACATATATACCACTAAAAATATATTACTTTTCACTCAAAATATATTTCTCAGGCTGTTTTGATGAGGTGAGGGAGGGATGTAGTTGCTTATAAGGTAATAAGGGGTTTTCTGCAAATTGTAGCAGAGAAGTGGGCTATTGTTGCAAAAATGCCACAACTTACCTCACAGTCGTTAGATGCAGATCTAATGGTCAAAAATGACGGATGGCAGACACACCATCATCACCAATTGAGTCTTTTATAGGAGTAGAGAAATATATTTCTCGGGCTGTTTTGATGAGGTGAAGGAGGGATGTGGTTGCTTATAAGATAATAAGGGGTTTTCTGCAAATTGGAGTAGAGAAGTGGGCTATTGTTGCAAAAATGCCACAACTTACCTCACAGCCGTTAGATGCAGATCTAATGGTCAGAAATGTCGGATGGCAGTCACACCATCATCACCAACTGAGTCTTTTATAGGAGTAGAGATAGAGATAATAACACCATGGCAAGCTCGCACCGCTCTTCGTGTGTGCCCGTGCGTCTAAAGGTTAGACGATGGAGAGGAGAGAGAGATCGCAGATATGGGACCCACCAGTAAGTAAGTCAATGGTCATGCACGTGTTGATGAGCCACTCCCTCTACTCTACTCAACGTAATATTGTATAAAATCAAGTTATGCGACAAAGCCAACAACCGTTGCTGTTTCAGGCTATCGACTTACGCTTTGTAGTCCAGGTTGCCAATTCGAATCTCGTCTTTCAGATTTGTTAGTTTTAGGTCCAAATTTGATCAATGACAAGTGGGACCCCCCGTGTGTTGTTCCGATATTTCAGTGTAGGATGGTTTTTTTGCACAAACACTTTGCGCGGTTAGATAAGTAATGGCACCAGTTACACGTATTTTGCAAGTTTAGGAACAAAAATGATAGCGGCATAGAATATCACATCCACCCCGCAGCTTAGATGCTATGGTGATACGAGTTTTTACGTCGTTGGATCTGAGATCCAATGGCTTGGGAGTAGTCTTTGTAATTATGTGCAATTTCCAAACTCTCCAAGGTTTTTTTTGCAATTAAAGCATTCAAGCCTCGTGTGTGCCGCTGCATCTTGGATCCAATGGCTCCAAGTAGCTCATATTAGGTGCTCCCAGTAGCTTAATTAGCCGCTACGGTGATACGAGCATCTAGGTCGTATGATCTGTGATCAGATGCCACATGCGTAGTACTTGTACTTTCTGCGCAATTCCCAAACTCTTTGAGGCCTATATTGCAAAAACATTCAAACCTCCTACTGTGAGCCGTTAGATCTCCCGAGAACTCGTATCACCATAGAATCTACAGTGCAGGAGCACCTCATATTTTCCCATTTGAGAAAACATCAGGTGCTCTCGCAGCTTGGATGCTACGGTGATACGAGCTTCGAGGTCGTTCGATGTGAGATCCAATGGCATCTGAGCAGTCTTTGTGCTTGTAAGCAGTGGCCAAACTCTTTGTGGGCTTTTCTGCAAAAAAACATTCGAACCACCAAGGAGTTGTTGGATCACAGATCCAACAGCTCCGAAGAGCTTGTATCACCAAAGCATCTGAGGTGTGGTAGCACATGATATTCTTACATACATGAGAATATGAGGTCCTCCTTCATCTTAGATGCTACGGTGATACGAGCTTCGAGGTTGTTGGATATGGGATCCAAGGGCATCTGAGTAGTTTTTTGTACAAATTGTGTGCAATTCTCAAACTCATTAAGGTTCCCTGTAAAAATATTAAGACATCCTGCGAGCTGCTATATCTCAGATCTACAAGCTCCAAGGAACTCGTATCAGCATATAGCATCTAAGGTGTGGGGGCACCTAATATTCTCCCAGGGAGGGGGGTGCACAACCAATCGGTGTTTGGGAGGTTGGGGACAAATATAATGTTTAAAAAATATAATCTAAACAATCCTAAACAGAGCTTCACAATTTATCTAAGGTCGAGGGGTAACTCCCGACAATCTACATAGCTCCGCCTATGCAAGAGGTGTAGTGCGAGCGTCTATGTGTGAGAGAGACGACGCAAAAAAGCAAGGTCAATCGAGTCATTTTTTTGACTATTTACTGTGAAGCAATAGCTCCACAGTCTTTTATTCAAATAAATAAAGGGAGGTCCAAATATTTACAAAGGAAGCTGGGGAGGAAAGGACCATACAAAGACTTACCTACTTACCTATGGTACAAATTAAGGTAGGTTATTAACCCAAGACAAAAATATAGGTTTAATACTCTCCCTCACTCTATGATACAACAGGGAGATATCATGAACAAATTTGCTCCTCCAAACACCAAAAGATGCCCTTTCAGATATGAAGATCTTCCCATTCCTGGTAGTCCAAATGCACCAGGCAGCAGTGAGCATAACCTCAAAGAAAAAAGGGTGTTGGAAACTCCTCTTAGCATGCAGAAGGCAGGAGGTCAAGTCGTGGCCCCCCGACCAGTCAATCTGAAGGTAAGACCATACCCTTTGGCTAAAATTGCAAATGAAGAAAAGATGCATCCTGTCTTCATGCAAGTGTGTGGGACAAAGAACACATAAGTTATCATCTTGGTCTGTCCTCTAGTGCCTCCTGAGAAGGATATCTCTTGTGTTCAAGCGATCAAAGAACAACAGCCATCCAATAACCTTGATCTTCATCGTGCAGGAGCTTTCCATAGCCAAACACAAGGTTGGATGGTTGGTAGGTGTGTGTGCATGATGGCATAGTAACTCTTTGAAGAATATCCCGATTTGGATGGCCAGGACCACACATCTGGCTTTGAGGTATCCCTGTGCAAAGATGTCACCCAGTGGAGCAGGTGCTATAGTTCAAGTGAAGCTGCCCTTGAAATTGGCAAGTGAAACATTGAAGCAACATCCTCAGATTCCAGAAACTCCATGGCAGAGATCTTATCATCTTTGACAAAAGAGAATAAATGAGGCAGTCGATCTCTTAGAGGTCTGGTGGAGTCATTCAGCTTCCAACTGTCAGACCAAAACAGTATTGAATCTCCCTGATTAACTATGGCCGAAGAGATGGCTCTAAAAGAATCAGCAAGTTTAAAAACATCCCTCCACCAAAAAGAGCCACATAAAACTGTTGCTTGTGGTACTACTCCATCATAGTATGTATTCCAAATGAGGGAGACCCAAGGAACATCTTCCTTGTTGAAAAACTTATGGAGGTGCTTGATAAGCAAACCCTGGTTCTGCAAGTGCAAGTTTATAATGCCCAGACCACCCTTGTTCTTGGGCCTGCAGACCAAATCCCATGCTGCAAGAGACTGTCTTGGAGTGTCAGAATTACCACGCCAAAGGCATTGCCTCTCAATTCTTTCCAGCTATTTAATAATACCAATTGGGATGTCCAAGGTACAGAGGAAATATATGGGCATAGAAGACAAAACAGAAGTGAGCAATTGTAGCCTAGAACCCTGATTCAACATGGCAGAGCTTGTAGTAAGCCTTCTCTCAACTCTGTCAACCAAAGGCATAAGATCTTGAATCCTTAGCTTGGTAGTTCCCATAGGAAGACCCAAATATGTGAAAGGAAATGTTCCCAAGGAACAACCAAACACAACAGCTAGCCTAGTGGCCTCAGCATCATCCACATTAAGGGGCACCATGATGGACTTGTGAAAATTCACTTTAAGGCCGGTTGAAGCATAAGAAATATCAAGCATATCCTTAAGGGCAATGAGTTGAGAATCCACCGCAGGTACAATGAGGATGGTGTCGTCTGCATACTGAATGATAGGGAAATGTGGATCATGGGATGGGATTGGCAAGGTTTATAATCCATCAACTAGCATTCTGTTAACAACCGATTGCAATAGATCAGCTGCAAGCACAAATAGCAATGGAGATAAAGGGTCCCCTTGCCTAACCCGACTCTTACACAGAAACTGTTTACCAGGCACGCCATTCAACAAGACTGAAGAAGAGCCAGAGGATAGTATTTCCTTGACCCAAGCTAGCCACTTAACATCAAAACCCTTGTGCTTCAGGATTAGCAAGATGGCCTCATGCCCAATGGTATCAAATGCTTTAGCAAAATCAAGCTTTAAGATTAGAATAGGCCTCTTGGATTGTTTGCACTGGTGGATGTACTCAAAAGCCCATGCTAGGTAGTCCTGAATAGATCTCGATTTCAAAAACCCATACTGATTTTTGTGAATGCAATTAAGAATTACTGACTGCAACCTATTGGCAAGCAACTTGGTGAGAAACTTCAGACATGTGTTAGTCAAGGAGATCGGTCAAAAATCCCCCGGGCCTTAAGGAGCAAGCATTCTAGGAATAAGGGTAATCAAAGACCCATTAATCCCCTCAAGGCTAAGAGAACCAGTTGCAAATTGGTGGATCAAATTCAAAAAATCCTTTTGAATAATGGGCGAGCATTTCTTGACAAAAAGGCCGTTGAACCCGTCAGGGCCTGGCGCCCTATCCATTGGCAGTTCCTTTAGAACCTTGTCAATTTCTGCTTGGGAGAAAGGCCGGGAGAGTTCATGCAGGCCGTCAATGGGCTGGATTAAATCAGACAGACAAAAGCTCATTTGGATGCCCTGTGTATGGCCCATTCTGATTTTGAAAGAGTGCCAGAGGATTCCAGCCATTTTCTCGTGATCATGAACAGTGACACCTGCATCAGACACCAAGCTAGCAATACTGTTTTTTCTCAGCCTTTCAGACGCCATGGCATGGAAGAATTTGGAGTTCTGCTCACCCACTTTAATGTATCGAATGGTGCATCTTTGTTTCCAATAAATATACTTCAACCTTAGCAAATCCTCATGGTGAAGTTTCACAATCTTTCTGAAATTGAACTCAGGAGTGGTGAGGGGTCTGCACTCTTCGAGAGTATCCAAACAGAGGATCACCTTGGAGCAGTTGAGTATAACTTTTTTGATGGAAGCAAGGTTAATATGCCATCTCTTAAGATCACTCCTAAGATGTTTAAACTTTTTGGAGATAACTGCAGCCGCCGAGCCAGAACAAAATAAAGGAGCATTCCAAGAGGCTGTAACACATTCCATAAAGCCAGGCAAGTCAACCCAGTAGTTTTCAAAACGGAAAACCTTAGCTCGTGGGATAGTGGTGTCAATAGAGACCAGACATGGGATATGATCAGAGCATGTGCGTGCCAGAGGATGAACAACCGTATTAGGGTATAAGGAGATCCATGAACTAGTCATGAAGAACCAGTCTAGTTGTTCAAGCAAAGGTTGATGCTGCATATTAGACCAAGTATATGCCCTTCCCTTCTACGGCAGTTCCAACAACCCAAGATGTCCAATAATCTCGTTAAACAGGAAAATATCATTAACATTGCCACCTGGTAGATTTCTATTTTCCAAAGATCTTATGAAATTAAAATCCTCCAGGAGCAGCCAGTTATCATCAACAGGTATTTGTAGGTGGTATAACCAATGCACGAAATCTTCTCGCAGGGGGCCATCACATGGACCATACACAGAAACAAGGGTCCAAACTTCATAATTATGAACTGAAGTAAACGAGACAACAACAGCAAAACGCTAGATTTCAATGAGACAACCCGAGAAGATGGCTAAATTCCATACTATTAAAATGCCTCCTGATGCCCCAACCGAGGGGGCAAACGCAAATTTATCGAACCTTCTCAGACAAAACTGACGGATGAACTTGAGGTCAAAAGATTCACATTTTGTTTCTTGCAAACAGACTATAGAACAATTACTCTCTTCAATCTTAGCACGGACATCCCTCTGGCGTTTCTCAGAATTTAAACCACGCACATTCTAGCATAATACTTTCCAATTACGAAAGCGCGTATTATCCATAAAAACTAACAAGGAAGTAGCGAAACATCCCCACTACATAACAGAGAAGATAACTATCGATAGTGCCATACAGAGAACTAACAGACTGAGTTTCAGACATGGACCATACAACAATTTTGACAGAGCGAGGTTCAGATGATATAGCGGACAAAGACTCGGCACCGAGAGAGACAGAAGAAAGTTCACACTGAGAAAATAAAAGAAAGCACTGGCAGACACATAACCCACTGCAAAAAAGGAATGTCCAAACATTCCCGTCCATAGAACTGCTTGAAGATTCACTTGTCATCATGATCCTTCGATTGGCTTTCTTTCTCAGGACATGCCATAAGCTTGTCCTTTGTGAGCTTCTATGGTGAGATCCCAAGGGACGCCCCAATGTCCTGCATGAGACGGATCGGTGTTGGTGGTGGAATAGCTGGGTCTGGACCATTATCTTGCGCCGTCACCGCAGATGAATTTGCCTCCTGTGATGCAGAACCATACCTGGGTTTTTTAGCTCTGGGTCAACGAAGAGCAGATGGCTTGTTGGGAATAGCAGAGGTAGGTTTAAAACCAGACTTCTTGGCATAACTGCATGTCATCCGTCAAGTGGAGAAGTCCTCTGGAGAGTGAACCAGTTTAGCTACTTGATGACGACCATGTTTATGCTTCCCTAACAGAGATGGCGAGATCGAGGGAGTGTGGCCTAGTGTACACTCGAATGATAAAGACGATACACCGAGATATTGTGCGGCGAAGCTGTGGTGAGGGCTGGAGGGAGATAGTTACCGACAGAGTGGCCTAGATAGACTTTGTGTGTGCGCGCACGGTGAAGGTGTTTTACAAAGGTAATACATATGTCTTGAGAGAGAGAGAGAGAGGGAGCGTTTGTCATGGAGGGCATGACGAGGTTGTGTGTGAGAAATACATTTGTTGAGAGTGTGAGGGCGGGAATGACATAAATGGAGATCGAAACATGAAGAGCAATAATGAGCGCGTGTGTGTCGGATACCAATAGCTCTATTAACAAAGAAATGAACATCAATCGATACATGAAGTATGTGTGTGTGCGTGGGGGTGGGGGGGTCGACGGAGAGACTTAAACACAACATTCGCATGTATGTAGTACTAGACATACAAAGTTTTCTCACCACCATACCGTTCGTCTTTTAAATTTGAATTTGCAATGAAAAACTTACTGGGGATACCATGAAATGTGAAATCCACGTTGAGATCACTATATCACAAACTCACTCTAATTCAAGAACTTGTCATAAATCAATTACCGTGCCTTTTGGAATGACCAGTAATTTGCAAGGAAAATACGGGCATTGCAATACATATAGATTCGTTCGGCAATTTAAAAGATTCCTTTCGTATTTTCGAATGGTAGCACCCAACGGCGTACCAGCCAGACCCGGGCTCGTGTTGATCCTAAAAAAACCCGGGCTCGTGTCCTTCTGGTGGCATGCGTGGTACACACATTAGCCAACCCCAACCACTCGAGCCTCCATGTTTCGAGTCAAAATATCTGGCGGCCAGAATTCCAGCCCTAGGAAATTCCCCTCATGTCCCCGGTCCATAATGACTACCAATGAACAATGGAGGGATGCTTTAGTAACTAGACAACGTTACCTACCGTGCTGAGCACGGTTCAATTCCCTCGGTCGCCGCTACCCAAGGTCACCCATCAACTCCATTGCCTTGTACTAATAGGAGTACTACACCAGGATGAGCACAGAATTGAGCCCCGTTTGTTCGTGCCTAGTACTTGAGATAATATATCAGTCAATGCACTGGTATGGAGGGATTATCCTTTTACTCTGCATATATAACTTGTCTGAAGTCTAACTAAGCAAAATGTTTGACCAAATCCTTTCTTAAGAAATATTAACATCTACAACAGTAAAGATGTATCTCTTGAAAATTTATTGCATGATGCAGGTTATGATATTGTTTCGAATCCTGGATTTTAAATTTCAGAAAATACAAAAGTGACCTGAAATTCATGAAACTGAGCATGGTCTCGTGATATGGCACAAATATGCTGTCGTAATTTTTTTGTTCAATTTGAGACAAGCTGCTTATGAAAAGTTGTACAAATGAAGAGCCAAGGTATTTTGGAACAAAGACATGTCACGTTAACACGAACGCTTTCACTATTCAAACCATGGGCATTTATGTGCACCCATGAGTCCCGCTTCCCATCAGCAAGTGTCGTCCGAGCAAGCGTGTGAGTCGACGGGAGGCGTGCGAGCAGACCACTGCGCCGGCTGACCGGGAGGCGTGCGAGCAGGCCGCTGCGCAGGCTCATCGGGAGGCAAGCCCTTTGACCAGGCTCCGCCGCCACCTTCGTCCCAATTGCCCCCACTTTTAATGGTGCCGGCGCCGCAGTTTAAAATCACCCCCGCACTACCCGGTATCGCTACAATCTTCTCTCTTCCTCTCCGATTCTCCTGTCGTCTACCTCCAACCAGCCTGACCTAACCGTACGCCATGCCGCATCACGATGGTCACCCCTTAGTCTTCCAGTTTCCAGAGGAAGACACCCAGCCGGAGTCTCAAGAACATAAGACGCTTTGGGACGAGCTTGAACTGGCCTTGCGGGAAGATGCCGCGCCTGTCCCCGCTCCCATTCCGGCTCCCGTCGCCCCGACTGCGCTAGCGCCCATCCCCATGGCATTGATGGGCCGGGAGCCGCACATTGTAACCGAGCTTGATGCCACGGGGTTCCATGAGGTCCCCGCCGATTTTCACGTGCCCGTGCACCTACCAGCGCATGCACTAATGCACGCGCCCGTGCCGGTGCCCGTGCACCTGCCAGCGCATGCACTTGCACATGCACTGAAGCGCGCGCCCATGCCGGTGCCCGTGCACATGAATGTCTCCGCCGCATCGTTGCCAGCGCCTGTCCCTGCGCGGGTGCCACTGCCCCCCTCAGCGGCATGGATCGCCACCGTCGACCGCATCCTTGCACCAACGCCAGTTGCCTCCTCCCGCCAGTTGACTCCCTCCTGGAGACCGAAGTCCAGAACATTCTGGCCTTCCTTGAAGCTAGGGCCAACGTCCAGGAGTACACCAACAATGGCGCAAGACGCCGCCGTCACCCTCGGTCAGTGGCCCGACGGCACACAGAGCATGGCAGAGGAGCCGCTTCCCGCCTAAAGACGCCCCCGCCGCCGCCGCATAATCTAAATTTGCCATGAAAAACGTTCGGATTACCATGCTTAAAATCTGAACGTTTGGGATTGATCATTTCCATTTATTTTAGTTCGATTGTCGTATGAATGTAAAGTCGGAGTCAGATTGAATGAAATCTATGGTTTGATTGATTGAATGTTCAGCTAGAGTCGTATCAAATTAAATATAAAGCATCATCAAGCCACATGTATTCCTTCTCATCGCAAACACTTCATATTAAATACCACGTCAATTCCAAATATATTTTTAGGGAAGTCAATTCCAAATACTTGTAGGGCGCAACCAGTCCCCTTATTCGAGCACTAGGCGCTACATCTATTTATCCACGCATTTAATTATGACGGAGTAGTAGATAAATAGTACTACAACTAGCCTAACTTGTCCGTCACAGTCACTTTTGTTCCTAAACTTGTTACATGTATAATACTACTAGTACGTGAAACTGGTGCCGTAACTTGTGAACGCGTCCAGATATGGTCAACGGCAACATCGCCCACGTGTTCTTCGTGTTTGCCCATGCGTCTAAACATAGAAGGGGAGGAGAGAGAGAGAGCAGACATGGAACCCACCAGTAAGTGAAGGCAAATAGTATGTGCCAACGAGCCGGTCCCACTAATGTACTAAAATTAATATTAAAACATGTTATCCATTAAATAGATTGTGGTAATATAAAAATATTATATCAACAAAGGGGGGTACAACAAACGTTGCTACTATGTTGCCTATTGACGTGCGGCTTGAAGGCCCTGGTCGCATGTTCGATCCTCGTCCTTTTTCATTTTTAATTTATATATGGGTCCAAATTTGTTCTATGACAGGTGGGCCCCTCGGTGTGTAGTTTGTAGCACTTTAATTTGTTGGTCGAAATTTGTTCCATTACAGGTGGACTATCGGTGTGTAGTTTGCAGCTTATTTGTAATAATTAAAGAGAACAATAGAGTTTTTTTGCAAAAATACCATGGTTCGATGTGGAAGGTGAGAAAGGACGTGCGAGAGAGCGGTAACCGAGCCAGAGGGAAATCAATTGGGGGAGGTGCGAGGGTTGCAACGGTGTTTGGAGTAGTTGTGGGTCGAATGCTACGAAAATATAATCTAAACCCACCGGAATAAATGCCTTCGCAAATTAATCCAAGGTTGGGGTCCTCCTCGCAACGTAAATAGCTCCGGTTCTGCGAAGGATGGAGAGGTAGCTTCAATGTGTGGAAGATAAGGCGTGAGAAAGCAAGGTCAATCGAGACACAGATAGATAGAGAGACAAAGTGAGTGTGGTCCGGCATTCGTTGAAAAGATATATATGCTTTGGAGAGATATTGTCCGGTTGAGCTTTTGGGAAGCGTGAGGGCTGTAAGATAGAGCTTGAGAGATGATCCAGTCACAGACATGTAGATATATTTTGTGTGTGGGAGGAAGCAAGGTCAATCGATACATAGATAAAGGGAGAGAGATTGAGCGAGTGTGGGTCGTCATGCGATCGAAAGAGTGAGACAGGTTGGAGAGAGTGACCTAGATAGACAATGTGCGTGAGAGAGTATACAATATGAATTTGTCGAATTGGGCTCAAACATGGAGATATATCGTTTGTGTCTGAGAAAGAGCGAGGTCAATCGAGACTTACATAGAGAGAGAGATTGAGCGAGCGTGGCCCGCCATGACGTCGAAAGAGTGGGGGCGGCTTGGATGGACTGACCTAGATAGATAATCTGCGTGAGAGAATATAGAGTGTGTCGATCGAGGCCCGAACAGGGAGACATATCATTTGTGTGTGAGAGAAAGCGAGGTTAATTGAGACTTACATAAAGAGAGTGAGATTGAGCGAGTGTGGGCCACCGTGCGGAAGAAAGAGTGAGACAGTCGCGCGCGAGTGCCTAGATAGCCAAGTGCCTGCGTGCGCATGAGAGGGGGGGGGGTCTAGATAGGCAATGCATGTATCCAACGAGAGAGGGTGGGAGGGAGGGAGAGAGAGAGAGAGAGAGAGAGAATGAACGTGTTTCGGAAACAGATAGCTTTCTAAGGTGGTTAGGAGAGGAAGATTGATCAATACAGGAAGTATGTAGCATGTGTGCCGAGGGGGGGGGGTGGGGCTAAAAACAATATTTGAATGTAGATAGTACGAGACTTAATATCGACATTTCAATTTAGTGTACATTGTAAGATTTGAATTGAGGACCATGCATATGGCTTCCGTAATTATTTCAAATTCATGCCATACTAGGTTTGGAAAAGTTGACATTGACTCGATTGTTGTGCTATTTTGTAGGTCATCTGTTTGAATCCATCCAAAGTTTTCTCACTACCATGGTGTTCATCTTATACATATGATTTTGTATTTAAAAAGTAGCGTGGATACCGTGAAATGCGAAATCCACGTTAGAATTGGAGATCGCTATGTGACACACACTCTAATTCAAATAACTCCTCATTAATTAATTTATAGTATCTCGTTCCGAATGACTAATTATTTCCAAGGAAAACACGGGCATGGTAATACATAAAGATTCGTTTGCAAATGAAAGAAGATTCGTTTGCATTCTCAAATGTAGGCGCACCAAGCAAACCAGGGTCGTGTCGTGGTGGTCGCGTTTGTCGTACGGACGCTAGCACCCAGCCACCCACTCCCCTCCGTCCCTCTCCCCCCACCCGCCCCCCAAAAAAAAGAACGAAGACAAAAAAGTTCGCGCTTCCACATTTTAGATTGAAATATCTGGCAGCCCCAATTCCAGCCCTACAAAATCTCCCTTCTCCACCGTCCCCTTCCGCGCCCAGAGCGCTCAAATCCCTAATTTGCCGCCAACCCAAGCAAAGTTCGAATTGCCCCTCGTCTTGTCTCTTTCCCCACCTCTATGCCGGACGACGACAACAAAGATGATGGTCGCGCTTCACCACCGCACCGGAGCTACCTCATCTATGCCCTCGTCCACCGCACCGGGTGGTCCACTGACAACGTCTGCCGCCGCAACCGATGTGCCTCACAGACACCGACTTCCACCGCATCAGGTGCGCTTCACCGACGCCGTCTCCCACCTCACCGGGGCTACTTCACTGAGCACATCATCGCACCTCCACCCCCCGAGGCCATTGGGGCTTCACCAACGGTCTCGTCCACCGCATCATAGCACTCCACTGCCGCTCAAGATCTGCACCCATGCACGGCCAGCCAACACCAGCGCATCACCCTCAACGGCTCTGAAGTGACCCGCACTCTAGCTAGGCGAGCATGCCCAAACGCCGGCCCGAACTAGGTATCCACGTATCACTCCCTTGTGCACTGTTCCGACGATGTTTGGATATCCTTTACTGCTCTCTTGGCTTACACGCCTATGCAACTCTGACTTTAACTCTTATTTCTTCTGGAGATATCATCTGAAACAAGCAATACCATTTTTAAGCGAAGCATGATGGTGCTACGGGATCTGGTACACATCCTGCACACCGGTATAACCTTGTAAGTACCTGTCCTCCGGTATCATAGCAAGGTTGATTCCTCTTATTTGATCAACCATTCACCGTGTCAAAAATGCAGAGGGGGATGCAAGGAGCACAAGGCCTGCACATCCAAGCAAGTGGTAACATGGACTTGTACATGGAACATCCCAAGCGCAAGCAGAGCTAGAGTGAGCCTGTATAACGAGCTAGCGTAAGTCCCTGCATTTCATTTAATTCGTACTAGCTTGCGTGTATGATTTGTGTGAAGTGGCGGATCCATGAATTCAAGTTACCAGGGGCGAAAATTTAACTTAAAAAATATGAAGGCACTTGCACTCCAGAAATCAACATAACTTGAGAAATGTGAAGCTACATGCACTTTGAAAACTAGCTAATGATCCAAAGTAGTTTCAGATAATAAAACACTAAACGATGTAAGCACCAAAAAACACAAAATGCAACATGGTGTACAAGGACTACTAACATGGACTGTACCTGCTTGAATTATTTGTTCTCTGGCTGAAAATATTGAAGTGTAATTGCACCTATAACCAGTGCGCAAACTGCATATCAATATATCTATCCTGCACAAGTATGCCAATAGTTTCAAACAACAGATTAGAAAAGTATTTATGTTACGTTGTCATGATACGGGGACTTTCTGGTAGATGGCCTCGACGTTTCCTCAAGCCATGAAAATGTACTATAATTTGCTTGTCATCAATTCCTGCAAATCTCTATCTCTCTCTCAACATAGCAGATCATCATTAGACACTAAATCCTTCAATGGGAGCTTGCAAAATGCTTGCATTAGATCCCTCATTAGACACTATATGTTCATCACCAGGAGCATGTAAAATGTTTGCATCAAATCCTTCATTAGCAGTCTGTTCATTAGACACTTCAGGCTCAAGAACAACATGAGCTTGTATGTTTGCACCGGAAACTTGATTAGACACATCAAGTTCAGTCAGTTCAGTATTGATTGGGGGAGTTATAAAATAAGCAAAAATTGGTTTCATTTTCTTATAGATTCCCTACATACAAGCAGTTTTACAACACCGTCAGGTTTAACTATTGGCCAGAAATTGAACAGTTGAATTAGATATAATCAGGGATGTGATGTACCTGCTCGTTGCGCATGCTACTCTTGCAAGCTGCGACTGTCCGTTTGCACAAGATCGATGCCATGCCCGTGATGCCGCCGCTGCCTCCCACGCAGGATACACCCAGGGTTGGATCTTCATCTTCTTGTCCTTCCATTCGCTTGAAGCCCGCCAACCGGCGTCCAACGAGGATGCGAGGAAGTGCTGTGTTGGTCTGTCCGACGGCGGCTAGGTTAGGAGCGAACTAGACTAGATGCTGGAGCGAACGAATTGGGATTTTTCCCGCCGTCGATCGATATGGGAGGCGCTCGTTTGGGCCGCGATACTGCTATAGGGCCTGCCTTGCACTTACATTATTGGCCCATCCAAATTGAAACATTTTTCTTCATTTTTTACATTGCATGCTCGTGCGCTGGGACAAACAAAACTAGCCTGGGCCAACCTGGACGACTCAAACTAGGTGCACACTTTCCAGCCACCCGAGGCGGCTGCCCATACCAGCCCCTACGGTGGCGTTGCCCCTTTTTGCGTGTATGATTGGGGTAGTGAAAAATATTCTAGTGGCACTTTTGATTTACCCACAGAATGGTTGAATTGCTTGTTTCTATGAACTGAGTTCGCCAATAATGTGAAGGATGCCAGTCTTTTCATCCTATTGTAGATTGCTTAGATCTCGATATGCCAAATGTAATCGCATGAAATATACAGTAAAAGCCAGTGTGATGTGTGTTGCTACAACTAGTCTGACAACCCGTCCTCATATAACATATCAAGGACGCACCACCTTATCAGATTAGCCATTCGACTTACCAATGCAGTGTGGGAAGAAAGAAGTATTGGGACTGCGTATCCAAGCAATTGATGCCATGGACTCCTTCGTAGAACCTTGGAAGCAAAAAAGAAGTTGCAGTGTGCCTGTACAAAGAGCTAGCGTAAGTTCAGTTACCTGCTTCTCGGAATTTTAGTTAGCCACTTATTGCATAATTGTTCAATTACGTTGCTTGGCTTAATTTAGTTTGCTACTGATTACATAATGCCATAGCCTGTTAATCCTATTATAGACTACGCCTATCTATGTGTTTGATACTTACTGTTAAGAATTACCTGTTTGCCTGAACTTAAGTAGCTACTTAAGCACGTAGATAGCTGGTCATATGTACTTCTAGGGTGCAGCAAAATTCACATGTAATTTACGTTCTCATACCCTGTTTGTTTAAATGGTTTGCTGTTATCACTTGTAGCACTAGTAATGTTTGCATGTTCATAGATAGACATCTGTCAGGTTTATATGAGGGACACCGTCTTTTTAACTTATATATATATATGTGTCGGAATCATTTTGCTTATATCAAAGAAATTTACAGATGTCTGTGTTGCTGGTAAACGGTACTGACTTGTTACTTTAATACATTGCCAAGAACTTGTTAGTTTTACTAGTTCATGTGTAATTAAATATGTTGCCAAAACTGGTTAGTTTTACTAGTTTGATGTTAGTTTCTTATGGCTCTTGCAACACTTTATTTATGATTGCTAACATTCAAGTTTGCAGTATCCAACTGAAACTCCGTTGGCACAACAGGTATGTTTTCAAAAACTTCCTTGTTTACCTGGTTTGCTGCTGTGACTTGTTGCTGTAATCATCTTACCAACTTCAAGTTTTCAGGATCCAATTGGAAGTCCAATTGCACAGCAGGTACATTTTCAAAAATATAGTTGTGTAATAGGTTTGCTGATGTAACTTGTTGCTCTAATCAAGTTACTGGCTACTCAACTTTTCAGGATCCAAGAGAAACTCCAATGCCACAACAGGTTCCTTTTGCAAAACTTGTTTGTTTATCTGCTTTTCTGCTGGAACCGGTTGCTCTAATCACGTTACTGGCTACTCAACTTTTCAGGATCCAAGAGAAACTCCAATGCCACAACAGGTTCCTTTGCAAAACTTGTTTGTTTATTTGCTTTGCTGCTACAACCGGTTGCTCTAATCACATTACTGGCTACTCAAATTTTCAGGATCCAAGAGAAACTCCAATGCCACAACAGGTACCTTTTGCAAAACTTGTTTGTTTAACTGCTTTGCTGCTGCAACCAGTTACAATGATGTTAATAACTACTTTTCAGCATCCAATCAAAGCTCTTTAATTCCTTGTTTGTTTAACTGGTTTGTTGTTCTAACTCCCAGTTGAGATGTTTTGCTAACTTCAACTTTTTGGAATCCAATCAGAACTTTAATGGCAAAACAGGTTAGCCCAAGATCAAAGAGCGAGGTCCCCACGGACGTTGTATCATCCCACAGCAGTGGCACTGGCCCAATCATGCATCATGAATTGCCAACTGCTGATGCTCTAGAGGCTAAACTATTGGTAGAAAGAGATTCTGCTTCTGCACTTAGAGATGAAGTTGGCATGTTGCAGAAGCAAACAGCACAATCACAAGCAGTACTCAAGACAACCATTAAATATTTGGTCGATTTCAAAATGAAGCAAGCTGAGACTGACCACGTTGTTAAGGTCCTGAAGGAAAAAAGGAAATTAAATTCCCACTTGGTAAATCATAGGTGAAATGTTTTTTCCATCGTTGAATAACCTTTGTGTTGTTTGTTCATGTAATCGATCAAACCATTTGTTTTAGAGATCATGTAATAATTGTTTTTTGTTTTTTGGTTTGTAATTTTTTTGAGCACGAGTCTGTATTAATTGATAAGACTCTGAGACATTTCATTTTGATTGCTGTGCCAGACCTACAAATATGCCGATCGGGCTGAATGTGCATTCAACAATAATAGTAGTATAGATGGTCCTTAAGTGGCACGCATCTGAAAGGGCCAAGATGCTGTACTAGCTTCGCTAAAAAAATGATGTTCTTCTAGCAAAAAAAGTACATCGGCCTGGCTTATGTATGTTAGTTGATATTATTTATCCATATACTCTATAAGTGTTTATATGTCTGTTAGTTTTGTACATTATTGGTTAATTGACTCGGTATTTTGAATCTTGAGACATCGCTTGTGTACATATCTAAATGGGAGTACACATTATGCTGCATGTGACACATGAGCTGGACATAAAGTGGTTTCAAATATTCGAATTCACCTTAAACTGGATTCTAGCTTCTGAATTCGAGTATCGGTGTTTGTAAATCATATTCATATATGACAGTGGAATACATCTGTGTTGTGCTTTTGAAGATATATAAAAATAGATAGAAAGATTTATAAAGATTCATATAAGAATACAAAATGGATTCGAATTTAGTTGCCAGGGTAAACGTGGATGCTTATTATCCCAAAATTCGAAAGAAGTGGCAAAATATCCACTCCCACATCGGCTGCCCGAAGCCAGTGTTTGCGAGATGGAAATTACTGTCTACCCCTTGCACGGACAATCCATCGGCCCTATTTCCACTGCTCTCAATAGGGGGTAGGTTAGTAACTTCAATTAGACGTGACACGACCGCCTCTGAGTTGATTCAGACACGGTGGGCACCAAACATGGGCGGCAAAACACATTTGGTTAAAGCTCGTCCGAAAGACCTCTCTCTCTCCCTCCATTTCCCCATTCATACACGGTGGGCGGCAAAACAAACTCGACTTGGCCGAAATCCATGTAGGCAAATATTTTCAATAGGGGCAGGTTTGTAACTTCACTCAGACGTGACACAACCGCCCTACCTGTCAGCCCCATTCATACACCGTGGGCGCCAACCGTGGGCGCCAAAACACCCTCTCGTCACCCAAAATCGCTCTGGGCAAATATTTGGGAGATGCGAGATTACCGTCCTATCCCCAACCGAGGAGACATCCAAATTTTAAATGGGGGCTAAGTTCGTAACTTTCCCATATTTCAGACAGGCGCGTCCCAAAAACATGGTTCCCCGTACCTCTCCCTCCATTTTCCCATTCATACACCGTCCGTGCTAGAACACCATCCCCACACCAGCCTCCTCCGTCCGCCACCCCATCCATCGCCGCCGTCCTCCACCATGCCAGAGCACCTACCAAGACCGCGTCGTCCACTACTAGAGATGGACATCTCTCATCCACGGTGATGGACCAGGAGCCTTGTATCGCGTCCTCTCGCTTCATCTGCGCCGTCGTCCTCCTTGCCGGGGCCGCTCCCACGACCTTCTCGTCCACCGCAACGGGACTTATCCCCCGATGCACCTGTCTACCATCGCAGATCTGCTTCAACGCCACCGATAGCCATCGCACCCCCGATGCCTACCCGGTGCGATGCCCCCGGCTCAATCGTGCACTAATCATACACGCAAATGCACACGATCAAGCCTAAGGACTCACGGGAAGATATCACAACACAACTCTAAAACATAAATAAAGTCATACAAGCTTTATATTACAAGCCAGGGGCCTCGAGGGCTCGAATACATAAGCTTGCGAACAAGCATCAGCGGAAGCATCAGATATCTAAGTACAGATATGAAACAGAAACAGAAAGGCCTTTAGAAAGGCGGGGCAAAATAAAACACTATGATCGAAAGGCGTAGGCCTCCTGCCTGGGACCCTCCGAACCTACTCCTGGTCGTCGGTCAGCTCGTAGTAATATCCATCCTCGGGGTAGTAGTAGCGATCGTCGGCGTGGGCAGTTGTCTCAGTGGCTCCGTCATCTGGTCACGACAAACTGACATGGGGGAAAAGAAAACAAAGCAACCATGAGTACTCGGAAGTACTCAGCAAGCAAGGATCTACACTACATATGCAACATTTTCAAAGGGAGTCTGTATATGTGGACTGGGCTGCAGAAATGCCAGAATAGAGGGGAAAGCCTAGTCCTATCGAAGACTAGCATCTTCAGTGGTCTTGCAGCAATAGAAGAGAGTAGCACAGTACAATATAATGTAGCAGTAATGATATCAACCTCACCCAGAGATCCCTTCTCGACTCCCTGCGAGAAAGCAATCCCAGAGCCATACAGTCATCAACCTCGTCCGGAGATCCCTTCTCGACTCCCTACGAGAAGCAATCCCAGAGCCATAGTATCCAAGTATCCAATTCAAAATTGTATCAATCAGGATACAACTCCGAGTGTCCTTTACCGTAGGACCGGCTATCGATAGAAGTTTTCTTCCCTGCAGGGGTGCACCAACTTACTCAACACGCTCGATTAACTCCGGCCGGACACACTTTCCTGGGTCATGCCCGGCCTCGACCAAACGATACACCGCAGCCCTACCTAAAGCTCAGCAGAGAGGTCCCCGCCGGTCTACATCCTAAGCACTCAGGGGTCTTGGGCCATCGCCCTGTGCACTCCGGGTCATTGCGAGCAGGGTGGATACCAGCGCCAACGGCACGATCCGACCCGGCCGCAATGCTGAACTGGACGTCTGACAGAACTGTCGGCTGATGCTACGATGCAGAACGCCCATACTATGCCCACATGATGGTTAGTGCTATCAGACCAGAGGCCTGCTCGGATCAAATATCCAAATCGTTAGTGACTAGGGCTTGCGGTAATGAGCAGAGACTCACGAAAGATGTGACCCCGTCGCCCCATCTCGGGGACTTGCTGCAAGGGTTAAGAATGCCCGGCCGCGCCTCGTATTCTCACTCGGGCACCACACAGGCACCCGTCTTCACAACACTCGCCTCTCAGGCGCACGCGGGTACCCCTCAGGGCCGACCCGCCTATCCAAGTAACAGTGTAAAGTCCAATTATCCGTGTGTCCATAACATCAGGGGAATCCGAGGCATCACCCTCATTGGATTCCTACTCGATGTATCCGTCAAGGTGAACTCGGAGGAATCACCCTCACTAGGTTCACACTTGAGGTGTTGTACGACAATGTCGTTATCGGAAGCGGTGAAGGAGGAATCACCCTCGATGACCACGACCGAATAGCTACTCTACAGAGTTAACATCAGGAGTGCTACAAGAGGTTTCACCCTCGGCACTCGATAGTAACGCTGCAGTGTCCTTACAACTAAGGGGGTGATGTGCGGTGTCGGGGCCTGGTCTTCAATCCCGTTGATCGGGTCTTTGGATAATCCAGCACGGCAGTCGGGATAAGTGGGTTTACTGATAGGTCTCTACCCAGCCTATACTAGACAGTTTAGGATATGCGGGTAATTATCAACAGCAGGTTACAATAAACAGGCTATGCATCAGAATAGGTAAAGCAGTAGCAGCAGCAATTCTAATGCAAGCATGAGAAATTAGAATGGGCGATATCAGGATGATCAAAGGGGGGGCTTGCCTGGTTGCTCGGCGGCAAGGGCAAGGTCGTCAATGGTGTCTTCGGTCTCCGGAGCTGCGTCTGTCTCGGGGATGATGTCGGGGTCTAACGAGAGAGAAGAGGGGGAGGAAACAGTATAAATACACAGCGAAAAAGTGCAGCACAAAGCATAACATGGCAATACGCGATGACGGATGTGATCTATCGCATTGCCGGGTGATACTGGCGAAGGGGGAATTCATCCGGGAAAGTATTCCCGGTTCCGGACATTTGTCAGACAGATGACCGGAGAGGAACGGTTGCATGTTCGCTATGCTAGGGATGCGTGACGGAAGAACGGAGCGTGTATTCGGATCCGTCTCGTCGTTCTGAGCAACTTTCATGTACAAAGTTTTTCGATCTGGGCTACAGATTATTTTATATGAATTTCTAAAGATTTTAGCAATTTCTGGAATTTATTTAATCATTTAAATTCGGATTATCCAAAACAGTGTTATGCTGACGTCATCATGATGTCAGCATGATGTCAGCAGTCAACAGGGCCATTGACCTAGTCAAACTGACATGTGGCCCCCACCTGTCATACTCTGCCTAAAGAATTAGGGTTTAGTTAACTTAATGACTGTTTAATTAAACTAACTAATTAATTAATTTGACCTAATCAGAGTTAATTAACTTAATTAATTATTAATTTAATTTTCTTTAACTACAGGGGAGGGCCCCAGTGGCCCAGGAGGCCACTGGAGCGGGCGAAACGGGTGCGGGGGTGGGCGTGGCGCCCGCCCGAACACGCATGGGCGCGTGTGTGTGCCGGGGTACCAGCGCCGGGCGCGTGGTCGGCAACGCGGCCCGCCGGCCGGCCACGGCAGGCGGAGCCGACGCAGGGGCGGCGGCAGTGCGGGCGCAACGAGGCGGCAGGAGTGGCGAGCGAGGGGAGCGGCTGCGGGGCGGGAAGGACGGCGGCAGCGCGGGCGAGGGCTGCGCAGCCGCGAGCGGGCACGGCTGCCGGAGGCGACGGGCAGCGAGGGGAGCACGCGGGCACGCTCGTGGTGAGCGTCCGGAGCAGGCGGGCGGAGAGGCGCAGGCAGCGGGGACGCGGTCCGACGCGGCGGTGGCGGGACAGGGGCGGAGCGGCGCGGTGGCTGCGGCTGCAACAAGTAGCAGCAGCACGGCGAGCGGGCGCGAGCAGCAGGCGTGCTGCGGCTGGCGGGCGCGGCCAGCCACGGCGAGCGGAGGCGGGGCGCGTGCAGGGTAGCGGCAGAGGGAGGAAGGGGGCACGGGGTCCTCACGTGCGTTGGCGGGGCGAGGGGCGGCGAGGCCTGGTGAGGCCGTCGGTGAGGGGGCACGAGGTCGAGGCGGCGAGGTGGCATCGGAGCCGACGGGCGAGGCGAGGAGGCGACAGGGCGGCGGGGCGCGGTCACCGGGGTCGCTAGCCCGATCCAGAGGGGATCGGGTGTTGGGAGAGGGAGATCGAGTGGGGGGGGGAATGGGGTGTCGGTGGGCTAGGGTTACGGGGTAGTGGGGGTTAGTAGGAGGGGCGGGGTGGGCCGGTTCGGCTGGGTCGTGGCCCAGTTGGGCTAGGGTTTTATTTATTTAGTTTGTTTTGTTTTGTTTTGTCTTTTTCTTTTTATTTATTTTTATTTCTCTGTTTTGTAATTAGTTAGGCCAAAAGTTGAATTTTGTAAATCATGGCACTTGTTCCATTAAATGCCAGGCATTATCTACCACTGCCAAAAATTGGTTTGGAGATAATTGGAGCTCATGCAAATTTTATAATAAATAAAATGCATTAAACTTTGCTGTTTTGATCATGTTAGAGCCACTTAAATAATTTATTAATTGTTGGTTACAATTTTAGAATAGTCTCTGTAATATTTGTTATTTACTGAACATTTTAGTTCTATGCCAGACAACTTTTATTTTCCACTTTCATTTAAAATTGAAATTGAGCTAGGAGTTGAAATGCAATATAATGCTAATGATGATCATGCACTGTTAAACATGATGACATGGCATAATCAAAAGGGTGATTACTGTAGTTAACCACTGGGGGTGTTACAAATCTCCTCCACTAACAAGAATTCTCGTCCCGAGAATTAAGAGGTAGAAGGGAAAAGTTCGGGGTATTCCGCATGAAGATTATCCTCGCGTTCCCAAGTGGCTTCATCTTCAGTATGATTTGACCACTGCACTTTGAGGAACTTGGTAACCTTCTGGCAGGTCCGACGTTCAGCTTCATCGAGAATGCGGATCGGATGCTCCTTATAAGTTAGAACATCTCGCAATTCGATCATCTCGTGGTCCACTGCTCGGTGCGGAGAATCCTTAAAGCAACGGCGAAGTTGCGACACGTGGAAGACATCGTGGATATGAGAGAATTGTGGTGGCAACTCCAATTTATATGGGATCGAAGGCATAAGAGTATCTCTTGAGTTGAACAAATGAAAAACATCAAAAGCAAAGTAGGAAGGGACAATAAGAAGTTTCAAACAGATAGATAATCGTTCGATGTCTGAACAAGGTGTGAAAGGGGTCCAGAGCAACGAGAATAAGTATTGTGTCTGGTACCAGAATAGATCACTAGGATGGTGGCCCGTGAATTACGTACGAGGCCACGCGCGAGGAATAACTTTAGGAACAGGGGGTGTACAGGAGAGTCAGGTTTCGATCTTGTGGAACTGTGGGTTATGGCCCACCATGTGGGTTGAAAGTAGGAAGGGCGGTGACGTCTCGCACGATCACGTAAGCAAGGCATGTCAGAGGATAGTCTGTCAGTTATGTCGGCAACAACATCGGTACCAAGGGCGAGGGACGAAGAGAACCATTTTCTTGCTCGTTGAACGAGGCGGACCAATAGGCAAAGTTCTTGTCCATCGGTGGTTTCCGGAATGTCATCAACATTAGTAACAGAGTCTCACTGAGAAGGTTGTACATCGGGGTGTTATGTAAGCAGGGAATTATTTCTGCTTAGATCATATAAATCACGATAAGGTTAAACAAACCAATGGAAAGGAAAATGTGTTTACACGCAAGAATTGGGAGTACATCATGCTCAAGGAAAAGTGGAGCAGGATATACATGATAGGACAACAAGTTCAAAAGTATGTAGAAAAAGGGGCGAGGAAAGTTTCATGATATTACCCATACAACGGTGTTTGGACAATTGATCATGAAGCATTTAGCATTGCGCTTTCAATGTTCTCGATGATATTCGGAATACCATAGTCATGCTTCGAGGTAGCAGTAACATGGTGTTTCAAGCAAAGATTGCATTTGAAGATCACAAGAAATACTCAAGAAACAGTTCCAGGGATAACAAGGAACTCAAGGTATGACCAACACATGATCAAGTCTGTGTTGAGAGGAAGTCAAGGATGTTGTAGATGGTATCGCAAATCAACGAGGGCAAGGATGGTATTTTTAGCCATGAGTTTAATTGACATCTCTGAAGAAGCCAAAGTGTTGACGGTGATCACGACAAATTTTGTCGAGAGACTCTATGAAGATGCCATCGAGCAGCGACGACATCAAGTAAAAGGAAGGATGAAGTGAAAGGCTATGAGAACCGCGGATTCGTCACAAGCTCGAAGTCAAGCTTGTTGTTCAAGGTGAAATGATTAGATGAGGAAAATCGACGTAAGTTAGCTCATCGTCGGAAGTTGCTCCTGGCACAAGGACCAGGTAGCACAGTTAAAATTTAGCACGATAGTGATATAGCCGATCAGGCTAGGAATGATGTGATGGGGTATTCAACTCCCCAGCAACAAAGTACTAGGAGTGCTGAATCACCGAGCGGAATCGATTCATTGTTCGGTGGTCTCGGTTTGACTACAACCCAGAACCCATGGAGTGACTATGACAGGGAAAGGTATCACTCCATCGGAAAAAAAAATTCATAGGACGTAGTACAATAGGATGATATCCTCAAGACGGTAGGGGGAGGGTGGGTAATACGTGAAGGTAGATCAAGATCGAGGTTGGGCAGGTAAAATGATCTGCAGAAGACAAGTATTTCAACTTGTCCGGGAAATGGAATCGAGGAGAAATATGGTCGGAACCACGATTGCAAAGGATCAATTCATCGGTACAAGATGAATTAGTACCAAGGAAATAATTATTTTTACGAGCAGCTTCCATGATAGATTCTACATCATGTCTATGGGCATGAACGCAAAAGTTCAAGGTCGACTCCCACTTCTTGCATGCATAACCTTCCATTCACTTCTCGTTTTGAAGAAATTGTAGTGCTGAAAATTTTATCTGGTGAAGCACCAGAAGGGTATGACTCGCATAACTTTCGAGTTCACACGGATTAGGGAAAGCATAGGTTCAACCTATCAGAATTTTGCGAGTCTATACAACCAGCAACCAAAGCAAGGGATGCGAGTCGAAAGCAGGATATGGAAGTCAAAGCAGATGGTACAATTTACCGAAGGTAATATGTATCAAGGGGAATAACTAACAAGGTTATGGGATATGGAGGACACTATCAGATAATGATCCACCAAAAGATCTGGTGGACCGCAAAGGGATGCGATTGGGAGTATCGGTACTCAATCAGAAGGATGCAAGCGCGTCGGGTTATGGGATTATAATAATAGTTCGAGGCTTAACTTCAAAAGACTTACGATTTCCAAGTCGGGGGCTCAGAAGCAGACGCCCTGATAAAAAATGGATAAGTTGAAAATACTTAGGGGCACAATTGATTGCAAATTGATCGGCTGAGAACCAGTTCATGTTCAAAATAACATCTGAGTTGGAATGATGAATTCTAGGAATTAATTGATGATAGCAAGCAGTCACATGCATAATGAATCAAGGGACTCAAATTGATGGCAACAAAGGAGGTCGATGAGATTACTAGACATCTGGAATTAACCATAATGAAAGCAGGTAAGAAGAACCTCAAAAGCAGTAGGCTGCAGGAGATTCTCGAAAGATCAGATAGCATTATGAAATATTTCAGGAACACAAGAACAACTACGGATGAGCGGATCCCCGGTAATGTGAGGAATTAACCGCAGTGAGAAAGAAGCAGCACGATAGTAGGCTCAAAGGATTCCCGGATAAATGAGGAGTATTTCAGGGTATTTCGTACATAAAGGAGTAACTGGGAATGAAGATACAAACAGTAAAGAAGTGTAGTTATTCATAGCGATTACCGGTGGTAAGGATTTGCAATGACTAAGGGCACAAGGGTCTCAGGAAACTTCGGGGAGTATCTTCAGAATCTTCTGATGAAGCAGACGATCATCTGTAGTGAAGGGGCTCTCCGGGAGGATGTGGTTACGAGATCCTAATGCCAGAGTTAACAAAATCATTTAACCCGAATAGAAGAGAGATCAGAGTCCCAGAGTATAGACGAGGAGTAAAAGATCCTAATACCACCCAGTTGGCGACGTGGGCCCGTAAGCCACACAGCCAAGTTAGTAAAACAGTTTTGGACCACTAGACTCAACTTCGGCCAAGGAGTTGGAAAGGGGGGGTTCCTACAGGCAGTCGGCTCTGATACCAACTTGCGACGCCCCCGGCTCAATCGTGCACTAATCATACACGCAAATGCACACGATCAAGCCTAAGGACTCACGAGAAGATATCACAACACAACTCTAAAACATAAATAAAGTCATACAAGCTTTATATTACAAGCCAGGGGCCTCGAGGGCTCGAATACATAAGCTTGCGAACAAGCGTCAGCGGAAGCATCAGATATCTGAGTACAGATATGAAACAGAAACAGAAAGGCCTTTAGAAAGGCGGGGCAAAATAAAACACTACGATCGAAAGGCGTAGGCCTCCTGCCTGGGACCCTCCGAACCTACTCCTGGTCGTCGGTCAGCTCGTAGTAATATCCATCCTCGGGGTAGTAGTAGCGATCGTCGGCGTGGGCAGTTGTCTCAGTGGCTCCGTCATCTGGTCACGACAAACTGACATGGGGGAAAAGAAAACAAAGCAACCGTGAGTACTCGGAAGTACTCAGCAAGCAAGGATCTACACTACATATGCAACATTTTCAAAGGGAGGCTGTATATGTGGACTGGGCTGCAGAAATGCCAGAATAGAGGGGAAAGCCTAATCCTATCGAAGACTAGCATCTTCAGCGGTCTTGCAGCAATAGAAGAGAGTAGCATAGTACAATATAATGTAGCAGTAATGATATCAACCTCACCCAGAGATCCTTTCTCAACTCCCTGCGAGAAAGCAATACCAGAGCCATACAGTCATCAACCTCGTCCGGAGAGCCCTTCTCGACTCCCTGCGAGAAGCAATCCCAGAGCCATAGTATCCAAGTATCCAATTCTAAATTGTATCAATCAGGATACAACTCCGAGTGTCCTTTACCGTAGGACCGGCTATCGATAGAAGTTTTCTTCCCTGCAGGGGTGCACCAACTTACCCAACACGCTCGATTAACTCCGGCCGGACACACTTTCCTGGGTCATGCCCGGCCTCGGCCAAACGATACACCGCAGCCCTACCTAAAGCTCAGCAGAGAGGTCCCCGCCGGTCTACATCCTAAGCACTCAGGGGTCTTGGGCCATCGCCCTGTGCACTCCGGGTCGTTGCGAGCAGGGTGGATACCAGCGCCAACGGCATGATCCGACCCGGCCGCAATGCTGAACTGGACGTCTGACAGAACTGTCGGTTGATGCTACGATGCAGAACGCCCATACTATGCCCACGTGATGGTTAGTGCTATCAGACCAGAGGCCTGCTCGGATCAAATATCCAAATCGTTAGTGGACTAGGGCTTGCGGTAACGAGCAGAGACTCACGAAAGATGTGACCCCGTCGCCCTGTCTCGAGGACTTGCTACAAGGGTTAAGAATGCCCAGCCGCGCCTCATATTCTCACTCGGGCACCACACAGGCACCCGTCTTCACAACACTCGCCTCTCAGGCGCACGCGGGTACCCCTCAGGGCCGACCCGCCTATCCAAGTAACAGTGTAAAGTCCAATTATCCGTGTGTCCATAACATCAGGGGAATCCGAGGTATCACCCTCGTTGGATTCCTACTCGATGTATCCGTCAAGGTGAACTCGGAAGAATCACCCTCACTAGGTTCACACTTGAGGTGTTGTACGACAGCGTCGTTATAGGAAGCGGTGAAGGAGGAATCACCCTCGATGACCACGATCAAATAGCTACTCTACAGAGTTAACATCAGAAGTGCTACAAGAGGTTTCACCCTCGGCACTCGATAGTAACGCTGCAGTGTCGTTACAACTAAGGGGGGTGATGTGCGGTGTCGGGGCCTGGTCTTCAATCCCGTTGATCGGGTCTTCGGATAATCCAGCACGGCAGTCGGGATAAGTGGGGTCACTGATAGGTCTCTACCCAGCCTATACTAGACAGTTTAGGATATGCGGGTAATTATCAACAGCAGGTTACAATAAACAGGCTATGCATCAGAATAGGTAAAGCAGTAGCAGCAGCAATTCTAATGCAAGCATGAGAAATTAGAATGGGCGATATCGGGATGATCAAAGGGGGGGCTTGCCTGGTTGCTCGGCGGCAAGGGCAAGGTCTTCAATGGTGTCTTCGGTCTCCGGAGCTGCGTCGGTCTCGGGGATGACGTCGGGGTCTAACGAGAGAGAAGAGGGGGAGGAAACAGTATAAATACACAGCGAACAAGTGCAGCACAAAGCATAACATGGCAATACGCGGTGACGGATGTGATCTATCGCATTGCCGGGTGATACTGGCGAAGGGGGAATTCATCCGGGAAAGTATTCCCAGTTCCAGACATTTGTCAGACAGATGACCGAAGAGGAACGGTTGCATGTTCGCTATGCTAGGGATGCATGACGGACGAACGGACTGTGTATTCGGATCCGTCTCGTCGTTCTGAGCAACTTTCATGTACAAAGTTTTTCGATCTGGGCTACGGATTATTTTCTATGAATTTCTAAAGATTTTAGCAATTTCTGGAATTTATTTAATCATTTAAATTCGGATTATCCAAAACAGTGTTATGCTGATGTCATCATGACGTTAGCATGACATCAGCAGTCAACAGGGCCATTGACCTAGTCAAACTGACATGTGGGCCCCACCTGTCATACTCTGCCTAACGAATTAGGGTTTAGTTAACTTAATGACTGTTTAATTAAACTAACTAATTAATTAATTTAACCTAATCAGAGTTAATTAACTTAATTAATTATTATTTTTTAACTACAGGGGAGGGCCCCAGCTACCAGTGGCCTAGGAGGCCACTGGAGCGGGCGAAACGGGTGCGGGGTGGGCGTGGCGCCCGCCCGAACACGCATGGGCGCGTGTGTGCGCCGGGGCGCCAGCGCCGGGCGCGGCCCGCCGGTCGGCCACGGCAGGCGAAGGTGACGTAGGGGCGGCGGCGCGCATGCGCTAGGGCGGCGGCAGCGCGGGCGCAACGGGGCGGCAGGTGTGGCGAGCGAGGGGAGCAGCTGCGGGGCGGGAAGGACGGCGGCAGCGCGGGCGAGGGCTGCGCGGCCGCGAGCGGGCACGGCTGCCGGAGGCGACGGGCAGCGAGGGGAGCACGCGGGCACGCTCGCGGTGAGCGTCCGGAGCAGGCGGGCGGAGAGGCGCGGGCAGCGGGGACGCGGTCCGACGCGGCGGTGGCGGGACAGGGGCGGAGCGGCGCGGTGGCTGCGGCTGCAACAAGTAGCAGCAGCACAGCGAGCGGGCGTGAGCAGCAGGCGTGCTGCGGCTGGCGGGTGCGGCCAGCCACGGCGAGCGGAGGCGGGGCGCATGCGGGGTAGCGGCAGAGTGAGGAAGGGGGCACGGAGTCCTCACGTGCATTGGCGGGGCGAGGGGCGGCGAGGCCTGGTGAGGCCGTCGGTGAGGGGGCACGAGGTCGAGGCGGCGAGGTGGCATCGGAGCCGACGGGCGAGGCGAGGAGGCGGCAGGGTGGCGGGGCGCGGTCACCGGGGTCGCTAGCCCGATCCAGAGGGGATCGGGTGGAGGGAGAGGGAGATCGAGTGGGGGGGAATGGGGTGTCGGTGGGCTAGGGTTACGGGGTAGTGGGGGTTAGTAGGAGGGGCGGGGTGGGCCGGTTCGGCTGGGTCGTGGCCCAGTTGGGCCAGGGTTTTATTTATTTATTTAGTTTTGTTTTCTTTTGTCTTTTTCTTTTTATTTATTCTTATTTCTCTGTTTTGTAATTAGTTAGGCCAAAAATTGAATTTTGTAAATCATGGCACTTGTTCCATTAAATGCCAGGCATTATCTACCACTGCCAAAAATTGGTTTGGAGACAATTGGAGCACATGCAAATTTTATAATAAATAATATGCATTAAACTTTGCTATTTTGATCATGTTAGAGCCACTTAAATAATTTATTAATTGTTGGTTACAATTTTAGAATAGTCTCTGTAATATTTGTTATTTACTGAACATTTTAGTTCTATGCCAGACAACTTTTATTTTCCACTTTCATTTAAAATTGAAATTGAGCTAGGAGTTGAAATGCAATATAATGCTAATGATGATCATGCACTGTTAAACATGATGACATGGCATAATCAAAAGGGTGATTACTGTAGTTAACCACTGGGGGTGTTACACCCGGCACCGCAAGAGAGGTGGTACTACTTCATATCTGCTCAACTTTTTGATCTCAACCAGAAAATAGATTGTAACTTGGTTACTGTACTTTCTTTTCAGCTCTTAGAATTTAGTTCTTAGTTCGAACCAAACAATGGTTGCTAAATAGCATTTCTGCGGTTTGCAGCTTCAAATCTGCCATGGCACAGTCATAATAGGGTTTAATTGATCATGCTTAGGGTTTCCCCCCTTTTATGATCACTATACGATCAGCATACGTGCTTTGTGTCATAATAGCACTGCTCCACCCATCAAGCTAAACAAGATTAGTTGTTCAAATACGAATCTGATATTATTAAAAAGGAGTCGTTTAATTGGTCAGCTAAATGTTTTTAATTTAGTTTTGAAAATGCATGTACGCTGCTCGGGTGTGGATCTACAGGGTGCCCACGGTGGGCCGCCGCCCACTTGGGATTTTGGGTCGGCCTAGGCCCCGATTCCCCTCTGTTCTGCTGTGCTTCCGATCTCTACTCGCCCCCAGCCGCCTGCCTCACCGGCGACTTGCCATCCCCTAACGGCATGACTCTAGGAGGAGACGCCGGACTAACAGGAGGTCAGGAGCCGCTCGCCCAACAGCGTCACTGCTGCCCGGGCGCGCCACCGTGCCTACCTTCCCAGTCCGTTCAGGGCTCAGGCGTGCAGCAACCACTAAGCCAACCCGATTTATCCTGAGATATGTCCTCAACACTCAGCAGCCACTCCTCATCACCAATTTTCTAATTGATTCATTACTCGTTAGGCAGGACTATCATTAGGGTTTGTTGTGTACTGAGTGCTACCTACACTTAATGGTTCAGATGTATTTCAGTAATCTTTAGTACCTGTAAAGTTCACAGGGTTTCAAAATTCTGGCCCTAGGAACAGACACTAGTCATTTTTGATTGTTGGTCATAGTGACATTGACCCAGATTACTACTGCAGGCCAAGTTTGTTGACAATTTTACTTGTCTTTCTTACTCATTCGATATGATTTCCAATTATTCACGTCGATTAGTTGCGAACAATAAGTGCTAGACCAACTTCTTGATTCAGATTTTGGACGGTCTCTTACTGCAGTTACAATTCTGCATACTTGTCCTAGTAAGCTCACAAGTAATGATTGATTCACTACCTCTATGCTTGCCTTGTCATATTTGTTGTCAATATTCTTTTAGGGTGGACCACCTGTTTCAAAATACTAGAACCGCAGACATGAGTGAATAGTATTTCTCTGTGTGATCTCTTCCATCATGTGCGGGAGTCTGGAGTCATGCTCCGGATCCGGCGGCAGATCGCTTTCCTGGTGGGGGGGGGGGTCATTTAGGACAGATTCTGCAAGGAGCTACTTTGGACATGCTAAAAAAGATTGGGATAGATTGGAACTTGACAGGATGATTCGGATCCGTAGTACACCTGCCTTCTGATGACCTTAGGAAAGTGCTCGACGGCGATCGCCGTCGTGGCGGCGATACGAGCAGGAGCAGCCGCACCGAAACCATCAGCACCACTCGTCTGCATTCCCCCAATGTCAGCGCCACGCGAGGGAATTTGGAGGCTATCTAGAGATTTGGGGGAAATGGGGAAACTGTGGGGATAAGCTAACGGTCGGGAACTACTTATGGCACTATATGTTGTATACGGCAGACTGTTTATACATGTCGTTTGTGTTAGGTATTACAACTTCACACACGATTTCCGCACCAAACCGTGTGAGAAGACAACATAGGTGAGACACAGTTGCCGTTACATAACCGTATGTGATGTACTACCCTGTACATATAATTGAGTTACAGTGATACCGTGTAAACAGCCGCTCTACGGATATCCGTCAAAAAATAAAACAGCCGCTCTGCATATAGAGATGGCGGCGGCGGCCTAGGCAGCGGCTACCGGAGAAGAGGTCAATCCTTGGTCGGTGGGCAGTGGCGGCATCATAGGAGGTCAATCCTCGGTCTGCGGCGGGAGATAGGAGGAGCTCAACCATCGAGGTCGGCGGCGGCGTGATTCGAGCACATCCATCACGGTCGATGGCGGGATAGTGGTGGTCGAACTTCAGGCGGCAGCCGCACTAAGCTTTGCTCCTCGACCCTGCTGTCTCGGCGTGCCGCCGCATCGCGCTTCTCTGTCTGCTGGGTGGAGGTCGCCGCGCGGTTAATTAATTAAGGTATTCTTTTCGTGAGTGGCTTAATTAAGGTATTCAATTCCTAAGGGTAGTGATGTACTAGTACTCTGCGTGTAAATTGACTGGCCATTAATTTTTGTCATTGCACGTCTGGATAACAATATGGAGCGCCCTCAGTAATTATAAAAATAAAACCTTGACATTTATGCACTCATCTTTGGGCAACAGTTAATCCGTGTATTAATATTGTTGTTTTGTTTTTAATTACCATTCGTGTGGTGCAGATGGAACGATCTCGATGGATGAAGAATCGGAGAACCGTAGATTTTATCAGTGGCATGACAAAGTTCATGAATTTGGCTGAAAGTACAAAGAGGAGAATTGGTGATGCGGATTACATCTTGTGTCCATGTACTGATTGTGCCAGTACAGAGTCACGTGAAGTTGTAGATGTCCAGTGGCACAGTCTCTCGGGGATTCATGGATGGATATACACGTTGGACTAGACACGGTGAAGAGGAGGTCATGGATGAAGATACCCAGGGCTGCGAGATGCCAAACCCCGATCAGTATCACATGGATGTTGAATCTAACATCGGGGCAGAGGCGTCAAGCTACCAATGGAGCACCGGAAAGCCGAAACGCCCACTGGAAAACCAAGATGTCGACGCAGATGACGCGATCTTGATATGCCAGATTTTGCTGCTATGATTGCAGATTTCGAGGGCCCAAAAAAGGATATGATTGGGTACAAGGATCTGCCAACCATTGATGCGGACTCCAAGAAAGAATTGTATCCAGGTTGCAAAAAGAAATATTCCAAGTTGAGTGCCACCCTGGCGCTTCTCAGATTTAAAGCAGCAAATGGTCTATCAAACAAGGGTTTCACAGAGATGTTAGGTCCTTTCAAAGAAATTGTTCCAGAAGATAATGTGCTCCCTAGAAGCACGAATGAAGTGAAGAAAATTGTTTGCCCATTGGAACTAGAAGTACAGAAGATACACGCTTGTGTGAATGATTGTATATTGTACCGTGGTGAGTACAAAGATTTGCGTGCATGTCCCACATGCAAGCATGCGCAATACAAGTGCAGGAGAGCAAAGGACAAGTAGAAATTGGATGACGAGATCAAGACAGGAATCCCATTCAAGGTTGTTTGGTACTTGCCTTTAATTCCAAGGTTGAGGCGTTTGTTTGCAAACCCTAGAGAGGCAAAGAGGTTGCGGTGGCATCATGATGAGCGAATTGCGGATAAGTATATGAGGCACCCGAAAGATGGGGCTCAGTGGGAATTAATCGATAACAAGTTTCAAGACTTTGTCAAGGATCCTAGAAGTATAAGGCTCGGGGAGTGTACTGATGGTATGAATCCTTTTAGCGATATGAGCACCAATCACAGCACATGGCCGGTGCTTCTGTGCATATATAACCTAGCTCCTTTGTTGTGTATGAAGAAAAAATACATTATGATGTCAATGATTATCCAAGGCCCGAAGCAACCTGGAAATGACATCGACATTTACTTTCAGCTACTGGTAGAAGAACTGCTGACAGTGTGGATAGATGCGCCTGCTGTAAAATGTTATGATGCTTATAGAAAGGAGATTTTTGATCTACAAGCCATGCTGGTGCACACCATTCAAGATATGCTGGCATTAGGCAACACATCGGGGCAGAAAACAAAGGGAGATGTAGGGTGTGTCACATGCATGGATAGGACAGCTAGCAGATTTCTTCCCAACTCACGCAAAACCGTGTATTTGCGTCATCGTAGGTTCTTACGGAGAAATCACCCATACCGAAAGATGAAAGTTGAATTTGATGGTACGACAGAGGTAGGTGTGGGCCCAAGACCCTATGATGGGGAGGTGGTCCACAACATGGCTAAACAAATTAATGTTGTGCTTGGCAAGAAGCACGCTTTGACGGTGAAACAAACACCCAAGGGTCAAGTGTTTAAGAAGAAATCGGTGTTCTGGAAATAACCTTACTGGGAGATTCTATGTGTATGTCACTGCATCGATGTCATGCACATAGAGAAAAACGTATGTGAAAGCATCCTTGGTACTCTGCTCAAGATTAAAGGTAAAAGAAAGGATGGTGATGGTTCACGGCTCGATATGCTTGCTGATCAATCAAAACGCAAGAGTGAAGCAAAAGATGATGACAAATTCATCAAAGCTCGCCAGAGTTACAATTTCAGTACAAAAGAAGCAACACTGTTCTTCACCTATTTGTTGTCAGTTAAGACACCCTCTTCCTACTCTGCAAACATCAGAAGTCTCATGGAAGTGAGCTTAGGTAAAATGAAGTTGGGACACATGAAGTCACATGATTGTCACGTAATGTTGACACAAATCCTCCCGGTTGCCATCAGGAATCTGATGGACAAAGATATAAGAAACACACTCATTGAGCTCTGTGATTTCTTCAACCAACTATGGCAGAAAGTTGTAGATCCTGAAGAGTTGGATCATATGCAAGATGATATTGCAAGAATATTGTCCAACCTAGAGATGTTTTTCCCACCGTCATTCTTTGATGTCATGGTCCATCTCACTGTGCACCTTGTCGATGAGATAAAGTATTGTGGTCCTGTGTTTCTTCGCAACATGTATCCCTTTGAGCGGTTCATGGGAATACTGAAGCGATTTTGTCAGAATCGAAACCATCCAGAGGCAAGCATCCTACAAGGTTATACTGCGAAGGAGGTGGTTGAGTTTTGCACCGAATACATGAAACAAAGACCTATAGGTTTGCCCCTCTCTCGCCACGAGGGAAGGCTAAAAGGTAAGCCGGTCCTTGCTGGCACGCAAATGGCTGCACCCGGAGAATTGGCAGAGAAAGCCCATTTGACGGTACTGCTTAACAGCCCAGTTCTCATTGCTTATGCCGAAGAACACTTGGCGGAGATATGCCAAAGCTTCTTACCAATGGTGCCTTCATCAGATGTGGAGATGAAGGAGCACACTAAGAACTACGCCGAATGGCTGAAGAATCGTTTGGCATAAGGATCCATCGATGACATTGCTACGTGGTTGGCACAAAAGCCATCACCTACGGTGTTGACGTACCAAGCATATGACATAAATGGATACACGTTCTACACTGAGGAACGTGATGAGAAGACGTCATATCAGAACAGCTCTGTTTGAATAGAATGCATGACTGTAGATGAAACTGATAAAAGGGTATACTATGGAACCATCAAAGAGATTTGGAGCTTGACTATGTGAAAGTTAAGGTGGCATTATTCAGGTGTGCATGGATCCCTCTTGGTCATGTAAAGGTTGATGATTACAGGAAGACCTGTGTTAACAGGACAACGATGGCATATCATGCGGACCCGTTCATTCTAGCCAGTGATGCTACCCAGGTTTTCTTTGCGGAAGACCCCTTGCGTAAGAACTGCCATGTAGTGATGCATGGGAAGAGGAGGGTACTGGGTGTCGAGGATGTTGCCGATGAGGATGAGTACGATGAATTTGCTGAGTTGCCAGCCAAGGGATCACGCACCTGTGTAACAGAGAAGCGTAAAATCATCAGAAAACCCAAGCTCATTCGGGGTCAGCGTAATGATCCCAGTTCCCCCATGTACATGGGAATTAAGCCGTAAGACTAGTCTTTATGCCTACCCTGCAACTTAATTCGTTCAATTTAGAACTGTCGCGTGTACTGAATTTGTGAGTTATGCCCGGTTTTCTCTTGATGTAAGAACCGTTAATATGTTGACCTTGATATGCTGTCAGCTCGGGCATTGAATTATTATTATTATTATTATTATTATTATTATTATTATATCATAGAGGTAGCACACTCAATTGATCTCACTACAGTATGTGTGAACAAAAATATGCAATCTGGTTTGCGAATAGCACACGGTTCGTTCATGAAAGCCGTGTGCCGACCAAACCCCGCGCGCGATCTGAGTCATGCTTTCTGATTGGCCAGAACCCAAACCCCACGGATCGTACATCTGCACCGTTGGATGCTCCCAGATCGAACGGCGATCCTCATCCTTTTTGACAGCACATGCAGTTCTGGTTGTAATTTTATTTTTATGCACAAAATGCACGTTAAACTCAAAAAATGTCTTTAATATAGCTAACGACACCTGAAATGCGCCAAAAAATCAAACCCGTGGTATAATGGTGATTGCGTACCGTGGAAATTTTTATGAGGCCAAACAATGAAGTCACCGGCCACTGGAGTTTGAATTGACATGTCTCCTTTTGGAAACCATGATCCTTCATGTGAGATGCTCCGGTTTGGAAGGAGCGATCATCAAAACTTGTGCCAAACTTTACCAATTTTTTTCCACGGGGTCGTGAGAGCACGCCACGGGCACACATCGATTTTGATGATGTCTAGACTCCATCTGAATTTCCTGTAATTAAAATACCAACTAGGCCTACGCCAGTGGCCGCACCTCGCGGCCGAAATGTTTGAAACTTCTCCCCGCTTCTCGGACAAGTGGATGAAAACTCGCAAAGCGACGCACAAATGATTTGTACACCTTCTTTGCTAAGGGTGGCCATAGTGGGGGTATCATAGCCGGTATCATGCACTCGGGAATAGCAAATATGATGATGTGGCAAGGAATTAAATAAGGGAGAGTGGGTTAGAGTAACATAGGTAGATACCATAACATAATAAATGCTATACTACTTTGTGTCATGCATGGCCATAAATACGGTTATCTATGATACTACTCTATGATACTATGCACTATGATGGTACGTACGTAGTATCATACACTAGTATCATATGCATGATACTAGTATATGATACTCCCCACTATAAGGCTGGCCATAGTGGTGGTATCATAGCCGATATCATGCACTCAGAAATAGCAAGTATGCTGATGTGGCAAAGAATTAAAGAAGATAGAGAGGGTTAGAGTAACATATAGGTAGATACCGTATCATGTTAAATGCGATGCTAATTTGTGTCATGCATGGCAATAAAGATGATCATCTATGATACTACTCTATTATACTATGCACTATAATTAAAGGTAGTATCATACAATAGTATCATATATATGCATGATACTAGTATATGATACTCTCCACTATGAGTAGGCTAAGTACAGCCTAACTAAAACACCCACATGTAGTTGTAGTAGAGTTTTTGACTTTATATGCACTAAAATGCAAGGTAAGTGCAAAGAATGACTTAAACATAGCAGACGAGACCTGAAATGGGCCAGAAAATCAAACCAAGGGTATATCCGCGATTGTTTACCATGATTTTTTTGAGGCGGAACGATGTAGTAACTGACGATTTGGAGTCTGAAGTGCCGCGTCTCCTTTTGGAAACTATGATCCTTCTTGTGAGATGCTCCTGTATGGAAGGTGCGAGCACCAAAACTTGTGCCAAACTTTACAAAAAAAAATTCATGCGATCGTGAGAGCACGCCACAGTGACACAATGATTTTCGTTATTTTCCGGACTCTATATGCATTTCCTGAAATTAAAATACCAACAAGGCCTACGCCTCTGGCCGCACCCTGCGGCCGAACTGTTTGAAGTTTTTTCCCATTTCTCTGACAATGAATGAAAACTCGCAAAGCGACACACAAATGATCTTGCTAACACCCACGTGTAGTTGCGAATATATATATATATATATATATATATATATATATATATATATATATATATATATATATATATATATATATATGTATGTATATATATATGTGTGTGTGTGTGTGCAAAAAATGACTCAAATATAGCAAACAAGATCTTTTTTTTTTCATATTCAAAGTTTGAGATTGCTAGCTAGGCCTGCCGCCTGGTAAAATGTACCAGGAAATCGAACCATAGGGTACAATCGTGATTTCTTACCGTGGAAAAAAAATTGGAGGCGAAACGATGAACTCATGTTTTCATTCAAACGAAACTATGTTGTTAGTTAATGTAAATGTTTTCAAATAGCACAGGGTTCACTCACGAAAGCCGTGTGTCCACTAAACCGTGGCCGATGCCCCCCCTGCAACGCGCGTGATCTGAGTCGTGCATTCTGATTGGCTAGAACCCAAACCCCATGGATCGTACGTCTGCACCGTTGGATTCTCCTTGATCGAACGGCGATCCTCATCCCTTTCGACAACACATGCAGTTCCGGTTGTGATTTTATTTATATCCAAAAATTGCACATTAAATTCAAAAAATATCTTAAATATAGCAAACGATACCTGAAATGCGTTAGAAAATCAAACCCATGGTATAATGGTGATTGCGTACAGTGGAAATTTTTATGAGGCCAAACGATGAAGTAACCGACCACTGGAGTTTGAATTGACACGTCTCGTTTTGGAAACCATGGTCCTTCATGTGAGATGCTTAGGTTTGGAAGGAGCGATCATCAAAACTTGTGCCAAACTTTACCAATTTTTTTCTCCGGGGTCGTGAGAGCACGCCACGGGCACACACCAATTTTGATGATGTCTGGACTCCATCTGAATTCCCAGTAATTAAAATACCAACTAGGCCTATGCCGGTGGCCGCACCTCGCGGCCGAAATGTTTGAAACTTCTCCCTGTTTCTCGGACAATAAAACTCGCAAAGCGACACACAAATGATTTGTACACCTTCTTTGCTAACTAACACCCATAAGTAGTGGTAGAATGGTTTTGAATTTAATTATATGCACTAAATGCAAGGTAAGTGCAAAAAAATGACTTAAATATAGCAACGAGACCTGAAATGGGCCAGAAAATCAAACCTAGGGTATATACGTGATTGTTTACCGTGAAAAATATTCGAGGCGGAATGATGTAGTCACTGACGATTGGAGTCCGAAGTGCCGCGTCTCCTTTTGGAAACTATGATCCTTCTTGTGAGATGCTCCGATTTGGAAGGTGTGAGCATCAAAACTTGTGCCATCTTTACCAAAAAAAATCCATGTGATCCCGAGAGCACGCCACGGTGACACACCAGTTTTCGTTATTTCCAGACTCTATATGCATTTCCTGTAATTAGAATACCAACAAGGCTGACGCCTTTGGCCGCACCCTGTGGCCGAACTGTTTGAATTTTTTTCCCGTTTCTCGAACAATGAATGAAAACTCCCAAAGTGACACACAAATGATCTTGCTAGCTAGCACCCACGTGTAGTTGCGACTATAGCAAACGACTCAAATATAGCAAACGATACCTCAAATGCACGAGAAAATTGAACCATAGTGACACAATGGTGATTTCTTACCGTGGAAAACAATTTGGAGGCGAAACGATGAACTCTTGTTTTCATTCAAACGAAAATATGTTGTTAGTTCATGTAAATGTTTTCAAATAGCACATGGTTCACTCACGAAAGCCATGTGCCTACCAAACCGTGGCCGATGCCACCCCCCCTTGCTGCGCGCGCGATCTGAGTCGTGTGTTCTGATTGGACAGAACCCAAACCCCACGGATCATACGTCTGCACTGTTGGATGCTCCCAGATCAAACGACAATTCTCATCCCTTTCGACAGGAAATGCAGTCCGGCTAGGATTTTATTTATATGCCAAAATGCACGGTAAATGCCAAAAAATGTCTTAAATATAGCACACGAGACCTGAAATGCGCCAGCAAATCAAACCCGTGGTATAATGGTGATTGCTTAACGTGGGAAAAATTTAGAGGCGGAACGATGAAATCATGTCTTCATTTCAAAATTAGTATGTCTTCATTTCAAACGAAATTATTCTCTTTGTGCACACGAGCGCTTAGAGGCAACCATTTGCATAGGCCTTTCCGCGCGTTGACCGGGGATATTTTTCACCCTTTTCACCTAGGCCGCCAACACCCCCCCCCCCACCGCTCGCCCGCATTTCAGTCAACTAGTCCACCCAATCTCCATCGCCAGCTCCCCCTCCCCCAGATCCACAACAGAACCCTCTCCAGCGCCGGCGTGCTCACCCCGGCCGTGTGCCTGCTCTTCGGCGTCAAGCCTACCTCCACTGCCGTTCCCAACACGCGGCTGCCCACGCCTCGCCATCTTCATTTGCTCGCCAGCCACCCTCGAGCATATATATCCTGTAACCCTCGCCTCTCCTGTGGTCCGGCCGGGTTTGCATTAAGAAACCTGTTAGTTACTGCTCTCCATCGCGGTGAGGCATATTTCCTCGCAATCCCTCTTCCTATTTCGTTCCGTATGTTCCCAAATTGGCTATAAAATAATGGAGAGCGTATATATGTTCATTATCTACCTTCCTAACTAGTACATATAAGCTGTATTTATTCCAATAAGTTACTGCCGATTTACAGATCGTGGGCGCCCGAGTCACACAAACTTAACAAATAAGGCATACATTTTCTAAATTATTGCATGACATGTTTAGACAACTTGATACCAAGTTGTTAGTTTTATGCTTATCCTCCTTCCCTAAGTTTTGCATGTGTTCTCTATAGATGCCGAATAGCAGCGACAGTACTCATGCTTCAGGCGATGTATCTTCATCTGATTCCGACAACCCTAGGTCTTCAGCAGATGGTGAGGGATCAAGTAATCTTGAACGGATAGAGCTGCAGCAATTACCCTTCCGGTCAGGACACGGAGGAACGCTCCAAGGAAGCCCACACACCAACCTAAAGGTGTATATGAAGTAACCGAGATCAATTTAAAGTCTTGGGCTCCAACTAAACCAGATAAAGCACGCACGAGGTTCAGGAGTGTGTGTGGATTTGTTGGCAGGGCAAGGCTCAACTTTAATCTGCTGGGGTTTTGGAAGGCAGACATAGAAACACGGGAAAGGATAGTCTGGGAGATCATGGATCACTTCAACATTCCAGAGCAGTGGAGAATGCAGGTGAAACACGCTGCACTGAAGAAGGCTAGGGATGCTTGGAGAAACTGGAAGCACGTGCTGTACAAGAAGTACTTGAGTGAAGGCAATGACCCAATCCCCGCATACCCCCAAATTACAAAGGCACACTGGGTAGAATTCAAAAGGGTCAGGGTAACTAAAGAGTTTGCTGAGAAGAGTGCCAAGCAATCGGAACTTCAGAAGAAGAACACACACCCCCACCGTATGGGTGTGGCAGGATACTACGGCATGAAACCGATATGGGACCAGGAGGACAAAGAAGCAGTAGCGGTGGGTGGGAAACTGGCCTTTAGTGAAATCAGGGGTGAACGCGCCAGAGACTACTTGCGGGCACGTGCAAGGAGGCGTGATGACGGAACTTATTACTTTGAAAACTCACGTGACGAAGAACTGTATCAAGTGATGTTAAAGGCTTCCAAGATCTCTGGAAGGTTCTACAGGAACTCAGGGCCATGCGACATTCTGTTCGATGCTGTGGAAACAAGAGAGCCCCCTGGCCGTGCAAGGGGTATAGGTGTTAATGTCCCGCACAAGAGGGCTTTCACACTCATTAAAGAAGAGAGGCTCAGCATGAAAAAAGCGAGGAGTGAAATGAAGCAGAATGAATTGTATGAAAGGTTGAGGAAGGACATGTATCCGGCTGTTCGAAAGGATATTGAGGAGTCAAAGATGATGCAGAAGACTCTAACACTGACAGATAGCCAGCAGATGGGGGGGAGGCGGGCATGGAGGATGCTGCTTATTGTGCGACAACACCGCACAAGAGTAGTTGTGCATTAGCTGACCCCAGTGACACTGAGACTGCAGCTGCTCATGATGACGCTATATCTGATCTATCTGGAATGGAAGACAGACTGAAGGGCGTGCTTACACATTATGAAGGTACATTAAAATGTGCAACAGCCTGGGTTTGCCCACCCTTCTTGGAAGAGGGCCTCTTGTTGGACAATGTGCCATTGAAGCCGGGCTGTGTGAAGTGCTACGTGACTGAAGTAAAGCCTGGATTCAATGAATTTGCCCTGAAGAATGTCCTAGGAGACTTTGATGAGCAAAGGACCTTGGGAGAAACACTGTTACATCACATCTAGTGGCCACGAAAGGAAATAGAGTTCATCGATGAGATCCCTGAAGCCCCATCAAGAGCAACCAATGTCGCCCCTCAACCGGTGATGCTCTCCATGCCACAGCAGCTCTCGCGTGCTTCCCCCAAAGAACCTAATACTCCTAATCTGACGGCTGATGCATCAACCTGTGATCAGCCGGCCCGACTTTGTGCCGTACAGGCCATGTCATCGTCCGCCCCAGAGCAGCCAGTGGCAAGGCCTACAACTGCTGAAGACGCACCACCGGTTCAGATGCCGGCCGCTGAAGCACCGGGGGGAGACCCAGCTGCAGCACATGCTCAGCAGACCAACCTGGTGGAACGGACTGCTAAGCAGTCTGATGCTTCGGAATCGCCTACTAAGCAATCTGTAGGTCCAGAACCGACTGCTCATCGGTCCGTCGGTCTGCAGCCGCGTGATCAGCATACCAATGCGTCATCACTTCCTGCTCAGCAAACCAATGCGTTGGCACGGCCTCCTCAGCACACCGACAAGTTGGCACCACCTGCGCAAAAACCCGACATAGCTTCAACGCATGGTCAGCAGTCCGATGCCTCTGCTCCTATAGCCCAGCAGTCCGTCACAGCAGCACCGCTAGCTCAGCGGTCCGGCATAGATAAACCGTCTGCCAAGCAGTCCGTCAAAGCTTCATCGTCTACTCGGCAGTCTACCTTGCAGCCAACCAGACATTCTGCTAGAAATGCTTCAAGTACCAAGAAGGAAGCGGCCAAAAAGGCTGCACCCGCGAGGAAGCGCGGCGGGAGAGCGAAGAGGAAAGAGAACGATTGCCTCTTACTTAAAGCACTCATCGCCCAGAACCAAATTAACAGCAGGTTTTTCGAATCAGGGAGTAATATTATTTCTGACAGCATGGATGATGAAGAAATAGATTTGTAGCTTGCTAAAAATAAAGCAGACATACTTGAAGCACACAATTATGTCCATGGCCAGCCATTTCTTGTTGGCGAATACTTTGATGAGTGCAGCTCCAGTTGCCGTGAGTTACATGAATATTGCATGGATCAAATGTCAGCAGGTCATCATGGTCTACTAGTCCACTACAACGGAGATCATTTCCGACACGATGTTGGTTCCATCAATGTGAGTTTCGAGGACTTACATCTCTTCTTCAACTTCAATGAGCTCGATGCCACTCTTGTTAGATGCCTGATTTTGTAAGTACTTAACAAACTCTGATCAACTTCTCCATACAAGGCTGTAAATGATAAACAACTAACTGCATTTTATTCCTCTCAGGGGATTGAACGCGCAAAGAAGAAAAAGGGAGAGCGTGTATTTCATAGATCCTGCATTAGCAAATGGCACAACATTAGATGGTAAGGACCTACGGGACTGGGCCATTAACACGGTCGTCCGTATGTTCGAAAACATGTCCCATGCAGAATCATTTCTCTGGCCATATCATGAACGGTAAGTCAAGTAAACAACCACGCATACATTGATTGTCTTTCAGATTTTGACATAATTCATAAGTTCATGGCTTTCTTAATATGTAGCAATCACTGGATATTGGTATTCATTGTTCCAAACAAGAACACAGTTTACTACATGGATTCTCTCAGAGAGTCAACAAATGCTCAGGATCTGACGCATCTTCAGCAATTCATGGATAGGTATTGAATTCTATGATGTTGAAATTAATTTGCATTCATATCTGGTTCAATAATTGATGTTGTCAAAATTCATCTTCATTTGCAGTGTGCTCGCATTGTGGAAAACTAAACCAGGGTACCTGTTCAAGAGGGAACTACCTCTACAGCACGAGATCGTTTCTCCGGTAACACACCGAAATCTGTTATTTTTGGAAAATTTATCCAATAGTCTGCAAATACCTTTTCTTATGCTAGTCAAATGTTCAAGCTTCTAAATAAACCTCTTTCTATTTCTGTCCAAAGAAAAAAATACATCTAACACCGGTTAGGTTGTTCCTAACAGGACAAATACATGACTAATTCTGTACAAAAAATTTCAGTGTCCTCAGCAACAAGCAGGGACCAACCTTTGTGGATACTATGTTTGCAGACACATGATCTCCATCTGCAAATCTGCTGATAGTTGTGAAGATCCTCGCGAATTAGTACCAGTAAGTCTATCTTAATTAATATCTTCTACTCCACTCATATGGCACATTCTGATCTTAAAAATACTGCAGCTCATCTTTGAACCGACGACCCCTGAACCGCTCCCCGCTGGTGAATTGCTGATGGTTCAGAGATTTATCAGCGACTTCTTCCTGAATCACTACATCAATCCCACTGGCGATAATGAAGATTTGAGCATGCGTTCTCCTAAAACATTCAGTAAGAGTTAGCCGCTAAACATATACGCATGGATCCATTGTTTTCCATCTGATGAGGTATTCGTATTTCGTACACTATGATTAATTATGTAATGCATATATGTGTCGACAAAGCATTGGAATTTAGCTACCATATGTTCAATTGCAGTTGTTGCGAAATCTGATGAATGTTCTTCCTGTGGACACTATTTGTTCAATTGAATATTGTGGCGAATTTTCTTTTTGCATGCCGATTCAAAATGGGATATTTTTGTTTTAACCTGGCAATTGCTCCGCACACGATTCAACTAAATGAGTGTGTGCGATCCACATCGGAAAGCATACGTCAATCGTAGCAGAACCGTCGGTGATACACAGCAGATCGCAAATGATTTGCAGCGCTACTACGTGTGCGTAGGGTCTCCGGAACCGTTTGTGATATCACGTTATCGCACGCCAGAGCTCGGATTAAACCGTGCCCAATGTAAAATACAATCCCAGTCATAAATTTTTCAGGAAACGTGTGGGATCCCAAACGAAAAGAACATGCCACTCTTGCCGCAACCGTCGATGATACACAACAAATCACAAACGTTCTGCAGCACTTGTATGTGTGCGAAGGGGCTCCTGAACCATTTGTGATAGATCATTATCGCACACAGTAATTGTTGGGAAACGTGTGCGATGGAGGCTTGCATGGCAGACGGGTTCCGCAGAAAACTTGTGTGCGATGGGGCACATATCGCACATAGTTCATATGTTTGGCCCGTGTGCCTTACATACTGTTTCCCAAACGGTTCATTACGACACACTGTTTGGTTTCACTGCGTCATTAGAAACATTTAATCACCGATCCCACACGTGCGAAAGAATTTAGTGTGTGCTGCATCGCACACGATTACATTTTGCAAGGCCTCTGGATCATGGCTCTATATCCCCGACGGTTTTTGGGTCATGTGGGAAGGACCCCCCTATCGCCCACACTCACTTGGCGACGGTTCCAAATGCCGTCGCGGAAAGGGGTTAAAAACCATGTGTATAGCACCTCGCTGTACCAGTGATATGAGGTTTGTATTTCTGTGTGTGGTCTGGTCAGCACGGTTGGGGGGTGAACTTTGCATACGCAGGGGTTTATAGGGAGACACTCTTCAAGTTGAATCCGCAATGCATTCCATAGATAATCTGACTACTTTTTATGTTTTCATGAATCTCAGATACTGAACAACATCATAATGATTATGAGCTTGCGTGCATGAAAAGAATAAAGTAGAACAATGCCATGGCTATCAAACTTGGCATTAAGGGACTGAAATCAAGTCTGGATGCAATGCAATGCAAACGCTCTCCACCTATAGATTCATGCTCAGAATATGATCCTAACAGTGATTCTGAGCTAGAGGGAGACCTAAGTCAATGTAGCTCCCTAGTGGAGGAGTCAGAGGCAGATGCCCTATCTTATTCACCCATCAAGGTGCTTGCTCTAACTTTCCAAGGTTATATTGGTCGCACATATCTTGCAACTGATGCTTTGCATTGCTTCTACTTTGTTGCACTGCCATTAGCTTAGTTTACACATTGTGTATGTGAATATGCCCTGCCTATCCATTTTTAGTACATATTCCATCTGTCATCATACCATATTTATCCATTCAAATGTTGTTCTTGTGTATCAGACGTTCAAAAGGAAGAGGGTGATTGCTGATCACAGAGGAGCATGAACAAAGTATTTGGAAAAGGTAGTGACACCTAATAAATCAAATAGCCCATTAGGTGTAGTTGCAATATCACCAGACCTAGAAAACACGGCCACAACTCTAGCAGACTCTAGCCCTACTACACTGGCCATCTCTGATGCCCCAACTCAGCAGACCCCAACTACCGCAAACAATATGATGATGCCAGTTGACATAGCACTAGCTCTACGACATAAAACCCCCATTCCAGCAAAGAGTACACCAAATCTAGTTGCCAAATCCCTTTTTGAACGAGAGAGAGCCCCAATTGCAGCAAATAGGACTCTTGTTCCACTTCTTCCCAGTTTACAAGACGAAGCTTATATTGTTGTCAGGAACTTTGTGCGCATCTTTCCTTCATGGAAACATTATACCACAGACAAAGAACAATTTCCAATCTTCCTCCGCAACTTACGCGTAAGTAATGTACTAATGTTATTCATGGTAATTACTGCATATGTTTGTGCTGACAGAAGACACAAGATTTCATTCTTTTAAATAGGCGAGGACCAAACTGGATAGTCAAGGCGAGCAAGGGTTGGTTGCGCTTTTCAAGCACTCGTTGATGAAGTATCGTTCCTACCTGAGGGAAGCGCACTTTGATGGCAAGCCTCTAAACGAAATTTCTGTAAAGTCTCCGGTGCTACATTTATCAGACAGTGACTGGAATAATCTTGTTACACATTGGTCTCATCTGCAGCGTAAGGTACTGTCTATGATATCACATCACAATTTGAACTACATTTCTGCATGTGCCTTAACGTCTCACTTGTACGAAAACTGTTTGCAGAAGAACATTCATTCTCAAGGGACCATAGAATCTCGCAACTATACTGCACACTACATTGCTCTTGTGAGTACCTCTTGCCTTGTATGACCATACTTACTTTCATAGCTGGTTGATTATGTAGCATCACTGCACATGTTAGCCTCGTTATCCTCCATTTGGTGGACATTATAAGATCCGTATCGACTCTTACATAAATTTAGAATCAACCCAATGCTTTTGAAGAGGTTTAGCTCTGCAGTCCTCTTGTAAGGACTGAACGTCGTCTATCACTGTACTTACATTAATAGCTACTCCCTCCATCCCATAATATAAGAGCGTTTTGTACAGTACACCAGTGTTCAAAACACTCTTATATTATGGGAAGAGGGATTGGTTCATTGTGTAGCATTCTGCATCTTATCTCCCTCGCCCACCATTTACTAAAAAATATCAGATCTATATTTAATCTTACTAAAAAGTTGAATACACAGACAATGCCAGTGCAGAAGTGTAGCCCATTGCTCTTGTCAGTACATTTTGTCCTGTAACGCTTGTACTTCCAGGGATTGGTAGTTCATTATGTAGCATCAATCTGCATCTTATCTTCATTATCCTCTATCCCTTCCAGTATTATCATATCTACAATTACTCTCTACAAAATGTAGAGTACAGGCAATGCTTATGAAGAAGATTCTGTGCTGAAATTCTTGAGTTATCCTTCCCTTGACATGGAGAAGGGCATTATAAAGCCAGTGTTAACTGTTAATGTAAGTCCTTCTAAAGCCTTTATCCTCAACTGCTGTTTAATTTGCTCATACTCCCTATCATTAACTGCTGTTTAGTTTGGTGTTTCTATCAAAATGCATGTTCGCAACAACTGTAAGTTCCAAGTTTTACTTGTAAAACCAAATTCCTTATTCATACCATGCACATTACTCAATACTCCCTATATGTATGCTTGTTTTTGTGGATCTATATTCCAGTGTGTGGTGAAGCAGCCCACGTTTGCACCTTGTCATCTCCTGTTTTATCTTACTGATGTGGCTGATGATATGAACAACATGCCATGCATATTAACCAAAATAGATACAATGATTGTCTTTGCCCTTCATCTATGCTTGTTTTGTTGACATGGTAATCCAGTAGTGTGGTGAAGCTCCCTGCATTATGAACAAGCCAAATTATGCTATTGATATTTTGAACTTACTCTTTATTTTCTAATTTGAAATTGGATGGAATTGACAGCACAGTTATCATCTTTGTTTATACACGTGCAAAACTTGTCATCTCTCTGCTTGTTTCAGGGTGATATGCCTGATGGCATGCACAAGTCTGCTGAAGGTTGTGAGACAAACCCAACATATATTGCAGCAAAGAAGGCAAAACATCTTGAAGATAGCGAGACAACCCCAAAGTCTTGTCTTGATGCAGTGTTCAAGTTACTTGAGACTAGCAGTCAGACAAGCTCACAGAATTCGCTGTCTGAATCAATTCGACTTCTTCAGTCCCAAGTTCTAGCAGAAAGGCATTCTGCAACTCAACTTTGACTTGAAGTCCTATCTCTAAGAAAGATTGCGGAGAACACCAATGAGAACCTCATTGCTAAATAGTTACACCTGGAAGCTATGACCGACATGCTAGGCCGATCTCACAGCCTTGCTCAGCAGCTTGCGCAGCAGTTCCCGTGCAAGGCTAACCTTTCTTGAACTGTCTTGGAAGTGGTCTTGGTTCAGTATTATTTTGTTACGCTGCAATGGCGCCCAGTTTTTGTAATCTGCTTCTTCGTTGCGCTTTATGATCACTGGTGGCGAACTTCGATGCCCAGTGGATGTAATATACCATAAATCCTTTATTGTATAGTGTAGGTTTATTCTAAGTTACTATGCCGTAATTTTTTTATTGTATAGAGTAGGTTTGTTCTTAATTCCTACTAGTTACCGTATATGCCATCATTCGCTATCTGAAAAAAATGGCGAAAATCTGATGTAGTCGACCGGGCCGAAACATTCGCCTCTAGCGGGCCACAATTGGGTCAGCCTGCAACTTTCTTGGGCCTGAAAGGCCATTGGGGCCTTCACACTTTACGCCGGGCCCACAACTTACACGGGCCTATATTCGGCCCAAAGTTTAGTTGGGCCTTTAGTGGACCCAATGCTTAGTTGGGCCCATGTAGCATTGGGCCATTAACAGGCTGAATATTCTGCTGGCCTGTTACGACCCAGAAGAAACCATGGGCCTTTAGCAGGTCGAAATGCATGTTGGGCCTCAATTTTCATTAGTCGTCGACGCGCCTTCAGCAGGCTGAAATGTAGACCGGGCCATTATTGGCCCAGTTATATGATGGGCCATTACCAGGCCGAAACATATCTCGGGCCATAGTTAGCCCACTGATATCATGGGCCTTTCAGAGGCCGAAAGCTTAGTAGAGGCATCAACAGGCCGAATTATACGACAGGCCTTTAACAGGCCCAAAGTCACGTCAGACCATATATGGCCCGTGGGCAGCACGGGCCATTCCCAGGCCGAAAGACACACCAGGCTGAAATTGGCCCATGTCTACATCGGGCCTCTAATAGGCTAAAATGTCACTGGGCCGTAATTGGGCCCAAATATTCGGCGAACAATTAACGGGCCAGATCTGGCTTCGGGCCGTAAATGGGCCATGTTTAAACAGGCCTTTAGTGGGCTGGCCCACTAGTACCTGAGTAAATACTATGGGCCTCTGACTGGGCCGGCCTTTTTAACCTCTGTTAGGCCCTGCCACATGTCGACGTATCATAGGCACGTTTCCTCCATTGGACAGGCGACATCTGGCCCACCGAGGAGCCGACACGTGTTTCCTCCAGCCAATGATGATTTTACACATGGAAAATCCCCATTGGTCCGGGCTGTTAACGGGTTATCGGATCCAAACCGGAACCCGATAGCTTAACGGCGACCCGTTACAGTGGATGCCATGTGTCGGTTACCCTTAACGAAAGAACTTCCATGACGCGCCATTTATCGTCATGGAAGTGAACACTTCTGTGATGATAATTTTCGTATTGTCATGGAACACTTCTACGACAGCACAGGTATGACTATCTTGATTTTGTCATAAAATCGTCATGGATGTACATGCATGAAAAAAAACGTGACCTACTGTGACAAACACGTATCATTACGGAAGTGGTTTTTTTTGTAGTGCAAAGCAGTACGTGCCACATGGAGTTATGAACGCAGTTTTCTCTTCATCTTCCTTGGCCATGAATATCTGATGGTACCCAGAGTACGCGTCCAAGAAGGAAAGCAAATCACACCCGAAAGTGGAATCAACAATTTGATCAATGCGCGGCAGGGGGAAAGGGTCTTTTGGACATGCATTGTTCAAGTCAGTGAAATCAATGCAGAGCCTCCATTTCCCGTTTGCCTTGTGCACTACCACTAGGTTTGCTAACCAAGTTGGATGCAGCACCCTTCTGACGAAACCAGCTGCTTCAAGTTTCTTGATCTCCTCGGCAATGAACTACTACCATTCTAAAGCTTGCTTTCTGACCTTCTTCTTGACGGGACGAGCATGAGGGCAGATAGCAAGGTGGTGCTCGATTACCTTCCTGGGAACACCGTGGATGTCAGACGGTTGCCAAGCAAACACATCGACATTCGCCCGCAGGAAGGCAATGAGCGCGATTTCCTATTTCTCATCAAGGGTGGCGCTGATGGTGAATGTACCGTCAACGCCATCCTGCCTTGTTGGGACCCTTTTCACAGCAGGTGAAGAAAGCTTGGGTCTTTTGCTAGTGGAACTCTCCGGCAGGTCGTCAACAGGCGCAGCGCACTCCGGAGAGGTGCGCTTCCCGGAGTCCTTGTCGGCATCCCTACTAGCCTTCTTCCCCTTCTTTGTTTCTTTGGCGGCAGCTGGGGCTTCTGTGGCCTCAGCTGCTACCGTGTCCCGATACATCTTGTCCACACATATAATTGCATCTATCTTATCTGACGAAATGGAAATGATACCCATCGGCCCTGGCATCTTCAAGGTGTTGTAGGCATAATGGGATGCTGCCATGAATTTTGCCAGAGCTGGCCAACCAAGAATTCCATTGTAAGGCAAAGGAAGTTCAACAACGTCAAACATGACTCTCTCGGTCCGATAATTCAGTTCCCCGCCAAATGTCACAGGCAATGTAACCTTCCCCTTAGGCCGGCTCCTACCGGGGTTGATTCCTTGGAATGTACCCGTAGCCTTGAGCTCCTCATCAAGGATCTGGAGCTTACCAACCACTCTAGGGGAGATTAAGTTCAGCCCGGAACCACCGTCAACTAGCAACTTTGTTAACTTGAGGTAGCGGATTGTCGGGGAAACCAACAATGGCAAACACCCAACCGCAGTGGTACGGTCAGGGTGATCCTCCTCGTCAAAGATGATGGGCGTGCGGGACCATTTAAGTGGCCTTTGGGAGTCTGCAGCTGGCTCCACGGTATTAACCTCATGCGCCCACTATTTGAGCCAGCGATGAGAGGAGTGCAAAGATGCACCCCCATCAACAAATATGGCTTCGGTTGCCTTTTGGAATTCTTGCTCGCTGGTTTCTTCCTCATCCTCTCCATCACTCCCGTCAACTCCTTCTTTCTTTTCACGGCCTCTAGCATGTTTTTCCTTTTGCTGCGGGGACTTGCCGTGGCGGCCCCTCTACCACCACGGCCTTTTCCGCAACACCCTCTTGGCCTCTCTCCCTGTCACGCTTCTCATATTCAGCCTTTTGTTTCTCAACAAGCTTCTCAACTTGGTGGCACTCTTGGAGATCATGACCTTTGGTGCGGTGGATTTTGCAGTATGGCCCATTGGATTTCCCGGCTTTCTCCACTGCCGCGGCCTCTCGGCAATCCGCGCACGTGGTAGCTCCCTTGCCTGGGGCCTCGGTTTTGGCCTTCTGGTTGGCACTAAGATCACCAGAGCTCTCAACGGCCAATATTGTCTTCTCTTTGCATTTCCTATTGCGCCTCCGGCTCCTCCTCTTCGGATTGGCGGCATCGTCGTCATCATCTGAATCAATCTTGATGCCAGCCTCCTCTCCGGGGAGTCACCTTCTGTAGGATTTAGGGCTCCACAGACCCAAGGAAGGTTCAAACTCTGGGGCGTGTGCAAAGAGCTCAACCTGTCCAACCAACCAAACGCGTCGCCCTGCAGCCTAGCTCAAAGAATAGGGAAGAAGAGGGACACAGCAGTTTACCCAGGTTGGGCCACCTTGCGGTGTAATACCCTACTCCTGCTTTGGGATGGATTTGCCTCACGAGGGGCTGAGGAGGAACTTGTACAAGGATGAACAAGCTCGCGAGGCTTGCTCTGGTGAGGATGTGAACTCTGGGTCACATCCCATTTCTATGGTGGTGCCTAACCGATATATAGCGGCCTCGGTCCTCTTTCCTCGTAATGAAGGCGGGAAGGGATCCCATAACGGCCAAATTTGAAGGGGGACAAGTAGTACATCTTATCTTGACGAAAGGTGGTCTTCGCCTGCAAAGCCTCTGGTCATGACGCTGCGGTGGGCTTGGTGATGACATCCGTCCTGCCGCCCTGGCGGTCCTGGTCTTGTTGCACGGAAATGGAAACCTTTGGCTGATTCCTCGGGACCCCACGCATGCGCTCGCCTCCTTAGCACCAAAGAGGAAACCTGCTGCTCTGCGCCCGCTGGCGCCTGCCTGGCCTTGGTCGTCATGGCTTGCATCACATCCACCTCATGAGATGGGTACCTGCATAGAAATCTCCGCTCCTCGGGAGCCAGCCTAGGGAGGCTGCTCCTCCGGAGGTCTTGGCATCGCCCGCCTCGCAAGGCTTGGCCTCTCGCGAGGGCCTTGTCTTGAAGGTGCCGTAGATGGGCCGTACCAGGCCATCGATGGAGCCACGTCATGGGCTGCAGGCATGCAAGTCTGGGTACCCTGGTTCCCAGAACGCCGACAGTAGCCCCCGGGCCCAAGGCGCGCTCGGACTTGGTTTTGAGGCGAAGCCAAAGGGCAAGGGCAAAGCGCCGCAGGCCCCAACCGCCTGCGGACCGAGCTGACACATGGTGCTTGATGGGACGTGGGCATCTCCACTTCCCCACGCCGCCTCGGCAACTGCGCGACTTGAAAACTGCCTGAAGCATGCAGAAGAACCATCATTGCTCAGAACATGAGAGGCCGGCGGTTGGCCTCCCTCTACCTATAAATGGGGCGGGGGGCGGAGCCCCCAGCCCATCTTCATCTCCTCGCTGCATGCTCCTCCTTCTCCTTCTTCAACCCGCCATCTTAACAGAGCGTCCATGGCGCCGGTGAGGAGGTTCTCCACCGCGGAGAAGGGGAAAACCCCCAAGGAGGGACCAGACTCGCCGCCGCCCAAGAGCGGCGGCCTCCCACGGGCGTGGGCGCATGCCCTTGAAGGCCGGCGCTGCCTCCGACAGTCGTGGGGGTTCTCCTACCCGCGGCGGAAGCTGCCGCGGCAGGGGCAGCCACGGGGAAAGGGAAAAGCACGCAGTGGCCATCCGGCCACCACGCGCACGCCTCCACTCGGCCGACACGTCCTCGGAGTTCTTGGTGTGGGCGGAGAGGCCCGCCGGCGCCTGGCTCCATCTCCCACGCTTCTTTGCGGGCGCGCTGCCGGCCGGGGGGCCTGGCGGCCTCTGGCTGCAGGCCAACGGCTGCTGCAGCAAGGCCTCCTGGGTGGCAGTCGATGTCAGCCCCGTCGGCAACGTGTTCCTAAACCGCGGGTGGCAGCCGTTCGCCCGCGCACGCGACCTCCAGGGGAGATGCGCCCTTCACTTCAGGTACGACAGCGACGCGACCCTCTATGTCAGGGGAAGATGGCCAGCGGCTGGGGTGTTGCCCGGAGGACGACAGCGACGATGATGGTGGCGGTAACTTTGCCCTTGGTGATGGTCGCGCCACCTCCAGCAACGGTGACCCCTCCTCTGGGGAGAGCACCAGCGACGGCTGAAAGGATCAAGAAGAGGTGTCTAGTGGGGGGGGGGTATTAGACCCTCAACAAATAAAGGTGGCAATTTTTAAGTTCTTCAAGTTAAGGTGGAGTTTTAGCACAAGTTTAAACATACATATCAAGCAAGCATGGCAAGAGTATATGAGCAGCGGAAAGTAAAGCATGCAACTTGCAATAATGTAAAGGGATGGGATTGGAGTGTGCAAATGCAATTGGAGACACGGAGATTTTTGGCATGGTTCCGATAGGTGGTGCTATCATACGTCCACGTTGATGGAGACTTCAACCCACGAAGGGTAATGGTTGCGCGAGTCCACGAAGGGCTCCACTCATGAAGGGTCCACGAAGAAGCAACCTTGTCTATCCCACCATGGCCATCGCCCACGAAGGACTTGCCTCACTAGGGTAGATCTTCACGAAGTAGGCGATCTCCTTGCCCTTACAAACTCCTTGGTTCAACTCCACAATCTTGACGGAGGCTCCCAAGTGACACCTAACCAATCTAGGAGACACCACTCTCCAAAAGATAATAGATGGTGTGTTGATGATGAACTCCTTGCTCTTGTGCTTCAAATGATAGTCTCCCCAACACTCAACTCTCTCTCACAGATTTGGATATGGTGGAAAGATGATATGAGTGGAGAGCAACTTGGGGAAGGCTAGAGATCAAGATTCTTATGGTTGGATTGGAATGTCTTGGTCTCAACACATGAGTAGGTGGTTCTCTCTCAGAAAATGAATGCTGGAAGTGTAGGCACGTTCTGATGGCTTTTCTCATGAATGGAGGAAGGGTGGAGGGGTATATATAGCCTCCACACAAAATCTAACCGTTACACACAATTTACCAAACTCGGTGGGACCGAATAGTGAAACTCGATCAGACCAATTTAGTTCAAAATGTGAACGTTAGGATTTCTGGTGGGACCGACATGTCAACTCGGTGAGACTGATTTCGTTAGGGTTAGGGCATAACGTAATCTCGGTGAGACCGATCACATGAACTCGGTGAGACCGATTTCTGTAATAGGCAAACAGAGAGTTGGTCAGGCAAACTCGATGGGACCGATCGCTCATTTCGGTGAGACCGAAACGTTATGAAGAGGAAACAGAGAGTTTGCATTGCAAACTCGGTGGGACCGATCGCTCATCTCGATTAGACCGAAATGTTACGAAGGGAAACAGAGAGTTAGCAATCCCATCTCGGTGAGACCAAGATTCCTATCGGTGAGACCGAACTGATTAGGGTTTCTGGCAGTGGCTATGTCAAATGAACTCGGTGGCACCGGATAGATCAAATCGGTGGGGCCGAGTTTGACTTTAGGTTTAGGACATATTTGGAAATGATAAAGTGGTTGAGGGCTTTAGGAGCATATCACTAAGCACTTTGAGCAAGCAAGCCATTAAGCAACACCTCATCCCCTTTTAATAGTATTGGCTTTCCTATGGACTCAATGTGATCTTGGATCACTAAAATGAAAAGAGTAGAGTCTTGAACTTGAGCCAATATGTGTCCTTAGCATCTTGAAGGGGTTCCACATCCTCTTGTCCTACCACTCCACTGTTGAACTTATCTGAAATATACTAGATAAAAGTATTAGTCCAACAAGAGATATGTTGACATTAATTACCAAAATCACCCAGGGAGCACTTGTGCTTTCAATCTCCCCCTTTTTGGTAATTGATGACAACATACATCAAAGCTTTAGATAAAGATACAAGGAATAGCAAGTAAAGCTTTGGAAAGACATGTAACATGCATAGGCTCCCCCTACATGTATGCAATCATGTGAAGATAGAATATAATACCATGTGAATGCATAAGCATGACAGAGCAGGCAATGAGTTACATGTATCTTGGCTATATGCATCAGAGCAAATGGTGTGAATATAGGAAGTGTACCTCAATGTTCATGATTCCTTCTTGCAAACAATATGTACATCAGCAAGAGATCATCATGCACATGAGTGTGATGCATATACTTACCTTGCGGTCATGAGCTGGCTTTGGAAGAGATGAACCTGAGTAAACAAGGTTAGATAACACAGGAATATCTACTAAGCAGAGCAAGAATAGGAAACCACAAGAGTACAAAGATTGGGATGACATGTAGTGAGTGAGTACTTAGTACTCTATTTGGATATTGACATGTCCCCAAAGAGTAAAGATATGCAATGAATTCCAAAGATTTTCTTCCCTTAGAAATGAGCGCTCTCTCTCCCTGAATCTTATATATTAGATAATGGGAGAAGATAGGGAAAACAAAATCAGAGCAAAAACAAAGTCAGAGTAAAACAATCATAATAAACATAACACATACTAACATGTCTTTCCCCTCTTGAAGACATGTGACTTCTCTCCTCTATGGAAAATAAGTATCTAGAGAAGCTTAAGGTGTGCATTCTCTCTTATGTGATAAGCTTTGATGTGCTCTCTCTCCCCCTTTGATATCAATTTCCAAGAAGGGATCTTCTGGAGCATGAGTCAAGTAGGTTTGGTCCTTGAGTCACAGTACAAAGCAACATGTAATATAAGATGCTGGTAGAGGACAAGAATCATCGAGTGGAGCTGGAACAAATATGCAGGATGCAAATGGCAAAGTGTTTTCTCAGTATTGAATTTGGTTACTCCGAGTTGTTTGCTTCGGTGGCACCGAGTTGTTTCGGTTTGGCCGAGAAGAACAAATCGGTGAGGCTGATTTCAACACAGAGAGAAAACAATTGTCATCTTAGCTCACTTAGGCAAATAAGATCTCACAAGGATTTGCAAGGAATTAACTGAAAGATTTGCAATGAATTGGATGCAGGGAATGCAGAAAATAATCAGAGAAAAGAAAAGAAATCTAGATGAAGTTTTTTTTTGAAAGGGGAATATGTATGCAAGAAACAAATGCAAAAACACAGAAAAACACAAGAGAGCTTCATCTAGAATTGGTCGGTGACAAAGTCACTTATGTTAGAGTATATTGACTTAGGAGTCAAGTGAAGACACTTGATCATAGGTCATACTCGTCGTTTAAGCTCAAAATGGGGTTACCATTTTTTGTTCAAGCATTTTGATGTATTCTCATCTTGTTGAGCTACTTTAACCCATGTCTTGGGGTAAAGCTTCTCTAACATGGAATATCATACCTTGGGTGGTGGTGTTGATCTTGATCATGTAGTTGAACTTGTGGGGGATGCTCAAGGTTGATGTAGTTCATCAAGAGTTGGGAGCACCACTTGTAGTTTGAGTTCATCTTCCTACATGGGTTAGTCTTGCAAGGAAAAGCACTTGTGTATCCAAAATGACAAACATGATACTGATACCAAATGAAATTTGATATAAAGAAGTTGTCAAAGGATATATTGAAAGGATTCATGCTTCCTTGTCTTCAACCACCATATTGTAGAGACTTGGTGATGTAGAGATTGCTCAAGATGTGAGTGAGTTGCAATCTCATAGACTTTGGCTTATCCAAGTACCTACAAGGGTTAGATGACATGCAAGAGTACAAATATAGATCCAAGACATATGATCATCTTCATAAGAGAAACATCAAGGATTAGTCAAAACTCATGCCTTGCATGTATGCAAATGGAGTTTCTACTCCAAGTTTGAAGCATCAATGATGTTCAATTCACCTCTCAATCGGCAAAAAACCTTTCTCATCAAGCGGTTTGGTGAATATATCCGCCAATTGCTTATCGGTATGAACATGCTTAAGATCAATGTCTCCTTTAGCAACATGATCCCGAATGAAGTGATGACGAACTTCAATATGCTTAGTTCGGGAATGTTGCATGGGATTGTGAGCAATCTTAATAGCACTTTCATTATCACAAAGCAATGGAACATGTTTCACATATATCCCATAATCTTTAAGAGTTTGGGTCATCCAAAGTAATTGAGCACAACATGAACCGGCGGCAATGTATTCCGCTTCGGGGGTGGATAAGGATACCGAGTTTTGTTTCTTGGAGGACCAAGACACAAGAGATCTACCAAGAAATTGACAAGTACCCGAAGTGGACTTTCTATCAACCTTGTCTCCGGCATAGTCCGAATCGGAGTAGCCAACAAGATCAAAAGAAGACCTCTTAGGATACCAAATGCCAAAGTTTGGTGTGTGAATTAAGTATCTCACTATCCTTTTCACAGCCTTAAGATGACATTCTTTGGGGGCCGCTTGATATCGTGCACACATGCACACACTTAGCATAATATCGGGACGGGAGGCACATAGATATAACAATGAACCAATCATAGAGCGGTAAACCTTTTGGTCAACCAGTTTGCCATCCTTAGTCAAGTCAAGATGTCCACTAGTTGGCATGGGTGTATTCATACCTTTGCTTTCTTGCATGTTGAACTTCTTGAATAGGTCCTTGGTATACTTTGTTTGGGAAAGAAAGGTACCCTCCTTAGTTTGCTTGATTTGCAAACCAAGAAAGAACTTGAGTTCACTCATCATAGACATCTCAAACTTCTCCGACATTAGCCTTCCAAACTTTTCACTAAAATGAGGGTTAGTCGAACCAAATATGATATCATCCACATAAATTTGGCACACAAATAATTCACCATTAACCCTTTTACTAAAAAGAGTAGAATCAAATTTTCCAATCTCAAAGCCTTTTTCAATAAGGAATTTAGTCAAGCATTTATACCACGCTCTAGGAGCTTGTTTAAGACCATAAAGAGCTTTGTGAAGTTTGTAAACATGGTTGGGTTTCTTAGGATTAACAAAGCCGGGAGGTTGTTTAACATAAACTTCCTCCTCAATTTCACCATTTAGAAAAAGCACTTTTAATGTCCATTTGATATAATGTGATATCATGATGATTGGCATAAGCAAGTAAGATGCGTATGGACTCAAGTCTAGCAACGGGGGCATATGTCTCACCATAGTCCATACCTTCGACTTGAGTGCAGCCTTGAGCGACGAGACGGGCCTTGTTGCGTACAACTTGTCCATCTTCATCTTTCTTATTCCGAAACACCCATTTGGTACCAATGACATTGTGCTTCTCATCGGGCTTTTCAACCAACGTCCACATTTGGTTCCTCTCGAAATTGTGTAGCTCTTCATGCATAGCGTTCACCCAGTCCGGATCATCAAGCGCTTCTTCAACCTTCATAGGTTCAATGCTAGAGATGAATGAATAGTGTTCACAAAAATTAGCCAAACGAGTTTTAGAGCGAGTGATTCTCCCGGTTTGAATATCATCAAAGATTTGTTCGACGGGATGATCTCTTGAGACTCTTGCTCTAACTCGTGAGAGCTTTTGTTTGGGTCGGGGTGGAACATCTTCTTCATCATCTTGTTCTTCCTCTTGGACTTCTTTGTTGTTGGTGTTGTTGTTCTCTTGTGGAGGTGGAGAAGGAGGTTGATGAGGTTCATCTTGGTGTACATCCTCATTTTCATCATCTTGGCGTGTCCCACTTGTGGATGCTTTCGAGTTAACTCGTGGTTCACCTTGTCATGAGGTAGAAGCTTCCACTTGGACGGACGAGGTACTCTCCTTCAGCTCCATTGGACGAATCTTGCCAATAGACAAGTCTTGGATTGCTTCCGAAGGGTCTTTGTCTCCTACATCAATTGGCAATTGCTCTACTTGCGAGCCGTTAGATTCATCAAACTTCACATCTACCGTCTCTTCAACCTTTCGGGTGAAGTTGTTGTAGACACGGTAAGTGTGAGAGTTTGAGCCATAACCGAGTAGGAAACCTTCATGAGATTTAGGAGCAAATTTTGAACAATGATGCTTATCAAGAATATAGCACTTTGAGCCGAATACTCAAAAGTATCCAACTTGGGGTTTGTTACCGGTGAGAAGCTCGTATGCCGTCTTGCCAAGAAGCTTGTGAAGATACAATCGATTTGTGGCATGACAGGCTGTCTCAACCGCTTCCGCCCAAAAGTGTTTTGGCGTCTTGTACTCATCAAGCATCATTCTCGCCATCTCAATAAGAGTTCGATTCTTCCTCTCAACAACTCCATTTTGTTGAGGCGTGTACATAGCCGAGAACTCATGTGAAATCCCTTCTTTGTCAAGAAAGGTGTCCACATTGGCGTTCTTGAACTCCGTTCCGTTGTCGCTGTGAACCTTCTTGATCTTCACTTCAAATTGATTTTGGGACTTCCTAGCGAAGTTCTTGAAGATCTTTTGGACCTGCGATTTATCATCAAGAAAGAACACCCACGTAAATCTTGAAAAATCATCGACAATGACTAAACCGAACAAGTTACCACCGAGACTCTTGTAGGCATTGGGACCAAAAAGATCCATATGAAGTAGCTTGAGCGGTCTTCTCGTGGTCATGATGTTTTTCATGGGATGACTTCCTCCAACCTGTTTTCCTGCTTGACAAGCACTACAAAGTCTATCATTGTCAAATATAACATCTTTAACACCAAGGATATGATCACCTTTAATAAGCTTATCAAGATTTCGCATGCCCACATGACCTAACCTTCTATGCCATAACCAACCTTTAGAAGATTTAGCAATTCAGCAAGTTCTAGGCTGAGCCTTTTTAGTGAAATCAACAATGTATAGATCACCTCTACGTATACCGGTAAAGACCATATTATGATTATCTCTTCAAAACACTTGGCAATCTACTTCAGTAAATCGGACGTTGAAACCGAAATCGGCTAGTCTAGATACGGAAAGTAAACTGTATCCAAGAGATTTAACGAGCATAACATTTTGGATGGAGCTGTCATGTGAGATGGCCACCTTACCAAGGCCAACCACCTTACCCTTTGAGTTATCACCAAAAGTGACATACTTTCGAGGGCCGTCATTTTCAGCAAGCTCACGAAACATATCCTTGTCTCCGGTCATGTGATCGGTACATCCACTATCAAGAAACCATTCCTTTCCTCCAGCCATGTAGCCGCAAAGATTAGCCATAAGACCAAAGTGTGTCATAGACTTATCGAGATCAAAGTCACTATCATCATCCTTATCATAGTATCCATGTTCAACATCGTCTTGTGATTGATCATTACCTAGAGAGAGTGATTCATTAGTTTTATGACCATGACAATGTGCATCTTTATGAATTCTAATGACTTCGGAAATGATATTGCTAATGATTCCAACATCTCCTTTGGCACGCATAAGGTCATGAAGCTCACATAGACAATCACCAAACTTAGGATCATTAGGGCTCATCTTATTTAAAGCAATGGACTTATGAAGAATCTCATCTAAGTTTTTCAAGGAGTAGTTTGGAAATCGTTCCTCAAGAAATCTCCATATAGTATAAGCACAATCAAGAGCAGGCAAGCAAACAATCAAATTTCTAGGCAGTCCTCTAATGATAAGATTGATAGTTCTAAGATTGCGGATCATGTCAATAGACTCATCATGGGTAGGATGCAAGGGGTCAACAAGGGGAGGACACGGGCTAGCAATGTACTTGTTCAAATGATATTCATTGAAAATCTCAAGCATCTCATTTTTCCAAGCATGAAAGAACTCCCCATCAAGCATAGGCACTCTACGTCCAAAACTCCCCATCATAGACTCATCCATCTTCCTCCAATGGTGATTAAACCAAAGCAATGGAGACCAATGCTCCAATACCAATTGAAAGGATCAAGAAGAGGTGTCTAGAGGGGGGGGGGGATTTGACCCTCAACAAATAAAGGTGGCAATTTTCAAGTTCTTCAAGTTAAGGTGGAGTTTTAGCACAAGTTTAAACATACATATCAAGCAAGCATGGCAAGAGTATATGAGCAGTGGAAAGTAAAGCATGCAACTTGCAAGAATGTAAAGGGATGGGATTGGAGTGTGCAAACGCAATTGGAGACACGGAGATTTTTGGCGTGGTTCCGATAGGTGGTGCTATCGTACGTCCACGTTGATGGAGACTTCAACCCACGAAGGTTAACGGTTGCGCAAGTCCACGGAGGGCTCCACCCACGAAGGGTCCATGAAGAAGCAACCTTGTCTATCCCACCATGGCCATCGCCCACGAAGGACTTGCCTCACTAGGGTAGATCTTCACGAAGTAGGCGATTTCCTTGCCCTTACAAACTCCTTGGTTCAACTCCACAATCTTGACGGAGGCTCCCAAGTGACACCTAACCAATCTAGGAGACACCACTCTCCAAAAGGTAATAGATGGTGTGTTGATGATGAATTCCTTGCTCTTGTGCTTCAAATGATAGTCTCCCCAACACTCAACTCTCTCACACAAATTTGGATATGGTGGAAAGATGATATGAGTGGAAAGCAACTTGGGGAAGGCTAGAGATCAAGATTCTTATGGTTGGATTGGAATGTCTTGGTGTGAACACATGAGTAGGTGGTTCTCTCTCAGAAAATGAATGCTGGAAGTGTAGGCACGTTCTGATGGCTTTCCTCACGAATGGAGGAAGGGTGGATGGGTATATATAGCCTCCACACAAAATCTAACCGTTACACACAATTTACCAAACTCGGTGGGACCGAATAGTGAAACTCGGTCAGACCGATTTAGTTCAAAATGTGAATGTTAGGCTTTTCGGTGGGACCGACAATACCAACTCGGTGAGACCAATGCGCTAGGGTTAGGGTGAAACCTCATCTCGGTGAGACCGATCACATGAACTCGGTGAGACTGATTTCTGTAATAGGCAAACAGAGAGTTGGTCAGGCAAACTCGATGGGACCGATCACTCATTTCGGTGAGACCAAAATGTTATGAAGAGGAAACATAGAGTTTGCATTGCGAACTCGGTGGGACCGATCGCTCATCTCGGTTAGACCGAAACGTTACAAAGGGAAACAGAGAGTTAGCAATCCCATCTCGGTGAGACCGAGATCCCTATCGGTGAGACCGAACTGATTAGGGTTTCTGGCAGTGGCTATGTCAAATGAACTCGGTGGCACCGGATAGATCAAATTGGTGGGGCCGAGTTTGACTTTAGGTTTAGGACATATTTGGAAATGATAAAGTGGTTGAGGGCTTTAGGAGCATATCACTAAGCACTTTGAGCAAGCAAGCCATTAAGCAACACCTCATCCCCTTTTAATAGTATTGGCTTTCCTATGGACTCAATGTGATCTTGGATCACTAAAATGAAAAGAGTAGAGTCTTGAGCTTGAGCCAATATGTGTCCTTAGCATCTTGAAGGGGTTCCACATCCTCTTGTCCTGCCACTCCACTGTTGAACTTATCTGAAATATACTAGATAAAAGTATTAGTTCAACAAGAGATATGTTGACATTAATTACCAAAATCACCCAGGGAGCACTTGTGCTTTCAACGGCAACTATGACAAGCTGCCCCACCGCCGGGCTCGGACCAGGGAGGGTGACGAGCCGCCTCGCCGTCACACCCGGTGAAGCAGGAGGGAGACTCCGATTGAGCGCAGGCGTTGCTGGAGCCGGACCTCGGGAGCTACTGTAGCCGTGGGGCTGCTTCTGTTTCTTTCTTTTTCCTGCACCAGAAAAGTAGAAGGCCCCATCGGGGCGCGTAATGAACCAGGCGTTTGCGCCATTATGCTATTGCTTTTGTATCTTGTCGTAACATCCGTGCTGCTGTTGATTGCGATCGGGATGACTTAGCTCGGCGTGTTTGCAGTAGACTCTCGTGTCGCGAGGACATGCCTTTTGAGTTTCCTTCTTGAAGATCTGGAAGTCGTCGAGCCTTAGGAGGCACCCTGTGACTGCCAGGTTCAGTGGGCCTCTGGAGGTACCACACCTTGCGCGAGCCCCCGAGGGTGAGCTGGTCGCCCACTAGTATGTCACGTCGCGATGCCCAGAGGCACAGACACAAAAAAAGGGGGGCATGCATGCCCGTAAGCTCGTTTGAGAGCGTCGCGATGCCCGGAGGCACTGAACTTTAGGCAGATCATCCGTCCTTGCAAGTAAAATCAACAGTCAAGGTTGTTTTGGTAGAAAAAGAAGATTAATCACCTATTGGCTGCTGCTTCCCCCCTCGGATGCCAACTCAATCGCGCGTTGTGGCCCAAATAGAACCGCTGTGTGCTGCCGCCGCCAATGCCTCGGCTCCGCTGCCAGCACAGGAGGAGCGCCGTGGAGGCGCAAGAGGGGGCCAAGGGCGTCGTCATCGTCGCACGACACCCGTGGCCGGGGGAAGTGGCGCACGACGGGGATTGTGGGAAGTGCGTCAATGGCACCAGATCTGCCGATATGGATTAAGGTTGAGGTAGTGGGTTAGGGTTTGGCAGGTCCGGTGGAGTGGGCAGAGGTGGGAAGGGGATCTGGGTGGCGGGGAACGCCGGAGATGACCGAAATCGGGCGGCGGCGACGAGGTGGAGAAATGGGATCGAGGAGAGAACAGAGTAGAGAGGGGTTTTTTTCGTATGGGAGCACAGAGAGAGGTTTTTCCTACGCATTAGCACATACCAATGGCGTTGTTTAAATAGCACACGCATCCACCACGCTATTGGTTTTTTTTTCTTTCCAAACACAGTGATCTATAGTTACTAATAACGTGCCGGTTTGTCGCACGCCATCAGTAACCCAAATTCTAGTGACGTGAATTATAGCCGCACATCATTAATAGCTGTTGTCAGGCCCGTCTACTGGATCACAAATACTAATGACGTGAATTTTAGCTATCACGCCACAAATAATCAATTACTGGTGGCGTACCAAATATGCCAACGCCACCACTATCTAAAAAAAATAATGGTGGCGTGGATTGAAAATGAGGCGCCACTAACAGAAGTTGTGGCTAGCATTTTTTCCACTAGTGTCTTGGAAGGCCTCCTCGGCCTCCGGAGTCCATTCGAACGGGCCCTTCTTCTTCATCAGCTTGAAAAATGGGAGGGCGCGCTCACCGAGCTTGGAGATGAAACGCCCCAGCGAGGTCACGCAACCCGCGAGCTTCTGCATTTCTTTGTGGGTCTGCGGCGGGCTCATCCTCTCTATCGCCTTGATCTTCTCTGGGTTAGCCTCGATCCCTCTGTGCGACACCAAGAAACCCAACAACTTGCCAGACGGAACGCCGAACACACACTTCTCCGGGTTGAGGCGCAGGTTCACTGCGCGTAAGTTGGAAAATGTTTCTTCCAGGTCTTCGATGAGGGTTTTTGCTTCCCGCGACTTGACCACTATGTCGTCGACATACGCCTTGGCGTTCCTCCCGAGCTGCTTGCCCAAGGCGATGTGCATCAATCGCTGGAAAGTCGCGCCGGCATTGCACAAACCGAACGGCATGCAGGTGTAACAGTACACCTCGCACGGGGAGAGGAAGGTCGTCTTCTCGATGTCTTGCACCGCCGTCTTGATCTGGTGGTAGCCCGAGAAGGCGTCCAGAAAACACAGCAGGTCGCACTCAGCGGTGGAGTCAATGATTTGGTCGATGCGCGAAAGAGGGAAAGGGTCTCGAGGGCAAGCTTTGTTGAGGCTCGTGAAGTCGACGCACATGCGCTCCTTTCCCCCCTTCTTGGGGACGATGACTGGGTTGGCCAGCCAATCCGGGTGCCGTACCTACCGGATGACGCCGGCTTCTTGCAACTTGCGGACCTCCTGGATGATGAACGATTGCTTCTCCAGGGCTTGCCGCCACGCCTTTTGCTTCACCGGGCGCGCGCCGGGGCACACCATCAAGTGGTGCTCAATTACGTCCCGCGGGACGCCAACCAGGTCTGTTGCCTCCCATGCAAACACATCCTTGTTCACGCGGAGGAAACCGACCAGCGCTTCTTCCTGGTCCGGTGGGAGACCAGCACCTATGATGAAGGTGAGGCTTGAGTCCCCATCGTCGACCCGCACCTGCTTCATCTCAGCCTGGTCCTGAGAGAATAGAGGCTTCTTCTTCGCGGGTGCGGCCTTTGGGACCTCCGGAGTGCTCTCCGCCTCCGGTCGCGCGGCCGCCGCGGCCTTGAAAGCGAGCTTGAGGGCCAGGAGGGCATCCTTGGTGTCTCCCACCATAGTGAGAATGCTGCTGCTCCCCGGCATCTTGATGACGTTGTAGCCGGGGTGCGTCGCCGCCATGAACTTGGCGAGGGCCGGGTACCCGAGGATGGCATTGTATGGGAGGCTGATTCGGGCGATGTCGAAGTCGATGAGCTCAGTGCGGTAGTTGCTGCGCATGCCGAAGGTGACGGGGAGGCGAATCTGCCCCAGGGGGGCGACGGAGCCGCCAAGCACCCCTGAAAAGGGCCTGGTGGGGAGGAGCCGATCGTACGGCACCCGAAGCAGGTCAAAGGCCTCCACGGAGAGGATGTTGAGGCCAGCGCCGCCGTCGATGAGGGTTCGGGTGACTGCGACACCACCGATGGTGGGCGTGCACAACAAGGGAAGCGCGCCCGCGCCAACTGTAGTCCTGGGGTTATCCCTGGAGTCGAAGGTGATGTCGGTCTCGGGCGCCGCTCGGCCCAAGGGAGCCCCCGACCGCGGCTGGGCGGCCCCCATCTGCCGGAGGAACTGTTTGACGTGGCGGCTAGAGGCCAGCGCCTATGACCCACCGAGGATAGCCGCAACGGCATGGGGCACCGGTGCCTCGAAGTGGACGACGAACAGGTCGCATAGCTCCCCGCAGGAGGCCACCAAAGATTCTGGCAGGCTGAGCAGCCAGGCGCGTGGTGCGCCCGTGAGGGCCATGGGGAGCCAATTCGCCATGACCTTGTCATCGCCGCCTGCCGCCCAGATGGCCTCTGTGTATACCCGGAGGAACTCTGTGGGGTCCGCCGTGCCGTTGTACCGCGGCGGCAACTCCGGCCTGAACTTCAATGGCCACTGCACTTGCCGCAAGGCAGGGGAGAAAGCTCGAAGGACCGCGATGCCCCCAAATGCGCCTGCCGGACTGGCGGGTGGAGCGGCGCCTGCCATGGAAGACGCGTGGCGTGGGTGGAGCGCGGTCGATGGAGAAGCGGATCTTCGACACGCCCCTACTTGGCGCGCAAAATGTCGGATTTAGGGCTCCGCAGACCCAAGGAAGGTTCGAACTCTGGGGCGTGTGCGAAGAACTCAACCTATCCAACCAACCGAACACGTCGCCCTGCAACCTAGATCGAAGAACAGGGAAGAAGAGGGACACGGCAGTTTACCCAGGTTTGGGCCACCTTGCGGTGTAATACCCTACTCCTGCTTTGGGGTGGATTTGCCTCACGAGGGGCTGAGGAGGAACTTGTACAATGATGAACAAGCTCGCGAGGCTTGCTCTGGTGAGGATGTGAACTCTGGGTCCCATCCCCTTTCTATGGTGGTGGCTAACCTATATATAGCGGCCTCGGTCCTCTTTCCTCGTAATGAAGGCGGGAAAGGATCCCACAACGGCCAAATTTGAAGGGGGACAAGTAGTACATCTTATCCTGACGAAAGGTGGTCTTCGCCTGCAAAGCCTCTGGTCGTGACGCTGCGATGGGCTCATTGATGACATCCGTCCTGCCGCCCTGGCGGTCCTGGTCTTGTTGCATGGAAATGGAAACCTTTGAGAGATTCCTCGGGACCCCGCGCCTACGCTCACCTCCTTAGCACCAAAGAGGAAACCTGCTGCTCTGCGCCCGCTAGCACCTGCCTGGCCTTGGTCATCATGGCTTGCGTCACCTCCACCTCATGATATGGGTACCTGCATAGAAATCTCCGCTCCTCAAGAGCCAGCCTAGGGAGGCCGCCCCCTCCGAAGGTCTTGGCGTCGCCCGCCTCGTGAAGCTTGGCCCCTCGCGAGGGCCTTGTCTTGAAGGTGCCGTAGATGGGCCGTACCAGGCCGTCGATGGAGCCATGTCGTGGGCCACAGGCAGGCAAGTCTAGGTACCCTCGTTCCCAGAACACCGGCACCTTCCTTCTTCAGCCCGAGCACACTTATCCGCCAAGGTGTACAACTCGCTGACGGTCTGGGGCAGCCGAACATTTTTTCATTAAGATCTTCACCCTCCAAATTATTGGGGCACCTTCTAGCTAAAGTTGACTCGTCTCCAGTCCCATATTTATCAAGTTTTATATTAGCAAACAAAGATTCAATAGGAGTCACACCAATCACTTTAAGATCTTCATCATTATTATCACAAAAACTAGAAGAACATGCTTTTTCTAGCCAATCTCTCTTCGCACGCATCCTAGCGATTCTCTCTCTACTTTCATTCATAGAAATTTTAATAGATTCATTAATTTCAACCTTGGGTGGCTTAGATCTAATCTTAAAAGAATCAATCTCATGAGAAATTATATCAACGTTTCTAGCCAAATCATCAATCTTAAGCAATTTTTGTTCTACCATAGCATTAAAATTCTTTTGAGAATTAATGAAATCTTTAATATTATTCTCAAGATCAGAAGGTATTTTATTATAATTTCCATAAAAATTGTTGTAGGAATTACCATAATTATTAGAGGAATTACTAGGAAACGACCTAGGGTTGAAGTTTCCTCTATATGCATTATTACCAAAATTGTTCCTACCAACAAAATTCACATCCATAGATTCATTATTATTCTCAATCAAAGTGGACGAAGGCATATCATTAGGATCAATAGGATCACTCTTACTAGCAATCAATTTCATAAGTTCATCCATCTTTCCACTCAAAGTATTAATTTCTTCAATCGCATGCACTTTTTACTAGTAGAAGATCTTTCGGTATGCCATTGAGAGTAATTTGCCATAATATTATCTAGGAGTTTAGTAGCCTCTCCTAATGTGATTTCCATAAAAGTACCTCCCACAATGGAATCTAAAATATTTCTAGATGCAAAATTCAATCCGGCATAAAGAATTTGTATAATCATCCATAAACTTAAACCATGAGTAGGGCAATTTCTTATCATCAATTTCATCCTCTCCCAAGATTGTGCAACATGTTCATTATCAAGTTGCTTAAAATTCATTATATCGTTCCTAAGGGAGATGATCTTAGCGGGAGGAAAATTCTTGGAAATAAAAGCATCTTTACACTTGTTCCATGAATCAATACTATTTTTAGGCAAAGATGAAAACCAAGTTTTAGCACGATCTCGTAGTGAGAACGGAAATAGCTTCAATTTACCAATATCATTATCCACATCTTTTTTTCTTTTGCATATCACACAACTCAATGAAAGTATTTAGATGGGATGCAGCATCTTTGTTAGGACTACCAGAAAATTGTTCTTTCATAACAAGATTCAACAAAGCGGCATTAATTTCATAAGATTCCGCACTAGTGGCGGGAGCAATCGGAGTACTAATAAAATCATTATTATTAGTATTGGAAAAGTAACACAACTTGGTATTTTCTTGAGACATCGTGACAAAGCAAGCAATCCAGCACACAAGCAAACAAAGAGCAAACGAAAAGACGAACGAAAGAAGGCGAATAAAAAGGAAAATATTTTTGTGTTTTTCTGAAAACATTTTTGAAGTGGGGGAGAGGAAAACGAGAGGCAAATGGCAAATAATGTAAGTGCAAGAGATGAGAGTTTATGATAGGTACTTGGTAGGATTGATGTAGAACCTCCCCGGCAACGACGCCAGAAATTCTTCCTGCTTCTTCTTGAGTTTGCGTTGATTTTTTCCTTGAAGAGGAAAGGGTGATGCAGCAAAGTAGAGATAAGTATTTCCCTCAGTTAAGAACCAAGGTATCAATCCAGTAGGAGGCACCAGCAAGTTCCCAATATATGCACCTGCACAAACTAACAAACACTTGCACACAACGCGAAAAAGGAGTTGTCAATCCCTTAGCGGTCACTTGCAAGAGTGAGATCTAATAGAGATAGGTATAAAAGATAAATAAAATGCAAAATAAAGTAAATATAAATAAATTGCACCAAGGTATTTTTGGGTTTTTGGTTTTATAGATCTGAAAATATATGATGGAAAATAGACCCGATGGCCATAGGTTTCACTAGAGGCTTCTCTCTTGAAGAAAGCATACGGTTGGTAAACAAATTATTGTTGAGCAATTGATAGAAAAGCGCATAGTTATGACGATATCTAAGGCAATGATCATGAATATAGGCATCACGTCCATGACAAGTAGACTGACTCCTGCCTGCATCTACTACTATTACTCCACACATCGACCTACTCCTGCCTGCATCTAGAGTATTAAGTTCATAAGAATAGAGTAACGCCTTAAGCAAGATGACATGATGTAGAGGGATAGATCCAATCAATATGGTACAACCCCCATCTTTTTATCCTTAATGGAAACAATACAAATACGTGCCTCGCTACCCCTACTGTCACTGGGTGAGGACACCGCAAGATTGAACCCATCACAAAGCACCTCTCCCATTGCAAGAAAAACCAATCTAGTTGGCCAAACCAAATCGATAGATCGGAGAGAAATACAAAGCTATCTTAATCATGCATAAAAGAGTTCAGAAAAGACTCAAATAATATTCATAGATTATCTGATCATAAACCCACAATTCATCGGATCTAAACAAACGCATCGCAAAAGAAGATTACATCGACTATATCTCCAAGAAAATCGAGGAGAACATTGTATTGAAGATAAAAGAGAGAGAAGAAGCCATCTAGCTACTAGCTATGGACCCGTAGGTCTGTTGTAAACTACTCACACATCATTGGAAGTGCAGCAAGGTTGGTGTAGAGGCCCTCCGTGATCGAATCCCCCTCCGGTGGAGTGCCGGAAAAGGCCCCAAGATGGGATCTCACGAGAACAGAAGCTTGCGGCGGCCGAAAAGTAGTTTTGGTGTGCCCTCCGATGTAGGGGGAATATTTGGGTATTTATAGTGCTGGAGTTAGGGTTAGGATAGCCACGGGGGGCCCACAAGCCCCCTGGTCGCGCCCCCCTGGGGCGCGCCCCCATGGCTTGTGGCCCCCTCGTGGGTCTTCTGGCCTCCTCCCCAAGCCTCGTGGGTATCTTGTTGTCCAAGAAAAATCATCGTAAAGTTTTATTCCTTTTGGTATTGATTTTCTGTAAAAGTCAAAAAAAGGAAAAAACAACAACTGGCACTGGGCACTAGGTTAATAGGTTAGCCCAAAAAATGATATAAAATAGCATATAAATGCATATAAAACATCCAAGATAGATAATATAATAGCATGGATCAATAAAAAATTATAGATACGTTGGAGACGTATCAGTCCCCGAGCAGAAAATCAGGTTCGGCAACCTAGAGTACGCTACTGACTCCCAGGGTGATATGATCTTTATTGGGTTCTCAGCCTCACCTGAGGAAACCGCAAATACCAAAGCTTCAACTTCAGACCTTCTTCTCCACCCCACCTCCGGGACGATCTTTACTTCGAATCTAGCTATGAGCTCGGATCCGACCTCAGAATCTGAAGACCAGGAGTCAGCCCTGGCTGAGCACGCCCTTTGTGCGGTCACATCAGAGGTTAACTCTGAAAGACGCCACAAGATGAATCCAACTGACCTCTCGCTGCTAAACGAGACACTAGATCGGATCCTGTCAATAAGCATCGCAGACGGGCCATCCTCGGTCTACCATCGGATCAGACCGGAGGCAGGCCACAGGGAATTTTACGTCCCACCCACCACCCACTTGGTAGCCACTATCGAAGACTTAACCGATATGCTGGACTACGCCTCTGAGGACGCCGAGGACATGCAAGAGGATGTCGACGCCATGGCCTATACGGCAAACTCCCCAACCACTCCTAGCACGAGAAAGTGGACTGCCACTTCTACCTACGATGTCTACATGGTCGATACCCCCAAGAAGGACGGTGAGGACCCCGCAAGGGAGTCATCCAAACGCTGATGCCAGAGAAAGCGATCCAGGGGACGAGGAAGAGGCGAGGAAGACAACCTGGGTACAGACACAAATGGCACTGGGGATGACGCTGCTCCGGATAACATGGAGGAGTTGGGCGACAATGCCACCCCGAGCAGCACCTAGCCACTCCCGAAGGCCACGACCACCATGGTGACCCCGAGGACCCCGAAGACAGCAACTACCTCCCTCTTTCTGAGGACGAGGAGAGCCTCAGAGCCGAAGATTTCATTGTCCCCAAAGAACCGCTAGACCAAGAGCGGTTCAAGCGGCAACTCATAGCCACCGCCTGAAGCCTAAAGAAGAAGCAAAAGCAGTTAAAAGCTGAGCAGGATACCCTCAACGACAGATGGACAAACATCCTAGCAGCGGAAGAGGGCTACGGTGATGAACGGCGGGACCAAAACAAAAGCTACCCACGGCGACGTTTGCTACTGTAGTTCGACGACAAGGCCCTTGAGCCCACAACCCCCAGACACACTCAGGCCAACCAGCCAGACCGCCCCCCTCGAGGACATGACAGGACAGCCGGAGAAGCCGAATATCTGCCTGCTCCCCCTCGCCCAATAGGCAAGGAGCCAGTGCAGCCAAAAGACCCATATGATCTTTGGCATGACCTAACTGCTAGAGCAGGCCAAACAAGATCCATCTATGGATCCGGAGGGCACACACCCGCTGGACGGGACGGATACCAAGCCTGGCGTGACAAAGTCGATAGATCCCGGGAGCAGCATCGTGTCCGTATGACAGCTGATCTCTGCCGTGATGTGGCCTGGGTCAGGGGTGCCGCACACCCAATGTGTTTTACAGATGAGGTGATGCAGCATCAGTTCCCCGAAGGGTTTAAACCCATGAACATCGAACAATACGACGGGACAACAGACCCAGCCGTATGGATCGAAGACTTCCTGCTCCACATTCATATGGCTCGAGGAGATGACATCCACGCCGTCAAATACTTACCACTAAAGCTCAAAGGACCGGCCAGGCACTGGTTGAACAGCCTCCCCAAAAACTCCATCGAGATCTGGGAAGAGCTCAAGGATGCCTTCTGAGCTAACTTTCAAGGCACCTATTGTTGGCCTCCGGATGCCGACGACCTGAGACACGTTGTCCAATAGCCCGGAGAGTCAGCCCGACAATTTTGGAGTCAGTTCTTGACGAAGAAAAACCAAATCGTTGACTGTCCGGATGCTGAGGCAATAGCCGCTTTCAGGCACAGTATCCGGGATGAGTGGCTCGCTCACCAGCTCGGACGGGATAAGCAGAAAACAATGTCGGCGCTCACCTCTCTCATGACCCGCTTTTACGCGGGCGAAGATAGTTGGTTAGCTCATAGAAGCAACCACCCGGACGAACCCAACACCTGAGAAGTAAGGGACGAAAACGAGAAGCCACGACGAAACAAAAACAAGCGCCGGCACAACGGCGGTGAAGCTGATGACACGGCAGTGAATGCTGGATTCAACAACTCCAAATCAGGACCGCGGAAAAAGCCCTGTAAAGGGAACCAGGATGGCCCTACCACGTTAGAAAAGATCCTAGATAGACCCTACCAGATCCATGGCACCTCAGACAAGCCCGCCAACCACACCAATTGTAACTGTTGGGTGATCAAACAGGCCAGCAAGCTCACGACCGAGGAACAGGGCAAGGGCCCCCGCAGCGAGGATCATGTCGAGCCTCGCGGGTCGAACAAAGGAGGCCGGAAACAACTCCCTCCTGAGGTAAAAACTATGAACATGATCTATGTCACACACATACCCATGAAGGAATGGAAGCAAGTACTCCGGGAAGTCTATGGCTTAGAGCCGGTGCCTCCGAAATACAACCCGTGGTCGGCTTGCCCGATCACCTTCGACTGAAGAGACCATCCAACCAGTATCTATCACGGAGGAATGGCGTCTCTGGTGCTCGACCCCATCATGGACGGATACCACCTCACCAGAGTCCTTACGGACGGAGGCAGCAGCCTCAATTTGATTTACTCAGATACTGTGAGGAAGATGGGAATCGATCGATTAAGGATCAAACCTAGCAACACCACCTTTAAAGGAGTAATCCTAGGCGTCGAAGCCCGCTGCTCGGGCACCATCGCCTTGGAAGTAGTGTTCGGCTCACCCGACAACTTCCGTAGCGAAGACTTGATCTTCGACATCGTCCCTTTCCGCAATGGCTATCATGCACTTCTCGGCCGTACAACATTCGCTCGCTTTAACGCTATTCCCCAATACGCATATCTGAAGCTCAAGATGCCTGGACCTAAGGGCGTCATCACCGTTAACGATAACACTGAGCGCTCGCTCCGAACTAAGGAACACACAACAGCTCTGGCAGCCGAAGTCCAGGCCAGAAAAGGGTCATCGAAGACCCAGGCTCACACCAAGGCGCTAGATGCACACAAACGAGCTCGAGCTACAGCACCATCGCCGGAGCCTTCATATGCTCACCCTAAATAGGGATACGCCCCCCACAACATGGCTCCTCTAGCCACGAAATACGTACCCCGGGTACACCATTTCGCGCTCAAAATTCCAAGGGCAGTTGTGGGGGCAGAAAATCAAAGGGTCAAGTATTCGGCTCGACCGAAATATGGCCAAATATGTCTTCGGACCATTACCAGGTATAGTCTAGGGCCTGATTAGCGTAAAGCTGACATACTACTGCAGACTCTCCAGACCCTCTCTCAAGGGCCCGCCCGCCGATCTCCATTTCTCCTGTCTACGGAACCCTCCCACAGAGCGAAGGCGCAGACGTGCAGCAGGGCGCAGTAGGGACGTCAAACCACTTATAGAGGCCCTGTATAAACCTTTCCTCTATTGTTTATATTCTTACAAAGTATCTGTAACAGTTGCTTCAGCAAGTCGAATTGTACGGTTGGTCATAAAAAATTCATCGGAAATAAAGACCATCATTATGGCCCTATTGCAGACGTATATGTTGCATATCTCTTTCCGCTTTTTCACGCCGAAACAAACTCGTTCGATACATGTTTTAAATACGATCGGCTAATAAACCGGGGGCTCGACTATAAAGCTCGCCCCAAGCATCATTTCGGCACTATATCTATCTTATGTGCTCGGCTTCTCAGATATTGCATTATATGAATCGGCTCCGAATTATGCCTTTGGTCAATAGTTGGGTTGCCCGGCTCCTATGCTTACCCTCTTATGTTCTACATTGTTCGGCTAAGAGGGTAAGGGAGAACCACTTCAATTGTACTTCTAGCTCGTCTAGTTAAGCGCCTCAGTGGAGAAAGCCAAAAATTGACTGTCATAATAAGCGAGAGCTAGTCGGTGATCCGATGACAAGTGTCAAACTAAAAATCGATGGAGGTTATTCCATGTCATACGAAGGGTTGCTGTCACAGAAACCAAGTGATGAGGAGGTTAACCCCGGCGCAACCGAACATCACGAAACACTGGAGGCTAGTCACTAGCTCCCGCAGTCAAGCTCCTATGGCTAAGTGAGAGCATTAGAGTCGCATAGTCTGATTGCCTCGTTTCTCCTACACACTACCGCCTCCGGGCACCGAGACGTCGGCTAAGGGTTAAACTGTTAAGGAAGAAACACCCTTTACAGTATCTGCAAGGGGGTCGAAGCCATCGATTGGTAACTTTCAGTTTAAAATGGTTGCACAGGAATTAAAATAATCAAACAAAGCATAGTAAATCATGCCAAATGGTTACATTATAAGGCACAAAAAAACTTAGCTTGCTCGATCAACGGCATTACAATCAATCATAAATAACATCCTCAGAGCACTGGGCCTCTATCGCCTGAGCACCATCCATGACGATGGGAAAATACTGCTCGGGGCGCCTATGCTCCTTCCCAGTAGGCGAGGGTCGGGTGGCCAACTTAGCTGGCTTGATCTTCGGCCAATGCACCATAGTCTTGCCGAAGGCCATCCGAGCTCCCTCAATGCATGTGGAGCGCTTCCGGACGTCAATCCGGGGCGTGGCGTCACACAGCCTTCGCACCAGGCCAAAATAGCTGCTCGGCAATGCCTCTAAGGGTGACAGCTTGACGCAGAAGTCCTTCATGGTTGGCTCCGCCATCTGATGCAACTCCATTAGCTACTTCAGCTGGTCATTGAGGAGGGGAGGGTGCTCGGGTGCGTGAAATTGCTCCCAAAATAGCCTATGCTCGGTATTGCCCTCCTGGGATGAGAAGTACCTCGCCGCATCTGCCGCACTCCTTGGGAGATCCGCAAAGGCCTCTGGGGAACGCCATACTCGCATGAGCAAAGCAAACCTGTTACCACCAAAGACACATTGCAGTAAGTACGGCTTACCATCCGCAATCAGCTTGTGGCGGAGTTCTTCTTCGTGGCCTCGTGCCTTCAGCCGCTCCTCTTTGATTGCCAACCTCAACAAGGTCAGCTCGAAGGCCTGATCCTTACTTTTTTGCTCAAGGTCCTCACATTTTCTAACGGCATCCTTGAGCTCCTGCTGCACTTTTGCCACCCTGGCCTCATGCTTCTCGCTGGCAGTCTTCAGTTCGGCTGCCGCCTTCTGCTCGGTAGCTTCCTGCCGAGCCTTTTCCAGCTCGGCCTTGAGGTTCTCGACCTCCGCGGTGACAGTTGTAGCAATTATAGGTGTTCGCCGCTTAGGGTTCACCTAAAAAAACTGCATTAGTGAAGGGCAGTATTAAACAGTCCAGTTCGGACTTACCTTGCGCTTCGTTGAACCGCTTGTTAATCCAGTCGAGCTTGTCATCGGAGCTCTTGAGCTTCTGACTGAGCTCAGCCCATTCCTCGGGCCAGCAGCCACCGCCGAAGACGACACCTGCACATTACACTTGACATATGACACCCCCATATACTCATCGACGTTTTTTAACCCCGACTATAGTCTCGGGTGCTCTAGCACAGCTATAACCTATACCCTTAAAGCTATTTGACCCCCGCATGAGTTTTTCAAACTCACTCAGGGCTCGGGGGCTACTGTATATATGACTGCATGATCATGTAAGAGCAAAAATTATGGGAGAAAGGGCATTACATGGCTTACCTTGAAGCCCGTCAGAAGTCCGCTGAAAGCCTCTTTCAGCCCGTTGTCCCCGGACCAAATGCTTTGCAAAACCGTGCCCATCAAGGCACGGTGCTCCTCGGTGATGGAGGAGCTGGTCAGCGCCTCCTCCACCACATCCGGCCACCCAGTTGAAGCAGGCTGGGGTGGTGGAGTTACCCCGGCTCCTCCAGCAGTGGTGCCCGGGCTGTTCGGCTCCTACTGCCTTAGCGGCTCCGGAACCATTTACGGGGAGAGCTCGGATTGACCATTCTCTCCCTCTTTGTTCTCTAGAGGGGTCGCCCCCTCCTGGTTTTCGGCGGTCGAGGTATTCACCTTGACCATAATGTCATCACCCCCGCCCCCCGTGTTCGGTCCGGGAGGGGTCTTCCAGGACAGCACCTCCCTGGTATCCTCGACAACCGGAGGAGGCATAGTGCATGACGCGGTCCCGCTCTCCGCTAGCTCGGCTGGCGGGGAATCCCCCTCCGAGACTCGATCGGTGGGGAGGTCACGCGGCGGGATATGAAAAGCAGGCATATGGTTAGTAATGAACTTAATTTGGATGCACTGGAGTGTCTTCGGATTTATACCTCTGGGCTGGGGGCTTGACCCTGGGGTTCCTTCCGAGAACCTCTTCGAAAGCCTCAGACTCCTCGGTGGAGTCCGAGCTGTCGTCGGATGATGGCTTGTGTCCGCGTCAGTTTTTCCCCGAAGAGGAAGGGATGATGCAACATAGCTACGGTTGGTATTTCCCATAGTTATGAAACCAAGGTTATCAAACCAGTAGGAGAACCAAGCAACACTATGTAAACGGTACCTGCACACAAAGAACAAATACTTGCAACCCGACGCGTAAGAGGGGTTGTCAATCCCTCTCGGGTAAAAGATAGATTGGTTTGTATGATTTTGGATAAATAGATCTCGCAATAAAACAAAATAAAATAAATAAAGAAAAAGTGCAGAAAGGTATTTTTGGCTTTTTAGAATAATAGATCTGAAAACAAAAGCAAATAAAAATAGATCTCAAAGCAAGTATGATAAAGAATAGACCCGGGGGCCATAGATTTCACTAGTGGCTTCTCTCGAGAAAAATAGCATACGACGGGTAAACAAATTACTGTTGGGCAGTTGATAGAACTTCAAATAATTATGACGATATCCAGGCAATGATCATTATATAGGCATCATGTCCAAGATTAGTAGACCGACTCCTGCCTGCATCTACTACTATTACTACACACATCGACCGCTATCCAGCATACATCTAGTGTATTAAGTTCATGGAGAAACGTAGTAATGCAATAAGAATGATGACATGATGTAGAAAAGATCTATTCATGTAGGAATAGACCCCATCTTGTTATCCTTAATAGCAACGATCATGTGTGTCTTGCTGCCCCTTCTGTCACTGGGAAAGAACACCGCACGACCGAACCCATCACAAAGCACCTCTTCCCATGGCAAGAAAAATTGATCTAGTCAGCCTAACTAAACCAAATATTCGAAGAAGAAATACGAGGCTATAAGTAATCATGCATATAAGAGATCAAAGAAACTCAAATAACTTTCATGGATAAATAGATCTGATCATAAACTCAAAGTTCATCGGATCCCAATAAACACACCGCAAAAAGAGTTACATCAAATAGATCTCCAAGAGACCATTGTATTGAGAATCAAAAGAGAGAGAGTAAGCCATCTAGCTACTAACTACGGCCCCGTAGGTCTACAATGAACAACTCATGCATCATCAGAGAGGCACCAATGAGGATGATGAACCCCTCCGTGATGGTGTCTAGATTGGATCTGGTGGTTCTGGAACTTGTGGTGGCTAGAATTATGTTTCGTCGACTCCCCTAGGATTTTGGATTTTCAGGGTATTTATAGAGCAAAGAGGTGGTGCGGGAGGCGGCCGAGGTGGGCACAACCCATCAGTGCGCGCCTGGGCCCCCAGGCGTGCCCAGGTGGGTTGTGCTCCCCTCGGAGCCCCCCTCTGGTACTTTGGCCCAACAGGTGGCTTCTGGTCCAGAAAAATTCTCCAAAAAGTTTTGCTGTGTTTGGACTCTATTTGGTATTGATTTTCTGCGAAGTAAAAAACAAGCAAAAAATAGAAATGGCACTGGGCACTATGTCAATAGGTTAGTCCCAAAAAATGATGTAAAGTTGCTATAAAATGATTCTAAAACATCCAAGAATGATAATATAACAGCATGGAACAAGCAAAAATTATAGATACGTTGGAGACGTATCATCGGATAGGGCCACCTTTGCCCTGCATTGCCTCTTTGGGGCGGGAGGAGGCTGATCCTCCTCGGCATCTTCGGACGCCGCCCTCTTCTTTGTCCAGGCGGAGTCGCTCTCCTCCCGTTGTCTCCCTGCTCCGTCTCCCCGTCAAGGGTGGAGTGGGCCTGGGTTTCCCCGGATCTAGTATCTAGGGGACCCCTGGGACGGAGGCCTTCTCTGGCCTCCCTCTTCTCCGTCTTCTTCTTCTCTGGCGCCTGGTACGGCAACACGACCAACATCTCGGTCAACAGAGCCACCCTGGGGCCCTCGGGCAGTGGGGTCGGGCTGTCGATTGACTAGGCCTTCTTTAGCCAGCTCTGCGGATGAGGGAAGAAAAAGTCAAGTTCCTTGTTAAAAAGTAATATCCGAACATGAGAATAAAGTCTTGTTGTACCTCCCGAGGAGGAGTTGCGGCGTCGAGGCCGATGTCTTCCCCCTTGGCCGGCCAGTCCTTTTGGGGCTTGAACAGCACATTCGACAGCTTGGCGTGGGTGGTGCGGTAGAAGTGGATGATGACCCACAAGTATAGGGGATCAATCATAGTCCTTTTGATAAGTAAGAGTTTTGAATTCTACGAGGAGCAGAAGGAAATGACAACTTGTTTTTAGCAAGGTAATTTCTGCAAGCACTGAAATTGTCAGTAACGAGTAGTTTGATAGCAAGATAATTTGTAACGAGCAAGTAACGGTAACGGTAAATAAAGTGCAGCAAGGTAGCCCAATCCTTTTGTGGCAAAGGATGGGCCAAAACGGTCTCTTATAATAAGCAAAGTGTTCTTGAGGGCACACGGGAATTTCATCTAGTCACTTTCATCATGTTGGTTTGATTTGCATTCGCTACTTTGATAATTTGATATGTGGGTGGACCGGTGCTTGGGTGTTGTTCTTACTTGAACAAACCTCCCACTTATGATTAACCTCCTCGCAAGCATCCGCAACTACAAGAAAAGCATAAAGATAAAATCTAACCATAGCATTAAACATTTGGATCCAAATCGGTCCCTTACGAAGTAGCGCATAAACTAGCGTTTAAGCTTCTGTCACTATATCAACCCATCATCTAATAACTACTCCACAATGCATTCCCTTAGGCCCAAAGATGGTGAAGTGCCATGTAGTCGATGTTCACATGACACCACTAAGGGAATCACCACATACATATCATCAAAATATCGAACACATATCAAGTTCACATGATTACTTGCAACATGACTTCTCCCGTGAATGGATGATGCAGCACAACTACGGTCCGCATCAGTTTTTCCCCGAAGAGGAAGGGATGATGCAGCACAACTACGGTAGGTATTTCCCTCAGTTATGAAACCAAGGTTATCGAACCAGTAGGAGAACCAAGCAACACTATGTAAACGGTACCTGCACACAAAGAACAAATACTTGCAACCCGACGCGTAAGAGGGGTTGTCAATCCCTCTCGGGTAAAAGATAGATTGGTTTGTATGATTTTGGATAAATAGATCTCGCAATAAAACAAAATAAAATAAATAAAGAAAAAGTGCAGCAAGGTATTTTTGGCTTTTTAGAATAATAGATCTGAAAACAAAAGCAAATAAAAATAGATCTCAAAGCAAATATGATAAAGAATAGACCCGGGGGCCGTAGATTTCACTAGTGACTTCTCTCGAGAAAAATAGCATACGACGGGTAAACAAATTACTGTTGGGCAGTTGATAGAACTTCAAATAATTATGACGATATCCAGGCAATGATCATTATATAGGCATCACGTCCAAGATTAGTAGACCGACTCCTACCTGCATCTACTACTATTACTCCACACATTGACCGCTATCCAGCATGCATCTAGTGTATTAAGTTCATGGAGAAACGGAGTAATGCAATAAGAACGATGACATGATGTAGACAAGATCTATTCATGTAGGAATAGACCCCATCTTGTTATTCTTAATAGCAACGATCAATACGTGTCTTGCTGCCCCTTCTGTCACTGGGAAACAACACCGCACGACCGAACCCATCACAAAGCACCTCTTCCCATGGCAAGAAAAATCAATCTAGTCGGAAAAACTAAACCAAAGTTTCAAAGAAGAAATATGAGGCTATAAGTAATCATGCATATAAGAGATCAAAGAAACTCAAATAACTTTCATGGATAAATAGATCTGATCATAAACTCAAAGTTCATCGGATCCCAACAAACACACCGCAAAAAGAGTTACACCAAATAGATCTCCAAGAGACCATTGTATTGAGAATCAAAAGAGAGAGAGAGAGAGAGAGGAAGCCATCTAGCTACTAACTATGGACCCGTAGGTCTACAATGAACAACTCACGCATCATCCGAGAGGCACCAATGAGGATGATGAACCCCTCCGTGATGGTGTCTAGATTGGATCTGGTGGTTCTGGAACTTGCAGCGGTTGGAATTGTGTTTCCTCAACTCCCCTAGGGTTTTTGAATTTTCGGGGTATTTATAGAGCAAAGAGGCGGTGCGGGAGGTGGCCGAGGTGGGCACAACCCACGAGGGCGCGCCTAGGCCCCCAGGCGTGCCCAGGTGGGTTGGGCTCCGAGGACCTCTGGTATTTCTTTGGCCCAACAGGTGTCTTCTGGTCTAGAAAAATTCTCCAAAAAGTTTCACTGTGTTTGGACTCCGTTTGGTATTGATTTTCTGCGAAGTAAAAAACAAGCAAAAATAGAACTGGCACTGGGCACTATGTCAATAGGTTAGTCCCACAAAATGATATAAAGTTGCTATAAAATGATTGTAAAACATCCAAGAATGATAATATAATAGCATGGAACAAGCAAAAATCATAGATACGTTGGAGACGTATCAGCATCCCCAAGCTTAATTCCTACTCTTCCTCGAGTAGGTAAATGATAAAAACAGAATTTTTGATGTGGAATGTTGTCTAACATGTTCATCACATATTCTTTTCTTTTGTAGCATGGACATTTGGGCTTTTATATGGTTCAAAGCAATAGTCTAGTTTTGACATGAAGATTTCAATACTCAAGCATATCAACAAGCAACCATGTCTTTCAAAATATCAACACTAAAGCATGTTATCCCTAGCCCATTATGCTCAATCATTGATCGATTCATGAAACACACTCGCATATTAGCTACAACCAATGCTCAAGTACGATCATAGTGCCCCTTAGTTGGTGCTTTATAAGAGAAGATGGAGACTTGAATAAAAATAAAAATTGCATAAAGTAAATAGAAAGGCCCTTCACAGAGGGAAGTAGGGATTTGTAGAGGTGCCAGAGCTCAAAGCGAAAAAATAGTGATAAAACATTTTGGGTGGCATGCTTTTCCTGTCAACGAAAACGATCGAGTAGTTCCCAATACTTTCCATGCTAGATATATCATAGGCGGTTCCCAAACAGAAAATAAAGTTTATTCCTTTTTTTCCACCATACTTTCACATTCCACGGCTAGCCGTATCCACGGGTACCGTCCATACCAACACTTTCAAAGGAATTTATTATTTGACAACATAAAGTAAATTCATTTTTCATTTCGGAACCGGGCATCCCTAATACCTTTACCATACTCTCGCGCAATGACAAGTGAATAAACACTCATCTTGAGAATAACACATCTAGCATGGAAAAATATCAGTCACCCCCTACCGTTTCATGAGCGGTACGAGCACACAAAGAGGAAATTTATTTTGAAAATTAGAGATGGCACATACAAATTTGCTTAGAACGGCACGGAAATACCGCATATAGGTAGATATGGTGGACTCATATGGCAAAACTGGGTTTAAGGGTTTTGGATGCACAAGTAGTATTCCTACTTAGTACAAGTGAAGGCTAGCAAAAAGGTTGAGAAGCATCCAACCAAGAAACCAAAAATCACATAAGCGAGCATTAAGCATAACTAACACCAAATAATGCACCACAAGTAGGATGTAATTTCATTGCATAACTATTGACTTTCGTGCTTGCATAGGGAATCACAAACCTTAACACCAATATTCTTACTAAAGCACAATTACTCACCAACATGACTCACATATCACTATCATCATATCTCAAAACTATTACAAAGAATCAAGTTTATTTTGTCCAATGATCTTCATGAAAGTTTTTATTATATCCCTCTTGAATATCTATCACTTTGGGACTAGTTTCATATGTTGATTTTGATAGCTCAAACAAATCTAAGTGAAGAACATGAGCATAAAAATTTTCGTCTCTCAAAATAATATAAGTGAAGAATGAGAGGATTTCTTCAAAGTTACTAACTCTCAAATAAATCTAAGGGAAGCATGAGAGCATTTCTTCAAAAATATTAAAGCACGCCATGCTCAAAAAGATATAAGTGAAGCACTAGAGCAATTCCATAGCTCAAAGAATTTAAGTGAAGCACATAGAGCAATTCTAACAAATCATAGTATAATTTTGGCTCTCTCAAATAGGTGTGTTCAGCAAGGATACTTGACACAAAACAAAAAGCAAAACAAGCAAAGACTCATATAATACAAGGCGCTCCAAGAAAAACTCATGATATGTGACGAATAAAAATATAGCTCCAAGTAAAATACTGATGGTCGTTAGAAGAAAGAGAGGATGCCACTCGGGGCATCCCCAAGCTTAGTTGCTTGTTTCTCCTTGAATATTGCCTTGGGGTGCCATGGGGCATCCCCAAGCTTAGGCTCTTCTTAGTCCTTATTCCTTCATCCATCGTGATCTCACCCAAAACTTGAAAACTTCAATCACACAAAACTTAACAAAACCTTCGTGAGATCCGTTAGTATAAGAAAACCAATCTTTACTTTAAGTACTGTAGAAGACCCATTCAAATTTTATTATTGCACTATATCTACTATATTCTAACTTTGCCATGGCTTATACCCCCCGATACAAACCATAGAATCATCAAAATAAGCACACAATGCAAAGAAAATAGAATCTATCAAAAAGAGAACAGTCTGTAAGGACTAGAATTTTACTCATACTTACGTAACTCCAAATATTCTGAAACATTAGGACAACAGAGGCAATTTGTATATAAATCTTGTGTAAAAAATTCAGAATTTTGCATCGCTTCTGTGAATTTAGCAAATTATTTTACTGGACGCAAAAGTTTCTGTTTTTCAACAGGATCAAATCAACTATCACCCAACATGATCCCAAAGGCTTTGCTTGGCCCAAACACTAATTAAAACATAAAAAACACAATCATAACTGTCGGTGTACTAAGTATTGGGCCACTAGTACCCCGTACTTGTGCACGGGCAGTTGTAGCCATCCTCGCGGCAAGGCTTGCCGGGAACAGCTCAAGGTCGATTCAAGCCACCAAGGAAGTCATCAAGTCAGAGATCTGAGGATCAACAAGCAAAGCTGGAATCCGAAGGCCAGCCTCCCCGGTAAGATCCTTGCCGGGATGGCCTGTGGAGCCCGGCAAGGCTTGGCGTCCGGCAAGGCTTGGCGTCCGGCAAGGCTTGGCGCCCGGCAAGGTTCGGCGCCTAGCGAGATTCTGCCACTGTACCACCGCTTCGGCACAGTAACAAGTCTGACATTCTGGGTTCTTCTCTGGATGCATGGCGATGCGCCAGTGGAGGAGAGCTTAAGCGGTGCCGATGGGATGGCCCCTTTTTCCATCCCCAAGAAAGTGAGGACACCTAAACGGACACCTCACGGTGCATTAAATGCGCTTGTCCTAATCCGTCAGGGGTTAGGTATGATACCCTGTAGCTACTTTACACCGCAATGTATGTACATTTTGCCACTATGGAGACCCCTTTGAGCATATAAAAGGAGGCCCAAGGCAACTGCTACAGAGGAGGAGAACTTCTGGCCCATTCTGCATGCGTAGCTGCTCTTTGGACGTACTGTTCATTGCGAACGCTCCTGAAGGCTGGGCTCAAGAACATCAATAAGAACACAAAGCAGGAATAGGGTTTTACACTGATCAGCGGCCCGAACCTGGGTAAAAACTTCCCGCGTCGATCATTGGTTCTGCTCTTTGCGTATACCTCTCCCCCCGCCGAATCGTAAAGGGGTCTCTCGGGATCCCATAGGTGTCGCACGCCGACATCTTTGGCACGCCAGGTAGGGGGATTGAAGGTTGCGTGAACCTGATCTAGTGCTCGACGCCTTAGTTTCTTCATCATCTTCATCATCATGCCGCCCAAGAAGAAGAGCGTTGCGTCAGCGCAGCCGTCCACGTCCGTTTTGCCTACACCTTCGCGTACAGGCGACGGCGTGGGTGTGGAAGGAAGAGGACTAGAACCCCCACGGCGTTCTGGTGATCCAAGCCAAGCGAGCGGTATCGTTCGCAGTGGCAGTGGTATCCTGCACGTTGCTGGATCTAGAGATGGCGCTGTGTTGCCTACGGGTGGCACAACGAACTCTAGAGATCGGAGGGCGCCTGCTGGAGCTCCCGCGCCGGCGCAAGCCTCACGACCTACCCAGGTCGTGCATGATGAGCGATGTCATGGCACTAGTGGTTCAGGGCGTCCCCATGAAAAGGTCTCTGTGCATCGATCCCAAGATGCGCGGGGCCAGCATGCACACCAAGCTGCCGGCGGAGGTGGCGCACGGTCGCGTGACCGTGGTGGTGCTCCTTCTAACATGGTTAGGAGTCAGAGCACCTCACGTACCTCGCACTTGTCGCTGCCACCTACGCCAGCGGAAGCCTTGGCACATGCGCAGCTGCTCCTCGATTTTCCTCCCGCCCCGGAGAAGATGGAGGAGTGGCGAGCTACTATCCAGAGCCTTATCGGCTTCGCCAACAAGGATGGACCGCAAGAGGCAGGGCCCTCGCAGCGGAGGCCCATCGATCCAGCGCGAGCCGATGTAGAGAAAACCGGAGGTGGTGCAACCACAGTGCACTCCCATCCATGGCACCAGCGGCGGCCGACAACTCAGCAAGTCGACCGCCATGAAGAAGTTTCCACGGCGTCGTCCGATCCACGGATGCGCCGTGATCGGTGTCAAGTTCTCCAGGAACGAGGCAAGGAGGACGCTTGAACAACCATCGAGCGGCGACGGGAAGCGCGCTATCAGTCTGATAAGCGCGTGGGGCCGGCTATCGATGAGCCTGCGCCAGGGGACGTAGGAGACTTGCCCTATGAGGTAGGGACTCCAGCGTTTACCCGTGAGCTGCGGCAAGTCCGGTGGCCCAATTCCCGAACCTTCAAGCCGGAGGTCCCGGAGAAATATGACGGTAAGACCCATCCCTCGGAGTTCCTGAGCATCTACACCATTGCGGTGCAGGCTGCCGGGGGCCGAGATGACAAAATACTTGCCAACTACTTCTCGTTGGTGCTCAAACCCAACGTCAGGTCGTGGTTGATGCATCTGCCGGAGAATTCCATTTCTTCCTGGTCAGATCTGTGCCATCAGTTTGTTGGCGCCTTTGTTGGAGGCCACCAAGCTCCTGGCCAAGAGAGCGATTTGCACATCATCCCTCAGAAGGAGGGCGAGTCCCTGCGCAAGTTTATGCAGAGGTTCAGCCGAGTGCAGTACAATATTCCCGACGTTCATCCTGCCGCTGTCATAGCGCGTTTCACCAGAACGTGCGTAACCGCAGAATGCGGGAAGAGCTGGCAATGAACAAAGTCAGGAGTATTGCCGAGCTTTACGCTCTGGCCGACAAGTGTGCTCGAGCTGAAGAGGGGAGGAAACTCCCTGGTGAGGCTATTGGCGCGGCGGGCGAGTCCGAAGATGAAGACGCCGCGGCCCCGTCAAGGAAAGGCCGGCGGCGGAACAGGAAGCGCGGAGGCAAGGCCGTACTTGCTGTTGAGGAATCCGACAACCCCTGCGCCGCCAAGAAGGCCAAGGTTGGCGACCCCGGCAAGGATCTTGCCGGGTGCCCTTCCTGTCAGGCCTTGGCGGCTGCCGACAAGTCGGAGAACTCCGGCAAGCAGTATTGCAAGATCCATCGCACCAAGGGCCACGATCTCCAGAACTGCCGGCAAGTTGAGCAGCTTGCCGAGAAGTAGAGGGCCGAATACGAGAGGCGAGACAAGGAGAAGGCCCAAGATGGTGCTGAGGGGCCCGGCAAGAAGCGCGGTGGCCGAGGGGGTCGCCGCGGCAAGGCCAAGCAGCAGAAGGATCGGCCCGCTCGGGGCCGAGACAAAGAAGGAGATGATGATGACAAAGATGATGAATCCAGTGAGCAAGAATTCCAGAAGGCTACGGAGGCCATGTGCATTGATAGGGGTGCCTCGCTGCATTCCTCCCACCGCCAACTCAAACAGTGGGTGCGGGAGGTCAATGCGGCAGAGCCATCCCCAGATGCGTGTAGGCCCCTGAAGTGGTCCATCATGCCTATCATTTTCGATGCCGAGGATCACCCCGATCGCACAACTGCGGTCGGGTGCCTGCCATTGTTGGTCTCCCCAACGATTCGCAACCTCAAGGTGACGAAAATGTTAGTTGACGGCGGGGCCGGCCTAAACTTAATCTCACCGGACGTGCTCAGAAAGCTCCAGATTCTCGACGAGGACCTCGAGGAAACGGGTACGTTTCAAGGGGTCAATCCGGAGGGAAGAAGAAGACCGGCAGGAACCTTGGCGCAAACTCCGGCAAGCGCACCTCCTCGGAGTGCTGCGCTTCCGTCGAGGACGTACCAGAGAGTTCCACCGGCAAGAACAAGAAGTCCAAGGCTGCTCCGCCGGAGACTAAGAAGGTGCCTGTCAGAGAGGACGGAACAGGGGGAACTTTCACCATAAGTTCCACCCTAGATGACAAATAGGAAAGCGCGCTCGTTGCTTTCCTGTGGGCGAATGTCGACGTGTTTGCATGGCAACCGTCTGACATCCCTGGTGTTCCCAGGAAGGTAATTGAGCACCACCTTGCTGTCTGTCCTCATGCGCGGCCCGTCAAGCAAAGGGTCAGGAAGCAGGCCTTGGAGCGGCAAGAATTCATTGCCGAAGAGATTAAAAAGCTGGAGGCGGCAGGACTGGTCAAAGGAGTGCTTCATCCAACCTGGTTGGCCAATCCGGTCGTAGTGCGGAAAGCGAATGGGAAATGGAGGCTTTGTATCGATTATACAGATATCAATAAAGCTTGTCCAAAAGATCCCTTTCCCTTGCCGCGCATCGACCAGATTGTGGATGCCACCGCTGGTTGTGATCTCCTGTCCTTCCTTGATGCCTATTCAGGGTATCATCAGATTTTTATGGCAAAAGAAGATGAAGAGAAGACCGCCTTTATCACCCCATGTGGTACGTATTGTTTTATACGAATGCCTTTCGGGTTGAAAAGTGCTGGTTCAACATTTGCCAGAGCAATCCAGATTGGTTTTGAGCCACAACTCCATAGAAATATGGAGGCGTATATGGATGATATAGTGGTCAAAACCAAGGATAAAGCAACGCTCATTCAAGACTTAGAAGAAACATTTGCAAACTTGCGCAAGATCAACTTGAAGCTCAATCCTGAGAAGTGCGTGTTCGGTGTTCCTTACGGCAAGCTCCTCGGATTCTTTGTATATTGCCGGGGAATCGAAGCGAACCCCGACAAGATCAAAGCTATTGAGCAAATTGAAGCGCCGAGACGGGTTAAGGATGTGCGTCGTCTTGCCGGCTGTGTTGCTGCTCTAAGCAGGTTTATTTCCAAATCTGCTGAGCGCGCCCTGCCCTTCTTCAAAATTTTGAAGAAGGCAGGTCCGATGAAATGGACTCCGGAGGCGGAGGCTGCGCTGCAAGATTTGAAGAAATACCTTTCCTCTCCGCCGACGCTAGTCGCGCCTAAACCACAAGAGCCGTTGCTGCTGTATCTAGCAGCAACAAATCAAGTGGTTAGCGCTGCACTAGTGGCGCAGAGAGAAGCTGATGAGGAAGAAACACCAGCGGCAGGACCGCCGGATGACGCGGCAAGATCTTCCCCGGCAAGGGTTGATCCCGGCAAGACAGGATCTGCGCAAACAGAAGAACCCGTGCAGAAGAAGAAGGTGGTGCAGCGCCCAGTTTATTTTGTTAGCTCTCTTTTACAAGGAGCTAGGTCAAGATATTCTGGTGTGCAGAAGTTGCTTTTCGGCCTCCTCATGGCCTCGAGGAAGCTGCGCCATTATTTTCAAGCACATGAGATCACCGTCGTCACTCGCTTTCCGTTGCAACGGATTTTGCAAAATCTGGAGGCAACTGGCAGGATCGTGGAGTGGGCGTTGGAGTTGTCCAGCTTTGGCCTTAAGTTTGAAAGCACTTCGACGATCCAGAGCAGGGCCTTGGCGGAGTTCATTGCAGAATGGACCCCAACGCTAGACGAAGAAGTTCAAGAAACAACTCTCCCAGGCAAGGAAATTGATCAGCAATGGATTATGTACTTTGACGGGGCTTTCTCACTGCAAGGCGCCGGTGCTGGCGTGCTGCTTGTCGCACCCACTAGAGAGCACCTCAAGTACGTAGTCCAAATGCACTTTCCCCGGGAGAGTTCGACCAACAACACTGCAGAATACGAGGGTTTGCTTGCCGGTCTCAGGATCGCGGCGGACCTTGGTATCAAAAAGCTCGTCATCAAAGGCGATTCACAGCTTGTCATCAGACAAGTTAACAAGAGTTATCAAAGTCCATTGATGCAAGCCTACGTAGATGAAGTGAGGAAATTGGAAGAGCGCTTTGACGGTCTCCAAATGGAGCACGTTCCTCGTGCCGAGAACAATATTGCTGACGACCTGTCAAAGCGTGCTGCCCTCAAGTTGCCTGTGGAACCAGGAACTTTTGTGCTCCAATTGACTCAACCATCCGTGGTGCCATCGATGCGGCAAGAAAAGAGAAGGAAGTTGAACTCTGGCCAGTACTTCCCGGCAGAGCTCCCCGGAGATGCCGGCAAGGAAGTTGCCGGGATAGACATGCCTGCCGGGCAACAACAGGCTCCGGCAGGGCCTCAGGCCCTTGCTGTCGAGACGAACGTTCCCCCGGCAGAAGAGATGCCTTTAGTCCTAGCTGTCGAGCCTCAGGCTCCAGCATGGGCGCAACACATTGTCCATTTCCTTCAGACAGGTGAACTCCCTGAGGAACAGGAAGAAGCAGAGAGAGTAGCCCGTCGGTCTGTTATGTACAAGTTCATCGATGACGTCCTGTACAGAAAGAGACCGAACGGTGTGAAATTGAAGTGCATTCCTCGGGAGGATGGGCTAGAGCTGTTGGCGGAGATACATGGGGGCATATGTGGTTCTCACATAGGGTCAAGAGCGCTTGCCGGGAAAGCATTCCGGCAAGGTTTCTTTTGGCCCACCGCTCTCCAGGATGCGACTGCACTAGTAACCAAGTGTGAAGCGTGCCAGTTTCATTCGAAGAAATTACATCAGCCAGCTCAAGCTCTTCAGACAATCCCTCTCTCCTGGCCATTTTCGGTCTGGGGGCTCGACATACTGGGCCCTTTCCCCCGTGCTACCGGGGGCTTTGAGTACTTGTACGTTGCTATCGACAAGTTCACAAAGTGGCCGGAGGTGGAAGCAGTGAGGAAGGTGACAGCACAATCGGCCATCAAGTTCTTCAAGGGAATTGTTTGCCGTTTTGGTGTGCCCAACAGAATCATCACCGACAACGGCACGCAATTCACAAGTCGCACCTTCATGCAGTACGTCCAAGACCTTGGCGGCAAGATTTGTTTTGCCTCTGTTGCTCACCCGAGAAGCAACGGCCAAGCGGAGAGGGCCAATGCTGAAGTGCTGCGCGGTCTCAGGACCAGAACCTTTGACAGGCTGAAAAAGTGCGGAAGACGCTGGATTGATGAGTTGCCGGCAGTTCTTTGGTCAATCAGAACGACACCAAATCGAGCCACCGGCCAGACGCCTTTCGCTCTAGTCTACGGAGCGGAAGCAGTTCTCCCCACGGAACTCATATATGGATCTCCTCGAGTGCTCGCTTATGATGAGCTCGAGCAAGAGCAACTGCGGCAAGATGACGCTGTGCTCCTTGAGGAGAATCATCTTCAGGCTGCTGTGCGAGCTGCACGCTACAAGCAAGCTTTGCGCCGCTATCATAGCCGCAAAGTTCATGCCCGAAGCCTTGAGGAAGGCGACCTTGTCCTTCGGCGGATTCAGTCCGCCAGGAATTCAAACAAGTTGACGCCAAAGTGGGAAGGCCCTTATCGGGTAGTACGAGTCACCAGGCCCGGCACTGTCCGCCTGGAGACCGAAGATGGCGTTCCAGTGAGCAATTCCTGGAATATCGAACATCTTCGCAAGTTCTATCCATAAGGCGCGGTTGCTGGGGGCTCCCGACAACCCCCCTTTTTTGTACAAGTCTTGCCGGCAAGGCATGTGATCCTTTGTACAAAGCCAGGCGTAGACCCTGAGCACAGATGAATAAATTTAGGTGTTGTACATTCCCTTATTGATTCCCATGTTCATATTTATATATATGCATGTTTATCTAAGATGTTGTATGACACCTAATCCCGGTAAGTTCTAACGAACCGCCAAGGTTTCATGTCTTTATTTTCTCTTCTTTCTTTTTCAAAAAGACAGAAGGATTCCTCGCGTGCATATTTGCCGGGGGGGAAGGAAGATATGAATACCAGTTGGCGACGTTCGGAATCGACGCTTGCCAGAGGAAGGACAGTGATAGAAAGCTAAGTCCTAAAAACTCAGAGCAAGTTTCTCTTTTATTACAAAGTTATTTCCTTGGACGATTCCAACTCTTGTATGGAAAATCTACACGCGAAGGAACCCTTGTTGTAATCGGTCGCGCCCTTATTTTGTTTCGAGCCCGCTCAGTGATTTAAGTGGCTGCACTGAGAACACCAAGGAGTCTTGCCGGCCACTGCGCCTCCAGCAGGCTGCTGAAGTCCCGCACCCAGCGCTCGCGGCAGGTTGCGCGCCGGCAAGTTTTTCAATAAGCGTAGGATGAACCCCATACATAAAGGAATCAGACAAGGAAAATAGCAAGCATGAACCTAAACATAGGCAAATTGTATTACATCCATGAGTTGCCGCAATTCTAACTTGAGACTTAATTGTCTTTTACATGAGATGACGACGGCAAGAAAAAAAAGGGAAGCACTCAATCCCTGCGCTGGCCTTCGATCCTTTTGATGGAGTCCACCTTTTCAAGGACAGGCGCGATGCGCTCTTCAAGCGCCTCAACATTTGCATCCCTTGGTAGATGGCCGAGCGCGTTGGAGAGGTCGATGCCGGGATTGCTGTGCACCACCTTGATGAGCACCTTGCGGAGGATGGCCCGGCAAAGCCGGCGAGTCTCGTTGGCCAGTTGGGTCGCCCGGCTAGACTGGAGCGCCCTCAACGCGTTGATGATGCTTTCAAAGAACATCGTCAACCAGGCACTTGGAGATATTCTTTCCTCGGAAGAATACTTGAAGTTCGACTGGCCCATGGTTGACAGTTCTGCGGTAAGCTTCTCCGCGGTGGCGATGAGACGTCCAGTCCAAATCTCTACTCCCTTCTCGTACTCGGTTTGGGCGGCGGCGGCACTCTTGAGCAGGTTCCTCTCTCCTTGGAGATCCTTGAGTAGAGCCTTCTCATGGGCCCTGCCGGTCTCGAGAGATTTCTGCAGCGTGGTCAGCTTCAGCTCTAGAACCGCAATATTATCAGCCGCAGAGGAGAGCTGCTTGGTCTTGTCGGATAGGGCAACTTGCATCTCTGCCAAGGAGTGGAGGGTTTTTTCGCTGTCCCCCTTGAGCGTCGAGAGCTCCTTGCCGTGCTCTTCGAGATCTGTTTCCAGCCTCTTCACTTTGTTGCTCAGCTCGTTCTTGGCGGCCTCTGCAGCTTCAGCAGCATCGACGGCCTCCTTGAGCTTGCCGGCGTGACTTGCAGTCAGAGCTTCGAGCGCCTCCTTATGTTTTTGCTCCAGCTCCTGGGTCCGCCGCGCGACAAGATTCTCGATATCCTCATCCTTGCTATGAAGCTTGGCGGCGAGCGCCTGCTCACGTGCGGTGAGATCTTCCTCATGAGCATCAAGAGCAACACGGCGCCCCGTCAGGAGGGCATCTTCGGCAGCAATCCTTTGAGCAGCTTCATCGTGTGCCTTCTCCATATCGGATTGCTTCAGGAGGATCTCATTCCACTGCTGGCTCACTTGTTCCCGGCCGGCAACCAACTCTTGGAGAGCCTCGGCGTGCCAGATCTGCATTTGTGCGACGCGCCTTTGAAAATCCGCTTCGGCCGCCTCGACAACTGCCATTCTGGAGTCCGCCTTCTCTTTTCGGGCGTGATGGAGAGCCTGGAGTTTGCGGAAATTCTCGCCCATGGCCTGAAGGAGCTGATCCTCTTCAGATTTGCCGCTGCTAGTGCTGGGGGCGTCAACAACTTTGAGCACGGCAGCGGTAATGATTTCTTCAAAAACTTCTCCTTCGGCTGGTGCCCCAGTGCTTGCCGTCCCCGGCGATTTTACGAACAGGTTCTCGCCAACCTTGAGGTACTTGCTGGATGAGGGGCCTTCAGATGTTGATGGCTGGTCTTCAGTGGCCGCCTCACCAGTGGCAGGGGGCTCTATGGCCGGTGCAGAGCCTGGCGCTCCTACGGCAGGAATGCTGTCAGTGCGGTCCTCAGCCTCCCTGTCGCCCCCTTCAGCAGGTTCTTTGGTGGTTTCCTCTTGTGCTGTCTTGGCGGCCTCCCCGTCAAGAGCACCACCAGCCTCGACAATGTCATCCTTGGTGGCCTCGCTGGCAGCGATCCTGTCTGCTTCGGCGGCAGCATCCCTGGCGGTCTCCTCGATGACAACGTCGACGTCCACATGTTCCATCACAGGGAACTCTGAAGGGCGAAGGAGGAAAACAGAATAAGATCGAGGTTGAAGTTGAAGTTCGAAGTGACTAAAGACAGAAAGATAGGAGAAAAGGAGTAACAAGCGATCTGAGGCAATGTCGAGCTGTCGGGAGGTGGCTTCGCCTCTCCCGGCAACTCCGGTTGCCGGGGGTGGGTTGCCGGAGTCCGCGCCTGCCGGCTCCTCCTCAATTAGGATGGGCTCGTCGGCAAGATCTCTTGCCGGGGACGTGCTTGTGGGCGGAGCGGTCGATGAAGGAGGCACAATGGGGATGTCTTCTCCTTGTTACCGTTCTTCTCCTGCGAACCCAAAGATATCAGCGGCAAGAATGAAAGCCTCGGCACCAGTCAGCGGAAAAAGAACAATGAACTTACGCTGGGGGCTGTGCTGGGGGCTGCGCTGAGGACTGGACTCCGGGCTGACAATGACGGTTTCTGGCACGCTCATGGAGCCTGCCGGGGGCTCGTCACCCGTAGAAGTCCTTGACCTCTTCGCCATCCTCTCCAGCAAGGTTTCTGTGTCACTGTAGAAACAATACAAGCAAGTTAGTAAGATTGATCCAGGATTGGAAGGTAAAAGCTGTGGCAAAGTACTCACTTTTCTTCCTCTCGCTCCGGACTAAAGCCGGAGATGTCGAAGTCGACCTCCGTTGTGATGTCTGAGTGGGGAGGCAGAGGAGGAGTCCTAGGCCGCTTGGCTGTGGCAGGCGCCGGAGCAGCTTCCGGTGCGGTAGTACGAGACCCTCCTGCCGCCCCAGCAGTGGCCGCTGGTGTGGGTCTCGCGCGCCGCGCAGGCTGTTGACGAGCCCCCTGCCGCGGTCCAGTCTTGCCGACCACTTTCTTGCCGGGGGCTTCGCCGCTCGAAGAAGGCTGGCTTGCTGGGATGCCAGATGCAGCCTTCCGAAGAACACGCTTCGTCTTCTTCGGGGGTGGGGGCTCTTCTTGCGTCTCTTCTTCGGCCGTGTCCTCGCCGGACAAGCTCTCAGCAGCTGCGCTGCTCTCTTCCCCGGCAACCTTGTCCTCCTCGGCAGGCTTTACCTCCACTACCACCTCTGCGTCGCTGGCTTCCCACTCTGTGAAGCCGACGCTGCCGGCCTCCACGGCAAGATTTGCCTCCTCCACTCTAGTAGCAATGTAGGCTACTTCTTGATCAGTGGTGGCTCGGATGAGATCTGACTCTTGCCGGACAGGCTTCTCCGTCAAGTTGTCAAAAAACTTCTGCGCTTCCTCCTCGCTTGGCTCGGCCCAGGTCGGGTCAAGGCCGTGGGCATTGAAGATCGGCATGAAGGCAATGATTGACCCCAAGGCAGAATTGTTGCACAAGGGGACAATCCTTGCCGGCAGCCGGTGCTTGTCTTCGCGCTGGAATAATCTTTGACGGAGAGCGCAAAGCTGCATAGCGGTCAGATTGTTGTTCAGCCCGGGGCGCAATCTCATGACATCTGCCGCGTTCTTGTATTCCCAAGCTAGCCTTCCCCTGTTCTGCAGAGGGGCGATGCGGCGGCGGAGAAAGTCGAAGCCGATCATCTCCATCGTCAGTCCGGCAGCCTTCAGGCGAAGGATTCTGGTAGTGGCGATTGTGAGCCTCTCGTCCTCTGCTGCGGGGTCGCTCCAATCCTTGCCGCGGACCACCTTCTGTTGCCGGGGATGACAAAATGGATGGGGATCTGCTTCCTGGATCCAGCACCATTCAGCCCGCCACTCGTCCCACTTTTCGCGGTAAACTCCCTCTGGGTATATTTCCTTATTCCAAGCCCTTGGAATCCAGGCAATAGAACCAGAGAGGGCCTCTCCTTTTTGGATGCGAGGGTAGAAATAATGGCAAAAAAGAGCAGAATTGGGGATCACGCCAACAAAGTTTTCACAGAGATGGGCAAAGATAGACATGCAAAGTACTGCATTCGGCGTGAAATCGAGAAGGCGAAAGCCGTATGTGTACATGATATCATTGAAGAATTCGAAAAAGGGGGGACAGAGCCCGCAATAGAAATATGCAGTGAAGAAAGGGTATCTGTCTGATCCGCCCTTGGAACAAGCACCTGGGATTACGCATGTGGCGGGGTGAGCTTCCGTCCCTTTCGCCCACATGCATTGGTATCGCCCCTTCAGAGCTTCAGCATCAAGCGTTGGAGGGAAGACGACGAGCCTCTTCCGCATCTTCGCCGGTTCGCTCTCCGAAACATCGGCTTTCGCCTCCTTGCCCTTGCCTTTGTTGGCCTTGGGCGGCATGGCGACTGTGAGGACGGGAGCTGGGAGTGGGGCAAGCGTCGAAGCAGCAGGCGGAAGAGGAAAAGGCTTCGCTCTGAGCTCGAGAGGAGGAAGGCGACGGCGATGGCCAGATTGAGAAGAAGAGGGGGGTAAATAGGTTTGTGCCTCTGCGACTTCTCCTTTTTATGGGGAAGGAGCGGGGCCGCCTCTTTTATCCCCCAATGTGAATGCGCCTCTATAGGCGCAAGGCAGTTGCAGCCTTTTTGGCACGCTTCCCACGTCGCGCACTCCATGCGCGTAGTGGGGGGCACAGTAAAACGAGATATTTACGAGTAGTTAATTCCCTGCCACGCGTGCCCGTGCACTGTTTGGGCCTAGCCCAACAACGCCTCGCACTCGTGTATGGCCTAGGCCCGGGGGCTCCTGTCGGTGTACTAAGTATTGGGCCACTAGTACCCCGTACTTGTGCACGGGCAGTTGTAGCCATCCTCGTGCAAGGCTTGCCGGGAACAGCTCAAGGTCGATTCAAGCCACCAAGGAAGTCATCAAGTCAGAGATCTAAGGATCAACGGATAAGCAAAGCTGGAATCTGAAGGCCAGCCTCCCCGGCAAGATCCTTGCCGGGATGGCCTGTGGAGCCCGGCAAGGCTTGGCGCCCGGCAAGGCTTGGCGTCCGGCAAGGCTTGGCGCCCGGCAAGGTTCGGCGCCTGGCGAGATTCTGCCACTGTACCACTGCTTCGGCACAGTAACAAGTCTGACATTCTGGATTCTTCTCTGGATGCGTGGCGATGCGCCAGTGGAGGAGAGCTTAAGCGGTGCCGATGGGATGGCCCCTTTTTCCATCCCCAAGAAAGTGAGGATACCTAAACGGACACCTCATGGTGCATTAAATGCGCTTGTCCTAATCCGTCAGGGGTTAGGTATGATACCCTGTAGCTACTTTACACCGCAATGTATGTACATTTTGCCACTGTGGAGACCCCTTTGAGCATATAAAAGGAGGCCCAAGGCAACTGCTACAGAGGAGGAGAACTTCTGGCCCATTCTGCATGCGTAGCTGCTCTTTGGACGTACTGTTCATTGCGAACGCTCCTGAAGGCTGGGCTCAAGAACATCAATAAGAACACAAAGCAGGAGTAGGGTTTTACGCTGATCAGCAGCCCGAACCTGGGTAAAAACTTCCCGCGTCGATCATTGGTTCTGCTCTTTGCGTATACCTCTCCCCCCGCTGAATCGTAAAGGGGTCTCTCGGGATCCCATAGGTGTCGCACGCCGACAATAACAGAGGCATAATTGTGCAAACACTCAAGAACAGAAAGAAAAAGGCAAAAATATTTTTTATTCATTGGGTTGCCTCCCAACAAGCGCTATCGTTTTAAGCCCCTAGCTAGGTATAAAGCATAGATTCAAGTATTGTCATCTTTAGTTTTTGCAACTTTTGTAAGGGCTTTTTCAAATCTGGGAGGCTCTTTACGCTTCCCAAGATTTTTTGAAAAAGAGACCATCTTGAGATCTAAAATATCCAAATGCTTATTGCAAAGAGTAATCAAAGTATTCATGCGATTGAGATTTCCACTGATATGCTTAAGAGGTTCGTTATATTTTTGCAACTCAACCAAATGTTTATGCAAATCACTTAACTTGTCTAAAATTTGAGCTCCTTCTGGAGTAAAGGGAAGCCCCTTTTTGGTTGGTGGAATTCCGAAAATTCCTTCTAGGATCTCATAAGCGGTATTAGCATCAAGCTCAATAAAGTTCCCTTTAGCGGCGAAATCCAAGAGTTGTCTATGATGCAAAGCTAATCCTAGATAGAAGTTTCAAAGCAAAATCTTTGCATCCCCTTTGAGATTGCAAATGCGATAGGATTCCATTAGCCTATACCAAGCATCTTTCAAATTTTCTCCTTGTCTCTGCTTGAAGTATAAAACTTCAAAATCTGGTGACAAAGGAGGGGTAATCATGCTAGCCATAGTGACGAAGTAGAGCAAGCAAGATCACACACAAAAAGATAGATGAAAACGGCAAATGAAAAAGTGGGTGAATAAAATGGCAAATTTTTGTGAAGTGGGAGAGATGAAAATGAGAGGCAAATGACAAATAATGTAAATTGCAAGGAGATGAGATTTGTGATTAGGAACTTGATAGATGTTGATGATGTCTCCCCGGCAACGGCGCCAGAAATCCTTTCTTGATGGCTCGTGTCCGCGTCAGTTTTTCCCCGAAGAGGAAGGGATGATGCAGCACAACTACGGTAGGTATTTCCCTCAGTTATGAAACCAAGGTTATCGAACCAGTAGGAGAACCAAGCAACACTATGTAAACGGTACCTGCACACAAAGAACAAATACTTGCAACCCGACGCGTAAGAGGGGTTGTCAATCCCTCTCGGGTAAAAGATAGATTGGTTTGTATGATTTTGGATAAATAGATCTCGCAATAAAACAAAATAAAATAAATAAAGAAAAAGTGCAGAAAGGTATTTTTGGCTTTTTAGAATAATAGATCTGAAAACAAAAGCAAATAAAAATAGATCTCAAAGCAAGTATGATAAAGAATAGACCCGGGGGCCGTAGATTTCACTAGTGGTTCTCTCGAGAAAAATAGCATACGACGGGTAAACAAATTACTGTTGGGCAGTTGATAGAACTTCAAATAATTATGACGATATCCAGGCAATGATCATTATATAGGCATCGTGTCCAAGATTAGTAGACCGACTCCTGCCTGCATCTACTACTATTACTACACACATCGAGCGCTATCCAGCATACATCTAGTGTATTAAGTTCATGGAGAAACGTAGTAATGCAATAAGATATCTCTACTTAGTGCGGAATTTTGGCTAGCAAAGATATTGAGCAAGCACCGCATGTTGAAGGATCTATGACAATATAACTTCTATGTGAATATGAACAAACATAAATCATTACGTTGTCTTCCTTGTCCAACGTCAACAATTTTGACAGATAATATTTAATGGGGGCTCACAATCATAAAAGATGTCCAAGATAGTGTATTTGCATGTGAATCTTCTCTTCCCTTATTAATTCTTTCATGATTGCATCTTTGACCAATGCTATGTTTGTCAATCGTCAATAAATTTTACCACTTATATTTTTCCTTATGTGATGTCATTACTTACCATAAGATTAGCATATGATGTTTTTCATTTATTTCCTTTTATTTGATTGCAACATGAAAGTAAATAAGCAAAAACTCAAACTAAACTTTATTATACAACTCTCACTCGATTACATAGATAGATAGATCACAAAAACTAATACTCGAAGATAGATCATGCTAAACTTTTATTCAACTAATTCATGATATAACTAAAGATCAAACTAAAATAGGTAAAGGCAGTAAAAGTGATGGTGATACGATACGGGGGCATCTCCCCCAAGCTTGGCACAAGCCAAGGGGAGTGCCCATACCTGTGTACTCAAATCTCCTTTGGTGGGGAAGATGATGATGGTGGTGGTGATGAGGTAGTAGCGAGCTTATCCTTTGGCTTCCATGGCAGCGGCTCACCATAATAAGAGGAAGCACGAGTCGCACGAGTCCTGCAACTGGCAGCTAAACTCTTACCTTTAAATCTTGCCTCATATTCAAAGAATTGATTTTGTAGATCATAGATTTTGCTTTGCAAAAAATTGATTTGCTCGTTGAGGGTGAAGACGATGTCCTTCATAGACCGGCCATCCACCTTGTGATCACGGGTGAAATCCGTAATCATGAGGTGATTGGCACTGAGTCCATGCTCCACCATCCCTTTGCACTTGAAGACCTCCTGCTCCATAGCTTCGAGCTTGGCCTCCACGGTTCCCATCTTCTTGGGCCCTTGAACATCCCGGATGTGGAGCACCCCCTCATGCATATCAATGGTTTGAGGGTGCTTCACCACCTCCGTCAAGTAGGGGTTGATTACCCTCTCAAAGAACTTTTCCTTGGAGGAGCTCGGTGCGGCCATGGTGATCTAGATCTGTCAGAAAACAGCAAGAAACAAGAACAGAAGATTTCTCCGTGATGCGGTGGTTAATACTTTCGGGGGTATATAAATATATTTTTATCTTGGGAAACAAGCAAACGGAAGGAAAACAGAATCGGGAAGGTTCCTGAGGTGGGCACAACCCACCTGGGCGCACCAGGGAGGGCAGGCGCGCCCTGGTGTATCGTGCCCTCCTCGGTTGCTTTCCTGGTTATTTCTTATTTTTCCTAATTTTTATAATATTCCAAAACTGACAGAAAATATTTTTGCGGATTTTTCAGAGTCCGTTTACTTACTGTATCATGTACCTCCTCTTTTTCAGGATTCTAGAGTGTTCCGGAAGGTTTCTTTTATGTGTTCCTCCGGTGTCAAGGTTTGGATAATATTGCTTTCAACATTAATAGGCGTACCTGAGATATAGTGTTTAATTCTTTGTCCATGGACCACCTTTGGGTTAGTACCTTCGGCATTATTAATCTTGATAGCTCCAGAGCGATAAACCTCTTCGATAATATATGGTCCTTCCCATTTGGAAAGAAGTTTTCCTGCAAAGAATCTAAAATGAGAGTTGTACAGAAGAACATATTCTCCAACTTTGAATTCCCACTTTTGAGTTCTTTTGTCATGCCATCTTTTAACTTTTTCTTTGAACAGTTTGGCATTTTCATAAGCTTGGGTTCTCCATTCATCTAGTGAGCCAATATCAAATAACCTCTTTTCACCGACAAGTTTGAAATCATAGTTGAGTTCTTTAATATCCCAAAATGCTTTATGTTCTAACTCAAGAGGCAAATGACAAGCTTTTCCATAAACCATTTTATATGGAGGATTTTTATAAGATGTTCTGTAAGCCCAAAGTGCATCATCTAATTTCTTAGACCAATTCTTTTCGGGACCTATTGACAGTTTTTTGTAATATTAATTTTATTTCTCTATTGCTAAGTTCTACTTGACCAGTAGATTGAGGATGATAGGGTGATGCAATTCTATGGTTAACATCATATTTAAAAAGCATTTTACGGAAAGCACCATGGATAAAGTGTGAACCACCATCGGTCATTAAATATCTAGGGACTCCAAACCTTGGGAAAATAACTTCTTTAAGCATTTTAATGGAAGTGTTGTGATCAGCACTACTAGTTGGAATAGCTTCTACCCACTTAGTAACATAATCAACAGCAACCAAAATATGTGTATACCCATTAGAGAAAGGAAAAGGTCCCATATAATCAAAACCCCAAACATCAAATGGTTCAACAACAAGTGAATAATTCATAGGCATTTCTTGACGCTTACCGATATTACCGATTCTTTGGCATTCATCACAAGACAAGACAAACTTACGGGCATCCTTGAAAAGAGTAGGCCAATAAAACCAGATTGCAATACCTTGTGAGCAGTTCTATCTCCTGCATGATGTCCTCCATAGGCTTCGGAGTGACATTTCTATATGATTTATCCCTGTTCATGCTCAAGTACACAACATCTAATAATACCAGCTACTCCTTTATAAAGATGTGGGTCATCCCAAAAGTAATGTCTTAAATCATAGAAGAATTTTTTCTTTTGTTGGTATGTGAAACTAGGTGGTATATATTTAGCAACAATGTAATTAGCATAGTCAGCATACCAAGGAGTATTATGAGAAACATTTATTGCAGCTAGTTGTTCATTAGAAAAACTATCATCAATAGCTAGTGGGTCATCAAGAATATTTTCCAACCTAGACAAGTTATCTGCTACGGGGTTCTCAGCTCCTTTCCTATCACTGATATGTAAATCAAATTCTTGTAGCAAGAGAACTCACCTAATGAGTCTAGGATTAGCATCTTTCTTTTCCATAAGATATTTTATAGCAGCATGATCAGTGTGAATAATTACTTTGGAATCAACTGTGTAAGATCTGAATTTATCACAAGCAAACACAACTGCTAAACATTCTTTTTCAGTAGTAGCATAATTTCTTTGGGCACTGTCTAGAGTTTTGCTAGCATAATGGATAACATTTAATTTCTTATCAACTCTTTGTCCTAAAACATCACCAACAGCATAATCACTAGCATCACACATAATTTCAAAAGGCAAGTTCCAATCAAGTGGTTGAACAATAGGTGCAGAAGTTAAGGGTTTCTTAAGTGTTTCAAAGGCTTCTACACAATCATCATCAAAAATAAATGGAACATCCTTTTGTAAAAGATTAGTAAGAGGCCTGGAAATTTTAGAGAAGTCTTTAATAAACCACCTATATAAACTAGCATGACTAAGGAAACTACAAATACCTTTAATATCTTTAGGACATGTCAGTTTCTCAATTGCTTCAACTTTAGCTTTATCCACCTCAATACCTCGTTCAGAAATTTTATGCCCCAAGACAATACCTTCATTAACCATAAAGTGACACATCTCCCAATTCAAGACAAGATTAGTTTGCTCACATCTCTGCAAAACTCGATCAAGATTGCTTAAGCAATCATCAAAAGAAGTTCCATAAACGGAAAAATCATCCATGAAAAACTCAACAATCTTTTCAAAAAAATCAGAGAATATAACAGTCATACATCGTTGAAAGGTAACAGGTGCATTGCATAAACCAAAAGGCATACGTCTATAAGCATAAGTTCCAAAAGGGCAAGTAAATGTGCTTTTCTCTTGATCAGGTTGTGAAACAGGTATTTGAGAGAAACCAGAATATTCATCAAGAAAGCAAAAGTATGTGTGCTTAGATAATCTTTCCAACATTTGATCAACAAAAGGCAAAGGGTCATGACCTTTTCTAGTTGCTTTATTTAATTTTCTAAAATCAATTACCATTCTATAGCCAGTAACAATTCTTTGTGGGATAAGTTCATTTTTATCATTAGGAACAACAGAAATACCTCCCTTCTTAGGGACACAATGAACAGGACTTACCCATCTACTATCAGCTATGGGATAGATTATACCTGCTTCCAGAAGTTTTAGAATTTCCATTCTCACCACTTCTTTCATCTTAGGATTCAATCATCGTTGGTGATCAACAACGGGTTTAGCATCAGGTTCCATATAAATCTTGTGCTGACATAGAGTGGGACTAATGCCCTTAAGATCATCAAGAGTGTATCCAATAGCAGCACGGTGCTTCTTCAGAATTTTTAATAATCTTTCTTCTTCATGTTCTGAAAGGTTAGCACTAATAATAACAGGATATATCTTTTTCCCATCAAGATAAGCATATTTCAAAGTGTCAGGCAATTGCTTTAATTCAAACACAGGATCACCCTTAGATGGAGGAGGACCTCCAAGAGTTTCAATAGGCAAATTGTGCTTTAGGAGAGGTTGTTGTTCAAAGAAAATTTTATCTATTTCATTTCTTTCACGTAAGTGCATATCATTTTCATGGTCGAGCAAATATTGTTCTAAAGGATCAGTACGAGGCATGGCAATAGAAGCAAGACCAATTATTTCATCTTTACTAGGTAATTCTTTCTTATGAGGTTGTCTACTAAACTTAGAGAAATTAAGCTCATGAGACTCATCACCAAAGCTAACACTGACAGTTTGTTTATGGCAATCTATGGTAGCATTGATAGTGTTTAAGAAAGGTCTACCAAAGATAATGGGACAAAAGTTATCTTGTGGGGAACCAAGAACTAGAAAATCAGTAGGATATTTTATTTTCCCACACAAGACTTCAACATCTCTAACAATCCCAAGTGGTGTGATGGTATCTCTATTAGCAAGTTTAATAGTAACAACTATGTCTTCTATTTCACCGGGTGCTATGTCATTCATAATTTCTTGATATAAGGTAAAAGGAATAGCACTCACACTAGCACCTAAGTCACATTGACCATGATAACAGTGATCTCCTATTTTCACTGAGACAATAGGCATGCCAACAACATGTCTATGTTTATCTTTTTCATCGGGTTTAGCAATTCTAGAAGCTTCATCACAGAAGTAAATAACATGCCCATCAATATTTTCTACCAGGAGATATTTAACCATAGCAACACTAGGTTCTACTTTAATTTGCTCAGAGGGTTTAGGTGCTTTAATATTACTTTTGCGAACCACAGCTGATACCTTAGCATGTTCCTTTATCCTAACAGGGAAAGGTGGTTTTTCAATATTAGCAGTAGGCACAACTGGATCAACATTGTAAATGATAGTTTCATATTTAGCTCTGACCGGTTCTTTAATTTATTCTTTAATAGGAGGATGATATATAAACCACTTCTCCTTAGGGAGATCAACATGAGTAGCAAAAGATTCACAGAATGAGGCTACTATCTCAGAGCCAAGTCCATATTTAGTGCTAAACTTGTGAAAAGCATCGGTATTCATAAAAGATTTAACACAACCAAACTCAAGCTTAATACCTGACTCTTTACCTTCGTCAAGTTCCTAATCTTCAGAGTTGCGTTTAATTCTTTCCAAAAGATCCCACTTGAATTCAATAGTCTTCTTCATAAAAGAACCAGTACAAGAAGTATCGAGCATGGATTGATCATCACGAGAAAGCCGAGCATAAAAAATTTGAATGATAATTTCTCTCGAGAGCTCATGATTGGGGCATGAATATAACATTAACTTAAGCCTCCCCCAAGCTAGAGTGATACTTTCTCCTTCACAAGGCCAAAAATTATATATATAATTCCGATCACGATGAACTAGATGCATAGGATAATTTTTTTGGTGAAATTCCAATTTCAATTGATTCCAGCTCCAAGATCCAATATCATCGCATAGTCTATACCATGTCAATGCTTTCCCTTCAAAGATAAATGGAAAACCTTCTTCTTAGCTTCACCTCCGGATAAACCTGCAAGCTTAAATAATCCACAAATTTCATCCACATATATCAAATGCATATCAGGATGTTCAGTTCCGTCTCCTGCATAAGGATTAGCTAGCAGTTGTTCTATCATACCCGAAGGAATTTCATAAACAATATTTTTAGTAGGTGCAGTAGGTTGAGTGGCAACTAATTGTGCTTCTGGTTGAGGTGAAGATACCCCGAACAAACCCCTCAAAGGATGGTTTTCCACAGTAACAAGTGACAATAAATTTCAGCACATAATATAAATTTTTCCTTACCGATTTCCACTTACCAAGAGCACTTCACTCCCTGGAAATGGTGCCAGAAAAGAGTCTTGATGACCCAAAAGTATAGGGGATCAATCTTAGTCCTTTCGATAAGTAAAAGTGCCAAACCCAACGAGGAGCAGAAGGAAATGACAAGTGGTTTCCAGCAAGGTAATTTCTGCAAGCACTGAAATTGTCGGTAACGAGTAGTTTGATAGCAAGATAACTTGTAACGAGTAAGTAATGGTAACGGTAAATAAAGTGCAGCAAGGTAGCCCAATCCTTTTGTGGCAAAGTACAGGCCAAAACGGTCTCTTATAATAAGCAAAGTGTTCTTGAGGGCACACGGGAATTTCATCTAGTCACTTTCATCATGTTGGTTTGATTTGCGTTCGCTACTTTGATAATTTGATATGTGGGTGGACCGGTGCTTGGGTGCTGTTCTTAATTGAACAAACCTCCCACGTATGATCAACCCCCTCGCAAGCATCCGCAACTACGAGAAAAGTATTAAGATAAAATCTAACCATAGCATTAAACATTTGGATCCAAATTGGTCCCTTACAAAGTAGCGCATAAACTAGGGTTTAAGCTTCTATCACTCTAGCAACCCATCAGCTAATAACTGCTCCACAATGCATTCCCTTAGTCCCAAAGATGGTGAAGTGCCATGTAGTCGACGTTCACATGACACCACTAAGGGAATCACAACATACATATCATCAAAATATCGAACACATATCAAGTTCACATGATTACTTGCAACATGACTTCTCCCGTGACCTCAAGAACAAAAGTAACTGCTCACAAATGATATTCATGGTCAAGATCAGAAGGGTATTAAATAGCATAATGGATCTGAACATATAATCTTCCACCAAATAAACCATATAGTAATCAACTACAAGATGTAATCAACACTACTAGTCACCCACAGGTACCAATCTGAGGTTCCGGTACAAAGATTGAACACAAGAGATGAACTAGGGTTTGAGAGGAGATGGTTTTGTTGAAGATGTTGATGGAGATTGGCCTCCCAAAGATGAGAGGGTTGTTGGTGATGATGATGGCTTTGATTTCCCCCTCCGGGAGGGAAGTTCCCCCGGCGGAATCGCTCCGCCGGAGGGCAAAAGTGCTCCTGCCCAAGTTCCACCTCGAGACGGCGGCGCTCCGTCCCGAAAGTCCTCTCCTTATTTTTTCTAGGTCAAAATGAATTATATACCAGAAGATGGGCACCGGAGGTGGGCTGGGCTGACCACAACCCACCAGGGCGCGCCTGGGGGGCCAGGCGCGCCCTGGTGTCTTGTGGTCACAAGGTGGCCCCCCTCCGGTAGTTATTTGCTCCAGTATTTTTTATATATTCCAAAACAATTCTCCGTGAAGTTTTAGCTTATTTGGAGATGTGCAGAATAGGTATCTCTGACATAGCTTTTTCAGGTCCAGAATTACAGCTGCCGGCATTCTCCCTCTTTGTGTGAACCTTGCATATTATGAGAGAAAAGGCATTAGAATTACTCCATAAAGCATTATTATGCATAAAACATTATAAATAACAGTAGGAAATCATGATGCAAAATGTACGTATCAGTGGAGCACGGTGGCGGGGTCTTTGTGCTTGTAGGACCACATGGGAGCGGCCCGATCTTGACAAGGCAGGAGGCGGCGGCGAAGCATGATCTGAACTACATTGGTCAGTTCGACCTTCTTCTTTATCATCTGGGAGATCCACTTCTGTAGTGATGCCACCTCTGTGGGAGACCCCCAGTCGAGACCTTTCTTGGTCCATAAGACCATCCTTGTGGTGGGTCCGGATCAGAAGGCGGAGATTACCGCCCAATCGGCACCACGTGGCTCTGTGATATAGAACCACTCCCTTTGCCAGATCTTGATGGTGTCTATGAAAGTGCCTTCCGGCCACTAAACCCGGGGGAGTTTGCTGATCATTGCCCCTCCCCCCTAGTCTGCCTGCTTGTCGTCCACTATTCTCGGCTTGACATTAAAAATCTTTAGCCACAGGCCGAAGTGTGGTCGGATTCGAAGAAGGGCTTCACAGATGATGATGAAAGCCGAGATGTGCAGGAAGGAGTTCGGGGCAAGGTCATGGAAGTCTAGCCCGTAGAAGAACATCAACCCTCTAACAAAGGGGTGGAGGGGGAAGCCTAGTCCTCGAATGAAGTGGGGAAGGAACACCACCCTCTCACCTGGCCAGGGCGTGGGGATGACCTGGCCCTCCTCTAGGATGCGGTGGGCGACATTGGCTGGAAGGTAGCCCGCGCCCTTCAGCTCCTGGATGTCGTCTTCAGTGACGTGGGAGGCCTCCCACTTGCCCTTCGAGCCAGATCCAGCCATGGCCAGATTGAGGGAATGGCTGGGAAAGTTTCTTGAGTAAGAATGGATCTGGGCGCTGGAGCTCAGGAGATTGGGAAGGCAATGGCGATGGAGGAGGGGAAAGCGTACGGAGAAACTGGTGGCTGCTCCCCTTTTATGAGCTACTGTAAGCCCAAGGGTCCTTTTACTGCACCGCAGGCCTCTCCACTTCCTGAAATAATCGTGTCATTATGTGCGCGTGGGGTAACCCAAATCGTTGATCATATCCCTTAAAAAACGGAGCATGATCTCCCTATTGATGGGGCGTGCCAATGGAGGAACTGCCTCAAGCCGTGAATCAAGTCTTCGTTACTGGTCAGGGGTTATGTCTGGCCATGGCCTTTCGCCAAAAGTTTTCAAGATACTGTTCACACTTGAGCGGTTGGCCTTCGAGGCTAAGTAATAGGTACAATTCGGACATCATAGCATGATCCGGATAATGCACAGTCGGACATGGCCAGGCAGCCCTTGAGGGTTTGGCTAAGGATAATTGCATATCTGGCGTAAGCAACATGGAAGGAAGGAACTGGTCCACAAAGCTGATGATTCCCTCGCATACCTCAGCTTCGAAGAGTAGTTCGGGGGCTACTGAGGGTGTCCTGGACTAAGGGTTCCATGGGCTGCCGGTCTATATCTAATGGGCCGGACATGTGGGCCGCTCTGGAGCCATTGTTGGAGAGTCGAGCTATAAGCGACTCTGTGTTCAGGAAAGGAATCTCGGAAGCCTTGGTGTGTCCTCCACGTCAAAATGGTAGAATTGACATGTTTATTCCCTAATGGCAACTGACCATATGTAACCCTAGATACCCCTGGTGTTTATATAAGCCAGGGGGTTTAGTCTATAGAGGCTAAAAGAACCATCATCCTACTCATATAGGGTTTAGTTCATCCGATCTCATGGTAGATCAACTCTATAACCATCATATACACATCAATATAATCAAGCGGGACGTAGGGTTTTACCTCTTTGAGAGGGCCCGAACTTGGGTAAATATTGTCCCTGCGTTCACTGTTCCTCACTGATCCAAGATCCACAGCTCGAGACCCCCTACCCGAGATCCGCCGGTTTTAAAACCAACGGGCATGCCCCAATGCCTCGTGGGCCACTGCTCCATCTTCTTGTCCCATCCCGAAGCTTCCAGGGTCTCTTATTGCCAGAAAAAATCTCCAAAAAGTTTCATGGCATTTGGACTTCGTTTCGTACTGATATTCTGAAAAACCAAAAATAGGCAAAAAACAACAACTGGCACTAGGCACTAAGTTAACAGGTTAGTCCCAAAAAATGATATAGGCTTGCGTGAAAGTGTATATAAAACATCCAAGATTGATACTATAATAGCATGGAACAATCAAAAATTATAGATACGTTGGAGACGCATCAACCATCCCCTAGCTTAATTCCTACTCATCCTCGAGTAGGTAAATGATAAAAACATAATTTTTTATGTGGAATGCTACCTAACATATTCATCATATAACTTTTTCTTTTGTAGCATGGACATTTGGACTTGAATGATTCAAAGCAATAGTTTATAATTTGACATGAAGACATCAATACTCAAGCATACTAACAAGCAACCATGTCTTTCAAAATATCAACACTAAAGAAAGTTACCCCTAGCCCATTATGATCAATCATTGATCCATTCATGAAACACACTCAACATTAGCTACATCCAATGCAAAAGTATGACAATAGTGCTCTCTAGTTGGTGCTTTATAAGAGAAGATGGAGAATCAAAATAAAAATAAAAATTGCATAAAAGTAAATAGATAGGCCCTTCGAAGAGGGAAGCAGAGATTTGCAGAGGTGCCAGATCTCAAAGCTTAAATTAGAGATAAAATTATTTTGAGATGCATGCTTTTCCTGTCAACGAAAACAACCGAGAATTCACAATATCTTCCATGCAAGACAAATTATAGGTTGTTCCCAAACAGAAAATAAAGTTTATTTCCTTTCCACCATTCTTTCACAATCCATGGCTAGCCATATCCACGGGTGCCTTCCATACCAACACTTTCCAAAGAATTTATTATCATCATATTATTATTATTTTCATTTTGGGGCTGGGCATCCCTATTACCTGCCACACTCTCATGCAATGACAAGTGAATAAACACTCATTGTGAGAATAAAATACCTAGCATGAAAAATATTGGCCACACCCTGCCACTTCATGAGCGGTACGGGCACACAAAACGGAAAACTATTTTGAAAATTTAGAGTTGGCACATGCAAATTTACTTGGAACGGCATGGAAATACCGCATATAGGTAGGTTTGGTGGACTCATTTGGCACAACTTTGGGTTTAAGGAGTTGGATGCACAAGCAACATTCCCGCTTAGTACAAATGAAGGCTAGCAAATAGATTGAGAAGTGACCAACCAAAAAGCAAAAAACGGTCATAAACATGCATTGAGCATAACTAACACTGAATAATACACCATAAGTAGGATATAACTTCATTGCATATATAACTATTGACTTTATGTGCATGCATAGGGAATCACAAACCTTAACACCATTATTCTTACTAAAGCACAATTACTCACTAACATGACTCACATATTATTATCTCCATATCGCAAAACTATTGCAAGGAATCAAACTTATCATATCCAATGATCTATATGAAAGTTTTTATTATATCCCTCTTGGATATTCATCACTTTGGGACCAAATTCATATCTTGTGCAAATTACCATTGCTATTATCAACTCTCAAAAAGATTTAAGTGAAACATAAGAGTGCAAATATTTCTTCAAAATTTAATCTTATCAACTCTCAAAATGATATAAGTGAAACATGAGAGTGCAAATATTTCTTCAAAATTTAATCTTATCGACTCTCAAAATGATATAGGTGAATCATGAGAGTGCAAATATTTCTTAAAAATTTAATCTTATCAACTCTCAAAATGATATAAGTGAAGCATGAGAGTGTACTTCTTCAAAATATAATCACCGCCGTGCTCAAAGAGATATAAGTGAAGCACTAGAGCAACTTGCTAACTCAAAAGATTTAAGTGTAGCACATAGAGTATTATAACAAATCATGATAAACGTGTGGCTCTCTCAAATAAGTGTGCTCAGCAGAAATGATTGTGACAAACTAAATAGCAAACAAAGCAAAGACTCATATAATACACGATGCTCCAAGCAAAACTCATGATATGTGACGAATAAAAATATAGCTCCAAGCAAAATTACCGATAATTGCTAGAAGAAAGAGGGGATGCCTTCCGGGGCATCCCCAAGCTTAGTTGCTTGAGAGTCCTTGAATATTACCTTGGGATGCCTTGGGAATCCCCAAACTTAGGATCTTGCCACTCCTTATTCCTTCATCCATCGTGATCTCACCCAAAACTTGAAAACTTCAATCACACAAAACTCAACAAAACCTTCGTGAGATCCGTTAGTATAATAAAGCAAATCACTACTTTAAGTACTGTTGCAAACCCATTCATATTTTATTTTTGAATTATACCTACTATATTATAATTTCTCCATGGCTTATACCCCACAATACAACCCATAGTTCCATCAAAACAAGCAAAAAATGCATAAAAACAGAATCTATCAAAAAACAGAACAGTCTGTAGTAATCTGAACACTGACCATACTTCTGTAACTCAAAAAATTCTGAATAATTAGGAGAACGTGGGAAATTTGTATATAAATCATGTGCAAAAAATTCAGAATTTTATCACGCTCCAGAAAATTTTAACAATTCTTCTACTAGACGCAAAAGTTTCTGTTTTTGCACAGAATCAAAGCAACTATCATCCAAATCATCCCAAAGGCTTTACTTGGCACAAACACTAATTAAAACACAAAAACACAATACTAATAGTAGCATAATTGTGTGCTTATTTAAAAATCAAAAAAATAAACACAAAAAGGTAAGATAACTATTGGGTTGCCTATCAACTAGCGCTATTGTTTTACGCCCCTAGCTAGGCATAATGCATAGTTCCATAGGTGTCCTTCATGATTGATTCATATGGTGTATTAATTCTAGTTCTAGGGAAGTGCTCCATACCCTTCTTTAACGGAAACTGAAATTTAATATTCCCTTCTTTCATGTCAATAATCGCACCTATGATTCATAAGAACGGTCTACCAAGTATTATGGGACAAGGCAGATTGCAATCAATGTCAAGTACAATAAAATCAACGGGCACATAGTTCCTATTTGCAAGAATAAGAACATCATTAATTCTACGCAAAGGCTTTTTAATAGTAGAATCCGCCAAGTGCAAATTGAAGAAAATATGCCCTAGAGGCAATAATAAAGTTGTTATTTTATATTTCCTTATTCATGATAAAGGTTTATTATTCATGCTAGAATTGTATTGACTGGAAACTTAAATACATGTGTGAATACATAAACAAACACCGTGTCCCTAGTAAGCCTCTACTAGACTAGCTCATTGATCAAAGATGGTTAAGGTTTCCTAACCATGGACATGTGTTGTCATTTGATAACGGGATCACATCATTAGGAGAATGATGTGATGGACAAGACCCACCCATTAGCTTAGCATAATGAGCATTCAGTTTATTGCTATTGCTTTCTTCATGTCAAATACTTATTCCTTCAACTATGAAATTATGCAACTCCCGGATACCGAAGGAATACCTTGTGTGCTATCAAATGTCACAACATAACTGGGTGACCATAAAGATGCTCTACAGGTATCTCCGAAGGTGTTTGTTGAGTTGGCATAGATCAAGATTAGGATTTGTCACTCCGAGTTTCGGAGAGGTATCTCTGGGCCCTCTCGGTAATACACATCGTAAGCTTGCAAGCAAATGACTAAGGAGTTAGTTACAAAGGTGATGTATTACGAACGAGTAAAGAGACTTGCCAGTAATGAGATTGAACTAGGTATAGAGATACCGACGATCGAATCTCGGGCAAGTAACATACCGATGGACAAAGGGAATTACGTATGTTGTCATAACGGTTCGACCAATAAAGATCTTCGTAGAATATGTAGGAGCCAATATGGGCATCCAGGTTCCGCTATTGGTTATTCACCGGAGAGGTGTCTCGGTCATGTCTACATAGTTCTCGAACCCGTAGGGTCCGCACGCTTAATGTTCGTTGACGATATAGTGTTATATGAGTTATATGTTTTGGTGACCGAATGTTTTATCGGAGTCCCGGATGACATCACGGACATGACGAGGAGTCTCAAAATGGTCGAGCGGTAAAGATTGATATATAGGACATGGTATTTGGACACCGGAAGTGTTTCGGGATGTACCGGGAAGGAATCGGGTCACCGGAAGGGGTTCCGGGCACCCCCCGGCAAGTTATGGGCCTTATGGGCCAAAGGAGGGGACAGACCAGCCCACAAGGGGGCTGGTGCACCTCCTCCCTTGTTTGGCCAGCCCTAGGGAAGGAAAAGGGGGAGGGCTAGCCCCTCCTGCCTTTCCCTCTCATGGGAGAAAGGAAAGGGGGGCGCCACCCTCCCCTACCTTTCCCCGCGCTCCAAATAAGGAAAGGGGGGCGCGGCTTGGGAGGGACTCCAAGTAGGATTCCTCCTACTTGGGTGCCTCCTTTGGCTGCTGCTCCCTCCCTCCCACCTATATATATGTGGGAGGGGGGACGCCTAGCACACAACAGATCAATTGTTAGCCGTGTGCGGCACCCCCCTCCACTGTTTACAACCCCGGTCATATTTTCGTAGTGCTTTGGCGAAGCCCTGCGGAGATCACTTCACCATCACCGTCACCACACCATCGTGCTAACAGAACTCATCTACAACCTCGCCGTCTTGCTGGATAAAGAAGGTAGAGGACGTCACCGAGCTGAACATGTGCTGAACGCGGAGGTGCCGTATGTTCGGTACTAGATTGGTTGGATCGCGAAGAAAGTTTGACTACATCAACCGCATTGTGAAATGCTTCCGCTTACGGTCTATGAGGGTACGTAGGCACACTCTCCCCTCTCGTTGCTATGCATCTCCTTGATAGATCTTGCATGTGTGTAGAATTTTTTTGTTTTCATGCAACATTTCACGACAGTGGTATCATGATCCAGGTCTATGCATAGATGATATGCACGAGTAGAACACAAAGAGTTGTGGGCGGTGATAGTCATACTGCTTACCACCAACGTCTTATTTTGATTCGGCGGTATTGTGGGATGAAGTGGCCCGGACCAACCTTACATGTCCACGCACATGAGACCGGTTCCACCGATAGACATGCAACTAGTTTTGCATAAAGGTGGCTGGCGGGTGTCTGTTTCTCCTACTTTAGTTGAATCGAATTTGACTGCGGCCGGTCCTTGAAGAAGGTTACAACAGCAAACTTGATGAATCACCGTTGTGGTTTTTGCCGTAGGTAACAACGGTTCTTGCTAGAAGCCCGTAGCAGCCACGTAAAACTTGCAACAACAAAGTAGAGGACGTCTAACTTGTTTTTGCAGGGCATGTTGTGATGTGATATGGTAAAGACAAGATGTGATATACATTATTGTATGAGATGATCATGTTTTGTAAGTTATCGGCTACCGACAGGAGCCTTATGGTTGTCTCTTTATTGTATGAAATGCAAACGCCATGTAATTGCTTTACTTTATCGCTATGAGTTAGCAATAGTTGTAGAAGCAATTTTTGGCGAGACGACCACGACGCAACGATGGAGATCAAGGTGTCGAGCCGGTGACGATGGAGATCATGACGATGCTTTTGAGATGGAGATCAAAAGCACAAGATGATGATGGCCATATCATGTCACATATTTTGATTGCATGTGATGTTTATCTTTTATGCATCTTATTTTGCTTAGTACGGCGGTAGCATTATAAGATGATCCCTTCACTAAATTTCAAGGTAAAAGTGCTCTCCCTGAGTATGCACCGTTGCTACAGTTCGTTGTTTCGAGACACCACGTGATGATCGGGTGTGATAGACTCTACGTTCACATACAACGGGTGTAAGACAGTTTTGCACATGCAGAATACTTGGGTTAAACTTGACGAGCCTAGCATGTACATACATGGTCTCGGAACACTGGAGACCGAAAGGTCGAACATGAGTCATATAGTAGATATGATCAACATGAAGATGTTCACCATTGAAAACTACTCCATCTCACGTGATGATCGGACTTGGTTTAGTTGATATGGATCATGTATCACTTAGACAACTTGAGGGATGTTGATTTAAGTGGGAGTTCATTAGTAATTTGATTAATTGAACTTAATGTATCATGAACTTAGTCTTGATAGTTTTTGCATATCTATGTTGTAGATCAATAGCTTGATGACCCACAAGTATAGGGGATCTATCGTAGTCCTTTCGATAAGTAAGAGTGTCGAACCCAATGAGGAGCAGAAGGAAATGACAAGTGGTTTTCAGCAAGGTATTCTCTGCAAGCACTGAAATTGTCGGTAACAGATAGTTGTGTGATAAGATAATTCGTAATGGGTAACAAGTAACAAAAGTAACTAAGGTGCAGCAAGGTGGCCCAATCCTTTTTGTAGCAAAGGACAAGCCTAGACAAACTCTTATATAAAGCAAAGCGCAACCGAGGACACATGGGAATTACTGTCAAGCTAGTTTTCATCATGCTCATATGATTCGCGTTCGTTACTTTGATAATTTGATATATGGGTGGACCGGTGCTTGGGTGCTGCCCTTACTTGGGCAAGTCTCCCACTTATGATTAACCCCTCTTGTAAGCATCCGCAACTACGAAAGAAGAATTAAGATAAATCTAACCATAGCATGAAACATATGGATCCAAATCAGCCCCTTACGAAGCAACGCATAAACTAGGGTTTAAGCTTCTGTCACTCTAGCAACCCATCATCTACTTATTACTTCCCAATGCCTTCCCCTAGGCCCAAATCATGGTTAAGTGTCATGTAGTCGACGTTCACATAACACCACTAGAGGAAAGACAACATACATCTCATCAAAATATCAAACGAATACCAAATTCACATGATTACTTATAACAAGACTTCTCCCATGTCCTCAGGAACAAACGTAACTACTCACAAAGCATATTCATGTTCATAATCAGAGGGGTATTGAATAGCATTAAGGATCTGAACATATGATCTTCCACCGAATAAACCAACTAGCATCAACTACAAGGAGTAATCAACACTACTAGCAACCCACAGGTACCAATCTGAGGTTTTGAGACAAAGATCAGATACAAGAGAACAAGAGATGAACTAGGGTTTGAGAGGAGATGGTGCTGGTGAACATGTTGATGAAGATTGACCCCCTCTCGATGAGAGGATCGTTGGTGATGACGATGGCTTCGATTTCCCCCTCCCGGAGGGAAGTTTCTCCAGCAGAACAGCTCCGCCGGAGCCCTAGATTGGTTCTGCCCAGGTTCCGCCTCGAGACGGTGGCACTTCGTCCCGAAAGCTTCCTTCTGATTTTTTCTAGGTCAAAACACATCATATAGCAGAAGATGGGCATTGGGGGCCTGCCAGGTGGCCCACAAGGCAGGGAGGCGCGTGATGTCTACTATGCAACTTTATTCTTGTAGACTCGTGTTGGGCCTCCAAGCGCAGAGTTTTGTAGGATAGTAGCAATTTTCCCTCAAGTGGATGACCTAAGGTTTATCAATCAGTGGGAGGCGTAGGATGAAGATGGTCTCTCTCAAACAACCCTGCAACCAAATAATAAAAAGTCTCTTGTGTCCCCAACACACCAAATACAATGGAAATTTGTATAGGTGCACTAGTTCAGCGAAGAGATGGTGAACAAGCATAGTATGGATAGTAGATATTGATTTTTGTAATAAGAATAATAAAAAACAGCAAGGTAGCAATTGATAAAATGGAGCACAAACGGTATTGCAATGCTTGAAAATGAGGCCTAGGGTCCATACTTTCGCTAGTGCACTCTCTCAACAATGCTAATCTAATTGGATCATATAACCATCCCTCAAAGTGCGATGAAGAATCACTCCAAAGTTCCTATCTAGCGGAGAACATAAGAAGAAATTGTTTGTAGCTATTCTTTCCGATCGATCTATCCAAGAGTTCGTACTAAAATAACACCAAGTTATTCTTTCCGATCGATCTATCAAGAGTTCGTACTAAAATAACACAAGTTATTCTTTCCGATCAATCTATCAAGAGTTCGTACTGAAATAACACCAAAGCAAATTCAGATTCATAATACTCAATCCAACACAAAGAACGTCAAAGAGTGCCCCAAGATTTCTACCGGAGAAACAAAAGACGAGAACGTGCATCAACCCCTACGCATAGATTACCCCCAATGTCACCTCGGGAATCCATGAGTTGAGTGCCAAAACATATCTCAAGTGAATCAATATAATACCCCATTGCACCACGAGTATTCATATGTAAGACATATATCAAGTGCTCTCAAATCCATAAAAGTATTCAATCCGATAACAACGAAATCTCAAAGGGAAAACTCAATTCATCACAACAAGATAGAGAGGGGAAAACACCATATGATCCAACTATATTAACAAAGCCCGCGATACATCAAGATCGTGCCATCTCAAGAACATGAGAGAGAGAGAGAGATTGAACACATAGCTACTGGTACAAACCCTCAGCCCCGAGGGTGGACTGCTCCCTCCTCATCATGGTGGCCGCCGGGATGATGAAGATGGCCATCGGTGATGATTTCCCCCTCCGGCAGGGTGCCGGAACAGGGTCTAGATTGGTTTCTCATGGCTACAGAGGCCTGCGGCGGCGGAACTTCTGATCTAGGGTTACCCTTGATGGTTTCTCTATTTATAGGATTTTTTGGCGTCGGTTTCACGCGAAGATGGGCCTCGAGGTGAGCACAACCCACCGGGGCGCGCCTGGGCCCCCTAGCGCGCCCCGGTGTCTTGTGCCCTACTCCTTCACCTTCTGGTCCTTCCATGAAGCTTCGGGGGTCTCTTCTGTTCGAAAAAAAATTGTCAAAAAGTTTCAGCTCACTTGGAGAAGTTTCATTTCTGCACAAAAAACAACACCACAGTAGTTCTGCTGAAAACATCGTCAGTCCGGGTTAGTTCCATGCAAATCATACCAAAACCATATAAAATTGTTGTAAACATGGCATGAATACTTCATAAATTATAGATACGTTGGAGACGTATCAGCATCCCCAAGCTTAATTCCTACTCGTCCTCGAGTAGGTAAATGATAAAAGAAATAATTTATGAAGTGTGAATGCTAGCAAAATGCATAAGTTTGATCAATGATAATTTCAATCACTATTTCTAGCATCATAACAGCAACTCTTTCTCATAAAACTTATCATTACAAAGTAGCAATCAATTCACATGTTAAGGTTCAAACAATGAATTCTCTTGAAAATCAACAACCTATATTCTTAGTCACCAAACAATTGCAATTCAACTTATTCAACAGAGTCTAAGTAAGAGCTCCACATACTCAATCATCATATAGTCTTCCATGATTGCTAGTACTCAAAGCATATTCTTAGAACAAATGGCATCCATCGAACACAGAGGAAGATAGGGGCTTAATGTTTCGCCTCCCAACTCATTTATCACAGAGATAATTGTCAACAATAATAAATCATGATCAAATATATTTGACTGGTCATATGTGCCTAGATCTTTCCCAACCACATGATGCTTGCCAACTAGAGAATAGTTGAGGTTGAAATGAGAATGCATACTATTGACTCTTGCATAAAAGTAAATGCTGAAAATTAAAAGATAGGCCCTTCGCAGAGGGAAGCAGAGGTTGTCATGCGCTTTCTATTTTTGGATGCCCAAGCTCTTAGTGCAAAGGAACGTCACATTATATTGCCCCTTATGATAGCAACCTTTATTATGTAGTCTGTCTCTTTTATTACTTTGCCATCACAAGTTCGTACAATGCTCAATTTTCCCTTACAATAAAAGATCAAACATATTTAGGAGCAATTTTTCTTGCTTTATGCACCGATGACAACTTACTTGAAGGATCTTATTCAATCCATAGGTAGGTATGGTGGACACTCATGGCAAGAAACTGGGTTTAAGGGTTTTTGGATGCACAAGTAGTATCTCTACTTAGTACGAATTTTTGGCTAGCAAAAGATCCTAGGCAAACACCACATGTTGGAGGATCCATGACAATATAACTTCTATGCAAATATACACAACCATAACTCATTACGTTGTCTTCCTTGTCCAACTTCAACTAATTTGCTCAAGTTTGAAAATAATTAATGGGTATTCACAATCATAGAAGATGTCCAAGATAATATATTTGCATGTGAAAGTTCTCTTCCTTCTACTAATCATTCATGAATTGCTTGTATGACCAATATTGTGATTGTCAAGCTTCAAAAGATTTCACTTTCTAAACCCAATGTGAAGTTACTACTAGGCATAATATGAACATATAATTTCAACTTCATGATATTCAATTCATTCAACAATTTACTCATAGGATATAAGTGAAGCACGAGAGTAAATGAAAAACTACTCCAAAGATATAAGTGAAGATCATGCGAGTAGTTATGTAAATGGGTAGCTATTTGAGGAATCTCTTTTATTTAAAAACTTTCAGATCTAAGTACTTTATTAAAACAGCAAGAAAAACAAAAATTAAATGACATTCCGAGAATAGCACACATCATGTGAAGAAGCAAAAACTTAGGCTCAACCGAGACTAACCGATAATTGTTGATGAAAAAAGGTGGGATGCCTACAGGGGCAGCCCCAAGCTTAGATGCTTGAGACTTCTTGAAATATTATCTTGGGATGCATTGGGAATCCACAAGCTTGAGCTTTTGTGTCTCCTTAATTCCTTTTATATCACGGTTTTCCTAAATCTTAAAAACTTCATCCACACAAAACTCAACAAGAACTCGTGAGATACGTTAGTATAAATCAATGCAAAACCTTATCATTCCCTACTGTAGAAAATCACTAAAATTATTATTCAACATTGCATACTAAATGCCTCTGCATATTTAATACTCCTATCCTCAAATAGAATCATTAAACAAGCAAACATATGCAAAATGCGAACATAACAGCAATCTGTCTAAACAGGACAGTCTGTAAAGAGTGCAATTGTACTCATACTTAAATAACTCCAAAAATTCTGAAAATTTTCCAAACTGTAGAAAATTTATCATAGCTTATTGTGCAAAAAGTTTAAACATTTTATGACATTCTTACTTTTCTAGATAATTATTGCCACAGCAATAAACTTTCTGTTTTGAAACAGCAACTCATATATTTGAAAAATAAGCATGGTGATGGCTATCCTTGCCAATTTTATTGAAATAAAAGATGCAAAACATTATTCTAAATAACAAAAAGCAAATCCTAATAAAATAAAATGACTCTCCAAGCAAAACTCATATCATGTGACGAATAAAATTATAGCTCCAAGTGAGGTTACCGATAATGTTGAAGACGAAAGAGGGGATGCCTTCCGGGGCATCCCCAAGCTTAGTTGCTTCGATATTCCTTGAATATTACCTTGGGGTGCCTTGGGCATACCCAAGATTATGGTCTTGTCACTCCTTATTCTCCTCATATCGATATCTCACCCAAAACTTGAAAACTTCAATCACACAAAACTTAACGGAACTTCGTGAGATGGGTTAGTATGATAAAGACAAATCATTCACTTTGGTAATGTCAAAGACAAGATTAATAATTGTTCTCACACAATTCCCACTGTACTCTACAATTTCCACAATTTATATTAAGCAATATAAGCCATAGAAACCATAAAACAAGCAAACTATGAATTGAAAACACAATCTGTCAAAAACACAACAGTACGTAAAGATCTGAATTAAGGGCATACTTATGTAACTCCAAAAATTCTGAAAAATACGGACAACGTAGAAAATTTGTATACCCATCAACTGTAAAAAATTCAGAGTTTTTCGACGCTCCAGTGAATTTAAACAATTCTCTTACTGGGCGAAAAAGTTTCTGTTTTTTGCACAGAATCAAGTCAACTATCATCCACACTATCCCAAAGGCTTTACTTGGCACTTTATTGAAACAAAAGATATAAAACATGATTAATACTGAGACTAATCATGTGAACACATAAAAACAGTAGGTAAAAGTTTTGGGTTGTCTCCCAACAAGCGCTTTTCTTTAATGCCTTTTAGCTAGGCATGATGATTTCAATGATGCTCGCATAAAAGATAAGAATTGAAACATGAAGAGAGCATCAAGAAGCATATGACTAGCACATTTAAGTCTAACCCACTTCCTATGCATAGGGATTTTGTGAGCAAACAATTTATGGGAGCAAGAATCAACTAGCATAGGAAGGTAAAACAAGCATGACATCAAAACTTTCAACATAAAGAGAGGAAACTTGATATTATTGAGATATGTAGAAGCATAAGTTCCTCTCTCATAATAATTTTCAGTAGCATCATGAATGAAATCAACAATATAACTATCACATAAAGCATTCTTTTCATGATCCACAAGCATAGAAATTTTATTATTCTCCACATAAGCAATTTTATTCTCATCAATAGTAGTGGGAGCAAACTCAACAAAATAACTATCATGAGATTGAAAATTAAAATCATGATGACAAGTTTCATGGTTATCATTATTCAATATAGCATACATATCATCACCATAATCATCATAGATAGGAACTTTGTTGTCATAATCAATTGCAACCTCCTCCAAAATAGTAGATTCATCATTAAATAAAGTCATGACCTCTCCAAATCCACTTTCATCAATATAATCATCATAAATAGGAGGCATGCAATCATCATAATAAATTTTCTCATCAAAACTTGGGGGACTAAAAATATCATCTTCATCAAATATAGCATCCCCAAGCTTATGGCTTTGCATATCGTTAGCATCATGGATATTCAAAGAGTTCATACCAACAACATTGCAATCATGCTCATCATTCAAAGATTTTTTTTCAAACATTTTATAGAATTCTTCCTCTATCAATTGAGCACAATTTTCCTTTCCATCATTTTCACGAAAGACATTATAAAGATGAACAATATGATGCAACCTCAATTCCATTTTTTTAGTTTTCTTTTACAAACCAAACTAGTGATAAAACAAGAAACTAAAAGATTCAATTGCAAGATCTAAAGATATACCTTCATGCACTCACCTCCCAGACAACGGCGCCAGAAAAGAGCTTGATGTCTACTACGCAACTTTATTCTTGTAGACTCGTGTTGGGCCTCCAAGCGCAGAGTTTTGTAGGACAGTAGCAATTTTCTCTCAAGTGGATGACCTAAGGTTTATCAATCCGTGGGAGGCGTAGGATGAAGATGGTCTCTCTCAAACAACCCTGCAACCAAATAATAAAAAGTCTCTTGTGTCCCCAACACACCAAATACAATGGAAATTTGTATAGGTGCACTAGTTCGGTGAAGAGATGGTGATACAAGCGTAGTATGGATAGTAGATATTGATTTTTGTAATAAGAACAATAAAAAACAGCAAGGTAGCAATTGATAAAACGGAGCACAAACGGTATTGCAATGCTTGAAAATGAGGCCTAGGGTCCGTACTTTCGCTAGTGCACTCTCTCAACAATGCTAATCTAATTGGATCATATAACCATCCCCCAAAGTGCGACGAAGAATCACTCCAAAGTTCCTATCTAGCGGAGAACATAAGAAGAAATTGTTTGTAGCTATTCTTTCCAATCGATCTATCCAAGAGTTCGTACTAAAATAACACCAAGTTATTCTTTCCGATCGATCTATCAAGAGTTCGTACTAAAATAACACAAGTTATTCTTTCCGATCAATCTATCAAGAGCTCGTACTAAAATAACACCAAAGCAAATTCAGATTCATAATACTCAATCCAACACAAAGAACCTCAAAGAGTGCCCCAGGATTTCTACCGGAGAAACAAAAGACGAGAATGTGCATCAACCCCTATGCATATATTACCCCAATGTCACCTCGGGAATCCGCGAGTTGAGTGCCAAAACATATCTCAAGTGAATCAATATAATACCCCATTGTCACCACGGGTATTCATATGCAACACATATATCAAGTGCTCTCAAATCCATAAAAGTATTCAATCCGATAACAACGAAATCTCAAAGGGAAAACTCAATTCATCACAACAAGATAGAGAGGGGAAAACACCATATGATCCAACTATATTAAGAAAGCCCGCGATACATCAAGATCGTGCCATCTCAAGAACATAAGAGAGAGAGATTAAACACATAGCTACTGGTACAAACCCTCAGCCCCGAGGGTGGACTACTCCCTCCTCATCATGGTGGCTGCCGTGATGATGAAGATGGCCACCGGTGATGATTTCCCCCTCCGGCAGGGTGCCGGAACAGGGTCTAGATTGGTTTCTCGTGGCTACAGAGGCCTGTGGTGGCGGAACTTCTGATCTAGGGTTACCCCTGATGGTTTCTCTATTTATAGGATTTTTTGGTGTCGGTTTGAAGCGAAGATGGGCCTCGAGGTGAGCACAACCCACCGGGGCGCGCCTGGGCCCCCTGGCGCACCCCGGTGTCTTGTGCCCTACTCCTTCACCTTCTGGTCCTTCCACCAAGCTTCGGGGGTCTCTTTTGTTCCATAAAAAATCTTCAAAACGTTTCAGCTCATTTGGAGAACTTTCATTTCTGCACAAAAAACAACACCATGGTAGTTCTGCTGAAAACAGCGTCAGTCCGGGTTAGTTCCATGCAAATCATACCAAAACCATATAAAATTGTTGTAAACATGGCATGAATACTTCATAAATTATAGATACGTTGGAGATGTATCAGCGCCCCCCAACCCTTGTGGCTGCCTGGTGGGTCCCCTCAGGTTCTTTCTTCGCCCAATATTTTATATATATTCCAAAATAATTCTCCGTGAAGTTTCAGTACTTTTGGAGTTGTGCAGAATAGGTCTCTCAAATTTGCTCCTTTTCCAGTCTAGAATTCCAGCTGCCGGCATTCTCCCTCTTCATGTAAAAACCTTGTAAAATAAGAGAGAAAAGGCATAAGTATTGTGCTAGAATGTGTAAGAACAACCCATAATGCAATAAATATCAATATAAAAGCATGATACAGAATGGACGTATCATAGCTCGCGTATAGCTCCCTTATTTCATTTTGATATGTTCCTAGAGAAAACTAAGTTGAAAGATGATGGTAGCAATAATGCGGACTAGGTCCGTGATCTGAGGATTATCCTCATTGTTGCACAGAAGAATTATGTCCTTGATGCACTGCTAGGTGACAGACCTATTGCATGAGCTGATGCAGACGTAATGAACATTTTACAAGCTCGATATGTGTCATGGGAAACCGCGGCCACCTATGGGGCCATCAGACCCTTGTGGTTCGGCAGGGGGATGAGCACATTGCACAAAGAGTGGAGAACGTAGCGCAGCCCGGCAGAGATCACACGGGCAATTTTACCCAGGTTCGGGCTGCTGCAAGGTGTAAAACCCTACTCATGCTTTGGTGGATTGATGGTGGATTGTGGTGGAAATGCAGCGCTCTTGCCCGGCAGGGTTGCCTCGGGGCGAGGGCAGCTACACGCGAACGAGTGTATAAGGGTCTGAATGCTTTCTATGGTTGCCATGGCCCTCCTTTTATAGATCAAGGGGTCACCACGGTGGCAAATCAATCATTGCATACTGATTAGATAGCGAATAGTGCTATCATACCTAACTCTGCAGACAGAGCAGGGCGCATTAAATGCGCCGCTTAGTGTCACATCGTGGCGTGCCCGGCAAGCCTTGCCGGGCTGCTTGGCCACCTTCTCGTCTGTCTGCTTGACACGTCTTTGGACGGGTGTCATTTGGAGGTGGTTTCCTCTAGAAATGGCTGCCATGTGTCGAATAACAGCCACTTAGTCACTTGGGGGCTTGTCACCGCACCGATCGATGACTCGCGTCGTTGTGAGGTGGAGCGGTGGAGCCTTGTCGGGGTAGTTTGCCGTTGTAGCGCCCGGCAGGCCTGCCGGGACGGTCTTGAGGCTTGACTTCGGGGCCACCTCGTCCTCGCCAGGCTCGCCTACCCGGCAAGGGAGGTTTCTCCTAAGTGAGGTCTTGCTCATTTAGCTTGTCTTGGTCCTCTTGATCTGCCCTTTGATTCCTCAAAGAGCTGATCTCTCCTTGCTTGGTCTGGACTTGGATGTTGCGAGCTTGCCTCCAAGCCTGTGTACAGTTTGGGCAACATACCTGGGGTTTGTTGCATCGACAGGAGCCCCCGGGCCTGGCCTGAACGCGCTGCCGAGCATCGTCGGGGTAGGCCCTGTCAAGTACATGGGCGAGGAGGCTTGCGGCGGTTTGTCCTTTGAGGTCTTCTTTGCTTCTTCATTAACCTGAGCTTGGATCAGTTTCCGGTTTTCCCGCGCGTCGCGTAACGCCAATTGTGGTGGGGCCTTCCTTGTAATGGCCCGTGAATGACTTTAACGCACGGGCGAGTAACTGCCAATTCACTCTTCCCACCACGCTCTTATCCCTGGCCAAGTATGCTGCATGCATTGAGTGGGGTAGGTAACGGAGGCGCGTGGTGCGGGAGAGCGTCAAGGCAGGGGCCTGATCTTCTTGGGTTGGTGGAGAGGGACGGCGGTTACCCACCGATGGAACAGCCCCCAGCCCCCAGCCCACCTATAAAAGGGGGCGGGGGGAAGCAGAAGTGCTTATCCACACACCTCTTCTCGCCATTTCCTTCCTTCTCCCAGTAATGTTGAGAGGGAGAGACCGGGGCCAGGTCCCGGGCTTGAGCTTGGGGAAGATGAATCTGAAAGCTTATGTAGGTGCCCGGGGAGTGAGTCTGGTCCGGGGCCGAAAGGGATGTGGCGGTCAAGCTACTCACAGTGCATGAGGTACCAAGCTTTTCCACTATGGTAGAATGCTTGTCTCCTCTGCTCGGGTCGGCCATCTGGCGTGGAGCACTAGACCTTGCCGTGAACCACTGCGGCTTCCTGCCCTGACGCTGGAGCTCCCAGGGCTTCCGGCATCTGTCTGGGGTGCAACGCTCGGGTCCGTTGGTAACCCCAGCACTGCCCCCTTTGGTGAAGTCGGGGCGAATGTCGAAGACGGTGGCATCTTCCTGCCCTCCAAGGTGGGGAGCGATGCTCCTCGTGCGTCTCGGACGCCGTTGTCGCCCGTAGCTTCTTCAGGGGAGGCAACAGCTCGAGGAGCTGGCGCCCCCCTGGAGTGGTGGTGATGAAGAAAGAACGAGGGAAGACAGAGAAGGTGGGTGGCAGGGCGTCAGGTCGGAATACGATGGCACTGACGCCTTCGTCTCGTACTGCCGACCTGCTGCCTCGTCTTTCTGTTCTTCCGCTCCCTCCCCAGCACCATTATCACCGGCCTCTTGGTTACCGAGGAGGGGCCGCTCTCTTGGTGCCTTTGCCTCCTCCAGCAGTCTTCCAGCTGAGCTCCAGCGGTTCTCCCCGACGGTGCTTTTGCTGGGGCTTCTGGCTGGTCCTGGAGGTGGTGACCAGGGCACCACCGAGCTGCTCCTTCCGCCCCTCTCTTTCGCAGCCTCACCACTCTCGATCTTGTCAGGCTGCACCCGACAGGTCCTGACGAGGTCGAGTGGGGCGTCTTGCTCAGGCACTCCTTTTGCCCTCTTCCTCTTCCACCGCAATGCCTAGGAGGAGAGGGACAAGAAAGGGATTATGGGGCACTTATCTTTTTTCAGTCTAAAATATGTAGGCACTTGACAAACTTTAGTCTAAAAAATGTAATCTTCTTTATCCATGTTGGTGTTCTGTAAGATCTGTACTTGTTCATCAGCATATTAATGAAAAAGACAAGCTTTGTCGGGCACTTGTGCATGCATCATACGCATGCAGAGGTGAAATGCCTCTATACGTTCAAGTAAACAAGTTATCTCCGGCAAGCTATCCTGCCGGTACCCTTGAATTGTTGCTGTGGGGATAAGCCCGCCGGGCACAAATCGCAAAGAGGGACGAGCCCCCCGCCAAGCCTTCTCCGCCAAAGGCCACTGCGACCATCCTGACCGAAGCAACGTTTGAGTCAAAGGATGGGAACACCTAAGTTTCAAAGGTGATGAGGTTTTCATATGCACAAGTTTCTACTTACAGAACACATAAGGATAAGAAGAGAACTTATCTGTTTGGCTTGCCGAGGATCGTCACATAGGCTCGTCTTCATTTATTCTTTTTGGGACCAAGTCCACGGCAAGAACCCTGCAACTTAATGCAGATGAAAACAATGCCTCATGCGACCTCATCAACATGATCATGCTATGCTCATGATATACTTATGCATGCATGCAAGTTTGGGGGCCCCCCAGCGCTTCGTTTCTTTCTGTTGCTCAGGGTCTGCGCCTGGCTTTGTACAAGGGGTTACATGCAACATCGGCAAGGCATGTACAAAAGGGTGGCTGCCGGGCAGGGCCCGATAGCCGTGCCTTAAGGGTAGAACTTGCGGAGATGCTCAATGTTCCATGAGTTTTGCAACTGAATGCCATCTCCGGTCTCCAGACGGACTGCGCCAGGTCTGGTGACTCGTACTACCCGGTAAGGGCCTTCCCACTTCGGCGTCAACTTGTTTGTACCCATGGCGGACTTAACACGCCTAAGGACAAGGTCGCCTTCCTCAAAACCCCGGGCACGAACCCTGCAGCTGTGATAGCGACGCATGGATTGCTAGTAGCGTGCAGCACACGTAGTGGCCCGGAGATGGTTCTCCTCAAGTAGCACAGCGTTGTCACGCCGGTGCCGTTCCTGCGCTACTTCATCGTAGGCAAGCACTCGAGGAGATCTGAATATGAGTTCCATGGGGATAACTGCTTCTGCCCCATAGACTAGGGAGAAGGGAGTCTGCCCGGTAGCTCGATTTGGTGTCGTTCTGAGGGACCAAAGAACCACCGGCAGCTCATCGATCCATCGTCTGCCACACTTCTACAGTCTATCAAAGGTTCTTGTCTTGAGACCTCACAACACTTCAGCATTCGCCCTCTCAGCTTGTCCATTGCTTCTGGGATGGGCGACAGAGGCAAATGAGACCTTGCTTCCAAGGGCATGAACATATTGCATGAAGGCGCGGCTCGTGAATTGGGTGCCATTGTCGGTGATGATTTGGGCAGGCACCCCAAAGCGGCACACCAATCCTTTCAAGAACTTGGTAGCTGACTGTGCGGTCACCTTTCTCATGGGCTCCACCTCTGGTCACTTTGTGAACTTGTCGATAGCGACGAACAAGAACTCAAAGCCCTCGGTAGCACGGGGGAAGGGGCCCAAGATATCGAGCCCCCAGACCGAGAAGGGCCATGACAAAGGGATCATCTAAAGAGCTTGGGCAGGCTGATGGATGTTCTTGGAGTGGAACTGGCAGGCTTCACATTTGGTGACGAGCTCAACTGCATCTTGGAGGGCTGTGGGCCAATAGAAACCTTGCCGAAAGGATTTTCCAACCAGAGCCCTTGATCCAATGTGTGAGCCGTGTAGGGTAACGCAGCAGAAAACAAAAATTTTCCGCCCTACGCACCAGCCCAGGACCACTATGGAGACTGCATACAAGGTTTGATCATGTTCGTTACCGACTCGTAGCGCAGCGGAAGTAGAGTCGATGACGATCGGCGGTGCAGATCCCCGCAGCTAGGATTTACAACCTCCCAACCGCGAGGATGTATACCCTCGTCTTCCCTTCGGACAGCCCTCCGGGAGGCGGTCGAACAGTCCACCGGACGATGTCGCGGACAGCCCTTCGGGAGGACCTTCGAAACCCGAACGGTCACTCGGACAGCCCTTCGGGAGGACTCACAGAACTCGGACCGTCACTTGGACAGCCCTTCGGGAGGCACTCTCGAACAGCCCCTCGGGCACTAAGATCGAAACTACGACCTCTCTACAGAGTTGCACACATACGGTGTCACCTATCCGGCAGGGCTTCGCCGTCCAGAACTAGTTCCTGCCGGAACCCAGACAGCCTTTCGGCTCTACGAAACTCTTTTCGTGGGAGGGAGAGAGAAGCCAGATAACATCTTGGCATGTGTATGAGAGCAAGGGATGGGGAGAATGGCAGCCCCTTCTCCTCCTTTTATAGGCCAAGGCAAGGGGTGGGGTGGGATTTTGAAATACCAAAATACCCAAGCTTTATGTCACACATGAAAGGGCATAATGGTAACACAAGGGGGGCACCAAGGGGACACCACCATGGCAGCCCTTGGGCCGGCCCACACCTTGTCTCCCCATGGGGGAGGGCCCCCCCAACAAGCCACCAACATGTCTCCATGAAACATGCATGCTCCCTAGACAAAAAGCCACCAAACATGCAACCCCCGATTCGTGGGATCTTGTCCCCTCGCGCTGAGACAAGATGTTTTCCGCGAAACTTTTTCTGAAAAATTCCAAAAAGTCCCAGAACATTTCCGGCACCCTCTAAAATTATTCTGGGCATGATCCGAAACATTTTCGATGCGGTGGTTTTCATCAGCGGAAAGCATTAACAGCGGTTACGACAGTTTCGGAACATTTCCGGTTTTTCTCTCCGAAAATTCCCAGAAGTTCCCAGACCAATTCTGGCATCCTCTGAAAATTTCCAGGCGGTGCCGAAACCCTTTTTGACCAAATAATATATTCCGAAACAACTTTTCGGTTTTACCGAAACTCTTTCGGTGTTCTCTCTCTCGGAACTCTTCCGTTGTCTCCGAAACATTTTCGGTGACTTTCTCTCAGACTCCCTGTCTAGCGTTCAACAGATAGATGACCCTTAAGCGTGTGACCCTATAGGTTCGGTGAAGTATAGACATGACCGGAACACTTTCCGATCAATGATCAGCATCGGAGCCGTGGACACCCATATTGACCCCTATACCCACACGAATGAATATTCAAGTGAACCTCCAGTTGCCGTGTGCTATTCCTGTTGCTTCGCGATATGTTACAAATACCCAAGGTGAGACATGTTGGCATTCCCGTGGATCAACAACTTGTCCACTATGCTAGTTACCTCGTTACCGGTATTGTTCTCTTTTCTCGTTACCGTGTTTCGGCATCCCCGTGATCAAATCACAAAGTGTCTGGCCAGACGATGATGGATACCGTAACACCGAGAGGGCCCAGAGATATCTCTCCATCGCCGGAGGAGCAAATCCCAATCTTGAGCTATCAAGTTACTTGACATACTTTTCCATGAACCCGTAAGCCGCCGTAATAGCCACCCATTTACGGATGACGTTTAACAAACCCCAAAGTTCATGAAGCAAGCATGAAGAAACTCGATACTCTCATGGTCTAAGGAATTATGCAAACATTAACCATCTCTACGTTATTAACCATTAACTTGTGACGAATGTATCTCATAGCATAACATCAATCGGGTCGATTCAACACAAATGTTCTTCTAACATTTGTGCCCTCAAAGTTGCTGGCATAGACATGCCTATGATTGGGAAAACATAATCATCATGCAACACTTGAGCTAGTCTTAGAGGCATGACTAGGAATACATTTTACCGTTTATTATTCCACACGTGCACATGGGTTTTCCCCAGAGCCTTTATGGATATACGGGCTCGGGAACCACAGCAGTTATAGCATGGAACATAAACCTAATTATGAACACGGAGATAAATAATAACATTTATTATTGCCTCTAGGGCATATCTCCTACAAGCCGCACATACCCTTGTGTACCTCTGCCAATAGTTCATTTCCTTCCTCCTGGCAAATGCACTTCAATTTCACACCATTGGGCCTCCTTCTGTACAGCGTGCCGTCAATGAACTGATACATACTGGCCCTCCGGGCTACTCTTTCAGGTTCTTCTTGCTCTTTGGGGAGTTCTCCAGTTTGGAGGAAATGGACAATGTGCCGTGCCCAGGTTGGGGCCAGGTGCTCAGCAACAAGGACCAGCGGCACCTCCTCATTCGCAAGAGCGCACTTCTCGACCGCAGGGACCGGTGGTCTGGCGGGATGGTGCAGCTCACTGATCGAAGGGGAGTTGTTCCCACCAAGCTCTCTGCCGGGAGCCTCGGGAGGCTCTGCCGGGTGAGGCTTGCCGGAGTCCAGTTTCCTCCTCTTTCTGGCCATTGTTGCCGGGGATACGGAGGGCTGAGTCACATGGAGAACAAAAGTCCCTGGTTCCACAGGGAGTTTTTGCGCAACGCACTTTGACAGATGATCAACAATGCTGTTTTTCGCACGGGGCACGTGCTCTGTTTGCAATCCGTCAAAGTGCTCCTCCAACTTTCTCACTTCCTCGACGTATGCCTCCATCAATGGGCTTTGGTAATCCTTGTTGACTTGTCTCACCACAAGTTGTGAATCTCCGTGGATGATCAGCTTCTTGATTCCCAGTTCTGTTGCAATCTTGAGCCCGGCAAGGCGCCCTTCATACTCTGCAGTATTGTTGGTAGCCTTCTCCCGAGGAAAGTGCATCTGGACGACGTACTTAAGGTGCTCCCCAGTGGGGGCAACAAGAAGCACGCCAACCCCTGCACCTTGTAGGGAGAAGGCACCATCGAAATACATAATCCATTCTTGGGGCGCTTCCTTGCCGGGGGTGATCGTCTCCAATACTTCTTCATCAGGTGTTGGTGTCCACTCTGCGATGAACTTTGCTAGTGCTCTGCTCTGAATAGTTGACGTGCTTTCAAACTTCAAACCAAAACTGGACAACTCCAAAGCCCATTCCACAATCCTACCGGTGACCTCGGGGTTTCGGAGTATGCGTTGCAAGGGGAAGCGGGTGACAACTGCGATCTCGTGGGCTTGGAAGTAGTGGCACAGTTTCCTTGAGGCCATGATGAGGCCAAAAATCAACTTTTGCATGCCAGAGTACCTCGATCTAGCTCCTTGTAACAGGGAGCTGACGAAGTACACTGGGCGCTGCACCACTTTTTCTTTGCCGCAACCATAGAACTGCTTCCACTGCCCTGCCTTTCTTCGCTCTGGACTGACTCTGGTCTTGCCGGGACGGGTTTGCTTTCCTCTTCAGAGGGGACAGTGGTTGTGGCTGCTGTGTCATCCACTTCCCGCTGCACCAACAGCGCCGCACTAACCACTTGATTGGTTGCCTCTAAGTATAGCAGCAACGGCTCTTGTGGTTTGGGAGCGACCAAGGTGGGCACAGAGGAAAGATAGGTCTTCAAATCTTGCAGCGCAACATCTGCCTCTGGGGTCCACTCCACGGGTCCTGCCTTCTTCAAGATTTTGAAGAACGACAGGGCGCACTCGGCAGACTTGGAAATGAACCTGCTCAGTGCAGCCACGCATCCAGTCAAACGCCTCATGTCCTTGACTGTCTTGGGTGCTTGAATTTGCTCGATAGCCTTGATCTTGTCGGGGTTGGCCTCTATCCCTTGATGAGACACAAAGAAGCCAAGTAGCTTGCCGGAGGGAACTCCAAACACACACTTCTCTGGGCTCAGCTTCAAGTTGATCATGCGCAGATTAGCAAAGGTTTCTTCCAAATCCTAGATGAGGGTTGATCTGTCCTTGGTCTTGACCACAATATCATCCATGTAAGCTTCAATGTTTCTGTGCAGCTGGGATTCAAAGCCAATCTGTACTGCTCTTGCAAAAGTGGATCCGGCACTCTTTAACCCGAAGGGCATCCGTACAAAGCAGTACATGCCACATGGGGTTATGAATGTGGTCTTCTCTTCGTCTTCCTTGGACATGAAGATCTGGTGGTATCCGAAGTAGGCATCCAGAAAGGAAAGCAGGTCACACCCGGAAGTGGAATCCACAATCTGGTCGACGCGCGGCAAGGGGAACGGGTCCTTCGGGCATGCCTTGTTTATATCAGTGAAGTCTATGCAAAGCCTCCATTTCCCATTCGCCTTGCGCACGTAACACCCTGGTTTTCGCTCCTGATTTTTTTTCTTTCGCGGGATTTGACTTCCGCCTTTTTTCTCGGTGTTATCGGATTTCTTTAGCTCTTGGGTATATGAAGATGGTCATTCAGCCTTGCCTTTCCTATCCAGTCAGAGATTCTCTCCAGTCTAACCTTGCCACCCGAGATATATTCTCAGGGTTTTGCCGTCGAAACCCTACCTTCCGAATTGCCGGAAGGGAAACCCTAATCTCATCCGTTACAAAGGAACCCTAATTTCCTTTGATCTGCTGACTCCCAAACTTCTCCCAGTGATCATCCTTTATCTATAAACCCTGGATATGCAAAAATATTGCCAAGTCATTTGCAATATTTTTCATTTATAATTAATTCCTTTTCCTGCCAGTTAAAGGAATTAAATCCAGGAAAATATCTATCCATCTCCAAAGTTCATGAAAACTTGTGGAGATATTCTTTGTGATCATATTGAGCTCCCATCAAAATATTGGCCATAATTAAATAAGGGAAATTGCATTTTCCTATTTAATGCCAATATTGCATTACAGACAGTTTCTAAAGGAACTACCATTTTGGTAGCCAGGAAAAATCCCAAATAAATTGTGGAGCTTCTCCTATCTATATATTCACCACTTCCATCAAAACCCAAGTTTCATAGTTCAAAGTTTGAGCACAGCATCCATTTGCAAATTCTGTCCAGATTTTTAGTTTGCAAAGGAAGTGCTTGAACCCTTGATCTATTTGAGCTGAAATTTTTCATGGTGATTAACATTGATAAATCACTCATGGAAACCAAAAACTAGATCAATCTATCTATCCATTCTCCCACAGCAATTTTCCTAAGTTTCTGTCCATTTGGAACCTCTGTGAAGCAAGTACCATTTTGGTGTACCCAAATGGTATGAAACTTTTACAGTGGCTTCATATATTCCAATCATCACCCTACACCAAGTTTGAGCCATATCCACCTAGCCATTTTTCCCCAGCAAGGTCATCTTCCTTTCTGGCCAGATGGCATGGTTACAAAGGAAGTGATAGCTATGTTGATCTAATTGAGGTGAAACTTTGTGTACAGAGTGACCTCAGTAGATCATGGCTCCACACCAAAACTCAGCTTACTTCCTTCAGCCAAGTTTTCTTGAAACCTCTACAAACGCCTTGCTGTCAGAACCTTCTTCTGCAAGTTTCACTAACCCCAGAGCTACCTAGTTGGTTCCAGACTCTCCTCTTATCTATTTGAACAGCAAGGGACCTGTTGTACAAGCTTAGACAGGCAGAAGCCTTCGGGAGCACGCCATGCATGTGGTGACCACAAGTAGAGCCGGCCAAAACGGTGGTCTGTGTACTGTGCTCGTCGGCAGGCCTGCTCCGGCCAATCCTGGCGTGTCTTAGCGTGTCCTACTGTTGGGAAACATAGCATGCAATTTAAAAAAAAAAATCTACGCTCACGCAAGATCTATCTAGGAGATGCATAGCAACGAGAGGGGGAGAGTGTGTCCACGTACCCTCGTAGACCGAAAGCGGAAGCGTTAGCTTAACGCGGTTGATGTAGTCGAACGTCTTCGCGATCCAACCGATCAAGCACCGAACGTACGGCACCTCTGAGTTCTGCACACGTTCAGCTCGATGACGTCCCTCGAACTCTTAATCCAGCAAAGTGTCGAGGGAGAGTTTCGTCAGCACGACGGCGTGGTGACGGTGATGGTGATGTGATCCGCGCAGGGCTTCGCCTAAGCACTACGACAATATGGCCGGAGGAGTAAACTGTGGAGGGGGGCACCGCACACGGCTAAGAGAATATCTGTTGTGTTCTAGGGTGCCCCCCTACCCCCGTATATAAAGGAGGGGAGGAGGAGGCCGGCCACCAAGGGGGCGCGCCATGGGGGGAGTCCTACTAGGACTCCACTCCTAGTAGGATTTGCCCCCCCCCCCCACTTTTCCTTTCTCCGGAGGTGGAAAGAGGGAAGGAGAGGGAGAGGGAGAAGGAAAGGGGGGCGCCACCCTCTTCCCTAGTCCAATTCAGCCTCCTCCCTTGTGGGGGGCACACCAGCCCCTTGTGGGCTGGTTAGCCTCCCTCCTATGGCCCATATGGCCCATATCTTCCACCGGGGGGTTCCGGTAACCCCTCCGGTACTCCGGTATGTACCCGATACACTTCGGAACCCTTCCGGTGTCAGAATACTACCTTCCAATATATCAATCTTTACCTCTCGATCATTTTGAGACTCCTCGTCATGTCCGTGATCTCATCCGGGACTCCGAACAATCTTCGGTCACCAAAACACATAAATACAAATCATCATCGAACGTTAAGCGTGCAGACCCTACGGGTTCGAGAACTATGTAGACATGACCGAGACACATCTCCGGTCAATAACCAATAGCGGAACCTGGATGCTCATATTGGTTCCTACATATTCTACGAAGATCTTTATCGGTCAAACCGCACGACAACATACGTCATTCCCTTTGTCATCGGTATGTTACTTGCCCGAGATTCGATCGTCGGTACCTTCATACCTAGTTCAATCTCGTTACAGGCAAGTCTCTTTACTTGTTCCGTAATGTATCATCCCATAACTAACTCATTAGTCACATTGCTTGCAAGGCTTATCATGATGTGCATTACCGAGAGGGCCCAGAGATACCTCTCCGATACTTGGAGTGACAAATCCTAATCTTGATCTATGCCAACCCAACAAACACCTTCGGAGACACCTGTAGAGCATCTTTATAATCACCCAGTTACGTTGTGACATTTGATAGCACACAAGGTGTTCCTCCGGTATTTGGGAGTTGCATAATCTCATAGTCAGAGGAATATGTATTAGTCATGAAGAAAGCAATAGCAATAAAACTTAACGATCATTATGCTAAGCTAACGGATGGGTCTTGTCCATCACATCATTCTCCTAATGATGTGATCCCGTTCATCAAATGACAACACATGTCTATGGTTAGGAAACTTAACCATCTTTGATTAACGAGCTAGTCTAGTAGAGGCATACTAGGGACACTGTGTTTTGTCTTTGTATTCACACATGTATCAAGTTTCCGGTTAATACAATTCTAGCATGAATAATAAACATTTATCATGATATAAGGAAATATAAATAACAACTTTATTATTGCCTCTAGGGCATATTTCCTTCACCTATGGCTCCCCTGCGTCCACGCCGACGCTCTCCAGACTCTTCCCCCTCCTCTCTCTTCCTCCTCGCGCCACGGCAAGTGCCGCGGCGGCACTGTACCTCTCGTGAACCCCTCTGTCGCCTCCCCTCCGCTGTCCTCTTCCTCCCCGAAGCCTCTCGAGCTCCCCGAGCCATCCCCTCCCCCCTATTGCTCGTCAGGTCGGCAGCACCACGACACCAGCAAGGCTCCAGCCACGTCGCCCGCAACCTCCAGAACGCCGGCCAGCTCGACGGGCGGCCATGCCTATCCACTGCCTCGGCTGGACTATAAATAGCCAGCCCGAGCCCCCTCTCGAGCTCACACCAACATCCTCTCCCTCCCCAGCACCTCCAAACTCCATCCCTTGAGCTCCTGTGCTCGATCCCTCTCCCAATGCCGCCATTATCGCCGACGGCCTCTGCTCAAATTCAAGCAAGCCATCGCCTCTCTCCCCTCCTACTTCCACTAGGGAGCTCTCCTGACCCAGGCGGAGCCCTGCCCAACCCCCTCCTTACCTCTCCGCCACCATAGCCCCGAGCCCGTCAGTGCCCGAGCTGCCGTCCGCCATCGCCCATGCCCTGCCGAAGTTCAGACTCCTCGGCGTCCGTGCCGCCCACCGTCGGGTGCGCCTCGCTGCGCTGAACTCGTACGTGGGCAGAACATCGCCGGAGACGCCCGGTAGCGGCGACAATCGCCGACGGGAGCCGCATTCCCCTCGGTCAGGCGCGTGCGCACGAGATAGACGACGGCGCCCTCCATTTTTTTAAGTGACAGCAGTTGGGCTGGCCCAGTGGAACAGCGCTGGCTGCGCTGTGCAACCAAGGCCAGTGTCTCCGCCGCTTTCGGCCCAGAAGCGGCCCAGATGCATAGTGTCGTTTATTCATTTTTCGGAAAATCAGCCAGGGACCCAAAAGTAAATAGTTTATTTACAGAAAGGTCCCTCTACTTCAATTCCTCACATCTTTTAACTCGTGACTCCGATCCAGCTGAAACCAACGCCCACTTCTTCATCTCTTCGAGCCCGTTCTGATGGTATCATTTTCATAATGTTTCCACATTCTGAAAATAACCATTTTGCCCTTGCCCTTCAATTAGCCTTTTCGGAGAGAATCTTTTTTGGCGAATTTTCCTGCGAGGCTACTGCACTCTTTCCCAGAGTATTCATTCACCCCCGGGCAAGCCGACCATCTGATATATGCCCTAAAGCATTGCTCTATGTTATTCTTGCGTGTCTAATTAATGATTATGCATGTGATAGAAATATTTAAACTTCTGTTAGACTGCACTTTCTGTTTACATTACTTGCATGAGGTTGCTATGTGGTAATTCAACGTAAGTTACGTAAATGCATAGTTGTTGCCATCTCAAGTTATTGTGATATACAACCATGCTTGCTAAATGATGACTAAAGCTAAACCTAGTCGGTTGATCCAGAGTCACCTATCCGGACTTATCCGTGCAGCCACATTTGCCGGTATGGGACGGCCTTGACTTGGTCTGATCGCGTGCTCTTTTATTGGTACCACCAACTAGGGAAGGTTATGCGTGCGCGCTGCCCTGGCCCGGTAGGTGACGATAACCTTGTGAGCCCTATTGAGATATTTGCCGGCGTCCCCGTTTGGGATAGTTTGTTTGGCCACGACGGTGGCAGGTGTCACGAGGTGACACAGGGGCCACCCAGGACATGACCCTGGGAGGGTATGATTGTCGGTGGTATGGTGGAGGAGTCACGGGTTAGGCTGGTTTCGTTGGAGCAACCCTGGTCCACCCGAATGGGGTCACGAGGTCAGATGCTCCATGGTGTGGGTAAAGTGCGCAACCTCTGCAGAGTGTAAAATCTATTCGAATAGCCGCATCCACGGTATTGGACAGTCCGTCCAGACCTCACTAGGTGGTAAACCGTAACAATGATAATAATGATGGAAGAAATCGTCTTATGCCCTGAATACTCAGTGGATCGTGAATGTTCTGAGGGTAGTAAGGCAACCCGGAAGAGAGTAAGTTGGATCTGGTCAAGGTTGGGATTGGATTTGGTTCAACATCGGATTGGATCATGAGAATGTTCGGAGTATGGATTATTTACTTGATATGCTTTACTTTACTGTATTCTACTTTAGTAGTTACCTTGCTGATAAACTTGCTAAGACTTGATGATTAATATTGCTAGATAGGTATGCTATGCCATGATAACTAATGATGCTCTAATAACAAATGCATGCTTGAATGCCATGGATTGCTTTGCATGGTGTATATGTTAGTTTGGTTTGCTTGCGAGTACATTCAAAAGTACTCAGCGGCCTTGAATGCTGCCAGGTTCACATAAGGATCCGTCATCTGTCGACGAGGAGCCGGAGCGTTCGCGGGCTAGGAGAGTAACCCAGTCAGATCCCTGTGGATTGGAGCCGCACCAGGACCCTGCTGCCTTAGATAGATCTTTTCCGCTGCCATCACTCATGTAATATATCATGTAAGACTTATATATCCATTAATAGAAATGCCTGTGTTCTTGATACTTGTTGTAAACATGCATGCCAGAGTGATTTCTTGGGCTGGTATGCGTGGCGACCGTCTGGCTACAGTGGTAATCAGGCGGGGCGCCACAACGGATGGTATCAGAGCAGCTAGGCTGACTATAGGTTACCCTAGCCAGACTTCATTGTCTTGTGCTCAATAGAAGGCCCAGATGGATATCAGCCACCTTTGCCAAGCAGGCACGCCTACTATTGATCATAAGGCAACCCCATAGGTCTTTGGCTCCATCAGACCTCAACTCTCGTGGCCTTTGCCTTCGGTACGAAATATTCGCACCAGGCAACGACCCGTGAGCCCTAAACCCCTAGGTAAACCAGATACCCTTACCTTGCTTGCTAGCCATGGCATTTCTCTTCTTAACTCCAGTTTCCCTTGGGAAACGCTTATAAATTCTATCTTTCCCCGGCAACCTTAGGATCGTTGACTAAGCCACTTTGGCTATGGTCATGCATCGAGTGTGATGTTCCCTAAGGAAGTAGTAGGAGCTTGACACCAGTGCTACCAGGAGCATTTTGTGGTTTTGCTTCTAAATCCTTAGAGGTGCATCGAGTGCGCTATACTAGTTATACTAGTGGATCCTCGGCCACGTGTGTAAGGTCCGCAAGATTTGAGCTTTATTTGCTTTTTGGTTTCTCGCGGTTCTTGTTTCTTTTGTCGGTTCTGTTTCTTCACTCCGACTGGATCCATCCGCAAGTGCAGTCAAGAAGACCAGCATACAACTGGGATAATACCCAATAATCCAAATTCAGCAAGAGTCAAGCCAAGCCAACTGCCTGGTATTCAGAATAGCAGCATCGGATCTGTCCAGAATGAAGAATGGGTTAGAAGCAGAATCTATGTGCAACAGACAAGGCCAGAATATACCTGAGAGATTGTGGCTCAGAGCAGATCACATCTAAGGAATAGTCAGATGAGCTACCAAGAATGAACACCAATAAGGACAAGTTATTCCGTCTGCGACACGAGGACTATTTCAGTTAGCGAGGTGAACCGAGTCTTTTCTCAATGGACCCAAGAATCATCTATTACCTACCGAAGACATATTTCAAGGATGTGAATGTGCCAAGAACAGCAACAAAATTCCGGTACGTTGGTACAAATTGCAAAGTATATTTTGGAATTCACCGATGCAAATGCAAAATTTTCTGGGCACTGTGACAAGGTCTGCAAGGAATATGGATAAGTTCGCGGTTGCCCAGGATCAATGAGAACTTCACATGCTTGGAAGCTCAGCTGAACCAAATGGAATTATCTGTCAACTGCTTATTATCGACAACACTTGGTCTGAATGCAAAGGGTATTCCGAATTAATTATCAACATGAATCATGCATCAGTTGTGCAACCTTTACAGCAAAAATGAGCGGATCAGCAGAAGGACAAGCGGTGTGCATGACAACAGAATATCTGCAGTCAAGGTATGACCTTGAAAGGATCGAGAAGAGGTGTCTAAAGGGGGGTGATTAGACCCTCAACAAAGAAAAGTAGCAGTTTTTAATTTCTTCAAGTTAAGGTGGAGTTTTAGCACAAGTTTAAACATTCACAATACATTTCAAGCAAGCATGGCAAGAGTATATGAGCAGCAGAAAGTAAAGCATGCAAGTTGCAAGAAAGTAAAGGGATGGGATTGGAGTGTGCAAACGCAATAGGAGACACGGAGATTTTTGGCGTGGTTCCGATAGGTGGTGCTATCGTACATCCACGTTGATGGAGACTTCAACCCACGAAGGGTAACGGTTGCGCGAGTCCACGGAGGGCTCCACCCATGAAGGGTCCATGAAGAATCAACCTTGCCTATCCCACCATGGCCATCGCCCACGAAGGACTTGCCTCACTTGGGTAGATCTTCACGAAGTAGGCGATCTCCTTGCCCTTACAAACTCCTTGGTTCAACTCCACAATCTTGACGGAGGCTCCCAAGTGACACCTAACCAATCTAGGAGACACCACTCTCCAAAAGGTAATAAATGGTGTGTTGATGATGAACTCCTTGCTCTTGTGCTTCAAATGATAGTCTCCCCAACACTCAACTCTCTCTCACAGATTTGGATATGGTGGAAAGATGATTTGAGTGGAAAGCAACTTGGGGAAGGCTAGAGATCAAGATTCTTGTGGTTGGATTGGAATGTCTTGGTCTCAACACATGAGTAGGTGTTTCTCTCTCAGAAAATGAGTAGTGGAAGTGTAGGCACGTTCTGATGGCTCTCTCACTAATGGAGAAGGGGGTGGAGGGGTATATATAGCCTCCACACAAAATCTAACCGTTACACACAATTTACCAAATTCGGTGGGACCGAATAGTGAAACTCGGTGAGACCGACCTGGTTCAAAATGTGAATGTTAGGCTTTTCGGTGGGACCGACAATACCAACTTGGTGAGACCGATGCGCTAGGGTTAGGGTGAAACCTCATCTCGGTGAGACCGATCACATGAACTCGGTGAGACCGATTTCTGTAATAAGCAAACAGAGACTTGGTCAGGCAAACTCGGTGGGACCGATCGCTCATTTCGGTGAGACCGAAACGTTACGAAAAGGAAACAGAGAGTTTGCGTTGCCAACTCGGTGGGACTGATCGCTCATCTCGGTTAGACCGAAATGTTACGAAGGGAAACAGAGAGTTTGCAATCCCATCTCGGTGAGACCGAGATCCCTATCGGTGAGACCGAACTGATTAGGGTTTTTGGCAATGGCTATGTCAAGTAAACTCGGTGGCGCCGGATAGATCAAATCGGTGGGGCCGAGTTTGACTTGAGGTTTAGGACATATGTGGAAATGAGAAAGTGGTTGAGGGCTTTTGGAGCATATCACTAAGCATTTTGAGCAAGCAAGCCATTAAGCAACACCTCATCCCCTTTTAATAGTATTGGCTTTTCCTATGGACTCAATGTGATCTTGGATCACTAAAATGAAAATGTAGAGTCTTGAGCTTTTGCCAATATGTGTCCTTAGCATTTTGAGGGGGTTCCACATCCACCTGTCCTGCCACTCCACTGTTGAACTCATCTGAAATGTACTAGATGAAAATATTAGTCCAACAAGAGATATGTTGACATTAATTACCAAAATCACCCAGGGAGCACTTGTGCTTTCAATCTCCCCCTTTTTGGTAATTGATGACAACATACATCAAAGCTTTTAGATAAAGATATGAAGTGTAACAAGTAAGGCTTTGGAAGAACATGCAACATGAATTGGCTCCCCCTACATGTATGCAATCATATGAAGATAGATTATAAAAGTATGTGAATGCATAAAAATGTCAGAGCAAGCAATGAGTTACATGTATCTTGGCTATATGCATCAGAGAAAATGATGTGAAGTGCCGAAAATATACCTACATGTTCATGAGTCCTTGTAAACAATATGTACATCAGCAAGAGATCCTCATGCACATGGGTGTGATGCATATACTTACCTTGTGGCCTTTAGCTGACTTTGGAAGAGATGAACCTGAGAAAACAGGGTTAGATAACACAGGAACATCTACTAAACAGAGCAAGAATAGGAAACCACAAGAGTACCAAGACTGGGATGACATGTAGTGAGTGAGTACTTAGTACTCTATTTTGATATAGACATGTCCCCAAGGGATAAAGATATGCAATGAATTCCAAAGATTTTCTTCCCTTAAGTGTCTTTCTCCCCCTGAATCTGATATTGGATAATGGGAGAAGATAGGGAATAGAAAATCAAAGCAAAGAAAATCCAAGCAAAAGACACAAAGAAACATCTACTAACATGTCTTTCCCCTCTTAAAGACATGTGGCTTCTCTCCTCCTTGAATACCAGGCATCTGGGATGGCTAAGAAGTCTCCCTCTCCCTTTGATGTAGTTAAGCTTTGATGTGCTCTCTCTCCCCCTTTGACATCAATTTCCAAGAAGGGATCTTCTGGAGCATGAGTCAAGTAGGTTTGGTCCTTGAGTCACATTACAAAGCAACATGTAATTTAAGATGCTGGTAGAGGACAAGAATCATCGAGTGGAGCTGGAACAGATATGCAGGATGCAAATGGCAAAATGTTTCCTCAGTAGTGAAATCGGTAACACCGAATTTTTTCCTTCGGTGGCCCCGAGTTGTTTCGGTTTAGCCGATAAGAAAGAAATTGGTGAGGCCGAATTTGACACACAGAGAGAGAAAATTTGTCATCTCAGCTCACTAGGCAAATAAGATCTCACAAAGATTTGCAGGGAATTAACTGAAGGATTTGCAATGAATTAAATGCAGGGAATGCAGAAAATAATAGAGAAAAGAAAAGAAATCTAGATGAAGTATGCAAGAGATAAATGCAAGAACACAAGGAAACACTAGAGAACTTCATCTACAATTGGTCGGCGACAGTCACTTATATTAGAGTATATTGACTTAGGAGTCAAGTAAAGATACTTGATCATAGGTCATACTCATCGTTTAAGCTCAAAATGGGGTTGCCATTTTTCGTTTAAGCATTTTGATGTATTCACATCTTGTTGAGCTGCTTTGACCCATGTCTTGGGGTAAAGCTTCTCTAAGATGGAATAACATACCTTGGGTGGTGGTGTTGATCTTGATCATGTAGTTGAACTTGTGTTGGATGCTCAAGGTTGATGTAGTTCATCAAGAGTTGGGAGCACCACTTGTAGTTTGAGTTCACCTTCCTACATGGGTTAGTCTTGCAAGGAAGAGCACTTGAGTGTCCAAAGATGACAATAATGAAACTTGATACCAAATTGAAATTTGATATATTGTCAAAGGATATATTAAAGGATTCATGCTTCCTTGTCTCCAACCACCATATTGTAGAGACTTGGTGATGTAGAGATTGCTTAGAGTGTGAGTGAGTTGCAATCTCATAGAGTTGGGCTCATCCAAGTACCTACAAGGGTTAGATAACATGCAAGGGTACAAGTATAGATCCAAGACATATGATCATCATCATAAGAGAAATATCAAGGATTAGTCATGTAATGGCTCATGCCTTGCATGCATCCAAATGGAGTTTCTACTCCAAGTTTGAGGCATCAATGATGTTCAATTCACCTCTCAAAAGGCAAAATACTTTCTCATCAAGCGGTTTGGTGAATATATCCGCCAATTGCTTATCGGTACGAACATGCTTAAGATCGATGTCTCCTTTAGCAACATGATCTCGAATGAAATGATGACGAACTTCAATATGCTTAGTTCGAGAATGTTTCACGGGATTGTGAGCAATCTTAATAGCACTCTCATTATCACAAAGCAATGGAACATGTTTCACATAGATCCCATAATCTTTAAGAGTTTGGGTCATCCAAAGTAATTGAGCACAACATGAATCGGCGGCAATGTATTCCGCTTCGGCGGTGGATAAGGATACCGAGTTTTGTTTCTTGGAGGACCAAGTCACAAGAGATCTACCAAGAAATTGACAAGTACCCGAAGTGGACTTTCTATCAACCTTGTCTCAGGCATAGTCCGAATCGGAGTAGCCAACAAGATCAAAAGAAGACCTCTTAGGATACCAAATGCCAAAGTTTGGTGTGTGAATTAAGTATCTCACTATCCTTTTCACAGCCTTAAGATGACATTCTTTGGGGGCCGCTTGATATCGTGCACACATGCACACACTTAGCATAATATCGGGACGGGAGGCACATAGATATAACAATGAACCAATCATAGAGCGGTAAACCTTTTGGTCAACCGGTTCGCCATCCTTAGTCAAGTCAAGATGTCCACTAGTAGGCATGGGTGTATTCATACCTTTGCATTCTTGCATGTTGAACTTCTTGAATAAGTCCTTGGTATACTTTGTTTGAGAAACAAAGGTACCCTCCTTAGTTTGCTTAATTTGCAAACCAAGAAAGAACTTGAGTTCACTCATCATAGACATCTCAAACTTCTCCGACATTAGTCTTCCAAACTTTTCAGTAAAATGAGGGTTAGTCGAGCCAAATATGATATCATCAACATAAATTTGGCACACAAATAATTCACCATTAACCCTTTTAGTAAAAAGTGTTGAATCAATTTTTCCAATCTCAAAGCCTTTTTCAATAAGGAACTTGGTCAAGCATTTATACCATGCTCTAGGAGCTTGTTTAAGACCATAAAGAGCTTTGTGAAGTTTGTAAACATGGTCGGATTTCTTGGGATTAACAAAGCCGGGAGGTTGTTTTACATAAACTTCCTCCTCAATTTCACCATTTAGAAAAGCACTTTTAATATCCATTTGATACAATGTGATATCATGATGGTTGGCATAAGCAAGTAAGATGCGTATGGACTCAAGTCTAGCAACCGGGGCATATGTCTCACCATAGTCCATACCTTCGACTTGAGTGTAGCCTTGAGCGACGAGACGGGCCTTGTTGCGTACAACTTGTCCATCTTCATCTTGCTTATTCCGAAACACCCATTTGGTACCAATGACATTGTGCTTCTCATCGGGCTTTTCAACCAATGTCCACACTTGGTTCCTGTCGAAATTGTGTAGCTCTTCATGCATGGTGTTCACCCAATCCGGATCATCAAGAGCATCTTCAACCTTCATAGGTTCAATACTAGAAATGAATGAGTAATGTTCACAAAAGTTAGCCAAACGAGTTTTAGAGCGAGTAATTCTCCCGGTTTGGATATCGTCAAAGATTTGTTCGACGGGATGGTCTCTTGAGACTCTTGCTCTAACTCGTGAGAGCTTTTGTTTAGGTCGGGGTAGAACATCCTCTTCATCATCTTGTTCTTCCTCTTGGCCTTCTTCGTTGTTGGTGTTGTCGTTCTCTTGTGGAGGCGGAGAAGGAGGTTGATGAGGTTCATCTTGGTGTACTTCCTCATTTTCTTCATCTTGGCGAGTCCCACTTGTGGATGCCTCCGAGTCAACTCGTGGTTCACCTTGTCGTGAGGTAGAAGTTTCCACTTGGACGGACGAGGTACTCTCCTTCACCTCCGTTGTACGAATCTTGCCAGTAGACAAGTCTTGGATTGCTTCCGAAGGGTCTTTGTCTCCTACATCAATTGGCAATTGCTCTACTTGCGAGCCGTTAGATTCATCAAACTTCACACCTACCATCTCTTCAACCTTTCGGGTGAAATTGTTGTAGACACGGTAAGTGTGAGAGTTTGAGCCATAACCGAGTAGGAAACCTTCATGAGATTTAGGAGCAAATTTCGAACGACGATGCTTATCAAGAATGTAGCACTTTGAGCCAAATACTCGAAAGTATCCAACTTGGGGTTTGTTACCGGTGAGAAGCTCGTATGCCGTCTTGCCGAGTAGCTTGTGAAGATATAGACGATTTGTTGCATGACAAGCTATCTCAACCGCTTCCGCCCAAAAGTGTTTTGGCGTCTTGTACTCATCAAGCATCATTCTCGCCATCTCAATAAGAGTCCGGTTCTTCCTCTCAAAAACTCCATTTTGTTGAGGCGTGTACATAGCCGGGAACTCATGTGTAATCCCTTCTTCGTCAAGAAAGGTGTCCACATTTGCGTTCTTGAACTCCATTCCATTATCGCTGCGAACCTTCTTGATCTTCACTTCATATTGATTTCGGGCCTTCCTAGCGAAGTTCTTGAAGGTCTTTTGGACCTGCGATTTATCATCAAGAAAGAACACCCACGTAAATCTTGAAAAATCATCAACTATGACTAAACCAAACGAATTTCCACCGAGACTTTTATAGGCGTTTGGACCAAAAAGATCCATATGAAGCAGCTCGAGCGGTCTTCTCGTGGTCATGATGTTCTTCATGGGGTGGCTTCCTCCAACCTGTTTTCCTGCTTGACAAGCACTGCACAATCTATCCTTGTCAAATATAACGTCTTTTACTCCAAGGATATGATCACCTTTAATCAGCTTATCAAGATTTTGCATGCCCACATGACCTAACCTTCTATGCCACAACCAACCTTTAGAAGATTTAGCAATTAAGCAAGTTCTAGGTTGAGCCTTTTTAGTGAAATCAACAATGTATAGATCACCTCTACGTATACCGGTAAAGACCATTTTATGATTATCTCTTCGAAACACTTGACAATCTACTTCAGTAACTAGGACATTGAAACCGAAATCGGCTAGTCTAGATACAGAAAGTAAATTATACCCAAGAGATTCAACGAGCATAACATTTTGGATGGAGCTGTCATGTGAGATGGCCACCTTACCAAGGCCAACCACCTTACCCTTTGAGTTATCACCAAAAGTGACATATTTTCGAGGGCCGTTGTTTTCAACAAGCTCACGAAACATATCCTTGTCTCCGGTCATGTGATCGGTACATCCACTATCAAGAACCCATTCCTTTCCTCCAGCCATGTAGCCGTGAAGATTAGCCATAAGACCAAAGTGTCTCATAGACTCATCGAGATCAAAGTCACTATCATCATCCTCATCATAGTATCCATGTTTGACATCGTCTTGTGATTGAACATCACCTAGAGAGAGTGATTCATTAGATTTATGATTATGACAATGTTCATCTTTATGAATTCTAATGACTTCCGAGATGATATTACTAATGATTCCAACATCTCCTTTGGCACGCATAAGGTCACGAAGCTCAAATAGACAATCACCAAACATAGGATCTTTAGGATTCATCTTATTTAAAGCAATGGACTTTTGAAGAATCACATCTAGATTTTTCAAGGAATAGTCTGGAAAGCGTTCCTCACGGAATCTCCACATGGTGTAAGCACAATCAAGAGTAGGCAAGCATGCTATCAAATTTCTAGGCAAACCTCTAGTAATAAGATTGACAGTTCTAAGATTGCGAATCTTGTCGAGAGACTCATCGGGGGTAGGATGCAAAGGATCAACAAGGGGCGCACAAGGGCTAGTAATGTACTTGTTCAAGTGATATTCATTAAAAATCTCAAGCATCTCATTTTTCCAAGCATTAAAGAACTCTCCATCAAGTATGGGTACTCTATGTCTAAGACTCCCCATCGTAGACTCATCCATCTTCCTCCAATGGTGATTAAACCAAAGCAATGGAGACCAAAGCTGTGATACCAATTGAAAGGATCGAGAAGAGGTGTCTAAAGGGGGGTGATTAGACCCTCAACAAAGAAAAGTAGCAGTTTTTTATTTCTTCAAGTTAAGGTGGAGTTTTAGCACAAGTTTAAACATTCACAATACATTTCAAGCAAGCATGGCAAGAGTATATGAGCAGCATAAAGTAAAGCATGCAAGTTGCAAGAAAGTAAAGGGATGGGATTGGAGTGTGCAAACGCAATAGGAGACACGGAGATTTTTGGCGTGGTTCTGATAGGTGGTGCTATCGTACATCCACGTTGATGGAGACTTCAACCCACGAAGGGTAACGGTTGCGCGAGTCCACAGAGGGCTCCACCCACGAAGGGTCCATGAAGAAGCAACCTTGTCTATCCCACCATGGCCATCGCCCACGAAGGACTTGGCTCACTTGGGTAGATCTTCACGAAGTAGGCGATCTCCTTGCCCTTACAAACTCCTTGGTTCAACTCCACAATCTTGACGGAGGCTCCCAAGTGACACCTAACCAATCTAGGAGACACCACTCTCCAAAAGGTAATAAATGGTGTGTTGATGATGAACTCCTTGCTCTTGTGCTTCAAATGATAGTCTCCCCAACACTCAACTCTCTCTCTCACACTGATTTGGATATGGTGGAAAGATGATTTGAGTGGAAAGCAACTTGGGGAAGGCTAGAGATCAAGATTCTTGTGGTTGGATTGGAATGTCTTGGTCTCAACACATGAGTAGGTGGTTGTCTCTCAGAAAATGAGTAGTGGAAGTGTAGGCACGTTCTGATGGCTCTCTCACTAATGGAGAAGGGGTGGAGGGGTATATATAGCCTCCACACAAAATCTAACCGTTACACACAATTTACCAAACTCGGTGGGACCGAATAGTGAAACTCGGTGAGACCGACCTGGTTCAAAATGTGAACGTTAGGCTTTTCGGTGGGACCGACAATACCAACTCGGTGAGACCGATGCGCTAGGGTTTGGGCGAAACCTCATCTCGGTGAGACCGATCACATGAAATCGGTGAGACCGATTTCAGTAATAAGCAAACAGAGACTTGGTCAGGCAAACTTGGTGGGACCGATCGCTCATTTCGGTGAGACCAAAACGTTACGAAAAGGAAACAGAGAGTTTGCATTGCCAACTCGGTGGGACCGATCGCTCATCTCGGTTAGACCGAAACGTTACGAAGGGAAACAGAGAGTTTGCAATCCCATCTCGGTGAGACCGAGATCCCTATCGGTGAGACCGAACTGATTAGGGTTTCTGGCAATGGCTATGTCAAGTAAACTCGGTGGCGCCGGATAGATCAAATCGGTGGCGCCGAGTTTGACTTTAGGTTTAGGACATATGTGGAAATGAGAAAGTGGTTGAGGGCTTTTGGAGCATATCACTAAGCATTTTGAGCAAGCAAGCCATTAAGCAACACCTCATCCCCTTTTAATAGTATTGGCTTTTCCTATGGACTCAATGTGATCTTGGATCACTAAAATGAAAGTGTAGAGTCTTGAGCTTTTGCCAATATGTGTCCTTAGCATTTTGAGGGGGTTCCACATCCTCCTATCCTGCCACTCCACTGTTGAACTCATCTGAAATGTACTAGATGAAAATATTAGTCCAACAAGAGATATGTTGACATTAATTACCAAAATCACCCAGGGAGCACTTGTGCTTTCAGACCTATACCAAGTTTGGCTCCGCTATGGGTAAAATTCTGGATACTTTGAAAGGAAGCCAGAGTCGGCCATAGATTCAACTACGTACCCAGTGAAAGGCTTTTGGTATAAGGAACCCAGCCTTCCTCCGCAAGCTATCAGAAGGAGCTTACAACGCAAGACTCCCAATATTCCTTGGTACGCCACTTGGTGAGAAAATCTCCTGGGGTACAACACTCCCATCCTCCACAACGTGCTACCGCGGAAAACTTCTGGCATAAGGTACCCGACCTTCCGCAGCAAGCCACATGAAGGAAAACCTTTAAGGTATGATACCCAGCATTCTTCAGCATGCTACTTGGGCAAAATCTTTGAGAATAAGGAATTCAGCCTTCTTCAACATGCACCATTGTGCCCATGACAAGCTTGTCAGGAGCACGAATCAGTCTGGACACACATATCCACCTCAAAACTCAGTGATTATGAAAGGATTTATCCTACACCTGCATATGTTGTGAGCATGCAGTCCGGTGGATCAGTTCATGCGAGCCACTCGTCGGGAATGACTGTGTTCAGAAAAACATTGGCCCATGTTGAAAAGAAGAATATGAGCACCTCAACCCCTACGAGATATGCAAGAGTAAGTTGGGAGAACAAGCCCGACAAGCCGGAAAAACCATCAATGAGCCGTGTTGGCAGGTCATGACAGGCCCATCAAAGGAATCATCAAGAACCAAGAAGTTGTGGACAAACAACCTCCGTGAAGGTCAACAAGACACAGCTTCACGGACAGAGTGGTATTACCAATCCTCGTCAGACTCTTGCATATACGGCCACAAACAATGCAGCCAACATGTCATACTCATCCTAAAGATGGGCCATCAACCAAGATAAAGAGGCTATACTCTGAAAGATACACCGGATGATAGCCATACTACGTTTAGTTCAGTGGTCATAGCAAGGACTACAGAAGCTATATATGACAGAACCATCTCCACAAGCAACAGAGTTTGAAACCAGACATTCAGATAGAATGGCTCAAAGCACATCAGCACCAATAGCTCGTAGACATCATGACATCATTGGGAATAAGAGATTACTGTCTATGATTACTTTGTGATCATGACTAACATCTCAGTTGGGGATATAGCAGCAATAGCTTGGTCATGTTGTCCCTTGAATTGTGGATCACCCAAGGACTAAGTCAGAATGCCAAAGACAAAAGGAAATGTCAGTACGGAACCCACAGCCAGATTGAGCATTCTGACACGGCAAAGAGAAAGTCACCCCTAGCCATCGAGGCCATACGAGCACGTGAGCCTGGTACTAGGAAAGGATGTCTTGCCCATGACTGTCAGGATATGGAGAATCGCAATAAAACCCGCAGCAGTAGCTTCCAGGCCAAGGAAACCGAGCTGTTTGTTGGTATTACTCGGTACCTCACCCAGCAACACCACTACCAAGGAAAGAGGTACACCTGATAGGAAAGAGAAGGATTCAAGGAAGCTGTGTGCAAAGACAACACATGGTCCATCAGAAGAGGCAGTTAAAAGGTCAGTGAACCAACAAAGACGAGACCGCTGATGGATCCAAGTCGCACACAGGTAAGTCACCCTTCACCGGGAGGTAAGCCCGGAAATCTCGAGGACGAGATTTTCTTAAGGGGGGTAGGTTTGTAACACCCTGGTTTTCGCTCCTGTTTTTTTTTCTTTCGCGGGATTTGACTTCCGTCTTTTTTCTTGGTGTTATCGGATTTCTTTAGCTCTTGGGTATATGAAGATGGTCATTCAGCCTTACCTTTCCTATCTAATCAGAGATTCTCTCCAGTCCAACCTTGCCACCTGAGATATATTCTCAGGGTTTTGCCGTCGAAACCATACCTTTCGAGTTGCCGGAAGGGAAACCCTAATCTCATCCTTTACAAAGGAACCCCAATTTCCTTTGATCTGCTGACTCCCAAACTTCTCCTAGTGATCATCCTTTATTGTAACACCCTGGATTTTGCCCATTTTCTTTTTCTTTTGATTTTGGTCCGGATTCGCTTTCTGTGGCTTAGTAGTCTTGAAACCTGGAGGGATCATCCTTGAATCCTCTTCCCAAGTGGCTTGCCAACTTCAAAACCATCCCAAGACTATGTCATTTCCATCTTGGACCAATCCCAATATTCTTTTTCTTGGGAATATTCCTTCTTCCATTAAAGGAATAACCCTGTTTGCCCTGGGTTGTGAAGCAACCCACATTTCCATCATTCCCAAGATTCCCAAATAATTCTCATAAATTTTTTGGGTCAGATATTCCACAAATATGTCAAACCCTTCCTTGACATGTTCAAAAATATTTCACAAATATTCCTTTTCTGATTCTGCCCCAGCTGTCAAGTTGAGAAGCAAGTACCCTTTATATTTGCTTGCTTGGTCTCAAACTTTTTGGGCATTCTTTCCTATCCATACCATTTCCACATGCAAAAATTCAACTTCATTTGGATATTAAAACTCCCTTGGCTAATTTCCAAAGTTTCTGGTCAACTCGGAGCTTTGTGAAGCAAGTTCTAGCTAGGAGCATCCAAATAAGTTGAAATTTTGCAAGCATCTTCATAGGCTCAAATCAAGACTCTCCATCAAGTTTCAACCCTATCCAATCATCTATGTGAGCACAGCCTCAAATCTTGGTTTCTGGTCAGATTTTCACATTGTGAAGCAACTATATTTTATATTGCTCCATAATTGCTGAAAATTTACCAGAGTATTCTCCTACCCATATAACCTATCTCCACAAAATTTGGGCTCATTTCATCTTCCCAATAATTCCCTAGAATTTTTATAAGATTCTGGTGAGAGAGGTTCATTGTGAAGGAAGTGCCATTTTGGCTTGTCCAAATGGCATGAAATTTTTATGGCACTCTCATATGACCAAATCATCATGTTATACCAAATTTCAGCCCAATGGGCTACTCCATGTGAGTGGCACATCAAGATTGAGTTTCTGGACCAGATTGGTCAGTTGCAAAGCAACCCTATTAAATATTGGTCCATTTCTCTCCAAAATTCACAGGATTGTAGTCCCAAACCTCCCAGACATCACCCTTGACCTTTATCACTTCTCTGTTCATCGCAGTGGCATGGTCAAGTTGGCTGCTAGAAGCTTGTTGACCTTGGTTCAGTCACTTCAGACCTCTCTCGAGCCATCCAGCCGCATAAGTGATCTCCGGGAAGGATGGAGAACCTCCCAGACACGATTTGGCATCAAGTATGGCGTGGCAATGCCGTGGCCACACGGTGACCACGTGCAGAGCACGCCAAACCCGTGCCCTGTGCTCCGTACGCGTTGGGAGCGCGTCTCCAGCGGGTTCTAGCTCGTCCGGGAGCGCCGGCGAGCCCTCCACCGCACGCGTGGCTCGTCCAAAACCTTCTACCTTCGTCCCCTAGCTCTTGGCCTCCTCTGTCGACCTCGGTTCGCCTTCGGAATGCCGCCACCTTGCCGTGCGTCTGGAAGCTCCGGCCATCATCGTCTAGCCCTCCCCGAGGCTATTTAAGGCGCCCACGAGCTCCTCCTCCGCACCAGCAACCTCCCAGCCCTCTTCCCCATCTCTTCCTAGCTCACCGGAGCTCCTCTCCTCGCCGTTGCGTGCCATGGCCGCCGCTCGGCCTCGACTTGAATTCGCAGGAACCGAGCCCCCTCTCCTCTTGCTGCCACCATCAAAGCACTCCGCGGACCTCCACCAACCTCTCCAAACCCCCAGGCCCTCCCCTAGGCCTCTGTGGCCGCAAGCCCCGGTGCCCGACGCCGACGTCCGCCGTGACTGATGCCCCGCCCTTCTCATCACTCCCTGGCGGCCGCGTCATGCTCAGTCAGGTGCGGCTTTCCTCCACGAGTCTGCCAGTGGCCAGGGCATCGCTAGAGATAACCCATAGCGCCGGCGGTCGTCGCCAGAACCCGCTACTGCCACCCACCATCGCCGTCGCCACAGTCGACCCCCGCCGCTCCCCCCACCTCCCCTAGTCGCGGCGCACGGCGGCGGAGCCTCTGAGCTCACCAGCCAGCCCTCCCATGTCTCCCTGCCACGGCTATGCCGGCGACCCGAGCGGCCGATGCCTCCCCTGCTTTCTGTCTAGGGGAAGGGGGAAGAGAGGGAGATAAGGTGGGCCTGGCCCGTCAGCGGTCCACCATTTTTTTTGAAAAGAAGGAGAGCAGCAGTGGGGTGGGCCGGCCCAGATGAGCAGCAGGAGCCGTCGCACTTCCGGCCCAGAGCGGCCTAGCTGCACAGTGCGCTTTATCATTTTCCAGGAAAAAAATAGCTAGGGACCCAAGAGTAAATAGTTTATTTATAGAAAGGTCCCTCCTCCTTCAAACAACCACATCATTTCATTCGTAACTCCGATCGAGGTGATTCCAAAGCCCACTTCTTTGTCTCGTCGAGCTCTATCTGTTGGTATCATTTTCACTACATGTTGACACAGTGGAAATGACCATTTTACCCTTGCCCATAAACAGCCCTCTCCGAGAGAGAACTGTTTCCGGCAATCAACTCCGCAGACTCTCCGCACTCCATCCCGATGGTCCCTTCATCCCCAGGCAAGCCACAACTCTCATCTGCATAATTGCATTGCAATATCATAGTTTAACTATTTACTTTAACAACAAGTATGAGTTATTTGTGAAATGAATTGGATTATACAATGCTTGAGTAAATTCTTGGATAGGTGACTACCATGTTGAGTACCGGATTGTAGTGGCTAGTAGTTTACCCACTCGTTGATGCCATGATGTTGAGATTATCGTCTATGATTATTTTGGATTTCATCCGGCAGTATGTGGAGATGAATTAGTAGCAGTAGCTTGGACATAGTGGCTACTGGACTACCAGTTGGTTAATGTTATGGCTTGGATTACTATGATATCGGAGTGTCAACTATGACAGAGATATTATTTGGAGATAGGATACTTCATGGTTGAGCGCCGGCGGTCGTCGCCAGAACCCACTACTGCCACCCACCGTCACCGTCACCACAGTCGACCCCCGCCGCTCCCACCACCTCCCCTGGTCGCGGTGCACGGCGGCGGAGCCTCTGAGCTCACCAGCCAGCCCTCCCGTGTCTCCCTGCCACGGCTACGCCGGCGACCCAAGCGGCCGGCGCCTCCCCTGCTTTCTGTCGAGGGGAAGGGGAAAAGAGAGTGAGATAAGGTGGGCCTGGCCCGTCAGCGGCCCACCATTTTTTTTAAAGAAGGAGAGCAGCAGTGGGGTGGGCCGGCCTAGATGAGCAGCAGCAGCCGTCGCGCTTCCGGCCCAGAGCGGCCCAGCTGCACAGTGGGCTTTATCATTTTCCAGGAAAAAAACAGCCAGGGACCCAAGAGTAAATAGTTTATTTACAGAAAGGTCCCTCCTCCTTCAAACAACCACATCTTTTCATCCGTAACTCCGATCGAGGTGATTCCAAAGCCCACTTCTTCGTCTCGTCGAGCTCTATCTGTTGGTATCATTTTAACTATGTGTTGACATAGTGGAAATGACCATTTTACCCTTGCCCGTAAACTGCCCCCTCCAGGAGAGAACTGTTTCCGGCAGTCAACTCCGCGGACTCTCCGCACTCCTTCCCGATGGTCCCTTCATCCCCAGGCAAGCCACAACTCTCATCTGCATAATTGCATTGCAATATCATAGTTTAACTATTTACTTTAACAACAAGTATGAGTTATTTGTGAAATGAATTGGATTATACAATGCTTGAGTAAATTCTTGGATAGGTGACTACCATGTTGAGTACCGGATTGTAGTGGCTAGTAGTTTACCCACTCATTGATGCCATGATGTTGAGATTATCGTCTATGATTATTTTGGATTTCATCCAGCAGTATGTGGAGATGAATTAGTAGCAGCAGCTTGGACATAGTGGCTATTGGACTACCAGTTGGTTAATGTTATGGCTTGGATTACTATGATATCGGAGTGTCAGCTATGACAGAGATATTATTCGGAGATAGGATACTTCATGGTTGATCCAGAGTCACCTGTCCAGACTTATCCGTGTAGCCACATTTGCCGGTATGGGACGGCCTTGACTTGGTCTGATCGCGTGCTCTTTCACCGGTACCGCCCGACAGGGAAGGTTATGCGTGCGCGCTACCCTGGCCCGGTAGGCGGCGATAACCTTGTGAGCCCAGTTGAGTTATATGGTACCAGGTCCCCGTTTGGGACAGTTTGTTAGCCACGACAATGGCAGGTGTCACGCGGTGACACAGGGGCCACCCAGGGCAGGACTCCGGGGGAGGATGATTGCCGGTGGTATGATGGGAGAGTCACGGGTCAGGCGGGTTTCGTTGGAGCAACGCTGGTCCACGCGAATGGGATCACGAGGTCAGGTGCTCCATGGTGTGGGTAAAGTGCGCAACCTCTGCAGAGTGTAAAATCTATTCAAATAGCTGTGTCCATGGTATTGGACAGTCCGTCCAGACCTCTTTAGGTGGTCAACCATAGTAGTGATAATGATGGAAGAACTCGTCGTAAGATCGGAAGTACTCGGTGGATCGTGAGTATTCTGAGGGTTGTGAGGCAACCCGGAAGAGAGTAAGTTTGTGAGACATGTAGTGCAGATGGTATCAGGAATATGATATGTTAGCCATGGGATGGCTATGAGATGAGTGGTCGGATGACCACATGATTTGGATTGGATTTGGAACAGATTCGGATTGGATCCTGAGATTATTCGGAGTATGGATTAAATATGCTTTACCTTACTGCATCTACTTCAGTAGCTATCTTGCTATGATGTTGTCCTACCTTAATGCTGATGTTTGTTGTGAGCTTGCGAGTACATTCAAAGTACTCACCTGGCGTGTCATGCCAGTTTGCAGGTCATGTCATGATTGCTTGCTTGTCGAGGATTCCGAGTTTGCGAGCTAGGATACACATTCTAGCCAGAGTCCCTGCGGAGTGGAGTCCATCACCACCGTCGCTGTTCCGCTGCTGAGAGAGTTACTCCGCTGTTAGCATAGAGCTCCCTTGGGCAGGCGTAGTGTCGCCGTGCCGATGTAATCCATATACCCTTTGTAACCATATCCATTGTAATAAAGAGCTGATTTGTTCTATGCCAACAGTGCCGTATTCCAGAGGACTTGTCCCTGGGCTGGAATACGGGGCGTTCCGGTGTTCTCTGAGCCGGGGTGCTGCAGGTGTTGGTATCAGAGCAGGTCTGGCTATAGGGCGTCCTAGGCCCTAGACCGCGCGAACGTTAGTAACCGGTAGTATAGGATCCAGTTGGTTTGCTGCACTTGTTTGTTGCATTTGTTTGTGCATAGCAGACATATAGACTAGATATCTTATCACTAACGATGGATCTGGTGAGTGTAGGTGGCATCGGTTTCGATTCCCTACCTGTGCTCTCTAGTTTGCATATTTGTTCCTTGGTGTGGTGTCATCTTCATCCCAGCGGAGTGATGCCAAGGTGCTTAGGGGTGTCGATCACTAGCAAGATTGATGCACCGGTACCACACCAATATATTCTCTTCAGCTACCCTATCGTTTCGGTGATAGACAAGTTCTATCCTGGATCGTGCCATTCCACTAGCCGCTTCGACAACCCTTACTGATCCTTGTTATCAGAAAAGGGCAATGCATGCAAGCCTTTCTCTCCACCACTATCTCATTCCACCACCTATTCTTTGGACATGTACGGTTTTCTTCCGTACGCTTGATTATGATGTGGTCGTAACTTCTGTGTTCCGACCCCCGATCACCAAGTTGGTTCTCGCCACCGTGTCCGTCCAGATGGAACCGGTGCTAAGCTTGTATTTGGTGTAGCCTTGTTTACACCAATTTTCTTCCACACATTGATTCACTTTCGTGCACATCGCCACAGCATGTTAGACCGTAATACTAGAGTTCTTGCGAGATTTGCATGCTTAAGTAGGAATGCATATTATTGCTGTGAATAGCTGTAGAATGTGATATTGCTTGTGTGTGTGATCTTGCTGCTTTGTGTGCTTTTGTTTAGTCATTTTTTTGGGCCCTTGGTGTTACCTTATTTTCCCCTTATGGAAGTTGCTCACCGACCCTGAACCCAACGAGTCAGTGAAGAGACAGCCATTTGGAAGCTCAGCTCAGCAATATGGAATTTTTAGCAGACTGTGTTATATCGGGAATATCAGGCCTGAATACAAATGATATCCTGGTCGGATTGGTTATCAGCATCAAGTATACATCAGTGCAACTTTCACAGCAGTAATAATCGCATCAGCAAGAAGGCAAATTGTGTACATGACCCACAGTGCATTCCGTGCGAAAGGTATGATTCATATACAAGGTTTTAGTCTGCTATGAGTATAATTTGAACCCTGCCATGTCCTGGAAGCAAGCCAGCATGTGCTATGAACTTAGTGTTCAGCAAGAAGGATAGCCAAATACCCTGTATGCATAATAGTGAGCTGTTTGGGATGCGGATGAACCCTTGCCCGTCTTTCTTTGGTGACGGTACCACGCCTGTTTTCTGAGCTGTTTCCGGCCGTCTTGGGAGGATTCCGACTTTTATTTCTCTTGTCAGCAACTGGCCCATGTTCTGAGCTGCTTTTCAGTCGTCTCGGGCAGCTGTTGAATTTCTCTCCGTAGCAGTGACCCTATGCACTGAGCTGTTCTTCGGCTGTCTTAGGGAACTGCTACTTTCTTCTTATCAACACCGTCTCATGCTCTGAGCTGCTTTTCAGCCGTCTTGAGTCAGGGTTGAGTTACTCCAGTAATGTCCCAGATCTGAGTTGTAAAGACCATTCTGGTGGCTACTGGTTTATTTTCCGGTTTTATTCAAGGGTTCAGACGATCGTTACCCTACAACTACAACTTGTAAAGTAATATGCCTGCCGGAATATTGCACCTGACAACACCTATGGTCACACGGAGAATCAAGAGCATATTAGGCCAAGTTCTTTCAGCAAAGGATCCAGGCAAAGAGAACCATAATAAAGGAGCAAGATTGGCCATACAGGTATGGTAATGGTACAAATACACCGGACAGTCTGGTTCGATACCGACCACCATGGGTACACACCCACGGGGTCTATCCCATTTGCAAGGACCCCATATCGAGATAACCCGCCTAGCCAACCAGATATGCTCAGAATTTTCAGAAGAGGGCAACCAAGCTGGTCAGGTCAGCCGAAAGATTAACTCAGCAGTTCAAATTCAGCAAACATGTTAAAGCATTACACGGCCTACCATCCATATAGAGGTACCGACAGACTGAGTAATCAGAAGGATGAACAACAGTATCGAAGCATGTGTCCTCACAGATGGGAATCAGTTAAAGACGAACCTACCATGAACAAGATACTGCTGCCAGGACCACTGTCAGTCAAGTCTATGGATAATATCACAATAAGACCGTACACCTTTATGCTGGTCATGACAGGTGACAGTCAAATATTTGGTAGGAGCCTTATACCCAAGACAGTGAAGATACCCAAGATGACCTAGCAATTCGTGCGAGAAGTCAGATTTCGCCAGGAGAATGGTACGATTCATAGTACTGTTTTAAGCCTGGAGGACTCACATCCATTTGAAGTCACCCAATGCAATGAGTAAAACATTTCGTGTCCACCAAGAGAATCTATTCACAACTTAGTGAACGATCGTTCGTATTGGACTCCGTCACGCCACGTCCATGAGGAACCACCCTCGAACTTACGAGCAAGGCACATAGTTTGGTCAGGATAATTTATTGCCCCAGACAGGTCAGCAGACACAAAAGGATTGGAGTCAAAGTAACATATGAGGTAAGATTTGCCAGAAAAAGGGTCCAGTAAAGCAAACCACCCCGAAGCAAGGCAGTCAGTCATATGAAATTCAGTGGGAGCATTATACAAAGGTAAAAAGGAAACCCGAGTTGGAAATGGTTTCCTCAAGTGGAAATATTCATGTTTGATCCCTGAGCAACCAAATCTCGCGGACGAGATTTCTTTAAGGGGGGTAGGTTTGTAACACCCTGGATTTTGCCCATTTTCTTTTTCTTTTGATTTTGGTCCGGTTTCGCTTTCTGTGGCTTAGTAGTCTTGAAACCTGGAGGGATCATCCTTGAATCCTCTTCCCAAGTGGCTTGCCAACTTCAAAACCATCCCAAGACTATGTCATTTCCATCTTGGACCAATCCCAATATTCTTTTTCTTGGGAATATTCCTTCTTCCATTAAAGGAATAACCCTGTTTGCCATGGGTTGTGAAGCAACCCACATTTCCATCATTCCCAAGATTTCCAAATAATTCTCATAGATTGTTTGGGTTAGATATTCCACAAATATGTCAAACCCTTCCTTGACATGTTCAAAAATATTTCACAAATATTCCTTTTCTGATTCTACCCCAGCTGTCAAGTTGAGAAGCAAGTACCCTTTATATTTTCTTGCTTGGTCTCAAACTTTTTGGGCATTCTTTCCTATCCATATCATTTCCACATGCCAAAATTCAACTTCATTTGGATATTAAAACTCCCTTGGCTAATTTCCAAAGTTTCTGGTCAACTGGGAGCTTTGTGAAGCAAGTGCTAGCTAGGAGCATCCAAATAAGTTGAAATTTTGCAAGCATCTTCATAGGCACAAATCATGACTCTCCATCAAGTTTCAACCCTATCCAATCATCTATGTGAGCACAGCCTCAAATCTTGGTTTCTGGTCAGATTTTCACATTGTGAAGCAACTATATTTTATATTGCTCCATAATTTCTGAAAATTTACCAGAGCATTCTCCTACCCATATAACCTATCTCCACAAAATTTGGGCTCATTTCATCTTCCCAATAATTCCCTAGAATTTTTCTAAGATTCTGGTCAGAGAGGTTCATTGTGAAGGAAGTACCATTTTGGCTTGTCAAAATGGCATGAAATTTTTATGGCACTCTCATATGACCAAATCATCATGTTATACCAAATTTCAGCCCAATGGGCTACTCCATGTGAGTGGTACATCAAGATTGAGTTTCTGGACCAGATTGGTCAGTTGCAAAGCAACCCTATTAAATATTGGTCCATTTCTCTCCAAAATTCATAGGATTGTAGTCCTTCCTATCCCAAACCTCCCAGACATCACCCTTGACCCATATCACTTCTCTGTTCATCGCAGTGGCGTGGTCAAGTTGGCTGCTAGAAGCTTGTTGACCTTGGTTCAGTCACTTCAGACCTCTCCTGAGCCATCCAGCTGCATAAGTGATCTCCGGGAAGGAAGGAGAACCTCCCAAACATGATTTGGCATCAAGTATGGCGTGGCAATGCCGTGGCCACGCGGTGACCACATGCAAAGCACGCCAAACCCGTGCCCTATGCTTCGTACGCGTCGGGAGCGTGTCTCAAGCAGGTTCTAGCTCATTCGGGAGCACCGACGAGCCCTCCACCGCACGCGTGGCTCATCCAGAACCTCCTCCCTTCGTCCCCTAGCTCTTGGCTGCCTCTGCCAACCTCGGTTCACCGTTAGAACGCCGCCACCTCGCCGTGCGTCTGGAAGCTCCGGCCATCGTCGTCTAGCCCTCCCCGAGGCTATTTAAGGCGCCCACGAGCTCCTCCTCCGCACCAGCAACCTCCCAGCCCTCTTCCCCATCTCTTCCTAGCTCACCGGAGCTCCTCTCCTCGCCGTTGCCTGCCATGGCTGCCGCTCGGCCTCGACTAGAATTCGCGGGAACCGAGCCCCCTCTCCTCTTGCTGCCACCATCAAAGCACTCCCCGGACCTCCACCAACCTCTCCAAACTCACAGGCCCTCCCCTACGCCTCTGTGGCTGCAAGCCCCGGTGCCCGACGCCGTCGTCCGCCAAGACTGATGCCCCGCCCTTCTCATCACTCCCCGGCGGCCGCGTCGTGCTCAGTCAGGTGCGGCTTTCCTCCACGAGTCTGCCGGTGGCCAGGGCGTCGCCAGAGATGACCCATAGCGCCGGCGGTCGTCGCCAGAACCCGCTACTGCCACCCACCATCACCGTCACCACAGTCGACCCCCGCCGCTCCCACCACCTCACCTGGTCGCGTCGCACGGCAGTGGAGCCTCTGAGCTCACCAGCCAGCCCTCCCGTGTCTCCCTGCCGCGGCTACGCCGGCGACCCAAGCGGCCGGCGCCTCCCCTGCTTTCTGTAGAGGGGAAGGGGGAAAGAGAGGGAGATAAGGTGGGCCTGGCCCGGCAGCGGCCCACCATTTTTTTTAAAGAAGGAGAGCAGCAGTGGGGTGGGCCGGCCCAGATGAGCAGCAGCAGCCGTCGCGTTTCCGGCCCGGAGCGGCCCAGCTGCATAGTGCGCTTTATCATTTTCCAGGAAAAAAACAGCCAGGGACCCAAGAGTAAATAGTTTATTTACAGAAAGGTCCCTCCTCCTTCAAACAACCACATCTTTTCATCCGTAACTCCGATCGAGGTGATTCCAAAGCCCACTTCTTCATCTCGTCGAGCTCTATTTGTTGGTATCATTTTAACTATGTGTTGACATAGTGGAAATGACCATTTTACCCTTGCCCGTAAACTGCCCCCTCCGGGAGAGAACTGTTTCCGGCAGTCAACTCCGCGGACTCTCCGCACTCCTTCCCGATGGTCCCTTCATCCCCAGGCAAGCCACAACTCTCATCTGCATAATTGCATTGCAATATTATAGTTTAACTATTTACTTTAACAACAAGTATGAGTTATTTGTGAAATGAATTGGATTATACAATGCTTGAGTAAATTCTTGGATAGGTGACTACCATGTTGAGTACCGTATTGTAGTAGCTAGTAGTTTACCCACTCATTGATGCCATGATGTTGAGATTATCGTCTATGATTATTTTGGATTTCATCCGACAGTATGTGGAGATGAATTAGTAGCAGTAGCTTGGACATAGTGGCTATTGGACTACCAGTTGGTTACTGTTATGGCTTGGATTACAATGATATCGGAGTGTCAGCTATGACAGAGATATTATTCGGAGATAGGATACTTCATGGTTGATCCAGAGTCACCTGTCCGGACTTATCCGTGTAGCCACATTTGCCGGTATGGGACAGCCTTGACTTGGTCTGATCGCGTGCTCTTTCACCGGTACCGCCCGACAGGGAAGGTTATGCGTGCGCGCTACCCTGGCCCGGTAGGCGGCGATAACCTTGTGAGCCCAGTTGAGTTATATGGTACCAGGTCCCCGTTTGGGACAGTTTGTTAGCCACGACGGTGGCAGGTGTCACGCGGTGACACAGGGGCCACCCAGGGCAGGACTCCGGGGGAGGATGATTGCCGGTGGTATGATGGGAGAGTCACGGGTCAGGCGGGTTTCATTGGAGCAAGGCTGGTCCACCCGAATGGGATCACGAGGTCAGGTGCTCCATGGTGTGGGTAAAGTGCGCAACCTCTGCAGAGTGTAAAATCTATTCGAATAGCTGTGTCCATGGTATTGGACAGTCCGTCCAGACCTCTTTAGGTGGTCAACCATAGTAGTGATAATGATGGAAGAACTCGTCGTAAGATCGGAAGTACTCGGTGGATCGTGAGTATTCTGAGGGTTGTGAGGCAACCCGGAAGAGAGTAAGTTTGTGAGACATGCAGTGCATATGGTATCAAGAATATGATATGTTAGCCATGGGATGGCTATGAGATGAGTGGTCGGATGACCACATGATTTGGATTGGATTTGGAACAGATTCGGATTGGATCCTGAGATTATTCAGAGTATGGATTAAATATGCTTTACCTTACTGCATCTACTTCAGTAGCTACCTTGCTATGATGTTGTCCTGCCTTAATGCTGATGTTTGTTGTGAGCTTGCGAGTACATTCAAAGTACTCACCTGGCGTGTCATGCCAGTTTGCAGGTCATGTCATGATTGCTTGCTTGTCGAGGATTCCGAGTTTGCGAGCTAGGATACGCGTTCTAGCCAGAGTCCCTGCGGAGTGGAGTCCATCACCGCCGTCGCTGTTCCGCTGCCGAGAGAGTTACTCCGCTGTTAGCATAAAGCTCCCCCGGGCAGGCGTAGTGTCGCCGTGCCGATGTAATCCATATACCCTTTGTAACCATATCCATTGTGATAAAGAGCTGATTTGTTCTATGCCAACAGTGCCGTATTCCAGAGGCCTTGTCCCTGGGCTGGAATATGGGGCGTTCCGGTCTTCTCTGAGCCGGGGTGCTGCATTTATCTATAAACCCTGGATATGCAAAAATATTGCCAAGTCATTTGCAATATTTTTCATTTATAATTAATTCCATTTTCTGCCAGTTAAAGGAATTAAATCCAGGAAAATATCTATCCATCTCCAAAGTTCATGAAAACTTGTGGAGATATTCTTTGTGATCATATTGAGCTCCCATCAAAATATTGGCCATAATTAAATAAGGGAAATTGCATTTTCCTATTTAATGCCAATATTGCATTCTGGGCAGTTTCTGAAGGAACTACCATTTTGGTAGCCAGGAAAAATCCCAAATAAATTGTGGAGCTTCTCCTATCTATATATTCACCATTTCCATCAAAACCCAAGTTCCATAGTTCAAAGTTTGAGCACAACATCCATTTACAAATTCTGTCTAGATTTCCAGTTTGCAAAGGAAGTGCTTGAACCCTTGATCTATTTGAGCTGGAATTTTTCATGGTGATTAACATTGATAAATCACTCATGGAAACCAAAAACCAGATCAATCTATCTATCCATTCTCCCACAGCAATTTTCTTAAGTTTCTTTCCATTTGGAACCTCTGTGAAGCAAGTACCATTTTGGTGTAACCAAATGGTATGAAACTTTTATAGTGGCTTCATATATTCCAATCATCACCCTACACCAAGTTTGAGCCATATCCACCTAGCCATTTTTTCCCAGCAAGCTCATCTTCCTTTCTGGCCAGTTGGCATGGTTACAAAGGAAGTGATAGCTATGTTGATCTAATTGAGGTGAAACTTTGTGTACAGAGTGACCTCAGTAGATCATGGCTCCACACCAAAACTCAGCTTAATTCCTTCAGCCAAGTTTTCTTGAAACCTCTACAAACACCTTGCTGTCAGAACCTTCTTCTGCTAGTTTCACTCACCCCAGAGCTACCTAGCTGGTTCTAGACTCTCCTCTTATCTATTTGAACAGCAAGAGACCTATTGGACAAGCTTAGACAAGCAGAAGCCTTCAGGAGCACGCCATGCATGTGGTGACCACGAGTAGAGCCGGCCAAAACGGTGGTCTGCGTACTGTGCTCGTCGGCAGGCCTGCTTCGGCCAACCCTAGCATGTCTGAGCGTGTCCTACGGCTCCTCTGCGTCCACGCCGACCCTCTCCAGACTCTTCCCCTCCTCTCTCTTCCTCCTCGGGCCACGGCGAGTGGCGCCGCGGCACTGTACCTCCCGTGAACCCCTCTGTCGCCTCCCCTTCGCTGTCCTCTTCCTCAGCGAGGCCTCTCGAGCTCCTCGAGCTGTCCCCTCCCCGCTGTTGCTCGTCAGGTCAGCAGGCCACGACACCCGCATGGCTCCAGCCATGTCGCCCGCAACCTCCAGAACGCCGGCCAGCTCGGCGGGCGGCCATGGCTATCCACTGCCTCGGCTGGGCTATAAATAGCCAGCCCGAGCCCCCTCTCGAGCTCACACCAGCATACTCTCCCTCCCCAGCACCTCCAAACTCTGGCCCTCGAGCTCCCGTGCTCGATCCCTCTCCCACTGCCGCCATTATCGCCGACGGCCTCTGCTCAAATTCGAGCAAGCCATCGCCTCTCTCCCCTCCTACTTCCACCAGGGAGCTCTCCTGACCTAGGCGGAGCCCTGCCCGACCCCCTCCTTACCTCTCTGCCACCATAGCCCTGAGCTGCCGTCCGCCACCGCCCATGCCCTGCCGAAGTTCGGACTCTTCAACGTCCGTGCCGCCCACCGTCGGGTGCGCCTCGCTGCGCTAAACTCGTACAAGGGCAGAACATCGCCGGAGACGCCCGGTAGCGCCGACAATCACCGGCGGGAGCCGTGTTCCCCTCGGTCAGGCGCGTGCGCGCGAGATAGACGACGGCGCCCTCCATTTTTTTTAAGTGACAGCAGTTGGGCCGGCCCAGTGGAACATCGCCGACTGTGCTGTGCAATCGAGGCCAGTGTCTCCGCCGCTTTTGTCCCAGAAGCGGCCCAGATGCACAGTGCCGTTTATTCATTTTTCAGAAAATCAGCCAGGGACCGAAAAGTAAATAGTTTATTTACAGAAAGGTCCCTCTACTTCAATTCCTCACATCTTTTAACTTGTGACTCCAATCCAGGTGAAACCAACGCCCACTTCTTCATCTCTTCGAGCCCATTCCGATGGTATCATTTTCATAATGTTTACACATTCTGAAAATGACCATTTTTCCCTTGCCCTTCAATCAGTCTTTCCGGAGAGAATCTTTTCTGGCGGATTTTCCTGCAAGGCTACCGCACTCTTTCCCAGAGTATTCATTCAACCCCAGGCAAGCCAACCATCTGATATATTCCCTAAAGCATTGCTCTATGTTATTCTTGCGTGTCTAATTAATGATTATGCCTGTGATAGAAATATTTAAACTTCTGTTAGACTGCACTTTCTGTTTACATTACTTGCATGAGGTTGCTATGTGGTAATTCAACGTAAGTTACATAAATGCATAGTTGTTGCCATCTCAAGTTATTGTGATATACAACCATGCTTGTTAAATGATGACTAAAGCTAAACCTAGTCGGTTGGTCCAGAGTCACCTGTCCGGACTTATCCGTGCATCCACATTTCTCGGTATGGGACGGCCTTGACTTGGTCTAATCGCGTGCTCTTTTATCGGTACCACCAACTACGGAAGGTTATGCGTGCGCACTACCCTGGCCCGGTAGGCGATGATAACCTTGTGAGCCCAGTTGAGATATTTGCCGGCGTCCCCATTTGGGACAGTTTGTTTGGCCACGACGGTGGCAGGTGTCACGAGGTGACACAGGGGCCACCCAGGACATGACCCTAGGAGGGTATGATTGTCGGTGGTACGGTGGAGGAGTCACGGGTTAGGCTGGTTTCGTTGGAGCAACCCTGGTCCACCCGAATGGGATCACGAGGCCAGATGCTCCATGGTGTGGGTAAAGTGCGCAACCTCTGCAGAGTGTAAAATCTATTCGAATAGCCGCATCCATGGTGTTGGATAGTCCGTCCAGACCTCACTAGGTGGTCAACCGTAACAATGATAATAATGATGGAAGAACTCGTCTTATGCCCTGAAATACTCAGTGGATCGTGAATGTTCTGAGGGTTGTAAGGCAACCAGGAAGAGAGTAAGTTGGATCTAGTCAAGGTTGGGATTGGATTTGGTTCAACATCGGATTGGATCATGAGAATGTTCGAAGTATGGATTATTTACTTGATATGCTTTACTTTACTGTATTCTACTTTAGTAGTTACCTTGTTGATAAACTTGCTAAGACTTGATGATTAATATTGCTAGATAGGTATGCTATGCCATGATAACTAATGATGCTCTAATAACAAATGCATGCTTGAATGCCATGGATTGCTTTGCTTGGTGTATATGTTAGTTTGGTTTGCTTGCGAGTACATTCAAAAGTACTTAGCGGCCTTCAATGTGGCCAGGTTCACATAAGGATCCGTCGTCCATCGACGAGGAACCGGAGCATTCGCGGGCTAGGAGAGTAACCCAGTCAGATCCCTGTGGATTGAAGCCGCACCAGGACCCTGCTGCCTTAGATAGATCTTTTCCGCTGCCATCACTCATGTAATATATCATGTAAGACTTATATATCCATTAATAGAAATGCCTGTGTTCTTGATACTTGTTGTAAACACGCATGCCAGAGTGATTTCCTGGGCTGGTATGCATGGCGACCGTCTGGCTACAGTGCTAATTAGGCGGGGCGGCATAGCACACCACCACTGGATTTGCTAACCATGTGGGATGCTACACTCCCCTGACCAAACCAGCTGCTTCAAGCTTCTTGATCTCCTCGGCAATAAACTATTGCTGCTCCAAAGCTTGCTTTTGGTCCTTCTACTAGATGGGCCGGGCATGCGGGCAGACAGCAAGGTGGTGCTCGATTACCTCCCTGGGAACACCGGGGATATCAGATGGTTGCCAGGCAAACACATCGATATTTGCTCGTAGGAAGGCAACGAGCGCGCTTTCCAATTTGTCATCAAGGGTGGCACTGATAGTGAAGGTACCATCAGTGCCAGCCAACCCTGCCGGGACCTTCTTCACAGCAGGTGCAGCAGCTTTGGATCTCTTGCTATTGGAACTCTCCGGCAAGTCATCAACAAGCGCAGCACACTTCGGAGAGGCACGCTTCCCGGATTCCATGCTGGCATCCTTGCTAGCTCTCTTCATTTTATTACTTTCCTTGGCGGGAGCAGTGGTTTCTGCAGCCTCAGCAGCGACCGCCTCCTGGTACATCTTGTCCACGCATATGACTACATCCTTCTGATCTGACACAATGGAAATGACTCCTATTGGCCCTGGCATCTTCAAGGTGTTGTAGGCATAGTGGGATGCCGCCATGAACTTGGCCACAGCTGGGCGACCAAGAATTTCGTTGTACGGCAAGGGGAGGTCAACCACGTCAAACACGATCTTCTTAGTCCGGTAGTTTAACTCCCCTCCGAACGTCACCGGCACCGTGATCTTTCCCTTAGGACGACTCCTTCCGGGGTTGATTCCTTGGAATGTGCGAGTAACCTTGAGTTCCTCATCTGCTATCTGAAGTTAGCTGATGACCTTTGGAGATATCAGATTCAACCCGGCCCCGCCATCAACCAACATCTTTGTGACTTTGAGATTGCGTATTGTTGGTGAGACCAACAACGGCAAGCACCCTACCGCGATGGTGTAGTCAGGGTGATCCTATTCGTCAAAGATGATGGGCGTGTGGGACCACTTGAGCGGCTTCCGAGAATCTGCCGCTGGCTCCATGGCATTGACTTCACGCGCCCACTGTTTAAGTTGGCGGTGAGAGGCTACAGAGATGCACCCCCGTCAACGCACAAGGCGTCAGTGGCTTTCTGGAACTCCTGCTCGCTGGTTTCCTCTTCATCTCCTTCAGCGGTCTCACCATTGCAATCCTTCTTCTCACGGCCTCTGGCGGGTTTCCCTTGGGACTGAGGAGCCTTGCCGGGGTGACTTACTCCGCCGCCTCGGCCCTTCCCGCCAGCACCATCTTGGTTTTTCTCCTTATCACGCTTCTGATACTCAGCCCTCTGCTTCTTGACGAGCTGCTCAACCTGATGACACTCCTAAAGGTCATGGCCCTTGGTCCTATGGATCTTGCAGTACGGCCCATCACCCTTCCCAGCCTTCTCGGCAGCCGCGGCCGCCCGGCAGTCAGTGCACGCGGCAACCTCCTTACCGGGGGCCTCGGCCTTGGCCTTCTTGCCGATACTAGGTGTGCTTGATCCTTCGACGACCATCACAACTTTCTCCTTGCGCTTCTTATTGCATTTCTTGTTCTTCTTCTGGTTGGTGGCGTCGTCGTCATCGTCTGAATCGATGTCGACGCCATCCTCTTCACCGGGAAGTCGCCTTCCCTCCTCTATGCGAGCACACTTATCCACCAGAGTGTATAACTCATTCACAGTCTTGGGCAGCCGCACGTTCATTTTGGGACGTATCCTGCAGTTGCGCACGTTGGACTGGAATGCGGCTATCACAGCTGCCGGGTGGATATCTGGGATGTTCCTGTGCACTTGACTGAACCTTTGCCTGTACTTCCGCAGACTTTCTCCTTCCTTCTGTGGGAGGAGCTACAGATCGCTGGGCCATCCTGGTTCTTGATGGCCGCCCGTAAAGGCGCCAACAAACTCATTGCACAGGTCAGCCCAAGTTGAGATGGAGTTCTCTGGCAGGTGCATTAGCCAAGACCTCACATTTGGCTTGAGTGCCAAAGGGAAGTAGTTGGCGAACAACTTCTCATCTCTTCCCCCGGCAGCCTGAACAGCGATGGTGTAGATGCTCAGGAACTCTACCGGGGTCAATCTCCCATCGTACTTCTCTGGTATCTCTGGCTTGAATGTGTGGGAAGATGGCCAACGGACTTGACGCAGTTCACGAGTGAAGGCGGGGCACCCAACCTCAAAAGGTAGGTACCCACCCTCACCGGGTGTAGGCTCGTTGATGTCGGGGCCGTTGCGCCTATCATACTGGCGGTGGGTGTCACGGCACCGCTCGATGGTGACGCGCGCGCCTTCCCCTCGCCTGTCTTCCTAGGCCTGCCGTTGGTCTCGACGTGCTTGAGGGCCAGACGAAGCCATCGAGACATCATCGGGTTCTTGATCACGTGGCTCCGGCTGTGGCCCCTGCGCAGGCTGCCGCGGAGGGGACTGGACCGTGGGGGTGGCCCCTTCGGCATGGCCAGCAGCGCGGGCCATTGTCGTCGCCTAGGGAGGCCATGGCGGGCCAGCTCGCTATGATCCTCCTGCCTCGGCGAAACCAATCAGGCTTTGAATGGTGGCTCTCCACTCATCCATCTGATCGGCTGCCGGCGGAAATCTCAACAGCAGCTGGGCCCGCGCCATAGCCTCTGAAGCGATGCTTGGCATGGATGACGACGTAGACCGTAGCGTCGCCTGGCTCCTCATGGTGCCGGTAGTAGCTGCGCCGTCTTCTCGTTGTTGTGAGCCCGTCGCTAGGGTGGCGTGGTGACGAAGTGGAGGCGCTTGAGGGACAGCGGCTCCGTTTGGCACATCGGCTGGGGCAGCTCGTTTCGGGAGTGGTGCATGCCCTGCGGCCGCGCCCACAGCGGGAGCAGCCGGAGAGTTGCGATTCGCCCCAGAGCGAGTGCCACCGCTGCGGCTGTGCCCTTGGGCCGGGTGAAGAGGTGCAGACGGAATGATTTCTCCATCCGTACCTCATGGAGCGTGGTCGCTGGGATGTTGTTGGTGCTGTCCTTCCCCGGTGCCTTCTGCCCTCGTTTCAGCCGCAGGGGAGGTGGTGATGACGACACCTACGCCGGCCACGCCCCCCGCAGTGTCCATGTCTCCGTGCGTCCCCGTAGCCCCCGCGGCGTCGGCGGCCACGTGTGATGGGGCCTTCGAAGTGGACGGATGGGCTGCAGCACCGGGCTTCTTCTTGGGCACCATGGACGATGGAGCCGTCGATGAAGAAGATGATGAAGATGACGCGCTGCGTACGCTTCTCGGGTTCGCGCAAGCGCGGCCCCCTGCCTGGCGCGCCAAAGATGTTGTGGGAAACCACGGCCACCTATGGGGCCATCAGCCCCTTGTGGTTCGGCAGGGGGGATGAGCACGTTGCACAAAGAGCAGAGAACGTAGCGCAACACAGCAGAGATCACATGGGCAGTTTTACCCAGGTTCGGGATGCCGTGAGGCGTAAAACCCTACTCCTTCTTTGGTGGATTGTGGTGGAAACACAGTGCTCTTGCCAGGCAGGGTTGCCTCGGGCGAGGGCAGCTACGCGCGAACGAGTGTACAAGGGTCCGAATCCTTTCTATGGTTGCCATGGCCCTCCTTTTATAGATCAAGGGGTCACCACAGTGGCAAATCAGTCATTGCGTACTGATTAGATAGTGAACAGTGCTATCATAGCACCCGTCTGGTCTGCCGGGGCGGTCTTGAGGCTTGACTTCGGGGCCACCTCGTCCTCGCCGGGCTCGCCTACCCGGCAAGGGAGGTTTCTCCTTAGTGGTGTCTTGCTCATTTAGCTTGTCTTGGTCCTCTTGATCTGCCCTTTGATTCCTCAAAGAGCTGATCTCTCCTTGCTTGGTCTGGACTTGGACATTGCGAGCTTGCCTCCAAGCCTGTGTATAGTCTGGGCAACATACCTGGGGTTTGTTGCACCGACAATATGATGACTACTTGATAATTTAGTGCGCCATGCTTTACGGCTTAGAATCGGGGCTCCAAAGACGTTTTGAATGCCACTGAGCATATGAGATGTTCCAAGAGCTGAAATTGGTATTTCAGACTCATGCCCGTGTCGAGAGGTATGAGACCTCTGACAAGTACTTTGCCTACAAGATGGAGGAGAATAGCTCAGCCAGCGAGCATGTGTTCAGAATGTCTGAGTACTACAATCGGTTGAATCAAGTGGGAGTTAATCTTCCAGATAAGATAGTGATTGACAGAGTTCTCTAGTCACTATCAATAAGCTACTAGAACTTTGTGATGAACTATAATATGCAAGGGATGACGAAAATGATTCTCAAGCTCTTCGCGATGCTGAAATCGGCGAAGGTAGAAATCAAGAAAGAGCATCAAGTGTTGATGGTTAACAAGACCACTAGTCTCATGAAAAAGGGCAAGGGAAAGAAAGGGGAACTTCAAGAAGAATGGCAAGCAAGTTGCCACTCCCGTGAAGAAGCCCAAAGCTGGACCTAAGCCTGAAGCTGAGTGCTTCTACTGCAAAGGGAATGGTCACTAGAAGCAGAACTGCCCCAAATACTTGGCGGATAAGAAGGATGGCAAAGTGAATAAAGGTATATTTGATATACATGTTATTGATGTGTACCTTACTAGTATTCATAGTAACCCCTGGGAATTTGATACCGGTTCAGTTGCTAAGATTAGTAACTCAAAACAGGAGTTGCAGAATAAACAGAGACTAGTTAAGGGCGAGGTGACGATGCGTGTTGGAAGTGATTCCAAGGTTGATATGATCACCATCGCACACTCCCTCTACCTTCGGGATTAGTGTTGAACCTAAATAAATGTTATTTGGCGTTTGCGTTGAGCATGAATATGATTAGATCATGTTTATTAAAATACGGTTATTCATTTAAGTCATAGAATAATTGTTGTTCTGTTTACATGAATAAAACCTTTTATGGTCATACACCCAATGTAAATGGTTTATGGAATCTCGATCGTAGTGATACACATATTCATAAGATTGATGCCAAAAGATGCAAAGTTGATAATGATAGTGCAACATACTTGTGGCACTGCCGTTTAGGTCATATTGGTGTAAAGCGCATGAAGAAACTCCATACGGATGGACTTTTGGAATCACTTGATTATGAATCATTTGGTACTTGCGAACCATGCCTCATATGGGCAAGATGACTAAAACTCCGTTCTCCGGAACAATGGAGCGAGCTAATGACTTATTGGAAATAATACATACCGATGTATGCGGTCCGATGAGTGTTGAAGCACGTGGCGGGTATCGTTATTTTCTTCACAGATGATCTGAGTAGGTATGAGTATATCTACTTGATGAAACACAAGTCTGAATCATTTGAAAAGTTCAAAGAATTTCAGAGTGAAGTGGAGAATCATCGTAACAAGAAAATAAAGTTTCTATGATCTGATCGTGGAGGTGAATATTTGAGTTACGAGTTTGGCCTTCATTTAAAACAATGTGAAATAGTTTCACAACTCACGCCACCTGGAACACCATAGCGTAATGGTGTGTCCGAATGTTGTAACCGTACTTTATTAGATATGGTGCGATCTATGATGTCTCTTACCAATTTACCACTATCATTTTGGGGTTATGCATTAGAGACAGCTGCATTCATGTTAATAGGGCACCGTCTAAATCCGTTGAGACGACACCGTATGAACTGTGGTTTGGCAAGAAACCTAAGATGTCGTTTCTTAAAGTTTGGGGATGCGATGCTTATGTCAAAAGGATCCAACCAGATAAGCTCGAACCCAAATCGAAGAAGTGCGTCTTCATAGGATACCCTAAAGAAACTATTGGGTACACCTTCTACCATAGATCCGATGGCAAGATCTTTGTTAGTAAGAATGGGTCCTTTCTAGAGAAGGAGTTTCTCTCGAAAGAAGTGAGTGGGAGGAAAGTAGAACTTGATGAGGTAATTGTACCTTCTCTCAAATTAGAGAGTAGCACATCACAGAAAATAGTTCCCGTGATGCCTACACCAACCAGAGAGGAAGCTAATGATGATGATCATGAAACTTCAGATCAAGTTACTACAGAACTTTGTAGGTCGACCAGAACACGTTCCGCACCAGAGTGGTACGGTAATCCTGTCCTGGAAGTCATGTTATAAGACCATGGCGAACCTATGAACTATGAAGAAGCTATGATGAGCCCAGATTCCGACAGATGGCTTGAGGCCATGAAATCTGAGATAGGATCCATGTATGAGAACAAAGTGTGGACTTTGGTGGACTTGCCCGATGATCGGCAAGCCATTGAGAATTTTTTTTAGAAGAAAAGGGCAAAGCCCCTGTTCCATTCCATTGCAGAAACGAAACCAAGTTATCCAGATCTAGTTATTACAAGCGAAAACGCACACGGTGAGCAGCAGGCATGCTGTCACAGTACTCAGCTACACCACTAAAGCTACGGTGACGGACATCTACGCTACTAGAAAGAGAGAGAACACCCTCAAAGATCTAAGATCAGTCTTTAACTAAGCAACTGCATTACAAAGAAACACACATCCCCACACAGCCGAAAAAGGATGTATGCTACTGGAATTAGTATCTTTAGAGGGTGCCCCACGCCTCAACCAAGATCTGGCCACAACAGAAGAGGGGGGCTTCTCGCCTTCATCTCCAGTTCTTTCGAAGCCCACGCCAGCTTGTCCCTGGCACGACCTGACGAAAGGCATTCCCACGTAGATAGATTCAACGCGGTTTTCCGCCAGATAGCCTGCAAACCAGGCCAGCAAATAGAATTGAAAACCATGTCATTGCGAGTTTTCCATATAGCCCATAGCCCAGCTGCATGGACGATGTTAACCGCAGCAAAGCTATCCCCTCTGTGCCAATAGGATGAGATGGACATCATATTGATGTCACCTCTAATTCCAGTCAGGACACAGATGACTTTCCAGAACTCAACAGCAACAACACAATCACAAAATAAATGGAAGCAAGATTCAGGTTCAGAGCAAAAAAACACAAGTAGGGTCACCCACTTCCTGCCTTTTGCTCAGATTATCCCTAGTTAGCAATTTATTGTTGACTAACAGCCAAAGGAATATTTGGATCCTAGGGGGAATCTTGATATTCCAAATAGCAGGGGAGCTAACTGGAAGCACTCCCCTAAAATTGATAAATTTGTAGAAAGATTTAACAGTGTATACCCCTTTAGAATTCATATTCCAGACCAGGGTATCCTCCTGATCTTTGAGCTGAATAGAATTCACAATCTCTAGAAGTTCAAACCACAGAGTCATTTGCTCCTGAGTAAAACATCTTCTGAAGGTGAGCTTAAGAGTGTTGCCATCCCAAATCTTATCAATGGTGGTATTATGCTCATTGGACAAAAAATATATATATCCCAATATTGGGTAGCCAAAGTAGCATTGCCAAACCAGTGATCCTCCTAGAATCTCACCCTCTTACCATTGCCAATATTCCAAGAAAAACCAACTTTAGCAGCTTGTGCTGCCCAGAACACCCCTTTCCAGAAAGGAGAGGCTCCAGTGGCAGAGCAAGCAAATATATTGCTATCCTGAGGCTTATATTTGGAATCAATGATATTCTTACAAATCTTACCCTCAGAGTTATAATGCCTACTTATCCAAGAAGCTAAAAGGGCCAAATTCATATCCCCAATATCAGTGATGCCAAACCCCCCAAACTCCTTTTTCATGGTGATGGAGTTCCAGGCAGTCAGATGATACTTGTGATGGCCCTCATAATCATCCCAAAAGCATTGAGCTAACTGAGAATTAATGAGTTTAATAACCCACTTTGGGAATTTAATGAAACCCATAAGATAAGTAGGAATACTAGCTAAACATGCTTGGACTAGGATTAGTCTCTTGCCAAAAGAAAGAAGTCTCCCTCTCCACCCAGCAGCTTTTTTGATAATCTTATCTATAGTAGGTTGAAGATCATCTTTTCTAATATTGCTAAAATTGAGGGGAGCACCTAAATACTTAATAGGGAAGGCACTAAGTTTGCAGCCCAAGGATTGAGCAAACAATAAAGCCTCATCCCTATCTATATTGATAGGGACTAGGTCACATTTATGAAAATTAATTCTCATGCCAGAGAGCTGCTCAAAACAGGATAATAGCCATTTAAGGTTCTTAGCATGATCAAGGTTATTATCTAGGAAGAGCAAAGTATCATCAGCATATTGCATGCTAATGACTCCAACAGGATTAGAGGGGGGGGGGGGGAAACACCAGCAATTAAGTTTTCCTTAGCAACTTTAATCAAAATTCTGGTGAAAACATCAGCTACCAAGTTAAACAGCAATGGAGATACAGGGTCTCCTTGTCTGGCTCCTTTGCCAGCTATAAAGTAATCACTATTGGTGTCATTGATCCTAACCCCTACAGACCCATAGCAGAGAAGAGATTCATGCTTATACATCCATTTAGGACCAAAGCCTCTCTTTCTCAGCATTTTTAAAAGAAATTCTCTACTAATCATGTCATAAGCTTTCTCATAGTCCAATTTAAAGCAGAAACCAGACATTTTGTTTATGGCCACTGCATGAACTACTTCATGAGCAGCCACAATACTTTCCATGATAAATCTCCCTTAGGAAAGCAGTCTGGTTAGGAGAAATTGGAACATTACAAACAGGGCCAAACCTATTGGTGGCACATTTAGCAAAAAAATTAAAGCTACAGTTAATCATGGCTAGAGGCCTGAACCTATCTAGCTTAACAACATTAGGTTCTTTAGGGACTAAAGTAAGGATGGAGAAGTTGAGTCTGAACAAAGCAAGTTCTCCAGCCTCCCAATCTCTAAAAAGAGCAAAAAGATCATGTTTTATAAGGTCCCAGTATTTCTGGTAAAATAGAAAGGGAAAAGCATCAGGTCCAGGTGCTCCCTCAGCATAAGAGTCAAATACAGTAGCCTTTATTTCCTCCTCAGAGAAAGGATTTTCTAGTAAATTAAAATGCTCAAGGGATAACATACTATCTTGATCCCAAAAGTCATGTTTTAGATCAATATCAATAGTAGGCACATAACCAAATAATTTTTATAATAATCAACAGCCATCTGAATTATACCTTTGGTATCTTCTATAGGACCTGATGGGCTTTCAAGCATAGCTATCTGCTTCTTCCTCATTTTTTGGTTAGCCACAGCTTTGAAATATCCAGTGCTGTGCTCCCCCTCCAGGATTTCTTTCTCCCTGGATCTCTGCCTTGCCTTGATCTCCTTCCTCCTCCAGATCTCATTAAGGTCTCCTGAAATAGTTTTCATCCTCTTCTTAAAGTTAGGGGATAAAGGCTGGGATTCAGCCAAAATATCTAAACAATTATATTCAGCCACCAGGGACTACTTGTTTTTATTCTGGTTTGCTTCATAATTAGCACACCAGCCTTTAGCAGCTTTCCTTGTAGCTCTAATTTTAAACTGCCAAATATCAATGGCTTTGGTGGCTTTACAATTAGAGTTCCAAGCTTTGTGGATAACTTCATCAAAACCGCGGATCTCCAGCCACCATTTTTCAAATCTAATTTTTTCAAGAGGAGTTGGAATGCACAGTGGTAGTATTTAACACTAAAGGGGTGTGATCACTCCCCACTCTGGCAGGGCTTTAATAAGAGCCCTAGGAAAAAGACAATCCCAATCAACAGAGATAAAAACCCTATCCAAAGTGGCCATCAACAAGTTGTCTTGGTTATTGGCCCATGTAAATCTCCTCCCGGCATTTTTAAGTTCAATGAGGCCAAACTTGTTGATCCAATCATTGAAAAGATCAGCCCAATGCTGATTAATAATACCAGTGTTCTTCTCACTAGTATCTCTAACTAAATGAAAATGTCCCCCCACTAAAGTGGGGCTAGACCAGTTTGAAAGCACTCTATTGAGTTCATTTATAAAATCAAGTTTATACTCATCATAAGCAGATCCATATATAGAGATCAATCTCCATACAGTATCATTATGCTTGAACTTCAAAATACAGGAAATGCAATAAGTGTAAGTGTCAAATTGCAAAATCTCAAAACTGTCTTCTTTGACACCCACCAGGATACCTCCTTGTCGTGGGAAACCACGGCCACCTATGGAGCCAAGGGCCCCTTTTAGTTCGGCAGGCGGACTGAGCGCGTTGCACAAAGAGCGGAGGAGCGCAGCGTAGCGCGGCAGAGATCACACGAGCAGTTTTTACCCAGGTTCAGGCCGCCGCGAGGCATAAAACCCTACTCCTGCTTTGGTGGATTGATGGTGGAAGGTGGTGGAAACGCAGCGCTCTTGCCTGGCAGGGTTGCCTCGGGGCGAGAGCAGCTACGCGCGTATGGGTGTACAGGGGTCCGAATCCTTTCTATGGTTGCCATGGGCCTCCTTTTATAGATCAAGGGGTCACCACAGTGGCAAATTAGTCATTGTGTAATGATTAGATAGCGAAGGGTGCTATCATATCTACTCTGCAGATAGAGCAGTACACATTAAATGCGCCGCTCAGTGTCACATCATGGCCTGCACGGCACGCCTTGCTGGGCTGTTTGGCCACCTTCTCTCCTGTCTGCATGACATGTCGCAGGACGGGTGTCATCTGGAGGTGATTCCTGTAGGAAATGGCTGCCATGTGGCAAAAGGCAGCCAATTAGTGTCGGTGTACTAAGTATTGGGCCATTAGTACCCCGTACTTGTGCACGGGCAGTTGTAGCCATACTCACGGCAAGGCTTGTCGGGGAACAGTTCGAGGTTGACTCAGGCCACCAAAGAAATTCTCAAGTCAAAGATCTGAGGATCAGCAGATAAGAAGAGTTGGAATCCGAAAGCCAGCCTCCCTGGCAAGATCTTGCCGGGGTGACCTGCGAAGCCCGGCAAGATTCGGCGCCCGGCAAGATTCTGTTGTTGTGCCACCGCTCTGGCACAGCAACAAGCCCGACATTCTGGGTCCTTCTTTGGATGCGTGGCAACGCGCCAGTGGAGGAGAGCTTAAGCGGTGCTGATGGGATGGCTCCTTTTTCCATCCCAAGAAAGTGAGGACACCCAAATGGACACCTCACGATGCATTAAATGCGTTTGTCCTAATCCGTCAGTGATTAGGTATGATAACCCTGTAGCTACTTTACACCTCAATGTATATACATTTTGCCACTGTGGTGACCCCTTTGTGATATAAAAGGAGGCCCAAGGCAACTACTACAGGGAAGAGGATCTTCTGGCCCATTCTGCATGCGTAGCTGCTCTTTGAACGTACTGTTCATTGCGAGCGCTCCTGGAGCCTGGGCTCAAGAACACTGATAATAAAACAAGGCAGGAGTAGGATTTTACGCTGATTAGCGGCCCGAACCTGGGTAAAATCGCACGTGCGTCGATCGTTGGTTCTGCTCTTTGCGCATACCTGTCCCCCTACCTAGCGCGCCAAAGATGTCGGCGTGCGACACCTATGGGACCCTCAAAGAATCCCTTTACGATTCGGCAATAGCATCATTTGCTGAGGAGAGCTGCTTGGTCTTGTTAGACATGGCAACTTGCATCTCCGCCAGGGTGTGGAGGGTTTTTTCCCTGTCACCTTTGAGCGTCGAGAGCTCCTTGCCGTGTTCTTCAAGATCCACTTCCAGTTTCTTGACTTTGTCGCTCAGCTCATTCTTGGCGGCCTCTGCAGCCTCGGCAGCATCGACGGCCTCCTTGAGCTTCCCGGCGTGATCTACAGTTAGAGCTTCGAGCGCCTCTTTGTGCTTCTGCTCCAGCTCCTGGGTCTGCCGCGCGACAAGCTTCTCGATATCTTCATCTTTGTTGCGAAGCTTGGCGGCGAGCGCCTGCTCACGTGTGGCAAGGTCTTCCTCATGAGCATCAAGCGCAATGCGACGCCCCGTCAGGAGAGCATCTTCAGCAGCAATTCTTTGCGTAGCTTCCTCTTGCGCCTTCTCCATGTCAGATTGTTTCAAGAGGATCTCTATCCACTTTTGGCTCACTTGTTCCCGGCCGGCAGTCAACTCTTGGAGGGCCTCGGCGTACCAGACTTGTATTTGTTCGACGCGCCTCTGAAAATCTGCTTCAGCCGCCTCGACAACTGCCATTCTGGAATCTACTTTCTCTTTCCGGGCGCGGTGAAGAGCCTGGAGCTTGCAGAAATTTTTGCCCATGGCCTGAAGGAGCCGATCCTCTTCAAATTTGCCGCTACTGGTGCTTGGATCATCAACAATCTCGAGCCCAGCAGCGGCGATGATTTCTTCATCAAAGACCTCCCCTTCGGCCGGTGCCCCAATGCTTGCCGTCCCCGGCAAGTTGACAAACAGGTTCTCGCCAACTTTAAGATACTTGCTGGATGAGGGGACTTCGGATGTTGACTGTTGATCCTCAGCAACCGCCTCACCAGCAGCAGGGGCTCCGTGACCGGCGTAGTGCCTGGCGCTCCTGCGGCAGGAATGCCGTCAGTACGGTCACCAGCCTCCTTGCCGCCATCTTCAGTAGACTCCTTGGTGGGTTCCTCCTGTGCAGTCTTGGTGGCCTCATCGGCAAAAACACCGCCGGCTTCTACGGTGGCATCCATGGCGGCCTCGCTGGCAGCGATTTTGTCGGCTTCGGCAGCAACATCCCTGGCGGTCTCCTCGATGATAGCGTCGATGTCTGTGTCTTCCATCTCAGGGAGTTCTAAAGGACAAGGGGGAAAACAGAATGAGATCAAGATTGAAGTTCAAGAAGACAAAAGAAAGAGAGATAAAGGAAAGAATAGCAAGCGCGCTAAGGCAATTGGTTACCTGCATCGGGCTATCGAGAGGTGGCCTTGCCCCTCCCGGCAACCTCGGTTGCCGGGGGTAAGATGCCAGTATCCATGGTTGTTGGCTCCTCCTCAACTAAGACAAGCTCGTCGGTGTGATCTCTTGCCGGGGACGCGCTTGTGGGCGACGTGGTTGACAGAGGTGGCGCAACGAGGGTATCTCCTGATAACTCCCTTTGTTGCCGTCCTTCTCCTGCAAGCCCAAAGATATCAGCGACAAGGATAGGAACCTCAGCATTCCCCAACTGAAAAAGAGTAATGAACTTACGCTGGGGGCTGCGTCGAGGACTAAGATCCGGGCTGATGGTAGTAGTTTCCGGCGCGCTCATGAAGCCTGCCGAGGGCTCGTCGCCCGTAGAAGTCTTTGCCCTCTTCGCCATCCTCTCCGTCAAGGTTTCTGCATCACTGCAGAGACAATACAAGCAAGTCAATAAGATTGATCCAGGATTGAAAGATAAAGGATGTGGCAAGATACTCACTCTTCCTCTTCTCGCTCTGGACTAAAGCCGGAGATGTCGAAATCGACCTCCGTTGCAGTGTCTGCGTGGGGAGGCGGAGGAGGGGTCCTAGGTCGTTTGGCTATAGCAGGCGCCGGGGGTTGGCATGTTTCCGTCACCTCAGCCTCCGGTGCGGTAGTGCGAGACACCCCTGCCGCCTCAGCAGTTGCCGCTGGTGTGGTTCTCGCACGCCGCGCGGGTTGTTGTCGAACTCCTTGCCGCGGCGCAGTCTTGCCGGCCGCTTTCTTGCCGGGAGCCTCGCTGCTCGAGGAAGGTTGGCTTGTCGGGATGCCAGATGCAGCCTTTCGAAGAACTCGCTTTGTCTTCTTCGGGGCTGGGAGCTCTTCTTGTGGTTCTTCTTCAGCCGCGTCTTCGTCGGACGAGCTCTCAGCGGCTGTGCTGCTCTGTTTCCCGGCAGCTTTGTCTTTCCCGATAAGATTTTTCTCCACCACTACCTCTACGTCACTGGTTTCCCATTCTGTGAAGCCGGCGCTGCCAGCCTCCGCGGCAAGATTCGCCTCCTCCGCCCTAGTGGTGATTTATGCCACCTCTTCATCGGTGGTGGCTCGGATGAGGTCTGCTTCTTCTCGGACGGCCCTCTCCGTCAAGTTATCAAAGAACTTTTGTGCCTCTTCCTCCGATGGCTCAACCCATGTCACGTCGAGACTGTGGGCGTTGAACAGTGGCATGGTAGCGATAATTGACCCCAGGGCAGAGTTGTTGCACAGAGGGACAATCCTTGCCGGCAACCGATGCTTGTTGTCGCGCTGGAACAGCTTTTGACGGAGAGCGCTAAGTTGCATAGCAGTCAAATTGTTGTTCAACTCGGCGCGCAGTCTCATGATGTCTGCTGCGTTTCGGTATTCCCAAGCTGGTCTCCCTTTATTCTGCAAGGGGGCAATACGGTGGCGGAGGAAATCGAAGCCAATCATCTCCATTGTTAGCCCGGCAGCTTTCAGGCGAAGGATCCTGGTGGTGGCAATTGTGAGTTTTTCATCTTGAGTAGCGAGATTGCTCCAGCCACTGCCGCGGACCGCTTTCTGCTATCGAGGCAGACAGAACGGATCGGGATCTGCTTCCTTGATCCAGCACCACTCAGCCCGCCATTCGTCCCACTTCTCGCGGTAAACCCCTTCTGGGTATATTTCCTTATTCCAAGCCCTTGGAATCCAGGCGATAGAACCAGAGAGGGCCTCCCCTTTTTGGATACGAGGGAAAAAGTAGTGGCGGAAAAGGGCAGTATTGGGAACCACTCCGGCAAAATTTTCACAAAGATGAGCAAAGATGGACATGCACAGTACCGCATTCGGCGTGAAATCAAGAAGATGGAAGTCGTATGTGTACATAATGTCATTGAAGAAGTCAGAGAATGGGAGACAGAGCCCGCAATAGAAATATGCGATGAAAAAGGGATATCTGTCGGACCCACTCTTGGAACAAGAACCTGGAATCACGCGAGTGGCGGGGTGAGCCTGCGTCTCCCTCGCCCACATACACTGGTACCGCCTCTTCAAAGCTTCCTCATCAAGCGACGGGGCGAAGACGACGTACTTCTTCCGCATCTTCACCAGCTCGCTCTCCGGGACATCAGCTTTCATCTCCTTGACCTTGCCTTTGCTGGTCTTGGGCGGCATGGCGACTGCAGGGGCGGAAGCCGGGGATGAAGCGGGCGTGGAGGCGACGAGCGGATGAGGGAAAGCTTTGCTCTGAGCTCGAGAGAAAGAAAGCAATGGCGACGGCCAGATTGAGAGGAAGTGGGGGGTAAATAGGCTGTGCCTCTGCGGTTTCTCCTTTTTATGGGGAAGGAGCGGGGCCGCCTCTTTTACTCCCCAATGTGAATGCACGTCTGTAGGCGTGTTGCAGTTGTAGCTTTTGACGCACGCTTCCCACATCGCGCGTTCAGCGCGCGTAGTGGGGGGCACAGTAAACGGGATATTTACGAGCAGTTAATCCACTGCCATGTGTGCCCGTGCACTGTTTGGGCCTAGCCCAACAACGCCTTGCACTCGTGTGTGGCCTAGGCCCGGGGGCTCCTGTCGGTGTACTAAGTATTGGGCCATTAGTACCCCGTACTTGTGCACGGGCTGTTGTAGCCATACTCGCGGCAAGGCTTGTCGGGGAACAGTTCGAGGTTGACTCAGGCCACCAAAGAAATTCTCAAGTCAAAGATCTGAGGATTAGCAGATAAGAAGAGTTGGAATCCGAAAGCCAGCCTCCCCGGCAAGATCTTGCCGGGGTGACCTGCGAAACCCGGCAAGATTCGGCGCCCGGCAAGGTTCGGCGCCCGGCAAGATTCTGTTGCTGTGCCACCGCTCTGGCACAGCAACAAGCCTGACATTCTGGGTCCTTCTTTGGATGCGTGGCAACGCGCTAGTGGAGGAGAGATTAAGCGGTGCTGATGGGATGGCTCATTTTTCCATCCCCAAGAAAGTGAGGACACCCAAACGGACACCTCACGGTGCATTAAATGTGTTTGTCCTAATCCGTTAGTGATTAGGTATGATAACCCTGTAGCTACTTTACACCTCAATGTATATACATTTTGCCACTGTGGTGACCCCTTTGTGATATAAAAGGAGGCCCAAGGCAACTGCTACAGGGAAGAGGATCTTCTGGCCCATTCTGCATGCGTAGCTGCTCTTTGAACATACTGTTCATTGCGAGCGCTCCTGGAGCCTGGGCTCAAGAACACTGATAATAAAACAAGGTAGGAGTAGGGTTTTACGCTGATTAGCGGCCCGAACCTGGGTAAAATTGCTCGCGCGTCGATCGTTGGTTCTGCTCTTTGCGCATACCTCTCCCCCTGCCGAATCGTAAAGGGATTCTTTGAGGGTCCCATAGGTGTCGCACGCCGACACTTAGTCATCTTGGGGCTTGACACCGCACCGATCGGTGACTTGCGTCGCTGTGAGGTCGGGCGGTGAAGCCTTGGCGAGGTGTTTTGCCTTCGTATGCCCCGGCAGGCCTGTCGGGGCGGTCCTGAGGCTTGCTTTCGAGGCAACCTTGATCTCGCCAGGCTCTCCTGCCCGGCAAGGGGGGTTTTCCCTTAGCGGTGTCTTGCTTCTTGGCTTGACTTGGTCTTCTCAACCTACCTTTTGATTTCTCAAAGAGCCTATCTCTTCATCTTGGTCTTGTCTTGGATGTTGCAATATTGATCTTGGGCCCATGCATGGTCTGGCCGACAGACCCAGGGTCTGTTGCACCGACAGGAGCCCCCGGGCCTGGCCCGAACGATCTGCCGGGTGTCGTCGGGGTAGGCCCTAACTTGTGCACAGGCGAGGGGGAAATGGCTGCTCGCCCCTTCAAATCTTCTTTTCTTCTTCATTAATCTGAGCCCGGGTCAGTTTCCGGTTCTCCCGCGTGTCTCGTAACGCCAATTGCAGTGGGGCCACTCTTGTAATGGCCCGTGAATGACTTTAACGCACGGGCGAGTAACTGCCAATTCACTCTTCCCACCACGCCCTTATCCCAGACCACGTATGCTGCATGCATTGAGTGGGGTAGGTAACGGAGGCGTGTGGTGCGGGGGAGCGTTAAGGCAGGTGCCTGGCCTTTATGGATTGGTGGAGGAGGACGACGGTCCCCCACTGAGGGAGCGGCTCCCAACCCCGGCCCGTCTATAAATGGAGGGACGGGGGAGGAGTGGGAGTATTCGTCCACTCACCTCCTTCATTCTCTGCTTCCTCCTGAGGTATGCCGAAGAGGAGATCTTGGGGCCAAGCCCTGGACCCTAGCTTGGGGTCGACGGCGTCGAGTGCTGGGGCAGAATCCTCTTCCTGTCTTCACGCAGGCCTCAGGGGGGTGTGCGGGCGGCGCAGTGGTAGCACCGGAGGTAGCGACTCTGGTGCGCTCGTCGCCGGGCCGCCCGTAGCTCCAATCTTAGTGGGGGGCGACGCAAGCGACACCACGCCGAGGCCCATAATGGACACGAGGCGTGGTAGTCGATCGTGGCCTAGTTCTTCTTTTCCTGTGATGCCGGAGGGAGGCCGCAAAGGTGGCTCGGTATCGGTAATGGCGGACTCCTCTCAGGGCACCACCTACCCGGCGTATGGGCGAGCTCCTCGCCCCCATGTGTGCTTCTTTAAAGGGCGGCGGCCCCTTGTCTTCGGGTCGTTGGAGACGCCCATGCTATCTGTGGAGCTACCCGGAGCGCTTGGTGTTCGCCCTGGTTGGCGTGGCGGGAGCATCGAGCGACAGTGGTAAAGGAGGTGGCGGCGACCCACCACTCGTCAAGAGCGGGGGCGACCGCTCCGACGAGACGTGCTTGCCGGCAGCACCATCACCACTGGTTGAGCTTCCGGCAGCGTCACCATCCACACCTGCCGTCCGATTTCTTCCTCCTAGCCCGGGAACAGCGTCATCCTGATCCTGGGGAGGCGTCGAATCCCAGCCAGGCCTTCCCTCCGTCTTCTTCGTTTCCCCCTGTAGTTTCGAAGAAGGGAAGGACGGAGTAGAAAAGGGGATCATGAGCATTTATCTCTCTTTTTCAATCTAAATATGTAGGCACTTGCCAAACTTTAGTTCAAATTATGTAATCTCTTTTATCCATGTTTGTGTTCTGTAAGGTCTGTACTTGTTGATCAGCATATTAATGAAAAAGATAAACCTTGCCGGGCACTTGTGCATGTAACATGTCCATGCAGAGGGAGAATGCCTCCTTACGCTCAAGTAAACAAGTTTTTCCCCGGTAGGCTATCCTGCCGGTACCCTCAAGTTGCTATCGCATGGCTGGGCCTACCGGGCACAAATCATGAAGAGGGACCAGCCCCCCACCAACTTTCTCGCCAAAGGCCACTACAACCTCCCTGACCAAAGCAAAGTTCGAGTCAAGGGACGGGAGCACCTAAGTCTTGAAAGTGGCATGGTTTTCCTATGCACAAGTTTTTACTTACAGAACTCGCATGGATAATAGAGAGAACTTATCTATTTGGGCTTGCCGGGGATCGCGATGTAGGCTTGTCTTCTCTTCTCCTTTTTCGGGACCGAATCCATGGTAGGAGCCTGCAGTATGATGCAGATGAAAATGATGCCTCATGCGATCTATTCTACATGAACATGCAATGCTCATGATATGCTTATGCATGCATGCAATTTGTCGGGGGGCCCCCAGCGCTTCATTTATTTCTCTGTTGCTCAGGGTCTGCTCCTGGCTTTGTACAAGGGGTTACATGCAACAGAGGCAAGTCCTGTACAAAAGGGTGGCTGCCGGGCAGGGCCCGACAACCGCACCTTACGGGTAGAACTTGCGGAGATGCTCAATGTTCCATGAGTTTTGCAACTGAATGCCATCTCCGGTCTCCAGACGGACTGCGCCAGGTCTGGTGACTCGTACTACCCGGTAAGGGTCTTCCCACTTCGGCGTCAACTTGTTTGTACCCTTGGCGGACTGAACGCGCCTAAGGACAAGGTCGCCTTCCTCAAAACACCGGGCATGAACCCTACGGTTGTGATAGTGACGCAGGGCTTGCTGATAGTGTGCGCCATGCGTAGCAGCCCGGAGACGGTTCTCCTCGAGTAGCACAGCGTCGTCACGCCGATGCTGATCTTGCACTATTTCATCGTAGGCAAGCACTCGAGGTGACCCGTAAATGAGTTCCGTGGGGATAACTGCTTCTGCCCCATAGACTAGGGAGAAGGGAGTCTGCCCAGTAGCTCGATTTGGTGTCATTCTAAGGGACCAAAGAACCACTGGCAGCTCATCGATCCACCGCCTGCCGCAATTCTGTAGCCTATCGAAAGCTCTCATCTTGAGTCCTCGCAACACTTCAGCGTTCGCCCTCTCAGCTTGCCCGTTGCTCCTTGGATGGGCCACAGAGGCGAACGAGATTTTGCTTCCGAGGGCATGAACGTATTACATGAAGGCGCGACTCATGAACTGGGTGCCGTTGTCAGTGATGATCCGGGCAGGAACTCCAAAGCGGCACACCAATCCTTTAAAGAACTTGATAGCTGACTGAGGAGTCACCTTTCTCATGGGCTCTACTTCCGGCCACTTTGTAAACTTGTCGATTGCAATGAACAAGAATTCAAAGCCCCCGGCAGCACGAGGGAAAGGGCCGAGGATATCGAGCCCCCAGACCGAAAACGGCCATGACAAAGGGATTGTCTGAAGAGCTTGGGCAGGCAGGTAAATGTTCTTGGAATGGAACTGGCAGGCTTCACACTTGTTGACAAGCTCGACTGCATCTTGGAGGGCTGTGGGCCAGTAGAATCCTTGCCGGAAAGCTTTCCCAACCAATGCCCTTGATCCAATGTGGGAGCCACACATACCATTGTGTATCTCCGCCAGCAGTTCCTTTCCTCCTTCCCGGCAAATGCACTTCAATTTCACACCGTTGAACCTCCTTCTGTACAGCGTGTCATCAACAAACTGATACATATTGGCCCTCCGGGCTAATCTTTCAGCTTCTTCTTGCTCTTCGGGAAGTTCTCCAGTTTGGAGGAAATGGACCATGTGCCATGCCCAAGGCGGAGCCTGTTGCTCGGCAACGAGGACTAACGGCACCTCCTCATTCGTGAGAGTGCAATCCTTGCCGCGGGGACCGGTGGCCTGGTGGGAGGATATAGCTCAGCGACCAAAGTGGAGTTGTGCCCGACAAGCTTTCTGCCGGGATCCTCGAGAGGTTCTACCGGGAGAGGCCTGCCGGAGTCCAGTTTCCTCCTCTTTCTGGCCATTGTTGCTAGGGATACGGAGGGCTGAGTCAGATGGAGAACAAAAGTTCCTGGTTCCACAGGGAGCTTCTGCGCAGCGCACTTTGACAGATGATCAGTGATGCTGTTTTCCGCACGGGGTATGTGCTCTGTTTGCAATCCGTCAAAGCGCTCCTCCAACTTTCTCACTTCCTCAACGTATGCCTCCATCAATGGACTTTGGTAATCCTTGTTGACTTGTCTCACCACAAGTTGTGAATCTCCGTGGATGATCAGCTTCTTGATCCCCAGTTCTGTTGCAATTCTAAGCCCGACAAGGAGCCCTTCATACTCTGTTGTATTGTTGGTAGCCTCCTCCCTGGGAAAATGCATCTGGATGACGTACTTCAGGTGCTCTTCGGTGGGAGCAATGAGAAGCACGCCAGCCCCTGCACCTTATAGGGAGAAGGCACCATCGAAATACATGATCCATTCTTGGGGCACTTCCTTGCCGGGGATAACTGTCTCCAATACCTCTTCACTAGGAGTTGGCGTCCATTCCGCAATAAACTCTGCCAATGCTCTGCTCTAGATGGTTGATGTGCTCTCAAACTTCAAACCAAAGTTGGATAACTCCAAAGCCCACTCCACTATCCTGCCGGTAGCCTCCTCCACTATCCTGCCGGTAGCCTCAGGGTTTTGGAGTATCCGTTGCAAAGGGAAACGGGTGACAACTGTGATCTCATGGGCTTGGAAGTAGTGGCGCAGTTTCCTTGAGGCCATGACAAGGCCAAAGATCAATTTTTGCATGCCAGAGTACCTGGATCGAGCCCCCTGCAACAGGGAGCTGACGAAGTATACTGGGCGCTGCACCACTTTATTCCTTGCTGTGACCAGAGAACTGCTTCCGCTGCTTTGCTCTTCTCTACCTTGATCTGCATCTGACCTTGCCGGGGTGTGTTTGATATCCTCCTCGGAAGGGACACCAGCTGCGTCTGCTGCTCCATCCACTTTCCTCTGCGCCACCAGTGCTGCGCTAACCACCTGATTAGTTGCTGCCAAGTATAGAAGCAACGACTCTTGAGGTTTTGGAGCAACCAAAGTGGGCACAGAGGAAACGTAGGCCTTCAAATCTTGTAGGGCGGCGTCTGCCTCGGGGGTCCACTCCATGGGCCCTGCCTTTTTCAAAACCTTGAAGAACGGCAAGGCACGCTCGGCAGACTTGGAAATGATGTTGCTAAACGTGGAAACACATCCAGTCAAATGCCTCACATCCTTGACCGTCTTGGGTGCTTGAATCTGCTCGATAGCCTTGATCTTGTCGGGGTTGGCCTCTATCCCTCGGTGGGACACAAAGAAGCCAAGTAGCTTGCCGAAAGGAACGTCAAACACACACTTCTCCGGATTTAGCTTCAAGTTGATCTTGCGTAGATTAGCAAACGTCTCTTCCTGATCCTGAATGAGGGTTGATCTGTCCTTGGTCTTGACCACAATATCATCCATGTAAGCCTCAATGTTCCTGTGCAACTGTGACTCAAAACCAATCTGAACTGCTCTTGCGAAAGTAGACCCTGCGCTCTTCAACCCGAAAGGCATCCGCGCGAAGCAGTATGTGCCACATGGGGTGATGAACGCGGTCTTCTCTTCGTCTTCCTTGGACATGAAGATCTGATGATATCCAGAGTAGGCATCCAGGAAGGAAAGCAGGTCATACCCGGAGGTGGAATCCACAATCTGGTCAATGCGCGGCAAGGGGAATGGGTCCTTCAGGCATGCCTTGTTCAGATCTGTAAAATCTATGCACAACCTCCACTTCCCATTGGCCTTGTGTACCACCATTGAATTTGCTAACCACGTTAGATGCAACACTCCTCTAACCAGACCAGCTGCCTCAAGTTTCTTGATCTCCTCGACAATAAACTGTTGCCGCTCCAAAGCTTGCTTTCGGACCTTCTGCTTGACGGGTCGGGCATGTGGGCAGGCAGCAAGGTGGTGCTCAATTACCTTCCTGGGAACACCAGGGATGTCAGATGGTTGCCAGGCAAACACATCGACATTCGCCCGCAGGAAGGCAACGAGCATGCTTTCCTATTTGTCATCGAGGGTGGCGCTGATGGTGAAAGTACCACCTGCGCCAGCCAGCCCTGCCGGGACCTGTTTCACAGCGGGTGCAGAAGCCTTGGATCTCTTGCTATTGGAACTCTCCGGCGAGTCATCAACAGGCGCAGCATACCCCGAAGAGGTACGCTTCCCGGATTCCTTGCCGGCGTCCCTGTTAGCCTTCTTCTTTCCATCACTTTCCTTGGCGGGGATTGCAGCTTCAGTGGCCTCTGTCGCGACTGCACCCCGATACATCTTGTCCACGCAAATAATTGCGTCCTTCTCGTCTGATGGAATGGAAATGACGCCCACCGGCCCTGGCATCTTCAAGGTGTTGTAGGCATAGTGGGATGCCGCCATGAACTTGGCCAAAGCTAGGTGACCAAGGATTCCATTGTATGGCAGGGGGAGGTCAACCACATCAAACACGATCTTCTCAGTCCGGTATTTTAACTCCCCCCCAAATGTCAACGGTAACATGATTTTCCCCTTAGGATGACTCCTACTGGGGTTGATCCCTTGAAATGTACCAGTAACCTTGAGCTCTTCTTCTGCTATTTGGAGTTTGCTGATGACCTTTGAAGAAATCAGATTCAACCCGGCCCCGCCATCAACCAGCATCTTTGTGACTTTGAGGTTGCGAATTGTTGGTGATACCAACAACGGCAAGCAGCCTACCACGGTGGTGCGGTTAGGGTGGTCCTCTTCGTCGAAGATGATGGGCGTGTGGGACCACTTGAGCGGCCTTCGAGAGTCTACCGCTGGCTCCACGGCATTGACTTCACGCACCCACCATTTAAGTTGGCGGTGAGAGGAGTGCAAAGATGCACCCCCGTCAATGCACAGGGCGTTAGTGGCTTTCTGGAATTCCTGCTCGCTGGTTTCCTCTTCATCTCCTCCATCACTCTCATCGTTGCAATCCTCCTTCTCATGGCCTCTGGCGGGTTTCCCTTGATTCTGAGGAGCCTTGCCGGGGTGGCTTGCTCCGCCACCCCGGCCCTTTCTGCCAGCACCATTCTGACCTTTCTCTTTATCTCGCTTCCCATATTCAGCCCGCTGCTTCTTGACAAGCTGCTCAACCTGATGACACTCCTGGAGATCATGGCCCTTGGCCCGATGGATCTTGCAATACGGGCCATCGCCTTTCCCAGCCTTCTCGGCAGCCGCGGCTTCCCGGCAGTCACTGCACGCGGCAACCTCCTTGCCGGGTATCTCAGCCTTGGCTTTCTTGCTGTTACTAGGCATGCCCGATCCCTCAACGGTCATCACTGCATTATCCTTGCGCCTTTTGTTGCGCTTCTTGTTCTTCTTTTTCTGACTGGTGGCCTCACCATCATCCTCTGAATCAATGTCGACGCCATCCTCTTCTCCGGGGAGCTTCCTCCCCTCCTCTATTAGAGCACACTTATCCACTAGAGTGTAAAGCTCCTTCACCGTCTTGGGCAATCGAACGTTCATCTTGGAACGTATCCGATGATTGCGCACGTTGGACTGGAACGCAGCTATCACAGCTGCCGGGTGGATGTCTGGAATATTCCTGTGGACTCTGCTGAATCCCTACATGTATTTCCGCAGGCTCTCGCCTTCCTTCTTCGGGAGGAGCTGCAAGTCGCTGGGCCGCCCAGGTTCTTGATGGCCGCCCGTGAAGGCGCTAACGAACTCATGGCACAGGTCAGCCCAGGTCGAAATGGAGTTCTCCGGCAGGTGCATCTGCCAAGACCTCACATTTGGCTTGAGTGCCAAAGGGAAGTAGTTTGTGAATACCTTCTCATCTCTTCCCTCGGCAGCTTGAACAGCGATGGTGTAGATGCTCAAGAACTCTGCCAGGTTCAGTCTTCCGTCATACTTCTCTGGTATCTCTAGCTTGAACGTGCGAGTGGACGGCCAACGGAATTGCCACAGCTCGCGGGTGAAGGCAGGGCACCCAGCCTCGAAAGGCAAGTACCCACTGTCAGCGAGTGCGGGCTCGTCGACATCGGGGCCATCGCGCAGGTCGGACTGGCGGTGGGCGTCGCGGTGTCGCTCGGTGTTGACACGCGCGCCTTCCCTCCGCCTGTCTTCCAGGACTCGCCGTGGGCCTTGTCGCGCTCGAGGGTCGGACGAAGCCATCGAGACGTCATCAGGTTCTTGGTTGCACGGCGCCCACGCCGGCTGCCACGGAGGGGACTGCACCATAGGAGTGGCCCCATCCGCACGGCCAGCGGTGTGGGCCGTTGTCGCTGCCTGGGGAGGCTGTGGCGGGCCAGCCCGCTGTGATCCTCCCGCCTCGGCGAAGCCAATCAGACTCTGAATGGTGGCTCTCCACTCATCCATCTGATCGGCTGTCGGCGGAAATGTCAACAATAGCTGAGCCCGCACCATGGCCTCCGAAGCGGTGCTTGGCATGGATGTCGATGAAGATCGTAACGTCGCCCGGATCCTGACGGTGCCGGTAGCGGTCGCGTCGTGCTCTCGTCGTCATGAGCCAGCTACCTAGATGGCGTGTGGACGAGGTGGAGGCGCTTGAGGGCCAGTGGCTCCGTTTGGCGTAGCGGCTGGGTCAGCTCATTCCGGGGGTGGCGCATGTTCTACGGCCGCTCCCACGGTGGGAGTGGTCGGGGAGTTACGTTTCCCCCCAGAGCGAGGACCCCCGCTGCAGCTGTGCCCCTCGGCCGGACGGGGAGGTGCAGATGGAACGATCTCTTCTCCCGTACCTCATGGGGCATGGCCGCTGGAATGTAGTTGGTGCTGTGCTTCTCTGGTGCCTCCTGCTCCTGCTTCGGCCGCAGGGGAGGTGGTAGCGATGTCGCCCGCGCCGACCACGTCCCACGCAGCATCCGCACTTCCAAGCGTCCTCGTAGCCCTCATGGCACCAGCGGGCGCGTGCGGCGGGGCCTTCGAGGTGGATGGATGAGCTGCGGCGCCGGGCTTCTTCTTAGGCGCCATGGACGATGGAGCCGTTGCTGAAGAAGATGGCGGCGAAGATGACGCGCTTCATACATTTCTCGGGTTCGCGCAAGCGCAGCCCCCTACTTGGCATGCCAAAGATGTCGTGGGAAACCACGGCCACCTATGGGGCCAAGGGCCCCTTTTGGTTCGGCAGGGGGACTAAGCGCGTTGCACAAAGAATGGAGGAGGGCAGCGTAGCACGACAGAGATCACACGGGCAGTTTTTACCCAGGTTCAGGCTGCCGCGAGGCGTAAAACTCTACTCCTGCTTTGGTGGATTGATGGTGGATGGTGGTGGAAACGCAGCGCTCTTGCCCGGGTTGCCTCGGGGCGAGAGTAGCTACACGCGTATGGGTGTACAGGGGTCCAAATCCTTTCTATGGTTGCCATGGGCCTCCTTTTATAGATCAAGGGGTCACCACAGTGGCAAATTCTTCATTGTGTACTGATTAGATAGCGAACAGTGCTATCATATCTACTCTGCAGACAGAGCAGTATGCATTAAATGCGCTACTCAGTGTCACATCATGGCCTGCCCGGCACGCCTTGTCGGGCTGTTTGGCCACCTTCTCTCCCGTCTACATGACACGTCGCAGGATGGGTGTCATCTGGAGGTGATTCCTGTAGGAAATGGCTGCCATGTGGCAAAAGGCAGCCACTTAGTCATCTTGGGGCTTGACACCGCACCGATCGGTGAGTTGCATTGCTGTGAGGTGGGGCGGTGAAGCCTGGGCGGGGTGTTTTGCCTTCGTATGCCCCGGCAGGCCTGCCGGGGCGGTCCCGAGGCTTGCTTCCGGGGCAACCTTGACCTCGCCAGGCTCTCCTGCCCGGCAAGGGGGGTTTTCCCTTAGCGGTGTCTTGCTTCTTGGCTTGACTTGGTCTTCTCAACCTGCCCTTTGATTCCTCAAAGAGCCTATCTCTTCATCTTGGTCTTGTCTTGGATGTTGCAGTATTGATCTTGGGCATGTGCACGGTCTGGGCGACAGACCCAGGGTCTGTTGCACCGACACTCCTGCAGTGCCAATAGCAGGCAACCAGTTCCAAACAAAGCCACTCCTTATATCAATGGCTTCTAGTTGTGGAATGGTGAAGTCAGCCTTCTTAGTTTCAGATAAACAGAGGAAATCAAGGCAGCAAGCTTTGATGAGCTCCTGCACTCTAGTACTTTTGTATGAGCCATTGAGTCCTCTAACATTCCCAAAAGCACCAATCATAAAAGCTATTTCTTAGAATTCCTATTCCTAGACTGGCACTTTCTAGCCCTTTGAGTGGATACTTCCATTCAAGGGATATCCCCTTCCTCCCTTTTTGAATTATTTTCAGTGTCGGAGGAAGAGGGTTTGTCAGTCCCATTATCATTACTAAAATAATCTGCTCCATTGACATCAATGTCAGGAGGGAGAAACATATCAGGGTTGTCCTGTTGAAATCTAGTCAGCCTCTCAAGCTCTATTTGCTTGATGGTTTCAACATTATGGTTGCAACTAACAGGATCATTCCCTAGTTTTAATCCAGACAAATTAGCATTTTGCAAAAGAGACTCATTATCTAAACAAGCAAAGGAATTTTGGGAATTTAAAGAAGCATTACCTCTAGCAATTTCCAAATTCTGCACTTGTTTGATTTCTTGAGCCTTGACTATAGTATTCTTGCCATCTCTTTTAATCCTGTTGCTCATCCTAGTGGCAACAACAGGGCCCCATTTCCCTTTGTCAGCTCTATGGACCTGAGGTCTGGGAGCTGGGCAAGAGAGAATGGCAGAAGAGGGAGCCAGGGGCTTTGGGCCATTGTTACCAGTGCAATTCATCTCAGCTTCAAACTGCACCAGCAAGCTGCTACCACAGCCTTCATAGTGAGATTTTTTTGCAGCATCTAGGTAACTTTTGGTCATAGGAGCACCCTGGTAATTTGAAGGTAAGGGACTCTCCAAGTGGGGCTGTTCCACAGGAGTGTGAGGCTAAAGATAGCTAGTCCTAGTTCTGGCTCCACTTGGGGCAGGAGTGGCCTTCTTAGTAATTTGATTTCCAGTATCTTGATCCATTTCTTCCCCTAGTAGATCATCATCTACATCACCATTTCTATCAACTTTCCCATTATCTTCAGCACCATCAGAGGGACCAGGAAGCCCATCAGAAGGTTTATGGGTGGGTGACTCAGGAGCTGCATCACCTTCAACCTCAAAAGTGAGTAAGTATAGATCTTGATGGATTTCCACCAATCTGTCTTTTGGAATCAGTTGAGGATCTCTAACAGCAACCTGAATTCTAACCACCTCATAGAAGCTCCTGAAGACCTCATGCCAGTCAACATTAACAATGATACCAATAGAAGAAGCAATCTGAGCAATAACTGGCCATGTGCACCATACAGGGGGAATGCCTATGATGTTGATCCAGACTTCTTTGAGAGAGTCATAAGCAGGTAGGTCTCCATGCCAGTCTTTGAGAGAGATAGTGACTCCTTTCTTTTTCAAGTTGATGGATTTGAAAGCTACCAGATTAGATATCTTTTTGTTGGGGCGGAATCTGACCAGGTACTGGGTTTCATCATAAGGTCTGATCTGCCATGGCTAGTTGGTTTTCCACATTCCAGCAAAGTAGCTTTCTAATTCATCAGCACTAATTTCTTCTTCTTCAATAACAACCAGCCCAACATTTCCAAAATTGAGCCAATCACTGTCACTCTTGTTTCCAGCTTCAATATGAAAGAATCCAAGTCCATTGTTAGCACTCCCCCAAAACCGAGTAGCAGGATAGGGTTCATACCATTTGGGGCAAGCATCCATATGGTGACCTGGGGTCTTGCCGATAAAACAGACTTTTGGGATGGTGCACATGCCAACAAAGTGTTCAGGAAGGCCACAATTGTAGCATATGGTGCCTATGTATTTAGGATCCACCATATATCCATCAGAGTCTGTAGAGACTTGACCAGCAGCACTATCATTTGACCCAGCAGTAGCAATAGGTTGCTTTTTTGCACCAGCTCTGTATTTCTTCTTATTTTTTCCGGATCCAACCTGACCACTCCCACCAGAAGCACTCCCAGTGCTAACAGGCTGTTGAAACTGCACTGGAAGATTTTGTGGAGGCATGTAGGGGAAGTGGAATTGCGGTTGTTGCATCCAGGGAGCCATTTGGGGGTATTGATAGTTGGTAGCTGGGAAGCCAGGGTACATTTGGTTCATAGATGTGGGAACCATGTGGGAAGAATTGGCTCCAATAGGAACAATAGGAGGTTTGGCGAAGATCGACATAGGAGGGGCATGTTGAGCTAGAGGGGGTGTAGAGATGGGGGCCCGAACAGGGTGGGTAACCACCGTCTGATGTTGCATAGGAGGAGGGGGTCGCGTAGTATCATTGCGGCCACGGCCACCTCCATTTCTACCTCCTCGCAGACCTTGATTCTGTCCAGATCCAGCCATCTTCTTGACTACAACAACAAAAGGAATTTTACCAGTTCTCTTCGACAAGAAATCCCGAGAGAAGCTGAATTGTTTGGCCTCAAACAGATGATCAGAAGGACCAACAGGGAAACAATCAGCAGCGGAGAACTCTCCTGAGACGAACAGATCACGTCGGACCCAGACTAGGTTTTGCTTGCCGTGACGGTGAGGGGGGTGGCGACGAACCCTAGCGGGATGGGGATCGGGATTGCAACCAGGGTGGGGTATATAAGCCACCCGGCTGTGGGTCGACCGAATCCCTCCAGCAGCAATGGCCTGGATCGCTTGAGGGCGCATCCAACGGCAGACACGACTACAGAGGCTGACACTGGGGGACCGCTTGCCTTTCACCCTCCTCAGTTCATCACCAACCCTGGATGGGGGCGGAACCATGAACGGCGGCGGTGACGGCGATCTTCGGCGCCTTGAGGCCTGACCAACACCTGAATTACGACATGAATTAACTGAATCGAATCGAAGCGTACCAGCATCCGCAGATCTCTCAGGGCACGCCGGCCTGGTGTTGGTCAGATCCCGACTCTGAACAACCTCCATCTCCTTCTCTGAATCCTGGATGTGGACACCGCCTCTTCTTCGGCCCAATCCAAAATCAAGGCAGGAGAGATTGGTTGCCCGATCGCGAAGATCCTTGCTCTCTTCATCTCCGAGGTCCTGGACATTGCTCGTAAGGCTAGATTCATCCGTGCCATCGCCACCTCTCGATTTGCTGTTTCTGCTCTTCTCGCCGCCCTCTCCCTGCGGGCGAGCTCCACCATGAGCGGCCTGATCTCCTAGTCCGATGCTCCGCCGCCCAAGTCCATCAGTGGATCTCAAGATCGATGCCACAGCGGGGCCGCTGGACTCGCCAAATCTGGAAGGAGATGCCCCAATCACCAGCCCTAGCCCCTCTTCCGTACACGTGAGGGGCACGCGGCGTGGCGGGGAGCCTCCGCTGCCAGCCATGGGTGAGGGGTGGAGGTCGCCGCCGGCGAGGAGCATGGCGGGTTTAGCGTGGTGCGGTGGGGGCGTGAGGGAGCGGAGCGGGGGGGGCATGAGTAGCGGGGAGGGGGCAACGCTGGTTGGATGTGGGAGCTGCTTCCTCACTTGCTGCTAGTGGGGTGTTGGAGCCTGGCAGATCCGATGAACAGTATCAAGCCATTGAGAATAAATGGATCTTCAAGAAGAAGACTGACGCTGATAGTAATGTCACTATCTACAAAGCTCGACTTGTCGCAAAAGGTTTTCGACAAGTTCAAGGGGTTGACTACGATGAGACTTTCTCACCCGTAGCGATGCTTAAGTCCGTCCGAATCATGTTAGCAATTGCCGCATTTTATGATTATGAAATCTGGCAAATGGACATCAAAACTGCATTCCTTAATGGATTTCTTAATGAAGAATTGTATATGATACAACCAAAAGGTTTTGTCGATCCTAAAGGTGCTAACAAAGTATGCAAGCTCCAACGATCCATCTATGGACTGGTGCAAGCATCTCGGAGTTGGAATATACACTTTGATGAGGTGATCAAAACATATGGTTTTATACAGACTTTCGGTGAAGCCTGTATTTACAAGAAAGTGAGTGGGAGCTCTGTAGCATTTCTGATATTATATGTGGATGACATATTGGAAATGATATAGAATTTCTGGATAGCATAAAAGGATACTTGAATAAGAATTTTTCAATGAAAGACCTCGGTGAAGCTACTTATATATTGGGCATCCAGATCTATAGGGATAGATCAAGACACTTAATAGGACTTTCACAAAGCACATACCTTGGCAAGATTTTGAAGAAGTTCAAAATGGACCAATCAAAGAAAGGGTTCTTGCCTGCGTTACAAGGTGTGAAGTTGAGTAAGACTCAAAGCCCGACCACGGTAGAAGATAGAGAAAGTATGAAAGTCATTCCCTATGCCTCAGCCATAGGTTCTATAAAGTATGCCATGTTGTGTACCAGACCTATTGTGTACTTTGCCATGAGTTTGGCAAAGGGGTACAATAGTGATCCAGGAGTAGATCACTGGACAGCGGTCAAAATTATCCTTAGGTACCTAAGAGGACTAAGGAAATGTTTCTCGGTTATGGAGGTGATAAAGAGTTCATCATAAAGGGTTACGTCAATACAAGCTTTAACACCGATCCGGATGACTCTGAGTCTCAATCTGGATACATATAGAAAGTGGGAGCAATCGGCTAGAGTAGCTCCATGCAGAGCATTGTAGACATAGAAATTTGCAAAATACATACGGATCTGAATGTCGCAGACATGTTGACTAAACTTCTCACACAAGCAAAACATGATCACACCTTAGTACTCTTTGGGCATTAATCACATGGCAATGTGAACTAGATTATTGACTCTAGTAAACTCTTTGGGTATTGGTCACATGACGATGTGAACTATGGATGTTAATCACATGGCGATGTGAACTAGATTATTGACACTAGTGCAAGAGGGAGACTGAAGGAAATATGCCCTAGAGGCAATAATAAAGTTGTTATTTTATATTTCCTTATTCATGATAAAGGTTTATTATTCATGCTAGAATTGTATTGATCAGAAACTTAAATACATGTGTGAATACATAAACAAACACCGTGTCCCTAGTAAGCCTCTACTAGACTAGCTCGTTGATCAAAGAATGTTAAGGTTTCCTAACCATGGACATGTGTTGTCATTTGATAACGGGATCACATCATTAGGAGAATGATGTGATGGACAAGACCCACCCGTTAGCTTAGCATAATGATCGTTCAGTTTATTGCTATTGCTTTCTTCATGTCAAATACTTATTCCTTCGACTATGAGATTATGCAACTCCTAGATACCGGAGGAATACCTTGTGTGCTATCAAACGTCACAACGTAACTAGGTGATCATAAAGATGCTCTACAGGTATCTCCGAAGGTGTTTGTTGAGTTGGCATAGATCAAGATTAGGATTTGTCACTCCGAGTTTCGTAGAGGTATCTCTGGGCCCTCTCGGTAATACACATCATAAGCTTGCAAGCAAATGACTAAGGAGTTAGTTACAAAGGTGATGTATTATAGAACGAGTAAAGAGACTTGCTGGATCAAGAAGGCAGAGGACGTCACCGAGCTGAATGTGTGCAGAACGCGGAGGTGCCGTATGTTCGGTACTAGATCAGTTGGATCACGAAGAAAGTTTGACTACATCAACCGCGTTGTGAAACGCTTCCGCTTACGGTCTATGAGGGTACGTAGACACACTCTCCCCTCTCATTGCTATGCATCTCCGTGATAGATCTTGCGTGTGCATAGATTTTTTTTGTTTTCATGCAACGTTTCCCAACACAAATTAAGAGAACATTCATCAATATTGGTAAAACCTAGCACATCACATAGAGATTTTGGAATTGTGGAAACACTAGCACCCAAATCACATAAAGCATTGCACTCATAATTTTTTATCTTGACTTTAATGGCGGGTTCCCATTTCTCATATAATTTTCTAGGTATTGAAATCTCTGATTCTAGCTTTTCTTCTAAAGCTTTCATCATTGCTTCTACAATATGTTTAGTAAAAGCCTTATTTTGTTCATAAGTATTGGGTGAATTTAACATGGATTGTAACAAAGAAATGCATTCAATCAAAGAACAACTATCCTAATTAAAGTCTTTGTAATCCGAGAGAGTGGGCACATCACTAGTTAAAGTTTTTACCTCTCCAAACCCACTTTTAGCAATTTTTTCATCAAGATTTTGACCCTCCGAATTATGGGGACGCCTTCTAGCTAAAGTTGACTCTTCTTCAGTTCCCTTTTCATCAATTTTTATATTTCTAAATAAGGAATCAATATATGAAACACCAATCATTTTAATATCCTCATCGTTACTACGAAAGAAACCGGGAGGAATCGCTTTTTCTAAAAATTCTCGTTTAGCTCTTAGCATAGCGGTTCTTTTCTTACTCTCATCCATAGAGACATATAAAGCTTTAATTGATTAATTAATATCAATCTTGGGTGGCAAAATTTTAGCTTTAAGATTTTCCACATCATGAATAATTCTATCAATGCTCCTAGACATATCATCAAGTTTACTCAATTTTTCTTCTATCATAGTGTTGAATTTTTTTTAGCATTAATAAATTCTTTAATATTTCAACATCAGAGGGCATCCTATTATTAATTATAATAATTACCATAGGAATTGCCATAATTATTAGAGGAATTTCGAGGAATTGGCCTAGGATTAAAATTACCTCAATAAGCATTACTATTAAAATTGTTTCGCGAGACAAAATTCACATCTATGGGATCATTATTTTGCTCGATCAAAGTGGAAAAAGGCACATCATTACACTGGTACAGCGAGGTGCTATACAAATGGTTTTTAACCCCTTTCCACGACGGCATTTGGAACCGTCGCCAAGTGAGTGTGGGCGATAGGGGGGTCCTTCCCACATGACCCAGAAACCATCGGGGATAGGCCCTCCGGCCACACACGCTCGGCAAAATGAGGTCGTGTGCGACGGGCGAGCGATCAAATACGATTATACAGGCCCAATCGGTTCCGATCGTAAGTACATCCCACACAATCAGTCCCAAACAAACATTTCCATTTGTTATGTACATTCCACACAGTCAATCCAAGGAATATGTTTCCGTTCTTATGTACATCCCACACAGTCAATCCAGGGAAATCGTTTCCGTTCGTATGTACATCCCACACAGTCAATTCAGGGAAAATGTTTCCATTCGTATGTACATACCACACAGTTTTATGTATAGGCTCGTGTGTGATAGGTGTAACTATCACAAACGCTCTGCCTCGGTTAACCGTTTGCTTTTATTCAACTACATCACACATGATTTGATGAAGAAAACTATGTGGCATTGGGCTATCCATCACAAGCGCTTTTATTGCTACAACCGTTTACAAAGTTCCATGATCCATTTAGCAGGTTTATTAGTTTACAAATAATAATTCTAGTATTACGCAAATTCACATTTCATATCGAACAGTTGTTTGCCAATTTCATATCAGGCACATAAATATATTTTAACATCACAGTACGATAGCTACCTGAAAATAGCACAATACAACATATAGCTAGTTCATCTTCATAAGAACAATATTACAACAATATATGCATTTCCATAATCGAGATCATCCAGGCTCGTCTTATCCACCTCTACTTTCAGTTCAGTAAGAACCTGTATTGCACTGGCCAATAGGGAAAGTGCCTCCTCCTTCGCCAACACCATCTTAGCAAAGTCTGATTTAAAAAATCTGAGCTCATTCTCCACCTTCCTCTTTTTATCCCGCATCTTCAAATATTCTTCAGCGTTGACAACACTTTCTCTAAGCCTACCTCTGTTCTCTTCCTCATACATGCTCCAGAGCTTTGCTAGGCACATCTTCAAAGACTGTGGCCACTCTTGATCAACCCACTCCAAGTAAGAACACTTCCGTTCATCCTATAATATTTAAAACTAGATCGGTAACAATTGTAGGGGAAATGGGTTTATAGCAACATAGAAAATCACCAATACTTATTTTGAAAAACTAAAGAAACAGGTTAATTATGACATATCTTCTCAAAAAGATCAATGTGCAAATGAATTAATTGCTACTGAGACAACAACCAAATTCTGAAATATCAGAAGCTATAATTAACTACAACAACGCTACAAGTTCTTACTCATGTACTATAAATAACAAATTGAACATTTTATGAGGAAGCTAAATATAACTCCAATAGCATAGCGATAGTGTTTGGATGACAGCAAATTGATACTAACAGGTGTGTACATGCACAAATTTAGTAACATAGAACTAATAGCACTAAGGCCGTCCGCTATGTATGCCAAAACCGGTGTAAAGACAACTGTTGCTACATTTCGCACCGGTGCCCTGCACTGGCGAGCCGATGCAGCGGAAAAAAATCAGGGACCCGGACTCCGGAGCACCTAGTTGCTCCGACGCCCAGTTCCTTTGTGCCATAAAGATTTAGTATTTTACTACTTGGCTGCTCGGATGTGTGGACCAAAGTTGGCTGCACAAACTGCTAAAGCGGTGCCAAATAATTTTCTAATGGCACTGCTGATGAGAAGGCAACATTTTTAGATACTAGGTACAAATTGTGACACTGTCTTAGGATGCGTTTGGTTGAAGGTGTGGTATGAATGGGTTGGGACCGTGACAGTGTCTGAATCACATCTAACAAATGATTTGTAACAATGAAAGAGGGGCTAACCTTCTCTGCACATGCCAGAAACTTCCTTCCACTATCCACAGATTCAAACGCAACTAGCTTCACACAAGGAGATTGATGGTGACAACGAGCAGACAGATCTTCAACCACCCCGCTCCATTCGTTGCAACTGATGGTCCTAGGGAGCTAGAAGAGGAAGAAATGACTCAAATTGACCGCCGGGTTAAAATCCTTCATTCCAAGTCATAGCCCGAGAGAGATAAGAGAGGCATACCCGGGTGGTGAAGGAGTCGTCGGAGGAGGAGGAACCGCTGGAGAGGTTATTGAAGAAGACCATGGCGACCCCGGTGGTAGGATGCGAGACGGCGAGAGCGAGGATGCAAGCGAGGAATTGGCTATAGCTTAGGAAGGAAGGAAGGAGGAAACAGGTGAAATGTGACTTGTGGTCAGGGAGAAAAGGGGGTGGGGAAGGGGGGCGGGGGTAGATATTTCGGCGGTAGGCCAAAAATTTCGAAATGTGGAGGGAAACTTTGCGCGCGGTGCCGTCGGACACCATTCACTTTGAACGATTGTGTGCATCGCAAATGATTCTTCTGCTTTACGTTCATGGGATGAGTTTGATAATTCAAATTTTGGTGGAAATTTCCCAGGGTACTATCCTCATCCACGTCATTGCATAATTTAACATCGCTTGCTAATTTGGGCACACAAATGAGCGTACAGCACACATACCACACTTACTGAATCGAGCAGTTTTAGTAATTAAACAGAGCCAGTTGACCTAAACATTGTTCTAACAAAAGACCATAATTAAAAACAAAGCCTAAGTATGCATAATTTTAACAAATCTGCCGCCGCGCCGGCCTATGCATCGCCGGTGTGAGATGAGACGTCGATGACTTGTCCTGGCGACATGCCACCGTTGGTGGACTCCGCGTCCCCCCTGCTGAAGTCGACCGCGTCCTCGTCCTTGTCCTTGGCACCGCCCTCAAGGTTGTAGTACTCGTAGTAGTAGCTGCGCCAAAGCTTACATTGGTACTCCACCGCCGATTCCTCGATGGGCAGACTCTTCTCTACCTCGACCTCGGCCACGCGCAACTCCTCCTCCCGGCGCTCCTCGATCTCCGCCGCCTCCTGCATCTCCAGCTCCCGCTCGGCGATCTCATGAGGAAGCAGGTGCTCCATGGCCACCGCCGCCTTTTCGGACGTGGGTTGCATGCTAGATTCCGAGGTGGCCTGGAATATCTTGGCGTGGATGGCCTCGACCCGGGCCAGGGCGACATCGGCGGCACGGACGACAGCTCGAGCGCTCTCGGCGTTTGCAGCCACCATTGCAGCAGCAGCTGCAGCCGTCTCAGCTGCTGCAGCTGCCCTGTCGACTGCCGCAGACGCCCTCTCGACGGATGCGGTCGCACTCAATGCGGATGCGGCGGCACTCTCAGCATAGGCGGCCGCGCTCTCGGCGCAGGCGGCGGCACTCGGGGAGAACGCGGCCACCGTACGGGCTTTCACGAAGCGTTTCCACGGTGTCATCTTTGCAAGAAGTGGTTGTGGGAATGGGGATCAGGATTCGTGGATTCGGGGGTTGCCGGCACTGGAGCAGACGAGCCGGCAAAGCTTAAGGAGGAAGACTTAAATAGACCTAGGAATTTTCATCGCAAACGGTTCCTACAAAAAGCTGTGTGTGATGTTGTTGATATTTTTTATTAGCTGTGAAAGACGAATTTGGAGTAAAGTGGCAACAGATGGTGTTTTAAATGTACGAGAAAATTTGTAGTACTATAACAACTGTCATGTCAAATTTTGGAAAATTTCAGGGGTCATTTGACCTTTTAAGACATTTAAGTGATTTTCTAGCCATTTAATGATCGTAATTCAAATTTGAACTACATCTACATGCAACAGCTAACCATAACGGTTTCAAAAGTCATATTTTGTGTACTTGTGTGTGAGTTAATTCCATGTGCAGTAAATTGGAAGGAATTTTCAAACATATTGGTCTCACGCTATGACACAATTAAGCATGGAGTGCCATGGCATTTAAATTCCAAAAAATTAAAAAAAGATCAAAAACACATGAAACCTTGCTTGATGTAATGTCATGCCACCAAGATGATGTGGTAAAAAATTTGGCATGTTTGACAAAAGTTTGGACACACACCTCTCACAAACCGAAGCAACTCACTAGAAGGCTCGTGGTTACGAGAGGGAACAATGCATGTTTGATGACGAACAGGCGATAGCTTCCTCTTACGGGCTTCAAAAAATTTCTACAGTTAACATGCACTAATACAACTGTCGTGTCAAATTTTGGAAAATTTCAGGGGTCATTTGACTTTTTTAAGACATTTAAGTGATTTTCTAGCCATTTAATGACCGTAATCCAAATTTGGACTACATCTACATGCAACGGCTAACCATAACGGTTTGAAAAATCATATTTGTGTACTTGTGTGCGAGTTAATTCCATGTGCAGTAAATTGGAAGGAAATTTCAAACATATTGGTCTCACGCACTGGACACATGCATGGAGTGCCATGGCATTTAAATTCCAAAAAAATTAAAAAAGATCAGAAACACATGAAACCTTGCTTGATGTAATGTCATGCCACTAAGATGATATGGTGAAAAAATTGGCATGTTTGACAAAAGTTTGGACACACACCCCTCACAAACTGGAGCAACTCACGAGAAGGCTCGTGGTTCCGAGAGGGAACAATGCATGTTTGATGACGAACGGGAGATAGCTTCCTCTTACGGCCTTCAATTTTTTTCTACATTTAACGTGCACTAATACAACTGTCATGTGAAAAGTTTGAAAATTTCAGGGGTCATTTGACCTTTTAAAGACATTTAAGAGATTTTCTTGCCATTTAATGACCGTAATTCAAATTGGAACTACATCTACATGCAACAGCTAACCATAACGGTTTGAAAAATCATATTTTTGTACTTGTGTGCGAGTTAATTCCATATGCAGTAAATTAGAAAGAATTTTCAAACATATTGGTCTCACGGCATGGACACATGCATGGAGTGCCATGGCATTTTAATTCCAAAAAATTAAAAAATGATCAGGAAAACATGAAACCTTGCTTGATGTAATGTCATGCCACCAAGATGATGTGGTAAAAAAATTGGCCTGTTTGACAAAAGTTTGGACACACACCCCTCACAAACCGGAGCAACTCACTAGAAGGCTCGTGGTTCCGAGAGGGAACAATGCATGTTTGATGACAAACGGGAGATAGCTTCCTCTTACGGCCTTCAATTTTTTTCTACATTTAATGTGCACTAATACAACTGTCATGTGAAAATTTGGAAAATTCTAGGGGTCATTTGACCTTTTAAAGACATTTAAGTGATTTTCTAGCCATTTAATGACCGTAATTCAAATTTGAACTACATCAACATGCAACAGCTAACCATAATGGTTTGAAAAATCATATGTGTGTACTTGTGTGCGAGTTAATTCCATGTGCAGTAAATTAGAAGGAATTTTCAAACATATTGGTCTTACGGCATGGACACATGCATGGAGTTCCATGGCATTTTAATTCTAAAAAATTAAAAAATGATCAGAAAAACATGAAACCTTGCTTGATGTAATGTCATGCCACCAAGATGATGTGGTAAAAAAATTGGCCTGTTTGACGAAAGTTTGGACACACACCCCTCACAAACCGGAGCAACTCACTAGAAGGCTCGTGGTTCCGAGAGGGAACAATGCATGTTTGATGACGAACGGGAGATAGCTTCCTCTTACGGCCTTCAATTTTTTTCTACATTTAACGTGCACTAATACAACTGTCATGTGAAAATTTGGAAAATTCTAGGGGTCATTTGACCTTTTGAAGACATTTAAGTGATTTTCTAGCCATTTAATGACCGTAATTCAAATTTGAACTACATCTACATGCAACAGCTAACCATAACGGTTTGAAAAATCATATTTGTGTACTTGTGTGCGAGTTAATTCCATGTGCAGTAAATTAGAAGGAATTTTCAAACATATTGGTCTCACAGCATGGACACATGCATGGAGTGCCATGGCATTTTAATTCCAAAAAATTAAAAAATGATCAGAAAAACATGAAACCTTGCTTGATGTAATGTCATGCCACCAAGATGATGTGGTAAAAAAATTGGCCTGTTTGACGAAAGTTTGGACACACACCCCTAACACACCAGAGCAACTCACTAGAAGGCTCGTGGTTCCGAGAGGGAACAATGCATGTTTGATGACGAACGGGAGATAGCTTCCTCTTACGGCCTTCAAATTTTTTCTACATTTAACGTGCACTAATACAACTATCATGTGAAAATTTGGAAAATTCTAGGGGTCATTTGACCTTTTAAAGACATTTAAGTGATTTTCTAACCATTTAATGACCGTAATTCAAATTTGAACTACATCTACATGCAACAACTAACCATAACAGTTTGAAAAATCATATTTGTGTACTTGTGTGCGAGTTAATTCCATGTGCAGTAAATTAGAAGGAATTTTCAAACATATTGGTGTCACGGCATGGACACATGCATGGAGTGCCATGGCATTTTAATTCCAAAAAATTAAAAAATGATTAGAAAAAAATGAAACCTTGCTTGATGTAATGTCATGCCGCCAAGATGATGTGGTAAAAAAATTGGCCTGTTTGACAAAAGTTTGGACACACACCCCTCACAAACCGTAGCAACTCACTAGAAGGCTCGTGTTTCCGAGAGGGAACAATGTATGTTTGTTGACGAACATGAGATAGCTTCCTCTTATGGCCTTCAATTTGTTTCTACATTTAACGTGCACTAATACAACTGTCATGTGAAAATTTGGAAAATTCTAGGGGTTATTTGACCTTTTAAAGACATTTAAGTGATATTCAGCCATTTAATGACCGTAATTCCAATTTGAACTACATCTACATGCAACGGCTAACCATAACGGTTTGAAAAATCATATTTTTGTGTACTTGTGTGCGAGTTAAAAAATCATCAGAAGATGTAAATATCTGGTGTTCAAAAAAGAAAATGTAAAGATCTGGCAAGATAACCGGCCCCAACACGATTGGCACTCTATTTCACGCCTCGAGGTTTGGAAGGTGAGTGGCGCGGGTTATTAATCAGACACGGTTCTGTATTCGAAACCGTCAGCTATTAAGTTCACACACGGATTTTGCTGCGGGAATCGTGTGTAATTCAAACTACAGTACTCGTAAATTCCGGTGACTGGTGTGTGTACTGTTCCCGTCGATCAAGATTCCGGCCGCCAATAAATACTACCTTGCTCACGTCGTCCTGCCTGCATTCTCATCTACATCCTCCCCTCGCTCGCCCTCTCTCTCTCTCTCAAATCTCTGCCATGGCGCCGCCAATCTGCCCATGCGCCGACGAGGAGTCGCCGCCCCCCGAGGACGCTTAGTCGAAGAGCAACGACAAGGAGGACCCCTACGCGCGCCGAACGAGGTTGCACCGGACCCCCCAACTTTGGATTGGTTTTGGGGCCAGTACAATCTTTGTCTGTGGAAGTCGCTGCCGCCGGCTGAGAAAGCCAGGCAAGTGGCATTCAAGAAGAAGATGGCGGAGGAGGAAGCCAGGTACCAGGCGGCCTGTGAAGCCCGCGATGTCGCCTGGAAAAAGGAGGCAGTGGAGCTTTGGGGGTGGGCGCGTCGTTGTGTGGAGGAGGTGTACGAAGACGGGTACTTCACGAGGAAGGTCAAAGGCGCTAGGTGCCTCATTGCTGCGTGGAGGTGGGCCGATAAGCTCCAGCGTGCCACTGACGAGGAGCTCCGGTGGGCGCCCAACGAAATGGCAAGATCATTCGCGCTCATCCGCCAGCAAGAGGCAGATCGGTACGTCAAGCGCTGCGAGGCGGATGAGGCGGAGTACTGCCTCCGCGCTGGAAAGACGCCGCGCACCAGGGAGCTGCTGGCGAGGGGCTGCCGGAATACTGCCCCCAGGAGGGATTATTAGTTTTAGTATTGTTCGTTTTCAATTTTATGCATTGTACCTAGTAGTTAAGTATCATCACGTATATGTGATGATATTATATATATATTCTGTGATGAACTAATGAACAATTAATATATATATATATTATGAATTCCTTCTTCTATCTATTTTTGTATACTAATTTGTATCTAGCTATTATCATCCACATATACAGAATGGAAAGCATATATACACACATTGAAACAGAACATATAAGAATGGAAAACAAAGTACACACATTGAAACAGAGCAATATTATGATTGCTGTGAATACATAGCGATCCACGTCGAAACAACTCAACAAAATAAAATGCATCCATGAGACCATGACCAATAGCCTTGCCTACGGTAGCTCTTGGCTCTGCCTGAACTCGTGTAGGCATTAGTCCAAGCGGTCGACACGCTCGTGGTACATCTGGAGCGCGATCTCGAGCTCCAAGTTGGCTATTTCATCAGAAATCACCAGCTCGAGGATGCGACGGCCATGTTCCTCTACTGCACCCAGGTGGACACCTGGGCCAAGGAGGCGGTCGAGCCTAGCGACCAGCACGTTGGGATCGAGTGGGCCGCGGAAAAGGTGAACAACGTGACCCATGCGAACGGCATGGCGGGCGTCCGGTGCAAGTACGGCGCGGCCGGCCTCTGGTGCAAGTACGGCGCAGAGGTCCTCTGCCCACTCCTGGCGAGGAATGGGGGTATTGACGCGACATGTACCCAGCTGCAACGCCCTGTCGACAGCAGGCAAGCGCCGATGGATCCGCTCTTGCTGTGCGGCGTGCCGCGCCTCTTGCTCTGTGGCGCTCCAACGGTCTCGCCGTGCGGCGAGTCGTAGCCTATCGGCGCGGACGCGCCTAGCTTGCTCTGCGGCATACCATCGATCATGTTGTGCAGCGAGCTGCAGCCTCTCAGCGCTGACATGCCTATCTTGATCTGCGGCGCTGAAGCACCATGCGCCAAGGGTCTGCTCAACCCTGGTGATTCGGGGAGCGCCTCGGCCTCGACGGGCCGTGGCGCCTTCTCGTTTTCCTCGGCGACGAGGTTGATGGCAGAGGCGGCGCTTTGGTGGGTTGGCATGCTTGGAAAAGGTGGATGTGCTACAGGCTGCGCTTGTTGCCTCCGTGCGTCGCGCGTCGCCTAGGTTTATGCGCAATATCGCTGGGTGGCGGGAAACCGGTGAGGTGGGAAATGGTGGCGTGTTCATAAAACGCCATCAATTAATGGAAACTTAGCATAGAAGAAACATCGAGCTAGCACAAGAAGTAGATGATGATCAGATGATCGTTTATCCTAGTTAATTATGCATGTAATAGTTTACTTTGGTGTGTGGAAATGTCATGTGTGTACTAGCCACCTATGTAATTGGATGTTTGCCGCGTATTACACACATCTTGTTTATGTGAAACGTTTTTGTTCTCTGGCTCTACACAAATAGTTTATCGCAATGATCCGTATGCCGTATATCGCACACACCTTGATCTGGCTGACCGTTTCTTTTGTGTTGCCTAATCACAAACAGTTCATCCGAGTGAACTGTATGCCGTATATCACACACACCTTCATCTGGCTACCCGTTTCTGTTGTTCTGCCTCATCACAAACATTTCATCCGAGTGAACTGTATGCCATATATCGCACACGCCTTCATCTGGCTGCCCGTTCCTTTTGTTCTGCCTCATTGCAAATAGTTAATTGAACTGAACCATATGCCCTGCATCGCACACGCAACAAAAATCTGAAATGTGTTTGATGTATCCTTCATCGCAAACGTTTTGCATCTTTTTTGACGGTTTTTTTACATCACCGTTTGCGATTAATGCATTGCACACAGTTTCATCAAAGGGTCTCTGATCGTAGTGTCGCGTTAGCAGCATCCTGCAGTAGTGTTAGGATCAATAGGAGCACTTTTACTAGCAACCAATTTCATAAGCGCATCAACTTTATCACTCAAAGTACTAATTTCTTCAACAGAATTCACTATTTTACTAGAAGGAGCTCTTTCAGTATGCCATTGTGAATAATTTGCCATAATATTATCAAGCAATTTAGTAGCTTCACCCAAAGTAATCTCCATAAAAGTACCACCCGCGGCGGAATCTGAAAGATTTCTAGAAACAAAATTTAATCCCGCATAAAAAATTTGTATGATCATCCACAAATTTAAACCATGAGTAGGGAAATTTCTTATCATCAATTTCATCCTTTCCCAAGATTGGGCAACATGTTCATGCTCAAGTTGCTTGAAATTCATAATTTTATTTTTAAGGGAAATAATTCTTGCAGGAGGAAAATACTTAGTGATAAAAGAATCTTTGCACCTGTCCCAAAAATCAATACAATTTTGTGGCAAAGATGAAAACCAAATTTTGGTACGATCCCGCAATGAGAACAGGAATAATTTTAATTTCACAATATCATTATGCACATATTTTTTCTTTTGCATGTCACACAATTCTACGAAAGTGTTAAGATGGGATGCAACATCTACCAGAAAATTGTTCTTTCATAACAAGATATAGCAAAGCGGCATCAATATCACAAGTCTCCTTACTAGCGGCGGGAGGAGCAATCGGAGTACTAATAAAATCATTATTATTAGTATTGGAAAAATCACACAATTTTGGATTTTCTTGAGACATCGTGGCTACGCAAACAAGATAACAAGCAAGCAAAGAAGCAAAGAAGAGAAAGGAAAACGAAAAATATTTTTGTATTTTTGTAAAAAACCTTTTAGAAGTGGGGGAGATGAAATCGAGAGGCAAATGGCAAATAAAATAAATGCAAGGAGATGAAAGTTTATGCGTAGGTACTTGATAGATGTTGACGATGTCTCCCCGACAACGGTGCCAGAAATTCTTCCTGCTACTTGTGAACTGCGTTGGGATTTCCCCGAAGAGGAGAGGATGATGCAGTACAATAGAGATAAGTATTTCCCTTAGTTAAGAACCAAGCTTATCAATCCAGTAGGAGAACCAAGCAACAACTCATTAGCAGAACCTGCACACAAACAACAAATCCTTGCAACCCAACGCGAACAAGGGGTCGTCAATCCCTTGACGGTTATGAGCAAGATTAAATTGTATGCTATTTCATCGATAGATTGGACAAAAATACAAAATAAAATAAATAAAAGAAAAACACAACAAGGTATTTTTAGGTTTTTATATATGATAAAATATAGACCCAGGGCCCATAGTTTTCACTAGAGGCTTCTCTCTTGAAAATAGCATACGGTGGGTAAACAAATTACTTTAGGGCAATTTATAGAAAATCAAATAATTATGACGATATCCAAGGCAATGATCACGTATATAGGCATCACGTCTGAGACAAGTAGACCAACTCCTGCCTACATCTACTACTATTACTCCACACATCGACCGCTATCCAGCATGCATCAAGTGTATTAAGTTTATAAAAAACGGAGTAAGGCCTTGTGCAAGATGACATGATGTAGACAAGATAAACTCACGTATGAATAAACCCCATCCTTTTACCCTTAATAGCAACGATACAATACGCGTCATGTCCCCTTCTTTAACTGGGATTGAGCACGGCAAGATCGAACCCATTACAAAGCACCTCTCCCATTGCAAGATAAATCAATCTAGTTAGTCAAACCAAATCAATAGACCGAAGAGAAATACGAAGCCATAAAAATCATGCATAAAAGAGTTCAGAGAAAACTCAAATAATATTCATGGATAGATCTGATCATAAACTCACAATTCGTCGGATCCCAACAAACACACCGCAAAAGGTGATTACATCAGATAGAACTCCAAGAACATCGAGTAGAACATTGTACTGAAGATCAAATAGAGAGAAGAAGCCACCTAGCTGCTAACTATGGATGCGTTGGTCTTTGGTAAACTACTCACACATCATCGGAAGGGCAACATAGGATGATGTAGATCCCCTCCATGATTGAATCCCCCTCCGGCAAAGTGCTAGAAAAGGCCTCCAAATGGGATCTGTCAAGAACAGGAACTTGCGGCGGTAGAACAAGTATTTCGTGGACTCCCCTGTTGGTTTCCAGATTTTAGAGAATTTATAAAGGCGGAGTTAGGTTAAACGGAGCCAGGCAAGCCCCACAAGCCACCAGGGCGCGCCCTGGTGCCTCGTGGGCCACTTCTCCATCTTGTCGTCCCCTCCTGAAGCTTCCAGAGTCTCTTATTGCCAGAAAAAATCTCCAAAAAGTTTTGTGGCATTTGGACTTTGTTTGGTACTGATATTCTTAGAAACCAAAAACAGGCAAAAAACAGCAAATGGCACTGGGCATTAAGTTAATAGGTTAGTCCCAAAAAATGATATATATAATTGCTTGGAAGTGTATATAAAGCATCCAAGATTGATACTATAATGGGTCTTTTACATCTGTCTCCCTAACTGGAACCGACTACTCATATTTGCCCCTAATTTTGAAGCCTGCTCAAATTTGCCCCTCTGCCGTTATGTGCACTTATAAAAATTCCCTTCTGTGTCGTTACCATCCGATCAAAGCCGGTTAAAGGGCTTTGACCATCCTGAAAAAAATAGCAACAAAAATAAAAAAAAAACTGAAATTTTGTGGGATCAAAGATACTCAGGTTCGCAAGATGCGTGCAAATTTTCATGCCGGTTGGACATTCCAGGAGCTCGTGGCAAAGAAAAAACAGTAAATATGTACGTGTGTGAACAGTAAATTCAAAAAATAGCAAGAAAATTCAAAAAAATATGAAAAATTTTGGCATCAAAGAGGCTCGGGTCCGCAAGGTGCGCGCAATTTTTTGTTGTGTTTGGACATTGTAGGATCTCATGGAGAAAAAATCAAAATTTGGCTCGGGAAAAAATGTTGGAAAAAATGACTATTTTGTTTTTTTTTCTAGAGCTCCTCGCATGTCATTTGATCACAAAAACTTGCAAGCACCTTGTGCACCCAAGCCTCTTTGATGCCAAAAAATTTCATTTTTTTATTTTCTTGCTATTTTATTTCAAATTTACTGTTCACAAGTATACAGATTAACTGTTTTTCCTCGCCACGAGCTCCTGGAATGTCCAAATAGCACGAAAAATTGCACGCACCTTGCGCACATGAGTATCTTCGATCCCACAAAATTTTAGATTTTGTAGAATTTTTTTGCTATTTTTTCCAGGACGGTCAAAACCCTTTGACCGGACGGTAATGACGCAGAAGGGCATTTTTGTAAGAGCACCTAACGGCAGAGGGGCAAATTTGAGCAGGCTTCAAAATTAGGCGCGAATCTGAGTAGGTGGTTCGAGTTAGGGACAGAAATGCAAATGGCCCTACTATAATAGCATGGAACAATCAAAAATGATAGATACGTTGGAGACGTATCAGTAAACTACTCACGCATCATCGGAAGGGCAGCAAGGTTGATGCATAGCCCCTCCGTGATCGAATCCCCCTCCGGCAGAGTGCCGGAAAAGGCCTCCAGATGGGATTTCGTGGTAGAAGTATTTTGGCTGGCCCCCTGTTGGTTTCTCGATTTTAGAGAAATTATAGAGGCGGAATTAGGTCAAACGGAGCCACATGGGCCCCACAAGCCACCAAGGCACGCCCTGGTGCCTCGTGCGCCACTGCTCCATCTTCTCGTCCCCTCCCGAAGCTTCCAAGGTCTCTTATGTCCAGAAAAAAAATCTCTAAAAAGTTTCGTGGCATTTGGACTTTGTTTGGTACTGATATTCTGAAAAACCAAAAAGAGGCAAAATAATAGCAACTGGCATTAGGCACTAAGTTAATAGGTTAGTCCCAAAAAATGATATATAATTGCTTGTAAATGTATATAAAACATCCAATATTGATACTATAATAGCATGGAACAATAAAAAAATATAGATCATTGGAGACATATCAGTTTGTAAATCTTATTACATCCTTTGGTTTTGTTCCTTCTCTTTAAGTTCTCGCCATCAACTCATGACTGGTGGTCTTTCAGATCTTACACATTTTAGTCTTAAACATAGTTGAACACTTCACTAGATCTTACAAACAAAACACTTCTTTAGATATCACATATCTTTTAACCTTTGTTTGTTTCCGAAAACAACTTTCAGTTCCAAGAATATCACATAACTATCCCAAACATTTTTGAAGTTCAGGTTTCTCGGAAGCAAGCAGACCGTAATGCAATTCTAGCTTTTGGATCGAAGGATGTGAGTCTCATAATACATAGAATTAGCAAGAGAGTATTGTAAGCATGCAATAGGACAAAATCCTTCTTGGCACTCTTAGAGGACAATCCTCTCAATCTTAAAGTTTCAACCAGATAAATAAGAGTCAAACAATTTCAACAACAAAGGTGGAACTGTGAGCCATAATTCTATAACTATTATGCAAACTACACATAGACATTGTTCATAATTAATTTAAACTAGTTATTAAACTTAATTAATACATAATTGTGCGCCTACTCAAATCAATATCTCTCATAATTGATAGTGAGTGATTCAAGTTCCAAATCTAGTTCTCAGCCATTGATGTGGACATCACTGATGACGAGAATTTTGACCGGTGGGCAAACTTTTGCCAATCATATCTCCATATGACTCTTGTTCATCTTTTGATGCTTCGTGCTCCGAGCTCAGAAGGATTCTGCTAGAACTTCAAGACAACCGAGTGCTATCTGCATACATGGTCTGACCATCCCCGTCTTACACATCACGTCCCGTTTGTACTCATGTGGACATGACGCACTCCGGAACGCTACGTGTTAGAGACGGTTGCAACACTGGGAAGAGCACCTTTTAACTTGATATTAACCATGAGAGATCACCCTAATAATTGACTATTGCGCAATCAAAGGGTGCAAACAACAAAGGGATAAACATCTTAGGCAATTCATAATAGCATGATATGGTATAGCCCTGGGCGTCGGGAGTTCTCCATCATCATCTCAATCTCTAGTTGAAGCGACGTGACGGCCAATATTTCATTGCCGTGGCAACTGTTTCAAAAACGTTGTCATGGTGGTCGTTTCAGAAAACATTGTTGTGGCACCAAAATCCGAAATTTCATCGTCGCATGAAACTATAGCTCATCGTCCCGCGCCTGGTAAACCTTCTCCTCGTTGGGGTCCTTCGTGTATGTCTTGCCACCGTCACATGTAACCTATCTCTACGATATTTACATTAAGGTTGCAGTCTTGTGGCTCCAGCCATCATGCCATGACGCACAGGCCACTTAACATTACAACATATAACCATCTCATACATAAACTCATTATCATGATGAGGCTATACCACATCATATGCAAACCCTGCAAAACCAAGTTAGACGTCCTCTAATTGGTTTGGCAAATTTTAATTACGTGGCTTCTAGGGTTTTTGGATAAACCTAGCTACATACATGCACACCATAAAGTGATAACCCTTGTTGCTAGATTAACTTTCGGGGTGCATGAAATAAGAGACTTAATTAAAAAATATCGTTCCCCCACACTAAACTTTGTCTAATACAGGTGACCCCCTAGGAGATCATCCATCTTCATCGCCCTCTTACATATGCGACGGTTCACTATTCTTGACTATGGTGAAGCCCAAGGAACTGTTAGCAGATCGTTGACAACCAGAGCCGAGCGATTGTCAGAACCTTGTGAAAAGCGACACCATGCCGTCAATGAACCCTAGATCGAAACATGCATCTACTAATAGAACCGCTCTGATACCACTATTGGAAAACGTAGTAGAAAACAAAAAATTCTGCCCTATGATCACCCAGGAACAATATGAAGATGCATATAGGGTTTGGATCAACGATCGTTACCGACTCCGGGAGTGCAGCGGAAGTAGACTGATACGTCTCCAATGTATCTATAATTTTTGATTGTTCCATGTTGTTATAGTATCAATCTTGGATGTTTTATATCTATTTACAAGCAATTATATATCATTTTTTTGGGACTAACCTATTGACTTAGTGCCTAGTGCCAGTTGTTGTTCTTTGCTTGTTTTTGGTTTTTCAGAATATCAGTACCAAACAAAGTCCAAATGCCAAGAAACTTTTGGAGATTTTTTTCTAGACATAAGAGACCTTGGAAGCTTCAGGAGGGGATGAGAAGATGGAGCAGTGGCCCACGAGGCACCAGGGTGCGTCCTGGTGGCTCATGGGGCCCATGTGACTCCATTTGACCTAACTCCACCTCTATAAATTCTCTAAAATCGGGAAACCAACAGAGAGCCAGCCAAAATACTTTCTCCGCAGCCGCAAGTTCTAGAACTACAAGATCCCATCTGGAGGCCTTTTCTGGCACTCTGCCGGAGGGGGATTCGATCACGGAGGGGCTCTACATCAACCTTGCTGCCCTTCCGATGATGTCTGGGTAGTTTACCGTAGACCTACGGGTCCATAGTTAGTAGCTAGATGGCTCTCTCTCTCTCTCTCTCTTTGATCTTCAATACAATGTTCTCCTTGATGTTCTTGGAGTTCTATCCGATGTAATCACTATTTGCGATGCATTTGTTGGGATCCGATGAATTGTGAGTTTATGATCAGATTATCCATAAATATTATTTGAGTTTTCTCTGAACTCTTTATTCATGATTGTTATAGCTTTGTATTTCTCTCTGATCTATTGATTTGGTTTGGCCAACTAGATTGATTTATCTTGCAATGGGAGAGGTGCTTTGTGATGAGTTCGATCTTGCGGTGCTCAATCCCAGTGTTAGAAGGGGACATGACACGTATTTGTATCGTTTTCATTAAGGATAAAAACATGGGGTTTATTCATGCGTGAGTTTACTTTGTCTACATCATGTCATCTTGATTAAGGCGTTACTCTGTTCTTTATGAACTTAATACTCTAGATGCATGCTGGATAGCGGTCGATGTGTGGAGTAATAGTAGTAGATGCAGGAAGGAGTCGGTCTACTTGTCTCGGACATGATGCCTATATACATGATCATTGCCTTGGATATCATCATGGTTATTTGCTTTTCTATCAATTGCCCAACAATAATTTGTTTACCCACTATATGCTATTTTCAAGAGAGAAGCCTCTAGTGAAAACTATGGCCCCCGGGTCTACTTCTATCATATATTAAAAATCCTAAAAATACCTTGCTGCACTTTTACTTTATTTATTTTATTTTGTATTTTTGTTCAAACTGTCTATCAATTACTACACAATTTAATCTTGCACATAAGAACCAATGTTATGCAGTACAGTAGAGATAAGTATTTCCCTCGGTTAAGAACCAAGGTTATCAATCCAGTAGGAGAATCAAGCAACACCTCGTTAGCAGCATCTGCACACAAACAACAAATCCTTACAACCCAACGCGGACAAGGGGTTGTCAATCCCTCGGCGGTTACGTGAAATATTAAATTGTGTAGTAATTGATAGATAGATTGAACAAAAATACAAAGTAAAATAAATAAAGTAAAAGTGCAGCAAGGTATTTTTAGGATTTTTAATATATGATAGAAGTAGACCCGGGGGCCATAGATTTCACTAGAGGCTTCTCTCTTGAAAATAGCATACGGTGGGTAAACAAATTACTATAGGGAAATTGATAGAAAAGCAAATAATCATGATGATATCCAAGGCAATGATCATGTATATAGGCATCATGTCTGAGACAAGTAGACCGACTCCTGCTTGCATCTACTACTATTACTCCACACATCGACTGCTATCCAGCATGCATCTAGAGTATTAAGTTCATAAAGAATGGAGTAACGCCTTAAGCAAGATGACATGATGTAGACAAAGTAAACTCATGCATGAATAAACCCCATCTTTTTTGCCTTAATGGCAACGATACAAATATGTGTCATGTCCCCTTATGTCACTGGGATTGAGCACCACAAGATTGAACCCATTACAAAGCACCTCTCCCATTGTGTCGTGGTTTTGTCATGGCAGATGTCCTAGTGTGAGGACTTAGTCGTGAGGCCATCGCTACCAGGTGATTAGCTTGTCGGAGTTGAGCGGAAATCGAGAGACATGAGTTACCCAGGTTCGGCCCCTCATGGTCGAGGTAATAGCCTACTTCCTACTTGTTTGCTTATTGCTTGGGGATCAATTACAAGGGAGAGGATTCGCTTGACCTAGCTATTGATCAATTATAACTTAGTCCTATCTGGCCCTGAGACCCGCCTTTATATACAGGTCGAGACCCAGGGTTTAGAAGAGTCTGGCTCGTACTACGATCCGTGACTTAGTATGTTTACAACTTTCCTCCTAAGTAAGGAAACTCCTGGCGGCTTGGACTTCAGGGCCACGAGCCACCGTCTTCGGACGCTAGGCCCTAAGCCAGCCCACTCTGTGAGCTGCCCAACTGGTCTTACTCCTGGGCACCTCGGTCCATCTGGATCCTTGCTCCTAAGCCGCCACCTGGATGAACCGGCCCAATCATGGCGGGTTATATCCCCAACATTAGGCCCTAGATTGATTTGTATTCGTTCATGTCAATCTCCACCATTCAAGCTGGCAGCTTATCTTCTGGTCTGGTACACATCTTCTTCGGGTCGTCAAACGTCGGCTTATAACGCTTTAAAACTTGTCTATTTTTCACATCTTATCGCTGACGTCATATCTAAAAACCCTAGAAATCCATGATGACATCATAATGAATCTTTGTGCATATCCATTTATCCCAAAAATCGAGGCGTCCTCAGCTCAAAAAGTTACTGCGCCCCCTCATTTCTTGAGCCTACCTTTTACTCCTGGACCCCTTGCCTTATAAATACACAAGGGGCCCTCCTTTTCACTTTTACTCCGTCCCTGCTGCTTCTTCTTCCTCAAGCCGAAGCTCTCCACCGCGCCTTCGCCTCCGTTCGTCCACCACCGGTGAACTTATCTAGGACCGCGGCGTTCTTCGGTCTTCGTCGGAGCTCAGTTTAGCATCTCCGCCGTCATCTGCAACCATCAGGTGCTCTGTCCCTTTTCTTCCATAGATCTGTACTTCTTCTACAGTAGTTCGTCGGAGTTCATCGGAGTTCACATCCCCATTATCACCATTGCTAGCGCAGATGTAGCTTGATAAGTTTTCTCATAGAGATATAGCGGCTGGAGCGGTGACACCATTTTTGCATCTGAAAGTACTTAGATCCCCTCACGAATCCTTTGGCTAAGCATCCACTGCTCTGAAACTTTATCTTAGGTTTAGCAATATTTTCTCTTTTTAAATTGTTTGGTAGATCCATAATTGTAGCTACTTCGGTAGAAACTTGTTTGTATCATACTTAGCAGAATCTTCGAAAATCTTCCATTTAGTATGGGATGTCTTCACGCTGTCTGGCGGCTCATCATTGTAATCATAACCCGCCAGATAATAGAAAATGGCCTCTGTTGTTAAGCTGGATCACCTTGTTAGGCGGCTTCATCTAACATTAATTAGTACGCCGTCTTGTCTTTAATCACAACTAGCAGTACTGTCTCATCACACAATTGATGTGGCGAGTTATTACTTCATAAGTAACCCGCCATTTATATTTATGCAGTCATCAATCCTTTCTTAGGCGATTCAGTATGTCAAAAACTACCATTTGCAACTGGGTGCCATCCCAAGTCTCCCGATTCGTGCTCCAGGATTATACAGCACAAGGCCTTCTGTCGGCTCAAGAGGAGATTGGTTGGCGAGCCGCCCAAGGAGATGATGTCCCTCGACCCGGCGAAGGAGAGGTTGTGGTATTTATAGACCATCTCATGAGAGGCTTTTCTCCACCCGGCTCAAAATTCTTCCGGGATTTCTTAAACTTCTTCAACCTTCATCTACAAGATCTCGCTCCAAACTCTATATCCAACTTGTGTCAGTTTCAAGTCTTCTGTGAGGTGTATCTGCAAATGGAACCCACTGTTCCCCTTTTCAAGGAATTCTTCTATATCAACCACCAAACAGAGTTTATCGATGGCCCTAACCTAGAACTCGGTGGAGTCTCAATCCAGAGGAGGAGAGACGGTTGCTTTCCTCCAGTCACCCCTCCAAGTCACCCCAAAGGATGGATTAAAACTTGGTTCTACTGCAGAAACACAGCTCCAGCTGGTGAAAACCCCTTGCCGGGTTATAGAGCCCACCGGCTTCCAATGGATTTTGCTCTCCAGTGCCGAGTTATTCCAGAAGAGCATGCTCAAGCCGTCCCTGTGTATTCCAAACTCAGGGCCTTGTTAGCCAACGGCTTAACTGGGGTTGATCTAACCCGTTGTTGGGTTTCCTGTAGGATCCTACCATTGAGCCACCGCAGCAGTTTGATGTATAATTACTCCGGCGGGTCAGACGACCCACAACAATATAGAAACACTGACTTGGAGGCTGATGAAATCAATAAAATTGTGAAGAAATTACTCAAAGAGCCTCAAGGCGCCTGCAACAAAGTGGGGCTGAATCCTTTCTATAGTCTCAACCCGGCACCTCCAGTAAGTGTACACATAGTTATTTACCCGACTTGTCAATCTTTATTTATCTAGTGTTTTCACTTGCTGACTTTGTTTGACTATGCATGTCGACTCTCCCTTCTGGAAGAAGAAGAAAACACAAGTAGTCAAGACAAAAATTGCACCGTCTCAAAGGAAGAACAAGTCTGCTGCTGTGATTGAGTCGGCAGCAAGAGGCGGGTCACCAGCAGCCGACAATCAGTCAGAGATAGAACTTGATTCCCTTGGCCGTCTCTCTATTGAACTCACTGACGCTTCTTATTCTCAGGGTGATGTTGCAACAAGCCGGGCCGACAATGCCGAGGTAATTTCCATCTCTTACGGCTCAAAACCCTTGCCTCCAAAGAAAAAGGTGGGTCATCCGGAAAGTAAAATTTTCTCATCATGACACTTACTTGGACCCAAACTTTCTTTTGAAGACAACACAGCATGAATCAAGACGCCAGACTCAGAGTGGCGGCTCTGGAGACCTACTAGCCAGGTTATCTAATGAACCATCTGCCCACAAGCGATGTAACGAGGTGCCACACAGTCCAACTCCTTCTCTTCCACAAGCCGGCCTTATCAGGCAGCCTCTTAACCCTTCTGATTCAAATTATCAGGAGTTGCCACCGTCTTCTGCAGACTCGTCCTCTACTCAGCTGCCAGCTTTGGTTATAAACCCTGGGTTAGTAACTTTACTAATTGTTGGTGGCTTGATATAGTTATTGGCATGTGTTTTTGAATATACCATCTTGATCATAGGGCCAAAGCCAAGAGCAATAAGTGGAAAGTAGGCGAGTCTTCAACGAACCCAGATATTCCTGAGTCAGAGGATCAGACCTTGGTGACCGCTGAGGCCCATGCCGATTCTCCTGAAGATCATCATGACAGTCAAGTTGAGCCGCCGCAGCAAAATGAACCTGCCGGGACTGAAGCTATGGATGCTGATGCTAACCCGGCGGATGAGCTTAACCCGCCAAGTCCCACTCTTGCTTCAAGCCCTGGCAAGGCGACTGAAGACATCCCTCTCATGAGAGGGACAATGAAGAAATTGTTATCACTGGGGCGGGTTATAAAACTCTAGAAACCTCCAACGTGTTGACCAAGCATACAGCCAAGGAGGAGACACCCTTATTAGAGAAGGGCAAGTCAAAACTTGAGCTGCCGAACTACGAAGACTTCAGCGCTGATGAACTGCATGCTGGCTATTTAAGCCGCTTGTCTACAAGTCAGGACATGGAAGCCGGCCTAATCAGCATGATGAAGAAGAAATATGAGGTACGCTCAGTCTTCTCATGTGCTGTATATATCCTTATGTAGCCCCCAAGTCTTGATCATAGGAAAACTTGAGTATGTTTAAGACTTAAACATAAATCTGTAGAATTGAAGTGTATCCCTCAAGGGCCGGGTTATCATACCAATGATAAGCTGGTTCTTCCAATGAATTCGTAGGAAAAGAAATGCCATGTAGCCCCCAAGGGCCGGCTCATCTTCCTGAGATGAGTCGGGTCTTTCAATATTATGAGACTTTGAAGAATTATCCTGTAGCCCCCATGGGCCGGCTCATCTTCCTGAGATGAGTCAAGTCTTTCAATATTATGAAATTTTGAAGAATGAACCTGTAGCCCCCAAGGGCCGGCTCATCTTCCTGAGATGAGTCGGGTCTTCTCATACTCTTTAAGGTAGAAATAATAAAATGCATTAGCCCCCAAGTGCTAAGTATATTGCTTGCAATCTGCTTGGGACTTCTCCACTGAACTTGAATTAACATAGCCCCCAGGCGCTGGGTTTGATATTATTGTCGGCTTGCTTTAGCATTTGTTTAAATAAATTATCTCCTTATTTTGCAGGAGGCTTTAAGCATAGCCGAGTACAATTTGACCGGCTTGAGAAAAGACATTGAAAATGAACAGGCTCTGCGGACCAAGGCGGAGTCAAGCCTGCAATCTTCTTTGGAAGGGCTGGAAAAAATCAAGGCGGGCTTTGAGATGGAGAAAAAAATCTATTGAGACAGAGAAAGCCACCCTGATCCAATGAGCAGAAGCCGCCGAAAAACAACTAGCTCCGGTCACTGAGGAGCTGGCCGGGTTAAAGCGCCATATCACACAAATGACCCAATCTATATTTGTAAGTCATCCCTCAAGTTATAAAGAAACATTAACTCGCCTAGCAAGTCATGCATAAATAATATTTCGCCTGGCGGCTCACATACTGCAACTTCTACGCAGGTGAAAGAACACGCAATCTCCAAGACAGCGTGATGAAACTGAAGGATGTCTACTCCCTTGTAGAACAGTTATATGTTGGAAGCATGTTCACCCTAAAGGCTGTCATGGGTGAAAAGGACATGCCACAATTCATAAAGGATGTGTTGAAGAGGCTATCAACCATCCCAAAACAGGTTGAAGAACTGAAGAGATCAGCCGCCCGATCAGGAGCCACAACCGCGTTGAGCCGGGCTATGGCTTATGCACAAGAGCTAGATCTGTCAGAGATGGCCGGCGGGTTCCCAGAATATAAAGACGACGGGACTGCTTTTTCACAAGATGATTACGTGCAATGTGTGAAGGAATCTCGAGTGCCGGAGAGTCATCTTGTGGCAGAAATGGAACTCAAAAAGTACCAGCCGTGTTATGACAGCAACAACACACGAGTGTCACCCCCAACGCTGATATCATTTGACCTGACTCCCCAATAGTGTAAAGCATCTCTTTGTACCTGATGTTGACCCGTCTTCTGTCTTGCATGATGAAGCTATCTTCCAAGCCTTAACGGATGTCAATTGGAAACTAGATAACCTTCAGATCCAAGAAGCAGAAAAGTCAACGCAGGATGCACTACTGTGGGATGGTCCAAACGCGACAGTCAAATCAGAGACCCTTCGACAAAACTGTGTGCGATACATCAATCACAAACGGTGATGTAATAAAACCGTCAAAAAAGATGCAAAACGTTTGCGATGGCGGCGACATCAAACACGGTTCATATTAGAGTTGCGTGTGCGATGAGTGGCAAACGGTTAATCCAGAAGAACTGTTTGCGATGATGAAGAACAACAGAAACGGGCAGCCAGATGAGGGTGTGTGCGATATACGGCATACAGTTCACTAGGATGAACTATGTGTGATTAGGCAACACAATGGAAACAGTTCAACTAAACAAGATGTGTGTGATACGCGGCAAACAGGTCTGTAATAAGAAATGTGTGCGAAGACCAATAATAACACAGACGATTGCTGCTAATAAGCCGTGTGATTTGCTCTGTCTACAGAAGAATAACATGTATATAATCTTTGGCAACATGCATTCGTATTTTATTAGTTAAATCTTACTTATAAACCAGGACGGGGGTATAGTAGGTAATTAAATCTCAAACATTTTTTTATTAACCGTATGTGTACGTGGCCTTTCGTCCTCCTCTCGCACGTCTTGTCACCCCGCTGCCGTAGACGGATTACAGCGCAAGCTTACGCAGCGCGCGGGGGCATTCTTTTGGCCAAACGGTGGCTCGAAGTGGCGCCAATAAATCATCGGCGAGCCCGTTCCCGTGCAACCCCGCAGGTTCCCACGCAAGCTTCCCGCCCGACTCGGTGAAATCCCCCAAAATCCCAATGCTTACCGGCCTGCTATATAAACCCTCACGGCTGGCGAGTCCTGCGTCGCATTTTCCCCTCCCTCCCTGTAGCTTATCTCGTCTGCTTCTCCCACAATCGCCAATGGCACCGGTCCGTCGTCGTCGCTCAGCCACTCTGCCGTCATCAGAGGACAGCTCCAGCTGGGAGGCTACACCATGTCGGCGGCGCAGTCCCCGCCGTAGTGTAGTGCGCGTGGCGTCCCTGTTGTTTGTGTGCGGTACACCCACCACATGCTCCACCGCCGCTGCCCGTCGGCAGCTGTTGCTGGCTGCCGTTGCCGCCACCCCACCATCTGTCGTCGTGGCCTCCACACCACCGTCGAAAGCCAGGGCCATCGCCCGCTCCGCCACTGCGGCCCGAAGGCGGGAGGTGGCCGTCTTTGCCCCCACCCCACTGCCGGCCATCGTGGCCATCACCCGCTCCGCCATCGCGGCCCGAAGGTGGGAGGTGGTGGTCGTGGCCGCCAGCCCATCATCGGCCGCCGTGGTCATCACCTGCTCCGCCACCGCCGCTCGAAGGCGGGAGGCAGAGGTGGAGGCCCGCACTTGCGTCAGCGACCTTACGCGCTACACCGAGTTCCTGCGGGAGGAGGAGGAGCGCATCGTCGAGCACGCAAAGAGCCTTACCGCCGCCGTGGCCGCAGCACACGCCGCCGCAGGGGCGAGGAATCAGGAGATCTACGAGGAGAACTACCACTTCGAGAGGGGTCGTCTGGAGCGGCAGAGGGCGTTCGAGGTGAGCGTCGCTGAAGGTGCAGCAGCGGCAGGCACCATATTGCAGTTGTCCAGCTCGTCGGTAGGCTCCTCCTCCTCTGCCTCTTACTGAGCATGCTCGGCAGAGGAGAGGTTGCCAGAAGTAGTACAAAGCCCCTCCATAGTAGTAGTATTTAGGGGCTATTTTGTTCAGTTCATCTGACTATAGATGTGGTGAAACTGTACAACGTACTTAAAATTAACTAGTATATATAGTTGAACTAGCTATTTCAGTACGTGGTTGGCAACAATTGGGGAAAAGTTTGGTCGGTTCAGCTATCGAGTTGAACTGTTTGTATAAAGAACGACTGCTTAATCTATGAATGAAATATATGCTTAATTACTGAATTTTAGTTGCAAAAATTAGATAGTGCTAGTGATTTTTAGCTGCATATTTTGACAAATCGCAGTGTTACAAGGTTGACAAATGGCAATGTTACTAGATTAACAAATGTCAATCTTTCCAGTTTGACAAATGGCAATATACCCAATATGACAGATGCAAATCTTACAAAATTGTCTGTACGTGGTTGCACACGGGTCATCCAAAACAACCGTTTGCGTTGAAGGGATGTACAAATCCTACTCGGCATATTTTCTCTTGGCTTAGTGCCGAAGTCTGGCTTTGCATACTGTATTTAATCTGAACCGTTTGCGTTGAAGAGATGCACAAATCCTGCGCTGTGAATTTTCCCTTGACTTAAGGGGGAAGACCATAGCTCTCACTTTGCATACGGGTGTTCTATCTAAAACATTTGCAATCAAGAGCTTCACAAATCCTGCTCGGCACATTTTCCCTTGGCTTCCTGGGGAAGCTGTCGGTTTGCATACGGGTGTTCTAACTAAAACGTTTGCGATGAGAGTTTTATATTTAAAAACCATTGACCTTTTTTTCAAAATAAAATTGTTTGATAAGTCTGTACATTAAGAGAGAAAAACGCAAGTTCGGTCAAACCATATCTTTCATTCAGTCACACTGCGAATTTATATTCATATGATCGAGATATAGTATTAAACCCAAAAAAACTATTTCCGACGGCGGCGGAGGCGGCGTGCCGCGACGGCATTGTCGTTGTCGTCCTCCAGGATGCCGTTGTTGAAGTCTTCAAGGCAGCACATAATGTTCTTCACTTGGAAATCAAACATCATGTCGTCGCGTGATCGACGGGCGGGGCGCGGGAGGACGGCAACTGGCAGCGCTGCGAGGTAGCGGTCGACAGTGGCGTCCCATGCCGCAGAGGGGGCACGCGCACGGGCACGGGCATGGCGGGTGCAGGCAAACGCACGGGTACCGGCGCCACGGTGGGTGGAGGGGAGCGCACGGGCACGGGCGCTGGCGCTGGCATGTACACGAGCTCGCGCGGGTCCGCGGAGACCTCGCTGACGCCCGCGGCTTCTAGGTCTGCGACAGTGCTCGGCGACCAGCCCGTCAATGCTACAGGGATGGTCGCTGGCGCGGGCACGGGGATGGGAGCTGGGATGGGCGTGGGGGCAGCAACCGCCGCGGCCAGCTCGTTCAGGGCCATGTCCATGAGGCCCCATTCCTCCTTATTTTCTATCTCCTCCGGCTCGGAGTCGACTTCACCAAACTTGAAGACTAGTGGCAGATGATCCTTCTGTGCCATGGCATTGGTGGAGGTCTGCGGGAGGGAGGGGAATGGGAGGCGAACAGTAAGGCCGCCCGTATTAAACAGCGGCTCGGGTGCCATTAATGGAGAGGATGCGAGCAAGGCGGGCAGCCATGGAAGTCAAAGGGCTCGCTTCCTAGTGAGCCTACGCAGCGTACGACTCGCATGCTTCCCGGTGAGCCTGCGCATTGGAGGACAGCTTGCACGCCTCTCGGTCAGCCTGCGCACCGGACTGCGCTCGCACGCCTCCCGTTCAGTCAAGCAGTTGTCCGCACGGCACCTCCTATAGCCATTAAAACCAAGATACGTGGGGTCACATGAATGGTTAACAGAACGCACACGATTTAAATTATACAAACATTTGAGATATTAAAGTGGCAGCTATTTTTGCAAAATGCCTTTGTTGGCTGTTATTCGAGTGTGCCTTCTCTCAAAATGGACACGAAAAATACCACAGCATGTCGGGTGCCATTCCATGATAGCATGCCAAGTTTCATGAATTTCAGACGAGTTTGGGATTTACTAGAATTTAAAAAACAAAGTATCTCAATGTTTTGTCGGCAATCAACAGTGCCCTGGTGTTTGAAATTCATTCCCATTTCTTGCATGGGATCTAAGCATGCACCCAAGGACACACATTTCATATGTCAACCCATTTTTCTGCACTGGAGCATGTGCATGTAGTTCAAATTTGAATTATGCACATAAAATGCCTAGAAAACCCAGTTAACGTATAAAAATGTCCAAGCGAACCCCAAAAAATCCCAAAAATTGACACAACACTCCTGTAGTTCTATGTTGACACTAGAAAAAATTTGAAAGCAAGAAGAGGCAACGGATATCGTTTCGTCCCCAAGGGTGGCACGTTCCCTACCGAAACCATCAGGCTTGTTGTGAGAAGCTCTGGTTTGCAAGAACCTTATACCCAAACCTGCCCCCAAATGGGACAAAAATTTTATCACGGCATGTTGATGCCGCTCCATGATAGCATGTCAAGTTTCATGAACTTCAGACGAGTTTTGGATTTACTAGAATTTAAAAACCATGTATCTCAATGTTTGTGGCCGAGCGACGGTGGCAAGGTGTTTGACATTCATTCCCATTTCTTGCATGGGACCTAAGCATGCAACCAAGGACACAGATTTGATTTTTCAAACAATTTACATGCAATGGAGCATGTGCCTGTAGTTCAAATTTGAATTATGCACATAAATGCATAGAAAACTCAGTTAATGTATAAAAATGTCCAAACAAACCCGAAAAATTCCTAAAATTAATACAACACTCATGTTGTTCTATGTTGACACTAGAAAAAAATTGAAATCAAGAAGAGGTAACGGATATCGTTTCATCCAGAAAGGTGAAACGTTCCCTACCGTAACCATGAGGCTTGTTGTGAGAAGCTCTGGTTTGTGAGAAGCTACCCCAACCTGCCCCAAATGGGACAATATCTTTACCATGGCATGTTGATGCCGTTCCATGCTAGCATGTCAAGTTTCATAAATTTCAGACGCGTTTTCGATTTACTAGAATTTAAAAACCATGTATCTCAATGTTAGCGGCCGAGCGACGGTGGCAAGGTGTTTGACATTCATTCTCATTTCTTGCATGGGACTTAAGCATGCAACCAAGGATACACATTTCAATTTTGAACCCATTTATATGCACTAGAGCATGTGCATGTAGTTCAAATTTTAAATATGCACATAAATGCATAGAAAACTCAGTTAATGTATAAAAATGTCCAAGTGAACCCCGAAAAATCCCAAAAATTGACACAACACTCCTGTTGTTCTATGTTGACACGAGAAAAAATTTGAAAGTAAGAAGAGGCAACAGATATCGTTTCGTCCCCCACGGTGGCACGTTCCCTACCGAAACCATCAGGCTTGTTGTGAGAGAAGCTCTGGTTTGCGAGAAGCTTATTCCCAAACCTGCCCCAAATGGGACAATATTTTTACCACGGCATGTCGATGCCGTTCCATGATATCATGTCAAGTTTCATGAATTTCAGACGAGTTTTCAATTTACTAGAATTTTAAAACCATGTATCTCAATGTTAGCGGCCGAGCGACAGTGTCAAGGTGTTTGACATTCATTCTCATTTCTTGCATGTGACCTAAGCTTGCAACCAAGGACACACAATTGATTTTGCAACCCATTTTTCTGGACTGGAGCATGTGCATGTAGTTCAATTTTGAATTATGCACATAAATGCCTAGAAAACTCAGTTAACGTATAAAAATGTCCAAACAATCCCCGAAAAATTCCAAAATTTAACACGACACTCCTGTTGTTCTATGTTGACACCAGGAAAAAATTGAAAGCAAGAAGAGGCGACGAATATCGTTTTGTCCACAAAGGTGACACGTTTCCCTAACGGGACCATGAGGCTTCTTGTGAGAAGCTCTGGTTTGTGAGAAGCTTATACCATAACCTGCCCCAAATGGGACAATATTTTTTACCCCGGCATGTTGATGCCATTCCATGATAGCATGCCAAGGTTCTTGAATTTCATACGGGTTTTGGATTTACTAGGATTACAAAAGCAAGTACCTCAACGTTTGCCGGAGAGCCACGGTGCCGTGGTGTTCGAAATTCATCCCCATTTCTTGCATGGGACATAAGCATAAACCCATGGACACATATATGATTTTACAACCCATGTTGGTGCACCGGAGCATGTGCATGTAGTTTAATTTTGAATTGTGCACCTGAAATGGCTAGAAAACCAATTTAATGTATAAAATGTCCAAACGAACCCTGAATAATTCCAATTTTTTTACGACACACATATAGTTGCATGTTCACTGCAGATAAAAGTTCTAGCAATTCAAACACCATCCATTGTCGTTGTGACCCCATTATGTAATTCAAATCCAGATGAAAAATCAAGTAGATCGCACACAGTTTATTATCACCAACCGTGTGAGATGCAGTACAAAATATCTTGGAGCATCGTCGGTGTATAGTACGCCTATGGCTTACGCGAGAAGGTGTGTCGGCTACAGTCCACAGCTGGCATGTCAAGCACACTAGCTCGCTCCCCAAATATCATTTCACTGTTCAATCATCGCCGGTGAAAGATGGGGACGTGGACCCGCGTCGTGAGGGCAACTTTGGCGGCCCACTCCGGCGAGAGCGCGGCCGTAGCCACCATGCGCGTGCTAACAAGGTGCATGAGCGCGGCTGCAATCTATGACCGGGCGGCCAAGGCAGCCCAAACGGCCGCTGTTGCTTCTCAGGTGGCGGCAGCGACATCTACCTCAGGGATAGCAACTGGCGAGAGCGGCACAGCAGCTGTCCGTTCCACAGCGGCGGCCTTAGCCCTGATGGAGGCCGCCCACGCCCAGCTCGTGGCGGTCACCGCAAAATCGAATGAAGCTTCTCCGACAACGGTCGGCAACCCATGGCCGAAGAGTTGGCAATCGCCGAGAGCGTTCAAGCAGTCGTCCGTTCCTCCGCCGCATACGTTGCCATGACGGAGCCCGTCCAAGCCCAGATCATGGCCGCCCACGCCCAGCTCGTGGCGGCCTTTTCCAAAGAGATGGCGGACGCGGATGGCGAGGTGCTTGCCGAGTATGGTGCGATGGATGCCATGGAGCTCCTTCCCCAGGAGACCGCCGGGCGCGAGCTGGACATGGAGGAGGCGGCGGAGATTGACGAGCACCAGCCGTAGTAGTACTCTTTGTTTTGTTTAATTAAGAGCGCCGATCTTTAATTTGTTAGAGTAATGTTTAGGTCAGCTAGCTCTGTTTAATTGCTGAACTTGCTCGATTAAGAAGTGTGGGTGTGCTGTAGTCTCCTTTGTGTACCCAAATTATGCAATGACGTGGATGACCACTGTAACCAGGGAAGTTTGAACCAAAATTTTTGACGTTCAAACTCAGCACACATGGGTTAAGCTATCTGAATCGTTTGTGATGTTCACATATCGTACACAGTTCTGAATAAGGGACCGTGTCTGATGACACTTTGCGCGTAAGTTTTTTCGCTGAACCGATTCAAAAATTTTGGCTTTCGCGGAAATATCTACCTCCCCGCCCCCTCCCCCTTACCAAACGGCACATTTCACCTGTTTCTACCTTCCTTTCCAAGTTGAAACCTTCACTCCTTGCTTGCAGCGCCGCCTCCTCGCCGGCGACCCTCCATCACGCCGCTCGGCCTCGTCTATCCAGGCAGGTAATCCACACCCGACCCCCATCCTCCTCCTCCTTCCACATCCCACATGCCTATTGGAAATATGCCCTAGATTCAATAATAAATTAGTTATTATCATATTTCCCTATTCATGATAATCGTTTATTATCCATGCTAGAATTGTATTGATCGGAAACTCAAATACATGTGTAGATACATAGACAACAACGTGTCCCTAGTGAGCCTCTACCGGACTAGCTCGTTGATCAAAGATGGCTATGGTTTCCTAGCCATGGACATGAGTTTTCATTTGATAATGGGATCACATCATTAGGAGAATGATGTGATGGACAATACCCAAACTATGAACGTAGCATATGATCGTGTCAAGTTTATTGCTATTGTTTTCTGCATGTCAAGTATATGTTCCTATGACCATGAGATCATGCAACTCACTGACACCGGAGGAGTACCTTGTGTGTACCAAACATTGCAATGTAACTGGGTGACTATAAAGGTGCTCTACAGGTATCTCCGACGGTGTCTGTTGAGTTGGCATGGATCAAGTCTGGGATTTGTCACTCCATATGATGAAGTATCTCAGGGCCCACTCGGTAATACAGCATCACAATGAGCTTGCAAGCAATGTGACCAATGATTTAGTCACGGGATCTTGTATTACAGAATGAGAAAAGAGACTTGCCGGTAATGAGATTGAACTAGGTATGGTGATACCGGCGATCGAATCTCGGGCAAGTAACATACCGATAGACAAAGGGAACTGCATACGGGATTAGCTGAATCTTTGACATCGAGGTTCGACCGATAAGATCTTTGTATAATATGTGGGAACCAATATGGGCATCCAGGTCTTGCTATTGGTTATTGACCGTAGAGGTGTCTCGGTCATGTCTGCATAGTTCTCGAACCCGCAGGGTCTACACACTTAACGTTTGGTGACGATATAAGTATAGTTGAGTCATTATGGTGGTTACCGAAGGTTGTTCGGAGTCCCGGATGAGATCCCGGACGTAATGAGGAACTCCGAAATGGTTCATAGGTGAAGATTGATATATTGGGCGAAGGGTATTGGAGTCCGAAAGTGTTCCGGGGGTACCGGGTGATGACCAGCATGACCGAAAGGGGTTTCGGGGGGTCCTGGCAAGTGTTGGGGGGCCCATGGGCCAAGGGGAGGGGGCAAACCAGCCCACTAAGGGGCTGTGCGCCCCCCTCACCCCATCCCACATAACCAGAAGGGGTGGGGGCGTTCCCCTAGGGCAGCCACCCCCTTTGCCTTGGGGGCCAAGGCTCTCGGGGGGGGAGAGGTGCCCAAAACCCATCTAGGGTTTCCCCCTATGGCCGCCGCCGCCCTAGATGGGATCTAGGGCGCCCCCCTCCTCCTCCCTTCCCACTATATATAGAGAGGTATAGAGAGGGTAGCCGCACCCCTTGAGCACATCTCTACGCCACGGCGCTGCCTCTCCTCTCCCTCATATCCTTCTTCCTCTCCGTAGTGCTTAGCGAAGCTCTGCTGAGATTCCGCCACCACCACCGCCACCATGCCATTATGCTGCCGGAGGACTCCAGCTACTACTTCACCATCGCTCGCTGGATTGAGGAGGTGAAGGCGTCATCAAGCCGTACGTGTGTTGAACGTGGAGGTGCCATCCGTTCGGCACTTGGATCGGGAGTTCGCGGGACGGATCGTGAAGACGTTCGACTACATCAACCGCATTTCTTAACGCTTCCGCTTAGCGATCTACAAGGGTATGTAGATGCAATCTCTCCTCTCGTAGATGTTCATCTCCTAGATTGATCTTGGTGAGCGTAGGAATTTTTTTGTTTCCCATGCAACGTTCCCCAACAGTGGCAGCATGTGCTAGGTCTATGCGTAGATGACATCACGAGTAGAACACAAAGGAGTTTGTAGGTGTTGATATTTAGATTGCTTCCTTCCTTGGTGTTTTCTTGATTCAGCGGTATTGTGGGATGAAGCGGCCCGGACCAACTTTACATGTTCACGTACATGAGACCGGTTCCATCGACAGACATGTGACTTTATTGCATAAAGATGGCTGGCGGGTGTCTGTCTCTCCCACCTTAGTTGAATCGGATTCGACAAAGACGGTCCTTGTAGAAGGTTAAATAGCAACTTGCATATCACCGTTGTGGCTTTGCGTAGGTAAGAATCGTTCTTGCTAGATACCCATAGCAGCCACGTAAAACATGCAACAACAATTAGAGGTCGTCTAACTTGTTTTTGCAGGGTATGTTGTGATATGATATGGCCAAAGACATGATGAAATATATTTGATGTATGAGATGACCCTGTTTGTAATAGTGTATACCGACTTGCATGTCGATGCATACGGCAACCGGCAGGAGCCATAGGGTTGTCTTTAATTATAGTATGACCTGCGTGTCAATCATTAAGCGCTACGTAATGCTTTACTTTATCGCTAAGCGGTAGCAATAGTAGTAGAAGCATGGTTGGCCTGACAACCCCGATGGCGACACGATGATGGAGATCATGGTGTCATGCCGGTGACGATGGAGATCATGCCGGTGCTTTGGAGATGGATATCAAAAGCACAAGTTGATGGCCATATCATGTCACTTATGATTTGCATGTGATGTTAATCTGTCGGCGTTCTGGGAACTAGGGTACCCAGACTTGCCTGCCTGCGGCCCACGGCGTGGCTCCATCGACGGCCTGGTACGGCCCATCTATAGCACCTTCAAGACAAGACCCTCGCGAGGGTCCAAGCCTCGCGAGACGGTCGATGCCAAGACCTCTGGAGGGAGCGGCCTCCCTAGGTTGGCTCCCGAGGAGCAGAGATTTCTATACAGGTACCCATCTCATGAGGTGGAGTTGACGCAAGCCATGACGACCAAGACCAGGCGGGCGCCAGCGGGCGCAGAGCAGCAGGTTTCCTCTTTGGTGCTAAGGAGGCAAGCGCAGGCGCGGGGTCCCGAGGAATCAGCCAAAGGTTCCCATTTCCGTGCAACAAGACCAGGACCACCAGGGCGGCAGGACGGATGTCATCACTGAGCCCACCGCAGCGTCACGACCAGAAGCTTTGCAGGCGAAGACCACCTTTCGTCAGGATAAGATGTACTGCTTGTCCCCCTTGAAATTTGGCCATTGTGGAATCCCTTCCTGCCTTCGTTTTTGGGGAAGAGGACCAAGGCCACTATAAATAGGTTAGCCACCACCATAGAAAGGAGATCAGACCCAGAGTTCACATCCACAGCAGAGCAAGCCTCGTGAGCTTGTTCATCCTCAGCCCCCTGTGAGGCAAATCCACCCCAAAGCAGGAGTAGGGTATTACACCGCAAGGTGGCCCGAACCTGGGTAAACTGCTGTGTCCTTCTTCTTCCCCGTTCTTCGAGCTAGGCTAAGGGCGGTGCGTTCGGTTGGTTGGATAGGTTGAGTTCTTCGCACACGCCCCAGAGTTCGAACCTTCCTTGGGTCTACGGAGCCCTGAATCCGACATAATCCTTTTATGCATCTTATTTTGCTTAGGACGGCGGTAGCATTATAAGGTGATCCCTCACTAAAATTTCAAGATAAAATTGTGTTCTCCCCAAGTGTGCACCATTGCGAAAGTTTGTCGTTTCGAAGCACCACGTGATGATCGGGTGTGATAGACTCTACGTTCACATACAACGGGTGCAAGCAAGTTTTGCACATCCGGAACACTTGGGTTAAACTTGACGAGCCTAGCATGTACAGACATGGCCTCGGAACACAAGAGACCGAAAGGTCGAACATGAGTCATATAGTAGATATGATCAACATGGAGATGTTCACCATTGAAACCACCTCATCTCACGTGATGATCGGACTTGGGTTGGTGAATTTGGATCGTGTTACACTCGGACAACCGGAGGGATGTTGATTTGAGTGGGAGTTCTTAGGTAATATGATTAATTGAACTCATTCATCATGAACAATAGTCTAAGTTACATTTGCAAATTTATGTTGTAGATCAATAGCTTGCGCTGTAGCTCCCTGTTTTAATACGTTCCTAGAGAAAGACTAAGTGGAAAGATATTGTAAGGAATTATGCGGACTAGGTCCGTAGTCTGAGGATTATCCTCATTGCTGCACAGAAGGCTTATGTCCTTGATGCACCGCACGGTGTGCCAACTCCTCTAGCGCGTCTATGGATGTTGTGAACATCTGGCAAACACGTTCAGATGACTACTTGATAGTTTAATGCGCCATACTTTACGGCTTAGGATCAGGGCTCCAAAGGTGTTTTGAACGCCATGTAACATATGAGATGTTCTATGAGCTGAAATTGGTATTTTAGGCTCATGCCCGTGTTGAGAGGTATGAGACCTCTGACAAGTTCTTTGCCTACAAGATGGAGGAGAATAGCTCATCCAGTGAGCATGTGCTCAGAATGTCTGAGTGCTACAATCGCTTGAATCAAGTGGGAGTTAATCTTCCAGATAAGAGAGTGATTGACAGAGTTCTCCAGTCACTATCACCAAGCTACTAGAGCTTCATGATGAACTATAACATGCAAGGGATGGAGATGATCCTGGAGCTGTTCGCGGTGCTTAAGGCCGCGAAGGTAGAAATCAAGAAGGAGCATCAAGTGTTGATGGTTAACAAGACCACTGGTTTCAAGAAGGGCAAGGGCAAGAAGGGAAACTTCATGAATGGCAAGCCAGTTGCCGCTTTAGTGAAGAAACCCAAGGTTGAACCCAAACCCGAGACTAAGTGCTTCTATTGTAAGGGGAACTGTTGTTGGTAGCGGAACTACCCCAATAGATGAGAAGGCTGGCAACTTCAACAAAAGTATATTTGATATATGTGTTATTGATGTGTACCTTGCTAGTACTCCAAGTAGCACCTGGGTATTAGATACCGGTTCAGTTGCTGATATTGGTAACTCGAAACAAAAGCTACGGAATAAACAGAGACTAGCTAACGGCGAGGTGACGATGTGTGTTGGAATTGTTTCCAAGGTTGATGTGATCACCATTGCAAGCTCCCTCTACCTTCGGGATTAGTGTTAAACCTAGATAAATGTTATTTGGTGTCTACGTTGAGCATGAACATGATTAGATCGTGTTTATTGTAATGCGGTTATTCATTTAAGTCAGAGAATAATGGTTATTCTGTTTACATGAATAGTACCTTCTATGGTCATGCACCCAATGTGAATGGTTTATTGAATCTCGATTGTAGTGATACACATGTTCATAACATTGAGGCCAAAAGATGTAGAGTTGATAATGATAATACCACTTTCTTGTGGCGCTGCCGCTTAGGTCATATTGGTGTAAAGTGCATGAAGAAACTCCATGCTGATGGACTTTTGGAGTCACTTGATTTTGAATCACTTGACACATGCGAACCATGCCTCATGGGCAAGATGACTAAGACCCCATTTTCCGGAACAATGGAACGGGCAAGTGACTTGTTGGAAATCATACATATTGATGTGTGTGGTCCGATGAGCGTTGACGCGCGCGGTGGATATCATTACTTTCTCACCTTCACCGATGACTTGAGTAGATATGGGTATATTTATTAATGAAGCATAAGTCTGAAATGTTTGAAAAGTTCAAGCAATTTCAGAGTGAAGTTGAGAATCATCGTAACAAGAAGATTAAATTCCTACGATCCGATCAAGGGGGAGAATATCTGAGTTATGAGTTTGGCAATCACTTAAGACAATGTGGAATCGTTTCACAGTTGACGCCACCTGGAACACCACAGCGTAATGGTGTGTCCGAACATCGTAATCGTACCTTATTGGATATGGTGCGTTCTATGATGTCTCTTGCCGATCTATCACTATTGTTTTGGGGTTATGCATTAGAGACAATTACATTCACCTTAAATAGGGCACCATCTAAGTCCGTAGAGACGACACCGTATGAACTGTGGTTTGGCAAGAAACCTAAATTGTCGTTCCTTAAGGTTTGGGGCTGCGATGCTTATGTCAAAATGCTTCAGCCGAAAAAGCTCAAACCCAAAGCCGACAAATGCGTCTTCATAGGATACCCAAAGGAGACGATTGGGTTTGCCTTCTATCTCAGATCCGAGGGCAAAGTGTTTATCACTAAGAATGGGTCCTTTCTCAAGAAAGAGTTTCTCTCGAAAGAATTGAGTGGGAGGAAGATAGAACTTGATGAGGTTGTTGAACCTTTACTTCAACCAATGAGTAGTGAAGCGCAGAAAGATGTTTCTGTGACACCTACGTCAGTTGAAGAGGAAGCTAATGATAGTGATCATGAAGTTTCGGATCAAGTTACTATCGAACCTCTTAGGTCAACAAGGATACGTACTACTCCTGAGTGGTACGGTAACCCTGTCTTAGAAGTCATGTTGTTGGACAACGATGAACCTACGAGCTATGGAGAAGCGATGGTGGGCCCAGATTCCAAAAAATGGCTAGGAGCCATGAAATTCGAGATAGGATCCATGTATGAGAACAAAGTATGGACTTTGGTGGACTTGCCCGATGATCGGCAAGCCACTGAGAATAAATGGATCTTTAAGAAGAAGACAGACGCTGATGGTAATGTCACCATTTATAGAACTCGGCTTGTCGCAAAGGGTTTCCGACAAGTTCAAGGAGTTGACTATGATGAGACTTTCTCACTCGTAGCGATGCTAAAGTCTGTTGGGATTATGTTAGTAGTTGTTGCATTTTCAGATTACGAAATCTGCCAGATGGATGTCAAAACAAAGTTTCCTTGACGGTTTTCGTGAGGTAAGGTTGTATGTGATACAACCAGAAGGTTTTATCGATCCTAAGGATGCTAAAAGGTATGCAAGCTCCAGCGATCCTTCTATGGATTGGAGAAAGCATCTCGGAGTTGGAATATATGCTTTGATGAGGTGATCAAAGTTTTTGGGTTTATACAAAGTTTCCAAGAAACTTGTATTTACAAGAAAGTGAGTGGGAGCACTACAACATTTCTGATAAGTATATGTGGATGACATATTGTTGATCGGGGATGATGTAGAATTTCTGGAAAGCATAAAGGGTTGTTTGAAAGGAGTTTTTCAAAGGAAGACCTGGGTAAAGCTGCTTACATATTGGGCATCAAGATCTATAGAGATAGATCAAGACGCCTGATAAGACTTTCATAGAGCACATACCTTGACATGTTTTTGAAGAAGTTCAAAATGGATCAGTCCAAGAAGGGGTTCTTGCCTGATATGTAAGGTGTGAAGTTGAGTAAGACTCAAAGCTCGACCACGGCAAAAGAAAGAGAAAGGACAAAGGTCATCCCCTATGCCTTAGCATAGGCTCTATACGATATGCCATGCTGTGTACCGCACCTGATGTGTGCCTTGCCACGCGTCTGACAAGGGGGTACAAGAGTGATCCAGGAGTGGATTACTGGACAGCGGTCAAAATTTTCCTTAGACAAATAAGGAAATGTCTCTCGGTTATGGAGGTGATAAAGAGTTCGGCGTAAAGGGTTACGTCGATGCAAGCTTTAACACCTATTCGGATGACTCTGAATAGAGTTTCTCGGTTATGGAGGTGATAAAGAGTTCGATGGAAAGGGTTACGTCGATGCAAGCTTTAACACCAATCCGAATGACTCTGAGTGGCAAACCGGATACGTATAGTGGAGCAGCCATTTGGAACAGCTCCAAGTAGAGCATGGTAGCATCATCTACAGTATGACATAAAAATTTGCGAAGTACATGCGGATCTGAATGTTGCAGACCCGTTGACTAAAACCTCTCTCACAAGCAAAACATGATCAAACCCCAGAACTAATTGGGTGTTAATCACATGGTGATGTGAACTAGATTATTGACTCTAGTGCAAGTGGGAGACTGTTGGAAATATGCCCTAGAGGCAATAATAAATTAGTTATTATCATATTTCCCTGTTCATGATAATCGTTTATTATCCATGCTAGAATTGTATTGATCGGAAACTCAAATACATGTGTGGATACATAGACAACAACGTGTCCCTAGTGAGCCTCTACCAGACTAGCTCGTTGATCAAAGATGGCTATGGTTTCCTAGCCATGGACATGAGTTGTCGTATCATTAGGAGAATGATGTGATGGACAAGACCCAAAATATGAACGTAGCATATGATCGTGTCAAGTTTATTGCTATTGTTTTCTGCATGTCAAGTATATGTTCCTATGACCATGAGATCATGCAACTCACTGACACCAGAGGAGTACCTTATTTGTACCAAATGTCGCAACGTAACTGGGTGACTATAAAGGTGCTCTACAGGTATCTCCGAGGGTGTCTGTTGAGTTGGCATGGATCAAGACTGGGATTTGTCACTCCGTATGACGGAGAAGTATCTCAGGGCCCACTCGGTAATACAGCATCTTAATGAGCTTGCAAGCAATGTGACCAATGAGTTAGTCATGGGATCTTGTATTACGGAACGAGTAAAGAGACTTGCCGGTAATGAGATTGAACTAGGTATGGTGATACCGACGATCGAATCTCGGGCAAGTAACATACCGATAGACATTATGGTGGTTACAGAAGGTCGTTCGGAGTCCCAGATGAGATCCGGACGTAACGAGGAACTCCGAAATGGTCCGGAGGTGAAGATTGATATATTGGACGAAGGGTATTGGAGTCCGGAAGTGTTTCGGGGGTACCGGGTGATGACCAGCATGACCGAAAGGGGTTTGGGGGGTCCCAGCAAGTGTTGGGGGGCCCCATGGGCCAAGGGGAGGGGGAAAACCAGCCCACTAAGGGGCTGTGCGCCCCCCTCACCCCATCCCACATAACCAGAAGGGGTGGGGGCGTTCCCCTAGGGCAGCCACCCCCTTTGCCTTGGGGGCCAAGGCTCCCTGGGGGGAGAGGCGCCCGAAACCCATCTAGGGTTTCCCCCTATGGCCGCCGCCCCCCTCCTCCTCCCTTCCCCCTATATATAGAGAGGTAGAGAGAGGGCAGCCGCACCCCTTGAGCACATCTCTACGCCACGGCGCTACCTCTCCTCTCCCTCGTATCCTTCTTCCTCTCCGTAGTGCTTAGCGAAGCTCTGCTGAGATTCCGCCACCACCACCACGCCGTCATGCTGCCGGAGGACTCGAGCTAGTACTTCACCATCGCTCGCTGGATCGAGGAGGTGAAGGTGTCATCAAGCCGTACGTGTGTTGAACGCGAAGGTGCCGTCCGTTCGGCACTTGGATCGGGAGTTCGCGGGACGGATCGTGATTGGATCACGAAGACGTTCGACTACATCAACCGCGTTTCTTAACGCTTCCGCTTAGCAATCTACAAGGGTATGTAGATGCAATCTCTCCTCTCGTAGATGTTCATCTCCTAGATTGATCTTGGTGAGCGTAGGATTTTTTTTTTCCATGCAACGTTCCCCAACAATGCCCCCACCGCCGGCGCGACACCTTCCACTCAAATCACCGACCCCTCCACCAAAAAGCCCCGCCCTAAGCCATGGTGCACACAGTATAGCCAGGAGCTCAAGGAGCATTTGGCAGCGGAGAAGCAAATCGCGGCCACACGCGTGGATGTGGTCGTGATGGCTGCCATTCGTGCCGACCCCCAGATCTTGGAGGAGCACCTTGCCATTTGCGAGCTACGCCAGTTAAGCATGCTCGGTTTACCCATTGTGTGTGCTGCTCCTGCCTTCCTTAACAAATTCTAATGAATTGTGCTATCTAATTTTACCTTGCAATCTGTTGCTCTAGTGTATATGTTCTATATGTCGTGCAATGTGGTGCTCACTTATTAACTGTTTGGTTAATTAGTTGTCGTCTTCAGTTAACTGTTTGGTTCAATTATGCAAATGTGATGTTCAATTCTTCAGGCTGCAATTTTGTATTGTCTTCCATGTGAGTAATAAATTGAATTTATCTTTACAAAATACATGAGAAACGAATACAATTGCTATATTTCAAAGTTGTCAAGCATGCTTGGTTTGGTTAACTGTCTGATCTTCTAGTATGTTATACATTGTGCAATGTGGTGCTCAGTTAACGTTTGGTTCATTTGTTGTGGTATTTAGTTAACTGTTTGGTTCAATTCTGCAATGCAATGTTCAATAGTTGTGGGTGCATTCTGTTATTGTATACCATGTGAGAAGTAAATCGAATTTGGCTGTACTAAATACATGAGAAACAAATACAATTGCTATATTACCAAGTTGTTAAGCATGCTTGGTTTGGTTAACTGTCTGATCTTCTATTAGGAGTATGTTATATTTTGCAATGTGGTGCTCAGTTAATATTTGGTTCATTTGTTGTGGTGTTTAGTTAACTACTTGGTTCAATTCTGCAATGCGATGTTCAATTGTCGTGGGTAGAATTTTGTATTGTTGTGCATGTGAGGAATAAATCAAATTTGGCTGCACTTAAAACATGAGAAACATATACAAGTGCTATATTTCCTAGTTCTTAATCATGCTTGGTTTGGATAAATGGGTTTTCATGTGGCTTGAATTAATCTGATGAATCTGCAATGTGCTTATTTTTCATCAACATATTTTACTGATAGCATGCGAACCCTCACTTAACCTGATGACTAACTACCTTATATGTGTTGCAGGGAAACAATGGGAAGCACTGAGGTTTACAATCGAGGTTAGCACATGCATGGTCCTTTGTCTAATAGCACATTATTGTGCAATTGCAGGAACCATTCTAATATTTAGGTTTTTAAGAATTTGGTCTTGCACATGTAGGTCCTGCTGTCAGAGGTTTTGACCCACTATTCGACCCTTTTTGCATATGGGGAAATGAGTTGTCCATGAATATCAATCAAGTCAAGAAACTCAGAAAGATTGTTAGGATAAAGAAATTAGCGACAAAAAACAACAAGATCTTTGTCTGCACAATGAAGAAGACATTAGTTCACTACAAGATGGTACTAACTATTATACCTTGCCTTTTTTTTATTCCTTTGCCCCATTTCCAATATAGAGAAGATATTTATGCACATCCTTGTTTTCAGGCCTTTCCAAAGCAGTTCACTGATGATTACCTCTCAAACCACCTCTATGGTCAGGAGGCGAGGAAGGTTTTCATACAGCACCCACGGTTCGATATTGAAGTGTTCTTGAACAGGATGATGGATGGTCAATCATCCACAGGCACTGGCCTAAAGTTGCAAAGACCTTCAACATCAATGAAGACTCAATATTCGCCTTCCGCTTCAGCAGTTTTCCAGATGAGATGCATCTGTCTATATACCGTCTATGATGCTAATTTCGAAAGGTTCTAGATGTTGCATGTGAAACTTGGTGCTGGTGCAGTTGTGTAATGGGGTAGCTGAGTGCTGAAGCTATATGATGTCGTACTCTGATGTATTTCAATTATGAAATCCTACTTCCTTAATATGGAAATGAAATATATTGTGTGCTTAATATGAAATGTCAATTAGATTAATAAATGGATTACTAATAATAGGGCAATTAGCCTGCTAATTGGTTTTTTTATTGCAAACGGTTATTGAGAAAACACCATGGGTGATGACCTCAGGCAACGCACACAGTTTCTAGGAATAAACCGTGTTGGATCAATGAACAATCATACACGACATCCTCTTGAAAACTGTTTGCGTTAGGCCACCTTGCGCAAATGTTTACCACATAAAAAGTGTGTGTGATGGACAGCCTTTTCCACACAGTTTCTTCTACGCACCGTGTGTGATGCATTCAATAACGCAAACGATAAAATTGTTAATATCGTGTGCAATGGCAACGCTATCACAAATGATTTAATGGGGAAAATTGTGTGCGATGTACCTGCGAACGGAAACGTTTTCCTTGGAGCGACTGTGTGGGATGTATATACGAACGAAAACGTATAGCGAGGACTGACTGTGTGGGATGTACTTACGACCGGAAATGATTTCGAGTATATAATTGTATTTTTTAGCACTACTGTACGTATAACCATATTTGATCACTCGCCGGTCACACACGACCTCATTTTGCCGAGCGTGTGTGCCAGGAGGGCATATCCCTGACGGTTTATGGGTCATGTGGGAAGGACCCCCCTATCGCAGTCACTCACTAGGCGACGGTTCAAAACACCGTCGCGGAAAGGGGTTAAAAACCGTTTGTATAGCACCTCGTTGTACCAATGATAACCCAGAGGCATCAACTGCGGGAGGTCATCAAGCGGCTAACCCGGATGGTACAAAAGCCGGCTTGCAGGAGAAGTTTTACACTCTGCCACAAAACTTTGAATACTCTGGGCTCAGCTGTAGCCATGTAATAGTTGTAGCAAAACACTTGGTTGCCCTTGTCGTGCCTTCGTGCGCGTTAACTTTTGCACGAACACTTATCACCCTGTGGGCTGGAAAGATATTTTGATCAATGCATGAGACTTGACCCGCCTTAGGCGTCTTATGTTGAAATATCACACAACCATTCTTTATGCTTGTGTTTGATAAGTCGCCTGTAGCAACCTGTAAATGCAGAGATTTGTGATATCTGCAAAAAAATCCACCAAGTTAGAATTGGTGTGAAATAATCCGGCGAGTTATGCGCCGGCGACTTATAGTCATAACAAATGATTGTGAAAACATAATGTTGGATTGATAATTTTGCGACTCATGGTCAAAAAGGTCAATACTCATTACAAGCAACCTGGAGTTCTTTTGACCCGGAGACGTATAGCCATTGACATAATGTGAGTAAGAGTAAAAGATTCCTGCAGATACATAACCAATATTGATATATATAAATATTGAATGAATAATAAGTCGGCTTTTGAGGCTCGACAAAAAGACCGGCTTTCGAGGCTCAAGTCTTGCGTCGATGAAGCTGGCGTGATAGCCTTGGTTTATCCTCGCTTTCCGTAAGCCGGTTCTCACATGACTTAAGCCGCTGTTTTAACCTTGACAAGTTCAGGGTCATAAAGATTGACTGTCAAGAGTACGGCGGGTCATCTTTTCGGAGTAGCATCAAGCGTACAGGCAGGTTTAACCAATAATGTGCCCTTTTTGCCGGGTCAATAGGGTGAGAAAGCTAAACTCAATGAGTTGGAAGCCCCCAAGTGACCTATGATCAACAAATAAGAGGCTCATGCACAATATATGAGATGAAACGACAGAGGCCCCAAGTTTTGGGGATGCTGGCTTTCTTATATTTTATCATAAAAATATATATACATGATATGTATGTACAATGACTGGAGCCAGTGGCTCAAGTGTAGTAAGGCCGAAGATGAGCAATATTCGAAGGCCTGTTGGTCTCCTCCTCAGAGGTACGTGACTTATTGTGTTCACGTATGTCGATGAGATAATATGGCCCATTGTTGAGCTTCTTGCTGACCACAAAAGGCCCTTCCCAAGGAGGTGAAAGCTTATGCATGCCTGTCTGATCTTGAATCAGCCGGAGCACTAAGTCTCCCTCCTAGAAAGTGCGGCTTCGAATCCTGTGGCTATGATAACGATGCAGGTCTTGCTGATAAATCGCAGATCGAGCCGCCGGAAGGTCACGTTCTTCCTTTAAGGCATCCAAAGCGTTCTTACGAGTCGTCTCGTTATCTGTTTCAACGTAAGCCGCCACCCTAGGCGAGTCATGCCGGATGTCACTTGGGAGAACCGCCTCTACTCCATAAACCATGAAGAACGGTGTGTAGCCTATTGATCTGTTGGGGGTGGTCCTTATGCTCCAAGGAACCGCAGGAAGCTCTTCGACCCAACAACCTGGAGTGCGCTCTAGGGGAATCATGAGCCGGGGCTTGATCCCTCGTAATATCTCCTGGTTAGCACCCTCAGCTTGGCCATTGGACTGCGGATGAGCCACGAGCCGGATGTGTTCTCTTTGACAGAACTTTTTCATAGCACCCTTAGACAAATTTGTCCCCTTATCAGTGATGATACTATGAGGATAACCAAAGCAAAAGATCAGCTTTTTCACAAATTGAACTGCAGTCGCCGCCTCACAATTGCTGACTGGCTCAGCTTCAACCCACTTTGTAAACTTGTCGACTGCAACCAAAAGGTGAGTCTTCTTGTCCTTAGACCTCTTGAAGGGCCCGACCATATCAACCCCCAGACTGCAAATGGCCAGGTTATTGGAATCATCCGCAATTCCTGAGCCGGCACATGAGCCTATCGTGCAAATTTCTGACAACCGTCACGCTTACGGACAATGTCCTCTACATCAACATCAGCCGTCAACCAGAAAAAACTGCGTCGAAAAGCCTTAGCCATGAAAGATCTTGACCCGACATGATGACCACAGTCTCCTGCATGAATTTCTTGCAAAATTTCTCGGCCTTCATCAGGGGAAACACAGCGTTGAAACACGCCAGTCACACTACATCTGTGTAACTCGCCATTGACAATTGTCATGGACTTAGACCGCCTTATGGTCTGTCGCGCAAAAAGTTCATCCTCTGGCAACTCACCCCGAGTCAGGTAAGCCAGATAAGGCATCGTCCATTCTGGAATAGCACGTAGATCCACCACTAACTGTCCCTCCGGGTCAAGGATGGCTAGGTCTTCCTCTGAGGGTAACTTGATAGAAGGATTATGTAGCACATCAAGGAATACATTAGGGGAACCGGCTTACACTGAGACCTGAGCTGGGACAATGCATTAGCTGCCTCATTATGTCACCGGTCAATGTGATCCACTTGATAACCCTTGAAGTGGCCAGCAATATTAGTTAATGCTTGCCGATAAGCCGCCATGAGCGGATCTTTAGAATCCCACTTCCCTGAAACCTGTTGTGCAATGAAATCTGAGTCGCCAAGGCATCTGACCCAGCTCAAGTTCATCTCCTTGGCCATTCGGAGCCCATGTAGCAAAGCCTCAGACTCAGCTGCATTGTTAGTACAAGGAAACATCAGCCTTAAAACATAACAAAACTAGTCACCTCGCGGGGAAGATATAACAACTCCAGCCCCCGAGCCTTCCAATTGCCTTGATCCATCAAAGTGTATCGTCCAGTATGTATGGTCTGGTTTCTCCTGATGTGTTTGCAGCTCTGTCCAATCATTGATAAAATCCACTAGGGCCTGAGACTTGATGGCGGTTCTGGGCACATATTTCAGGTGATGTGGTCCAAGCTCAATTGCCCACTTAGCAACTCTGCCAGTCGCTTCCTTGTTTTGAATGATATCCCACAGAGGAGCTGAACTGACCACAGTGATTGGATGCCCCAGGAAATAATGCTTCAACTTGCGGCTAGCCATGAACACCCCAAACACCAACTTCTGCCAATGTGGGTATCTTTGTTTGGACTCTGTCAAAACTTCACTAACATAATAAACCGGCCGCTGGACTGGATACTCTTTGCCTGCCTCCTTGCGCTCCACGACCACTGCTACACTCACGGCCTTGTTATTAGCCGCCACATACAGGAGGAAAGGCTCTTTGTTGATCGGAGCAGCTAAGATGGGCGGATCAGCCAATTGCTTCTTAAGCGCCTCAAACGCCCCATTAGCGGCATCGCTCCAGACGAAATGATCAGTTTTTTTCATCATCTGGTACAGGGGAATCACCTTCTCACCCAGGCGGCTTATAAACTGGCTCAGGGCTGCAATACGACCTGCCAGGCGCTGAACATCATTAATACAGGCCGTCTTAGAAAGAGAAGTGATAGCCTCGATCTTCTCCGGGTTAGCCTCAATGCCCCTTTCTGAAACCAGAAAACCTAGCAATTTTTCTGCAGGCACACCAAAAACACATTTGGCCGGGTTAAGTATCATTTTATACACCCAGAGATTATCAAAGGTTTCCTTCAGATCATCAAACAAGGTTTCCTTCTTCCTTGACTTAACCACAATGTCTTCCACATAAGCATGAACGTTGCATCCAATCTGCCCGTGAAAGCAATTCTGAACACAGCACTGGTAAGTCGCCTGAGCACTCTGAAGCCCAAAAGGCATAGAGCCATAACAGAAAGCTCAAAAGGGGGTGATGAAGGCTGTCTTCTCCGGGTCCTCAACTGCCATCTTGATCGGATGATAACCAGAATACGCATCCAGGAAACATAAACTCTCACAACCTGTCGTGGCGTCGATGATCTGGTCAATACGGGGGAGAGCAAACGGATGAGCTGGACAAGCCTTGTTAAGATCGGTGTAATCGACACACATACACCAAGTGCCATTCTTCTTGAGCACAAGCACATGATTAGCCAACCACTGGGGGTGAAAAACTTCAATTATGAACCCGGCACCTAGGAGCCGGGCCACCTCTTATCCAATAGCCTTATGCCTCTCCTTGTTAAAATGATGGAGGAAAACTGTCGAATAGGTTTCATCTTAGGTCCACATTAAGGTGGTGCTCAGTGAATTCTCTTGGTACACCTGGCATGTCAGAAGGTTTCCATCCAAAGATGTCCCGATTCTCACAGATGAACCCGATGAGCGTGCTTTCCTATTTAGGATCCATACCTGTCCCGATGGTGAACTACTGTGAAGAATCACCAGGGACAAAGTCAACTTGCTGTGTGTCCTTTGCCTACTTAAATTTGAGCAGAGGGTCCTTCTCAGTGGTGGGATTTTTCAGAGGGGTCATATCAGCCGGGTCAACATTATCCTTATAAAATTTGAGCTCATCGGTAGCACAAGCCGCCTCTACATAAGCAGCATCTCCTTCTTCACACTCCAAAGTTGTCTTACGACTACCATGAACTATAATTGTTCCTCATGGCCCTGGCATCTTAAGCTGCAGATAGATATAACAAGGGCGGGCCATGAACTTGGCATAAGTCGGCCGTCCAAACAACGCATGATATGGACTCTTGATTTTAACCACCTCGAACCACAGTGTCTCGGCCCTGTAATTATACTCATCACCAAAGGCCACTTCTAGAGCAATCTTTCCCATAGGGTAAGCCGACTTGCCAGGGACAACTCCGTGAAAGACCGTAGAGGATGGCTTAAGATCCTTCTCTGTCATATTCATCCGTCAAAAAGTGTCATAGTAAAATATGTTGATACTGCTTCCACCGTCCATAAGCACCTTTGTGAAGTTGTAACCGCCCACTTGGGGGGCTACCACCAAGGCCAGATGACCCGGATCATCAACCCGGGGCGGGTGATCCGCCCAGCTCCACGTTATTGTGTGCTCGGACCACCTCAAACACTGTGGCACCACCGGCTCAACCGCATTAACGGCCCGCTTATGGACCTTCCGGTCACACTTGCACGTGCTCGTAGTGAAAACATGATATTGGCCACTATTAAGTTGCTTAGGATTATTCTGGTATCCTGACTGATTATTCTGCTGCTGATTACCTTGACCAGATTGCTGATTGTGACCACCATGGTTCCCCTGATAGCTGGAATTTGAGCCGCCGCCACCAAAGCCGGCTTCCTGGAAACCTCCAAAGCCTGACCCACCTGGCGGGCCATTATTGTTACCGTGATGTTGAAACGACTGGTTCCTGTACTATTGCATGATATAACAATCCTTCCAAGCATGACTAGATGGCTTGTTAGGATAACTGTGCTTCGGACATGGCCCATTAAGGGCTTCCTCATAATTCTTGGGCTTCCCCCGTTATAAGGCTGCTTGCTATTACGACGCAGATTTTTGAACCCTGCGTTAGTGTTAGCCACAAAATCTGACCCGCCATCGGGGTGTCTGCGCTTTCCACCATTGCCATTGTTATTGTGATTACCATTCTGTGCTGAAGCACTCTGTTGCTGACCCTTGCCACCACCATTTTTCTTGCCCTTACTCGACTTGTCCTCATCAGAACCGGGATCCTTCGTACCGTCAGAATCAACGTATCTGGTAAGCACGTCCATGAGATTGCCCATATCCGTGCACTTACGCTTAAGCCACCCTAACTTCTGCTTAAGAGGCTGAAAGCGACAGTTCTTCTCCAAGATCAGAATGGCTTGAGCCGCCCCGATGTTATCTCAAGAGTGGATAATGGCGGCGACTCGGCGGGCCCAATTGTTGGGGAACGTTGCATGGAAAACAAAAAAATTCTACGCACGTGCAAGATCTATCCATGGAGATGCATAGCTACGAGAGGGGAGAGTATGTCACCGTACCCTCGTAGAACATAAAGCGGAAGCGTTTATTAATGCGGTTGATGTAGTCAAACACGTTCACGATCCAACCGATCAAGTACCGAACATACGTCACCTCCGCGTTCAGCAAACATTCAGCTTGATGACGTCCTCGCCTTCTTGATCCAGCAAGACGGGCAAAGTAGTAGATGAGTTCCAGCAGCACGGCGGCATGGTGACGGTGGTGGTGAACTTGTTCCCGCAGGGCTTCGCCGTGCACTACGGAAAACTGGATGGAGGATGAAATTGTGGAGAGGGGTGCCGCACATGGCTAAGAGATTGTCGTGGGTTGTGTGGTGCCCATCCCTCTCATATATATAGGTGGGGGGAGGGAAGGCAGCCTTGGGTGCGCCCCAAGGTGGCCGGCCGGCCCCCTTGGGTGTCTGCCCTTTGGCGCCCCCCCCCCCCCCCCCCCCCTTTCCTTGTTTGCCTGCGGGGGGAAGGCAGGAGGGGGGGCGCCCCCCTTTCCTTCCTCTTAGGTGGAGGGAAGGAAAGAGGGGCTAGCCCTCCCCCCTTTCCATACATAGGGCCAGCGGCCAAGGGGAGGTGTGCGCCAGCCCCTTGTGGGCTGGTGTGTTCCCCTCTCTTGGCCCATAAGGCCCATTAACCCCCCGGGGCTTCTTGGAACCCCTTCCGGTGATCCGATGACTACTCGATACATCCCGAAACCTTTCCGGTGACAAAATAGCATCATCCTATATATCAATCTTTACCTCCGGACCATTCCGGAGCTCCTCGTCATGTCCGTGATCTCATCCGGGACACCGAACAACATTCGGTCACCAAATCACATAACTCATATAATACTATATCGTCAACGAACATTAAGCGTGCGGACCCTACGGGTTCGAGAATGATGTAGACATGACCGAGATGCCTCTCCGGTCAATAACCAATAGCAGAACCTAGATGCCCATATTGGTTCCTACATATTCTACGAAAATCTTTATCGGTCGAACCTTATGACAACATACGTAATTCCCTTTGTCTGTCGGTATGTTACTTGCCCGAGATTTGATCGTCGGTATCTTCATACCTAGTTCAATCTCATTACCGGCAAGTCTCTTTACTCGTTCTATAATACATCATCTCGTAACTAACTCCTTAGTCACTTTGCTTGCAAGCTTCTTGTGATGTGTATTACCGAGAGGGCCTAGAGATACCTCTCCGATACACGGAGTGACAAATCCTAATCTCGATCCATGCCAACTCAACAGACACCTTCGGAGATACCTGTAGAGCATCTTTATGATCACCCAGTTATGTTGTGACGTTTGATAGCACACAAGGTATTCCTCCGGTATCCGGGAGTTGCATGATCTCATAGTCGAAGGAATATGTATTTAACATTAAGAAAGCAATAGCAATAAACTGAACGATCATATGCTAAGCTAACGGATGGGTCTTGTCCATCACATCACTCTCCTAATGATGTGATCTCGTTATCAAGTGACAACACATGCCATGGTTAGGAAACCTTAACCATCTTTGATCAATGAGCTAGTCTAGTAGAGGCTTACTAGGGACATGGTATTTGTTTATGTATCCACACATGTATTTAAGTTTCCGATCAATACAATTCTAGCATGAATAATAAACCTTTATCATGCATAAGGAAATATAATAATAACAACTTTATTATTGCCTCTAGGGCATATTTCCATCAGTCTCCCACTTGCACTAGAGTCAATAATCTAGATTACATTGTAATGAATCTAACACCCATGGAGTCTTGGTGCTGATCATTTTTTGCTCGCGGAAGAGGCTTAGTCAACGGGTCTGCTACATTTAGATCCGTATGTATTTTGCAAATTTCTATGTCTCCATCCTTGACCTTTTCACGAATGGAGTTGAAGTGTCTCTTGATATGTTTGGTTTTCTTGTGAAACCTCGATTCCTTCACTAAGGTAATTGCTCCAGTGTTGTCACAAAAGATTTTCATTGGACCTGATGCACTGGGTATTACACCCAGATCGGATATGAACACCTTCATCCAGACTCCTTCATGTGTTGCTTCCGAAGTAGCTATGTACTCCGCTTCACACGTAGATCCCACCACGATGCCCTACTTGGAACTGCACTAACTAACAGCTCCACCATTCAATATAAATACGTATCCGGTTTGTGACTTAGAGTCATCCGGATCAGTGTCGAAGCTAGCATCAACGTAACCATTTACGACGAGCTCTTCGTCACCTCCATAAACTAGAAACAAATCCTTGGTCCTTTTCAGCTACTTTAGGATGTTCTTGACTGCTATCCAGTGATCCACTCCTGGATTACTTTGGTACCTCCCTGCCAAACTTATGGCAAGGCACACATCAGGTCTGGTACACACCATAGCATACATGATAGAACCTATGGCTGAGGCATAGGGAATGACTTTCATTTTCTCTCTATCCTCTGCTGTGGTCAGGCTTTGAGTCTGACTCAATTTCACACCTTGCAACATAGGCAAGAACCCTTTCTTTGACTGATCCATTTTGAACTTCATCAAAACTTTGTCAAGGTATGTGCTTTGTGAAAGTCCTATTAAGTGTCTCGATCTATCCCTATAGATCTTGATGCCCAATACATAAGCAGCTTTACCGAGGTCTTTCATTGAAAAATTCTTATTCAAGTATCCTTTTATGCTATCCAGAAATTCTATATCATTTCCAATCAACAATATGTCATCCACATATAATATCAGAAATGCTACAGAGCTCCCACTCACTTTCTTATAAATACAGGCTTCACCATAAGTCTGTATGAAACCATCTGCTTTGATCACCTCATCAAAGTGTATATTCCAACTCCGAGATGCTTGCACTAGTCCATAGATGGATCGCTAGAGCTTGCACACTTTGTTAGCACCTTTAGGATCGACAAAACCTTTTGGTTGCATCATAAATAACTATTCTTTAAGAAATCCATTAAGGAATGCAGTTTTGATGTCCATTTGCCAGATTTCATAATTATAAAATGCGGCAATTGCTAACATGATTCGGACAGACTTCAGCATTGCTACGGGTGAGAAAGTTCATCATAGTTAACCCCTTGAACTTGTCGAAAACCTTTTGCGACAAGTCGAGCTTTATAGATAGTGACATTACCATCAGCGTCCGTCTGCTTCTTGAAGATCCATTTATTCTCAATGGCTTGCCGATCATCAGGCAAGTCCACCAAAGTCCATACTTTGGTCTCATACATGGATCCTATCTCAGATTTCATGGCCTCAAGCCATTTATCGGAATCTGGGCTCATCATACCTTCTTCATAGTTCGTAGGTTCGCCGTGATCTAATAACATGACTTCCAGGACAGGATTACCGTACCACTCTGGTGTGAAACATGTTCTGGTCGACCTACGAGGTTCAGTAGTAACTTGACCCCAAGTTTCATGATCATCATCATTAGCTTCCTCTCTAGTTGGTGTAGGCATCACGGGAATGGTTTTCTCTGATGTGCTACTTTCCAATTCAAGAGAAGTTACAATTACCTCATCAAATTCTACTTTCCTCCCACTCACTTCTTTCAAGAGAAACTCCTCTAGAAAGGACCCATTCTCGGCAACAAAGATCTTGCCTTCGGATCTGTGGTAGAAGGTGTACCCAATAGTTTCCTTAGGGTATCCTATGAAGACGCACTTCTCTGATTTGGGTTTGAGCTTATCAGGCTGAAGCCTTTTGACATAAGTGTCGCATCCCCAAACTTTAAGAAATGACAGCTTAGGTTTCTTGCCAAACCATAGTTCATACGGTGTCGTCTCAACGGATTTAGACGGTGCCCTATTTAACGTGAATGCGGTTGTCTCTAATGCATAACCCCAAAATGATAGTGGTAAATCGGTAAGAGACATCATAGAACGCACCATATCTAATAAAGTACGGTTAATTACGACATTCAGACACACCATTACGCTGTGGTGTTCCAGGTGGTGTGAGTTGTGAAACAATTCCACATTGTTTTAAATGAAGGCCAAACTCATAACTCGAATATTCACCTCCGCGATCAGATCGTAGAAACTTTATTTTTTTGTTACGATGATTCTCTACTTCACTCTCAAATTCCTTGAACTTTTCAAATGTTTCGACTTATGTTTCATCAAGTAGATATATCCATACCTACTCAAATCATCTGTGAAGGTCAGAAAATAACGATACCCGCTGCGTGCTTCAACACTCATCGGATCGCATACATCGATATGTATTATTTCCAATAAGTCATTAGCTCGTTCCATTGTTCTGGAGAGCGGAGTTTTAGTCATCTTTTCCATGAGGCATGGTTCGCAAGTATCAAATGATTCATAATCAAGTGATTCCAAAAGTCCATCTGCATGGAGTTTCTTCATGCGCTTTACACCAATATGACCTAAACGGCAGTGCCACAAGTATGTTGCACTATCATTATCAACTTTGCATCTTTTGGCATCAATATTATGAATATGTGTATCACCACGATCGAGATTCAACAAGAATAGACCATTCATCAAAGGTGCATGACCATAAAAGATATTACTCATATAAATAGAACAACCATTATTCTCTGACTTCAATGAATTACCGTCTCGTAGTAAACAAGATCCAGATATAATGTTCATGCTCAATGCTGTCACCAAATAACAATTATTGTGGTCTAAAACTAATCTCGAAGGTAGATGTAGTGGTAGCGTGCCGACGGCGATCACATCGACCTTGGAACCATTCCCGGCTCGCATCGTCACCTCGTCCTTAGCCAATCTTCGTTTATTTTGCAGCTCCTGTTTCGAGTTGCAAATATGAGCAGCCGAACCAGTATCAAATACCCAGGCGCTACTATGAGCATTGGTAAGGAACACATCAATAACATGTATATCAAATATACCTTTGTTCACTTTGCCATCCTTCTTATCCGCCAAGTATTTGGGGTAGTTCCGCTTCCAGTGACCATTTCCTTTGCAGTAGAAGCACTCAGTTTCAGGCTTGGGTCCAGCTTTGGGCTTCTTCACGGGAGCGGCAATTTGCTTGCCATTCCTTTTGAAGTTCCCTTTCTTTCCCTTGCCCTTCTTCTTGAAACTAGTGGTCTTATTAACCATCAACACTTGATGCTCTTTCTTGATTTCTACCTCCGCCGATTTCAGCATCGCGAAGAGCTCAGAAATTGTTTTAGTCATTCCTTGCATATTATAGTTCATCACGAGGCTCTAGTAGCTTGGTGATAGTGACTGGAGAACTCTGTCAATCACTATCTTATCCGCAAGATTAACTCCCACTTGATTCAAGCGATTGTAGTACCCAGACATTCTGAGCACATGCTCACTGGCTGAGCTCTTGTCCTCCATCTTGTAGTCAAAGTACTTGTCAGAGGTCTCATACCTCTCAACACGGGCATGATCCTGAAATACCAATTTCAGCTCTTGGAACATCTCATATGTTCCATGGCGTTCAAAATGTCTTTGGAGCCCCGGTTCTAAGCCGTCAAGCATGGCGCACTAAACTATCAAGTAGTCATCAGATCGAGCTTGTCAAACGTTCATAACGTCTGTATCAGCTCCTACAGCAGGTCTGTCACCTAGCGGTGCATCAAGGACATAATTCTTCTGTGCAGCAATAAGGTTAATCCTCAGATCATGGACCCAGTCCGCATTATTGCTACCCTCATCTTTCAACTTAGTTTTCTCTAGGAACGTATTAAAAAACAAGGGAACGGTAACACGGGCCATTGATCTACAACATAGATATGCAAATACTATCAAGACTAAGTTCATGATAAATTAAGTTCAATTAATCAAATTACTAATGAACTCCCACTTAAATTAACATCCCTCAAGTTATCTAAGTGATACATGATCCAAATCAACTAACCCATGTTCGATCATCACGTGAGATGGGGTAGTCATCAATGGTGAACATCTCTATGTTGATCATATCTACTATATGACTCACGTTCGACCTTTCGGTCTCCAGTGTTCCGAGACCATGTCTGTACATGCTAGGCTCGTCAAGTTTAACCCAAATATTCCGTGTGTGTAAATCTGGCTTACACACGTTGTATGTGAACGTAGAGTCTATCACACCCGATCATCACGAGGTACTTCGAAACGATGAACTTTAGCAACGGTGCATACTCGGGGAGAACACTTTTATCTTGAAATTTAGTGAAGGGGTCATCTTATAATGCTACCGCCGTTCTAAGCAAAATAAGATGCATAAAGGATAAACATCACATGCAATCAAAATATGTGACATGATATGGCCATCATCATCTTGTGCTTTTTGATCTCCATCTCCAAAGCATTGTCATGATCTCCATCGTCACCAGCTCAACACCTTGATCTCCATCGTTGCGTCGGGGTCGTCTTGCCAACTATTGCTAATGCATAGCGATAAAGTAAAGCAATTACATAGCGCTTGCATTTCATACACTAATTAAGAGACAACCCTAAGGCTCCTGCCGGTTGTCGATATTACAAAACATGATCATCTCATACAACAACATATATCACATCACGTCTTGACCATATCACATCACAACATGCCGTGCAAAAACAAGTTAGACATCCTCTACTTTGTTGTTGCAAGTTTTACGTGGCTGCTACGGGCTTCTAGCAAGAACAGTTCTTACCCACGCAAAACCACAACGGTAATTATCAAGTTTGCTATTTTAACCTTCAATAAGAAATATGATATTCTTATTGTTGGGGATATGCATATCCCCTTTGAGGTAACTTAGTGTTATTCGAAAATTATCCAGTTTCATGTTATTCGAAAGAAGTTTGTTAATGAGACTTGATCAACCTTGTTAACGGATTCCTTTTGATGAGCATGAGATGGATGAATTTAGAAGGCACAACCTTCTGTACCCACCTCTTACTTTCTGTTATTTAGATTAAATAAAGCAAAAATAGTATTTTCTGTCTATTTTTTGAATTATCCGTGCAATAAAAAAATGTCCCGAAAATAAAAGTTCTCCAAACACCCTGAAAATTTAGTATGATTTTTTATAGAATATTTGAGAATTTCTAGCACTGAGAATGCACCAGGGGGCTGCACCAGTGGACCACAAGGGTGGAGGGCGCGCCCTACCCCCTGGGCGTGCCCCCCTGCCTTGTGGGTCCCACGTAGGTCCCCCTCACTTATCCCAGCACCCATCCACTTCGTCTTCCTCCAGAAAAAATCAACCCATAGCTCAAACCCGTGTTCTTGCTCATCTTGCTGCCATTTTCGATCTCCTTGTGTAAAGCTCCATTTGCAAAACTGTTTTGGGGGATTGTTCTTCGGTATGTGACTCCTCCAATGGTCCAATTAGTTTTTGTTCTAGTGCTTTATTTATTGCAAATTTTTGCTGCTGTGGTGACCTTGTTCTTGAGCTTGCATGTCAAATTTATATGGTCCAAAGTAGTTTTGATGCATGATATAGCCTCTAGACACTTGTAGGAGTAGTTGCTATTAGTTTGTTGAGTTTGGTTCACTTTTATTTTGAGTCGCTAAAAGTTTCAGAAATTTTTTAGAGGAAGAAAAATGTCTACGAAAGTGTACCAAGGTGGTTCTTCGAGGAAGCAAGCACCAAGGCTCGCGATACGTGAACCGGACCTTGAACCACCAAGGGAAGCTCAAGTGCGGCCTTGTGAATGGCCGTTGGATGAATTCATGGTTCGTGCAGGTTTCAAGGATGAGTTTGATGCGTACGTGCAAAATGCTGAACTGGGGGACTTCTTGTCAGATAAGTGTCCCCAATACTATCAACTCACTGATTCATTTGTGAGAAGGTTTAAATTTACATCTCAGCGCAATACTCATACTGTCCTGTTTGATCTTTATGATGAATCATATACCATGGACCTTGAAGATTTTAATACTGCTTGCAAAATCCCATAATGGGGCCTTCTTAGTGAGCCTCACAAAGTTGAATACAATGATTTCCTTGCTAGCATCACTATGGGAGAAACTAGAAATATCACACAAGCTACCATAGGGAGCATTCACTTTCCTGCCATACATTATTTTGCTCTCTTTATAGGTAGATGCATTAATGGTAAACATGATCATAGCCACCTTTGCGTTCCAGATCTTAGTGTCCTCAAGTGTGCGGTGTTAGGTGATAGGCGTTATAACTTGGGGGCTATTATTGCGAGGAGGTTACATCTTAATGCTAAAGATGGAGATTTATATGGTGGGATTTATGCAACTCGTTTAGCTAATTATCTTGGTGTACCCATAAGAGGGAATGCCATTGAGTTGCCACCTGCTTTTCTAGATTATGATGCTATGGTACGCTACCAGTTTCTTGAGAGGAACGAACAGTCCCTCCATTACTGACTAATCTTTGACAGACGGCGTGCTGTCCATATTACCCTTCCTGCTCCTGCCTTCTTTAACTTTCAGGAAAATGGGAGATATTTTATAACTAGAGAGGAGGCGAACGTTTATGAGAGAGCAGCGGAGGCCGCTCGCCTTCAAGAAGCAGCTCGCCAAGCGGTAGCTGCCGCAGCACAGTACAACCCCAACTATGATTCCGGATACAATCCGGGCCAGTCGTGGCCCTAAACCAACTTAGGCCAAAAGCCTAAGCCTGGGGGAGTACGTATTTCTCACCGACATTACATTCATGTTCACACACTCATTCCAGTTGTCGGTGTTCATACTTTTTCATTGTATTATCCATGATTAGTTTACTTTCTTTTCCCCGCTTTCTTCTTGTGTGTTTGAAAAAAATTGAGAAAAAAAAAACAAAAAAATTAGTTATAGCTTATTTCCCTACCATGCTTAGTTGTAGTATTAAAGAAAACCCAAAAAGATTTCTCGTTCTTCTTTTGCTTGTTGGGAGCTTTCCCGTGTAAATAGTTTTTCTCGTTCCTGTTTTTCTTTCTTCAGAAAAACAAAAACTCCAAAAACATTTCAGTGTGTTTCTTTGAAATTCTTTTTCTTTTCTTTGGGGGTCGAGAGGAGAAGACCACGATGAAAATGTTGAGTGGCTCTCATATGCATTATTGTTCATCTAACGAAGAGCCCATATTACCTTGTCTTCTCCTTTAAATAAATGTTTACAGATTCCAGCTTAGTCCAATGCACGTGCACTATTATTATTATTCACATCGTTCAGTCGTGCAAGTGAAAGGCAATAATAATGATATATGATGAAATGATTGGGAAGAGGAAAAGCTGGTATGAACTCGACCTATCTTGTTTTCTGTAAATATGATTAGTTCATCGTTCTTGATTCAGCCTATTATGAATGAAACATGTTTGCAATGATAATTAGAGATTATAGTTACTCATGCCATGCTTAATTAGCTAGGAGTTTATAATGGTTTACCTTGCGTGTCAACATGCTTTTAAAATGGTTGTGATGTAGTATGATAGGATGGTATCCTCCTTTGAATGATTCGAGTGGCTTGACTTGGCACATGTTCATACATGTAGTTGAAACAAAATCAACATAGCCTCCACGATATTTATGTTCATGGTGATTTATATCCTACTCATGCTTGCTCTCTAGTTGGTCGCTTCCCAGTCCTTTGCTAGCCATCACTTGTACTAAGCGGGAATACTGCTTGTGCATCTACTTCCATAAACCCAAAGTTATTCCATATGAGTCCACCGTACCTTCCTATATGCGGTATTTACCTGCCGTTCCAAGTAAATTTGCATGTGCCAAACTCTAAACCTTCAAATGATAATCTGTTTTTTATGCCCGAATCACTCATGTAGTGACTGGGGGCTATCAGTATCTTCCATGCTAGGTGGGTTATTCTCATGATGAGTGGACTCCGCTCATCATTCATGAGAAAATGGATGGTAATCGGGATGCCCAGTCCCATGCTCAAATCAAATCAAAATAATTTAAAACAAAACTCCCCTAGGATTGTTGCTTGTATGGACGGTACCCGTTGTTTCGGACCAGCCGTGGAGTGTGCTTGTTGGTTGAGGGGGAGTAAAAAACTTTACCATTCTGTTTGGGAACCGCCTATAATGTATGTAGCATGGAAGATATTGAGGTCTCTTGGTCGTTATGTTGACAATGAAAGCGTACCACTCAAAATTATATTCATCTTTGTTTCAAAAAGATCAAGCTCTGGCACCTCTGCAAATCCCTGCTTCCCTCTGCGAAAGGCCTATCTATTTACTTTTATTGTTGAGTCATCATTCTCTTATAAAAAGCACCAGTTAGAGAGCACCACTGTCATTTGTATGCTGTGCTAGTAATTGATATTGAGTATGACTGTGACTGGATCTCATTTACCATGAAATATAATGTCTAGTCAGACCTTGATCTTCAGGGGTGCTCTGCATTTATGTTTTCAAGTCTCAGAAAGGGCTAGCGAGATACCATCTTGTTATATCATATCACGATTGTTTTGGAAAAGTGTTGTCATCCGAGATTTATTATTATTACTCGCTAGTTGATTGTGCCATTTATATGAGTAAACGTGAGACCTAAATGTTATTGTGAACGTGGTTAGTTCATAATCTTTGCTGAAAACCTGAATGCTGGCTATACATGTTTGCAACAACAAGATCAAACAGAGTTTGTAAAAGTTTTTCTTTATCACTTTAGTTTGTCAACTGAATTGCTTGAGGACAAGCAATGGGTTAAGCTTGGGGGAGTTAATACGTCTCCATCGTATCTACTTTTCCAAACTCTTTTGCCCTTGTTTTGGACTCTAATTTGCATGATTTGAATGGAACTAACCCGGACTGACGCTGTTTTCAGCAGAACTGCCATGGTGTTATTTTTGTGCAGAAATAAAAGTTCTCGTAATGACGTAAAACTTCACGGAGAATACTTTTGGAATAAATAAAAAATATTGGCGAAAGAATCAACCGAGGGGGACCCACCACCTGTCCACAAGGGTGGGGGGCGCGCCCTACCCCCTTGGCGTGCCCCCCTGACTTGTGGGTCCCATGAAGCTCCACCGACCTCAAATCCAACTCCATATATTCACGTTCGGGGAGAAAAAAATCAGAGAGAAGGATTCATCACGTTTTACGATATGGAGCCGCCGCCACCTCCTGTTCTTCCTCGGGAGGCCAGATCTGGAGTCCGTTCAGGGCTCCGGAGAGGGGAAATCGTCGCCATCATCATCATCAACCATCCTCCATCACCAATTTCATGATGCTCACCGCCGTGTGTGAGTAATTCCATCATAGGCTTGCTGGACGGTGATGGGTTGGATGAGATTTATCATGTAATCGAGTTAGTTTTGTTAGGGTTTGATCCCAAGTATCCACTATGTTCTAAGATTGATGTTGCTATGACTTCGCTATGCCTAATGCTTGTCACTAGGGCCAGAGTGCCATGATTTCAGATCTGAACCTATTATGTTTTCATGAATATATATGTGTTCTTGATCCTATCTTGCAAGTTATAGTCACCTACTACGTGTTATGATCCGGCAACCCCGGAGTGACAATAGTCGGGACACTTCCTGGTGATGATCGTAATTTGAGTAGTTCATGTATTCACTAAGTGCTAATGCTTTGGTCCAGTTCTCTATGAAAAGGAGGCCATAATATCCCTTAGTTTCCATTAGGACCCCGCTTCCACGGGAGGGTAGAACAAAAGATGTCATGCAAGTTCTTTTCCATAAGCACGTATGACTATATATCGAATACATGCCTACATTATATTGATGAATTGGAGCTAGTTCTATGTCACCCTAGGTTATAACTGTTGCATGATGAATGCCATCCGACATAATTATCCATCATTGATCCACTGCCTACGAGCTTTTCACATATTGATCTTTGCTTCATTACTTTTCCGTTGCTACTGTTACGATTGCTACAAAACTGCTACTGTTACTTTTGCCACCATTACCGTTACTTCCATACTACTTTGCTACTAAATACTTTGCTGCAGATATTAAGTCTACCAGGTGTGATTGAATTGACAACTCAGCTGCTAATACTTGAGAATATTCTTTGGCTCCCCTTGTGTCGAATCAATAAATTTGGGTTGAATACGCTACCCTAAAAAACTGTTGCGATCCCCTATACTTGTGGGTTATCAACAGCACCAGGCGGTGGATGATGGTGAGGCAGGGAGTGACGCGGAGCCTGGGAACACACGGAGGGTGGTACGAGGGTTGACTGGTTCGGCTGCGGTGTGAGGCTGCCGTCGCCGCAGAATAACAGGGGGTGTGGGTGAGTAGAGGGATGGCCTGGCCAACGGTGGGAGTAGTAGAGGGCGGTGAGGCCTGCGCGGCAGTACAGCCGGCCACGGGAGGCAGGAGCACGCGGTTGAAAGGATCGAGAAGAGGGGGGTGATTAGACCCTCAACAAGCAAAAGTAGCAGTTTTTTAGTTCTTCAAGTTGAGGTGGAGTTTTAGCACAAGTTTAAGCATTCACAATACATTTCAAGCAAGCATGATAAGAGTATATGAGCAGCGGAAAGTAAAGCATGCAATTTGCAAGAAAGTAAAGAGATGGGATTGGAGTGTGCAAACGCAATTGGAGACACGGAGATTTTTGGCGTGGTTCCGATAGGTGGTGCTATCGTACATCCACGTTGATGGAGACTTCAACCCACGAAGGGTAACGGTTGCGCGAGTCCACAGAGGGCTCCACCCACGAAGGGTCCACGAAGAAGCAACCTTGTCTATCCCACCATGGCCATCGCCCATGAAGGACTTGCCTCACTCGGGTAGATCTTCACGAAGTAGGCGATCTCCTTGCCCTTACAAACTCCTTGGTTCAACTCCACAATCTTGTTGGAGGCTCCCAAGTGACACCTAACCAATCTAGGAGACACCACTCTCCAAAAGGTAATAAATGGTGTGTTGATGATGAACTCCTTGCTCTTGTGCTTCAAATGATAGTCTCCCCAACACTCAACTCTCTCTCACAGATTTGGCTATGGTGGAAAGATGATTCGAGTGGAAAGCAACTTGGGGAAGGCTAGAGATCAAGATTCTTGTGGTTGGATTGGAATGTCTTGGTCTCAACACATGAGTAGGTGGTTCTCTCTCAGAAAATGAGTAGTGGAAGTGTAGGCATGTTCTGATGGCTCTCTCTTGAATAGAGAAGGGGGTGGAGGGGTATATATAGCCTCCACACAAAATCTAACCGTTACACACATTTGACCCAACTCGGTCAGACCGAATAGAAGAACTCGGTGAGACCGATTCAGTTCAAAATGTGAACGTTAGGATTTTTGGTGGGACCGATATGATCAACTCAGTGGGACCGATGTGCTAGGGTTAGGGCAAAACCTCATCTTGGTGCATGAACTCGGTGAGACCGATTTTAGCAATGAGCAAACAGAGAGTTGGTCAGGCAAACTTAGTGTGACCGGTGGCATGTCTCGGTAAGACCAAAATAATTACAACAGGCAATAGAGAGTTTGCAAGGCGAACTCGGTGAGACCGATCGCTCATCTCGGTAAGACCAAAATGTTACGAAGGGAAACAGAGAGTTTGCATTGCCATCTCGGTGAGACCGAGATACCTATCGGTGAGACCGAACTGATTAGGGTTTTTGGCAGTGGCTATGTTAAAGGAACTCGGTGGCGCCGGATAGATCAAATCGGTTGGGCCGAGTTTGACTTTAGGTTTAGGACATATTTGGAATTGAGAAAGTGGTTGAGGGCTTTGGAGCATATCACTAAGCACTTTGAGCAAGTAGACCATTAAGCAACACCTCATCCCCTTTTAATAGTATTGGCTTTTCCTATGGACTCAATGTGATCTTGGATCACTAAAATAGAGATGAAGAGTCTTGAGCTTTTGCCAATCTTTGTCCTTAGCATTTTGAAGGGGTTCCACATCCTCTTGTCCAGGCCAGGCCATCATTGAACTATCTGAAATATACTAGATGAAAATATTAGTCCAACAAGAGATATGTTGACATTAATTACCAAAATCACCCAGGGAGCACTTGTGCTTTCATAGAGAGCACTTGTGCTTTCAATCTCCCCCTTTTTGGTAATTGATGACAACATACATCAAAGCTTTAGATTAGGATATGAAAGGCAACAAGTAAAGCTTTGGAAGGACATGTAACATGCATAGGCTCCCCCTACATGTATGCAATCATGTGAAGATAGAAAATAAGAACATGTGAATGCATAAGCATGTCAGAGCAAGCAATGAGTTACATGTATCTTGGCTATATGCTTCAGAGCAAATGATGTAGATACAGGGAATGTACCTTCATGTTCATGGGTCCTTCTTGCAAAAAATATGTACATCAGCAAGAGATCATCATGCACATGAGTGTGATGCATATACTTACCTTGTGGTCTTGAGCTGGCTTTGGAAGAGATGACTCTGAGAAAACAGGGTTAGATAATACAAAAACACTACTAAACAAAGCAAGTTCAGAAAACCACAAGAGTACCAAGACTGGGATGACATGTAGTAAGTGAGTACTTAGTCCTCTATTTGGGTATAGACATGTCCCCAAAGATTAAAGATATGCAATGAATTCCAAAGATTTTCTCCCCTTAGATATGAACTCCCTTTCCCCCTGAATCTAATATTGGATAATGGGAGAAGGTAGGGTAAGAGAAAATCAGAGCAAAAATAAACATACATTAACATGTCTTTCCCCTCTTAAAGACATGTGACTTCTCTCCTCTATTGTTAATAAGCATCTGGAGATGTGCTTTTCTCTCCCATGTGATAAGCTTTGATGTGCTCTCTCTCCCCCTTTGACATCAATTTCCAAGAAGGGTCTTCTGGAGCATGAGTCAAATAGGTTTGGTCCTTGAGTCACATTACAAAGCAACATGTAGTTTAAGATGCGAGTAGAGGATAAGAATCATCGAGTGGAGCTGGAGAAGAAATGACGTTTGTAATGGCAAAAAGTTTTCTCAGTAGTGAAATCGATAACGCTAATTCATTTTCATCGGTGACACCGAGTTGGCAGTGTCATAGATGATGCAAATCGGTCAGACCGGGTTAGTCCTTGTGTGTTGCACCAAAGAACTATCTACAAGGTGTTCTTGTAGTTCGGTCTAGCCGATTGGCGTGAATCGGTGAGGCCAAGTTCAGTACAGAGGAAAATTTTGTCACCTCAGCTCACTTGGCAAATAAGATCTCACAAAGATTTGCAAGGAATTAATTAAAGGATTTGCAATGAATTAGATGTAGAAAATGCAGAGAAAAATAAAAGAAAGGATCTAGATGGATTTTTTTTTGAAAAAGGGAACACACAAGCAAGAAAAATATGCAAGAACACAAAGAAACAATAGAGAACTTCATCTAGAAGGTGTCGGTGACAAAGTCACCTATGTTAGAGTATATTGACTGAGGAGTCAAGTGATAACACTTGATCGTAGGTCATACTCATCGTTTGAGCTCAAAATGGGGTTACCATTTTTTGTTTAAGCATTTTGATGTATTCTCATCTTGTTGAGTTGCTTTGACCCATGACTTGTGGTAAAGCTTCTCTAAGATGGAATAGCATACCTTGGGTGGTGGTGTTGATCTTGATCATGTAGTCGAACTTGTGTTGGATGCTCAAGGTTGATGTAGTTCATTAAGAGTTGGGAGCACCACTTCTAGTTTGAGTTCATCTTCCTACATGGGTTAGTCTTGCAAGGAAGAGCACTTGTGTATCCAAAATGACAATCATGAAACTTGATACCAAATGAAATTTGATATATAGAAATTATCAAAGGATATGTTGAATGAATTCAAGCTTCCTTGTCTTCAACCACCATATTGTAGAGACTTGGTGATGTAGAGATCACTCTAGATGTGATTGGCTTGCAATCTCATAGATTTGAGCTTATCCAAGTACCTACAAGGGTTAGATAACATGCAAGGGTACAAGTATGGATCCAAGACATATGATCATCATCGTAAGAGAAATATCAAGGATTAGTCAAAGGCTCATGCCTTGCATGCATCCACATGGGAGTATCTACTCCAAGTTTGAGGCATCAATGATGTTCAATTCACCTCTCAAACGACAAAATACTTTCTCATCAAGCGGTTTGGTGAATATATCCGTCAATTGCTTATCGGTACGAACATGCTTAAGATCGATGTCTCCTTTAGCAACATGATCTCGAATGAAATGATGACGAACTTCAATATGCTTAGTTCAAGAATGTTGCACGGGATTGTGAGCAATCTTAATAGCACTTTCGTTATCACAAAGCAATGGAACATGTTTCACATATATCCCATAATCTTTAAGAGTTTGGGTCATCCAAAGTAATTGAGCACAACATGAACCGGCGGCAATGTATTTCGCTTCGGCGGTGGATAAGGATACCGAGTTTTGTTTCTTGGAGGACCAAGACACAAGAGATCTACCAAGAAATTGACAAGTTCCCGAAGTGGACTTTCTATCAACCTTGTCACCGGCATAGTCCGAATCGGAGTAGCCAACAAGATCAAGAGAAGACCTCTTAGGATACCAAATGCCAAAGTTTGGTGTATGAATTAAGTATCTCACTATCCTTTTCACAGCCTTAAGATGACATTCTTTAGGGGCTGCTTGATATCGTGCACACATGCACACACTTAGCATAATATTGGGACGGGAGGCACATAGATATAACAATGAACCAATCATAGAGCGGTAAACCTTTTGGTCAACTGGTTTGCCATCCTTTGTCAAGTCAAGATGTCCACTAGTAGGCATGGGTGTCTTCATAACTTTGCTCTCTTGCATGTTGAACTTCTTGAATAAGTCCTTGGTATACTTTGTTTGAGAGACAAAATTACCCTCCTTAGTTTGCTTGATTTGCAAACGAAGAAATAATTTGAGTTCACTCATCATAGACATCTCAAACTTCTTCGACATTAGCCTTCCGAACTTTTCACTAAAATGAGGGTTAGTTAAACCAAATATGATATCATCCACATAAATTTGGCACACAAATAATTCACCATTAACCCTTTTAGTAAAAACTGTAGAATCAATATTTCCAATCTCAAAGCCTTTCTCAATAAGAAACTTAGTCAAGCATTTATACCATGCTCTAGGAGCTTGTTTAAGACCATAAAGAGCTTTGTGAAGTTTGTAAACATGATTAGGTTTCTTGGGATTAACAAATCCGGGAGGTTGTTTAACATAGACTTCCTCCTCAATTTCACCATTTAGAAAAGCACTTTTAATGTCCATTTGGTATAATGTGACATCATGATGATTGGCATAAGCAAGTAAGATGCGTATGGACTCAAGTCTAGCAACGGGGGCATATGTCTCACCATAGTCCATACCTTCGACTTGTGTGTAACCTTGGGCGACGAGACGGGCCTTGTTGCGTACAACTTATCCATATTCATCTTGCTTATTCTGAAAAACCCATTTGGTTCCAATGACATTGTGCTTTTCATTGGGCTTTTCAACAAGCGCCCACACTTGATTCCTCTCGAAATTGTGTAGCTCTTCATGCATGGCGTTCACCCAATCCAGATCATCAAAAGCTTCTTCAACCTTCATAGGTTCAATGTTAGAAATGAATGAGTAATGTTCACAAAAATTCGCTAAGCGAGACATAGATCGAGTAATTCTCCCGGTTTGAATATCATCGAAGATTTGTTCAACGGGATGATCTCTTGAAACTCTTGCTCTAACTCGTGAGAGCTTTTGTTTGGGTCGGGGTGGAACATCCTCTTCATTATCTTGTTCTTCCTCTTGTCTTTCTTCATTTTTGTTGGCGTTGATGTTCTCTTGTGGTGGTGGAGAAGGAGGTCGATGAGGTTCATCTTGGTGTACTTCCTCGTTTCCTTCATCTTGACATGTTCCACTTGTGGATGCCTCCAAGTCAACTTGTGGTTCACCTTCGTGTGAAGTTGAGGCTTCCACTTGAACGGACGAGGTACTCTCCTTCACCTCTGTTGGGCGAATCTTGCCAATAGACAAGTCTTGTATTGCTTCCGAGGGATCTTTATCACCTACATCAATTGGCAATTGCTCTACTTGCGAGCCATTAGATTCATCAAACTTCACATCTACCGTCTCTTCAACCTTTCGGGTGAAATTGTTGTAGACACGGTAAGTGTGAGAGTTTGAGCCATAACCGAGTAGAAAACCTTCATGAGATTTAGGAGCAAATTTCGAACGACGATGCTTATCAAGAATGTAGCACTTTGAGCCAAATACTCGAAAGTATCCAACTTGGGGTTTGTTATCGGTGAGAAGCTCGTATGCCGTCTTGCCGAGTAGCTTGTGAAGACATAGTCGGTTTGTTGCATGACAAGCTGTCTCAACCGCTTCCGCCCAAAAGTGTTTTGGCATCTTGTATTCATCAAGCATCGTTCTTGCCATCTCAATGAGTGTTCGGTTCTTCCTCTCAACAACTCCATTTTGTTGAGGTGTGTACGTAGCCGAGAACTCATGTGAAATCCCTTCTTCGTCAAGAAAGGTATCCACATTTGCGTTCTTGAACTCCGTTCCGATGTCGCTGCGAACCTTCTTGATCTTCACTTCAAATTGATTTTAGGCCTTCCTAGCAAAGTTCTTGAAGATCTTTTGGACCTGCGATTTATCATCAAGAAAGAACACCCACGTAAATCTTGAAAAATCGTCAATAATGACCAAACCAAACGAGTTACCACCGAGACTCTTGTATGCATTTGGACCAAAAAGATCCATATGAAGTAGCTCAAGCAGTCTTCTCGTGGTCATGATGTTTTTCACGGGATGACTTCCTCCAACTTGTTTTCCTGCTTGACAAGCGCTGCAAAGTCTATCCTTGTCAAATACAACATCTTTAACACCAAGGATATGATCACCTTTAATAAGCTTATCAAGATTTCGCATGCCCACATGACCTAACCTTCTATGCCACAACCAACCTTTAGAAGATTTAGCAATTAAGCAGGTTCTAGGTCGAGCCTTTTTAGTGAAGTTAACAATGTATAGATCACCTCTACGTATACCGGTAAAGACCATATTATGATTATCTTTTTGAAACACTTGGCAATCTACTTCAGTGAATAGAACATTGAGACCGAAATCGACTAGTCTAGATATGGAAAGTAAATTGTAGCCAAGAGATTCAACGAGCATAACATTTTGGATGGAGTTGTCATGTGAGATGGCCACCTTACCAAGGCCAACCACCTTACCCTTTGAGTTATCACCAAAAGTGACATACTTTCGAGGGCCGTCATTTTCAGCAAGCTCACGAAACATATCCTTGTCTCCGGTCATGTGATCTGTACATCCACTATCAAGAACCCATTCCTTTCCTCCAGCCATGTAACCACGAAGGTTAGCCATAAGACCAAAGTGCCTCATAGACTCTTCAAGATCAAAGTCACTATCATCATCCTCGTCATAATATCCATGTTCAACATCATCATCATCATATGAATGATCATTACCTAGAGAAGGTAACTCATTAGATTTATGACCATGACAATGTTCATATTTATGAATTCTAATAACTTGAGAGATGATGTCACTAATGATTCCAACATCTCCTTTGGCTTGCATGAGGTCACGAAGCTCAAATAAACAGTCACCAAACTTACGATCACTAGAATTCATCTTATTTAAAGCAATGGACTTTTGAAGAATCTCATCTAGATTTTTCAAGGAATAGTTTGGAAAGCATTTCTCGAGATATCTCCATATAGTGTAAGCACATTCAAGTGTAGGCAAGCACACAATCAAGTTTCTAGGCAATCCTCTAATGATAAGATTAACAGTTCTAAGATTGCGGATCATGTCAAGAGACTCATCGGGGGTAGGATGCAAAGGATCAATAGGAGGCGCACAAGGGGTAGTAATGTACTTGTTCAAGTGATATTCATTGAAAATCTCAAGCATCTCATTTTTTCAATCATGATAGAACTCTCCATCAAGTAAAGGTACTCTATGTCTAATACTCCCAATCATAGACTCATCCATCTTCCTCCAATGGTGTTTAAACCAAAGCAATGGAGACCAATGCTCTGATACCAATTGAAAGGATCGAGAAGAGGGGTCTAGAGGGGGGTGATTAGACCCTCAACAAGCAAAAGTAGCAGTTTTTTAGTTCTTCAAGTTGAGGTGGAGTTTTAGCACAAGTTTAAGCATTCACAATACATTTCAAGCAAGCATGATAAGAGTATATGAGCAGCGGAAAGTAAAGCATGCAATTTGCAAGAAAGTAAAGAGATGGGATTGGAGTGTGCAAACGCAATTGGAGACACGGAGATTTTTGGCGTGGTTCCGATAGGTGGTGCTATCGTACATCCACGTTGATGGAGACTTCAACCCATGAAGGGTAATGGTTGCGCGAGTCCACGGAGGGCTCCACCCACGAAGGGTCCACGAAGAAGCAACCTTGTCTATCCCACCATGGCCATCGCCCACGAAGGACTTGCCTCACTCGGGTAGATCTTCACGAAGTAGGCGATCTCCTTGCCCTTACAAACTCCTTGGTTCAACTCCACAATCGGAGGCTCCCAAGTGACACCTAACCAACCTAGGAGACACCACTCTCCAAAAGGTAATAAATGGTGTGTTGATGATGAACTCCTTGCTCTTGTGCTTCAAATGATAGTCTCCCCAACACTCAACTCTCTCTCACAAATTTGGCTATGGTGGAAAGATGATTCGAGTGGAAAGCAACTTGGGGAAGGCTAGAGATCAAGATTCTTGTGGTTGGATTGGAATGTCTTGGTCTCAACACATGAGTAGGTGGTTCTCTCTCAGAAAATGAGTAGTGGAAGTGTAGGCACATTCTGATGGCTCTCTCTTGAATAGAGAAGGGGGTGGAGGGGTATATATAGCCTCCACACAAAATCTAACCATTACACACATTTGACCCAACTCGGTCAGACCGAATAGAAGAACTTGGTGAGACCGATTCAGTTCAAAATGTGAATGTTAGGATTTTCGGTGGGACCGATATGACCAACTCGATGGGACCGATGTGCTAGGGTTAGGGCAAAACCTCATCTCGGTGCATGAACTCTGTGAGACCGATTTCAGCAACGAGCAAACTTAGAGTTGGTCAGGCAAACTCGGTGTGACCGGTGGCACATCTCGGTGAGACCGAAATAATTACAACAGGCAACAGAGAGTTGGCAAGGCGAACTCGGTGAGACCGATTGCTCATCTCGGTAAGACCGAAATGTTACGAAGGGAAACAGAGAGTTTGCATTGCCATCTCGGTGAGACCGAGATACCTATTGGTGAGACCGAACTGATTAGGGTTTCTAGCAGTGGCTATGTCAAAGGAACTCGGTGGCGCCGGATAGATCAAATCAGTGGGGCCAAGTTTGACTTTAGGTTTAGGACATATTTGGAATTGAGAAAGTGGTTGAGGGCTTTGGAGCATATCACTAAGCACTTTGAGCAAGTAGACCATTAAGCAACACCTCATCCCCTTTTAATAGTATTGGCTTTTCCTATGGACTCAATGTGATCTTGGATCACTAAAATAGAGATGAAGAGTCTTGAGCTTTTGCCAATCTTTGTCCTTAGCATTTTGAAGGGGTTCCACATCCTCTTGTCAAGGCCATGCCATCGTTGAACTATCTGAAATATACTAGATGAAAATATTAGTCCAACAAGAGATATGTTGACATTAATTACCAAAATCACCCAGGGAGCACTTGTGCTTTCAGCAGTGGTTTGGATGGCTGGAGCAAGAAAATCCAAGGTTGAAGAAGCAGGACGACCGTTGGATGTTAACAATCCATCAGTCACTGGTGATAGAATCGTTTGTTGACTAAGTTGACAAAGCCCTGCGTACGCGTCAACTTAGTAGGGCCACAAGTCAGCCTCCCTATCTGGTGGGCCCCAGCTGTCATGGGGAGCACTCGTTATTTTTCGCTTAATAAGGAGGCACTTCCTTCCGTGCCAAGATATAGCTGGTGGGTCCGAACTATCATTGGGAGGATTCATTCGTTTTGGCGTAATAAGGAGGTACTTGCTTCCGTGCGGCCACGGACCATGTGGTTCCCAACTGTCAGCCTCTCCATGTACATCCCTCTTCCGATGTTGTTGTTTGTTGACAACGTTGACCACGCCGTGCCGAGAATACCAACGCGATGGACGACGGCGAGACCCAGGAAGGGAATGACCCGGAGGCGACGAAGCCACAACAGTGGAGGGATGTGGTGAGTAGAGGGATGGCCTGGCCAGTGGTGGGAGTAGTAGGGGGCAGTGAGGCCTGTGCGGCAGCACAGCCGGCCACGGGAGGCGGGAGCAGGAGGTCCCGCAGGCGCTAGATTTGGCAGCTGGAGCAAGAAGATCAGAGATTGAAGAAGCACGACGGCCGTTGGATTGACATCCAACGGTCACGTCTACTAGAATCATTTGTTGACGTACATAATAAGTAAAAAAATCTTGCATACGCATCAACTTATTAGGCCCACAAGTCAGACCATTCCCTATTTTTTTAATAATTTACAGCTCATTGCAACTTCTTATGCAATTTATTGCAGTCGGTTTTTTTTTGTTAGCCAGGGCCAGGGTTAAAAATTTATACGAAATTTCGCATATTTTGGTGGGGTCCAAACTATTTTTAATACCAAAATGTCGAGCCAGATTTAAAGTACTTTGAAGATATATTTAAATTAGGTTAAAGCACAGTGAAATTGGAATCTGAAAATGTGAAAAAATAAAAAATTTGAAAGTAATTCCCAATTTATCGTCTGTTTTTTATATTTACAGCCCATTTCATATTACTTTCAAGATTTGCAGCCGTCTTGAAAGAGTTGCAGCCCAGCAGGGCGTAGAAAAATAAGAAGGCCTGGATTGGGTATTCTTCAGAAAAAATAAACTGGGCTCATTTTCACAAAGAAAAAATAGCTGGGCTGGTCATGTGGTGAACTTAAAATAGAAGCCTGGGCTAGACGGGCCACAGCCCAGTTGAAACCCTGCTCCGTCTCAACAATAACAAAAAAAATACTGCTCGAGCAGCTACGTCCCAGGTGTCAGTCGATCTTGTGTTGTTCTCTTGTCTATTGACTCTATGCTGACAATGTCGTGGGTCCCAGATGTCAGCAAACCACTAGGAGGAAGCATTTTCTTTTTCTATACGCTGACAATGGAGTATATAACAAAAAAGGAGGAACTTGCTTGCGTACGGCCATGGACATGGTGGGCCCCTACTGTCATCCTCTCCACGTACAGTCCTCTCCCGATTCCTCTTGTTTGTTGACCATGTTGACAACGCGAGAGGGCGGCGCCGCGGCGAGCGCACCAAAGTGCGCGGAGGATGACGGCGAGGCCTCGAACATCAGCATTAACGATTTAGGAGATGGTGGGGCGGCGATGCGTGCGCTGAGGCGCAGCCAGCCATGGGAGGCAGAAGCAGGCGCCCCCGCCGGCGCTGGTTTTGTTTTGGCGACTGGAGGAAGACAGGAGTGAAGAAACACGACAGACTGTAAAAGCAGCAGGAGTACTTAACAACCTTAACTGAAACCAGTAGGGGCACTTAACAACCATAGCTGAAAGTAGTATTGAAGGAAATATGCCCTAGAGGCAATAATAAAGTTATTATTTATTTCCTTATTTCATGATAAATGTTTATTATTCATGCTAGAATTGTATTAACCGGAAACATAATACATGTGTGAATACATAGACAAACAGAGTGTCACTAGTATGCCTCTACTTGACTAGCTCGTTGATCAAAGATGGTTATGTTTCCTAACCATAGACATGAGTTGTCATTTGATAAACGGGATCACATCATTAGGAGAATGATGTGATTGACTTGACCCATTCCGTTAGCTTAGCACTTGATCGTTTAGTACATTGCTATTGCTTTCTTCATGACTTATACATGTTCCTATGACTATGAGATTATGCAACTCCCGTTTACCGGAGGAACACTTTGTGTGCTACCAAACGTCACAACGTAACTGGGTGATTATAAAGGTGCTCTATAGGTGTCTCCGAAGGTACTTGTTGAGTTGGTGTATTTCGAGATTAGGATTTGTCACTCCGATTGTCGGAGAGGTATCTCTGGGCCCACTCGGTAATGCACATCACTATAAGCCTTGCAAGCATTGTAACTAATGAGTTAGTTGCGGGATGATGTATTACGGAACGAGTAAAGAGACTTGCCGGTAACGAGATTGAGCTAGGTATTGAGATACCGACGATCGAATCTCGGGCAAGTAACATACCGATGACAAAGGGAACAACGTATGTTGTTATGCGGTTTGACCGATAAAGATCTTCGTAGAATATGTAGGAACCAATATGAGCATCCAGGTTCCGCTATTGGTTATTGACCGGAGACGTGTCTCGGTCATGTCTACATAGTTCTCGAACCCGTAGGGTCCGCACGCTTAAAATTCTGTGACGATTTGTATTATGAGTTTATGTGTTTTGATGTACCGAAGGTAGTTCGGAGTCCCGGATGAGATCGGGGACATGACGAGGAGTCTCGAAATGGTCGAGATGTAAAGATCGATATATTGGACGACTATATTCGGACATCGGAAAGGTTCCGAGTGGTTCGGGTATTTTTCGGAGTACCGGGGAGTTACGGGAATACGGGGAAGAAGTATATGGGCCTTATTGGGCTTTAGGGGAGAGAGAGAGGCAGGCCGCGCCCCCCCCCCCCAAGGCCTAGTCCGAATTGGACTAGGGGGAGGGGCTGCGCCCCCTCCTTCCTTCTCTTCTCTCTTCCCCTTCCTTCTCTCCTACTCCTACTACTTGGAAGGGGGGGAATCCTACTCCCGGTGGGAGTAGGACTCCTCCAGGGCGCGCCATAGCTAGGCCGGCCCTCTCCCCTCCTCCACTCCTTTATATACGTGGCCAGGGGGCACCCCATAGACACAACAATTGATCATTGATCTCTTAGCCGTGTGCGGTGCCCCCCTCCACCATAATCCACCTCGATCATATCGTAGCGGTGCTTAGGCGAAGCCCTGCGTCGGTAGCATCATCATCACCGTCACCACGCCGTCGTGCTGACGAAACTCTCCTGTGAAGCTTTGCTGGATCGGAGCTCGCGGGACGTCATCGAGTTGAACGTGTGCTGAACTCGGAGGTGCCGTGCGTTCGGTACTTGGATCGGTCGGATTGTGAAGACGTACGACTACATCAACCGCGTTGTGCTAACGCTTCTGCTTTCGGTCTACGAGGGTACGTGGACACACTCTCCCCTCTCATTGCTATGCATCACCATGATCCTGTGTGTGCGTAAGAATTTTTTTGAAATTACTACGTTCCCCAACAGTGGCATCCGAGCCAAGTTTTATGCGTAGATGTTATATGCACGAGTAGAACACAAGTGAGTTGTGGGCGATACAAGTCATACTGCTTACCAGCATGTCACACTTTGGTTCGGCGGTATTGTTGGATGAAGCGGCCCGGACCGACATTACGCGTACGCTTACGCGAGACTGGTTTTACCGCCGTGCTTTGCACACAGGTGACTAGCGGGTGTCAGTTTCTCCAACTTTAGTTGAACCGAGTGTGGCTACGCCCGGTCCTTGTGAAGGTTAAAACAGCACTAACTTGACGAACTATCGTTGTGGTTTTGATGCGTAGGTAAGAACGGTTCTTGCTCAGCCCGTAGCAGCCACGTAAAACTTGCAACAACAAAGTAGAGGACGTCTAACTTGTTTTTGCAGGGCATGTTTTGATGTGATATGGTCAAGACATGATGCTATATTTTATTGTATGAGATGATCATGTTTTGTAACTGAGTTATCGGCAACTGGCAGGAGCCATATGGTTGTCGCTTTATTGTATGCAATGCAATCGCCCTGTAATTGCTTTACTTTATCACTAAGCGGTAGCGATAGTCGTAGAAGCATTAGTTGGCGAGACGACAACGATGCTACGATGGAGATCAAGGTGCCGCGCCAGTGACGATGGTGATCATGACGGTGCTTCGGAGATGGAGATCACAAGCACAAGATGATGATGGCCATATCATATCACTTATATTGATTGCATGTGATGTTTATCCTTTATGCATCTTATTTTGCTTTGTTTGACGGTAGCATTATAAGATGATCTCTCACTAAATTTCAAGGTAAAAGTGTTCTCCCTGAGTATGCAGCATTGCCAAAGTTCGTCGTGCCGAGACACCACGTGATGATCGGGTGTGATAAGCTCAACGTTCATCTACAACGGGTGCAAGCCAGTTTTGCACACGTAGAATACTCGGGTTAAACTTGACGAGCCTAGCATATGCAGATATGGCCTCGGAACACTGAGACCGAAAGGTCGAGCGTGAATCATATAGTAGATATGATCAACATAGTGATGTTCACCATTGAAAACTACTCCATTTCACGTGATGATCGGTTATGGTTTAGTTGATTTGGATCACGTGATCACTTAGATGATTAGAGAGATGTCTATCTAAGTGGGAGTTCTTGAGTAATATGATTAATTGAACTTTAATTTATCATGAACTTAGTCCTGGTAGTATTTGCAAATTATGTTGTAGATCAATAGCTCGCGTATAGCTCCCCTGTTTTATTTTTGATATGTTCCTAGAGAAAACTAAGTTGAAAGATGATAGTAGCAATGATGCGGACTGGTTCCGTGATCTGAGGATTATCCTCATTGTTGCACAGAAGAATTATGTCCTTGATGCACCGCTAGGTGACAGACCTATTGCAAGAGCAGATGCAAACGTTATGAACGTTTAGCAAGCTCGATGTGATGACTACTTGATAGTTTAGTGCGCCATGATTTATGGCTTAGAATCGGGACTTCAAAAACATTTTGAACGCCACGGAGCATATGAGATGTTTCAAAGAGATGAAATTGGTATTTCAGACTCATGCCCGTGTCGAGAGGTATGAGACCTATGACAAGTACTTTGCCTACAAGATGGAGGAGAATAGCTCAATCAGTGAGCATGTGCTCAGAATGTCTGAGTACTACAGTTGCTTGAATCAAGTGGGAGTTGATCTTCCAGATAAGATAGTAATTGACAGAATTCTCTAGTCACTATCACCAAGTTACTGGAACTTCGTGATGAACTATAATATGCAAGGGATGACAAAAACGATTCCCGAGCTCTTCGTGATGCTGAAATCAACGAAGGTAGAAATCAAGAAAGAGCATCAAGTGTTGATGGTTAACAAGACCATTAGTTTCAAGAAAAGGGCAAAGGAAAGAAGGGGAACTTCAAGAAGAATAGCAAGCAAGTTGCTACTCCCGGGAAGAAGCCCAAGTCTGGATCTAAGCCTGAAACTGAGTGCTTCTACTGCAAAGGGACTGGTCACTGGAAGTGGAACTGCCCCAAGTATTTGGCGGATAAGAAGGATGGCAAAGTGAACAAAAGTATATTTGATATACATGTTATTGATGTGTATTTTACTAGTGTTCATAGTAGCCCCTGGGTATTTGATACTGGTTCAGTTGCTAACATTAGTAACTCGAAACAGGAGTTGCAAAATGAACAAAGACTAGTTAATGACGAGGTGACGATGTGTGTTGGAAGTGATTCCAAGGTTGATAAAATCACCATCGCACGCTCCCTCTATTTTCGGGATTAGTGTTGAACCTAAATAAATGTTATTTGGTGTTTGCGTTGAGCATGAATATGATTGGATCATGTTTATTGCAAAATAAATGTTATTTGGTGTTTGCGTTGAGCATGAATATGATTGGATCATGTTTATTGCAATACGGTTATTCATTTAAGTCAGAGAATAATTGTTGTTCTGTTTACATGAATAAAAACCTTCTATGGTCATACACCCAATGTAAATGGTTTATTGAATCTCGATCGTAGTGATACACATATTCATAATATTGAAGCCAAAAGATGCAAAGTTAGTAATGATAGTGCAACTTATTTGTGGCACTGCCATTTAGGTCATATTGGTGTAAAGCGGATGAAGAAACTCCATACTGATGGACTTTTGGAATCACTTGATTATGAATCATTTGATGCTTGCGAACCATGCCTCATTGGCAAGATGACTAAAACTCCGTTCTCCGGAACAATGGAGTGAGCTACGGACTTATTGGAAATAATACATACCGATGTATGCGGTCCGATGAGTATTGAGGCTCGCAACGGGTATCGTTATTTTCTGACCTTCACAGATGATTTGAGCAGATATGGGTATATCTACTTAATGAAACACAAGTCTGAAACATTTGAAAAGTTCAAAGAATTTCAGAGTGAAGTAGAAAATCATCGTAACAAGAAAATAAAGTTTCTACGATCTGATCGTGGAGGCAAATATTTGAGTTACGAGTTTGGTCTTCATTTAAAATGTGGAATAGTTTCGCAACTCATGCCACCTGGAACACCACAGCGTAATGGTGTGTCCGAATGTCGTAACCGTACTTTATTAGATATGGTGCGATCTATGATGTCTCTTACCGATTTACCACTATCGTTTTGGGGTTATGCATTAGAGACAGCTGCATTCACGTTTAATAGGGCACCATCTAAATCCGTTGAGACGACACCGTATGAACTGTGGTTTGGCAAGAAACCTAACATGTTGTTTCTTAAAGTTTGGGGCTGCGATGCTTATGTGAAAAAGCTTCAGCCTGATAAGCTCGAACCCAAATCGGAGAAGTGCGTCTTCGTAGGATACCCAAAAGAAACTGTTGGGTACACCTTCTATCACAGATCCGAAGGCAAGATATTTGTTGCTAAGAATGGATCCTTTCTAGAGAAGGAGTTTCTCTCGAAAGAAGTGAGTGGGAGGAAAGTAGAACTTGATGAGGTAGTGGTACCTTCTCTTGAATTGGAAAGTAGTTCATCACAGAAATCAGTTCCAGTGATGCCTACACCAATTAGTGAGGAAGCTAATGATGATGATCATGAAACTTCAGATCAAGTTACTACAGAACCTCGTAGGTCAACCAGAGTACGTTCCGCTCCAGAGTGGTACGGTAATCCTGTTCTGGAAGTCATGTTACTAGACCTTGACGAACCTATGAACTATGAGGAAGCGATGATGAGCCCAGATTCCGCGAAATGGCTTGAGGCCATGAAATCTGAGATGGGATCCATGTATGAGAACAAAGTATGGACTTTGGTTGACTTGCCCGATGATCGGCAAGCCATAGAAAACAAATGGATCTTCAAGAGGAAGACGGACGCTGATAGTAGTGATACTATCTACAAAGCTAGACTTGTCGAAAAAGGTTGTTGACAAAGTTCAAGGAGTTGACTACGATGAAACTTTCTCACCCGTAGCGATGCTTAAGTCCGTCCGAATCATGTTAGCAATTGCCGCATTTTATGATTATGAAATTTGGCAAATGGATGTAAAGACTGCATTCCTGAATGGATTTCTGGAAGAAGAGTTGTATATGATGCAACCTGAAGGTTTTATCGATCCAAAGGATGCTAACAAAGTGTGCAAGCTCCAGCGATCCATCTATGGACTGGTGCAAGCATCTCGGAGTTGGAATATATGCTTTGATGAGTTGATCAAAGCATATAGTTTTATACAGACTTGCGGTGAAGCCTGTATTTACAAGAAAGTGAGTGGGAGCACTACAGCATTTCTGATAAGTATATGTGAATGACATATTGTTGATCGGAAATAATGTAGAATTTTCTGGAAAGCATAAAGGAGTATTTGAAAGGAGTTTTTCAAAGAAAGACCTCGGTGAAGCTGCTTACATATTGAGCATCAAGATCTATAGAGATAGATCAAGACGCTTGATAAGATTTTTCAATGAGTACATACCTTGACAAAGTTTTTGAAGTAGTTCAAAATGGAACAGTCAAAGAAGGAGTTCTTGCCTGTGTTTTAAGGTGTGAAGTTGAGTGAAGACTCAAAACCCGACCACGGCAGAAAATAGAAAGAGAATGAAAAGTCATTCCCTATGCCTCAGTCATAGGTTCTATAAAGTATGCTATGCTGTGTAACAGATCTATTGTATACCCTACATTGAGTTTGGCACGGGAGTACAATAGTGATCTAGGAGTAGATCACTGGACAGCGGTCAAAATTATCCTTAGTGGAATAAGGATATGTTTCTCGATTATGGAGGTGCCAAAAGGTTCGTCGTAAAGGGTCACGTCGATACAAGTTTTGACACTGATCCAGATGACTCTAAGTCTCAATCTGGATACATATTGAAAGTGGGAGCAATTAGCTAGAGTAGCTCCGTGCGGAGCATTGTTGACATAGAAATTTGCAAAATACATACGGATTTGAATTTGGCAGACCCATTGACTAAACTTCTCTCATAAGCAAAACATGATCACACCTTAGTACTCTTTGGGTGTTAATCACATGGCGATGTGAACTAGATTATTGACTCTAGTAAACCCTTTGGGTGTTGGTCACATGACAATGTGAACTATGGATATTAATCACATGGTGATGTGAACTGTTGGTGTTAAATCACATGGCGATGTGAACTAGGTTATTGACTCTAGTGCAAGTGGGAGACTGAAGGAAATATGCCCTAGAGGCAATAATAAATTTATTATTTATTTCCTTATTTCATGATAAATGTTTATTATTCATGCTAGAATTGTATTAACTGGAAACATAATACATGTGTGAATACATAGACAAACAGAGTGTCACTAGTATGCCTCTACTTGACTAGCTCGTTGATCAAAGATGGTTATGTTTCCTAACCATAGACATGAGTTGTCATTTGATAAATGGGATCACATCATTAGGAGAATGATGTGATTGACTTGACCCATTCCGTTAGCTTAGCACTTGATCGTTTAGTACGTTGCTATTGCTTTCTTCATGACTTATACATGTTCCTATGACTATGAGATTATGCAACTCCCGTTTACCGGAGGAACACTTTGTGTGCTACCAAATGTCACAACGTAACTGGGTGATTATAAAGGTGCTCTACAGGTGTCTCCGAAGGTACTTGTTGAGTTGGCGTATTTCGAGATTAGGATTTGTCACTCCGATTGTCGGAGAGGTATCTCTGGGCTCACTCGGTAATGCACAACACTATAAGCCTTGCAAGCATTGTAACTAATGAGTTAGTTGCGGGATGATGTATTACGGAACGAGTAAAGAGACTTGCAGGTAATGAGATTGAGCTAGGTATTGAGATACCGACGATCGAATCTCGGGCAAGTAACATACCGATGACAAAGGGAACAACGTATGTTGTTATGCGGTTTGACCGATAAAGATCTTCGTAGAATATGTAGGAACTAATATAAGCATCCAGGTTCCGCTATTGGTTATTGACCAGAGACGTGTCTCGGTCATGTCTACATAGTTCTCGAACCCGTAGGGTCCGCACGCTTAAAGTTTTGTGACGATTTGTATTATGAGTTTATGTGTTTTGATGTACCAAAGGTAGTTTGGAATTCCGGATGAGATCGGGGACATGACGAGGAGTCTCGAAATGGTCGAGACGTAAAGATCAATATATTGGATGACTATATTCGGACATCGTAAAGGTTCCGAGTGGTTCGGGTATTTTTCGGAGTACCGGGGAGTTACGGGAATACGGGGAAGAAGTATATGGGCCTTATTGGGCTTTAGGGGAGAGAGAGAGGCAGGCCGCGCGCCCCCCCAAGGCCTAGTCCGAATTGGACTAGGGGGAGGGGCTGTGCCCCCTCCTTCCTTCTCTTCTCTCTTCCCCTTCCTTCTCTCCTACTCCTACTACTTGGAAGGGGGGGGGAATCCTACTCCCGGTGGGAGTAGGACTCCTCCAGGGCGCGCCATAGCTAGGCCGGCCCTCTCCCCTCCTCCACTCCTTTATATACGTGGCCAGGGGGCACCCCATAGACACAATAATTGATCATTGATCTCTTAGCCGTGTGCGGTGCCCCCCTCCACCATAATCCACCTCGATCATATCGTAGCGGTGCTTAGGCGAAGCCCTGCGTCGGTAGCATTATCATCACCGTCACCACGCCGTCGTGCTGACGAAACTCTCCTGTGAAGCTTTGCTGGATCGGAGCTCGCGGGACGTCATCGAGTTGAACGTGTGCTGAATTCAGAGGTGCCGTGCGTTCGGTACTTGGATCGGTCGGATCGTGAAGACGTACGACTACATCAACCGTGTTGTGCTAACGCTTCCGCTTTCGGTCTACGAGGGTACGTGGACACACTCTCCCCTCTCGTTGCTATGCATCACCATGATCCTGTGTGTGCGTAGGAATTTTTTTGAAATTACTACGTTCCCCAACAAGTATGAGTACTTATACAGGTTCAACCGTACAAAGCATGCCTCGAACAGTGCTACTTTGCCTATAGTTAACCAAGGGTGAGGCCACCAAGCCCCAGGACAAGGCCCAGGCGCCACCCCACGCATCCACAACCTTCTGAAAGCGGCTTCATCTCATAATGTGGTCAATAAATAGGATATTCGTTTTAGAGCCATGGAAAAGCATGAGCATAACCTTCTGTCCTATTCTCCAAGTTGGACGGGCCTTCATTATTTGAGACCACCCATGAATAAGTATAGTTTCACCTCCAAGGAAAATGGAGTAGGTCGACATAAACATCATGTTGTGACCAAGCGCAAGTCTGACCCGACCATGGCCAGGCATCTGTATAGGAACAATAGTACTGGGCAGTTTCCGTTTCAAGAATATCACAGTTGTAAAACTATGTATAAGCAAGAGTTTCTGAACAACATATATAACAGAAAACAGCTCGTACCATAAGTTTCTCGACACAGTTGGACCTGTTCAACGTGTGCAGCAGTGGCACACATATCCCACGTGGCCTTCCACTATTGAAACGCCCCACAAGGACCTCAAGACGATCAATGAAGTGTAGGAACTGGTGGATGTCGTCCCAGTCAACTTCAGTGCCAGCAGTAACAGTCGAGTTCTTATAGAATAACAAACGAGTAGCGTGCTTAACTTTGAAATAACCTACACATGCCACCAATTATAAGAAATATTAGTTAGAAGTAGCATCTTCGTGAGGGAAGGGAATCACAAATCGTTGCTACTTCTAAAGTTAAATTGTGATTAGTTAGACAGAATAGGTGGATTAAGAAGTAATCGAGGCAGCATGCAAGAACCAGATACAAAACTAACATGGATGAACTACTGGAACGACGTCGGGGTGGAAGATCACAGTGAAGATGAGACCAGGTCCTGCTATTTCCATCAACATTCGTGCGCCAACTTTCAGTCCGTAACACTTGAGAAAGTTTATCCAAGTTCGGCCATTAAAAAAGCTGCAATCTTCTTGGTTCATGAACCCAACTCGGAACTTGTATCCATGGCTTGTCTTCAATGTGACCATTAAACTGGTGTATTCAGTTATGGCAAGGCCGACCATCTTGAGTACATGTGTTCTGGCAGAGCAAGGAATGCACTGCAGGAAAAATAATATGAGAACACAATGTATTCTCTATCCAAATCTAGAAATAATTTCCTCCTTCACGTCAGTGTTGACCATGGTACTAGTACCTTTTATCCAAATATAGCAACCCAAATTTCCAAATTAGTCGACAGCATGTTTAAAAAACCCCACCCTCCCGGATAGAAAAGAGGATTCTAGGAACATACTGTTCGTGTTTTAAAATCCCGTGTTAGGATGAAAAGGAACAAGTGTGGCGTCTCGCCGAGGGCGCAGAAACCTGTAGGGTCCTCGCACTTTGGGCACTGCAAATGAAACACACTAGATTCAGTAGGAAGAATAATGCATCAACAGCGGCGGCTGCCATCCTAGGATTACCCGCGACCAAGGGACTAGGATTTATCGGGGATGGATGAAGAATTCGTACCTGGTTCTCCATGAGAAAACCCTACGCAATTGCTGAGAGGGGGTTTTCTCTGAACAAGTAGACAAGGGAGAAGGGGATTCAGGCCTAGTGAAATATTGCTGCTTCGTCCGTCCAGCTTACGGCTAAAGCTGGAAAGGTGGGGGTTTTCGTGATTTGACGGCTCATTGGGCATTACTGCGGTGCTACGACCGGGGTGAGCCTACCGTGCAGTTGTGCACTCTAATTTGGTGCATGGCACGTGGACCCCGTTGCCGGATGCCCTACATATCAGCGAAAAGAAATAGAAAGGCAGGAGTAACTAGTTACACATAAATATATTTTTGACAGAGAGATACTCCCTCTGTAAAGAAATATAAAAATCTTTTATATCACAACTTTATACATAAGAAAAATCAAGGGGAATATATATAACATAATATGGGGGTTCAGCTGAGAATATAATACTCAGACAGGCTCATGGTTCTGGACTTTGGGCCGCTGGCCGGTGGGCCTGCATGTTTGGGGGGCCATGTGTTCTAACTCAGCGCATTTCATATTTCAAGCGATCGGTACGGCGCTGGTTTTAGATGCTGTCGCAAGGCGAATATAGAAAATTAAATAAAGCATGGTAGCTGTTAGAATGAAATCGAACGACGGTTCCTAACCAGCAATCAGAGTTGCAATTCTTTCACGATATCCTACGTGATAAATAATACTGTCGTACAACTTATACACACAGGACACTTGTTTCACCATGCCATATTATTACATCAAAAGCTCTCGGAGGATAGATCAGTTTGGCAGTTGCGTGCTGCTACTGAAGAACTTCAAAGTTGATTTAGACCAACTCTCCTTGCCGAGAAAGTTTGATTTTGACATCATCCCCTACCGCAAGATTTGATAGAGTTTTGAACCTTGACCATCCTTTAGCATCAATCATCATGTGACCATCCTTTGTACTTACGGTATATTGAGCAGGTTCATTCACACCAAGGCTGCGCATGGTAAGAGAAACTTGGCCACAGTCGCCCGGATTATTGAACGACACCCTCATTGCTCTAGGAATTCTCTATTTGCAAACAAGAAGACATACACAAACAGTTAGATCAACACAGTGAATCATGTGAAACAACATGGAAAGAAAAAAGAATGAAGCACTTGGGCGGCCAATGCTTACGAAGAAGGTGGAGATGTCCGTTTTTGTAAGGACTTTGGTATATGCAGTGCAAACTACAGCCCAGTCTGTTGCCGGTGCAACTACTAGTTCCATTGCCGCTGCACGGGCCGGAGCAGATGCAAGTGCAACTTCAAGTGTTGGTGCAGGTGCTGGAGCCGTTGCTAGTGCCCATGCCGGTGCAACTGGTAGTGTCGCTGCTGCTGCCGGAGATGGTGCTCCTTGTGGAGCTAGTGCCGGTGTCGGAGCAGGTGCCCGTGTCGGTACCCGATCCTCCCATAGATCAGCCTGATCCGCTGACGCGGTCGATGCCCAATCCTCTGGTGGATCAGACCGAGCTGCTGCCGCTGTCAGTGCTAGAGCCAGTGCCGTTTGAGAAGGTGCCGGTGCTCGATCCGATGCTGAAGGTGGCACCGATGTGCGAGACAGCAGCGATCGTCTCTGGTCTGCTATGATTTCATACTTCAGCTTTCTAACTCGACTAGGCTCCGTGACCTTGATCCAGTCTTTTTCTTCATTTCTTAAACGCGAGAAGGACTAATTGTGGCGTGTTTGTTAAACCAAACTACAGTTCATCATAGGGCTTCAGATTGTACTCAGATAACAGACTGATCCAATTGTGTCCAGTAATATAAGTAATGGATAGTGCCTTCATTACAGACACAACATAAGAAGTGAAACCTGCAAAAATAACCATCATAGAGCAAACCAAACGGTTTATTCTATAATGAATGTCACATGGCAAAACCTGCATCGTAAAATTGCAGCAAAAGTAAGAAAACATGACATTAAATCAATAAGATTTAGACAGTAAATCAATAAGATTTACTTGATGTGACACGACTGAATCCTTACCAGGAAATCACTATGTTCAAGTTCTAAACAGAAGGTTGATCGTCCAATTACGGGTGGCATGCAGGGCCCCCGCTTACTCCCACAAGCAGGATAGTCCAAAGGTCATGACAAATCGTATGGACCGAACATCCATGGGACTGGAAATCCTGGTGGGTGCGATAAACCCTGCAATGCATACAGATATTGGAGTGTAACCATAATTGATAAACCGTCCTCACAAAAAGATGATCTGGATACTTCAAAATATACAGACTGAATTGAGTGGACAGACATTAACATATACTGTTCTCAGGACTCACCACACAACAAAAGCGGCAGTACTAAACAATACAGGGTTCACACACACAAATCAAGTACTGAAAAATAGTACTTACTACAGACAAGCAAAGTTGCACTAATTAAACTCTGCAGACTATTTCTTGCCACCGACCTACGGGATGTACCCCGCATAACTGACTGCGCCATGTGTCGGCGTGCGACACCTATGGGATCCCAGGGGACCCCTTTACGATTCGGCGGGGGGAGAGGTATGCGCGAAGAGCAGAACCAATGATCGACCCGGGGCGATTTTACCAAGGTTCGGGCCGCTAATCTGCGTAAAACCCTACTCCTGCCTTGTGTTATTATTAGTGTTCTTGAACCCAGGCTCCAGGAGCGCTTGCAATGAACAGTACGTTCAAAGAGCAGCTACGCATGCAGGACGGGCCAGAAGATCCTCCTCTTCTGTAGCAGTTGCCTTGGGCCTCCTTTTATATCACAAAGGGGTCACCACAGTGGCAAAATGTACATACATTGAGGTGTAAAGTAGCTACAGGGCTATCATACCTAACCCCTGACGGATTAGGACGAACGCATTTAATGCACCGTGAGGTGTCCGTTTAGGTGTCCTCACTTTCTTGGGGATGGGAAAAGGGGCCATCCCATCAGCACCGCTTAAGCTCTCCTCCACTGGCGCATCGCCACGCATCCAAAGAAGGACCCAGAATGTCGGGCTTGTTGTTGTGCCAGAGGGGTGGCACAGCAACAAAATCTTGCCGGGCGCCGAATCTTGCCGGGCGCCAAGCCTTGCTGGGCGCCGAATCTTGCCGAGCTCCGCGGGTCACCCCGGCAAGATCTTGCCGGAGAAGCTGGCCTTCGGATTCCAGCTCTTCTTATCTGCTGATCCTCATATCTCTGACTTAAGGATTTCTTTGATGGTCTGAATCAACCTCGAACTGTTCCTCGACAAGCCTTGCCGCGAGTATGGCTACAACTGCCCGTGCACAAGTACGGGGTACTAATGGCCCAATACTTAGTACACCGACAGGAACCCCCAGGCCTAGGCCACACACGAGTGCGAGGCATTGTTGGGCTAGGCCCAAACAGTGCACGGGCACATGTGGCAGGGGATTAACTGCTCGTAAATACCCCGTTTACTGTGCCCCCCACTACGCGCGCTGAATGCGTGACGTGGGACGCGTGCATCAAAAGCTGCAACTGCAACACGCCTGCAGAGGTGCATTCACATTGGGGAGTAAAAGAGGTGGCCCCGCTCCTTCCCCATAAAAAGGAGAAACCGTAGAGGCACAGCCCTTTTACCCCCCTCTTCTTCTCAATCTGGCCGTCGCCATTGCTTTCCTTCTCTTGAGCTCAGAGCAAAGCTTTCCCCCTTCCGCTCGTCGCCTCCACGCCAGCTCCATCCCCGGATTCCGCCCTTGCAGTCGCCATGCCACCCAAGACCAGCAAAGGCAAGGGCAAGGAGGCGAAAGCCGATGTCCCGGAGAGCGAGCTGGTGAAGATGCGGAAGAAGTACGTCGTTTTCACCCCGTCGCTCGATGCGGAAGCTTTGAAGAGGCGGTACTAGTGTATGTGGGCGAGGGAGACGCAGGCTCACCCTGCCACTCGCGTGATTCCAGGTTCTTGCTCCAAGAGTGGGTCAGACAGATACCCCTTTTTCGCTGCATATTTCTATTGCGGGCTGTGTCCTCCATTTTTTGACTTCTTCAATGAGATCATGTACACATACGGCTTCCATCTTCTCGATTTCACGCCGAATGTGGTTCTGTGCATGTCGATCTTTGCTCACCTTTGTGAGAACTTTGCCGGAGTGGTTCCCAGCACCGCCCTTTTCCGCCACTACTTTTTCCCTCGAATCCAAAAAGGAGAGGCCCTCTCTGGTTCTATCGCCTGGATTCCAAGGGCTTGGAATAAGGAAATATACCCAGAAGGAGTTTACCGCGAGAAGTGGGACGAATGGCGGGCTGAATGGTGCTGGGTCAAGGAAGTAGATCCCCACCCGTTCTGTCTGCCCCGGCAATAGAAAGCGGTCCGCGGCAGTGGCTGGAGCAGTCTTGCCGTTGAAGATGAAAAGCTCACAATCGCCACCACCAGGATTCTTCGCCTGAAAGCTGCCGGGCTAACAATGGAGATGATCGCCTTCGATTTCCTCCGTCGCCACATCGCCCCGCTACAGAGCAGGAGAAGACCAGCTTGGGAGTACCGGAACACAGAGGACATCATGAGGCTGCGCCCTGGATTAAACAACAATTTGACTGCTATGCAACTTGGCGCCCTTCGTCAGAAGCTATTCCAGCGCGACAACAAACATCGGTTGCCGGCAAGGATTGTCCCTCTGTGCAACAACTCTGCTCTGGGGTCAATCATCGCCTTCATGCCAATGTTCAATGCCCACGGTCTTGACGCGACTTGGGCCGAGCCGACCAAGGAGGAAGCACAAAAGTTCTTTGATAACTTGACGGAGAGAGCTGTCCGGGAAGAAGCAGACTTCATTCGAGCTACCACCGACAAAGAAGTGCCATACATCGCCACTAGGGTGGAGGAGGCAAATCTTGCCGCGGAGGCTGGCAGCGCTGGCTTCACAGATCGGGAAACTAGCGATGCAGAGGTAGTGGTGGAGAAAGATCCTGCCGGGAAGGACAAAGCTGCCGGGGAACAGAGCAGCACAGCGGCTGAGAGCTCGTCCAACGAGGACACGGCTGATGAAGGACTGCAAGAAGAGCTCCCAGCCCCGAAGAAGACAAAGTGTGTTCTTCAAAAGGCTGCATCTGGCATCCCGGCAAATCAACCTTCCTCGAGCAGCGAGGCTCCCGGCAAGAAAGCGCCCGGCAAGGCTGCGCCGCGGCAAGGGGTTCGACAGCAACCCGCGCGACGTGCGAGACCCACACCAGCGGCAACCGCTGAGGTGGCAGGGGTGTTTCGTACTGCCGCACCAGAAGCTGAGGTGACGGAAACACGCCAACCCCCGGCGCCTACTACAGCCAAGCGACCTAGGACCCCTCCTCCGCCTCCCCACACAGACACTGCAACGGAGGTCGATTCCGACATCTCCGGCTTTAGTCCGGAGCGAGAAGAGGAAGAGTGAGTACCTTGCCACAGCCTTTATCTTCCAATCCTGGATCAATTTCACTGACTCGATTATATTGTCTCTGCAGAGAGGCAGAAACCTTGGCGGAGAGGATGGCGAAGAGGGCAAAGACTTCCACGGGCGACGAGCCTCCGGCAGGCTCCACGAGCGTGCCAGAAACTGTCGTCGTCAGCCCAGAGCTCAGCCCTCAATGCCGCCCCCAGCGCAGCCCCCAGCGTAAGTTCACTACTCTTTTTCCGCTTGCCGGTCAAAGCGCTCTTCCATTTTTCTCACTTCATCTACGTAGGCCTGCATCAATGGACTCTGATAACTCTTGTTAACTTTCCTGACGACAAGCTGTGAATCGCCTCTGACGACAAGCTTCTTGATACCAAGGTCTGCCGCGATCCTGAGACCGGCAAGCAAACCCTCGTACTCCGCAGTGTTGTTCGTCGAACTCTCCCGGGGAAAATGCATTTGGACTACGTACTTGAGGTACTCTCCGGTGGGTGCGACAAGCAGCACGCCAGCACCGGCGCCTTGCAGCGAAAAGGCCCCGTCAAAGTACATAACCCATTGCTGGTCAATTTCCTTGCCGGGGAGAATTGTTTCTTGAACTTCCTCGTCTGGCGTTGGGGTCCATTCGGCAACGAACTCTGCCAAGGCCCTGCTCTGAATTGTTGAAGTGCTTTCAAACTTGAGGCCAAAGCTCGACAACTCCAACGCCCACTCCACAATCCTGCCGGTTGCCTCTGGGTTTTGCAAAATCCGTTGCAACGGAAAGCGAGTGACGACGGTGATTTCATGTGCTTGAAAATAATGGCGCAGCTTCCTCGAGGACATAAGGAGGCCGAAAAGCAACTTATGCACGCCAGAATATCTTGACCTAGCTCCTTGTAAAAGAGAGCTAACAAAATAAACTTGGCGCTGCACCACCTTTTTCTTCTGCAATGATTCCCCTGTCTGCGCAGATCCTGTCTTGCCAGGATCAACCCTTGCCGGGGAAAATCCTGCCCGTGTCACCTGATGATCCCGCCGCTGGTGGTGCTTCCTCATCAGCTTCTCTCTGCGCCACTAACGCATCACTAACCACTTGATTCGTTGCTACCAAATATAGCAGCAACGGTTCTTGAGGTCTAGGCGCGACTAGCGTCGGCGGAGAAGAAAGGTACTTCTTCAAATCTTGCAGCGCAGCCTCTGCCTCCAGAGTCCATTTCATCAGACCTGCCCTTTTCAAAATTTTGAAAAAGGGCAGGGCGCGCTCAGCAGATTTGGAAATAAACCTGCTTAGAGCAACAACACAGCCGGCAAGACGACGAACATCCTTGACGCATCTTGGCGCTTCAATTTGCTCAATAGCTTTGATCTTGTCGGGGTTCGCTTCGATTCCCCGGCAAGATACAAAGAATCCGAGGAGCTTGCCGGAAGGAACACCGAACACGCACTTCTCAGGATTGAGCTTTAAGTTGATCTTGCGCAGATTTGCAAATGTTTCTTCTAAATCTTGGATGAGCGTCGCTTTGTCCTTGGTTTTGACCACTATATCATCCATATATGCCTCTATATTTTTATGGAGCTGAGGCTCAAAACCAATTTGGACCGCTCTTGCAAATGTAGAACAAGCACTTTTCAACCCGAAAGTCATTCGTATAAAACAATACGTACCACATGGGGTGATAAATGCGGTCTTCTCTTCATCCTCTTTCGCCATGAAAATCTGGTGATACCCTGAGTAGGCATCAAGGAAGGACAGGAGATCACAACCAGCGGTGGAATCCACAATCTGGTCGATGCGCGGCAAGGGAAAGGGATCTTTTGGATAGGCTTTATTGATATCTGTATAATCGATACACAGCCTCCATTTCCCATTCGCCTTGCGCACTACAACCGAATTGGCCAACCAGGTCGGGTGAAGCACTCCTCTGACCAATCCTGCCGCCTCCAGCTTTCTGATTTCTTCGGCAATGAATTCTTTCCGCTCCATGGCTTGCTTCCTGACCCTCTGCTTAATGGGCCGCGCGTGAGGACAGACAGCAAGGTGGTGCTCAATTACCTCCCTTGGAACACCGGGGATGTCAGACGGTTGCCATGCAAACACGTCGACATTCGCCCGCAAGAAGGCAATGAGCGCGCTTTCCTATTTGTCATCTAGGGTGGAACTTATGGTGAAAGTTCCTCCCATTCCGTCCTCTCTAACGGGCACCTTCTTGGTCTCCGGTGGAGCAGCCTTGGATCTCTTGTTCTTGCTGGTGGAACTTTCTGGTGCATCCTCGATGGAAGCGCAGCACTCCGAGGAGGCGCGCATACCGGAGTTCGCGCCAAGATTCTCGCCGGTCTTCTTCTTCTTCCCCCCGGGAGTTCCAGCGGCAGGAGCAGATGCCTTGACGGCAGGTGCTGCAACTGCTTCCCGGTAAAGTTGGTCGGCACAGATGAGCGCATCTTTCTTATCGGAATGGATAGTAATGACAAAAACGGCCCGGGCATCTTCAAAACATTGTACGCGTAGTGTGATGCCGCCATGAACTTGGCCAGCGCTGGCCGACCAAGGATCCCATTGTATGACATGGGGATCTTGGCGACATCAAACACTACCTTCTCGGTCTTGTAGTTGAGCTCACTACCAAATGTCACCGGTAGCGTAATCTTGCCCTTCGGCTGGGTTCTTCCTGGGTTGACCCCTTGAAACGTACCCGTTTCTTCGAGATCTTCATCAGGAATTTGAAGCCTCTTGAGCACATCCGGTGAGATTAGGTTCAGCCCGGCCCCACCGTCAACTAGCATTTTCGTCACCTTGAGGTTGTGGATTGTTGGTGAGAACAACAACGGCAAGCACCCGACCGCGGTTGTGCGATCAGGGTGATCCTCGGCGTCGAAAATGATAGGCGTGTGGGACCACTTCAGGGGCCTACATGCATCTGGTGACGGCTCCGCTGCATTGACTTCCCGCACCCACTGTTTGAGTTGACGGTGGGAAGAATGTAGTGAGGCGCCTCCATCGATACACATGGCCTCCGTAGCCTTCTGGAATTCTTGCTCACTGGACTCATCGTCTTCTTTGTCATCATCTTCTTCTTTATCTCGGCCTCGAGCGGGTCTCTCCCTCTGTTGCTTGGCCTTGCCGCGGCGACCCCCTCGACCACCGCGCTTCTTGCCGGATCCGTCAGCGCCATCATGGGCCTTCTCTTTATCTCGCCTTTCATACTCAGCCCTCTGTCTCTCGGCAAGCTGCTCAACTTGCCGGCAGTTTTGGAGATCGTGGCCCTTGGTGCGATGGATCTTGCAATACTGCTTGCCGGAGCTTTCCGACTTGTCGGCCACCGCCAAGGCCTGACAGGAAGGGCACCCGGCAAGATCCTTGCCGGGGTCACCAACCTTGGCCTTCTTGGCAGCGCCGGGGTTGTCGGATTCCTCGACAGCAAGCATGGCCTTGCCTCTGCATTTCCTGTTCCACCGCCGGCCTTTCCTCGACGGGGTCACGACGTCCTCATCTTCCGATTCGCCCGCCGTGCCAACAGCCTCGCCAGGGAGTCTCCTCCCCTCTTCAGCCCGAGCGCATTTGTCGGCCAAAGCGTAAAGCTCGGCAATACTCCTGACTTTGTTCATCGCCAGCTCTTCCCGCATTCTGCGGTTACGCACGTTCTGGTGAAACGCGCTAATGACAGCGGCAGGGTGAACGTCAGGAATATTGTACTGCACCCGGCTAAACCTCTGCATAAACTTGTGTAGGGATTCGCCCTCCTTCTGAGGGATGATATGCAAATCACTCTCTTGGCCAGGAGCTTGGTGGCCTCCAATGAAGGCGCCAACAAATTGATGGCACATGTCTGACCAAGAAGAAATAGAATTCTCCGGCAAATGCATCAACCACGACCTAATGTTGGGCTTGAGCACCAACGGGAAGTAGTTGGCGAGTATCTTGTCATCTCGGCCCCCGGCAGCCTGCACCGCAATGGTGTAGATGCTCAGGAACTCCAAGGGATGAGTCTTGCCGTCATATTTCTCCGGGACCTCTAGCTTGAAGGTTCGGAAATTGGGCCACTGGACTTGCCGCAGCTCACGGGTAAACGCTGGAGGCCCTACCTCGTAAGGTAAGTCTCCTACGTCCCCTGGCGCAGGCTCGTCGACAGCCGGCCCTGCGCGCTTATCAGACCGATAGCGCGCTTCCCGTCGCCGCTCGATGGTAGTTCGAGCGTCCTCTTTGCCTCGTTCCTAGAGAACTTGACGCTGGTCCCGGCGCATCCGTGGATCGGACGACGCCGTGGAATCATCATCGCGGCGATCGACCTGCTGGGTTGCTGTCTGCCGCTGATGTCGCGGAGGGGAGTGCACCGTGGTCGCACCACCTCCGTTTTTCTCCACATCGGCTCACGCCGGATCGGTGGACCGTCGCTGTGAGGGCCCTGCCTCTTGTGGCCCATCTTTGTTGGCAAAGCCAATAAGGCTCTGGATAGTAGCTCGCCACTCCTCCATCTTCTCCGGAGCAGGAGGGAAATCAAGGAGCAGCTGCGCACGCGCCAAGGCTTCCGCTGGCGTAGGCGGCGGCGACAGGTGCGAGGAACGTGAGGTGCTCGGACTCCTAACCATGTTAGAAGGAGCACCGTCACGGTCACGCGACCGCGCGCCACCTCCGCTGGCAGCTCGGTGTGCATGCTGGGCCCGCGCATCTTGGGATCGATGCGCAGAAATCTTTCCATGGGGATGCCCTGAACCACCAGCGCCATGGCGTCGCTCGTTGTGCACGACCTGGGTAGGTCGTGATGCTTGCGCCGGCACGGGAGCTCCAGAAGGCGTCCTCCGATCTCTGGAATTCGTTGTGCCACCCGTAGGCAACACAGCTCCGTCTCTGGATCCAGCGGTGTGTGGGTTGCCGCTGCCACTGCGAGCGACGCCGCTCGCCTGGCTTGGATCACCGGAACGCCGTGGAGGCTCTAATCCTCTTCCTTCAGCACCCACGCCATCGCCCGTATGCGAGGGCACAGGCAAAACGGACGTGGATGGCTGCGCCATTGCAGCGCTCTTCTTCTTGGGTGGCATGATGATGAAGATGATGTCGAAACTAAGGCGCCGATCACTAGATCAGGTTCACACAACCTTCAATCCCCCTACCTGGCGCGCCAAAGATGTCGGCGTGCGACACCTATGGGATCCCAGGGGACCCCTTTACGATTCGGCGGGGGGAGAGGTATGCGCGAAGAGCAGAACCAATGATCGATGCGGGGCGATTTTACCCAGGTTTGGGCCGCTAATCAACGTAAAACCCTACTCCTGCCTTGTGTTATTATTAGTGTTCTTGAACCCAGGCTCCAGGAGCGCTTGCAATGAACAGTACATTCAAAGAGCAGCTACGCATGCAGGATGGGCCAGAAGATCCTCCTCTTCTGTAGCAGTTGCCTTGGGCCTCCTTTTATATCACAAAGGGGTCACCACAGTGGCAAAATGTACATACATTGAGGTGTAAAGTAGCTACAGGGCTATCATACCTAACCCCTGACGGATTAGGACGAACGCATTTAATGCACCGTGAGGTGTCCGTTTAGGTGTCCTCACTTTCTTGGGGATGGGAAAAGGGGCCATCCCATCAGCACCGCTTAAGCTCTCCTCCACTGGCGCGTTGCCACGCATCCAAAGAAGGACCCAGAATGTCGGGCTTGTTGCTGTGCCAGAGGGGTGGCACAGCAACAAAATCTTGCCGGGCGCCGAATCTTGCCGGGCGCCAAGCCTTGCCGGGCGCCGAATCTTGCCGGGCTCCGCGGGTCACCCCGGCAAGATCTTGCCGGGGAAGCTGGCCTTCGGATTCCAGCTCTTCTTATCTGCTGATCCTCATATCTCTGACTTAAGGATTTCTTTGATGGTCTGAATCAACCTTGAACTGTTCCCCGACAAGCCTTGCCGCGAGTATGGCTACAACTGCCCGTGCACAAGTACGGGGTACTAATGGCCCAATACTTAGTAAACCGACACCATGGACTTCGTGAGAGATGTCTACCAACACCATCGCCATCTCGTCAACCTTGGAGAACCTAACAGAGTGGTCTTTCCACTCATAAACATGACGATGAAGACAGTCCGCATCAGATTTGTCGAGAAGCTTTACAAGAACCACACCCTTCGTAACCGAAGGCGCAACTAGGAAATTGTTGTGGTGAAGTACACCCGCGAGAACACGCCTGACAATAATGCTACATGAAAACACTAGTTCATGACATGTGGCGACAAGGACACAATAGCTGGATAATTTAGTAGAACTCATCCTCAGGTCTTCCAGTTCACACGGCATGACTTTGAGAACTTCATCTCCACCGCGGACCTGGTTCTAATTCAAACAGAAACCAAATATTTTATTACTACCTCCGTTCAGAAATATAAGATGATTTTTGATATTTTACTCCATATAAGACTACATATACGCACATAAATGAGTGAACAAAGACACTAGAACATGTCTTCAAAGGCATGAGAGCAGAGGGATTACTTGCAATATCCATAACACAAGTTACTGAGGCTAATATACTCTCTTCAAAGGCATGAGAGCTAAAATCTTGCATTTCCTATAGCTAGCATTGATGTTCATAAATTAGTTGAAAGTAATCTATAAGAAATCAGTGTCAACCTCTCGCATGTTTTGGTCAAAAGAGCAATTTAGAACCGTCATTTGGGACACAAAAATCACATGCAAGATCACCCAGAAAGTTGTACTACTAGTACTAGTACTGCGTGTTAGATGAAAAAACACAATCAAGATCGCCAAAAAGATCGTCAAGAAGAGATATTACCTAGACTTGCTTAATGAGGGATCCCGGAGAGGGGGGCTTGGACAGGGCGATGGCCTTGAGCTTGCCTGCGGTAGTCTCGGCGGGGTGCTTGCGCTTCTTCGTACCCTGAGCCTCGACGGTTTTGGCCAGAGCCATAGACATCACTTCGGCCGGTGCTCCAGGGTCCATCAAGAAACTGTCAAATAGAAATAAAAGAAAAGAAACCATAATCACAAACCCAAAAGAAGAACAGAGAGGGAGTTATAGGATCAGTCTCGGGGTTGCAAGACCGGGCCTTGGCCAGAATCAACACCATTGATGCGCTCACCTTTCCTTCTTTGGGAGAGAAGAACAATGGCAGAAGCGCATCGGGGTTTTCTTGAAGAAATGAGGAACAAGATGAGGGAGAAGCGAGTTGGTGTTTTCTTCAAGAGAGGAAGCTGAGGGAGAAGAGTGAAATGATGGTTGCTTTGTCCATCCAACTTACTGCTGGAAAGGTTGGGGTTTTGTGATTTGACGGCTCATTGGGCATTACTGCGGCGCTTCGACCGGGGTAGTCTACCGTGCAGTTGTGCACTCTAGTACGGAGTAATTTCATGCATGGCAAGTGGACCCCGATGCTGGCTGGCCCACACGTCGGTGAAAGTGAGTAGCTAGGTTCCCGACAACTGTCAAGGAGGATCCGCACGGTAGAGCATGTCCACTGTTTCTGAAGAAAAAAAATGATTACAGCAAGCATTTCCACTCTTACGACGGAGGAGTGTGAAACACGGCAGCCACTTGAACTTACACAGTACTCCTACTACTAGGCATGTGCAGTGATTCATACATCAGTAGTACATAATCTTGTTGCTAGTGTAGTAAGATATGACGATAACAAATGATGTTGTGCACATGTCAACTATATGAACAGTAATGTAACATACCCCTTTTTTGACTGTCCGGTCGAGAATGAATGATGAGATCAAAGTAAACAGAACTAGGTCTATAGCACGCGGAGAGTACGGTGCTACAATACTCCACGGAATATGAACCATATGAAGCACGAATCAGTGTTAGGCAGGGTGTATGAAGGGTGCATGGGATGGGAGCAAAAGTTCCCTTCTCGACCCACTTTTGGGTGTTTGGCAGAGTGCACGAAGGGTGCATGAGTCCACACTAGTAGGTTAACACAAATACACTAGGAGCATGCATGAAGAGGGGTGCTGAGATGAGCATGCACGAAGAGGGAACAACTATATTGAAATGAGAATGCAACCAAACACACCCACACGCTTTATGCTACAGTGACTGATCTGCATCGTCTGAGTTTGATCCAATGGTCATGTTGCGCCGAGACATGGACATGCCCATGCAGATGACGCCTAAACACCACCGAAGTCCCTCTGCTTCTCGAGGCGCACGACGTTGGTGATGCAGGGTGCCACCACCCGCAGAGCTCGCTCCCGGTCGATGAGAGCCAGCTTGTCAAAGACGGCATCCAATGGCATGAATGGATTCCGGTGACGAAGCCCTAAGAGGATTCGCGCGGCAACGGTGATGGCAGGCCACAACCCCTCCTTGTCCAGCTCTGCCACCACCATCACGCGGAGACGGCTCAGCTCCTCGAAGATATAGGTGAAGAAGGAGACCAGGTTAGGAAGCCGCAGCTCGTTGAAGTCGACGGGGTGGTTGAACGGGTTTAGCCCAACGGCCGGCATGGTCGCGCTGGCACGACGGTAGGCATCGCGCACCCGCAACACGTGTGTGGCAACATGGTCCACCAAGTGGTTGAGGCGATCCTGGACCTCGTCACAATCGGCCCGCTCGCGCTCTAGCCGGCTCGCCTGACCGCCTATCATTTCTCCCGCTTTCTGCAGCAACGCCACCGATGCCTCGAGCATCTTTGTGGTGGACGCCTGCCGCTTTTGAAGCTCCGTGAACTCCCGCACATAAAGGAGGAGAATGGCACTCCTCTCCTCCTTGAGCTCACGGAGCTCCACGTCCTTGGCCTTGAGCTCCGCATCCTTGGCCTGGAGCTCCTGTGTTAGGCGCCTCACCTCAGACTCCGTGATCTAGTGCGCCACCATGGAACTAGGTAGAAGCAATGGGGAGAGGAAGCAAAGGGGGTGAAACGGCTGAAAGGCAATGCAATCTACGGGAAGGTGGAGGGAGCCAGCCGAGAAGCGGGGTGAATCTTTTGGTTTTCACCACGGGAAAACACCAGTCGATGACTTTTCACATCCAGGAGCAGTGGGTTTTATAGGCGGAGTCATCATGACTAATTGTTGCTGCGCCTGCTCCCGTTAATCAAAAAAATAAAAATCATGCCGCGCCTGTCGCACCCAAAGACCAGAGCAACGCCGTGGTGGATATTTAAATTTACCTGCCGGCAAGGAGAGAAAAAAAAGGGGTGAAAAAACAAATGTGGTAGCGGCCTAGCTAATCGGTCGCACTAGCCCAACTAGCTAGCCACCGTGCTTCACTAATGTACTCGGCAGGAAAGGTGGGCTTTTGTGATTTGATGACTCATTTACTAGCTTCGGTGCTATGACCGAGGAGGACCCAGAAAACGCGCAGTAGGGCGTCCCATGTCTCGGCAAGGAATAAAATATGCGTGCACCACCCGGGAGGACCTAGAAACCGTGCGGTAGGGTGTGCCACATCTCGGCACGGAGGAAAAATGTGCGTGTAAAAATATACTGTATCAGACGTACTACCTATGGTTCGACCTCGGGACACAGCCAGTCGGTCAAAAACACCCCACTAGCCACACAGCTTCATCATGCTAACGTGGCACGGAGGATAGGTGTGGTTAGCTCCGTCTCGACCAGCCACAACGTCTCTTGTTCTAGGCGATTATTCTATTTCCAAGCATTTTTTTAGTTACTGGCAATGTGCCCGTGCGTTGCAACGGATCCAAAGTAGAATAGTACTTGTTCACAAACTTGAAAGAAAACACTCTTGTTTTGATATACATATATACCACTAAATATATATATTACTTTTTACTCAAAATATATTTCTCAGGCTATTTTGATGAGGTGAGGGAGGGATGTGGTTGCTTATAAGATAATAAGGGGTTTCCTGCAAATTGGAGCAGAGAAGTGGGCTATTGTTGCAAAAATGCCACAACTTACCTCACAACCGTTAGATGAAGATCTAATGGTCAGAAATGACGGATGGCAGACACACAATCATCACCAACTGAGTCTTTTATAGGAGTAGAGAAATATATTTCTCAGGCTGTTTTGATGAGGTGAGGGAGGGATGTGGTTGCTTATAAGATAATAAGGGGTTTTCTGCAAATTGGAGCAGAGAAGTGGGCTATTGTTGCAAAAATGCCACAACTTACCTCACAGCTGTTAGATGCAGATCTAATGGTCAGAAATGACGGATGGCAGACACACCATCATCACCAACTGAGTCTTTTATAGGAGTAGAGATAGAGATAATAACACCACGGCAAGCTCGCGCCGCTCTTCGTGTGTGCCCGTGCGTCTAAAGGTTAGACGATGGAGAGGAGAGAGAGATCGCAGACATGGGACCCACCAGTAAGTAAGTCAACGGTCATGCACGTGTTGACGAGCCACTCCCTCTACTCTACTCAATGTAATACTGTATAAAATCAAGTTACGCGACAAAGCCAACAACCGTTGTTGTTTCAGGCTATCGACTTACGCTTTGTAGTCCAGGTTGCCAATTCGAATCTCGTCTTTCATATTTGTTAGTTTTAGGTCCAAATTTGATCAATGACAAGTGGGACCCCCGTGTGTTGTTCCGATATTTCAGTGTAGGATGGTTTTTTGCACAAACACTTTGTGCGGTTAGACAAGTAATGGCACCAGTTACACGTATTTTGCAAGTTTAGGAACAAAAATGACAGCGGCATAGAATATCACATCCACCCCGCAGCTTAGATGCTATGGTGATACGAGTTTTTACGTCGTTGGATCTTAGATCCAATGGCTTGGGAGTAGTCTTTGTAATTATGCGCAATTTCCAAACTCTCCAAGGGTTTTTTTTTTGCAATTAAAACATTCAGGCCTCGTGTGTGCCACTGCATCTTGGATCCAACGGCTCCCAGTAGCTCATATTAGGTGCTCCCAGTAGCTTAATTAGCCGCTACGGTGATACGAGCATCTAGGTCGTATGATCTGTGATCAGATGCCACATGCGTAGTACTTGTACTTTCTGCGCAATTCCCAAACTCTTTGAGGCCTATATTGCAAAAACATTCAAACCTCCTACTGTGAGCTGTTAGATCTCCCGGGAACTCGTATCACCATAGAATCTATGGTGCGGGAGCACCTCATATTCTCCCATTCGAGAAAACATCAGGTGCTCTCGCAGCTTGGATGCTACGGTGATATGAGCTTCGAGGTCGTTCGATGTGAGATCCAATGGCATCTGAGCAGTCTTTGTGCTTGTAAGCAGTAGCCGAACTCTTTGGGGGCTTTTCTGCAAAAAAACATTCGAACCACCAAGGAGTTGTTGGATCACAGATCCAACAGCTCCGAAGAGCTTGTATCACCAAAGCATCTAAGGTGTGGTAGCACATGATATTCTTACATACAGGAGAATATGAGGTCCTCCTTCATCTTAGATGCTACGGTGATACGAGCTTCGAGGTCGTTGGATATGGGATCCAAGGGCATCTGAGTAGTTTTTTGTACAAATTGTGTGCAATTCTCAAACCCATTAAGATTTCCTGTAAAAATATTAAGACATCCTGCGAGCTGCTATATCTCAGATCTACAAGCTCCAAGGAACTCGTATCAGCATATAGCATCTAAGGTGTGGGGGCACATGATATTCTCCCGGGGAGGGAGGGTGCACAACCAATCAGTGGTTGGGAGGGTGGGGACAAATATAATGTTCAAAAAATATAATCTAAACAATCCTAAACAGAGCTTCACAATTTTATCTAAGGTCGAGGGGTAACCCCCGCAATCTACATAGCTCCGCCTATGCAAGAGGAGTAGTGTGAGCGTCTATGTGTGAGAGAGACGACGCGAAAAAGCGAGGTCAATAGAGTCATTTATAGAGGGAGAGATCGAGGGAGTGTGGCCTAGCGTACACTCGAATGTTAAAGACGCTACACCGAGATATTGTGTGGCGAAGCTGTGGTGAGGGCTGGAGGGAGATAGTTACCGAGAGAGTGGCCTAGATAGACTTTGTGTGTGCGCGCATGGTGAAGCTGTTTTACAAAGGCAACACATGTGTCTTGAGAGAGAGAGAGGGAGCATTTGTCATGGAGGGCATGATGAGGTTGTGTGTGAGAAATACATTTGTTGAGAGTGTGAGGGCGGGAATGACATAGATGGAGATCGAAACGTGAAGAGCAATAATGAGCGCACGTGTGTCAGATACCAATAGCTCTATTAACAAAGAAATGAATATCAATCGATACATGAAGTATGTGTGTGTGTGCGTGGGGGTGGGGGGTCGATGGAGAGACCTAAACACAACATTCGCATGTATGTAGTACTAGACTCAATATTCATGTTTCAGTTTCCTGTTCATTTTAAATATTGAATTGAGGACTATGCATGGCTTACATTTTACTCCCTTCATTCCTAAATATTTGTCTTTTTAGAGATTTCAAATGGACTGCCACATACGGATGTATATAGACATATTTTAGAGTGTAGATTCACTCATTTTGCTCCGTATGTAGTCACTTGTTGAAATCTCTAAAAGACAAATATTTAGGAACAGAGGGAGTATTTTTGAATTCGTGTCATACATGCATGGTTTGGAAAAATAGATGCACTATACTTACTGGATTGTTGTTGTATTCGTGTGTGTGTGTGTGTGTGGTCATATGCTTGATACATACAAAGTTTTCTCACCACCATACCGTTCATCTTTTAAATTTGAATTTAAAAGACGAACTTACTGGGGATAACATGAAATGTGAAATCCACGTTGAGATCACTATATCACAAACTCACTCTAATTCAAGAACTCGTCATAAATCAATTACTGTGCCTTTTGGAATGACCAGTAATTTGCAAGGAAAATATGGGCATTGTAATACATATAGATTCGTTTGGCAATTTAAAAGATTCCTTTCATATTCTCAAATGGTAGCACCCAACGGCGTACCAGCCAGACCCGGGCTCGTGTTGATCCTAAAAAAAACCCAGGCTTGTGTCCTTCTGGTGGCATGCGTGGTATGCACATTAGCCAACCCCAACCACTCGAGCCTCCGTGTTTCGAGTTGAAATATCTGGCGGCTAGAATTCTAGCCCTAGGAAATTCCCATCATGTCCCCGGTCCATAATGACTACCGATGAACAATGGAGGGATGCTTTAGTAACTAGACAATGTTACCTACCATGCCGAGCAAGGTTCAATTCCCTCGGTCGCCGCTACCCAAGGTCACCCGTCAACTTCATTGCCTAGTACTAATAGGAGTACTACACCAGGATGAGCACAGAATTGAGCCCCGTTTGTTCATGCCTAGTACTTGAGTTAATATATCAGGCAATGCACTGGTACGGAGGAATTATCCTTTTACTCTGCATATATAACTTGTCTGAAGTCTAACTTAGCAAAATGTTTGACCAAATCCTTTCTTAAGAAATATGAACATCTACAACAGTAAAGTTGTATCGCTTGAAAATTTATTGCATGATGCAGGTTATGATATTGTTTCAAATCCTGGATTTTAAATTAAAAAAATCCAAAAGTGACCTGAAATTCATGAAACTGAGCATGTTCTCGTGATATGTCACAAATATGTTGTCATAATTTTTTTGTTCAATTTGAGACAAGCTGCTTATGAAAAGTTGCACAAATGAAGAGCCAAGGTATTTTGGAACAAAGACCTGTCACATTAACGCGAACGCTTTCACTATTCAAACCATGGGCGTTTACGTGCCGCCATGAGTCCCGCTTCTCATCGGCAGGTGCCGCCCGAGCAAGCGTGTGAGTCGACGGGAGGCGTGCGAGCAGGCCGCTGCGCAGGCTCACTGGGAGGCGAGCCCTTTGACCAGGCTCCGCCACCACTGTCGCGGGAAAACCACGGCCACCTATGGGGCCAAGGGGCCCCTTGCTGGTTTGGCAGGGGGGATGTCGTGTTACACAAAGAGCAGAAAAACATGGGGCAGCACGGCAGAGATCACACGGGTAATTTTACCCAGGTTCGGGCCGCCGCGAGGCATAAAACCCTACTCCTGCTTTGGTGGATTGATGGTGGAAAAGTGGTGGTGGAGCGTAGTACACTTGCCCGGCAGGCTCGCCCTGGGAAGGCAGTGACTACGCGCGTACGAGCGTGGGGGTGTTCAACTTTCCAACCCTTGCTACGGTTGCCATGGGCCTCCTTTTATAGGTTAAGGGGTCACCACAGTGGCAAAACAGTCATTATGCACTGATAAGATAGCAAATAGTGCTATCATACCTAATTCTGCAGGCTGACAGAGTGCATTAAATGCACCACTCAACGTCACATTGTTGCTCGCCCGGCAAGCCTTGTCGGGCTCGTCTTGCCAGCTCCATGCCTGCTTGCTTGACATGTCGCAGGACGGGTGTCATCTGTAGGTATTTCCTATAGAAAGAGGCCGCCATGTGGAGAATGGCTGCCCCTTAGTCACTTTGCGGCTTGACACCACATTGATCAACAACGTGGGTCGTGGTCAGGTGGCTTGGTGAGGTGTATTTGCCCTCGTGAGTCCCGGCAGGCCCTGCCGGGACGTCTTGAATGCTTTCTTCCGGGGGAGCCCTTGTCCTTGCCAGGTCCGCCTGCCCGGCAAGGGAGGCTTTTCTCCTGGTGGTGTCTCGCTTCTCTGTCTTGGTCTTGGCCTTCTTAATCTGCCTGCTGGTTCTTTGAAGATCTTGGTCTCTTGTATCTTGACATGGCCTTGGTGTTGTAATCTTGTTCTCGTGCCTGTGCACAGTCAGGGCAACAGACCCAGGGTTTGTTGCACCAACAGAAGCCCCCGGGCCTGCCCCGACCGTGCTGCCGGGCGTCGTCGTGGTAGGTCCTAATAAGTGCACAGGTAGGGGCACTGAAGAGGCTGATCTCTTGGAGTCTTCTTTGCTTCTTCATTAATCTTGACTCTGGGCCAGTTTCCGGTTTTCCCGTGCGTCGTGTAAAGCCAATCATGGTGGGGCCATCTTTGCAATGGCCCGTGAATGACTTTAATGCACGGGGTAGAAACTGCCAATTCACTCTTCCCACCACGCCCTTATCCTTAGCCACGTATGCGGCATGCATCGCGTGGGGTAGGTAACGGAGGCGCGTGGCACGGGAGAGCATCAAGGCGAGGGCCCGGTCTTCTTGAATTGGTGGAGAGGGGCGGCGATTGCTTGTTGAGGGAGTGGCTCCCTTTCTTGCTCTGCCTATAAAAGGAGGGGCGGAGGGAGAGCCGAGCCATCCATCTCCGGATCCTTTCTTCCCCTGTTTCTACCTTTCATTGGTCATGTTGAAGAGAAGGGCCCGGGGCCAAGCTCCGGGCTCCAGCTTGCGCCTAGAGTTGTTGAGTGTTGGCGTTCGGGGAGTGAGCCTGGTCCATGCTCAGAGAAGGCGTCGTGGACGGGCTGCTCGTAGTGTGGGAGATACCAAACTCTCCTGTTGTGAGGGAATGCTTGCTCCTTTTGCTACGGTCGTCTGCCCGTTGGGTAGTGCGGTGTCCAGCCTCGGGTCACCGCCGCTCGTGGTCTTGGCGATCGGGTCCTTGGCATCTCTGGGGCGTGCCCGAGAGGCAGGGCTGGGAATCGTCGGTAAACCCAGCACTGCCCCATCCGGGAGCCGTGGGGATGATGTCGACGAGAGGCGCGCCTTCTTGCCCGCGAAGGCGGGGAGGGGCGTGTCCCGAGCCCCCTGGCCATCTTGGTCACTCGTTGTCTCTCCGGGGAAGGCGTCGGGCTGGAGTCCTGGCGCTCCCCTGAAGCGGTGTTGATGAAGATGAAGCTTGGGAAGACAGAGAAGGCGGGAGGCAAGCCGTCCAGTATGAGCACGACTGCATTGACGTGTTCGTCTCGTACTGGTGACTTGCTGCCTTATCCCTCTGTCCTCCCTTCCCCTTCCCCGGCACCGTCATCACCGTTTTCTTGGTGACCGGGGAAAGGGTTGCTCCCCTGGCGCTTCCGCTTCCTCCAGTGGTCTCCCGGCCGACCCCCGGCGCCCCTCTCTGCTGGCGCCTGTGCTGGAGCCTTCTGCCTGGTTCTGGAAGTGGTGACCAGGGAGCTGCTGAGGTGCTCCGTATGTCTTCCTCCTTCGCAGCCTCGCCACTCCCGATCTTGTCAGGATGTGCTCGGCAGCCCCTGACAGGGATCGGGGTGGAGTTGTGTCGATGCGCTGCCTATCCTCTTCTCTTCCCACCGCACTACCTGGGATAAGAGGGACAGGGAGAGGAATTTACAGAGCATTTATCTTTTTTCAATCTTAAACTTGCCGGCACTTGCCAAATTTTATTTCAAATAATGTAACCTCTCGAGTCCATATCTGTGTTCTGTAAGGTTGGTACTTGTATGACCACCATACTAATGAAAAAGATGAACCTTGTCAGGAACTCATGCATGTATATGTCCACGCAGAGATGAAATGCCTCTTTATTTTAAATAAATGAGTTTTCCCCGGCAGGCTATCCTGCCGGTACCCTTTCTTCATTGCCAAGGAACTGAGCCTACCGGCAAGAAATAGAGGGACCAGCCCCCCGCCAACTTCTTTTCATCAAAGGCCACTACGACCATCCAAGCCGAAGCAACGTTCGAGCCAGGGATGGGAGCACCTAAGTTTCGAAGAGTGGCGGGGTTTTCTTATGCACAAGTTTTAGCTTACAGAACACTTATGGACAGGAGGTAGAACTTATCTGTTTGGTTCGCCGGGGATCACAGTGTTGGTTCATCTCCCCATCTTCTTGCAGAAACCGAGTTCTCGGCAGGAACCTGTAGCTTATGCAGATGAGAATGATGCAAGATGCGATCCTATCTATATGCATAGGCAAATGCTCATGAAATGCTTATGCAAATGCTCTTGGAATGCTTATGCATGCATGCAACTTGGTCGGGGGCCCCCCCAGCGCTTCGTTTATTTCTCTGGTGCTCAGGGTCATCGCCTGGCTTTGTACAAGGGGTTACATGCACCTGAGGCAAGGCCTGTACAAAAGGGTGGCTACCGGGCAACGCCCGACAGCCGCGCCTTACGGGTAGAACTTGCGGAGATGCTCAATATTCCATGAGTTTTGCAATTGAATGCCATCTCCAGTCTCCAGACGGACTGCGCCTGGTCTGGTGACTCATACTACCTGGTAAGGGCCTTCCCACTTCGGCGTCAACTTGTTTGTACCCTTGGCGGACTGAACACGCCTAAGGACAAGGTCGCCTTCCTCAAAACACTGGGCATGAACCCTGCGGCTATGATAGCGACGCAGGGCTTGCTGATAGCATGCAGCACATGTAGCAGCCCAGAGATGGTTCTCCTCAAGTAGCACAGCATCGTCACGCCGGTGCTGATCTTGCGCTACTTCGTCGTAGGCAAGCACTCAAGGTGACCCGTAAATGAGTTCCGTGGGGATAACTGCTTCCGCCCCATAGACCAGGGAAAAAGGAGTCTGCCCGGTAGCTCGATTTGGTGTCGTTCTGAGGGACCATGGAACTATCGGCAGCTCATCGATCCACCGCCTGCCGTGCTTCTGCAGCGTATCAAAGGTTCTTGTTTTGAGTCCCCGCAGCACTTCAGCGTTCGCCCTCTCAGCTTGCCCATTGCTTCTGGGATGTGCGACAGAAGCAAACGAGATCTTGCTTCCGAGGGCATGAACATACTGCATGAAGGCGCGGCTCATGAATTGGGTGCCGTTGTTGGTAATGATCCTTGCCGGGATTCCAAAACGACACACCAAATCTTTCAAGAACTTGATAGTTGATTGAGCAGTCACCTTTCTCACGGCAGCAACTTCCGGCCACTTTGTAAACTTTCGATAGCAACGAACAAGAATTCAAAGCCCCCAATCGCTCGGGGAAAAGGGCCGAGGATATCGAGCCCCCAGACCGAAAATGGACATGATAAAGGGATTGTCTGAAGAGCTTGGGCAGGCAGGTGGATTTTCTTGGAATGGAACTGACAGGCTTCACATTTCGTGACTAGCTCAACCGCATCTTGGAGGGCTGTGGGCCAATAGAATCCTTGCCGGAATGCTTTCCCAACCAGCGCCCTTGATCCAATGTGGGAGCCGCACATGCCTTTGTGTATCTCAGCCAGCAGTTCCTTCCCTTCTTCCCGGCAGATGCACTTCAATTTCACACCGTTGGGCCTCCTTCTGTACAGAGTGGCATCGACAAACTGGTACATACTGGCCCTCCGGGCTACTCTTTGAGCCTCATCTTGGTCATTGGGGAGTTCTCCGGTTTGGAGAAAGTGGACTATGTGCCTTGCCCAAGTTGGAGCCTGGGGCTCGGCAACAAGTACTAGCGGCACCTCCTCAACTACGGGGGCACATTCCTCGTTCGCAGGGACCATGGGTCCGGCTGGAGGGTGCGGTCCGGCAGGTTGTGAGGAGTTGTTTCCGGCAGGGTCCCTGCCAGGAGCGGATGGCTCTACTGGGAGAGGCTTACCGGAGTCCAGCTTTCTCCTTTTTCGGGCCATTGTTGCTGGGGATACAGAGGGCTGAGTAAGATGGAGAACAAAAGTTCCTAGTTCCACAGGAAGCTTTTGGGCAGCACACTTTGACAGGTGATCAGCTATGCTGTTTTCCGCACGAGGGATGTGCTCTGTTTGCAACCCGTCAAAGCGCTCCTCCAATCTTCTCACTTCCTCAACGTATACCTCCATCAATGGACTTTGGTAATCCTTGTTGACTTGTCTCACCACAAGCTGTGAGTCTCCTCGAATGATCAGCTTCTTGATTCCCAATTCTGCGGCAATCCTGAGCCTGGCAAGGAGCCCTTCATACTCTGCTGTACTGTTGGTTGCCTCTTCCCGGGCAAAATGCATCTGGACGACGTACTTCAAGTGTTCCCCGGAGGGAGCGACGAGAAGCACGCCAGCCCCTGCACCTTGTAGGGAAAAAGCACCATCAAAATACATGATCCATTCTTGGGGTGCCTCCTTGCCGGGGATAACTGTTTCTGGCACTTCCTCGTCAGGGGTTGGTGTCCATTCTGCAATAAACTCTGCCAATGCCCTGCTCTGGATTGTTGATGTGCTCTCAAACTTCAAACCAAAACTGGATAACTCCAAAGCCCACTCCACTATTCTGCCAGTAGCCTCAGGGTTCCGGAGTATCCTTTGCAATGGGAAGCGAGTGACAACCATGATCTCATGGGCTTGGAAGTAGTGGCGCAGTTTCCTTGAGGCCATGATGAGGCCAAAGATCAACTTTTGCATGCCAGAGTACCTCGATCTAGCCCCTTGTAGCAGGGAACTGACGAAGTACACTGGGCGCTGCACCACTTTCTTCCTTGCCGTGTCCTTGGGGTTGTCTTCGCTGCCGTGCTTACCTCTGTCCTGATCCCTATCTGACTCTGCTGGTCTTTGCTCACTCTCTGTTTCATCCACTTCCCGCTGCGCCACCAAGGCTGCACTAACCACTTGATTGGTTGCCGCCAAGTATAACAGCAACGGCTCTTGCGGTTTGGGAGCAACCAAGGTGGGCATAGAATATAGGTAGGCCTTCAACTCTTGCAAAGCCGCATCTGCTTCTGGAGTCCACTTCATGGGCCCTGCCTTCTTCAAGATTTTGAAGAACGGCAAGGCGCGCTCGGCAGACTTGGAAATGAATCTGCTTAGCGCAGCAACGCACCCTGTCAGACACCTTACATCTTTGACCGTCTTTGGTGCTTGGATCTGTTCAATGGCTTGGATCTTATCGGGGTTGGCTTTGATCCCTCGATGGGACACAAAGTACCCGAGCAGCTTGCCGGAGGGAACACCAAATACACACTTCTCCGGGTTGAGCTTCAAGTTGATCTTGCGCAAATTGGCAAATGTCTCCTCCAAATCCTGGATAAGGGTTGATCTGTCCTTGGTTTTGACCACAATATCATCCATATAAGCCTCAATGTTTCTGTGCAGCTGTGGCCCAAAACCAATCTGGACTGCCCTTGCAAAAGTAGACCCGGCACTCTTTAATCCGAAAGGCATATGGATAAAACAGTACGTACCACACGGGGTGATGAACGAGGTCTTCTCTTCTTCTTCCTTGTACATGAAGATTTGATGATACCCAGAATATGCATCAAAAAAGGAGAGCAAATCGCAGCCTGAAGTGGAGTCCACAATCTGGTTGATGTGCGGCAAGGGAAATGGGTCTTTCGGGCAAGCCTTCTTGAGATCTGTGAAGTCTATGAAAGTCTCCATTTCCCATTGGCCTTCCGACAACCACTGGATTTGCTAACCACGTTGGATGGAGCACTTCTCTGACCAAACCAGCTGCCTCAAGTTTCTTGATCTCCTCTGTAATGAACTGCTGCCTCTCCAAGGCCTGCTTTCGGACTTTCTGCTTGACAGGTCGGGAATGTGGGTAGACAGCAAGGTGGTGCTCGATTACCTCCCTCGGAACACCGGGGATATCAGATGGTTGCCAAGAAAACACATCGATATTCGCCCGCAGGAAGGCAACGAGCGCGCTTTCCTATTTGTCATCGAGGGTGGCGCTGATGGTGAAAGTACCATCAACACCAGCCAGCCCTACCAGGACCTTCTTCACTTGTGGAGCAGCAACCTTGGATCTCTTGTTGTTGGAGCTCTCCGTCAAGTCATCAACAGGCGTAGCGCACTCCGGAGAGGTGCGCTTCCCGAATTCCTTGCCAGAGCCCTTACTATCCTTCTTCTTCCCTCTGTTCTCCTTGGCGGGAACTGCCGCTGCTGCTGCCTCTACCGTGACTGCGTCCCGGTACATCTTGTCCACACAAATGATTGCGTCTTTCTCATCTTATGGGACGGAAATGACTCCAACTGGTCCTGGCATCTTCAAGACATTGTAGGCATAGTGGGATGCCACCATGAACTTAGCCAGGGCTGGGCGTCCAAGGATTCCATTGTACGGCAAGGGGAGGTCAACCACATCAAACAAAATCTTTTCAGTCCGGTAGTTCAGCTCTCCCCCAAACATCACAGGCAAAGTGATCTTTCCCTTAGGATGACTCCTGCCGGGATTAACTCCTTGAAACGTGCCGGTGACTTTAACTCATCCTATGCTATCTGAAGCTTGCTGATAACCCTTAGGGAAATCAGATTCAACCCGGCCCCGCCGTCCACCAACATCTTCATGACCTTGAGGTTGCGGATTGTTGGAGAGACCAACAACGGCAAACATCCTACCGCGGTGGTACGGTCAGGATGATCCTCTTCGTCAAAAATGATGGGCATGCATGACCATTTGAGTGGTTCCCGGGCCCCTGGCGCAGGTTCCACGGCATTAACCTCACGCGCCCGCCGCTTGAGTTGGCAGTGAGAGGCGTGTAGGGACGCACCCCCGTCAATACACAGGGTGTCAGTGGCCTTCTAGAACTCCTGCTCACTGGTTTCCTCTTCATCCCCTTCATCACTCTCATCACCGCAGGCTTCCTTCTCTCGATCCCTAGCGGGTTTTCCTTTGTTCTGAAGAGGTCTGCCGGGGCGATTTACTTCACCGCCACGACCCTTACCGCCAGCAACATTCTGTCCCTTTTCCTTGTCACGCTTCTCATATTCTGCTTTCTGTCTCTTGACAAGCTGCTCAACCTGATAACACTCTTGAAGGTCGTGGCCCTTGGTCCGATGGATCTTGCAATACGGTCCATCACCTTTCCCGGCCTTTTCGGCGGCCGTGGCCTCCCGGCAGTCAGAGCACGCGGCAGCTTCCTTGCTGGAGGTTTCGGCCTTAACCTTCTTGCCAGTACTAGGGATACCCGACCCTTCAACAGACATTACCGTCTTATCCTTGCGCTTCTTATTGCGTTTCTTGCTCTTCTTCTGACTGGTGGACTCGTCATCATCCTCTGAATCAACATTAATGCAATCCTCCTCTCCGGGCAGTTTTCTTCCATCCTCCATCCGAGCACACTTATCCACCAAGGTGTAAAGTTCCTTCACAGTCTTGGGCCACCATACATTCATCTTGGAACGAATCTTCCGGTTGTGCACATTGGACTGGAAGGCGGCTATCACAGCTGCCGGATGGATATTTGGGATGTTTCTGTGGACTCTACTAAATCTCTGCAAATACTTCCGGAGAGTCTCTCCTTCTTTCTGCTGAAGAAGCTGCAGATCACTGGGCACCTAGTTCTTGATGGCCGCCAGTGAAGGCGCCAATGTACTCATGGCATAAATCAGCCCATGAAGAAATGGAGTTCTCTGGCAGGTGCATCAGCCAAGACCTCACATTGGACTTTAGAGCCAAAGGGAAGTAGTTGGCGAATACCTTCTCATCTCTTCCCCCGGCAGCTTGAACAGTGATGGTGTAGATGCTCAGAAACTCTGTCGGGTTCAGCCTCCCATCGTACTTCTCGGGTATCTCTGGCTAGAACGTGCGGACAGACGGCCAACGGACTTGCCGCAACTCACGAGTAAAGGCAGGGCACCCAACCTCGAAAGGTAGGTACCCACCAGTATCGAGTGCAGGCTCGTCGACGTTGGGACCATCACACCCATTGGCCCGGAGGTGGGCGTTGCTCAACGACAATGCGCGCATCTCCCCCCCCCCCCACCTGTCCTCCGGGGCACGCTGCTGGCCTGGACGCGCTCGAGGGTCAGAAGAGGCCATCGAGATGCCATCAAGTTCTTGATTCCGCTGCGCCCGCGCTAGCTGCCGTGGCGGGGATTGTACCGTGGGGGTGGCCCCATCCGTACGACCAGCAGCACGGGCCGTTGTCGTCACTTCGGGAGGCCGTGGCGGGTCAGCTCGCTGCGAGCCCCCAGCCTCGGCGAAGCCGAGCAGGCTCTGGATGGTGGCATGCCATTCATCCATCTGCTCGGCCGCTGGCGGAAACCTCAACAGCAGTTGAGCCCGCGCCATGGCCTCCGTAGCAGTACTTGGTATGGGCGATGATGACGCAGATCGCACCGTCGCTCGGCTCCTGACGGGGCCAGCAACGACCGTATCACGTCCCCGCTGTTGCGGGGTAGCCACCTAGATGGCATGGTGGCGCGGTGATGGCACTTGAGGGTCAGCAGCTCCACTAGGCGCAGCAGCCTAGTCAACTCGTCCCGGGGGAGGTGCACGCGCTGCGGCCGCCCCTGTGGTGGGGGCGGCCGGAGGGCGGCGATTCGCCCCGGACCGAGCGCCATTGTTGCGGCTATGCCCGTCGGCGAGGGGAAGGAGTGTGGATGGAGTAGCCCCTTCACCCGTACCTCGCGGAGCGTGGCCATCGGGGTGTTGCTGATGTTGCTCTCCTCTGGCGTCTCCTGCTCCTGCTTCGACCGCAGGGGAAGTGGTGACGGTGCCGCCTGCCCCAACCACAGCCCCAGCGGCGTCCACACTCTTGTGCGCCTCCGCGTCCCCCGTAGCATTGGTGGCTACGGGCGGCGGTGCCTTCGAGGTGGATGGGTGAGCAGCAGCACCGGGCTTCTTCTTGGGCGCCATTGTCGATGGTGCCGTCGAAGATGAAGATGGTGATGAAGATGACGTGCTGCACATGCTTTCAGGTTCGCGCAAGCGATCCCCCTACCTGGCGCGCCAAATATGTCGCGGGAAAACCACGGCCACCTATGGGGCCAAGGGGCCCCTTGCTGGTTCGGTGGGGGGGATGTCGCGTTGCATAAAGAGTAGAAGAACATGGGGCAGCACAACAGAGATCACACGGGCAATTTTACCCAGGTTCGGGCCACCGCGAGGCGTAAAACCCTACTCCTGCTTTGGTGGATTGATGGTGGAAAAGTGGTGGTGGAGCGTAGTACACTTGCCCGGCAAGCTCGCCCTGGGAAGGCAGTGACTACGCGCGTACGAGCGTGGGGGTGTTCAACTTTCCAACCCTTGCTACGGTTGCCATGGGCCTTCTTTTATAGGTTAAGGGGTCACCACAGTGGCAAAACAGTCATTATGCACTGATAAGATAGCAAACAGTGCTATCATACCTAATTCTGCAGGCTGACAGAGTGCATTAAATGCACCGCTCAATGTCACATCGTTGCTCGCCCGGCAAGCCTTGCCGGGCTCGTCTTGCCAGCTCCATGCCTGCTTGCTTGACACGTCGCAGGACGGGTGTCATCTGTAGGTATTTCCTATAGAAAGAGGCCGCCATGTGGCGAATGGCTGCCACTTAGTCACGTTGCGGCTTGACACCGCATTGATCACCGACGTGGGTCGTGGTGAGGTGGCTTGGTGAGGTGTATTTGCCCTCGTGAGTCCCGGCAAGCCCTGCCGAGACATCTTGAATGCTTTCTTCCGGGGGAGCCCTTGTCCTTGCCAGGTCCGCATGCCCGGCAAGGGAGGCTTTTCTCCTGGTGGTGTCTCGCTTCTCTGTCTTGGTCTTGGCCTTCTTAATCTGCCTGCTGGTTCTTTGAAGATCTTGGTCTCTTGTATCTTGACATGCCCTTGGTGTTGTAATCTTGTTCTCATGCTTGTGCATAGTCAGGGCAACAGACCCAGGGTTTGTTGCACCGACAGCCACCTTCGTCCCAACTGCCCCCACTTTTAATGGCACCGGCGCCGCAGTTTAAAATCACCCCGCACTACCCGGTATCGCTACAATCTTCTCTCTTCCTCTCCGATTCTCCTGTCGTCTACCTCCAACCAGCCTGACCTAACCGTACGCCATGCCGTATCATGATGGTCTGCCCTTAGTCTTCCAGTTTCCTGAGGAAGACACCCAGCCGGAGTCTCAAGAACATAAGGCACTTTGGGATGAGCTTGAACTGGCCTTGCGGGAAGACGCCGCGTCTGTCCCCACTCCTGTTCCGGATCCCATCGCCCCAACTGCACCAGTGCCCATCCCCGTGGCATTGATGGGCTGGGAACCGCACATTGTCGCCGAGCTTGATGCCACAGGGTTCCACGAGGTTCTCACCGACTTTCACGCGCCCATGCACCTGCCAGCGCATGCGCCTGCACGTGCGCTGACGTGTGCGCCCGTGGCGGTGCTTGTGCACATGAATGTCCCCGCCGCGCCATTGCCAGCGCTTGTCCCCGCGCGGGTGCCAGTGCCCCCCTCAGCGGCATGGATCACCACTGTCGACCGCTTCCTGGCACCAACGCCAGTTGCCTCCTCCCGCCAGTTGACTCGCTCCTGGAGACCGAATTCCAGAACATTCTGGCCTTCCTTGAAGCTAGGGCCAACATCCAGGAGTACGCCAACAACGGCGCAAGACGCCGCCGTCGCCATCGGTCAGTGGCTCGACGGCACACAGAGCACGGCAGAGGAGCCGCTTCCCACCGCAAGACGCCCCCGCCGCCGCCGCGTAATCTAAATTTTCCATGAAAAACGTTCAGATTGCCATGCTTAAAATCCGAACGTTTGGGATTTATCATTTCCGTTTATTTTAGTTCGATCGTCGTATGAATGTAAAGTCGGAGTCGGACTGAATGAAATCTATGGTTTGATCGATTGAATGTTCTGCTAGAGCCGTATCAAATTAAATATAAAATGTCATCAAGCCACATGTATTCCTTCTCATCGCAAACATTTCATATTAAATATGTCAATTCCAAATATTTTTGTAGGGAAGTCAATTCCAAATACTTGTAAGGCGTGACCAGTCCCCTTGTTCGAGCACTAGGCGATACATCTATTTATCCACGCATTTAATTATGACGAAGTAGTAGATAAATAGTACTACAACTAGCCTAACTTGTTCGTCACGGTCACTTTTGTTCCTAAACTTGTTACATGTATAATACTACTAGTACGTGAAACTGGTGCCGTAACTTGTGAACGTGTCCAGATATGGTCAACGGCAACATCGCCCGCGTGTTCTTCGTGTTTGCCCGTGCATCTAAATGTAGAAGGGGAGGAGAGAGAGAGAGAGAGAGAGAGAGAGAGAGCAGACATGGAACCCACCAGTAAGTGAAGGCAAATAGTACGTGCTAATGAGCCGGTCCCACTAATGTACTAAAATCAATATTAAAACATGTTATCCATTAAATAGGTTGTGGTAATATAAAAACATTGTATCAACAAAGGGGGTACAACAAACGTTGCTACTATGTTGCCTATTGACGTGCGGCTTGAAGGCCCTGGTCGCATGTTCGATCCTCGTCCTTTTTCATTTTTAATTTATATATGGGTCCAAATTTGTTCCATGACAGGTGGGCCCCTCGGTGTGTAGTTTGTAGCACTTTAATTTGTTGGTCAAAATTTGCTCCATTACAGGTGGACTATCGGTGTGTAGTTTGTAGCTTATTTGTAATAATTAAAGAGACCAACAGAGTTTTTTGCAAAAATACCATGGTGCGACGTGGAAGGTGAGAAAGGACGTGCGAGAGAGCGGTGACCGAGCTAGAGGGAAATCAATTGGGGGAGGTGCGGGGGTTGCAACGGTGTTTGGAGTAGTTGTGGGCCGAATGCTATGAAGATATAATCTAAACCCACTAGAATAAATGCCTTCGCAAATTAATCCAAGGTTGGAGTCCCCCTCGCAATGTAAATAGCTCCGGCTCAGCGAGGGATGGAGAGGTAGCTTCAATGTGTGGAAGATACGACGTGAGAAATCGAGGTCAATCGAGACACAGATAGATAGAGAGACAAAGTGAGTGTGGTCCGGCATTCGTTGAAAAGATATATATGCTCTGGAGAGATATTCTCCGGTTGAGCTTTTGGGAAGGGTGAGGGCTGTAAGATAGAGCTTGAGAGATGATCCAGTCACAGACATGTAGATATATTTTGTGCATGGGAGGAAGTAAGCTCAATCGATACATAGATAAAGGGAGAGAGATTGAGCGAGTGTGGGTCATCATGCGATCGAAAGAGTGAGACGGGTTGGAGAGAGTGACCTACATAGACAATGTGCGTGAGAGAGTATACAATATGAATATGTCGAATTGGGCTCAAACAAGGAGATATATCGTTTGTGTCTGAGAAAGAGCGAGGTCAATCGAGACATACATAGAGAGAGAGAGATTGAGCAAGCATGGCCCGCCATGAGGTCGAAAGAGTGGGGGCGGCTTGGATGGACTGACCTAGATAGACAATCTACATGATAGAGTATAGAGTGTGTCGATCGATGCCCGAACAGGGAGATATATCATTTGTGTGTGAGAGAAATCGAGGTTAATCAAGACTTAGATAAAGAGAGCGAGATTGAGCGAGTGTGGACCACCGTGCGAAAGAAAGAGTAAGACAGTCTCGAGAGAGTGACCTAGATAGACAATGTGCGTGCGTGCGCATGATAGGGGGGGTCTAGATAGGCAATGCATGTATCCAACGAGAGAGGGTGGAAGGGAGAGAGAGAGAGAGCTCGGCATGGAGTGCAATGGCGGGTGTGTGAGAGAGATACATTTGGTAACAGAGTGGAAAAAGGGAGCTGTGTAGTTGAGAGAGTTAGAGATTGAAACATGGAGAGAAAGAATGAAAGTGTGTCGGAAACCGATAGCTTTCTAAGGTGGTTAGGAGAGGAAGATTGATCGATACAGGAAGTATGTAGCGTGTGTGCCAAGGGGGGGTGGGGCTAAAAACAACATTTGAATGTAGATATTACGAGACTTAATATCGACGTTTCAATTTAGTGTACATTGTAAGATTTGAATTGAGGACCATGCATATGGCTTCCATAATTATTTCGAATTCGTGCCATACTAGGTTTGGAAAAGTTGACATTGACTCGATTATTGTGCTATTTTGTAGGTCATATGTTTGAATCCATCCAAAGTTTTCTCGCTACCAGGTGTTCATCTTATACATATGAATTTGTATTAAAAAAGTAGCGTGGATACTGTGAAATGTGAAATCCACGTTAGAATTGGAGATCGCTATGTGACACACACTCTAATTCAAATAACTCCTCATTAATTAATTTATAGTATCTCGTTTCGAATGACTAATTATTTACAAGGAAAACACGGGCATGGTAATACATACAGATTCGTTTGCAAATGAAAGAAAATTCATTTGCATTCTCAAATGTAGGTGCACCAGGCAGACCAGGGTCATGTCGTGGTGATCGCGTGTGTCGTACGGACGCTAGCACACAACCACCCACCCCCCTCCATCCCCCAAAAAAAGAATGATGACAAAAAAAGTTCATGCTTCCATGTTTTGGATTGAAATATCTGGCGGCCCCAATTCCAGCCCTGCAGAATCTCCCTTCTCCACCGTCCCCTTCCGCGCCCAGAGCGCTCAAATCCCTAATTCGCCGCCAACCCAAGCAAAGTTCGAATCGCCCCTTGTCTCGTCTCTTTCTCCACCTCTATGCCGGACGACGACGACGAAGACGACGGTCGCGCTTCACCACCGCACCGGAGCTACCCCATCTATGCCCTCGTCCACCGCACCGGGTGGTCCACCGACAACGTCGGCCGCCGCAACCGACGTGCCTCACAGACACCGACTTCCACCGCATCAGGTGCATTTCACCGACGTCGTCTCCCACCTCACCGGGGCTACTTCACCGAGCACATCGTCGCACCTCCACCCCCTGAGGCTGTTGGGGCTTCACCAACGGTCTCGTCAACCGCATCGTAGCGCTTCGCTGCCACTCAAGATCTGCATCCGTGCGCGGCCAGCCAACGCTAGTGCATCACCCTCAATGGCTCTGAAGTGACCCGCACTCTAGCTAGGCGAGCATGCCCAAACGCCGGCCCGAACTAGGTATCCACATATCACTCCCTTGTGCACTGTTCCGACGATGTTTGGATATCCTTTACTGCTCTCTTAGCTTACACGCCTATGCAACTCTCACTTTAACTCTTATTTCTTCTAGAGATATCATCTGAAACAAGAAAAACCATTTTTTAGCGAAGCATGACGGTGCTACAGGATCTGGTACACATCCTGCACACCGGTATAACCTTGTAAGTACCTGTCCTCTGGTACAATGGCAAGGTTGATTCCTCTTATTTGATCAACCATTCGCCGTGTCAAAAATGCAGAGGGGGATGCAAGGAGCGCAAGGCCTGCACATCCAAGCAAGTGGTAACATGGACTTGTACATGGAACATCCCAAGCGCAAGCAGAGCTGCAGTGAGCCTGTACAACGAGCTAGCGTAAGTCCCTGCATTTCATTTAATTCGCACTGGCATGCGTGTATGATTTGTGTGCAGTGGCGGATCCACAAATTCAAGTTACCAGGGGCGAAATTTTAACTTAAAAAATATGAAGGCACTTGCACTCCAGAAATCAACATAACTTGAGAAATGTGAAGCTACATGCACTTTGAAAACCAGCTAATGATCCAAAGTAGTTCCAGATTATAAAACACTAAATGATGTAAGCACCAAAAAAACACAAAATGCAACATGGTGTACAAGGACTACTAACATGGACTGTACCTGCTTGAATTATTCGTTCTCTGGCTGAAAATATCGAAGTGTAATTGCACCTATAACCAGTGCGCAAACTGCATATCAATATATCTATCATGCACAAGTATGCCAATAGTTTCAAACAACAGATTAGAAAAGTATTTATGCTACGTTGTCATGATACGGGGACTTTCTGGTAGATGGCCTCGATGTTTCCTCAAGCCATGAAAATGTACTATAATTTGCTTGTCATCAATTCCTGCAAATCTCTATCTCTCTCTCAACATAGTAGATCATCATTAGACAATAAATCCTTCAATGGGAGCATGCAAAAGGCTTGCATTAGATCCCTCATTAGACACTATATGTTCATCACCAGGAGCATGTAAAATGTTTGCATCAAATCCTTCAATAGCAGTCTGTTCATTAGACACTTCAGGCTCAAGAACAACATGAGCTTGTATGTTTGCACCGGAAACTTGATTAGACACATCAAGTTCAGTCAGTTCAGTATTGATTGGGGGAGTTATAAAATAAGCAGAAATTGGTTTCATTTTCTTATAGATTCCCTACATACAAGCAGATTTACAACACCGTCAGGTTTAACTATTGGCCAAAAATTGAACAGATGAATTAGATATAATCAGGGATGTGATGTACCTGCTCGTTGCGCATGCTGCTCTTGCAAGCTGTGACTGTCCGTTTGCGCAAGCTCGATGCCATGCCCGTGCTGCCGCCGCTGCCTCCCACACAGGCTACACCCAGGGTTGGATCTTCATCTTCTTGTCCTTCCATTCGCTTGAAGCCCGGCGACCGGCATCCAACGAGGGCGCGAGGAAGTGCTGTGTCAGTCTGTCCAGCGGTGGCTAGGTTAGGAGCGAACCAGACTGGAGCCTGGAGCGAATGAATTGGGATTTTTCCTGCTGTCGATCGATACGGGAGGCGCTTGTTTGGGCCGCGAGCCTGCTATAGGGCATGCCTTGCACTTACATTATTGGCCCATCCAAATTAAAACATTTTTCTTCATTTTTTACATTGCCTGCTCATGCATTGGGACAAACAAAACTAGCCTGGGCCAACCTGGATGACTCAAACTAGGTGCACACTTTCCAGCCACCCGAGGCGGCCGCCCATACCAGCCCCTACGGTGGCGTTGCCCCTTTTTGCGTGTATGATTGGGGTAGTGAAAAATATTCCAGTGGCACTTTTGATTTACCCGTAGAATGGTTGAATTGCTTGTTTCTATGAACTGAGTTCGCCAATAAAGTGAAGGATGCCAGTCTTTTCATCCTATTGTAGATTGCTTAGATCTCGATATGCCAAATGTAATCGCATGAAATATACAGTAAAAGCCAGTGTGATGTGTGTTGCTACAACTAGTCTGACAACCCGTCCTCATATAACATATCAAGGACGCACCATCTTATCAGATTAACCATTCGACTTACCAATGTAGTGTGGGAAGAAAGAAGTATTGGGACTGCGTATCCAAGCAATTGATGCCATGGACTCCTTCGTAGAACCTTGTAAGCGAAAAAAGTTGCAGTGTGCCTGTACAAAGAGCTAGCGTAAGTTCAGTTACCTGCTTCTCGGAATTTTAGTTAGCCACTTATTGCAAAATTGTTCAATTACATTGCTTGGCTTAATTTAGTTTGCTACTGATTACATAATGCCATAGCCTGTTAATCCTATAATAGACTGCGCCTATCTATGTGTTTGATACTTACTGTTAAGAATTACCTGTTTGCCTGAACTTAAATAGCTACTTAAGTACGTAGATAGCTGGTCATATGTACTTCTAGGGTGCAGCAAAATTCACGTGTAATTTACGTTCTGATACCCTGTTTGTTTAAATGGTTTGTTCTTATCACTTGTAGCACTAGTAATGTTTGCATGTTCATAGATAGACAACTGTCAGGTTTATATGTGGGATGCTGTCTTTTTAACTTATATATATATGTGCCGGAATCATTTTGCTTACATCAAAGAAATTTACAGATGTCTGTGTTGCTGGTAAACGGTACCGACTTCTTACTTTAATACGTTGCCAAGAACTTGTTAGTTTTACTAGTTCATGTGTAATTAAATACGTTGCCAAAACTGGTTAGTTTTACTAGTTTGATGTTAGTTTCTTATGGCTCTTGCAACACTTTATTTATGATTGTTAACATTCAAGTTTGCAGGATCCAACTGAAACTCTGTTGGCACAACAGGTATATTTTCAGAAACTTCCTTGTTTACCTAGTTTGCTGTTGTAACTTGTTGTTGTAATCATCTTACCAACTTCAAGTTTTCAGGATCCAATTGGAAGTCCAATTGCACAGTAGGTACATTTTCAAAAATATATTTGTGTAACAGGTTTGCTGCTGTAACTTGTTGCTCTAATCAAGTTACTGACTACACAACTTTTTAGGATCCAAGAGAAACTCCAATGCCACAACAGGTTCCTTTTGCAAAACTTGTTTGTTTATCTGCTTTGCTGCTACAACTGGTTGCTCTAATCACGTTACTGGCTATTCAACTTTTCAGGATCCAAGAGAAACTCCAATGCCACAACAGGTTCCTTTTGCAAAACTTGTTTGTTTATCTGCTTTGCTGCTTCAACTAGTTGCTCTAATCATGTTACTGGCTACTCAACTTTTCAGGATCCAAGAGAAACTCCAATGCCACAACAGGTACCTTTTGCAAAACTTGTTTGTTTAACTGCTTTGCTGGTACAACTGGTTACAATGATGTTAATAACTACTTTTCAGCATCCAATCGAAACTCTTTAATTCCTTGTTTGTTTAACTGGTTTGCTGTTCTAACTCCCAGTTGACATGTTTTGCTAACTTCAACTTTTCGGAATCCAATCGGAACTTTAATGGCAAAACAGGTTAGCCCAAGATCAAAGAGCGAGGTCCCCATGGGCGTTGTATCATCCCACAGCAGTGGCACCGGCTCAATCGTGCATCATGAATTGCCAACTGCTGATGCTCTAGAGGCTAAACTATTGGTAGAAAGAGATTCTGCTTCTGCACTTAGAGATGAAGTTGACATGTTGAGGAAGCAAACAGCACAATCACAATCAGTACTCAAGACAACCATTAAATATTTGGTGGATTTCAAAATGAAGCAAGCTGAGGCTGACCGCATTGTTAAGGTCCTGAAGGAAAAAAGGAAATTAAATTCCCACTTGGTAAATCATAGGTGAAATGTTTTTTCCATCATTGAATAACCTTTGTGTTGTTTGTTCATGTAATCGATCAAACCATTTATTTTAGAGATCATGTAATTAATTGTTTTTTGGTTTTTGGTTTGTAAATTTTTTTAGCACGAGTCTGTATTAATTGATAAGACTCTGAGACATTTCATTTTGATTGCTGTGCCAGACCTACAAATATGCCAATCGGGCTGAATGTGCATTCAACAATAATAGTAGTATAGATGGTCCTTAGGTGGCATGCATCTAAAAGGGCCAAGATGCCGTACTAGCTTTGCTTAAAAAATGATGCTCTTCTAGCAGAAAAAAAGTACAGCGGCCTGGCTTATGTATGTTAATTGATATTATTGATCCATATACTCTATAAGTGTTTATATGTCTGTTAGTTTTATACATTATTGGTTGATTGACTCGGTATTTTGAATCTTGAAACATCGCTTGTGTACATATCTAAATGGGAGTACACATTATGCTGCATGTGACACTTGAGTTGGACATAAAGTGGTTTCAAATATTCGAATTCACCTTAAACTAGATTCTAGCTTCTGAATTCAAGTATCGGCGTTTGTAAATCATATTCATATATGACAGTGGAATACATCTTTGTTGTGCTTTTGAAGATATATAAAAACAGATAGAAAGATTTATAAAGATTCGTATAAGAATACAAAATGGATTCGAATTTAGTTGCCAGGGTAAACGTGGATGCTTATTGTCCCAAAATTCGAAAGAAGTGGCAAAATATCCACTCCCACATCGGCTGCCCGAAGCCAGTGTTTGCGAGATGGAAATTACTGTCTATCCCTTGCACGGACAATCCATCGGCCCGATTTCCACTGCTCTTAATAGGGGGTAGGTTAGTAACTTCAATTAGATGTGACACGACCACCTCTGAGCCCATTCAGACACGGTGGGCGCCAAACATGGGCGGCAAAACACATTTGATTCAAGCTCATCCAAAAGACCTCTGTCTCTCCCTCCATTTCCCCATTCATACACGATGGGCGGCAAATCAAACTTGACTCGGCCGAAATCGATGTAGGCAAATATTTTCAATAGGGGCAGGTTTGTAACTTCACTCAGATGTGACACAACCGCCCTACCTGTTAGCCTCGTTCATACATCGTGGGCGCCAACCGTGGGCGCCAAAACACCCTCTCGTCGCCCGAAATCGCTCTGGGCAAATATTGGGGAGATGCGAGATTACCATCCTATCCCCAACCGATGAGACGTCCAAATTTTAAACGGGGGCTAAGTTCGTAACTTTCCCATATTTCAGACAGGCGCGTCCCAAAAACATGGTTCCCTGTACCTATCCCTCCATTTTCACATTCATACACCGCCCGCGCTAGAACACCATCCCCACACCAGCCTCCTCCGTCCGCCACCCCATCCATCGCCGCCGTCCTCCACCCCATCCATCGCCGTCGTCCTCCACCATGCCGGAGAGCCTACCAAGACCGCATCGTCCACTGCTAGAGATGGATGTTTCTCATCCACGGTGATGGACCAGGAGCCTTGCATCGCGTCCTCTCGCTTCATCGGCGCTGTCATCCTCCTTGTCGGGGCCAGTCCCACGACCTTCTAGTCCACCGCAACGGGACTTATCCTCCGATGCACCCGTCTATCATCGCAGATCTGCTTCAACGCCACCGACAGCCATCGCACCCCCGATGCCTACCCGGCGCCGCAAGAGAGGTGGTACTACTTCATATCTGCTCAACTTTTTGATCTCAACCAGAAAATAGATCGTAACTTTGTTACTGTACTTTCTTTTCAGCTCTTAGAATTTAGTTCTTAGTTCGAAGCAAACAATGGTTGCTAAATAGCATTTCTGCAGTTTGCAGCTTCAAATCTGCCATGGCACAGTCATAATAGGGTTTAATTGATCATGCTTAGGGTTCCCCCCTTTTATGATCACTATACGATCAGCATACGTGCTTCGTGTCATAATAGCACTGCTCCGCCCATCAAGCTAAACAAGCTTAGTTGTTCAAATACGAATATGATATTATTAAAATAGAGTCGTTTAATTGGTCAGCTAAATGTTCCTAATTTAGTTTCGAAAATGCATGTACGCCGCTCGGGTGTGGATCAACAGGGTGCCCCTGGTGGGCCGCGGCCCACCCTGGGATTTTGGGCCGGCCCAGGCCCCGATTCCCCACTGTTCTGCTGCGCTTCCGATCTCTACTCGCCCCCAGCCACCTGCCTCACCGGCGACTTGCCGTCCCCGGACGGCATGACTCTAGGAGGAGACACCGGACTAACAAGAGGTCAGGAGCCGCTAGCCCAACAGCGTCACCGCTGCCCTGGCGCGCCGCCGTGCCTACCTTCCCAGTCCGTTCAGGGCTCAGGCGTGCAGCAGCCACTAAGCCAACCCGATTTATCCTGAGATACGTCCTCAACACTCAGCAGCCACTCCTCATCACCCATTTTCTAATTGATTCATTACTCATTAGGCAGGACTGTCATTAGGGTTTGTTGTGTACTGAGTGCTACCTACACTTAATGGTTCAGATGTATTTAAGTAATCTTTAGTACCTGTAAAGTTCACAGGGTTTCAAAATTCCGGCCCTAGGAACAGACACTAGTCATTTTGGATTGTTGGTCATAGTGACATTGACCCAGATTACTACTGCAGGCCAGGTTTGTTGACAATTTTACTTCTCTTTCTTACTCATTCGATATGATATCCAATTATTCACGTCGATTAGTTGCAAACAATAAGTGCTAGACCAACTTCTTGATTCAGATTTTGGACGGTCTCTTACTGCAGTTACAATTCTGCATACTTGTCCTAGTAAGCACACAAGTAATGATTGATTCACTACCTCTATGCTTGCCTTGTCATATTTGTTGTCAATAGTCTTTTAGGGTGGACCACCCTGTTTCAAAATACTGGAACCTCAGACATGAGTGAATAGTATTTCTCTGTGTGATCTCTTCCATCATGTGTGGGCAAAGAACACTTCATTGTATAGAAAGAAAGTGTCATTTCCATCTTTTACATAGACTACGATCTTTTACATGGAATAAAATCTGCCTACTTGCTTTGTGTCGCACTACCAGCACTCCACCCTTGAAGCTAAACATTATGCCACTCATAATTCCTTAGTTTATTTGTTTAAATACGAATTTGATATGATTCTAATGTTCCTACTTCAGTTTTGAAATGTGTGTCTGCCTGTTATAGAGACATAAGAGGTTTGTATTTCTGTGTGTGGTCTGGTCAGCACGGTTGGGGGTGAACTTTGCACACGCAGGGGTTTATAGGGAGACACTCTTTGAGTTGAATCCGCAATGCATTCCATAGAGAATCTGACTACTTTTTATGTTTTCATGAATCTCAGATACTGAACAACATCATAATGATTATGAGCTTGCGCGCATGAAAAGAATAAAGTAGAACAATGCCATGGCTGTCAAACTTGGCATTAAGGGAATAAAATTAAGTCTAGATGCAATGCAATGCAAACGCTCTCCACCTACAGATTCATGCTTAGAATATGATCCTAACAGTGATTATGAGCTAGAGGGAGACCTAAGTCAATGTAGCTCCCTAGTGGAGGAGTCAGAGGCAGATGCCCTATCTTATTCACCCATCAAGGTGCTTGCTCTAACTTTCCAAGGTTATATTGGTCGCACATATCTTGCAACTGATGCTTTGCATTGCTTCTACTTTGTTGCACTGCCATTAGCTTAGTTTACACATTGTGCATGTGAATACGCCATGCCTATCCATTTTTAGTACATATTCCATCTGTCATCATACCATATTAATCCATTCAAATGTTGTTCTTGTGTATCAGACGTTCAAAAGGAAGAGGGCGATTGATGATCACAGAGGAGCACGAACAAAGTATTTGGAAAAGGTAGTGACACCTGATAAATCAAATAGCCCATTAGGTGTAGTTGCAATATCACCAGACCCAGAAAACACGGCCACAACTCTAGCAGACTCTAGCCCTACTACACTGGCCATCTCTGATGCCCCAACTCAGCAGACCCCAACTGCCGCAAACAGTATGATGATGCCAGTTGACATAGCACCAGCTCTACGACGCAAAACCCCCATTCCAGCAAAGAGTACACCAAATCCAGTTGCTAAATCCCTTTTTGAATGAGAGAGAGCCCCAATTGCAGCAAATAGGACTCCTGTTCCACTTCTTCCCAGTTTACAAGACGAAGCTTATATTATTGTCAGGAACTTTGTGCGCATCTTTCCTTCATGGAAAGATTATACCACAGACAAAGAACAATTTCCAATCTTCCTCCGCAACTTACGCATAAGTAATGTACTAATGTTATTCATGGTAATTACTGCATATGTTTCTGCTGACAGAAGACACAAGATTTCATTCTTTTAAATAGGCGAGGACCAAACTGGATAGTCAAGACGAGCAAGGGTTGGTTGCGCTTTTCAAGCACTCGTTGATGAAGTATCGTTCCTACCTGAGGGAAGCGCGCTTCGATGGCAAGCCTCTAAATGAAATTTCTGTAAAGTCTCTGATGCTACATTTATCAGACAGTGACTGGAATAATCTTGTTACACATTGGTCTCGTCTGCAGCATAAGGTACTGTCTATGATATCACATCACAATTTGAACTACATTTCTGCATGTGCCTTAACGTCTCACTTGTACGAAAACTGTTTGCAGAAGAACATTCATTCTCAAGGGACCACAGAATCTCACAACTATACTGCACACTGCATTGCTCTTGTGAGTACCTCCTGCCCTGTATGACCATACTTACTTTCATAGCTGGTTGATTATGTAGCATCACTGCACATGTTAGCCTCGTTATCCTCCATTTGGTGGACATTATAAGATCCGTATCGACTCTTACATAAATTTAGAATCAACCCAATGCTTTTGAAGAGGTTTAGCTCTGCAGTCCTCTTGTAAGGACTGAACGTCGTCTATCACTGTACTTACATTAACAACTACTCCCTCCGTCCCATAATATAAGAGCGTTTTGTACAGTACACCAGTGTTCAAAACACTCTTATATTATGGGAAGAGGGACCGGTTCATTGTGTAGCATTCTGCATCTTATCTCCCTCGCCCACCATTTACTAAAAAATATCAGATCTATATTTAATCTTACCAAAAAGTTGAATACACAGACAATGCCAGTGCAGAAGTGTAGCCCATTGCTCTTGTCAGTACATTTTGTCCTGTAACACTTGTACTTTCAGGGATTGGTAGTTGATTATGTAGCATCAATCTGCATCTTATCTTCATTATCCTCTATCCCTTCCAGTATTATCATATCTATAATTACTCTCTACAAAATGTAGAGTACAGGCAATGCTTACGAAGAAGATTCTGTGCTGAAATTCTTGAGTTATCCTTCCCTTGATATGGAGAAGGGCATTATAAAGCCGGTGTTAACTATTAATGTAAGTCAGTCCTTCTAAAGCCTTTATCCTCAACTGTTATTTAATTTGCTCATACTCCCTATCATTAACTGCTGTTTAGTTTGCCGTTTCTATCAAAATGCATGTTCGTAACAACTGTAAGTTCCAAGTTTTACTTGTAAAACCAAATTCCTTATTCATACCATGCACATTACTCAATACTCCCTATATGTATGCTTGTTTTTGTAGATCTATATTCCAGTGTGTGGTGAAGCAGCCCACGTTTGCACCTTATCATCTCTTGTTTTATCTTACTGATGTGGCTGATGATATGAACAACATGCCATGCACATTAACCAAAATAGATACAATGATAGTCTTTGCCCTTCATCTATGCTTGTTTTGTTGACATGGTAATCCAGTAGTGTGGTGAAGCTCCCGCATTATGAACAAGCCAAATTATGCTATTGATATTTTGAACTTACTCTTTATTTTCTAATTTGAAATTGGATGGAATTGACAGCACAGTTATCATCTTTGTTTATACACGTGCAAAACCTGTCATTTCTCTGCTTGTTTCAGGGTGATATGCCTAATGGCATGCACAAGTCTGCTGAAGGCTATGAGACAAACCCAACATATATTGCAGCAAAGAAGGCAAAACATCTTGAAGATAGCGAGACAACCCCAAAGTCTTGTCTTGATGCAGTGTTCAAGTTACTTGAGACTAGCAGTTAGACAAGCTCACAGAATTTGCTGTCTGAATCAATTCGACTTCTTCAGTCCCAAGTTCTAGCATAAAGGCATTCTGCAACTCAACTTCGACTTGAAGTCCTATCTCTAAGAAAGATTGCGGAGAACACCAATGAGAACCTCATTGCTAAACAGCTACACCTAGAAGCTATGACCGACATGCTAGGCTGGTCTCACAGCCTTGCTCAGGAGCTTGCGCAGCAGTTCTCGCGCAAGGCTAACCTTTCTTGAACTGTCTTGGAAGTGGTCTTGGTTCAGTATTATTTTGTTACGCTGCAATGGCGCCCAGTTTTTGTAATCTGCTTCTTCGTTGCGCTTTATGATCACTGGTGGCGAACTTCGATGCCCAGTGGATGTAATATACCATAAATCTTTTATTGTATAGTGTAGGTTTATTCTAAGTTACTATGTCGTAATTTCTTTATTGTATAGAGTAGGTTTGTTCTTAATTCCTACTAGTTACCGTATATGCCATCATTCGCTATCTGAAAAAAAAATAGTGAAAATCTGATGTAGTCGACCGAGCCGAAACATTCGCCTCTAACGGGCCTACATTTTAGCGGGCCACAATTGGGCCGGCCTGCAACTTTCTTGGGCCTGAAAGGCCATTGGGGCCTTCACACTTTGCGCCAGGCCAACAACTTACACGGGCCTATATTCGGCCGAAAGTTTAGTTGGGCCTTTAGTGGACCCAGCGCTTAGTTGGGCCCATGTAGCTTCGGGCCATTAACAGGCTGAATATTCTGCTGGGCTGTTACGGCCCAGAAGAAACCATGGGCCTTTAGCAGGTCGAAATGCATGTTGGGCCTCAATTTTCACTAGTCGTCGACGGGCCTTCAGCAGGCTGAAATGTAGACCGGGCCATTATTGGCCCAGTTATATGACGGGCCATTACCAGGCCAAAACATATCTCGGGCCTTAGTTGGCCCACTGATATCATGGGCCTTTAAGAGGCCGAAAGCTTAGTAGAGGCATCAACGGGCCGAATTATACGACAAGCCTTTAACATGCCCAAAGTCACGTCAGACCATATATGGCCCATGGGCAGCACGGGCCATTCCCAGGCCAAAAGACACACCGGGCTGAAATGGGCCCATGTCTACATCGGGCCTCTAACAGGCCAAAATGTCACTGGGCCGTAATTGGGCCCAAATATTCGGCGAACAATTAACGGGCCAGATCTGGCTTCTGGCCGTAAATGGGCCATGTTTAAACAGGTCGTTAGTGGGCTAGCCCACTAGTACTGAGTAAATACTACAGGCCTTTGACTGGGCCGACCTTTTTAACCTATATGGGCCTCTGTTGGGCCTTGCCATGTGTCGATGTATCATAGGCATGTCTCCTCCATTGGACGGGCGACATCTGGCCCACCGAGGAGCCGATACGTGTTTCCTCCAGCCAATGATGATTTTGCATGTGGAAAATCCCCATTGGTCCGGGTTATTAACGGGTTATCGGATCCAAACCGGAACCCGATAGCTTAAAGGTGACCCGTTACGATGGATGCCATGTGTCGGTTACCCTTGACGAAAGCACTTCCATGACGCGCCATTTATCGTCATGAAAGTGGACACTTCCATGATGATAATTTTGGTATTGTCATGGAACACTTCTACGACAGCACGGGTATGACTATCTTGATTCTGTCATAAAATCGTCATGGATGTACATGCATGACAAAAAACGCGACCTACTGTGACAAACACATATCATCACGGAAGTGGGTTTTTTTGTAGTGTATATTTAAGTTTCTGATCAATACAATTCTAGCATGAATAATAAACCTTTATCATGAATAAGGAAATATAATAATAACAACTTTATTATTGCCTCTAGGGCATATTTCCATCACCAATGATGGGTCGACTCATCCTCACGCTGCACACAGTGCTCCAAATCCACAATTGTCATCGGCTGCTTGCAGGTTCCTTGAAAATTTCTGATGAAGCGCTCCTTCAACTCCGCCCAGGTGTTGATAGAATTGGGGGGCAGGTTTTTCAACCAGGTGCGAGCTGGCCCCTCCAACATCATAGTGAAATACTTGGCGCATACCGCATCGCTGACGTCCAACATACCCATGGCCAGCTCATAGCTCTCAATCCAAGCCTCTAGAGGGAGATCCGCTGTGTAGTTAGGTACCTTGCAGGGACCCTTAAAGTCTTTAGGCATGCGCTCGTTACGTAAAGGCGACACTAGGCACGACACTCCGATAGTTCTAGCACTCGACCCGGCTCCCACCGAAGCTGACGGAACTACCGGGGGCGGCTGATAACACTACAAAAAAAATACACCTCCGTGATGATACGTGTTTGTCACAGTAGGTCACGTTTTCTGTCATGCATGTACATCCATGACGATTTTATGACAGAATCAAGATAGTCATGCCTGTGCTGTCGTAGAAGTGTTCCATGATAATACCAAAATTATCATCACGGAAGTGTCCACTTCCATGACGATAAATGGCGCGTCGTGGAAGTCCTTTCATCAAGGGTAACCGACACGTGGCATCCACCGTAACGGGTCGCCGTTAAGCTATCGGGTTCCGGTTTGGATCCGACAACCCGTTAATAGCCCGAAATATGGGGATTTTCCACGTGTAAAATTCTGATTCACTGGAGTATCCACGTGTCTGCTCAGCGTTGGGACAGATGTCGTCCACTCATTGGACGGGAGGCGCCTATGATATCTCGACACATGGCACAACCCAACAGTGGCCCATTCAGGTGAAAAGGCCGGCCCATTTGACTTGGTCAAAAGGTAGCGGGCCAGCCCACGTAAAGCCTATTAACGGCCTGTTCGCATATAGCCCATTTACAGCCTGCTAACTCACGGCCCGTTATGGCCTATCCGAATTAGGCCCAGTACCGGCATCTGGGCCGTCCAATATGATTCCAGCCCATTGTAACTTTCGGCCCATGTATGGCCCATGACGTCTTTCAGCCCATATGAGGCCCTATGTAACTCTTGGCCCATTAACGGCCCGTGGTGACACTGGCCCATAATGAACAGTGTACCGCTTTATACCCATTAACGGCCCATTATTCCATTGGGCCCTTTCCAGCCCGTGTGATCTTTCGGCCTTCTAAGAGCCCATTTATTCTTGGGCTCATTTCCAGCATTCGATTACTTCCGGTCCGTTACTGGCCTGTTCCGCTTGCAGGCCAAATTCAGCTCATGGTTACAGTCGGCCCGTTTGTGGCCCATTAATCCGTTGGGCTGTTTTCTTAGCGTCATCAAATACGGCCCGTTTAAGCCCGTTATACATATCGGCTATTAACGGCCCGTTATGATCGGGCCATAAACAGAGAATCTCCACTCTAGCCCATTTACGGCCCATATTGCGGTCCTTTATTGGTCCATGAATAGTACGGCCCGTAGAAGGCTCATTGATTCTAACGCCCACACAAGGCCCATAGACCCTACAGCCCGTAGGAGGCCCATGGTCACTACATAATGGTCCGTGGTTATTACGGCCTAGTTTTAAAAAATATTTTATTGTTGCCACTAGCAAACCGTGGAAAAAGAACTGCAGTGACTACAAACAAACAAATAAACCAGATAATAAGGAAATAAATAAGCAAGCAACTTACGCTAGGCTATTATGGCTATTACATCCACTGGGCATCAAAGTTCGCCACCAGTGCAAATATAGGGAACAAAGCAGCATATTACATACACTGGGCGTCTAAATTGGCCACCAGTGCAAATAAACGAGCGGCAACAAAACAAGTCCATAACTGAAACAACTTCACAAGAGCTCAAGAAATGTTATCCTGGGTATCCACCATGCTGGCAATAAGCTTAGCAAGCTTATTAGCTTTCTCCTGTTTGGCGCTAAAATCCTCCAATGCTTGCTGTTGCACCAGAAAGTATGCATCCGAATTCTCCAGGGACTTCCTCAGTCCTTCGGATTCTTGTCGCAGCACAGCTGATCGATGTCTTTCAGCTTGTAGTTGAGGCTCAAGAAACCGAACTGATTCAGACAGTGAGTTCGAAGAGCTTGTGCCAGCGGTAGTGGCCAGTAACTCGAACACTACATCAAGACAGGACTTTGGGGTTGTCTCACTATCTTCAAGATAGTTTTCCTTCGCTATTTTATCAGCTTTGTTGGAGAACAACAAGGATGTCTCACTATCCTGAACCTTATCTACATTACTCCCTTTACCATTGCTTAATAAGGTACTCTTCCCAAATATTCTGTCAGCATTCTAAAAGAAGAAACAAGTAGACACATAACAGGTTTAGCATGTAGAATATGAAACTCATTTCGGTGAACCAGTTCAGTAGTAAGGTGGACAGTATTAAACTACCAAGTCTTCTATTGCCAAGTAGTAAGTACATAATAAAAGCATCAAACAAACATATATCTATGTCCTATGGTCATTGCATTGTCTTGCCAAATCAAAATAGAGACACGGTTCAAATCATATCAGTTCAAGACAAAGCAGCATTGAAAGAATACAAGTGTGGGAAACTACATGGCACAACAAGATTTCAAATTGGTAACACGGGTATACATGTACAACAACACTATTGGCTCTGTTGTGATGCTAGTAATGTGCATGATATGAGAAGTCAACTGTATACACAATTGAAATTGAAATCAACAGAGCAATTTAGAAGAGCAAACCTGTTAAAGAAAAATGTTTAAACATACCTGTTGTGCCATTGGAGTTTCGATTGGATCCTTCAATTTAAAAATAAGTTTGTATGAGTAAATACAGTGATACACGAGCAAAGTAGTATGCACCATAGCAATGGAATCTTAAATGAGAACAGTTCTTCTACAGGTTAAAGCACTTCTTCTACACGAACAGAGTACAGTAAGATGCAGGCATACAGTACTTCAAAATAAAAAATGAGCTCATAGACCTTACCACATTCTTGGTTCGGGACCAGTACAGAACAAGGCGTTCCCAGTCATCATGCCGTAAATGTGTCTCAGGAGAAAGTAAGGGAATTTGATGAGTTTCTTTGCCAGTGAAGTACATTTTCTTTAGGTAATTCCGATACTGCCACCAAGCATTCTTGAAGATAGCAGAGGTATTAGCACAGGTTATCTCATCCTGAGTTTCCAAATCGGTCCTTCTCTATAGAGAAAAATGGTAACATTTGATGTATTATAACCAGCATGGAGGTAGAATGTTTGGGAAAAAGCAAAGTATTTGCCATGAATAACATTACTTACACATAACTCTTGGACGAACACCTGCAACTGGCTTTTTCCTTCATCTTCAGTATAATATTTCCATGATGGGAAGATACGCACATAGGATTTAACAACATCAAATGCGATAGATGCTAAACTATGAATGGCTGGTTGTGCTTCGTCGACAGGAATACACTACTAGGGAAAACCTTATACACAGAAGCTTAGCAGTAGCGCTTGTCAAAAGAAGGTGCTACTGCTATTTACCCATAGCGTAGGGTAAAAAATGCGCTACAGCTATAGTGGTAGCAGTAGCGCCTCTGCAAAAAAATGTGCTACTACTACAATTCCCACACTGTTCTCGGCAGGGTAGGAATAGTAGTAGCAATCTTAAGGAAAATGCACTGCCACTAAGTTGGTTGTAGCAGCGTGTTTTCTGTGGAAAGCGCTACTGCTAATGAAAATAAAATAAAATGAAAAACAAATAGAAAAGTAAATGAAAATGAAAGAAATAGAAAAAGGAGAAAGGAAAAAATAAAATGTAAAGGAAAATAAAAGAAAAAGGAAAATAAAGGAGAAAGGCATATCAGCAGCGTGTGTTCAAAACAAGCGCTATAGCTAATGTAGCAGTAGCGCGTTCTGCATACCCCCGCTATAGATAAGTTCCTTAAATAAAGGAGAAAGGAAAAAAGAAAAGTAAATAAGAAAAGGAAAAGGAAAAGGAAAATAAATAGCTACTACCTATAGTAGTAGCGCGTTTTAGTATACAGCGCTATAGCTAAGTTAGCTATAGCGCTTTTCTGGACAAGCGCTACCGCTATGTTTGACTTAACCCCCGCGCGGTTTCCCCCGGCCACTTCCCCCAAATCCCCACTCACCTCTGATGTCGCCGCCGCCGTCTCCCTACATCATCGTCGCCCTCCGCACGCCGTCTGCTACCCTCTGTGGCCGTCTGGTGCCCGCCCTTGCCGCGCGCCCGAGCCCTGACCCCGACCTCGACGCCGCGTGCCCCCTTCCTCGGCCGCTCTGCCTCCTCCTGCTCCTAAATCCGCCGACGCCCGAGGTGAGCACGCCTATGTACACCTCCTCCTCCCCTACCTCTGCCTAGCTAGGGTTACTAGGGTTCATCAAATTAGCTAGGGTTCATCTAATTAGCTAGGGTTCATCTAATTAGTTAGGGTTCATCAAATTAGCTAGTACTTGTAGATGCTTAAGTAGTTGTATAGTTGTTGTGCACCCAATGTAGTTAACTAAATATAATTTTTAGGACAAATTTGTATATGCTTAAGTAGTTAACTAAATATAATTTTTAGGACAAATTTGTATATGCTTAAGTAATTAACTAAATATATTTTAGGGTTGTATAGTTGCTTAAGTACTTGTATAGTTGTTCTGCACCCAATGTATGCTTAAGTAGTTGTATAATTCCTAGGGTTCATCAATGGGTGCTTAAATAGTTGTAGATGCTTAAGTAGCTAGCTAGGGTTCATCTAATTAGTTAGGGTTCATCAAATTAGCTAGTACTTGTAGATGCTTAAGTACAAGGGCAGTAGGGTACGGTTAGGGCAGTAGGGCTTAACTAGAAATGTTAGGGCAGTAGGGTTTAATGTTAATTAGGGCAGTAGGGTTTAGTTTAGAGAAAAAATTCAATATAAAAATATAAATTTCTATTAGTGCTGCAAGTCCAGTAGGTTCTTAATTTTTACTGATTTTTTTATTATGACAGAAATTTAGGACATAATTTGAATTGAGTTCTAGGGTTCATAATTTGAAATTTAGGACAAAAATTGAGTTCTAGGGTTCATAATTTATATTAGGACATAATTTTTATTAGGACAACAATTTAGGACAGAAATATGTGAAGGTTCTAGGTTTCTAGGGTTCATCCATCTATATTTGGTTTTTGAATTGAGTTTGAGAGAGCATGAGATTTGTGTAGATTTTCTTGAAGTGTCAAACACTAGGAGATTCAAATTTGAAGTGGTCATGTTATATGCAAATTCCTCAATAGTGTTTGCTCATGTATATCTACTATTGTAGTTGGTCATGTACAGGTTTTTAAGTGGTCCTGTTATATGCAACATTGAAGTGGTTCGATTGTGCCCAAGTGGCCTTTTGTTGTTTGCAGGGAATGATTCCGAGTGGCCTATGTTTTGCCGGAATGTTGATTCATTTCCGTTCCGGCAAATTTCAGGCGCTCGATTTGTCCACTTTGTAGCAAAGGTCATGCCGAAATTTTCCGTGAATTTCAGCATGACTTGTGCTACAAACTAGGACATATCGAGTGCCCGGGATTTGCTGCAATGGGAATGAATCAACATTCTTGCAAAACATAGGCCTTTTTTATGTCATTATTCATTTTATTAGGTCTAGAATTAATTGACTAGATTTAATCATAGGAAACATGGCTAGCAACAATGAAGGACAGGGTTCTGGTGATTGCAACATCTACGAGGCGGCAGGCGCCTATTTGAACTATCTCGAGGAGCAATAGTTGTTGCAATGCCCACTTGTCACATCCGAGACAGAGACCGACATTGAGACCAGCGCCGAGACCGGTGCTGAGACCGACACCGGCACCGAGACTGGCGAAGCCAGTATAGAACCGAAATCGAAGAGGATACGGCGCCCAAACCAGCTCAACACTACTAGACTGGTGGTCATGGAGGTGGACTCTGGCAATTTGAGCCAAAAGAGCCTGCAGAAGCGCGCATGTGCTACAGCAATCAAATAGGCTGCATCCTATGGGCAACCACCACCATCAACGATGAGAAATTAAAGAAGATACCAAATATGGAGCACTTCCTCCTAAGGAAGATGCACGAGGGATTCTTGTTCCCGGGCCGGGATGAAATCAAATATACTCGATCGTGGCAAGACCCGGCAATGAAGAAGATAAACAAACGCACCATGGGCAAGTTTAGTGGTGCGTTGTCTGCCTGGAAAGTAAGGGTGAAACATCGGATCATCATCGAAGAGGAACCCTACTCCGAGATTGTAAAGGATAATCCGACAATTACGGAAGAGCGGTTCGAAATATACAAGAAGGCTTGCGTTGCCGAAGCTGTCAAAGAAAGGTCGGAGTACATGAAGGGGCTTGAAGAGAGGAACATGGGGTGCCACCACCTCGGAAGCCGTGGTTACGCGGGGAAGAGGCCCATATGGGCCAAGGAGGACGCGGAACGCGAAAGTCTGGGGATCCCAGACCCCTTGGCGGAGTTCACCATCCCGCAAGAGCGTGACATCATCAGGGCCCGGTACCATTGGGACTGAGTCAAGAAGGTTTTCGATATAGACGCGGTCACGAAGGAGTTCATGAGACTACTGGTAATTATTAATTTACCCCCTAATTTTAGCTTCTGATCAATTCGACTGTACGTTTAGTCACATTTGTAAACGATCCACGTTCCTTTTGCAAAAAGAGAGCAGCACAGGATTGCGGCCGAAAGTGACTCGCCGTCTGAGGCATTGGCGAGGCCCAAGTGGGACACCCCATTCAAACGGGCCTTGAACATATTGAAAGGACTCCCGGTGGACACTCGGCCGTCGTATGGATGCATGCACGGCGTCGGAGACGGCGCCACGTGGAAGAAGTACTACCATGAGACCGCCGAGGAGAGAAAGGAAAGACAGAGGTTAAATGAAGAAAACATCGACAAGAAGGTTGAGATTGCGGTTGATAAGAAATCAGCTGAGACAGTCAAAGTAGCGGTAGGTGCCGCAAGAGAGGAAATGGCAGCTTCGTATAGTGTCTTGATTCTGGCTATCGTTAGTTGGAGCAAGCAAAATCCAGATAAAGAGGCAGCGGACTTTCCCCTTTCCAACTTCTTAGGGAGTAGCTCGTTTAGCATTGCACTAGCACCTGCTCATGCAACCGCACCTGCTCATAGCAGCCCGTCCTTCGTCTCTGGCGTCCTCGGTGGGGCTTCGTCTTTCACTGAGCTCGACGCCCTCACGGTACGTGTCACACCGGCCCTCTTCAATATATGTATAATCTCCCGTTTCCGTTGCCTTTCGGATGTCTCACATCGCAGACATGTCTTTGCAGGCCGATGTAACCCCGTGCACCATACTGTACACCATTGATGTCCAGAAGGTGGACGTGGGAAAGGCGATGATAGTGAAGCCGAAGGATCAATTGTTCCACACCCGGCCGATGCCCCCTGGCGTCTTCAAGATTTTCGTGGCCAGTATCAAAGCAGGCCACGAGAATTTGGCTCCTCCGGTACTAGGGGGAGATGACGATGAGACGCCGCGGCAGCTTGGCGATTGCAATAGTTGGGTCCTGTTGTGGCCGAAGAGTCTGCTTCGTCTGGAGGCGGCCGGGAGCACACCCACGATCAAGCAACCTCAGCAAGGTATGAACACCAACACCCCAGCTACCCAATTAGCGTTGCCTCTCGTGCTAGGTAGTGATAGCAGACGGCGTGAGGAAGAGGCTCCATTAGTGGCTGATGACGTAGCCGCCTTCGAAGAAACAATGCATGATGCCATGGACGACGAGGATGATGACCCTCTACAGTATCTCAATACTGGTGCCTATGACGATGGAGGGTTGATGGCTCAGCAGTATGAGTACTCAGGGTTTGAGCGTGATGAGTTGATGCCTGAATTGCTGGAGGATGAACATATGATAGGCTCACTTCCGGTAGCAAAGAAGCATAGGAAGAGACCGAAGAAAGGCAAAGCTGCTTCTATGAGCCAGCCGCCTCCGCAGCCTCGGGTTGAAGACCGTATACCTATCATAGGTGCGGCGAAATACCATATCCCTGGTGATCCGATCCTACCTAAGGCAGTGGTAGTGGCCATATACGGCGATCTAAGGAGACTTCATGACGATGTGCTGCGGAGAGAGAAAAGCCTGATCGCCTCGAAAAATCCAGGATACCCGCTCTACATGGTTAACGTGCCGCAGCAAAGGTTGTACATCGACACATTCCCCGCGGAAAAGTTCTTCCTTCGATTCGATTACATCATCGACATGTTTCACTTGAAAAAGCTGGATTTTACGTTTGTTCGCCTTTTTGCCTTGTACATGAACTACATCATCAGGATTGAGCAAATACCTTATATCTGTGTCGCTGAACTGTACTTCATGCACGAGGGCTTCTTGGCAGTCTGCCAAGAGCACCGTGAATACGCGAGGGACTACATCGCCGATTTCATTGTCGGCAATAAGGACAAGGAGACGATTCTCCTGCCTTATCATCCCATGTAAGTCATCCGCGGATATCCTTCCTTCGATTTCAATCATTCATTTGCACGTGTGGAGGCTAATTTGAGGTGTACTTATTTTGCGCAGCGACGGGCACGCCGTCCTCATCATCCTTTACCCCCGATTCTCCCATGCACTTTACTTGGACACGTCAAAGAATATGACGAAAAAGGATTACACCCACATCAAGTATGTTCTCGACAATGCTATCTTAAGCTACGGCCACCGGGGTGGAGAGATCACGATCAAGAAGACAAGGAACCGCGCACCCTGCTTCCGCCATAAGACCGACTTCTGCTGCATCCAGCAATCGAGAGGTACTCTCAGTGATGGATTCTATGTCCTCCACCACATGCTGGAGTACAGACAGGATCACCAGAACCTTTGCATGTCACCTAGATTCGGCGATGCCGATATTCTGCAATGGGCAAAGAATCTAGGAAATGTCCTGGATCATCGACTCTGAGCTGAGTTCTATCACATCCAGCATGAACTTGCTCAAATCATCATGAAGGAGGTCCTCGAAAAAATAGGGATGTTCTACGAAGAAGGGGAAATGTCGCGGGAAGACGTCCGAACACGCGTAGCCGCTCAGCGTCTCGACCTGAAGCCTTTCACTTCGCTCGGGGACTTCCTCCCTGATTTCGATGGTTGGCACAACATGTTGGAGTGATTGATGATGATAATGTGTCCGTTTAGTCACTACTTTCTCTATGACAAAACTTTCAATTTATGCATGACGAAACTTTGTGATGTAATTAAACCGTCCTCCTCAACTAGCATAGATCACTCTAGTAATTAGGGAAGTTTGGGTATGATGAACTTTGTGTACGATATGTTGCTTGTATTTTTGCTAGCTCTGTCTCTTTCTGTTGCTCAACTATATATTATGTTTCATATTATCGAATCATGTGACGATGCAGGTACATAGATCATCGATGGCGAAGAAATGCTACGCCAAGAGTATATGACGAGTGGCCCGAGTGTCAGGCCCAGGTGTACCAGTTTTCGAGCGACAGCCAGAGAGGGTTTGATAGCAGAGCCGAAGCGGAAAATAGTTAGTTTAGGTTCATGCTAGTGCGAGAGAGAGATCCGAACCGGCGCCTCAAGAAGTACTACATTATGTATGACGAGACATGTTAGTTAACTTGTATCGCTATATCGTGATTATGATGTGACGAGATGATTTGTGTTGGATGATATGATGAGACTATTATGTGTATGATATGATGAGCATATTGCATGTTTATGATATGATTAGAATACTGTATAAAACCTGTACAAAAACATCGCAAATACATACCAAAAAAATATGTGAAAATATAGTAGTAGCGCTCTTTAGTGCTGGACAGGAAAACGCTACTGCTAAGCAACTTAGCAGTAGCGCTGGTGCGAATAGCGCTACTGCTAAGTAGGTATGGCAATAGCACGGGTCAAAACGCGCTACTGCTAAATGTTAGCTGTAGCGCCGTATCATTAGCGCGGGGCCCCGCGCTACTGATAGCCCTTAGACCCGCGCTACTGCTAGGCTTTTCCCTAGTAGTGATAGGTGTACTAACTAGTGGAGTTCGGGTTCGCCGTGGTAGTACTGTCGTTTGGGCACTGGAGCTGCCATACTAACTGCTCTTGTTTGGGAGCTTTGTGCTAGAGATGGTGCCGTGTCAACTGGAACTGGGTTACTATCTGCTGTGATTGGGGTTAGATTGGGTGAAGCTGGTTCTCTGTCCATCGGAGTAGGGGTACAATCTGCGAGAGTCTGGGTTATGTGTGGTAGGGCTGGTTCTCGTGCATGTACAACCAGGGTGCTATCCTCACCAATAGGTAGCACTATTTTATTTGAAGACCGTGTTTTTACTCCGCTAGATACTGCCATCACCCCCTCCAATTCAAATGGTGATAAACAAGAAAAGTAGTTGAATGTACAGACCTTGTATGAGAGACAAATGCAATAGATAGTGTGGAAAAAAGAGGGCATGAAATAGTTCACATGTATATTGTTTAACTAAAAAGGATAGCATGACATAATTTCACATATATGATGTCTATCTAAACTGGATAGCATAGCATGACATAATTCAAAGATATGATGACTAACTAAACAGGATGGCATGAGATAATTATATGATGTCTTTAGTAAATAGGTTGGCATGACATAATTCACATACATGTTATCTAAGTAATCAGGATCGCATGATATAATTCACACATGTGATTTATATACTAAGCAGAGGGCATTCGCATATATGATGTCTGAACTAAGAACATGGTGTTGAATATTGTGTATATGATGTCTAAACTATGCAATGCAACACACCATATGCATGATATGACCAGTATAACCATGCCAAGTTAGAGCATACACCTCGGTGGGGGAATAGGACTGTCATCTGTCTCTGAATCCATCTCTGAGGAGCTATCGGGACCCAGCAAGAGATCTGCTTCGCCAGGTAGCACTGTCTGCAATGAAGACATTGTTTTCACTCCAGATTTTTCCATCACCCACTCAACTGGCTGATTCACAGGAAGAGTAGTTGAATGTACAAACATTGTTGACAAATGGAAATGTAATGAAGAAAAGGATTGGCAAGATATATTTCAAATATATGATGCCTGGTTAAACATGATGGCATTGCATATTTCACATATATTATGGCTGGCTAAAAGAGATGAGATTGCATAATTCACACATATGATATAGAAACTAAACAGGTGGCATTACAGAACATTTCTAAACTAAGCAGATGACATATATCATGTCGAAAGTAGGCACTGCAAGGCAACATATGCATGATATGACCAACATCATCATGCCAAGTTAGAGCAAACACCTCGGGGGGTAAATAGGAGTGGTCAGCTCCGTCTGAATCCGCCTCAGAACAGATATCTTCCTCTGGATTACAATCTGGAGGGGGGAGGGTTTGCCATTGCACCCACAATGGAGCGATGTCTGCATGACATTGTATTGCCACGCAGAACTCTTCTCTTTTTCTCTACATGTTCAACATGACTGTGTACAATATCTAACATGCATACGAAAAAAATATAGTGAGATTATGTAAGGAGAGCATGCAGAAATCTAGAGTGATGGTAACAACTAGTGGATAGATCCAAAAATAATGATAGCTGGCTGATGATAGCTTTACTTTAATAAAAGGACATATGATGATTGCTTTACTGTTTGTTTCCCACCCAAGATGAACAACATAGACATACCCTAGGTGAACCAGATAATAGACAGAGATACTATTCATTGTTACCTCGATATGTGCCCCACAAGCATTTTAAAACTCAAGTTTGAACATTAATTCGGACCTGACTTGGAGTCTAAGAGGTGAACAGGACGATAAAGTAGCAGGTAATATTAAGCAATGCATAACATAAGCAGAAACAAAAGAGTGCGACCTCTCTTGTGGACCCGTGTACTCCTCAGGTTCATCTGCTGAGACGATGATGGTGATGCAGTTGCGGTGGGTGCCGGCGGCAGGGAAGGAGATCTGAGGCGGTGAAAGATGGTCGGGAGTCCTGATGTCTGGTATGGTGAATGCTTCTGTCGATGGAGCAACTCAGGGTAGGTGGCCAACATCGCGGCAGGAGCAGGACAAACCACACAAAGTTTTCTTCGACACATATCTGTAACTGAAGTAATTCTGTAAGGGCTCCTTTGGCTTGCAGGATTCTAAAAATGTAGGGATAGGAAAAACACCAGAATAGGATAGGAATGCACATGGGAAGCAGAGCATTTGTAAACACAGGATTTCTGCCAACTTGGGTGTTTGCTTCACAGGAATTGGAAGAGCAGAGGAATGCAAAGAAACATGGCCAAATTAAAGTGAAACCATATGAAAGTGTGTACAGTTAGAATGTTATTCTGCCACTAATGCACTTAGTCTTGTTTTCATGCATAGGAAAAGTAGCTCCAGGTGGATGTTTTACTCCATTCCTTTCAACCAAATGCATGAATAATTGAATAGTAGAGTACCATAGGAAAATTTCCTATTGCTATGTTTTTCCTTCACTTTTTTCCTTTGAACCAAAATAGCCCTAATGGATCGACATGAATGTAGAGTAATAAGTGATGCGACAAGTGTACAACCTCTTTGGCGTAGCCATGTCGACCTCAGCATTATTGGGTTGGTTGCTGAAGAAGTTGCGACAGAGGTGGCTGTCGGAGGTGTGGTGGAAGATCTGAGGCGTCTGTAGACGGCGTCCAGGGTACTGCTCTGTTGTGACGGATGGTTCCGTCGTTGGAGCAGCTCCGGCGAGCCGTAAGACGTCAAGGCTGAAGCAGCACAAGACAGACATCGTTAATCTCAAGTGGGATTCTAATAGCATCTCCAATAGATGATGTAAAACACATTACCAAAAAGTGGTAGATGTAGAATGTACATCACCAAAAAACACCTGACTACAACAGATGAGGTAAAAACTGTTGACTCTGAACTTAACTGTCGAAACTAAAATTTACTGTGGAATCTGAATGTTACTGTCGAAACTGAATGCACTGGTAGCAGAGATGCACTTCACATGTAGTTTAGGCCGCTCGAGCACTAGTAGTAGAGAAACAGTGATCTAAATCAGCAGGCGATCGACAGGGAACACAGTAGCATATAGCAGCCAGAGTAGCAGCACCTGGAGCAGCAGCGTGAACTAGAGCCAGAGCAGCAACTCATGTAGTTGCAGCAGCCCGTGTAGCAGCATCAGCAGCCCGAGTGAGAGCAAGAGCAGAGCAGCAGCGCGAGCGAGCGAGAGCCGAAGCAACAGCAGCAGCAGCAGCGTGAGCGAGCGAGAGCCGGAGCAATAGCAGCACCTCCGGCTGGTATGGACGCCACCGCCGAGGGAGCCTCGCACTAGGGGAGAGCCGCCGTGGAGATGTCGCCGACGGCGCCGACTACGAGGTAGCCGCGCCATGGGGGAGAGGGATCGAGCACCGCGCCGGGAGGTCAAGTTAAGGAGAAGGTGCGATGTGATGAGTGTACAACCTCTTTGGTGGCGCCGAGTAGGCCTCGGCTTCGTTCGAGGAGTTGATGAGGATGTTGTGGTTTCGGTGGAGTAGGTTAAGGTGGCTCTGTGGGGATGTAGCAGCTGCGATAGATGAGGCGATCGTCGGAGCAGCTCCTTGGAGGTGGAGGACGGGGCGGCTGAACCGGCGGGACGACGAGATCAACGACGGATCCTCATCCGGGGCAGTGGATGAGGGACGTCTAGCTGTTGCGGTGGACGATGTCGCTGCGGAAGAGGCTCCGGCTGGGCAGCGGTGGGGTGGCGGACGGCGGAGGGTGGGGTTTCATGGCTGGAGCAAAGAGGTTATGGCGTCCTGGATTTTCGAATAGCGAAAAGGAGGTGATGGGAGGGGGGAACCATGACTTAGGGACGCGCTTGTCCAAAATGTAAGGTGTGTTACGAAAGTACCCCCATCGATTTGAACTAGCGGCCATTTCGGCTCAGGGTTAGAAGGGGGATTTCGCGTGTCGGGATTTGGCAGCTGAAGGGAGTTCTCGCGCGCGTTGTAATTTCGGGATAGCAAGGCGCGGGTTGTGAAGGCGCGAGTTTTGGGAGCATGATATCTGAATTTTCGGGATAACAAGGCGCGGGTTGAAATTTAGGGACAAGCCTCACGTGTACTAATGTACGTACCAAATCAATTCGCACTTCCCTCAACGAAAAAAAGAAAAAAATAGAACTATTCGCACCACACAACGAGAGAGTCTTGTCCCATTTTACTGTACAAATGCTATACAAAGCTATGAATCCATGTTATGTCCAATTAAATTTTTTCGCTGGCTGTATAATGCATGTAACCTACTCATACGAACATTTTAGTGCATTCCAAATGTCTATACTACCGCTGCAATTCAAACTAAATTTGAATTCGTTTCTCTATTTGAATAAGAACCTACAATCATGTTTGTTGCCAAGTTAAACCATCATTCGTATATTATCTTAACAACACACCACATGATTACTATAGAGATAGATATGAACTATGTGTACTATATGAACTTGAATTCAAAATTTTGAATACACTTGATGTTGATTCCAAATAATAGTACATTTGATGTACTAACTAGATCTTCATAATCTAAACCATGTTTCATACGTACACTGTGTTTATCACACAAAGTCTAGTGCCCCACCCCCCACATTATGACAAGTATTTAGCCCTGAGCTGCAAAAGCCGCACATTATCACAAATTCAAATAAATGTTATATATATTATATGTAGTATAACATGTTCATAACGACACCATGCATATCACCATTATATATATTCATGCATGCATCGGTTTAAAACACTATGATATCTTCTTCAAATATCTGAATCCACTTTTATAATGAATTATGATCTCTATTCGTCTTTTACACCCACACAACCCTCTAATCTTTGTAGCTAGCACTAACTTTCTCTCGTGCATGCACACGCCCGCCTCCCTCTCACCCTCCCTCAGCATTCTCTAGCTCCATCGAGCACATTCGTCATTTCTCTTTAGGTCGTTCACCCACGGTGTGTGTAGGCCCCCCAGCTCCTTCTTTCCGGCACACACCGATCGATATACCTCTCTAGCCAGGTGTTCCTACCACAAACACAAGCTTTCCCTCTTCTCTTCTCACCGTCCATGCCCCCCTCTGTCTAATACGATTCCACGCACGTGCACACTCCTGCCCCTCTTTTCACCGATCTCATACTCGCACACTCCTTCCCCTCGATATAGTAGGCCTCTTGCACAACCTCCTAGCCGCATCCCCCTCTCTCTATCCTTCTCTCCGGGCCTTATTTGCTTCTAACACATGCATGCATGTATACCGATCGATCTTCCTACATATACCTAGGTCGACTATAACTCTTTTTCCTCACGCATCGGTCGACGTACCTCACAAGTTATGTCTCTCCATTACTCCGACAAAGGATGATTGATCTTCCTATGTAGCTATGTCTGCTTACCACATCCATATTGTCCCCCCTCATCATTCGTGAATGCTTCCTGACCCGTCTCTCACACGCACGTGCACAGACAGGCAAGCATCCCCTCTCTTATTGATATTGCAGGCGTGCCCTCCGTTCGTCTAGCGGGCCTCTCCCACCATTTGTGAGAAGCAACTCCACCACCAACCCCTCCGACACTCTATCTCTGTCTCTCTCCCAACCTTATTCCGCTCCTACACATATGCATGGATGCCGATCGATCTCCCTCAATACATAAGGTAGGTCCCTCTCCTCCTCCACACATATACCGGCCATTCTACCTCTATAGTTAGGTCTCTGTCTGTTGGCCGGCCCCCCGCCCCCCCCCCGACACACACACCGATAGTCGAACAATGTAGGTAGGTATCCATGCCATAGAGACAAACTGCACATGTCCCCTCTCACATTCCAGTAGGCCAGCCACCCAATATCTTTGACGTGGGCACACACAAATTCGATGGCACTCTTTATCGATCGTGCACACACACGCACACACACACACACTTCATCCCTCTCTTCGATTCTATGGATATCTCACGCCGATGATACCTCCACTGTCTTCTCATGGATCGCCCCCTCTATATATGATATATCCAGACCTCTGTTTCACACACATTGCATATGTTACATTTTTTGTTTGAGATATCATCGACACATATTCCCTGTCTATCTCTCACGCACCCCCCTCCCCCAAAAAATAAACACTCACGAACCCACACGCTATCTCTCTCTAGGTTTGTATTTCTCTCACACAAACCCACGTAGGTGGTGTACGTACATGAAGAGAATAGGTGCACATACTCACGCTTCATGCCCAGCCACACCCGCGCGGGTACACGGTGGAGCTCATTTCTGTACGAAATGGCAGCCCACGTGCTAACTTGAGAGCGTGTAGAGGTTGTTTACCTACGGAGGTCGTGTACCACGCGTGCACGAAACAAAGTTTGACTTGATGCATTGGCACGTTATTTTTAAATAAAGTTATATTTCTCAATGGCACGTACACAGAATATAAAATGATTGTTATGGAGAAAAAAGTAGTCTGCTCCACTATATACAATGGAGCCTGCGTGCCGGGGTTTGTATCTCTTCACATTATCTCACACAAGGCGGCGGTGGCCTCTCTCTCTCTCATCGTTGGTCACTAATCCGGCCGCATCCTGTCCGCCGGTGGAAAGGGAGGATGTGCATCGTTTCTCAGTTCGACGGTGTCGAGGCAGCACGTCCCGATCTGCGATACCCGCCATTCTCTTTAACCAAGCTCCGGCGTGGTAGGGCCTTCGCCACTTGCTCGCTGCCGCAGTATGGGCAGATCTCGCCCACCGCCACCCTCCTAGTTACATCCCGACGACCCCCAGGTATCCCCTCCGGCCTTGCTCCACTGCCCATCTTCCCACGTCGCTGCATGTGGAAAATCTTGCATGTGGATCTTCCCTAGTTCTTTGCCCAAAAGAATAGCTCGTCCGGCATACTTTCCATATTGCAATCTCGTCCTCACACCATTTTAGATAAACAATCGTGCTATTATCTTCCCTTAGGACAAGGAATATGCTTCTTTTTTGTCGTTGTATGTGTCATCAACTGTTATTGGCCAATAATTGTTTCCTTTCTACCTGTTTTTTGCAAACAGGGCTATCCATTTCACCTCATTTCTATTGCGACCTTTTGGTGAACTGCACAAATCACTTCTTTCTTAAGAGTGTTTTGTGCAGTTATACTAAAATGTCACACGGGCAACGTCTCTACATTTCAGTGCGACTGCACAAAGGGAGATTGGTTTTGCTCTATCCTCCTCATCCAGCTCTGAGCCTAATCTTCTCCAACTAGTTAGTCTTAAGAGAGACTGCAAAGGTGATCGGCTCCTATTTGTGTGTTTATTGTTTCATCAATAGTCCTCTATTATTGTAATGACACTTACTCAATATCTTTGGAACAGGGACACTCAGCTCTATTTTAGTGGAACTGCACAAAATGATCAGAATGTTGCATGCTCCTGACAGCTACTTTTTTCCCAACATGCCTTGTTGATTTAGATAGAGCTGGGGGGAAGTTGCTGCCAATGAAAGCATGTATCAATTTTAATTTAACACCTTCTCACAACTTTGTCTTTCAGTTGTGATGTAAATATTAGCTCTGATCTGCTAATCATTGAGATGCATTAGCAAGAAAGTTAGTTTTTTATTTTTTCTAAAAGAGCATGGATGTTAGTTTCCTTTCTAGTATTTGATTGATGTTGTAACGAGACAACCTTCCAGCTGGCAAGACACACGAAACAAAAGCTGAAAGCTTCAGAGCATTGTATAATTTCATGTCGCTAGAAATTTATTTGTATACGTCAATTATGTAAACAAATGGTGGAAGCTTGGTAGCATTGCCAGAAGCCATTCAGCATCCGGGTCCATGTGCCATGCACCAAATTAGAGTGCACAACCGCATGGGAGACTCAGCCCGGTCGTTGAACCGCACTAATAGTGAGTAATGAGCAGTCAAATCATAAGCCCCACCTTTCCCACTGTAAGTTGCTCGGAAGAAGCAACCATCAATACGCTCTTCTTTGAATCCGCTCATACTAGTATGAAGGTGCAAAACCAAGTCCGCGTATGGCTTGTCGGTCAACGCGCTTCCTCTTGGCATATCACTGACATGTGGGACCGGAGTGTGAGCAAACCGATCTCAATTGACGGCAAAATGGCCAACCCGCCGCTCCTTGAGAGAGACGAGGAGCGAGAACACAGACAGGCTAGGTGTCGCACGGAGGCCAAGATATATTCGAGCATGGTTGATCGATGTCATCATTACATCACTGGTACAGCGAGGTGCTATACAAACGATTTTTAACCCCTTTTCGCGACGGCGTTCGGAACCGTCGCCAAGTGAGTGACTGCGATAGGGGGGTCCTTCCCACACGACCCAGAAACCGTCGGGGATAGGGAGCCTCGATGCATATACAGTACTCCCTACTCATTTGTGTTCGCATTGCCATCGCAGTCGCTATTCTGTGGTGCTACATTTACGATGCGCGACCCATCACAAATAGTTCATGATTGTAGAAGTAGACAATCACACACATTTACTTTTCCTCGACTGTGTGCGATTCGATGTAAGAGCACACACAGTTGTCGCTATAAAAGTGTATGCGAAGCTTGAATACATCCCACACGATTCATCCGTCGTACCCGCGTCGGATGATCGACCTATCGCACGCGTTCTTCTATGACCAAACGTTTGCGATGTGCACAACATCACAAACAGTCCATAATTTCGAAGCGTGTATGATAAGGTGACTATCGCAAACATTTAATAAGAAAGAACTGTGTGCGATGTTGTTGTTAATCGCACACGTTTTTCTTGGCTGATCGTGTGTGCAGTGGAGATTGATGGCACACGTAGTGGATCCTAGAAATGTGCCTGATCTCCATGTCTATCGCAGACGTTTCGCTTTCGCAAACCATGTGCAGTGTAATCCCTAATTTAAAAATCACATGTTTTGAATTTGAAAGTAGGCAATCACTTATTTCATATCCAACCATGTTTATTACAAATATAGGTTCAACCATGAATGCATAATTCGATGCACAGGTACATATACTGAAGAACTACAGAAGCACCAAGTAAAGAATGATGAACCACAGTTGTACTAAAGACTGTAAAGAGAGAGGCAAAAGACATTCTGGTTGCCGGAGTAGGTGAAGCGGAATGCCCATATTGTGCCCTCCTCCATGCGTAATGCGCGCACGACTCTAGGTCAACCCCTTCTGATGGCTGCCCGTCCATCCTTCACTGTCTTCATTACGACTTCTTGATGCTCATTGTAGTCTGGATGAAATACTTTAACCTTCATTGTGTGTCCACCAATCATGTACTTTGCGAGGTAATCTTGAGTGAACTGCTTCGGGAACCACTGCGAACGAAAAAGATTCAGACTTTGTTGTCTAACAACTCATTATGGGCAGTAAAAAGAGAAGGCTGCAGAGTTTGTAGTTACCATCCTACAGCTCACTATTGTGTTGGATAAAGCATAAACAAATAATTTTCTTGCCACCATTCGTATCTTTTTGCTAATTATCCTTATCAGTTTCCTCACTTGATGCTTGTTCATGAATATCTCATTGCCCCATACGCAAAAAGGGTCGACGCGTGGATCCTTGCCAAGGGCATATGTACCTACAAGCAACAAGTCAATATTAGAAGCTAACAAGTGTCCAGGTCTGGATCTATATGCACTAAATTATGGAACGACGGGGGGAGTACAAGCCGAGGGATGAAACTAACCTCGGCGGAAAATGGTGGCCACTCCCGTTGTTGTCCTGCATAAGTAGTGGAAAGGCATGATAAGTACAGCAACCTTAACATCAAACAAATATAGCAAAGGTAAACAACATCATCTCCAAATGATAGCTTGAATGTGTTGGTTTCAGCATGCTGTTAAAGCAGATATAAAATGGAAGGTAATGTTACCGACAACAGGCTTAGCAGCCATCAAATATTGCAATTCAAACTGGTATTGTTGAAAATGAATAGAACATAGTTAATGCTTAAACATCACACTGGATAAATGTGTAAAACTGAAATAAAGGGCATGTGTTAACTACACCTGGCATAACTGGAACCAAATATAGCCGTTCAAACTGGTATTGATGCAGTCAAGCGGCACAGTTCTGACTTGCACATAATGAACATCACATTGTGAATGACTGAAATAAACAAGGCATAAATGATTAGTATAACAACCAAATATAGCCATTGAAAACTGGACAGAGTCTCACTTCAACCAACCTAACAAGCAAATACAGATAAACAGGGCATATGCTTGAAAACTGGACAAATGCTCACTGCAACCAACCTAACAAGCAAATACAGATAAACAAGGCATCTGCTTGAAAACTGGACAAATGCTCACTACAACCAACCTAACAACCAAATACAGATAAACAAGGCATCTGCTTGATAACTGGACAAATGCTCACTGCAACCAACCTAAGAACCAAATACATATAAACAAGGCATCTGCTCGATAACTGAAAAAATGCTCACTGCAACCAACCTAACAACCAAATACAGATAAACAAGGCATCTACTCACTATAAACAACCAAATATAGCCATTCGTGAAACTGAAGTGGACAATTCATACTTAAACATCACATAGCCCTGTTGAACAATACATTTTTGCATAACTGAAATAATTAAACACGGCACAGTTAAAGCACCGCACGGCAAATGCTACTACAACAAAGGGTACGGGTTCGCAAGCTAGAAAAGGTAAGATTTGCTGATAGGATGTTGCCTCACATGTCATGGATGGGATCCTTCCAGTTGGAAGAGCACAGACCCATGGTGCGCTCTCTGATGTCACAGATGGGTTGTTTCACCTTGGAAGAACCTTTGTGGGTGCCCTCCTCATGGTCGTGGTCAATGAGATATGACTTGGCAATTGAGGATCCCAAGCCACCGCCGTAGAACGTGTCCTTCAGAAATGACAAAATGGGCTCGATGGCGTATAAGGATCAAAAATCCTTGACCGCTTGGCGGAGGAGATCAGCGTCAGGGCCGTCGAAGAGATCAACGGCGGTTGAACCAGAGGGGTTGGGGATGGACCACTTAACCTGTGACATGGCCCGCGTGAAGCCGTCGCAGTCGACAAGCTTGATGTCGTAGCCAGCTTTCCCGAGATACAGTAATACGCTAGCCCGCTGACATGAAGCCTTCAGCATGGCAACGTAGTCAACGTCTTCGCCGGCTTCCGTGGCGACGTGTTGCTCCGGGATCGACAGGTCGGGGCGAACGGCGGCCAACTCGCCAACGTCCGCCGGAGAGGCCATGATAAACCTCTTCTTGGCCGAACGCTCGTCGGGCTCCTCGGGATACGTGGTCGAGCTTAGGCTGCGACATTCTGGAGCAGGGGATGTGGATCTGGCGGGGAGGGACACCGCAGGCCTCATCTAAAAACTCAGGGGAGTGGGGCGACGGTATGGGAATCGTTGGGTAACTTGAACTTTATTATCTAAGCTAGGAGGAACGGGCAGACCGGCAGGGGTTGGCGGCGGCTGCAAGCTAGGGTTCGAGGGGGGAGGGGGCCGTGTGGGGGGAATATTGGGTGTGATGTTTAAAACTTTAAATACACAATGCACAACTTTGGTGGCACCTGCCTCGCAAACCCGAAAGCACCCTTGGATATATCTATAATGACATAATGTCGTAGCTAGCTAGGGTGCTTGACCCACCACCTCCCACTTCGTGTTAGCGGGGCGGATGCACGTAATGATACTTTGGTCATACATGCATGTCGCCATGACCTACCATAAGACGGACCAGTGAATCTATCGTTTGGTCAAACGACAACTGTTGTTGTCGATAAACCGCTTGGGCCAATAGATTGAACCATCATAAAAATCGCACGAGAGGGACCACAAAATCAGCACCTCTTGCATGCGGCCCAAAATGATGTACATTGGAAGGGGTGATGTGTGTTTTCAATATAGAATAATGTACAATTTAGATGTGGTGCCTACCTCTCGATACAGACAACAACCATGAAGGCCAGGTAGTTAAGGACGAGATACGCAGGGTACGATGTAGGTCGAACCCAGCAATCCGAGCATGTGGGAGGGAATCCTGACAACGCATGAGCTCTAGCTTTGGTTGAACGACATGTGACGGTGACCGGCCCTAACACGAACTAGGAGGAATCCATTCATGGCCAACACATACCCCTCGTTATCAGTCAAAGGGATGATATATATACACTCGAGGAGCCCACAGATATGCGTGTCATCACAAAAAACCACACAAGGGAGACATGGTCGATCAGAAGACCCCGTATACACTGCATGCGGCCCGAAAATATGTATGGGTACGGTGGTGTGTGATGTGTTTAAATCCCGAATGCACAACTTTGATGGGCCACCAACTACATTACAAACCAAACACTGTACCCGACCCCAAGCATGGTTCAATACGTACGATGTCGATTTCCCAACTTCGAGGCGGCTGGGGGGGGTCGTCCAACGCATACGCTCAAACTTTATTTGGTCTAACATGGCACACATAGCAATAGGAAACCATCATGGTCAAACCCTTCTCGTTGTTGGTTCAAAGGGATAGATTGTGTGGACCCCCCTCATTGTCGGTAAAGGATAATATATATACCTCGGGGAGCCAACAGATATGTGCAGCGTCTATAAACCGCACAAGGGAGACATGCTCGATCAGAACACCCTGCCCCCTATACCCTGCATGCGACCTGAAAAAGGTTTATATAATCGCCATGACAGGTCACTATAGAGTCAATCATTCTTTATTTTTTTAGAGCAAAAAATAATCAATAAAAACATAGTCTACAAATTAGCAAAACAAAGATCCTTTATCTCTATAATGACCGTGTCATAGCATTTAAATGAAGCTTGAGGTCACCCATCCTTGGGCTACTCCAGCCCGAGCACGCTTAACTTCTGCGTTCTATTCGACTAGACTAGCGGATGGGAAGCCGCACCTTGCTGATAGGAATTGCCTCCTTGCCTTTAAGGCATTTCACGCTGGTCACCCTATGGGACCTACTCCCTCTTATCACACACATTTGTGCTTTTAGAAACTGTGTGCGATATTTACATGGCCGGTGTGTCGCCGCCTAGCCTTCAATGAGCACTGACACTGGTAGCGGGAAAATGATGGGAGAAGAGGTGGGAAACCGATGAGAGGAGTGGCGGGAAACGATAGCCTGTTTGGATATATATAACAACATTAATATAGAAAACTTAGTAGAGAAGGAAGCGTGAGCTAGCACGACGCATGCGCACAGTGCTTACCCATGTACTGCATGTGCTGTCGAAAGGGCTGAGGATTGCCGCTCGATCTGGGAGCATCCAACGGTGCAGACATACGATCCGTGGGGTTTGGGTTCTGGCCAATCAGAACGCACGACTCAGATCGCGCGCGCAGCAGGGGGAGGGGGGTATCGGCCACGGTTTGGTAGGCACACGGCTTTCGTGAGTGAACCGTGTGCTATTTGAAACATTTCGTGAGAAGAATCTCTGTTTTTAAATCCCCATAAATCCAAAACTCACCCAAAAATCGTGAAACTTGGCATGGTGTCACGACATGGCACATATATGTCGAGGGATTTTTTCATCCATTTTGGCGCAAGTTTTATTACAAGCCTCTTACAAACTGGAGCTTCTCTCAAAGAAGCCTCATGGTTCCGATAGGGAAACGTGTCCCCCTTGTGGGCGAAACAATAATCACTGCCTCTTTTCGCCTTGTATTTTCTTCTATGGGCAACATGGAACAACAGGATATCCGTGCTGAAATTTAAACTTATTCAGGGTTCGTTTGGCCTTTTTATACACTAATTGAGTTTCCTAGGCATTTAATGTCCATAATTCAAATCTGAACTTCAAATACATGCTCCAGTTCACCAAAATGGCTAGAAAAATTATACATGGGTCCTTGCGTGCATGTTTAGGTGCCATGCAAGGAATGGGAATGAATTACAACCATACCGGCGTCCTGGCTCGTCCTCAAACATTTGGAATCTCGGTTTTTAAATCCCCGTAAATCCTAAACTCACCAGAAATTCATGAAAGTTGGCATGGTGCCACATCATGGCACATATATGTCGTGGTAAAACATTGTCCAATTTGGGCCAAGCTTTATTACAAACCTCTTACAAACCGGAGCTTCTCTCAAAGAAGCCTCGTGGTTCTGATAGGGAAACGTGTTCCCCTTGTGGGCGAAACATAATCACTGCCTCTTTTCTCCTTGTATTTTCTTCTACGGGCAACATGGAACGATAGGATATCCGTGCTGAAATTTAAACTTATTCTGGGTTCATTTGGCCTTTTTATACACTAATTGAGTTTCCTAGGCATTTAATGTCCTTAATTCAAATCTGAACTTCAAATACATGCTCCAGTTCACCAAAATGGCTAGAAAAATTATACATGTATCCTTGGGTGCATGTTTAGGTCCCATGCCAGGAATGGGAACGAATTACAACCGTACCGGCGTCCTGGCTCGTCCTCAAACATTTGGAATCTCGGTTTTTAAATCCCCGTAAATCCTAAACTCACCAGAAAGTCATGAAAGTTGGCATGGTGTCACATCATGGCACATATATGTCGTGGTAAAAACATTGTCCAATTTGGGCCAAGCTTTATTACAAACCTCTTACAAACCGGAGCTTCTCTCAAAGAAGCCTCGTGGTTCCGATAGGGAAACGTGTTCCCCTTGTGGGTGAAACGTAATCACTGCCTCTTTTCGCCTTGTATTTTCTTCTACGGGCAACATGGAACAACAGGATATCCGTGCTGAAATTTAAACTTATTCAGGGTTCGTTTGGCCTTTTTATACACTAATTGAGTTTCCTAGGCATTTAATGTCAATAATTCAAATCTGAACTACAAATATATGCTCCAGTTCACCAAAATGGCTAGAAAAATTATACATGTGTCCTTGGGTGCATGTTTAGGTCCCATGCCAGGAATGGGAATGAATTACAACCATACCGGCGTCCTGGCTCATCCTCAAACATTTGGAATCTCGGTTTTTAAATCCCCATAAATCCAAAACTCACCAGAAAGTCATCAAAGGTGGCATGGTGTCACGTCATGGCACATATATGTCGTGGTAAAAACATTGCCAATTTGGGCCAAGCTTTATTACAAACCTCTTACAAACCGGAGCCTGTCGCAAGAATCCTCGTGGTTTCGATAGGGAAACGAGTCCCCTTGTGGGCGAAACAATAATCGCTCCCTCTTCTAGCCTTGTATTTTCTTCTACATGCAACACGGAACAACGGGAGATTCACACTGAACTTTGAAATTATTCAGGGTTCGTTTGACCTTTTTTATTCATTAATTGAGTTTTCTAGGCATTTAATGTCCATAATTCAAATCCGAACTACAAATACATGCTCCAGTGCACCAAAATGGCTAGAAAAAACGTACATGTGTCCTTGGGGTGCATGTTTAGGTCCCATGGAATGAATGGGAATGAATTCAACCGTCTCGCCGTCCTGGCTTGGCCACAAACATTGCGAATCTCGGTTTTTCAATGTCTGTAAATCCAAAACTCACCAGGAAATCATGAAACTTTGCATGGTGTCACTACATGGCACATATAGTTGTCCAATTTGGGCGAAGCTATATTACAAGCCTCTTACAAACCGAAGCTTCTCGCAACCCTCATGGTTCCGGTAGGGAAACATGCCCCTCTTGTGGGCGAAATGATAATCGCTCCCTCTTCTCGCCTTAAACTTTGTTTTCTACAGGCAACATAGAATAACAGGAGTGTCGTGCTGAAATTTGAAACTGTTCAGGGTTCGTTTGGCCATTGTATATATTAATTAAGTTTTCTAGGCATTTAATGTAGTCCATAATTCAAATTTGAACTACAAACACATGCTCCAGTGAAGCAAAATGGGTGGGAAATCGTACATGTGTCATTGGGTGCATGTTTAGGTCTCATTTAAGGAATGTGAATGAATTACAAACTTCTCGTCGTCCTGTAACACTGAGAATCTCGGTTTTTAAATCCCAGTAAATCGAAAACTCACCCAAAAAACATGAAACTTGGCATGGTTTCATGACATGGCACATATATGCCGTGGTAAAAAAAATCGTCCAGTTTGAGACAAGGCGCACACATTAATAGCCAACGAAGTCCTTTTGAAACAAATAGGTGACACGTTAATATCGCAAACGGTTGTATTATATGTACCGTGTCAAAATTTAACCATACTCGGTGGCGTGCGTGCAGCTGTTTGATTAGACGGGACGAGCGCAAGAAGTCCACCGTGCAGGCTGGACGGGATGCGTGCGAGCAGTCCACCGCGCAGGTTCGACGGGACGCGTGCATCCTGTCCACCTCGCAGGCTCAACGGGACACGTGCGAGCAGCAAGGCCGCCCATGCTCATCGGGATGCAAGCTCTTTGACCTCCATCCACCAGCCGCCGCCCGCCTCGCTCACAACTTCTCCATTAATGGGTTAATTAAAGCACCTGGACGGAGGGTGTTTGCTTGTGATCCCATGACAGCATTTCCTTTGTTCATGTTTTCAACTCGTATTCCGGCCTAATTTAAATTGCCACATAGGGCAACGGATAATACGACGACAAATAAAATGGCAACGGATAATACGATGACAAATTTACAATGGTGCAGATAATAATTGTCTTACATATTCCAGATAATTTAAAATGCCACATGCGGCAAAGCCCAGAAGACACGGGGGCAAGAGAAGAAGGAAATCGCAGACAACGATCTGGGTCACTACTGTCTCTACTCGTCGATGGATCGCCGGGCGACGACATCCTCCAGCTCCTTCTTCAATTCCTCACGACTTTGCTTGAAAGCAGCCACGGATTCCTCCACCTCCTACTCGCGCTCGATCCGGAGCTTCATCAAGTCACCCATCAGTTCCTCGACGACCGATGTCAGCGTCATCCCCGAGGCACTGCTCTGCTCATGCAGCATCCTCCAGCCGGCGGCCTCCTCCTCCTTCTCGGCGAGCGCCTTGAGGAGCTTCGCATTGTCACCCATGAGTTGCTCGATGAGGCCGGTCGCCTTGTCAACCGAGGCATCACTGATCTTGAGCAGCTTCATCAAGCCGTCGACCAGCTCCTGCTGCTTAATGAGGCCAGCGAGAATGCCGTCGTCGCCGGCCAAGGACTTCAGCAACGCCAGCTCGTCGCGATCACCGACGCGGCAAGTGCGCTTGTGAGAGCCCTCGCGTGCCCGTGAGAGCTCGTTCGAGGGCTCCGCAGCGCGCCGGGACATCTCTGCTACGGCTGCCGCTTCGCGGCGGGACCTCTCTAGTGCTTCCGCGACCTTGGTCTTTGCTGCCTGGTTATATGTCCACCCAAAACTCCTCCTACCGGTCATGGCGGAACGACTTGACAGGAAAGACCAGTTTTGTGGGTGATGAGGAGAGGAATTGTGAAGTAATTTTCGAGTGGGTAGTTTTTATAGCCCGGTGCTAAGTGTGAACACATATTAGTTTGATAGGTGTGAACAGATTTGCAATTACTTATTGCATTGTAATCTGCAATGTGACGAGAAACAAAGTCAAAATTTATTGATGGTTCTGGGCCTACAAAGCCCGTTTCTGTTATTCTGGCTCATCGCAAACAGTTCTTTTGGATCAACCGTATGCCACGCATCGGAAGCCCGAAACGTGGGCCCGCGTTCTCGGATGTACGTGTACGTGTCTGCCCACTATCACACACAGTCAAGATATCACCATCATGTCCTATGGATGCGCCGTCGCGTCTCCCACGGGGTGCCAGAAGGTTGACCACGTGGTTGCTCACCGTTGAGGCGGCCGCGGCACGCTCTGCTCGCGTCCGTCCGCGCATTTTGCTCGCCATTGAGGCGGCCACGGCGCGCTCCACTCTGGCATCCCGACGCGTGCTCTGCTCGCCGTTGAGGCAAATTTACAACTAGTTTGCATTTTTCAAAGTTTTTTGTATGAATGTGTAACTTACTAATCATAGCACACAAGTACTCGCAGACGCATCGTGTGCGATACTCCTAGCCACCGCAAGCAACTAGTTTGCATTTTTCAAAGTTTTTTGTATGAACAGAATCGCACACGAACTAACTATAGTAACCGTTTGTGTTATAACCTCTCATCACAAATAGTTCATCCGAGGGGGCTGTTTGCTGCGTATCACACACATCTTGTTTACACGAATCATTTGTGTTCTTTTGGCTCATCGCAAATGCTGCATATCACACACATCTTGTTAAGTTGCACCGTTTCTGTTCTCCTCCCTAATCGAAAACAGTTCATCCGAGTGAACCGTATGACGTATATCACACACATCTTGATCTGGCTGACCGTTTCTGCTGCATTCCCTAATAGCACACAGTTCATCGGAGCGAACTGTATGCCGTATATCGCACACACATTGATATGGCTGCCCGTTTCTGTTGTTCTGCCTCATCATAAACAGTTCTTCTGGATCAACCGTATGCTCCGCATCGCACACGTAACTAAAATCTGAACCGTGTTTGATGTCTCCGCCGTCGCAAACGTTTTGCATATTTTTTGACGGTTTTTTTACATCCCCGTTTGCGATTAATGCATCACACACAGTTTCGTCAAAGGGTCTCTGATCGTAGTGTCGCGTTAGCAGCATCCTGTAGTAGTGCATGCTCGATGTTTTTTAATAGTACTATTGGGCTGTCATTTTCCGCACTTCTCCCGAATAAATGTGTACTTTATCAGAGATTAAAATAAATTAAGAGTATAGACGCTCCACCATGCGGTTCCTAGTACCTGTATACTAGTAGTACCGTACTACTCGTACTACTAAACCTTGCACTTGGCTCTTCACCTCTTCGGGAAGTCGAACAATGATGGTACTATGGTGTATGCCTCTGGCAATCTGACACCGAATGAACTGCTGCACGTCCACTGCCTGGGCGAGGGTAGGTTGCATTAGTCAAAAGCCTCTCCTCGTCCTGCGAGCCACCGTGCTTGAGGTAGACGGAGAGGGCGTAAGACCTCTTCCAATGCAAAGGTGCTTAGATGAGGTGCCTTAGCAACTCAAGTCCTGGTGCCAAGCTTTTGGGTGCTAAGCTTCATGCATTTAATTAGTTGTAGACTCAGAATTGAGCTTCCACCTAGGTACACGTGCTTAGCACCGTTTCTTCCTGGGGTCACCATACTACTCTATCTCTCTCTCTTCTCTACTAGCATGCCACATCAGATTTTTTGCTTAGTTAGCAATCTTAGCACCCGTACAAGGTGGAGCATTGGGAGGGGCCTAAGCAAGTTTCACCTTGTCCTGCAAGCTTCTCCTCGTTCTGCGAGTTGACGGGGCACACAAAAGTAGTGCTAGTCCATACTACCTCCTTTCCAGTTAACATGGCTTAATCTTTTTTGCGGGTAAATGAGAGAGCTTTATTCATATATAAGCATTCTTAGGACAATCAGCCAAGAGACTGGTCACTAGGAAGCGAGGTACCCTGCAAAAAAAAGGAAGCGAGGTGTTTCATCAAGCCAGCTCTCGGTCACATTCAAAGCGCAGCAAGCACGGTTCGCACAAAGATGCACCGCAAGGTTTGCTGACCTGTTTACATGCTGAATAACAAAAAAAAAGAGAAAATATTACTCAACACTCCTATTTCTAACAGGATAGGATCCAGAATTAAGCGAGAATTGTGGCGAGTGTTCCATGCAATCAACTTCCTTTATCACATGCAAGAACCCTCGAAGAGAAGCAAATGTGTTGAAGATTGCTTTATCACAGATTAAAATAAAATAAGAGTGCAGACGCTCCACCATGTGGTTCCTAGTAGTACCTGTATAGTAAGTACTAGTAGTACGTAATACTACTCGGAGTACTAATGTGGTAAACTTTGCGCTTGGCTCTTCGCCTCTTCGGGAAGTCGAACAATGATGGTAGTAGTTGATAACCCACAAGTATAGGGGATCGAATGTAGCCTTCTTCGATAAATAAGAGTGTCGAACCCAACGAGGAGCTAAAGGTAGAACAAATATTCCCTCAAGTTCTATCGACCTCCGATACAACTCTACGCACACTTGATGTTTGCTCTACCTAAAACAAGTATGAAACTAATTTGCAAGAATAAAACACGAGTACTTTGCGAGAATAAAACTACGAATAAATTGCAAGGTAATAAAAGTGGATAGCTTTTGTCAACAAGAAAGTCATTTGTCTCTAGGCAATCGATAACAAATACCGGTAATCATTCTTGTAATTTTATATGAGGGAGAGGCATGAGCTAACATACTTTCTCTACTTGGACCATATGCACTTATGATTGGAACTCTAGCAAGCATCTGCAACTACTAAAGATCATTAAGGTCGTGAAACCCAACCATAGCATTAAGAATCAAGTCCTCTTTACTCCCATATGCCATAACCCACGTATCCACATTTAGGCTGCTGTCACCCCCGCAACACCGACAATAAGCAAACCTTGAACATATTGCAACACCCTACAGCGAGGATCCCTCATGTTTGCGCGAGACAGAGGGCACCGTAGGACAGCACCATAAATAAAATATACAATCATACCAACCAAGATCACGATTAACCCATAGGACAAAACCGGTCTACTCAAACATCATAGGATAACCATAGATCATTGGGAAATAATATATGGAGTTGAGCACCATGTTTAAGTAGAGATTACAGCGGGGAGAAGAGGTGTTACACCGCTGCATAGAGGGGGAGAAAGTTGGTGTAGACGGTAGCAAGATTGTTGATGTAGATCACCGTCACGATCCTTGCCCCGGCGGCACTCCGGCGCCACCGGGATAGAGGGGGAGAGAGCCCCCCTCCTTCTTCTTCTTCTTCCTTGGCCTCCCCCCTAGATGGGAGGAGAGTTCCCCCTCTAGTCCATGGCCTCCATGGCGGCAGAGGGGCAGGAGCCCCTCCGAGATTGGATCTCCCTCTCTGTTCTCTTCTGTCTCGCGTTCTCCAGATCTGGCCGAAAACCATTTCTTATATTCCCGGAGATCCGTAACTCCGATTGCGCTGAGATTTTAACACGATTTTTTCTGGATATAAGCTTCCTTGTGCCCGAAGTAGAGCTCCAACCGACATCCGAGGAGGGCACAACCCACCAGGGCACGCCTGGCCCCTGGGGCGCGCCCTGGTGTCTTGTGGGAGTTGTGGGCCCCGTTTGCGTTGATTCCAAGTCCCAAAAATCACATATATTCCAAAATAATTCTCCGTAAATTTTTATCGCATTTGGACTTTGTTTGATATGGATTTTCTGCGAAACAAAAAACATGCAAAAAAATAGGAACTGGCACTGGGCACTGGATCAATATGTTAGTCCAAATAAATCATATAAAATGTTGCCAAAAGTGTATAAAAGTTGTATAATATTGGCATGAAACAATCAAAAATTATAGATATGCCGGAGACGTATCAGCATCCCCAAGCTTAATTCCTGCTCGTCATCGAGTAGGTAAATGATAAAAAAGATAATTTTTGATGTGGAATGCTACCTAGCATAAACTTGATCATATATCTAATCATGGCATGAATATTAAGACATAAGTGATTCAAAGCAATAGTCTATAATTTTACATAAAGACATCAATACTCAGGCATCCCAACAAACAATCATGTCTTTCAAAATATCAATGCTAAAGAAAGCTATCCCTACAAAATCATATAGTCTTGTCATGCTCTGTCTTCTTAACACAAAGTATTTATCATGCACAACCCCGATGAAAAACCGAGCAATTGTTCATACTTTTTAACGCGCTTCAGCTTTTTCAACCCTCGTGCAATACATGAGCGTAAGCCATGGATATAGCACTATGGGTGGAATAGAGTATGATGATAGGGGTAAATATAGTGAAGACAAAAAAGTAAGAAAGTCTCACATCGACGCGGCTAACCAACGGGCTATGGAGATGCCCATCAATTGATATCAACGTGAGGAGTAGGGATTGCCATGCAACGAATGCACTAAGAGCTATAAGTGCATGAAAGCTCAATATGAAAACTAAGTGGGTGTGCATCCAACTTGCTTGCTCATGAAGACCTCGGGCATTTGAGGAAGCCCATCATCGGAATATACAAGCCAAGTTCTAAAATGAAAAATTCCCACTAGTATATGAAAGTGACTACATAGGAGACTCTCTATATGAAAAACATGGTGCTACTTTAAAGCACAAGTGTGGTAAAAGATAGTAGCAATGCCCCTTCTCTCTTTTTTTTCTTTTTTTCCTTTTTTTGTTTTTCTTTTTCTTTTTTTCTTTTTTTTTCTCTCATTGTCCGGAGTCTCATCCCGACTTGTGGAGGAATCATAGTCTCCATCATCCTTTCCTCACTGGGACATGCTCTAATAATGAATAATGATGGTCATCACACTTCTATTTACTTATAACTCAAAAGAAATAAAAATTACAACTCGATGCCTATAAAAAAATATGACTCTATATGAATGCCTCTGGCAGTGTACCAGGATGTGCAAAGATCTAGCATAACAATGATATCAAAAAAAGGACAAGCCATGAAAATATCATGCTAGCTATCTTACGATCATGCAAAGCAATATGACAATGAATGCTCAAGTCATCAAAATGGAGGCGGTGGAAGTTGCATGGCAATATATCTCGTAATGGCTACGGAAAGGCCATAATAGGTAGGTATGGTGACTGTTTTGAGGAAGATATAATAAGGCTTATGTGTGATAGAGTGTATCATATCACGGGGTTTGGATGCACCTGCGAAGTTTGCACCACATCTCGAGGTGAGAAAGGGCAATGCACAGTACCGTAGAGGCTAGTAAATTGCGGAAAGGTAAGAGTGCGTATAATCCATGGACTCACATTAGTCATAAAGAACTCATATACTTATTGCAAAAGCTTATTAGCCCTCAAAGCAAAGTACTACTACGCATGCCCCTAGGGGGATAGATTGGTAGGAAAAGACCATCGCTCGTCCTTGACCGCCACTCATAAGGAAGACAATCAATAATAAATCATGCTCCAACTTCATAGCATAACGAGAGACTATACGTGCATGCTTCGGGAATCACAAACCTTAACACCAATATTCTTACTAACCACAACCGTTTACTAGTACCTCCCACATATTCCATCTCTATATCACAAAACTATTGCAAGGAATCAAACATATCATATTCAGTGATCCATAAGTTTTATGTAGGATTTTATGACTAACCATGCAATTGACCAATTCCTGTTGACTCTCTAAATAGGTATAAGTGAAGCAAGAGAGTTTAATTCTTTCTATAAAAGACCATGATCTAATAAGTATAAGTGAAGCAAAAGAGCATTCTACAAATAACGGTTTTCTATGTGAAGGGAAACAGGCAATCCAAACTTCAAATGATATAAGTGAAGCACATGAAGCATTCTATAAAGCCACACTCAAAAGATATAAGTGAAGTGCAATGAGCATTCTATAAATCGGCCATGGACTATCTCATACCAGCATGGTGCATAAAATAAAAATGAAAAATAAACACAAAAGACGCTCCAAGATTCACCCATATCACATGAACGAAACGAAGATGAAAACATACCGATACTTGTTGAAGAAAGATGGGATGCCTTCTGGGGCATCCCCAAGCTTAGACGCTTGAGTCTCCTTGAATATCTACTTGGGGTGCCTTGGGCATCCCCAAGCTTGAGCTCTTGCCTCTCCTCCTTCTTATATCGAGACCTCCTCGATCTTTGATCACTTCATCCACACAAAACTTAACCGAACTTTTAGTGGCAGGGTTAGTGAATATGGCAGTCAAATCCCATCATGTACTGCTATCACATTATTGTATAATTATAATCAAACATTACCCATTGTATGCTATCACAATTCTATGGCCCCAAGTCAAAGGGGGCTCAACAAGATTTCAAACATACGCAAATAATGAAGCTATAACAGCAATCTATGAAAACAGGACAGTCTGTAAAGATCTGAACATTCACCATACTTCTGTAACTCTAAAAATTCTGAAAAATTAGGAAAAAATAAAAAATTGTATAGCAATACTGTGAAAAAAGTTTTAGAAACTTTCGACGTTCCAGTAAAAAATGTAAAATCACGCACTACAGCCAAAGTTTCTGTTTTTGCACCGCACATACCAACAAGCAACCTAATCATCCTAAAGGCAAATCTTGGCACATTATTTTTATAATACAATGGATTTTTACAAGGGGATAATTATTTTTGTTGAAAATTTTCTGTAATTGAGATTCACAAAGTTTCCATGGGCATGAACAAAGTTCAAGGCTAACTCCCACTTTCACAGTGCTCGTCTCTCTCACTTTAACCTTTCTTTTTGTGAAGTTTTAAGTTCCCCTCTATATTTTTTTGTTTTTAAACTTTATAAAAGCACTCAACAAAATAAAATGACTCTCTAAAACTTCCGGGTTGTCTCCCTGGCAGTGCTTTCATTAAGGCCATTAAGCTAGGCATAAAGTGCTCAGGTAATGAATCCACCCGGATCCCAAGGTATATCAAAGCCAATTTTAATTAACGATGATTTGGCATTTAGTAGTGAGCACAAAGCAACATATATCATGCAATGACAAAGTCTAACTCTCTTCCTATGCATCGGCATGTCATACAAGAACAATTCATGCACATCAAGTAAAGGCCAATACATAGCATAAGCAGTTTCTTGCAATTTTATCGTGTTGGAAACATAGAGAGGTGGAGATATAGTTCATCTCTCATAATAATTGCAAGTAGGAGCAGAAAGAACATGCATATTATATTCATCAAAATCATCATGTGTAGTAGCAAAAGGCAACCCATCAATATAATCCTTAATAAGAGCAAACTTCTCCGATATAGTGTAGTTTGGAGAATTCAAAAAGATAATAGGACTATCATGTGTGGGTGCAATAGCAACAATTTCATTCTTAACATAAGGAACTATAGCAAGTTCATCTCCATAAGCATAATTCATATTGGCATCTTGGCCACAAGCATAGCAAGCATCATCAAAAAGGGATATTTCAAAAGAATCAATGGGATCATAGCAATTATCATAGCATTCATCCTTCGGTAAGCATGAAGGGAAATTAAATAATGTATGAGTTGAAGAGTTACTCTCATTAGAAGGTGGGCATGGGTAGCTAATCCGCTCTTCCTCCTTTTGTTCTTCGCTCTCCTCATCATCGTTTTCATCCAATGAGCTCACAGTTTCATCAATTTCTTCTTCCATAGACTCCTGCAAAATATTAGTCTCTTCTTGGACAGCAGAGACTTTCTCAATAAATATATCAATATCGGAATTGTATTTATAATTTTCATAGCAATATTTAAGGATGGCAAAATTTTCAGGTCTATAAACATCATCATCAAAAGCTTCATACTTTAAAAACAAAGATTCAATTTCATAAGCACCCTTAAAAGCAACAAATTCGTCTATTCATTCCACATCATAATAATCATATCTACCATTGGCATAAGAAGCCAAGGTTTCATTATCATTAAATTTGCATGTAAAGGGGAGGTGTGGAGCGTTCATCCTAGAGCAACAAGTATAATCATATCTCTGGCATAAATTCCAAGCATACCAATGCAACATATCAATTTGATCCCATAATAGTTTCCCTTTTTGTGTCAAGCGATAATCCCTAAAGTATTCATGTTGATCCAACGTGTCTCCCATTATCAAGTTGAATGGGGTTTTCTCAGGATTATCAAAGTGGTGCATAATATTTTTCACATAACGAGAATCGAGGGTTTTAGGAGGTTCCCCATCTCCATGAGTAGCAAGTACAACTAATTTTTTTGGTGTTTCGTGTTCCATATCCATAACTAAAGATAGAGAACAACTTAGGACAGGAAATAAAAACTACTTAGTGATAAAGCAAACAAGCACACACGAGAATATTCACCCCACGCTATTGCTCCCTGGCAACGGTGCCAGAAAAAGGTCTTGATAACCCACAAGTATAGGGGATCGTTTGTAGCCTTCTTCGATAAATAAGAGTGTCGAACCCAACGAGGAGCTAATGGTAGAACAAATATTCCCTCAAGTTCTATCGACCACCGATACAACTCTACGCACACTTGACGTTTGCTCTACCTAAAACAAGTATGAAACTAATTTGCAAGAATAAAACACGAGTACTTTGCGAGAATAAAACTACGAATAAATTGCAAGGTAATAAAAGTGGATAGCTTTTGTCAACAAGAAAGTCATTTGTCCCTAGGCAATCGATAACAAGTACCGGTAATCATTCTTGTAATTTTATATGAGGGAGAGGCATGAGCTAACATACTTTCTCTACTTGGATCATATGCACTTAAGATTGGAACTCTAGCAAGCATCCGCAACTACTAAAGATCATTAAGGTCGTGAAACCCAACCATAGCATTAAGTATCAAGTCCTCTTTACTCCCATATGCCATAACCCACTTATCCGCGTTTAGGTTGCTGTCACCCCCGCAACACCGACAATAAGCAAACCATGAACATATTGCAACACCCTACATCGAGGATCCCTCACGTTTGCGCGAGACGGAGGGCACCGTAGGACAGCACCATAAATAAAATATACAATCATACCAACCAAGATCACGATTAACCCATAGGACAAAACGGGTCTACTCAAACATCATAGGATAACCATAGATCATTGGGAAATAATATATGGAGTTAAGCACCATGTTTAAGTAGAGATTACAGCGGGGAGAAGAGGTGTTACACCGCTGCATAGAGGGGGAGAAAGTTGGTGTAGACGGTAGCAAGATTGTTGATGTAGATTGTTGTCATGATCCTTGCCCCGGCAGCACTCCGACGCCACCGGGAGAGAGGGGGAGAGAGCCCCCTCCTTCTTCTTCTTCCTTGGCCTCCCCCCTAGATGGGACGAGAGTTCCCCCTCTGGTCCATGGCTTCCATGGCGGCGGAGGGGTGGGAGCCCTTCCGAGATTGGATCTCCCTCTCTGTTCTCTTCTGTTTTGCGTTCTCCAAATCTGGCCGAAAACCGTTTCTTATATTCCCGGAGATCCGTAACTCTGATTGCGCTGAGATTTTAACATGATTTTTTTCGAATATAAGCTTCCTTGCGCCCGAAGTAGAGCTCCAACCGACATCCGAGGAGGGCACAACCCACTAGGGCGCGCTTGGCCCCTGGGGTGCGCCCTGGTGTCTTGTGGGGGCTGTGGGCCCCCGTTTGCGTTGATTTCAAGTCCCAAAAATCACATATATTCCAAAATAATTCTCCGTAAATTTTTATCGCGTTTGGACTTTGTTTGATATGGATTTTCTGCGAAACAAAAAACATGCAAAAAAACAGGAACTGGCACTAGGCACTGGATCAATATGTTAGTCCAAATAAATCATATAAAATGTTGTCAAAAGTGTATAAAAGTTGTATAATATTGGCATGAAACAATAAAAAAATTATAGATACGACGGAGACGTATCACTAGTACAGTGGATGCTTTTGGCAATCTGACACCGAATTAACTGTTGCACGTCCACCGCCTGAGCGAGGGAGAGCTTGCATTAGTCAAAAGTTTCTCCTTTGTCCTGCGAGCCACCGCGCGCAAGCTTCTCCTCGTTCTACAAGTTGACGGGATGCAACAAAGTAATGCTAGTCCATACTGCCTCCTTTCCGGTTAATATGGCTTAATTTGAAACAAGATAAATACACTGGTTGTCACTGTATATTTGTAAAAATACGGTCATTGGACTTCATAATACGCTCATTGCGGGCAATATATACATTTTCCGGTGTTTATATGGTCACTAGCTCACCCTGGCTGAGTATGTGTGTGCATGCAAGCGTAGGTTGAGCACTTGAGCGTGACCGTGTGTGTTCCATCGTGTGCTCGGACGTGCATGCATTAGGGCATCGCGCGCGTTTTTGCGTGCATGTGTACGTGTGACTTTTGCATGCATGCACGAGGTTGTAGTCCCTCACATTCACATGTTCATATGTCAATGCTTTGTCAAAATGTTGCATGCAAGGTTTAATCATTCGTTGTTCACGCATGCATTCCCGATATTAATACGTTGGTAAAGACAATTTCTTGAGGAAAACGAGCCCATGAATTGAGTACAAAGGGGACCAATAAACCGGGACGGAGGGAGTACTAGTAGTGAACCGGAAGGAGGGAGTAGGTACGTAACAACGTGCAGTAACAAAATTCCTCTATGCGCATCCTGTCTACGTGTCATGCAAGAAAATAGAGATAAGTACAAGTGAGACTCAGGAACAGTCATACACGTAGGGGGAGTACGTGCAGGCGCCACTCAGGAGCAGTCAAATCACACAGTAAGTTAGTCGGACGAAGCAACCATCATTTCACTCTTCAATGACACGTACGCAATATAAAAAGGTTGATATGGAGAGAAAAAGAAAACCGCTCCACTATATATACACTAGCAGGAGCCTAAGCTACAAGCCTGCTTGCTTGGGTTGCTCTCTTCACAAGCATAGAACGACAGTGGCCACACCACTGGTCATAGATCCGGCCTGATCCCGCCGCCGGGGGAAGCGGACGATGTTCTGCGTAGACGCGGTCGACAGCGGCGAGGAAGAAAACCCCAATGTTGTTGCGTGCCGATCGGGGGTCCCCGCGGTATGGGCTGATGCCGCCTCCCACCGCCCTTCTAGCTACACCCCGACGTCCCAGGTACAACTTCCTTTTGGAGCCGGCTTGCTCCACTGCCGCAGCTCCCCACGTAGCTCCATCTCCATGTGGATCTTTCTCTACTTCTACCGGCTTCTATTTGTGATGAGTTTATGTCTCATGAACTAGTGCCACTACTATTATTCTAATCACACTTCTTCAATATCTTTGCCAACAGGGATGCTCAGCTCGATTTTAGTGGAACTGCACAAAAGCATCGTATGATCCAAGGGTGCCAGGCTTCTTTCCTTCAATAGGTTCTACCTAGCCAGGAGATTAAATCATGTTTAGGGTTTAGGGTTTAAGGCGTAGTGACCCCATCAGTAGTTTTTTTTGTACACACTCTCACAACTTTTGCCTTTAGTTGTGAAGTAAATATTGGCTATGATCTGTGAATCATTGAGATGCATCAGCATGCGTGTTAGTTTTCCTTTGTATCTGATGGAATGTTGTAACGGGGAAACCTTGGAGTCAGGATACATACATGAAACAAAATCTGAAAGCTTCGTACTCCCTCCGGTCCTTTTTTGTATGCGTATAAGGCTACTCATAGTGGGGAGTATCATATACTAGTATCATGCATAAATTATACATAGGGGACTAATAAACCAGGACGGAGGTAGTATGTGAGAGTGTATGGTGGGTCATGTGGTAAAATGTAGTAGTAGTACTTTCTTGTAGCCCATTACTATACATGTTGACAATTACATTGGCCACTATGAAAAATACATTTTGCATCTATACAAGGCCACTAACAGTAATCGAGGCAATAGTACTTTCTTGTATAAGGGAATGGAGGGAGTAGTACTTTCTTGTAGCCCATTACTATACATGTTGACTATTACATTGGCTATAGATGACATGGCAACATGTTAGCCATCAACCGGCTATATTATTAACCATGCTTAAGGGCCAGTTCTTTTGGGTGATTCTCCGAGAATCGCCCCCCTCCCCAGCTTCCCCCAGAATCGCCACTCCATATATTTTTTACAATCCTAGCTAATTAGGATCTAATTAGCTAGGATTGTAAAAAATATATGGAGTGGCGATTCTGGGGGAAGCTGGGGAGGGGGGCGATTCTGGGAGAATCGCCGAAAAGAACTGGCCCTAAGGCATGCTTGCACAGAGAGAGAGAGAGAGAGAGAGTCGCGTCGCATGCATGCAAAACCGGAGAGAGAGAGCTGCATGCAAATAGATCTAGTGAGCCTGCATCCAGAGAGATGGAGAGAGGAGTAATTGTTCGCGAGAATTGTGTATTTTGCATGCGCGTAACTACCCAGCATTTCCTCAAAAGCAAATCCAGGGGCAAAATAGTCTATACACTCCGGTGAATAGTAGTATTTTTTTTCTTGGCATGCGGGCTGTGCAAGGAATATGGTGATAGTGGGAGGTGGGCCATGTAGTCACTGGGCTGCCGTGTTTCGTACTCCTCCGGTGTAAGAGTGGAGAAAGTTAGTTTTATCACCGAATAAATAAATAAGAGTGCAGACGCTCTATGACGCTCTACCACCGCAGTAATAATGACCAATGAGCCGTCAAATCACATAGACCCGGTAGTTAGTTGGACGGAAGAAGCAAACCATCACTCTTCGTTGAATCCACTTCTCCCTCATGCAGTAGAGTATAGTATTCTTTTGGAAACCAATGTTTCGTTTCATTGGATCACGCCATCGAGCAAAACCAACATTTAAATCATGTCTGTCACGTTCGTGTCTCACCCTCCTCCACCCCACATGGTTGCTCAGCATGCCACTCACTACAAACCGAATATACGCAAACTTTCCCGCCTGCTTGTCGATGGATCGCGCCATGGAGTACTAGCACTACTGGAAGAGATAGACGAGGAGGGGGAGGATAGCTAGCTGTAGCACAGACTCCCAAGAAATTTTTTACATGCATGTTGCGGCCGGACGTGGTGACTTTTGAATGCGGAGCAGTCGCGTGCACCTGGAAGCGGCACGGGCGGCGCTCTCTCGGCCGGCGCGCTACTTCAATGCCGGCGCCAGTGAGAGGTCGCGTCCGCTCTGGCTGGGCATGAATGCGGCACTAACCGTTTCGGGCGGGAAGCGCGCGCGGGTGATGAAGAGGGTTTGGGTTGGACAGGGCGGTCAGGAGCTGGCGTGGCAGTAGTCCGGACGCCCGCAAACGAGAGATGCTGGATGTACGTAAATATTGTTGCGTAATTAATAACGTAAATAATGTGCCAGTTGGACAAATATGAGTGGAGAGGGAGATGAAAGTAAGAATTTTACATAAACACACGGATATGCATGTCTATGTCTGTGTGTGCGCGCGCACACACATAGTGACGACTCTCGCGACTACTCGTACACATCATCGATGTCTTGTTCTCCCTACACACACACAAACTTAGTACCGCCTCATTTGGTTCCTAGGATAGGAATATCATAGGAGTGGGAAACAATATGAAGTGAGATAAATGGAGTACTACGTACAAGAAGAAATATACACGCACTCACTGTGCCTCCGACATACCCGCGAGTACACGATGGAGCGCATTTTTACACGAAGAGGCAGCTTACGTACGTAATAATTTGACCCTTTAATTTGTTCCCTTAATAATGGAGGGTCGGGGACCACATGTCAGGGATACAAACTACGACCTGGAAACGGGGGCGTGTTATTGATCGAGTTTTCTTTCTTGGTACGTTAAAAAAAGATTTGTCTGCCAGTTTTCGTTTCTTTTTTTGGGGAACGCGCGTATTGTATTTAAAACCACTGCCATGGAGAGATTTTTTTACTCCATTGTATATATAGCCTCTTGTTTCATAGGGTTTCTCGCGTCTCGCTCTCTCACCCTCTCCATATCTAAACACGATGATAGTGTCCACTCTATATTTCTCCTCACCGGTGGTCACAGATCCGGCCGGATCCCGTCCGCTGCGGGAGGTGAGGAGGTCCAGCGTTGACGTTGTCGCCGTCGGCGGTGGAGGAAGCCGATGCACACCGTCCTCTCTGAGCCGGCGCCGGCACAGACGAAGGTCCTCCACACCCTTGTTCGCCGCCGTCGTGTGGGCAGATCCCGCCCGCCTAAGCCACATCTCGCCCACCTGAGGTATAACTTCTTTTGGATTTCATGCTTCATTGTACTCTGCATGTGGGTTTTCTTCTATACCACTACTTCCTAGCTCCCCATGTACAATAGCTAGGGTTCGTCGGCTGGTCCAACATCACCTATTTTTTACTATTATAGAGGAAAGGCCACTCCAAAAGTTGTCCTGGTTTATCATTTATGCATCGGTGGAGGTATACATGTTTTTTTTTTGACAAAAAGTACATGGTGGTTGTGCGGTCATTGTCCATATGCTCCTATTGCTGCTGCTAATCTAAAACTATCACTGGTAAAATGAAACAATGCCCATGTAGAGGCGTCGATAAATGTTTCTGCCCTGCTTTAGTGTTTTTTGGTATCCTGCTTTAGTTCCCATCAAGATAATCATGATGCTTCTATTTTTTGGTGTACGTTTCATTAATTCTTATTGACAATTAAGATGCCATTGTTAATCTTGTTCCACTGCTAAAACAAAGTACTAACGACACTACTTAAATATCATTTTAATACTATTTTTGCAAACAGGGATGTGTATCTCCTTACTCGGGCATGTCTTCCTCAATTTTAGTGTAACTGCACAAAATTGAATGGCCACTGTTGCTCAGCCTCACTGTCCTCTGCCAAGTGGTTCTTCCTTTCTCGAGCTTGATTATCGAGAAGAAACAAACCACAGTGAGGATTATCAAACTTCATTGGTGCCTAACCCAAACTTGATGCCAAAATCGATGATGCATCACCACGATGACCTATCGATGCTCATGGTTGCGTCTCATGGTTGCATCGGCTGGTGAAGCTGATCGATGTTCAATGAAGAATGGACTGTCTTCCAAGTGCTCTTTGCTTGTTACCACAAAGACGATATCCTTCATCAGTTCATCTTGGAGCAGTCGTTTACGTTGGTGCAATTTTATCACACAATTGGATATGAACCAAATGTTTCCTCGAAGAAGCATCGACGTTGGTACTAAGAGCAAAAGTTTTGTATTGATTTCTAAGACTTCTCACAACTTTGTCTTCAGCTACCCTGTAATTTTATTTGTCCAGCTTTTAACTAAATATGTGGTCAGACTTTGATTAAAAATATGGTGTGGACTAAAAACCCGGATGGAGGTAGTACCCCTCTGTTTTTATGTACTCTACATATTAGATTTGACTGAAGTCAAACTTTGTAAAGTTTGACCAAGTTTAGGCCGAACACAACAAATGATAATTATTGAGAGAGGGCAAACTGTACATACAAAATAATTGAAATTAAATTTCTTTATTTGTACACACCCTCACACCTTTCCGATAATTTGGCGCGTGTGTGGTTGTTCACTTAACGGAGGGTAGTGTACCTCATGTGAATGATAGGAAGTGCGACCAGGATGCATGGATCGTTAGTTGATCGTGGTTTTCTTCACTGGCACGTTAAATAAAGAGTTTCGTTTCGTACACAATTTAAAACGATTGTTATGGAGAGAAAAAGAAAACCACTCTACTACTATATAAGTTGGAGCCTCATCGCTTGTTTGCTAGGGTTTGCACTCTTCACACTCTCGCTGCACTACATATATATATACACGCTGGAGGCTCAGCGTTCCTTTGCTAGGGTTTGCTCTATTCACAATCTCTCACCCTCTTCATCAGATCTAAATAAGACTGTGTTGGCCTCTCTCTCTCCTCCCTCACAGCTAGTGAAGGAGCCGTCCGGATCCCGTCGCACCGGGAAGGGGAGGAGGTGTAGCGTTCACTCTATCGCCTTAGGCCAAGGAGGCAATCCACTGTCGGCTGTGCTGTTCTCTTTCACCCAACGCCTGTGCAGGAGGGCCTCCGACCCCTTCTTCCTCGCTGCCGTACATAGTGTGGGCAGATCCAGCCTCCCGCCGCACGCCTAACCACATCCCGACGACCCTAAGGTATAACTTTCTTTGAAACCGTCATTGCTCTAGCTGCATGCGGATCTTTTTCGATTTTGTAGTCGAATCTAGGTCTTGGTTCAAAGAGGAAAGAAGGGGGGTGGGGTGGAGCATGAATCTAGGACGTGGTTCAATGAGGAAAGGAGGGAGGGAAAGTAGTATAGACTGGCTATCCAGCCGCTCTGTTGGTCGAAAAGGGAAAAGGGGGGATAACCCAGTACACACATCTGTAAGGAACCGATCTCATTGTTGAAAAAGGAAAGAAACTGGGGGGTCGGGTAGTTTGTGCAGGACTAGATTTGCTGCCCTCACATAGGAAAAAGGTTCAAAGAGAACAAATATGGGATCAACACAGATATGCTGCTCGGCAACATACTCTGCATCACCCATTTATACGTGTGGACGCACATGGTGCTCGCATGTCCCATGTCCCATACAACTATTTTGCTGTCGTTAATCTAAGAATGCCGCTGGAAAATTGAAGCAATGCCACTGTTAAAAGTAAATTACATTTTTAACGAATGTTATTTTAAGAGAATGTCTCTGTTAATATGAATCAATGCAACCGTTCTAGAAATGCTACTGTCCTACTTTGTTTTCCATCAAGATAAGGTAGATGCTTCTTTTTGTGGCCATATGATTCATCCTCCTTTATCGGCCAGTAATTGTTTCTTTTTTACCTCTGAAAACAGTGATATCTATTCAACTCGTTGCTATTGCGACATTTTGCTTCACTACACAAAACACTTTTGTTTTAAGAGTGTTTTGTGCAGTTCAAATTAAATGTCACACCGGCAACTTTGCTTGATTTAGTTGAACTACACAAAACGAGATTGGATTTCCTATTCGTGTTGGCAGATTCATATTTGATCTTGTCTGCCTCATGAAAGGTCAGTACCGGCCTTCATCCACATGATTGTGCCGTGTGCTTTGAGATGTCGTGCTACTTGTAGTGGTACTGTTTTAAATAAATGTTGAATTGAAGCTATTGTATTGCTGTCTTTTCCCATGAAGTGAACAAAAATGGGACCAACCCAGACATGATGCTTGTTGCTTTGCTACAACAAACTCTGCATCATCCCCTTTATAAGTAGATGGAAGCACATGGTGTTGTTGCGCCCTCTCTCCCCTGAAACTGTTTATGCTTTTTGTTAATCTAATGCTACTGGTAAAATTAAGCAATGGCACTCTTAGAATTAACTACTGAATCTTAGTTCAAAACTGCAACACTTGTTAGGGATCAGCGGGAGTACCATTTCTGTTAGGGATCGGCGGGAGTACATGTTTAAGAATTGTATTGTTGAGATAATGTCTCTATTATTATATATCAGTTACAGTGTTTTACAAATGGTACTATCCTGCTTTGTAGTTCTTTCTGCATGTTTAACCAAAGTATTGTTAAGATAATGTCTCTGTTAATATGAATCAGTTGCAATGTTTTAGGAATTGTCCTTTTCTGCTTTGTCGTTCTTTATACGTGTTGAAACAAGGTATTGTTAAGATAATGTCTCAGTTAATATGAATGAATCACATTGTTTGAGAATTGCTATTGTCCTACTTTGTTTCCCATTAAGATAAGGTAGATGTTTTTTCTTCTGGGAGTATAAGTCATCAACTGTTATTTCTCAGTAATTGTTTCCTTTATACCTATTTGTGCATACAGGGATGTCAAAACTTCTGCTCGGTTCTATTTTGACTTTGATTTTAGTTGAACTGCACAAAAGGAGCCAATGTGTTTAAGGCAACTGTTGCATTATTGGGCCCAGTTGGTCTTTACACTTTGCAGAAAGAAGCAGTCACTGTTTGCACTACATTACAGAAGGAATGATCGAGAAGCTTTAGAGTATTAGTAGACGCTGGTAACATGACTAGTCTGCAGACCAAGGAAAACTCAACTCAACAGCACGTGGGGTGCAAAATTCACTCCACAAGGATAAGTATGACCAAGTCAGTGGCCGACGCAACTGTAACAAATGAGGTCTGTATCGGCCTTCATCCACATGATCGTGCTTTGTTATGTTGTGCTAATTATATTGTTGTATTGTTTTGAATAAATGTTTAATTGAAGCTATTGTATTGCTATTTTTCCTGTTAAGATAATGAAGATGATTATAGTTGTGAGCGTATGTTTAATCAACTAGTACCACTATTATATTCATCACACTTTTTCTGTATTTATGCAGACAGGGCTGCTCAGCTTGATTTCAGTGGAACTGCACAAAATGTTCAGATGGTTCGTGTCCTCCATAATACTTCATCATGCACAATACATCGAATGGTTCTCTAATCATTCGTCGTCACCTTGAGCCATCGGACTATCTACTTGAATGGAGCTGCCAACGTCTTCAAGACCTTGCAACATATAAATATGAAATCCACCATGCTACGCAAGACATTGTTTGATTTCAGTGGAACTGCACAAAAAGATACGCTGGTAAATCCGGCTCCATGTGCCATTTTAATGTGCAAACTGATGACAAACCCTGCCCGTTCCACAATCATAGGCATTACATATTTTGAATGGGAAAAGTTTGTCAACGTTTAATCATTGATGTTAGCAAGAAGACATTCGTTTAATGTTTTGGAATTGGAAAACCTTGTCAAATTTTGCTCATTGATGTTAGCCAGAAGACATGCATTTGATATTTTGGAATGGGACGCCCTTTGTTGTGAGCAGCGTCGATCATTTTTTCCTATTTGTGTGTTCAGTTCAGAAGTAAATATTTACTCTGATGAGATGCATAGTCATGAATGTTGACTTATGTAAGGTATTTTAAGAGTTTGTTCTCAATGTTGTCTATGAAATGCCAGGCCTTGTGAGTTTGATTGCAAAGTTGAGCTTGGAATGTTGTGGCATGAGGCATCATGAGCTGTTCACCGTGCCTCCTGAGAAAAACGCTTCGCATTGTTTTGCATGTTGATCTAATGCCAGTGATTTGCATGTTAAGAAGATCATCCTCTTCTGTTGTTTCTGTGCTTAAGAAGTTCATCGTGTTATGTTTCATTCATAGCCTATACGACAACTCGGGTAGGTTAGAGGTGAAACCATATGATCTTCAGACCAACTCATCATCTTAGGCCGTGATTGGATCGTCGTTTTCCAACCAAAACCGCTTGTAAAACTGACGCTTGTAAATAAAAGCAGATGGTCTTGGGCGAAGCGCTTGGTTGGTCATTTTCAACTGGTAAAATATACATTGGTTTCTCAAATTACACGCGTAACTCGCCGGTTTTTGTTACAGACCTCAGGCCGTCGGTTTCATTACGCATGTATTTTACGCGTTGTTTCCGGTGACGAGTAAATTACAATTGTATCCTTAATACAGGTGTGAAACAATCCAGAGCTCCCAAGCGCAGCCTTACCGTTTCATGCCGGCTCAGTCTCTCGAAGGTGCTCATGGGGGTCCGATGATCCTGGCTTCCCGAACGACCAGCGGGCGCTGTATCAGACCATCCATAGGGCCCGTGAGGCCCTCTCCGTCGTCCTTCGAGTTGTTGCGCTCGCCGTGGCGCAGCCGTCTCGCGTTGTCAACATGGTCAACGAACATGAGGAATCAGGAGATGACTTTACTTGAAGAGGATGACAGTGGGAACCCACCAGGGCCATAGCCGCACGTACGCAAGTGCCTCCTTATTATATACAACTATAATTTTTTTGGCTTCCTCCTGGTTTGCTGACATCATGGTCCCACACCATTGTCAACCTATATAGTCAATAAACGAGAGAATTGCACAAGGAGCGGCCGACAGCTGGGACCCAGCAGCTCGAGCAGTATTTGTGTTTTTGATGTGTGAGCAGAGTTTTTCAGAGGAGCAGGGTATCAACTGGGCGGGCTGTGGCCCCTCTAGCCCAGGCTATTATTTTATGTCTACCAAATATCCAGCCCAGATATTAATTTTTCAAGGTGAAAATGGCTAGCCCAACTATACTTTTTTCGGAATACCCAACTGTAACAGCCCGAGACCGACGCTCCAGATGCCTTCCAGTTATTTCATTGCCGTCGTGTGTTTTATTTGTGTGTTGCATTCATCATGTCATCATTTGCATTGCATCGGCACTCCGTTGCCGTCACTGTTTTCAAAACTTGCATCTGCTCGTAGTTGCCGTCATTTCCGTTGTCATCGCTGACCGGGACCAACCACACTCGCACATGATTGCCTACCCTCTCTGCACAACCCACGATCTTTTGCAACCTAGTCCGAAAACCTTTCCCGAACCTGACCCGCTCAGTCAACACCGTTCAATTCGGATCATCCCCAAACATCCCTAAAACAACTTCGGTTCCTTCACGTGACTCCCTAGCCTATCTATCTCGGACCATCCGATTACGATCGGAGGGTCCAAACCTAGTCTTAATCCGTATATATAGCCCACCTAGTCTAAAGCGACACCAATTCCCTAATTTCTAGGGATCCTCCTAGCCGCCGCCGCTCCTCCTGTCTCTTCTTCCTTGGGATCCATCCTGCATCCACCTCGATTTCAGCCACCAGCCAACCAGTGCCCGAACCTCCAACCTCCCGATCCATCCTTCCACGAACCCCCGCGCAGCCGCCCAAGGACGCGCCCGTCCCCGAGCACCCGATCCACCCCTCGCCAAGCCTCCATGCAGCAGCCGCCACCCCCTCTGTTCCCGGAGCCCGAGCAGGAGCGCTCGGCCTCGTCTTCTCGCGCGGCCAGCCGCCTCGACGGTGACCTCCAGGACCACCGCTGCGCCCTGCTTCTTCCTCCTCCTCGAGGAGATGCCCCTCGCCTCGAGCACCAGCGCTCCAAGGCCCGCCTTCTGCAGTTCGTCGTCGCCGAAGCTCCCCACCACCAGCAGGTCACTGCACCTCTCCTCCGTCCCGTCCTTCCTATTGATCTCTCTCACCGGACTCCCTCTATCTTCTCTGCAACAGAGCCGTCGCCTGAGAAGCTCCTCCTCCGCCGCCACCTTCAACCAACGCCGCCGCGCCCAAGCTCCTCCGTCCGCACTGTCGTTTGCCCGGATCCGGCGCCAGCCGACCGGATCCACCCGTCTTCGCGTTCCCGGCACTGCCGGAGCCCCAAGACCCCGCGTCAAGTCCCCACGTCACCGCCCCGCATCAAGCCCCTGCGCCTCTCCGCCGCCCCGCCATGTCCCTCTGCTACGTCGCCCGCCCGCTCACTTCCTCTGCTTCGAGTGAGGAGACCAGCGACACACCCTCGTTGAATTGTTCCAGCGCCAGCGTGGATGAGAACCACGTCGCCCGTGCCTGGGCCTTCTTGCACAAGGCCCAGCGCACACTCCTCAGCCGCCTCTGCCAGGCCTCACCACCGAACTGGGCCAGGCCCGCTGGGTGAGCCTCCAGCGCCATGCTCCTGTTGGGCCAGTCAGTTCCAGCCCGTAGTGTTTTTTTTCCTGTCTGTGATTTTGTCCATTATCCAGAAAACTGCATATTTACAGATTGACCCTCCATGTTCATGCATATAATAACTTCACAACCGTGCATTGGAATTAAACAAACTATATATGAAAAATGCTTAGAATTTCATCTACTTTCATAATATCCAACTTTCATCCATGTTAAAAATGTTCAAAATGATTGTTTGCATTAATCTGCATAAATGACTTGCTAAAATGGTTTATTTCATATCTAAATAACCGTAGCTCCGAATTAAATGAACTATATATGTAAATGGGGTAGAAAAATGCATAGATTAACATGGTGCACTTACTTTTGCTGTTTAACAACTCTAAAATATGGTTTAGGGCAGAACAGTACCAAATTCAAAATATGCACATGGGGATTTTCCGGAACTGTTGTTTGTTATTTCCGGCCTCATTTAAATTGCCTAGATAGGTAGATTAATTATGCTTCGCCTATTGCCATGTTTAACAACATTTAATATTGTTGAGTAGCATAAACGAGAGTGAACGAAATAAATGAATGTGATGTTTCATCAATATGCAACTCGTTGCATATTGAGCTTCACTTAGTTTGTAGTATTGTTTGTTGCACTTTGCCATGTCATGCCTCATTAAAATGGACATGCATCATGCCATGCTTATGTTTGTTTGTTTTTGCTTCTTTCCGGTTGTGCTTCTTCTCCATAGTTTCGGTTATGTTGCGATTGTGAGGATCCGTTCGACTATGTTGGTTCGTCTACTTCATGGACTCGATCTTCTTCCTAACGGGATTTCAGGCAAGATGAATATTACCCTGGATACCACTACTATCTTTGCTTGCTAATTGTCTCGATGCTATCGCTATGTCGCGCTACCTACCACTTGTTTATCAAGCCTCCCAATATGCCATGATAACCCTCTAACATTTTCCACCTTCCTAGCAAACCATTGTTTGGCTATGCTACCGCTTTGATCAACCCCTCTTATAGCATTGCTAGTTGCAGGTGCAGTGCAGGTTGTTCCATGTTGGGACATGGATATCACAATATCTCTTATTTAATTAATGCATCTATATACTTGGTAAAGGGTGGAAGGCTTGGCCTTTTGCTTGGTGTTTTGTTCCACTCTTGCCGCCCTAGTTTCCGTCATACCGGTGTTATGTTTCTTGATTTTGCGTTCCTAAGACGGTCGGGGTTTATGGGCCCCCCTTAACAGTTCGCTTTGAATAAAACTCTTCCAGCAAGGCCCAACTTTGGTTTTACCATTTGCCTAATAACAATTAAAACTTGCATAGGGACTTACCGGTACCCGAGGATAGTTAATCAACAACCTCGGGCCAGTGCTCCTCATGAGTGTTGGTCCAACCTGGGCGATGTCCGGCGCCCCCTGGGCAACTAGGGTCTTAGCCAACCCAATGTCTGGCCCATCCGATGTGCCCTGAGAACGAGATACGTGCGACTCCTATCAGGATTTGTCAGTACATCGGGCGGTCTTGCTGGTTTTGTTTTACCATTGTCGAAATGTCTTATGAACCGGGATTCCGAGCTTGATTGTGTTGTTCCGGGAGGAGGATTTTCCTCCGTTGATCGTGAGAATTTGTGATGGACTAAGTTGGGACACCCCTGCAGGGTTTGATATTTCCGGAAGCCATGCCCGCGGTTATGTCGCAGATGGGAATTTTTAATATCTGGTTGTAGAGAGCTTGACACCAGATCCGAAATAAAATACACCAATTGTGTGCGTCACCGTGACCGTCTCTTTTCGAGTGAGGTCGAGAAGAGAACATGGTGGGGTTATGTTTGAACGTAAGTAGTTCAGGATCACTTATTGATTATTACTAGTTTGCGACCGTATGTGTAGTTACTCTTCTTACTCTTGTACTCGTAAGTTAGCCACCATACAATGCTTAGTGCTGCTGCAACCTCACCACTTATCCATTCCATCCCATTAAGCTTTGCTAGTCTTGATACCCATGGTAATGGGATTGATGAGTCCTCGTGGCTCACAGATTACTACAACAACAGGTGCAGGTACAGGTAATGTGATGATCTGACATGAGAGTGATGCTTGCTTGTTTGGAGTTCTTCTGCTTCTTCTTCGATCAAGGGATAGGTTCCGGGTCGGGAGCCTGGGATTAGCAGGGTGGATGTCGTTCTTCATTTTTGTTTGTTTTCATCCGTAGTCGGATCCTGCTCTTCTGTATGATGATTGCTATGTATTGATGTATTCATGTATTCATGTTGTAGCTTGTAGCGAGTGTAAGCCTTTATCTTGTATTCTCATCTATTCATTACATGGTATGTTGTAATGATATCCACCATGCTATGCCCTCGAAATGCGATTGTGCCCCAATCATGAATTCATCACGTGATTGGGATAGAATCACATCTTGGGCGCTACAAGTTGGTATCAGAGCCTTACCGACCTCAGGAGCCCCCTTGATTGATCGAACCGTTGCCATTGTCGAGTCTAGAAAAAAAACTATTTGGAGTCTAATTATATATCGGAGAGTAGGAATTCTTTTTACTCCTCATCCCCTTCGTCGCTCTGGTGAGGACTCGTGACGTAGGTGTTTTGGATCCATCACTCTCCTTTTTCACTCAAAATTTTTTAGGATCACGCGGGTATTGTGGAATCGGTCCGATATCATTGTGACGGGAATTCTGTCTTGGTGCCTCCTGACATTTAGGGGTTGTGGCAGTGTCCCGGGGAGTTGAGCTCCAAGGTGTTTTTGTCACAGTGCTTATCGTTTCAGTTCCGGAATGCCAGAGGACGCCGACATCGGAAATGCTTCTATGTTCTTTGTGGTGAGAGTAGTTTGACTCCACCCAGTACTGGGGAGAGCGATCAGATGTATTGCCACAGCTAGTATATCAGATGTTTTTCGAAGGTCTGAGGTACATGATTTCCAAGGTTTTCTTGGTTATGTGTTGACGGATGGATACAGTTGGAGTGTAGGATTTGTTAGTTGTGTGAGAAATTTGTGCCTCCCTGTATCCCCAACACCAGATTGCATAACCAGAAAGTTCCAGGAGTTTTTAGGTGGGAATTCAAGTAGTTACCTAGAATATCTTTCCAACAGATGCATGATATGGGATTGGGTAAATCTCTATCATATGTATTTGTTCCGGCTTATTCCACAAGCCAATCCTTTGTTTTGTTTTGAGTTGTGGTATTCGAGTTGCTTCGATGTCAAGTGTTGATTCCATACCTTTCCTAAGCGGCGTTCTCATATTTCTATGTGAATGCTAATCCTTCTTGATCATCGAGATTGTTATGTAAATTCTTTTCCAATCGGTGCACTTCTCTTCAAGTTATTCTATACGGGCGCCGTTGAGAAGCCTGAGGATTTGTCCATTCCATCCGTCCCAAGTTGCCTTTGTTTTTCCCACTGTCCCACCCTTTTCTTCAAGGACTCAGATTTCTTAATCAAGTATCCATTTTATTGAGTGAAGTCTCTTCATTCTTTTCCTTTAATGTTTTTACCCTGTGATTCTCATGAAGATGCTTAGGAGCTTCAAGTTTATCATTCTTCGTTCTCCTTTCTTTTCCGGTGGACTAAATTCAAGCTTCCAGTGTTGATCATATCCCTTTTCTTTTGTTAAATGTTTTATCATGTTGGAAGTTCTTATCCAAGCGTCTCTTGATCATTAACCTCGCAATACTCGTATCCGGAGTGCCGAAGATATCTCAGAAGATTCGTGTTTCCATTCTTAACCCATTCAAGCTAATTCGAGGTTGTTATCTCTATTTCAAGCAATCATTTTCAACGGTGTTTCTTTTGAGTGGGCCCTAACCCACAGGTCTTTTCCCAGGATCTTACCTGACTCTTCTAATTTTTCTGGAGTATTCTCAAATTCTTCTAAAAATTTGACGTAAGAATGAATTTTCATCAGTCAATTGTCCTCTCCAAGATCGCTTTCAAATTCTTTTCATCCTTCGCTCAACCTTTCTTTATTCATTCTTCCGGAGTGTCTAAACAATTCATGGTGGTGTTTCCCATCGTCATCCTCAGCTTTTGAAGACCGAAGTAGCGTTTCCTCTAAATCTTGGTCCTTTCTCTTGAAGATTCATGGTTTGAGCTTGGTGCCATCCTCTCAAATCGTTTCCGATTGTGAGAAATTCTTTTCATACCCATTCGAAGCATTTCATGAGTTCTTTCGGTTCTTGATTCTCCGGAGGCCATCATTTTAGAAGATTTATTCGTTCTCAACTTTCTGCTCTTGTTTCCCCAATCTTACAGGTGCATCGTCTCTCTAGTCAGCTTGCCTCTCTTCGTTCGTTTCCTAAATTCTTCCCGGTGATTCGTTCACTTTTCTTCAATTGTTTTCAATTCTTACGATGGTTCGTTCAAGATTCCTTTTCCTTTGTTACCATATCAATTCATTCGTTCTTTCTGAAATTCATACCGGTGGTACGTGGAAGACTTCTCAAGTTTGCGCTATATCCCTGCTTAATCCTTTTCAATGAGAATAAGTAGTATGCCTAATCCATTGTGTTTCATCGAGTTAATTTGATGAAGGATAGACATATCATAATTCTTGTTCTTGTTTCGTCGAGGTGATTGAATTCCTTCTTCCGGAGTTCATCATGGTATCAATTTCTCGGTTCTAAGTTGTTCATCTTTTCTTTCTGGAGTTCCAAGTTCTCTCGGTTATTTCGTCGCGAAGCTCCATCTAAATCATTGCAAGGCTTCAATCTTATTCTTTCCAACCTTCATTTCTTCTCTAGCATCCTTTCATTTCCGGAGTTCTTCCAAGAAACTCAACATGATGGTTCATCAGAGATTTCTTTCATTATCGAAGTGTTCGTCGAGATTCTTGTTGGAGGAGCTCAAGTATTCTTATTCTTGCATTTCAAAGTGCAATTCATTCTCCCATATATTTTGGAGCGGAGTTTTGCATCTCTTCGTTCCGTTCAACTAATCAATCATTTTGGTAGTGGCAGAATTTCACCTCAAGTTTTTGAGATGCTTTCCATAAGCCCACAAAAAGCTTATCTTTTCGCTGTTGATTATTCAATAACTCCGTTCTAGCATTCCTCGTAAGGATGTTGTTTCAAGTTCTTTCGCGGTAGAAGATGTTGTTGTCTTCTCCGTTCTTTTCATTCAATTCTTTCATTTGTTCCGGAGGCATTGTGTTGTTGCTCTCGTCAAGTATCATCCCATCTTGTCAAGTTCATGTTCTAATCCTTCCATTTTCACCCGGAGTGCAGTCCGAATTCTTTTGCTCTTACTCTTTGTCTATTTTGTTTTAACCGGCGTGGTTTCAAAATCTATCTTGTCCTTTGAGCTCTTGGTACTCCTTGTTCCTCTTGTCTAACAGAGTGTTTTAAATTTCGTTCATTTCCGTTGTGTTCTCCCCGTTCTGGCAAGTTTTTCAACCTCTCCAGGTTCTTTGGTTTCACTTGTTTGTTAAGAAGCAACTTAGTTATACCTCTTTCTCTTTCTCTTCTCATTCTAAGATCTCGGGGCGAGATCTCTTGTAAGTGGAGGAGAGTTGTAACAGCCCGAGACCGACGCTCCAGATGCCTTCCAGTTATTTCATTGCCGTCGTGTGTTTTATTTGTTTGTTGCATTCATCATGTCATCATTTGTATTGCATCGGCACTCCGTTGCCGTCACTGTTTTCAAAACTTGCATCCGCTCGTAGTTGTCGTCCTCTTCGTTGTCATCGCTGACCGGGACCAACCACACTCGCACACGATTGCCTACCCTCTCTGCACAACCCACGATCTTTTGCAACCTAGTCCGAAAACCTTTCCCGAACCCGACCCGCTCAGTCATCACCATTGGATTCGGATCATCCCCAAACATCCCTAAAACATCTTCGGTTCCTTCACGTGACTCCCTAGTCTATCTATCTCGGACCATCCGATTACGATCGGAGAGTCTAAACCTAGTCTTAATCCGTATATATAGCCCACCTAGTCTAAAGCGAGACAAATTCCGGGATTCCAAGCTTGATCAGGTTGTTCCGGGAGGAGGATTTTCCTCCGTTGATTGTGAGAGTTTGTGATGGACTAAGTTGGGACACCCCTGCAGGGTTTGATCTTTCCAAAAGCCGTGCCCGCGGTTATGTGGCAGATGGGAATTTTTAATATCCGGTTGTAGAGAACTTGACACCAGATCCGAAATAAAATACACCAACCGCGTGCGTAACCGTGACCGTCTCTTTTTGAGTGAGGTCGAGAAGAGAACATGGTGGGGTTATGTTTGAATGTAAGTAGTTCAGGATCACTTATTGATTATTATTAGTTTGCGACCGTATGCGTAGTTACTCTTCTTACTCTTGTACTCGTAAGTTAGCCACCATACAATGCTTAGTGCTGCTGCAACCTCACCACTTATCCATTCCATACCCATTAAGCTTTGCTAGTCTTGATACCCATGGTAATGGGATTGCTGAGTCCTTGTGGCTCACAGATTACTACAATAACAGGTACAGGTATAGGTAATGCGATGATCTGACATGAGAGCGATGCTTGCTTGTTTGGAGTTCTTCTACTTCTTCTTCGATCAAGGGATAGGTTCCGGGTCGGGAGCCTGGGATTAGCAGGGTGGATGTCGTTCTTCTTTTTCGTTTGTTTTCATCCGTAGTCGGATCCTGCTCTTCTGTATGATGATTGCTATGTATTGATGTATTCATGTTGTAGCTTGTGACGAGTGTAAGCCTTTATCTTGTATTCTCATCTATTCATTACATGGTATGTTGTAATGATATCCACCTTGCTATGCGTTCGAAATGTGATTGTGCCCCAATCATGAATTCATCACGTGACTGGGATAGAATCGCATCTTGGGTGCTACACCAACCCAGGTCAACTTCTTATTCTCCGCCCCGCTGGGCAGCAAATCTTTCCTAGGAGGGATGCATTAGGCCTAATAAGAAAATGGGTTTTAAGAAATATTAAATGGGATGTATTTATAAAAACTGGGTTGTAAATATAAAAAAACACACCAAACAGGTAATTAGTTTCAAAAATATTATTTTTGGATTTTGAAAATTTTAATTTCATTTCTTGATGCGCGCGCAATATTTCGTTGGATTTTTACCTAATACAAATTTATTTTGAAATTATATTTAATCTGACTCAAAATTTCAGGATAAAAATATATCGGATCCCATCAAAATGTGGGATTTGTTTTTAATTCTGTTTTGAGCGGTTGGTTGAAATTATTAATCGTTGTCCTGGCTAGAAAATGGGCTGTAATTTAAACAAATTGTAAATTGGTTGTACTAAATTCCATTAGAATTCAAAAATGGGTTGTACATTATTACAAATCGCAAATGGGCTATATGTTATATGCCACTGATGTGATGCTCACTTGTGGGCCTACTAAGTTGACGCGTACGGAAGGCTTTGTCAACTTATAGTCAACACACGATTCTAGCAGCAGTGGCCGTTGGATGTCCATCCAACAGCTGTAGTGCTTCTTCAATCTCGAATATTCTTGCTTCAGCAGCCCAAACCACCGCCGGTGGTACTGCCTGCTACCGCCTCCCGTGGCCGGCTGTGCTGTCGCGCAAGCTTCACCGGCCCACCCTACTCCCATCGCCGTCCAGGCCATTCCTATACTCACCAACACCTCCTGTTATTCTCCGGTGACCGCAGCCTCACACCGCAGCCGAACTAGTGAACCCTCGTACTCCCCTCCGTGTGGGCATCCACTGTTGTGTCTTCGCCGGCTCCGGGTCGTTCCCTTCCTAGGCCTCGCCATCATTCACCGCGTTGGTTCTCTCAGCGCGGCATGGTCAACTTTGTCAACAAACGATAGCCATCGGAAGAGGCATGTACGTGGAGTGGCTGACAGTAGGGACCCACATGGCCCATGGTCGCACGCAGCAAGTGCCCCCTTATTATGTGAAATAAATGATTTCTCCCCCTGACAGGTTTGACCCACCAGCTACATCTTCGCACGCAAGGAAGTGCTTCCTTTATTACGCGGAAAAAAAAGTTTCCTATCCCTGACAGCCGGGACCCACTAGCTTTATTATGATCCAGTTCGTGAAAATATAGATTGTACCAAACATGCTAAATTGTTTTCTTTTTATTCTAACTCGAAAAAGAAGAAATAAAAAAACCAAAAAACTTCTTCGCACGCAAGGAAGTGCCACCTTATTACGTGAAAAAAATGATTCCCCCTGCTAGCTGGGACCCACTAGATTTGGAGGCTGACTTGTGGGCCTACTAAGTTGACGTGTACGCAGGGCTTTGTCAACTTAGTCAATAAACTATTTTAGCTGCATTGACCGTTGGATGTTAATCCAACGGCCGAGCTGCGTCTTCAACCTCTGGTCTTCTTGCTCCAACCGCCCAAACCAGCGCCCGCCATACCGCCTACTCCAGCCTCCCGTGGCCGGCTGTGCTGCTGCGCAGGCCTCACCGCCCGACCATACTACCACTGGCCAGGCCTTCCCTCGACTCACCCACACCCCCTGTTATTCTCCGGCGACGGCAGCCTTACACCGCAGCCGAACCAGTGAATCCTCGTACTCCCCTCCGCGTGGGCATCCACCTGCCTCGTCTTCCCTGGCTCAATGTCGTTCCCTTCCTAGGCCTCGCCATCGTCCACCGCCTGGGTGATGTCCGTGTGGCATGGTCAACGTGGTCAATGAACGACAGCCATTGGAAGAGTACTGTACGCGGTGAGGCTGACAGATGGACCCACCAGCTACATCTTCGCACGCAAGGAAGTGCGTCCATATTGCAGGCAAAAAAATGATTCTTCCCTCTGACAGCTAGGACCTGTAGGAGATATGCCCTAGAGGAAATAATAAATGTTATTAATTATCTCCCTATTCATAATTAAGTTTATATTCCATGCTATAACTGCTATGGTTCCCGAGCCCGTATATCCATAAAGGCTCTGGGGAAAACCCATGTGCACGTGTGGTATAATAAACGGTAAAATGTATTCCTAGTCGTGCCTCTAAGACTAGCTCAAGTGTTGCATGATGATTATGTTTTTCCAATCATGGGCATGTCTATGCCAGCAACTTTGAGGGCACAATGTCAGGAAGGACATTTGTGTTGAATCGACCCGAATTGATGTTATGCTATGAGATACATTCGTCATGAGTTAATGGTTAATAACACAGAGATGGTTAATGTTTGCATGATTCCTCAGACCATGAGAGTATCGAGTTTCTTCATGCTTGATTCATGAACTTTGGGGTTTGTTAAACGTCATCCGTAAATGGATGGCTATTACGGCGGCTTACGGGTTCATGGGAAAGTATGTCAAGTAACTTGATAGCTCAAGATTGGGATTTGCTCCTCTGACGATGGAGAGATATCTCTGGGCCCTCTCGGTGTTACGGTATCCATCATCGTCTGGCCAGACACTTTGTGATTTGATCACGGGGATGCCGGAACACGGTAACGAGAAAAGAGAACAATACCGATAACGGGGTAACTGGCATAGTGGACAAGTTGTTGATCCACGGGGATGCCAACATGTCTAACCTCGGGTATTTGTAACATATCGTGAAGCAACAGGAATAGCACACGGCAACTGGAGGTTCACTCGAATATTCATTCGTGTGGGTATAGGGGTCAATATGGGTGTCCACGGCTCCGATGTTGATCATTGATCGGAAGGGGTTCCAGGTCATGTCTATACTTCACCGAACCTATAGGGTCACACGCTTCAGGGTCATCTATCTGCTGAATACTAGACAGGGAGTCTGAGAGAAAATCACCGAAAAAGTTTCGGACACCGAAAAGTTTCGGACAGCGGAAAAGTTCCGCAGAGAGAGGTCACCGGATGAGTTCCGGTGAAACTGAAAAGTTGTTTCAGGGGATACCATTAAGTCAAAATGGTTTCGGCACATGCTTGATAATTCTTGGAGGATGCCAGAATCATTCTGGAAACTTCTGGGAATTTTCTGGAAGAAAAACCGGAAATGTTCCGGGGCTGCCGGAACCGCTTCAGATGCTTTTCGCAGATGAAATCACTAAACTGGAATTGTTCCAGAACGCATTGAAAATTATTTTAGTGGGTACTGGAAATGTACTAAGCCCACATAAATATTTTCAGTTTGAACGGACGCTGAAAAATGTCGTCGTGAATAGTGAAAGTGCTTTTTGGGTGGCTTCTTGGAGAAGCCACCTTGAGGGTCCTTTGGTATTTTTCCCCTTGGCTTCTTGGAGAAGCCACCCTTGGGCTTGGCCTATAAATAGGGGTGGAGGGGGCTGCCTAAAGACTCACTCCTTCTCACATACAAGTGCCATGCAATGATCTGGCTTCTCTCTCCCTCCCACGAAAAGAGTTTCGTAGAGCCGAAAGGCTGTCTGGGTTCCGGTGGGAACTAGTTCTGGACGGCGAAGCCCTGCCGGATAGTTGACACCGTATGTGTGCAACTCTGTAGAGAGGTCGTAGTTTCGATCTTAGTGCCCGAGGGGCTGTTCGTGAGTGCCTCCCGAAGGGCTGTCCAAGTGACGGTCCGAGTTCTGTGAGTCCTCCCGAAGGGCTGTCCGAGTGACCGTTCGAGTTTCGAAGGTCCTCCCGAAGGGCTGTCCGCGACACCGTCCGGGGGACTGTTCGACTGCCTCCCGGAGGGCTGTCCGAAGGGAAGACGAGGGTATACATCCTCGCGGTTGGGAGGTTGTAAATCCTAGCTGCGGGGATCTGCACCATCGATCGTCATCGACTCTACTTTCGCTGCGCTACGGGTCGGTAACGAAAATGATCAAACCTTGTATGCAGTCTCCATAGTGGTCCTGGGCTGGTGCGTAGGTCGGAAATTTTTTGTTTTCTGCTGCGTTACCCTACAGTGGCATCATGAGCCGTGCTATGCGTAGATGCAGGTTGCGATCTAGAATACATAGAGATGTATGGGTGTTGCACAATATAATTAGGTAGTAGATGAGTTCTATTACTGAAAATTATTTGTGCGGATAGCAGATGAAATCTGTTACCCGATGTTCTTGTTGCTTCCCTGGAATTTGCATATTTCTGATCTTGATAACAGTATGGTGGAGTTTCAAAGTTCTGGCAATCCGCGATCCTGATTGATCAACGAAGTGCTAACAGTTCATTGAATTCCACCTTAGTTAAAAAGAAAGATGAAATTTTGCAGACGAAAGGGCAATGCAGATATGATCTGCACGGGGGTCATGCGTATGACGAAGTTTAGTATGGGGCTCGAGATTTTATTATCTCGGTTTTCATACACCCTGGAAAGTTAATCTAGCGACTTGAATTATCATACTTGATGATGGACGTTGGTAGCTTCGGTTTGTTTCGAAACCTTAGAAGCCACGTAAAACAATTTTTTGCACGAACCGATTAGAGGCGTCTAACTTGGTTTTGCAGGAGGGTTTGCATGTGCATTTGATGTGGTATAGCAGTGCTCATAATAATTTGATTATGTATGAGATGACTATATGATGTAAATTAATTAACATGACCTGTGTGTCATGATTCGGCATGATGGCTGGAGCCATATGATTGCACTTTAAATGACCTGCATGTCAACCTTGTTGTAATGCATTATTTTATTAGCTATAGAGATAGCAATATTATCTGGTGCATCGACAAGGTGGTGGAAATCTTCGCGAAGGTGAACACCGACGCGAATGCCAAAGACGAAGAAATACAAGACTTCTCCGTCAGAAAGGGCTATACCATATCATGCTATTATGAATTGCCTGAGATGTTTATCCCTTATGATGCACCCTTTTAGATTGTGTGGTAGTCGCTTTTATTAGGGTGATCTCTCACAAAAATATCAAGTAGTTAGTGTTCTCCCAAGTGTAGCACCGTCACGGCACCTAACTTTTCGGGGCATCACATGGACACATGGGTGCGAACGATTAGGGAAGTGTGAGGCGGGTGAGTTGAGACCTCGCAGTGAGATCACTTGGTTGTCTTGACGTTCTGGAGGAGCGTCCTGAGCTCGGAACACGCCCATCGAAAGATGAACAAGAGTCACATAGAGATGTGATTGGCAAGTTGGCCTACCGATTGCAATTCTCGTCACTTGAGATGGACACATCCTTGGCGTTGAATTGTAATATGGATCTTGAATCACTCACAATCAATTATGAGAGATATTGATTTGAGTGGGAGCGCACTGTTGAATTAACTTGTTTAATTCTCAGTGCAATTAATTATGAACACTGTCTAAGTGTGGTTTGCTAATAGTTGTAGAATAATGGCTCGCGTTTCCACCTTCCCTATTAAAATTGAATAGCTGTTAAATATCTGGTTAAAACTTTATGGTTGGTAACGTAATGTGAGGATTGTCCTCAAGAGTGCCAAGAAGGACTTTGTCCTATCGCATACTTTTGGTATTCTCTCGCTTATGCTATGGATCATGTGACTCTCGTCCTTCGATCCAAAAGCTAGAATTCCATTTTTAGTCAAGTGCAATATGTTTGCTTCCATGAGACCCGAACTTCGAAAGTTTGGATAGTTATGTGATATTCATGGAATCTGAAAATCATTTTCAGAGACAGACAAAGGCTAAAAGATATGAGATATCCAAAGCAATGTTTGTTTGCAAACTATTAGTAAAGGAGTTTACTATGCATTAGACTAATAAGAGAGGGATCCAGTAGAACGCCTGTCATATGATGAAAGGTGAATAAAACAAACAACTTAAAGAGAATGGAAGTGTCCGAAGGGTGTTAGTGAAACTTTCATGCCTAGGAAGTTCGGGCTAACGCCACTCTTAAGTTGGATGCTTCTTCTGAGAGTAGGAGAAATACTGAAAGTTAAAATGTTAGAAGTATAAAGGCAAAAAGAAAGAAGACTGGAATATCCAGCTCATGTATGAATGTCATACAAGTTTTTGATGTATAGAAGGCTGGTAAAAGATATAGTTCTTGGGAATTATGGTTAAACATGTTAATCACTAATTCTTGGGTATTGTGAGACAATCACAAAGATACCCGCTCGATTGCATTCTGTTGCAATTCGATGTAAGAACTACTATGGCCTAAAAGACTAGCCAGAAATGAGGTTTAGGTATACACAGGGAACATAGTAAATGTTACTATACCTTCCATCGGTGTATTACCGTCTGTATTTATTTTTATAATTCGTTTGGAGTTTCACAAACTCTAGCCCATTGCATAAGGTATCTTGCAAGAAGGTTGTTCATAAGAGAACTTTTGATGTTCGAAGTTATGAATAACATAAGGGCCATACTTTCATTGAGAATGAGATGTATGTTATGAATAATGATATTAATATATTACCTCTAGATTTACTTTCATAATTCACTTTAGAGTTTCATACACTCTAGCCCATTGCAAAATGTTTGTTGCAAAAGGGTTGTTCATAAAAGAACAATTGTTGTTCAGTATTATGAATAACATGAAGGGCCATGCTTCCATCCAGATGGGACGTATGTTATGAATATTGATGGTAATATGATACATCCATAACACTGACGCTAAATGTCGCAAGACTAAAAGAATACCACACAAGTGTGGCACTGCATTTGGTCACATTGGAGAAACCCGCATGGAAAATTCCATTATGATGGATTTTGAAGTCATTTGATTTTGAATCATCTGACACTTGCAACTTTCCTCCGAAAAGTGAAGTGACTGAAATACCGTTCACAGGCCATAAGGAATGAGCAACAAACTTATTGGTGATCATACATTTTGATGTGTGTAGTTCAATAAATGTTGTTGCAAGTAGTGGATTTATCTATCTTCAGAAATGACTCAAGTAGATATATGGATATTTACTTGATGAGACGTAAGTCTGGATCTTTTGAAATCATTCGAAAGGTTTTCAAATATGAAGTAGAAGTTATTGTAACAAGAAAATTATGTTTCTACAATTCGATTGCAGAAAAAAAATAATTTGAGTTACAAGTTTAGCGAATGTCTGATGAGTTGTGAAAAGAGTTTCATAACTTACACCTCCCGGAACACCACTGTGAGTGGAAAGTCCGTGAAGATGTAATCGAACCATTTATGACATGGTAAGATCAAAGATGACATAAATAAATTTGCCATTATCCCTTTTAAAAGGTGATGCTTTAGAGACTGCCGCTTTTACACTGAAAAGAGCTCCATCAGGGTCTGTTGAAATGACACCATGGTATGGTATGCCCAACCATGTCATATCTTTTCTTAACATTTGGAATATGGGGCTTGTGTAAAAGGTTACAAACCTATTCCAAATCAGACAAGTGTTACTTTGTAGGTTATCCCAAGTCATTGGGTATTCCTCCCTCACTATACCGAGGCAAATAGGTTTGCCACAAAGAACGGTATGCTTTTTGAAGAAAATGGTTCTTTCAAAAAGGTGAGTGGGAGAACAATGCAACTCGATGGGATAAATAGTATCTTCGTCATCAGTTCAAAGGAAAGAGACCTTGGAAGTGATTCCAGAGTTTCCTACTGCGACTGATACGGAAGTCTCTACAATAAAATGTATGGACTTCGATCGAACTTGCAGCTGAACCACGTGGGCAAGGCTCGTGCAAACCTCTCAGGTGCGCAAACGAGATATTGTTGTTAGACAACAGTATACCTACAATACACAAGGAAGCATTGATGGGCCCTGACTCCATAATTGGCTAAATGCCAATACAATCCGAGTTAGTTTCCATATAAGTGATTCAAGATTAAAACCTTGATACACCCTTCGGAAGACTTAGAGTCTAATGAATATTTATGGAACTTAAAACTGATACGGATAAAAATGTTTTATCCATAAAGCTCGACTTGTTGCAATAACAAGTTCAAGGAGTTGACTACGATGAGATTGTCTCACCGTAGCGATGCTTAAAGTCGGTTCGGGTTGAACTAGTAATTAAGACATATTTCAATCATGAGATATGAAACATGGATGACAAAAGGATTTCTATCTGATGGAAATAAAACCTAGGACTTGTATGTGATACAGTCCAAAGTAATTTGTCGATCCAGAGGATGCTAGTAAGTTTGCAAACTTCAGAGTTCCAGCAATGAACAGAAGAGAGCAAAATGGAGTTGGAATCTTCGTGTTTTGATGAAATGGTCAAAAGGGTTTGACTTCATCAATGGGTAACGAAGATGCTTGTGATTCAAGAAAGTAAGTGGGAGCATAATAAAATTTCTAAAAACCTTGTGTGCTTGACACATTGTTAATTGGACTTAAAATTCTTGACAAGAATTAGGACTTCATTTGAAAATAGTTTTTCGATGAAGTGCTTGGGCTAAATAGCCTTAATATTAGGCATGATGATCTATGGAGATAGATTTACCTGATGGGGCTGAGCAAAGATACATATTGACAAAATGCTAAAACCTTTTAGCATTAAAAACCGTCAAGGAGTGATTCTTGCCGAAGTCACATGGAAAGAGTTTTTGCAAGACTCGGTGTCCCAAAACACTGATGAGCAAAATACATGATGGAGATTCCACACACTCTTGTGTTTGGATTAATCATGTATTCCATGGTATGTAAAAACAACCAGATATGTCCAATACTCCAAAGTTGTTGCGAGTATAGATACCAAGGTGATCAAAAGTTCTGATCATGGGACAACAGTGAAAAAGGGTCATTGAGTACTATAGTAGCACTGATGACATGTTTTCTCGCAAACGGAGATCATGAAGATTTCGTTGTAAAAGGTTACATCGATACAGTCTTCATCCATGCTCCAAGCGATTTTTGATTTAATTTGAGGGTTTTGTGTAAAACACAATATGGTGGCACGGTAGTTGGAAATTGTTCCAAACAAGTTACTGTGGCGAATTCTATAATAGAGGCGAAGTATGTTGCCGCTTTTAAAAGCGACAAAGAAGATGTTGAATCATGGGACACTACTGCAAGTAGTTGCTCCATAACTCAGTCTGAGGAATCCAGGTTCGACCTGTGATTCACATACATACCAAGCCAAGTCCACACAAAATATGAATTTTGTGAAGGCGTGAAAACGCGAGGATATGCAAAGATACACACGGAGCTGAAGTCGTCAGATCCGTTGGACATCAGGCTATACCACAAGCGAAGTATATTTACACCGGTGTGCCACAGGTGTAAAGTGCATTAGCATCAACTAGATTATTGACTCTAGTGCAAGTGGGAGTCTGTAGGAGATATGCCCTAGAGGAAATAATAAATGTTATTAATTATCTCCCTGTTCATAATTAAGTTTATATTCCATGCTATAACTGCTATGGTTCCCGAGCCCGTATATCCATAAAGGCTCTGGGGAAAACCCATGTGCACGTGTGGTATAATAAACGGTAAAATGTATTCCTAGTCGTGCCTCTAAGACTAGCTCAAGTGTTGCATGATGATTATGTTTTTCCAATCATGGGCATGTCTATGCCAGCAACTTTGAGGGCACAATGTCAGGAAGGACATTTGTGTTGAATCGACCCGAATTGATGTTATGCTATGAGATACATTCGTAATGAGTTAATGGTTAATAACACAGAGATGGTTAATGTTTGCATGATTCCTCAGACCATGAGAGTATCGAGTTTCTTCATGCTTGATTCATGAACTTTGGGGTTTGTTAAACGTCATCCGTAAATGGATGGCTATTACGGCGGCTTACGGGTTCATGGGAAAGTATGTCAAGTAACTTGATAGCTCAAGATTGGGATTTGCTCCTCTGACGATGGAGAGATATCTCTGGGCCCTCTCGGTGTTACGGTATCCATCATCGTCTGGCCAGACACTTTGTGATTTGATCACGGGGATGCCGGAACACGGTAACGAGAAAAGAGAACAATACCGATAACGGGGTAACTGGCATAGTGGACAAGTTGTTGATCCACGGGGATGCCAACATGTCTAACCTCGGGTATTTGTAACATATCGTGAAGCAACAGGAATAGCACACGGCAACTGGAGGTTCACTCGAATAATCATTCGTGTGGGTATAGGGGTCAATATGGGTGTCCACGGCTCCGATGTTGATCATTGATCGGAAGGGGTTCCAGGTCATGTCTATACTTCACCGAACCTATAGGGTCACACGCTTAAGGGTCATCTATCTGCTGAATACTAGACAGGGAGTCTGAGAGAAAATCAGCGAAAAAGTTTCGGACACCGAAAAGTTTCGGACAGCGGAAAAGTTCCGCAGAGAGAGGTCACCGGATGAGTTCCGGTGAAACTGAAAAGTTGTTTCAGGGGATACCATTAAGTCAAAATGGTTTCGGCACATGCCTGATAATTCTTGGAGGATGCCAGAATCATTCTGGAAACTTCTGGGAATTTTCTGGAAGAAAAACCGGAAATGTTCCGGGGCTGCCGGAACCGCTTCAGATGCTTTTCGCAGATGAAATCACTAAACTGGAATTGTTCCAGAACGCGTTGAAAATTATTTTAGTGGGTACTGGAAATGTTCTAAGCCCACATAAATATTTTCAGTTTGAACGGACGCTGAAAAATGTCGTCGTGAATAGTGAAAGTGCTTTTTGGGTGGCTTCTTGGAGAAGCCACCTTGAGGGTCCTTTGGTATTTTTCCCCTTGGCTTCTTGGAGAAGCCACCCTTGGGCTTGGCCTATAAATAGGGGTGGAGGGGGCTGCCTAAAGACTCACTCCTTCTCACATACAAGTGCCATGCAATGATCTGGCTTCTCTCTCCCTCCCACGAAAAGAGTTTCGTAGTGCCGAAAGGCTGTCTGGGTTCCGGTGGGAACTAGTTCTGGACGGCGAAGCCCTGCCGGATAGTTGACACCGTATGTGTGCAACTCTGTAGAGAGGTCGTAGTTTCGATCTTAGTGCCCGAGGGGCTGTTCGTGAGTGCCTCCCGAAGGGCTGTCCAAGTGACGGTCCGAGTTCTGTGAGTCCTCCCGAAGGGCTGTCCGAGTGACCGTTCGAGTTTCGAAGGTCCTCCCGAAGGGCTGTCCGCGACACCGTCCGGGGGACTGTTCGACTGCCTCCCGGAGGGCTGTCCGAAGGGAAGACGAGGGTATACATCCTCGCGGTTGGGAGGTTGTAAATCCTAGCTGCGGGGATCTGCACCACCGATCGTCATCGACTCTACTTTCGCTGCGCTACGGGTCGGTAACGAAAATGATCAAACCTTGTATGCAGTCTCCATAGTGGTCCTGGGCTGGTGCGTAGGTCGGAAATTTTTTGTTTTCTGCTGCGTTACCCTACAGGACCCACCAGTTATATCTTCGCACGCAAGGAAGTGCCTCCTTATCCTCCCTGACAGCTGGGACCCATCCGATCGAAGCGTACATAGCGTTGTCTGTCTGGTCACGAACGTGTACGTACGTACTGGTCGATCGGTCTCTCTGCAAGTATGAACCGTGGCCGAGTAAGTAGCGGCATGTGTCGTAGTAGAGCAACTGACGTAGCAGTTCAGGCAGTCCCGTCTAAATCGTGTACACGTACGTACAGCCACAGGGCAAAAAATACGGCCACATACGTACATACGGGCGGGGTCTCGAACGCGTACTCGCGCATACGGACGGCCAGGGCTCGTGTACATGGAGAGGCAACGGACGGCAGCAACGGCGTCCTGTTCATCGGGCAGCCAACCGGCTGGGTCGGAACGAAGAAACAACATCCTGTTCATCGAGAGGCAACAAACTAGGTCGGAATGTGTCCTGTTCAACGGGAGCCAACCGGCTTGGACGGAACAGCCGAAACGGGGTCTGGCGTACCGCAAAACGGAGGAAACGGACTTGTGTTCGAGCTCCTACGGTCGAAACAGGGTGCTGTTGATCGGGAGGGGTGTGGCGTACCGCAAAACGGAGGAAACAGACTTGTGTTGGAGCGCCTACGGTCGAAACGGTGTCCTGTTCATCGGGAGGGGTGTGGCGTACCGCAAAACGGGACTCCACGGGCTACTGTTCATCCACCGTCTAGTGCCTCGCTCCAGCCTACACGGGCTACTGTTCATCCACCGTTGATTCTTCCTCCAGCCTCCACCTGCTACTGTTCATCCACCGTCGACTTCCTCCAGCCTCCACCAGCTACTGTTCATCCACGGGGGTCCTGTTCATCCAGCCTCCACCGGCTACTGTTCAACCAGCCATCCACGGGGTCCTGTTCATCCACCCTCCACTGGCTACTATTCAACCAACCCTCCACGGGGTCCTGTTCATCCACCCCCAACCGGCTCGATCAGGTGGTGTGTGGCGGACTCCTCTCGATCGTGGTCCTGTTCATCCAGCGACAACAGCCTCTACTACCATGGGGTCCTGTTCATCCAACCCCCACCGGGAACTGTTCATCAAGAGGCAGCAGTAGGTTTGATCGGCTTCAGTTAGCAGCAGTAGCGAAGGAATCACTCGGGTTCAGTTAACAGCCAGGGATCGATCGCTCGGGTTCAGTAACGTAGCTAGTGCAATCGCTCGGGTTCAGTAAGCGAACGCCTCTCTCGGGTTCAGTTAGAGCCCAATGCCTCGCACACACACGCGTACATGTACGAGAGAAACGCGCAAACCTCTGTGCATCGCTCGGCCCCGACCACCCACCGTAACCGAGAACTCTCCGAAATTTTCCTCGCTCTTACTTCTACCACGATTTTTTCCGTCATGGACGGCCCAAAGAATGTCATGCAGGTGCGTCCCCGGCCCGCCCAGGACAAAAAGCCCATTTTCTTTCATGATTTTTTGTCATAGAAGTAGGAGCCCACCACATCTATGATGATACGTGCTTTTGTCACAATTATCGTCATAGAAGTGTCATAAGCATGACAGGAAAAAAAATCGTTCGGGCCAAAATGTCATGGATGTGTCTTTTTTTTGTAGTGTAAGCCCCCTGGTTTATTGCTTCTACCTCGTGACGGGCCCTTGCACCGTCCACAATTGCTTGAGCATCAGTCTTCGGGTTACGGGGCGGGTTGTCCTGGGGCGGGTTACGGTGCCGTTCACTGCTTGAAACCATCGGCGACTCGACGTGCCGGCTGTAGCTACGACTCGGCAATGGTGTTGAATGCACACGATGCCGGCTGTAAGAGTAGTTAGCCTGCTGAGCAATCGCCGTCTGCAACAGCTCAATGGCGTTCCGGGTTTCAACTGCGACCGGTGACTCGCCGGTGATAGTAATCGCAGTAAGCCGGGTTGTCACTGCTACCATGTTATCCACCGGGTTGGAGAAGTGACCCGGTAGTGTCAGAAAGTGTGGTGGTGGCATCCAAGCAAGGCGAGGGTCGGGGGCTGGCTCTAACTGGAGCGGCTGCGCCGCCACTCTACTCCCTGTTGCATTAGGGGTTAATTGGGGTATAACCGATGCTCCTAGAGTACTTGGGCCTGCCCCTGGCGTATTGAACAAACGTGCGGGCTCATAACTCGTAGGTAGACGGCTCTGGTACCTCCGCTGATGAACTGCGTGGGAAGCTTTCTGCTCAAGGTTTAGACGCCAAGCATGCGTCTTCAGATGCTCCGCCTCTACATTTATTTGAGCTTGCAACTCGGCCGTCCGTGTATTTTCAACATTGATATCCTCCTGGGCCTTGGTCATCTGCTCCTGAAGCTTCGCAATTTCCATATTGGCTGCCTGATTTTCCGTAGTAACCTCGGTCGCCAGCAAGGTTGTCAGGGTGTTCATTAGCTCAGATAGAACTTGAGCCGGAGGCCTGACTGAGCCGGACGTTGAAAGATCTGTTGTCGCTGTTGCCCCGGCCGTCGTAGTGTTGAGAGCCGGTGCCGTCCCAACCATGAAGATGGCAGCTCGGCTCGGTGGCTCATAGGGGTCCGGAATAATGTCGCCATCGAAACAACCCCCAAGCCCACCATCTTGAAGCTGGTAGATCGACTCCGTCTCGTCGGTCGAGGACTCATCACCTAAGTAGACGAGAGTCTCTCCTCCAGATACAGAATTCTCCGTGAGTTCTACGCCCTGCGTGAAGCCAACAAGGACGTGCTTCCGGCCGACGTGGATTCAGGCGGGTTGCATGCGCTGAGCCAGCTCGACGAGGTCGGTGAAGACGTGGATTATGCCAAAGATAAATCAATCTAGTTGGCCAAACCAAATCAATAGACCAGAGAGAAATACGAAGCTATAACAATCATGCATAAAAGAGTTCAGAGAAAACTCAAATAATATTCATGGATAATCTGATCATAAACTCACAATTCATTGGATCCCAGCAAACACACAGCAAAAAGTGATTACATTGGATAGAACTCCAAGAACATCGAGGAGAACATTGTATTGAAGATCAAAAAAAGAGAGAGCCATCGGATAGAAGGGCAACAAGGTTGATGTAGAACCCCTCCGATCGAATCCCCCTCCAGCAGAGTGCCGAAAAAGGCCTCCAGATGGGATCTCACGAGAACAGGAACTTGCGGCAGCGGAAAAAGTATTTTGGCTGGATCTTTGTTGGTTTCCCGATTTTAGAGAATTTATAGAGGCAGAGTTAGGTCAAACGGAGCCACATGGGCCCCACAAGCCACCAGGGCGCGCCCTGGTAGCTTGTGGGCCACTACTCCATCTTCTCGTCCCCTCCCGAAGCTTCCAGGGTCTCTTATGTCCAGAAAAAAATATTCAAAAAGTTTCGTGGCATTTAGACTTTGTTTGGTACTGATATTCTAAAAAACCAAAAATAGGCAAAAAAAAACAACAACTGGCACTGGGCACTAAGTTAACAGGTTAGTCCCAAAAATGATATATAATTGCTTGTAAATATGTATAAAACATCCAAGATTGATACTATAATAGCATGGAACAATAAAAAATTATAGATACGTTGGAGACGTATCACTAGGACAAGCTCTAATTAGTCAACTAGAACCAACTAGAACTAGAACTAGATCAACTAGAGGAGGCTCCAAAACTTGTGTATATTAATTGGGCACCAAACCTCCACTATATATAGGTTAGAGGGGAGAGGGAGGGCTGCCACCAAGGAGGGAAAACCGCCTTGGGGCGTCCAACTAAGGGGAGGAGGAGTAGGACTCCTCCCCTACTCCTATTCGGCCCCCTTCCTTAGGGAAGGGGGACACTTTCCCACTTGGGCCTTTTTGGCCCAAGTTCCTTCCACCTCTTGGCCTTATTAGGCCCATTGATATGTGGGAGTCACGAGCTTAGGGGGCGTGCCCCGGTGAGCTCATGGCTCTCCCGTAAGGCTTTTGGCCTCCTTCCGAACCTTCTAGGGTCTCCTCTGGTCCAGAAAAAATCACTCTAAAGTTTCATCGTGTTTGGACTTCGTTTGGTATTGATGTTCTGAAAAGTAAAAACAAGCAAAAAAACAAGAACTGGCACTACGCACTGGGTTAATAGGTTTGCCCCAAAAATGATATAAAATAGCATATAAATGCATATAAAGCATCCAAGATTGATAATATAATAGCGTGAAACAATACAAAATTATAGATATGTTGGAGACGTATCAGCCACGGAGGCCTGTTGGTGGGCCCACAAGCGCACATGGCGCATCCCGGGGGGGCGCCACCTGAGCTTGTGGCTCACTGGTGGGGGCCCTCTTGGTGATTCTTTTCCAGTATTTTTATTAATTCCAAAATAAATCTCCGTAAATTGTCAGGTCATTTGGAGCTCCGGAGAATAGCTATCTTTGTTGTAGCTCTTTTCATGTCCAGAATTATAGCTGCCGGCAATTTCCCTCTTCATATAAAACTTGTAAAATAAGATAGAAAGGTCATTAGAATTGCCTTATGAAGTGAAATATTGACTCAAAACATCATAAATAACAGTAGGAAAACATGATGCAAAATGGACGTATCACCCCTGCTGCTACATATGCTGGACCAATTACTAGAGCTCACACACGCCACTTAAATTAGCAGGCACTTTCGTTTCTTGGTAACGATTCTAATGTTCATGAGAATATGATGCTTCCTAAATTGGATACATTTGTTTTGCTTACAAATGAAGGGCCCAACGCGGAGAAGAATGATAAACATTGGAGCATGATACGTCTCCATCGTATCTACTTTTCCAAACTCTTTTGTCCTTGTTTTGGACTCTAATTTGCATGATTTGAATGGAACTAACCCGGACTGACGTTGTTTTCAGTAGAATTGCCATGGTGTTATTTTTGTGCAGAAATCAAAGTTCTCGGATTGACCTGAAAATTTACGGAGAATATTTTTGGAATATATAAAAAATACTGGCGCAAGAATCAACCCGAGGGGGTCCACCCAGAGGCCACAAGCCTAGGGGGCGCCCCCCTGGGGCGCGCCTAGAGGGCTTGTGGGCCCCCTGGACCTCCTCCGACCTCAACTCCAATTCTATATAACCCTATTCGGGGAGAAAAAATCAAAGAGAAGGATTCATCATGTTTTACGATACGGAGCCGCCGCCGCCTCCTGTTCTTCATCGGGAGGGCTGATCTAGAGTCCGTACGGGGCTCCAGAGAGGGGGATTTGTCGCCATCATCATCATCATCAACCTTCCTCCATCACCAATTTCATGATGCTAACCGCCGTGCATGAGTAATTCCTTCGTAGGCTTGCTGGACGGTGATGGGTTGGATGAGATTTATCATGTAATCGAGTTAGTTTTGTTAGGGTTTGATCCCTAGTATCCACTATGTTCTGAGATTGATGTTGCTATGACTTTGCTATGCTTAATGCTTGTCACTAGGGCCCGAGTGCCATGATTTCAGATCTGAACCTATTATGTTTTCATGAATATATGTGAGTTCTTGATCCTATCTTGCAAGTTGTAGACACCTATTACGAGTTATGATCCGCATACCCCAAGGTGACAATAGTTGGGATTCTTTCCGGTGATTACCGTAGTTTGAGGAGTTCATGTATTCACTAAGTGCTAATGCTTTGGTCCGGTTCTCTATTAAAATGAGGCCTTAATATCCCTTAGTTTCCATTAGGACCCCGCTGCCACGGGAGGGTAGGACAAAAGATGTCATGCAAGTTCTTTTCCATAAGCACGTATGACTATATACGGAATACATGCCTACATTATATTGATGAATTGGAGCTAGTTCTGTGTCACCCTAGGTTATGACTGCTACATGATGAATATTATCCGACACAATTATCATTGCCGATCCAATGCCTACGAGCTTTTCACATATTGATCTTTGCTAAGTTACTTTGCCGTTGCTACTGTTACAATCACTACAAAACTACTACTGTTACTTTTGCCACTGTTACTGTTACTTCCAAATTACTTTGCTACTAAATACTTTGCTGCAGATATTAAGTCTTTCAGGTGTGGTTGAATTGACAACTCAGCTGCTAATACTCATGAATATTCTTTGGCTCCCCTTGTGTCGAATCAATAAATTTGGGTTGAATACTCTACCCTCGAAAACTGTTGCGATCCCCTATACTTGTGGGTTATCATAGCATGATCATGCATGAAGAGAATGGCGCGCCCAAGGGGAACAAATGCAGTTTCAAGTGGAGTTTTCAGCACTTTGAAGCCACCATGATAACATACAAGTGTTGGAAAACATAGTAGAAAACAAAAAAAAATTGCCCTACGATCACCCAGGAACTATATGAAGATGCATATAGGGTTTGGATCAACAATCGTTACCGACTCTGGGAGTGCAGCGGAAGTAGACGAGTCGGTGTAGATCATACTTGGAGTCCCTCAAATGTCGATGACGATCCCGCGAACCGCCCTCGAACGATCCCTCAAACAGAAGACTGAAAGCACGGCCTCTCTACTTGGTTGCAACAGTACGGTCTTCACGGTCCGGCAGCGCTTCGCCGTCCAGAGCTAATCATCGTCGGAGAATTAGAGGGAGGAGATCAGAACCACACGGGGCTTCTAATGTTGGAAATATGCCCTAGAGGCAATAATAAAGTGGTTATTATTATATTTCCTTGTTCATGATAATTGTCTATTGTTCATGCTATAATTGTGTTATCCGGAAATCGTAATGCATGTGTGAATACATAGACCACAACATGTCCCTAGTGAGCCTCTAGTTGACTAGCTCGTTGATCAATAGATGGTTACGGTTTCCTGACCATGGACATTGGATGTCGTTGATAACGGGATCACATCATTAGGAGAATGATGTGATGGACAAGACCCAATCCTAAGCATAGCACTAGATCGTGTAGTTCGTCTGCTAAAGCTTTTCTAATGTCAAGTATCATTTCCTTAGACCATGAGATTGTGCAACTCCCGAATACCGTAGGAATGCTTTGGGTGTATCAAACGTCACAACGTAACTGGGTGACCATAAAGGTGCAATACAGGTATCTCCGAAAGTGTCTGTTGGGTTGGCACGAATCGAGACAGGGATTTGTCACTCCGTATGACGGAGACGTATCTCTGGGCCCACTCGGTAATGCATCATCATAATGAGCTCAATGTGACTAAAGAGTTAGCCACGGGATCATGCGTTACGGAACGAGTAAAGAGACTTGCTGGTAACGAGATTGAACAAGGTATAGGGATACCGACGATCGAATCTCGGGCAAGTATCATACCGGTGGACAAAGGGAATTGTATACGGGATTGATTGAATCCTCGACATCATGGTTCATCCGATGAGATCATCGTGGAACATGTTGGAGCCAACATGGGTATCCAGATCCCGCTGTTGGTTATTGGCCGGAGAGATGTCTCGGTCATGTCTGCATGGTTCCCGAACCCGTAGGGTCTACACACTTAAGGTTCGGTGACTCTAGGGTTGTTATGGGAAATAGTATGTGAATACTGAATGTTGTTCGGAGTCCTGGATGAGATCCCGGACGTCACGAGGAGTTCTGGAATGGTCCGGAGGTAAAGATTTATATATGGGAAGTTGTTATTGGGGTTCCGGAAAAAGTTTTGGTTTTTTCGGTATTGTACCGGGAAGCTTTCGAAAGGTTCCGGAGGATTCCGGAGGGGTCCGGAAGTCCGGAAAGTGTTCCACCACGTTCAATACAGCAGCATGGGCTGTAAGGGGGCGCCCTATCCTTAATGGGCTAGGGGAACCAGCCCCCCTAAGGCCCATGCGCATGGGAGAGGGGAAACCCTAAAGGGGGAGGGCCTCCACTTGACTTGGGAGGCACTCCTCCCCCCTTGGCCGCCGCCCCCAACCCTAGATGGGATCTAGGGGGCCGGCCCCCTCTTCCCCCCAGCCTATAAATAGTGGAGGGGTGGGAGGGAGGCCACAACCTCTCCCCTGGCGCAGCCCTCCCCCTCTCCAACACCTCCTCCTCCTCCGTTTGAGCTTGGCGAAGCCCTGCCGGAGAACTGCAAGTTCCACCACCACGCCGTCGTGCTGCTGGAGCTGTCTTCCCCAACCTCTCCCTCCTCCTTGCTGGATCAAGGCGCGGGAGACGTCACCGGGTTGCACGTGTGTTGAACGCGGAGGCACCGTTGTTCGGTGCTAAGATCGGAATCGACCGCGATCTGAATCGCTGCGTGTACGACTCCTCCAACCGCGTTCTTGCAACGCTTCTGCATCGCGATCTTCAAGGGTATGAAGATGCACTCCTCTCTCTCTCGTTGCTAGTCTCTCCATAGATTGATCTTGGTGATGCGTAGGAAAAATTTTGATTTACTACTACGTTCCCCAACAGTGGCATCATGAGCTAGGTCTATGCGTAGTTTCTTGCACGAGTAGAACACAAGTTGTTGTGGGCGTCGATTTTGTCAATTTTCTTGCCGTTACTAGTCTTATCTTGATTCGGCGGCATCGTGGGATGAAGTGGCCCGGACCGACCTTACACGTACGCTTACGTGAGACAGGTTCCACCGACTGACATGCACTAGTTGCATAAGGTGGCTAGCGGGTGTCTGTCTCTCCCACTTTAGTCGGATCGGATTCGATGAAAAGGGTCCTTATGAAGGGTAAATAGAAATTGGCATATCACGTTGTGGTTGTGGCGTAGGTAAGAAACGTTCTTGCTAGAAACCTATAGCAGCCACGTAAAAATATTTTGCAACAACAATTAGAGAACGTCTAACTTGTTCTTGCAGCATGTACCGTGTGATGTGATATGGCCAAAAGGATGTGATGAATGATATATGTGATGTATGAGATTGATCATGTTCTTGTAATAGGAATCACGACTTGCATGTCGATGAGTATGACAACCGGCAGGAGCCATAGGAGTTGTCTTAATTTATTGTATGACCTGCGTGTCAATGAAAAACGCCATGTAATTACTTTACTTTATTGCTAACCGTTAGCCATAGTAGTACAAGTAATAGTTGGCGAGGCAACTTCATGAAGACACGATGATGGAGATCATGATGATGGAGATCATGGTGTCATGCCGGTGACGATGATGATCATGGTGCCCCGAAGATGGAGATCAAAAGGAGCAAAATGATATTGGCCATATCATGTCACTATTTGATTGCATGTGATGTTTATCATGTTTACATCTTATTTGCTTAGAACGACGGTAGCATAAATAAGATGATCCCTCACTAAAATTTCAAGAAAGTGTTCCCCCTAACTATGTACCATTGCGAAGGTTCGTTGTTTCGAAGCACCACGTGATGATCGGGTGTGATAGATTCTAACGTTCGAATACAACGGGTGTAAGCCAGATTTACACATGCAAAACACTTAGGTTGACTTGACGAGCCTAGCATGTACAGACATGGCCTCGGAACACGGAAGACCGAAAGGTCGAACATGAGTCGTATAGAAGATATGATCAACATAGAGATGTTCACCGTTGATGACTAGTCCGTCTCACGTGATGATCGGACACGGCCTAGTCGATTCGGATCATGTATCACTTAGATGACTAGAGGGATGTCTATCTGAGTGGGAGTTCATTGAATAATTTGCTTAGATGAACTTAATTATCATGAACTTAGTCTAAAATCTTTACAATATGTCTTGTAGACCAAATGGCCCACGCTAATGTTGCCCTCAACTTCAACGCGTTCCTAGAGAAAACCAAGCTGAAAGACGATGGTAGCAACTACACGGACTGGGTCCGTAACCTGAGGATTATCCTCATAGCTGCCAAGAAAGCATATGTCCTTGAAGCACCGCTAGGTGATGCACCTGTTTTCCCAGCAACTCAAGACGTTATGAAGGCCTGGCAGTCGCGTAGTGATGATTACTCCCTGGTTCAGTGTGGCATGCTTTACAGCTTAGAACCGGGGCTCCAAAAGCGTTTTGAGCAACACGGAGCATATGAGATGTTCCAAGAGCTGAAAATGGTTTTCCAAGCTCATGCCCGGGTCGAGAGATATGAAGTCTCCGACAAATTCTATAGTTGTAAGATGGAGGAGAATAGTTCTGTCAGCGAGCATATACTCAAAATGTCTGGGTTGCACAACCGCTTGTCTCAGCTGGGAGTTAATCTCCCGGATGACGCGGTCGTTGACAGAATCCTTCAGTCGCTTCCACCTAGCTACAAGAGCTTTGTGATGAACTTCAATATGCAGGGGATGGAGAAAACCATTCCTGAGATATATTCAATGCTGAAATCAGCGGAGGTGGAGATCAAAAAGGAACATCAAGTGTTGATGGTGAATAAAACCACTAAGTTCAAGAAAGGCAAGGGTAAAAAGAACTTCAAGAAGGACGGCAAGGGAGTTGCCGCGCCCGGTAAGCAAGCTACCGGGAAGAAGCCAAAGAATGGACCCAAGCCTGAGACTGAATGCTTTTATTGTAAGGGAAACAGTCACTGGAAGCGGAACTGCCCCAAGTACTTAGCGGATAAGAAGGCCGGCAATACCAAAGGTATATGTGATATACATGTTATTGATGTGTACCTTACCAGCGCTCATAGTAGCTCCTGGGTATTTGATACCGGTGCGGTTGCTCATATTTGTAACTCAAAACAGGAGCTGCGGAATAAGCGGAGACTGGCGAAGGACGAGGTGACGATGCGCGTCGGGAATGGTTCCAAGGTCGATGTGATCGCCGTCGGCACGCTACCTCTACATCTACCTACGGGATTAGTTTTAAACCTTAATAATTGTTATTTAGTACCAGCTTTGAGCATGAACATTGTATCAGGATCTCGTTTGATGCGAGATGGCTACTCATTTAAATCCGAGAATAATGGTTGTTCTATTTATATGAGAGATATGTTTTATGGTCATGCCCCGCTGGTCAATGGTTTATTCTTATTGAATCTCGAACGTGATGTTACACATATTCATAGTGTGAATGCCAAAAGATGTAAGGTTGATAATGATAGTCCCACATACTTGTGGCACTGCCGCCTTGGTCACATTGGTGTCAAACGCATGAAGAAACTCCATGCAGATGGACTTTTGGAGTCTCTTGATTATGAATCATTTGACACGTGCGAACCATGCCTCATGGGCAAAATGACCAAGACTCCGTTCTCCGGGACAATGGAGCGAGCAACCAACTTATTGGAAATCATACATACTGATGTGTGCGGTCCAATGAGCGTTGAGGCTCGCGGTGGTTATCGTTATGTTCTCACCCTCACTGATGACTTAAGTAGATATGGGTATATCTACTTAATGAAACACAAGTCTGAGACCTTCGAAAAATTCAAGGAATTTCAGAGTGAGGTAGAGAATCAACGTGACAGGAAAATAAAGTTCTTACGATCAGATCGTGGAGGGGAATATTTGAGTCACGATTTTGGCACACACTTAAGGAAATGTGGAATTGTTTCACAACTCACGCCGCCTGGAACACCTCAGCGTAATGGTGTGTTCGAACGTCGTAATCGCACTCTATTGGATATGGTGCGATCTATGATGTCTCTTACCGATCTACCGCTATCATTTTGGGGTTATGCTTTAGAGACTGCCGCATTCACTTTAAATAGGGCTCCGTCGAAATCCGTTGAGACGACACCGTATGAATTATGGTTTGGAAAGAAACCTAAGCTGTCGTTTCTGAAAGTTTGGGGATGCGATGCTTATGTCAAGAAACTTCAACCTGAAAAGCTCGAACCCAAATCGAAAAAATGCGTCTTCATAGGATACCCTAAAGAAACTATTGGGTATACCTTCTACCTTAGATCCGAAGGCAAGATCTTTGTTGCCAAGAATGGATCCTTTCTGGAGAAAGAGTTTCTCTCGAAAGAAGTAAGTGGGAGGAAAGTAGAACTTGATGAGGTACCCCCTCTTGAACCGGAGAGTAGCGCAGCTCAGGAAGATGTTTCTGTGGTGCCTGCACCGACTAGAGAGGAAGTTAATGATGATGATCATGAAACTTCGGATCAAGTTGCTACTGAACTTCGTAGGTCCACGAGGACACGTTCCGCACCAGAGTGGTACGGCAACCCTGTCTTGGAAGTCATGTTGTTAGACAATGGTGAACCTTCGAACTATGAAGAAGCGATGGCGGGCCTGGATTCCAACAAATGGCTAGAAGCCATGAAATCCGAGATAGGATCCATGTATGAAAACGAAGTATGGACTTTGACAGACTTGCCCGATGATCGGCAAGCCATAGAGAACAAATGGATCTTTAAGAAGAAGACAGACGCGGATGGTAATGTGACCATCTATAAGGCTCGACTTGTCGCTAAGGGTTATCGACAAGTTCAAGGGGTTGACTACGATGAGACCTTCTCACCCGTAGTGAAGCTGAAGTCCATCAGAATCATGTTAGCAATTGCCGCATACTATGATTATGAGATATGGCAAATGGACATCAAAACGGCATTCCTTAATGGTTTCCTTAAGGAAGAGTTGTATATGATGCAGCCGGAAGGTTTTGTCGATCCTAATAATGCTGACAAGGTATGCAAGCTCCAGCGCTCAATCTATGGGCTGGTGCAAGCATCTCGGAGTTGGAACATTCGCTTTGATGAGATGATCAAAGCGTTTGGGTTTACACAGACTTATGGAGAAGCCTATGTTTATAAGAAAGTGAGTGGGAGCTCTGTAGCATTTCTCATATTATATGTAGATGACATGCTATTAATGGGAAATGATATAGAATTCTTGGAAAGCATAAAGGCCTACTTGAACAAGTGTTTTTCAATGAAGGACCTTGGAGAAGCTGCTTACATATTAGGCATCAAGATCTATAGAGATAGATCGAGACGCCTCATTGGTCTTTCGCAAAGCACATACCTTGACAAGATATTGAAGAAGTTCAATATGGATCAGTCCAAGAAGGGGTTCTTGCCTGTATTACAAGGTGTGAGATTGAGCACGGCTCAATGCCTGACCTCGGCAGAAGATAGAGAAAAGATGAGCGTCATCCCCTATGCCTCAGCCATAGGGTCTATTATGTATGCCATGCTGTGTACCAGACCTGATGTGAACCTCGCCGTAAGTTTGGTAGGAAGGTACCAAAGTAATCCCGGCATGGAACACTGGACAACGGTCAAGAACATCCTGAAGTACCTGAAAAGGACTAAGGATATGTTTCTCGTTTATGGAGGTGACGAAGAGCTCGTCGTAAAGGGTTACGTCGATGCTAGCTTCGACACAGATCTGGATGACTCTAAGTCACAAACCGGATACGTGTATATTTTGAATGGTGGGGCAGTCAGCTGGTGCAGTTGCAAGCAAAGCATCGTGGCAGGATCTACATGTGAAGCGGAGTACATAGCAGCCTCAGAGGCAGCACAGGAAGCAGTCTGGATGAAGGAGTTCATCACCGACCTAGGAGTTATTCCCAATGCGTCGGGCCCAATGACTCTCTTCTGTGACAACACTGGAGCTATTGCCCTTGCCAAGGAGCCCAGGTTTCACAAGAAGACCAGGCATATCAAGCGTCGCTTCAACTCCATTCGTGAACATGTTCAAGATGGAGACATAGATATTTGTAAAGTGCATACGGATCTGAATGTCGCAGATCCGTTGACTAAACCTCTTCCACGAGCAAAACATGATCAACACCAGAACTCTATGGGTGTTCGATTCATCACAATGTAACTAGATTATTGACTCTAGTGCAAGTGGGAGACTGTTGGAAATATGCCCTAGAGGCAATAATAAAGTGGTTATTATTATATTTCCTTGTTCATGATAATTGTCTATTGTTCATGCTATAATTGTGTTATCCGGAAATCGTAATGCATGTGTGAATACATAGACCACAACATGTCCCTAGTGAGCCTCTAGTTGACTAGCTCGTTGATCAATAGATGGTTACGGTTTCCTGACCATGGACATTGGATGTCGTTGATAACGGGATCACATCATTAGGAGAATGATGTGATGGACAAGACCCAATCCTAAGCATAGCACTAGATCGTGTAGTTCGTCTGCTAAAGCTTTTCTAATGTCAAGTATCATTTCCTTAGACCATGAGATTGTGCAACTCCCGAATACCGTAGGAATGCTTTGGGTGTATCAAACATCACAACGTAACTGGGTGACCATAAAGGTGCAATACAGGTATCTCCGAAAGTGTCTGTTGGGTTGGCACGAATAGAGACTGGGATTTGTCACTCCGTATGACGGAGAGGTATCTCTGGGCCCACTCGGTAATGCATCATCATAATGAGCTCAATGTGACTAAAGAGTTAGCCACGGGATCATGCGTTACGGAACGAGTAAAGAGACTTGCCGGTAACGAGATTGAACAAGGTATAGGGATACCGACGATCGAATCTCGGGCAAGTATCATACCGGTGGACAAAGGGAATTGTATACGGGATTGACTGAATCCTCGACATCGTGGTTCATCCGATGAGATCATCGTGGAACATGTGGGAGCCAACATGGGTATCCAGTGTAGGGAACGCAGCAGAAAACAAAAAATTTCCGACCTACGCACCAGCCCAGGACCACTATGGAGACTGCATACAAGGTTTGATCATTTTCGTTACCGACTCGTAGCGCAGCGGAAGTAGAGTCGATGACGATCGGCGGTGCAGATCCCCGCAGCTAGGATTTACAACCTCCCAACCACGAGGATGTATACCCTCATCCTCTCCTCGGACAGCCCTCCGGGAGGCGGTCGGACAGTCCCCCGGACGGTGTCACGGACAGCCCTTCGGGAGGACCTTCGAAGCTCGAACGGTCACTCGGACAGCCCTTCGGGAGGACTCATAGAACTCGGACCGTCACTTGGACAGCCCTTCGGGAGGCACTCTCAAACAGCCCCTCGGGCACTAAGATCGAAACTACGACCTCTCTACAGAGTTGCACACATACGGTGTCATCTATCCGGCAGGGCTTCGCCGTCCAGAACTAGTTCCCACCGGAACCCAGACAGCCTTTCGGCTCTACGAAACTATTTCGCTGGGAGGGAGAGAGAAGCCAGATCATTGCAATTGCACTTGTATGTGAGAAGGAGTGAGTGTGGAGGGCTGCCCCTCCACCTCTATTTATAGGAAATCCCAAGGGGTAGGGTAGTTTTTCACAAAAACCCAAAAACCACATGAATGGAGTCCTTCCACAAGGGCACAAGTGTGAAACCAAGAGACAAGTGGGGGCTCCAAGGAGGAGCCCCATTGTGGCCGGCCAACACCTTGTAGGGGCCCCCCAAGGGGGCCTCATCCATCCATGTCACCCCCAAAAATATCTTGGGACAAAGCCCAAAATAATGGCTTTCCAAAAAGTAACCCAAAAAGCAGTTTCACTATTCATGACGACATTTTTCAGCGTCCGTTCGAACTGAAAATATTTATGTGGGCTTAGAACATTTCCAGTACCCACTAAAATAATTTTCAACGCGTTCTGGAACAATTCTAGTTTAGTGATTTCATCTGCGAAAAGCATGTGAAGCGGTTCCGACAGCTCCGGAACATTTCCGGTTTTTCTTCCAGAAAATTCCCAAAAGTTTCCAGAATGATTCTGGCACCCTCCAAGAATTATCAGGCATGTGCCAAAACCAATTTGACTTAATGGCATCCTCTGAAACAACTTTTCAGTTTCACCGGAACTCATCCGGTGACCTCTCTCTGCGGAACTTTTCCGCTGTCCGAAACTTTTTTCGGTGATTTTCTCTCAGACTCCCTGTCTAGTATTCAGCAGATAGATGACCCTTAAGCGTGTGACCCTATAGGTTCGGTGAAGTATAGACATGACACGGAACCCCTTCCGATCAATGATCAACATCGGAGCCGTGGACACCCATATTGACCCCTATACCCACACGAATGAATATTCGAGTGAACCTCCAGTTGCCGTGTGCTATTCCTGTTGCTTCACGATATGTTATAAATACCCGAGGTGAGACATGTTGGCATTCCCGTGGATCAACAACTTGTCCACTATGCCAGTTACCTCGTTACCGGTATTGTTCTCTTTTCTCGTTACCGTGTTCTGGCATCCCTGTGATCAAATCACCCTGTGTCTGGCCAGACGATGATGGATACCATAACACCGAGAGGGCCCAGAGATATCTCTCCATCGTCGGAGGAGCAAATCCCAATCTTGAGCTATCAAGCTACTTGACATACTTTCCCATGAACCCGTAAGCCGCCGTAATAGCCATCCATTTACGGATGACGTTTAACAAACCCCAAAGTTCATGAATCAAGCATGAAGAAACTCGATACTCTCATGGTCTAAGGAATTATGCAAACGTTAACCATCTCTGTGTTATTAACCATAAACTTATGACGAAAGAATCTCATAGCATAACATCAATTTGGGTCGATTCAACACAAATGTTCTGCTAACATTGTGCCCTCAAAATTGCCGGCATAGTCATGCCCATGATCAGGAAAACAGGATCATCATGCAATACTTGAGCCAGTCATAGAGGCTTGACTAGGAATACATTTTACCGTTTATTATTCCACACGTGCATATGAGTCTTCCTCCAAGCCTTGTTTTATTTGTAGACTCGAGAACCATAGCAGTTATAGCATGGAACATAAACCTAATTATGAATAGGGAGATAATTAATAACATTTATTATTGCCTCTAGGGCATATCTCCTACATCCAGATCCCGCTGTTGGTTATTGGCCGGAGAGATGTCTCGGTCATGTCTGCATGGTTCCCGAACCCGTAGGGTCTACACACTTAAGGTTCGGTGACTCTAGGGTTGTTATGGGAAATAGTATGTGAATACCGAATGTTGTTCGGAGTCCCGGATGAGATCCCGGACGTCACAAGGAGTTCCAGAATGGTCCGGAGGTAAAGATTTATATATGGGAAGTTGTTATTGGGGTTCCGGAAAAAGTTTCAGTTTTTTCGGTATTGTACCGGGAAGCTTTCGAAAGGTTCCGGAGGATTCCGGAGGGGTCCGGAAGTCCAGAAAGTGTTCCACCACGTTCAATACAGCAGCATGGGCTGTAAGGGGGTGCCCTAGCCTTAATGGGCTAGGGGAACCAGCCCCCCTAAGGCCCATGCGCATGGGAGAGGGGAAACCTAAAGGGGGAGGGCCTCCACTTGATTGGGAGGCACTCCTCCCCCCCCCCCCTTGGCCGCCGCCCCCAACCCTAGATGGTCTAGGGGGCCGGCCCCCTCTCCCCCCAGCCTATAAATAGTGGAGGGGTGGGAGGGAGGCCACAAATCTCCCCTGGCGCAGCCCTCCCCCTCTCCAACACCTCCTCCTCCTCCGTTTGAGCTTGGCGAAGCCCTGCCGGAGAACTGCAAGTTCCACCACCACGCCGTCGTGCTGCTGGAGCTGTCTTCCCCAACCTCTCCCTCCTCCTTGCTGGATCAAGGCGCGGGAGACGTCACCGGGCTGCATGTGTGTTGAACGCGGAGGCACCGTTGTTCGGTGCTAAGATCGGAATCGACCGCGATCTGAATCGCTGCGTGTACGACTCCTCCAACCGCGTTCTTGCAACGCTTCCGCATCGCGATCTTCAAGGGTATGAAGATGCACTCCTCTCTCTCTCGTTGCTAGTCTCTCCATAGATTGATCTTGGTGATGCGTAGGAAATTTTTTGATTTACTACTACGTTCCCCAACATCTAATTATGAGGATTAGAGGTGTCTAGGACAAGCTCTAATTAGTCAACTAGAACCAACTAGAACTAGAACTAGATCAACTAGAGGAGGCTCCAAAACTTGTGTATATCACTTGGGCACCAAACCTCCACTATGTATAGGTTAGAGGGGAGATGGAGGGCTGCCACCAAGGAGGGAAAACCTCCTTGGGGTGTCCTCCCCTACTCCTATTCGGCCCCCTTCCTCAGGGAAGGGAGGCACTTTCCCGCTTGGGCCTTTTTGGCCCAAGTTTCCTTCCACCTCTTGGCCTTATTAGGCCCATTGATATTAAATTAAACATATATTTGTTCTAAACATTTTTAGAGCATTATATATATATATAATTTAACATCCCTGAAAACATTTTCCACCTATATATTTTAATCGGTAATACCCGGTATTACCCAATATTCACTAAACCCTTCCGGTGACCCCAAAACGCTTCTGGAACCTCTCAGAACTATTCCGGATATTAATGAAACAATTCCATAAATATATTCTCATCACTCCTGTCACACTAACACTCAGCAGATCATGATTACCTTAAGCTTGTGAGCCCGTAGGTTCGGTAAATCATAGACATGAACGAAACCCCTTCGTTCAATAACCGATAGCGGAACCATGAACATCCATATCGGTTCCTATGATTACACGAATGATATTCTGGTGAACCTTTGCTTATCATGTGATGTCCCTTTGCTTCGCGATATTTTACAAAACCCGGTGTGCATCGGTATCCTCCTGAGTCATCTTCATGCTCACTATACCGTTGCTCCCGTTACCGGTTTTGTTCTTTTTTCTTGTTAACGTGTTCCGGCATCCCTGTGATGTAATCAGCGGTGTCTGGCGAGACGATGATGGATGTTGTCACACCAAGAGGGCCCTAAGAGTATCTCTCCATTGTCGGAGGAGCAAATCTCACTTTCGAGCTATCCGGTTACTTGTCAAACTTTCCGGTGAACCTGTAAGTTGTCATTATGATCACCTTGTTACAGATGATGTTTGAGCAACCCCAAAGCCCACCGTCTAGTAGGAAGTGACCGAGACACTCTCATGGTCTGAGAAACTAAAACACATGCTAACACTCCATGTTATAACAAATGATTTCAGACGATATAATCACAAAGTATAACATACAAGTTTGGGTCGATTCAATATGACCGTTCTTCTAATGTCATACCCTTAATGTTGTTTTAGGACTATCGTTACACTTAACGATATCCTAAGATCCGGAAAACTTGATCATCAACAACACTTGAGCTAGTCTTAGAGGCGAGACCGGGAACCTATTGTTTACCATTTATCATTTCACACATGCATATGAGTTTTACACTGAATCGCATATTCCAGGATCATAGCAATTATAGCACAAAATATAAACTCTTAATTATGAATATGGAAATATAATAATACAAATATTATTGCCTCTAGGGCATATTTCCAACAACAAGAACATTGACAAAATATACAAGATAGCTTTTCATAAATTTCATCCATAGCTTATTTATAGGTGTTGCGCCATCTTATTTTTGGGCTAGGCCCATGTAATTTCGAAATAATACTTCATATGCTATTTTTAGAGTTCGTATTGTTGGGGAAATGACTCAGGAGGTGTTTTAGTCCCACCATGCTAAGGGTGGACGAAATCCCCTCTCTTTTCCCCTATAAATACATCCCTTAGGGCACCCTTTAGACTCGCGTTTTGTTTAGATTAAAGTTTGCCATAGCTGCAACTCGCGTCCTTCGTTTGTGTTCAACGACGATGCCAAGACATCACAGAACCCCGCTTGGATTAATAAAGCTTTCCTCTTAAATTCGCAATATTCAGATTGCAATATCAGTTTATTGCTTGTTCTTCGTTTGCCTGCAGGAAATAGACCCTCATGGTCAGGTTGATCATGCTCTGGCATGGTCAATAATCTCTCAGAGTTGGTTTAGCGATTGCTAAGGCGCGACATCTTGACACGTTCGTACTCGGATCGTCAAAGTTGACGTCCACAAAAACGATAGTTACCATCTCATCGAAAGACGGGACACCTTCGCCCATATCAGAAAAGATTTTTTGTTCGGGCCATAATGTCACGGATATGTCTTTTCTTTATAGTGTAAGGTCAGTTACCCGTCCCGGTCCTTCCATAAAAGCGTGTCATGTGCTTTAGGCATCGCTTGCCATATCATTTTCTTCTCGCCAGAGCACACCAGCTTCCTCTCGCTCCCCTCGAATGGAAGTATTTTTGTGAGCTTCTTCGTCGGTCCGACTGCGGGTCTGTGTCAGTGCGGCATCCTTCTTGTCCAGGCGGCTATTGTCATGCACTGGAAGTGGGCGACGGCAGCGGGAGCATGGGGGCAGCCGGCGGTTGTTTCTGGTTTCGTTGGGGAAAGGTCTAGGAGGAGGTTGCGATCGGTGTGCCATGGTCTCTTGGGTGTGTGTCGCCTCTTCTGCGCTCTCACTGTACGTCGATTTTTTTGTCCTTCGATTGGGCTGACCGTCCGTCCTCGTCATTCGTGCTCGTTGTGTTGAAGTTCGCTCGCTTGATTTGCACCCGTAATATGATTGTTTTTCTTTGTGTTAATAGCCGTGTTGGAGCGTGGGCATCAAGGCATTGGCCAGCGCCTTGAACTAGCATTGATGTGTAGGCCACCGTCAAATCCGGTTAGGTAGATTACTGTTTAGCTTGTTCATGACCATTGCTTTGTTGTTCTTGTTGAATAGAGATGCCCACACTTGGAACTTGAAATTATATGATGGTTGTATATTGGTTATTCTTATGTATTACATTTCGTTCTTCGTACTACTTCACAGTCACAGTCGCAGAGAGGGTTGGATGTGTAAACCCCTCACAAACACTCTGAGCGTGGGCATCAAGGCATGGGTGTCCATATTTTTGTAAGCTACAAACTGCTTTCGATGATTTCTAAAAACTACAAACTGCTTTTCTCGAGATAGAAGAAAGCGAAAACACGAAACTAGCTATGTGGGAGAAAAATAAAATACATTGACGCGTGCACAAATACAACGGGGTCCAACCCGAAAACAGAATACTATGGAGCGAGATATATGGAATCGATGCCTGGTCAGTAAGTAAGTGCGCGCTAGCCCGTTGGTTAGTCGCTCCCTACATCGGCTACAATTATTTCTTCCTCGCAAAAAAAAGAAGAAAAACTATGATTTTGTAGATTAACTATGATTATTTGTTGATACACTAAGGTTGGATTTGACATAGACATCCTCTATAACATTATACTCCCTAATTTTAGAAGCCTCACAATCAATTGAGGTCTCCAATTAAAATTGAGTCACCCGATTTTAATGGGTCAATAATTTCTCAAAGTTTTCCCATTTAATTCTTTTATATTGTACACTATGCTTTCTAATTTTTAAAACCTCACAATTAATTGAGGTCTTCAATTTAGAATTGGGTCACCCGATTTTGACCGGATCAACAATTTCTCAAGGGGCTCTCTCATTTGATTATTTTAATTCATTATGTTCCCTAGTATAATACTAGTACTGTACTCCCTCCGTAAAGAAATATAAGAGCGTTTAGAGGGAGTAAATATTAACCACACCAAAATTATGTACAATTATTATATAATCAAAACTAGTAGAACGCCCGTGCGTTGCAATGGGCTGTTAAAGCACTCTTCATTTCTTCCTTTTTTTCTTCCCCTAACTAAAAATGTTTCTCGGAGTGATATGTGAATTGATAAATTTACAACCAAACTAACATATCAAGAGGTAAAACACATATTCATCGAAGAGCATATGTACATCACATTCGACATTAAAGTTCTGATGTTTGGTAGATTGGGAACAAAAAAATGGTGACTTACCAACAAATCTCATTTATATTTCACAACATGGTTGTCCTACAATTGTGTGCCTGCAAGATCTTTATCCCCCTTCCTCCCTCCCTCGATCTAAAAGGCTGGCTGATGATGAATATCGATTTTAGAACTCTAAGCATATTCACAGAATCAGTTAATCCCAAAAATCTAGTATTGAACTATCCAAGAAGTGACCTAAATAAGGAAAAGTTGAATGCCCTTAGTGTTGCTGTGGAATAAAACTTATTGATTTAAACAATTGTTCTAATTCAGGAATTTGATGAGCATAACATCCTTTCCATTAAAAAAAGCAAAGATTCCATAACAAAAAAAAAATAAGAAATTGGTTTATGGAATAAAAACTGCAACAAAACATAGGGCGGTATATCTCAACATTTGGTCTAACTTACAGAGCTATATTATTTTAAAAGGAACCAAGGAAATTCTGCAACACAAATTGTCATTGCATTAACTGGTAGGCGCATGAGACAACATAGGATACCAAAGAAGAAAATGTCAGAAGTCACCTACTGTATGAAAACCAAAGAATAAAATGCCGTTGAGGATTGCCCGAGACTCCCTGCAAAGGTGTAAACAAGCCATTACCCATCCAAAGCAAGATATTTATGTTGCATAAACATCAGAAACCAAAATTCAGCCCAATAAAGTGTACTGATCTTAGTTAGTAGCATTACTCACTTGATAGGAGCCGTAATCTGCTCATATGTTGCTCCCTTAAGTCTAAGGGTGAGATCAACAAGGAACATGGAAGGCCATTCCAGTCAGTTTTCTAACGAGTTCTGGAATCACCTTACCAACAGCATGCAAGAAATGAAGCAGTTAAAATACCCGTCTACAACTATAAATGATGCAGTTAACGTACCACGAGAAAGTATGTTCAGTCCTAGCTTGTCTTATGAGTAATATATGTAAAACAATTTTTTTCAAGGCTGACAATACTATGTTGTGTCCATAAGACTAAAGATATACTATGAACATGTCACCTTCTAACATGCCTGCAACTCCTGAATTTACTTCTCGGAGGATGATTCAACAATCTTCAAGTGTACAGTAGAAGCTCCATCTTTTCCTTTCCCAATACCCGTGCAAGAACACCGCAAGTTCCATGTCCACCTCCCTCTCCAGCAAGACTTGACCGACTGCCTCTCCCCTCCAGCTTCCCGCACCTCAAGACCACATCAGAAAAAAATTCAGAAACCACATAAAACCGGACCACAAAGCACTGAACAAAATTAGAACATACGTGAAGTCGCATACACCATGTTTTCTATCGATGACGCCTACATCCATGGCACATCGATCATAGGCTAAAACGTTCAGAACTTCCAATGATCACATGATAAATATCAAGCATGTGATAACAGTGTAGTCTGATGTACAAGAACTTTGATGAAAGCATCACTAAATCTAGCAATACTTGGTTATGTAGTTTCATGCATGAACAATTGAACATTCATACACGCTTAAATAAAGAGAGCATTGTTATATCTTCAAATTTCAAGCTCGGCACAGAAACTGAACATAGTCTAAAAATTCAAGTCTTGGTGTTTTGATGATCCCTGCTAGTACAACTTTTATAGTTAGGATAGTCACCTTGCTATTTTCTTTTGAAAGAAAAAAACACCTTAAGGAATCAGGACATGATCCTGAATTATAGACAGAAATTGGGATGGGTATGGGGATGTGACCCCTCACCTGCGTTCTGCAAAACCTTGTTAGTCACTTAGTTGCTAGCATCCATAGCTCCAGCTCACCCCTTCGACTGGCAGCGTCCCAGAGAGCGCACCGGCGGGCCGCTGCTGACTGGCGGGAGCAGGTGAGGAACGCAGCGACACACACACACACATCATCATCAAGCAAGCAGCCAAGCACACATAATTATAGAACTAAAACTACGGTTTTCATAGTTGAGAAACAGGGTGGACGTAATGAGGTGCAGGGGGATGGATGGATTGTGTTGCCTTTTGATTGTAGTCGAGACATCACATCATGTTGAAGAAGCTGTCCTTGCCACCACTTCGCCTACCGCTTTGTCCATGGTGACAATCCGGCCGCCACCAGCCTCACTATAGCGGCCGGATCCTCTGTCCCCGACCATGACCTTCTCAGCTGCATAGAAGAGGGGCAGGGAGAGGTCGACATCGAGGGGGGACATCGAGTGGCTGCATGGGATATCCGATGCGCGCTCGGGCCGCTACATCCACGGGCTAGTCCTGGCCGCCGTGAGGACGAGGAAGAGATCGTCGGGAGAGAGGGTCACGATCTGGATGAGACCAAAGGAAAGATTGTAGAGTGTTTTGTGATTTGGGAATGTGTGGGCCAAGGGCCCTAGGGAAGGAAAGTTAAGATTTATAGATTGATAGATTGATTAGATTGGATATATACATTAGAAAAGCGTGGTGAGGGATAGATTAGAAAACCGTGGGTTTTTTTAGTGGTGTTTTTCTACTTGGTTTTATGCCCACCAGTTTTGCAGGGGAGAGGAAAAAATCGGTGGGGATGGGATCGATCGGTGGTGGAGGTATCGTTCGAGGGGGGAGTGGGGTGATTTTATCGGTGGTGGAGGTATCGTTCGAGGGGGGAGTGGGGTGACGAGACGGACTCTTTCATTAGGAGTAGAAATTATTTACTATCTGACCACTGGCCCATCTTTTCAAAAGAAAAAAAATCTTGAAAAGGTTAGCCATTACTCCAGGACAAGAAAAAAGGAAAGGAATTGGACAAGTAGTAAAACACCACGCTTCGCCACTCGATTCCTCTTTTTATGCGCCCTGCTCTCCTGTTTGTCTGTCCGACGTTGCGATTCGAGTGCGTTCAGATCATTTTCTCTTCCCATCTCCATACATGCGCCACGCCTCCACCCAGAATTCCCAATTCCACGGCCTCCGGGCCTCCTGCCGCCGAAGCAAGCTCGCCGCCTCGACGGAATTCTTCTGCCCCCTTCCACCGGGCCGGCGCGGAGCCGAGATCCGCCCCCGCTGATTCATTCTTCTGGTAAAGCCCTAGCCTTGCCGGATTTGCTCTGTTCTCTCTCGCCCGTGGGCAATCGAATCCAAACCCGCCCGTGAATTCGGGGCCAGCTAGGGGTGCTACTTAGATCTGCGTGGTGTTTGGGAGCAATTTCGTGGATTGTCGTGTGGAATTGCTCCCGAGGATCCCTGGATTTGCCATTCTTATGGTGCTCCGTAGACTTTGATCTCTGTTTCTCCCGTTGGTTAATTTTGTTCTGCCGCGTATTACTTAGTGCTGTTGGTGCTGTGTCACTTTGACACGACGTCGCCCATTGCGTACTTAATCATGTAATGTGAATACCCGAGCAGGTTTAAGTGCGTTAAATCCTAGTCACAATGAACTTGTGTCTTTATTTCTGCCAGTTGGTTCGCTCGCCTTGTTTGAAACAGATAGCTTGTCTTGGAATGAAACTCTTAAAAAAGAAAATAAACGTTAAGCACTGTTGTTGCTTGGTCTGTTATTCTCTGTTGCTTCGTGGATCGCCTACTCTTCAGAGTATGGTTCAAGAACAATACTCTGTTGGCTTCATTACTTCAAAATAATTTAGGAATTTGGTGTGAAGATGTTAGGGAAATGAAACGATTGAATTGAAAGTAGAGTTCTTTGTTTCTATTCCCTCTGTTTCCAAATATGAGGTGTTTAATTTTTCAAAAAGTCAAATTTCTCTAACTTTGACCAAATTTATACATAAAATATCAATATCTGTAATATCATATCATTATAGATTAACTATGAAATATATTTTCATATTATCTTTATTTAATAATTGTAGATGTTGATATATTTTGCTATATACTCCCTCCGTCCCAAAATTCTTGTCTTAGATTCGTGTAGATACGGATGTATCTAATACTAAAACGTGACTTGATACATCCGTATTTAGACAAATCTAAGACAAGAATTTTGGGACGGAGGGAGTACTTGGTCAAGCATAGGAACGTTTGACTTTTGGAAAAACTAATACACCTTATAGTTTGGAATGGGGCTTGTTTTGAGGTCTCTGCTACTTGCTGATGGAGTAGTTGAGTTTGTGCTTGGATTAGTTAGCACAGAGAGCATGTCTGTGTACCTTATCCATCTCTGGTAGGCTGACAGCCTCACCTTTGTCTGCTCTGCGGGTGTCACCATGATGCTCTCGAAGCTCCTGCTGTTGACTATGCTGGCTGCACGAGTCAACCCCTTATCCACGCTATGCAAATTCTTTTGGGCAAAGGCTATCTTGACATTTCATCTCCCCTTAATTTACATGAAAAATATATAAATTACTACAGCTACTAAAAGATAATAGCTGATGAATGATGATAGACCCCATAATGCTAACTGCTAAATGCAGCTGGATGGGTGTGCTGGATGATGATGGCACCCTAAGTTGTTACCTTAAATAGTTACCATCAACATCTACCAGTTACGCCCATATCTCATTGCCAGGACAACTTAAGAGTAAGCAGGAGCTAAATTAAGCAAATTATGATGGCCCTAATATAGTTTTTCTCTCAAAGTTCACCATCATGATGTATAGTTCTGGACCCCCATTATAGACTCTGATGATGAACCCTATGAAACTAGTCTGTTGACAAATCGCTTAATGGTGGTAACGCTGCTATCTTATTGGATACTCGTGGTATAAATTTAATCATGCTATGGATACAGATGTTTCATGTGCATTGCTAGTCTGGAACATTATAGTTACTGTTTTTTTTAGCAAGGTATAATTAGTGTTTCTATCCTTTTGTTTTTTTAGCAAATGTTATCAATACATTCTATGATATTCTTTGTAATAAAGAAGAAAACTCCCTGTGGCATTCAGGTCTGGTTAGAGATTTCATCGCTCCATCAACGAAACGAAGGACACATAAAAGAACAAAGGTGCCTGTGTAGGAAGCTGCTACCTTTCCTATATATGTTCACCATTTTACTTCATGGATTTCTTTCATGTATGTTAGCTTTTTATAGTTCTGATACACTTTTGGATTATCCGATGTTTTGGCAATGACAAATTTCTGTATTCTTTGAAATATTTGTGTCACCAATGATCTAGCCTCCTTGCTTGCCTAAATTATTACTTTTAAATTTCAGTCGGGCAAGAGGTAGATCTGGTTTAAGCGCCATGAAAGATATAATTGAAGATGAAGCCATTAAAATTTTTATGTGAATGTTTTGTTTGTTTTTACTCAGAATGTGGTTTTTATTATGATTCACCCAAAGCCTCTCACCTCTGTGGTATATATAGTGCCAGTAGAGTTGTAGTAATGCTGGTGAACATGATTGCTTAAATGATGTATGGTAGGTACACAATGTAGATCAAGCAATGAAAGTTGGTTCTGTGAATCACTCCATATGTATGTCTGAGTAGGTGAGTTGGAGAATCAATGTGGCGTTGTGGTTTTGCTGTTGTTTGTGTATATTTGTCAAGTTCAGTAGTTTAAAATAAGAACTAACCTTTTTCGGCGTTCCAAATCTCACAAGCTGCACTTCGGGTGATAAAATAATACTGAACTAAAACCACGACACTTATTTTGGATCGGAGGGAGTAATATTTTAATGTTGGGTCATATCGGAGAGAATAGAATGAATTTTTAATTATACACATATTGCCGTAGATGCTCATTTTTTTCCATTATAGCTGACTCTCAGAACTATTGTTTTCCATATTCGATTGAAAAGCGAAAGGATAGGACAGGACAGGCAGTGGTGAGTACTCCCCACTTGTGCCTCTCTGCATTACACTGTGCAGGGGTAAGGCCTGCCTCTTATAATCCTTCCTCAGACCTCACCTGGTGTGGGAACTTCTAGCACTGGGTCTGTCCTTTTTTTTTGTTGATTGAAAAGCGCTAACCTGGTACGTCACATGCTTTTCTCGTAAAATTGTACATTTTCACTTGAAACAGTTTTGGAGTGTTTAATAGCACTATCCGGATGTGACCCCTTGGTTGGTATGTAGAATTTTCCACTTGACGGTGCTTCTACCTTTTGTAGGTCACACCTAGATATTTCCGATGTACTTCTTGTCTGGGTAGTGTCAATCTCCCTTGTTCCTTCTTCGCAGATACGAGATGATTTTAATGTTAGTCTAGGTCCTTGATTTTGATAATTGTTGATTTCTCATGGACTTTATTATGTGTTGCCTATAGCCATCAACCCTAGTTTTTTTCTCTTGCTATAAAGGGAAAACCCCGTTTTACTTTTTGCAACTTAGGAGGTGAAAGGAAGAGGGGACTAGAGGCGAGGAAATAATAATGGGAAAGGGAGATGTGGCCACTAGGTCCAAATCCCAGAAATCGTCGACAGCACAGGTCTGTGTGAATAATCTGAACTTCGAGAGTAATTATTGTCACTATCTTACCTTGTTTTACTTGTTTCAGAATGAACAGAGTACACCTACTAATCCTCCTACAGCATATCCTGACTGGTCCCAGTTTCAGGTTCAGAGAATGAGACTATCCTGCATTCCTTTCTAATGATCTAGTATCTTTTTATTCTGACAACCAGCATACATCTTTAGGCATACTATAATGTCCCTGGTACGGCTCAAATGACCCCGCCGGCTTATTTTCATTCAACGGTGGCTCCAAGTCCTCAGGGGCATCCATATATGTGGGGTCCACAGGTACATTATGTATATTTGTAGTGTTGAATTACTATTATTTCGACATAATGTTGTAAACGATGACTGGTTGGCTACTATCCCTTAATCTGTTCTTCAAGAATTATGTTAGTTAACTAGTGCAAGCAATATCATGCTTATGAGATGAACTTCTCCATGGATGTGCGAGTTAGGCAGATCCTTTAACCTTCGGTCATAGGGTTTGCTACTATTTACGAAATACATTATTAGCTAGTACAACCTCTGAAAGTCTTGTGGAATCAGTATTTTAACATGTAATTTCATCCGCTGGCAGATGATGCCTCCTTACGGGACACCGCCACCATACGCAACGATGTATGCTCAAGGCACACCATATCAGCAGGCACCTATGCCACCGGTAGTCCACTCTCTTACATTTTACTTGGCTGTATAATTTTATCATGCTTCTGTATGGCTCTAAATGTTTCCACACCAGGGCTCACACCCATACAGCCCATATCCTGTTCAAGCACCAAATGGGACAGTTCAAACTCCTGTAAGTTATTGACATCTTTTAGCTGCTCTATTGCTAGGTAGAACAAAAGAATAATTTCACCTGATACTTTTCAGAATTTTATTCTTAGAGTCTTTCTGTTGTGTCCTATATTTCGGTTCTGGAAGCATTGCTGTCAAACTTGTTACTTAAACGATTATCATTATTCTATTATTGTGCCGCATATGCATTCATATTTTAAAATTTCCCGTTCTGTTTCATCATTATTAGACATCTGGTGCTGGAGGGTCAGAGACAGATAAGTCAAACAAAAATAAGCGGAAGACTCCCCTGAAGAGATCCAAAGGAAGCTTAGGTAGTCTGGATGTAGTTACAGTAAAAGATAAAACGCCACCTGCAAAACCTTTAGTGTCATCCTCCAATGAAGGTTCTTCACAAAGGTAATTCTTTTTATTCCGTTCATGTGTTTCTAATGGATGAGTGATGAGTCCTCACTAATGTGATGTGCAGCGAGAGTGGAAGCGGAAGTTATTCTGGAGGAAGCAGTACAAATTCTAAAAGTGTATGTCATTTCATCATATTTACCTTTTTATGTTTATCTTCATTAAGCTCATTAGTAATCTGGTACAGATTCCAAAACAGTCTACTTTTTTTCACTGTTCTCCCAGTTATAGGTCTTGTTTGGCATGAGAAACCACCAAACTTTCCGATTTTCGACTATTGCCAGATGACACCTGCACCGCCGATCCAGTATATATAGAGGTGCTATTTGGTAGCGTTGCACACTCGTTCTATATAGCGAAGTGGGAAACTGACCAAATCAATTGGATTTTGCTTCTGGTCGGGGTGCAGGCCTTTTACTAAATCCAGGAATGCGAAGCCTGGTTAAGAGGATACTGACCAATAATTATCCAGCTCTATTTTTTGTGACAATCCTGAAGAATTGAATGGTAGCCCTTCTATTGAATTCTTGATTGTTACCCATGCCCAGCACCTCTTAACAGATGTGCTGATCATTAGTAGTTTCATATGTCGCTTACTATATTCGACTCGATGTTAATATCAATTGTTGGTCACCCTCCTTATGCTGCATGCATCTTTGGTAGTTGTATAAAATTTATCATGGCCAATGTTGTTCATGTCTTTTGAAACATGTGGTTATCCTGCTAGTCGATGGACAAACTAGATGCTTTCTTGCCCTGTATGGTCGATATTACCGTCGTCATGCTTACCTAAAACCGACATAAACGAATAATTTGCCTGCAGGGTTCACATACAAAGGATGGTTCTGAGCAAGGCCCGACTAATGGTAGGTCCTCAAATCTCTAGTGTAATATTCAAAAATTGGTACTCGGTGACTTGTTGGGAAGTGGGGAGAAAAGGATTGAGGAAGTACTATGATTCTTGTTATAAAATGCATATATATTAGTTGCCAAATTTTCCTTGTTAGGAAACAACTACAATCTGATTGTTTCTTTTGGCCAGATGCTAGCAATAAAGGAGTCACTGCTCAGGGCACGGCAGTTGAGCCCACGCAAGTATCTTCTGGGCCAGTTGTGCTTAACCCTATGATGCCATATTGGCCTGTTCCCCCTCCCATGCCTGGCCAAGCAACTGGTGTAAACATGGGAATGGATTACTGGGGTGCTCCTACTTCTGTATCTATGCATGGCAAAGCTGTCGCTGCACCGACATCAGCTCCTTCATCAAATTCTCGTGATATCGTTCTCAGTGATCCGGTCATACAGGTCTGTTATTATTTAGGCTTTAGTTCTCCTGGTTATTTTATCCCAGGGCCCTGCCATGTAGTTCTTTTTTCTTAGGTATGCTTTCTTTGTAAATGTAGGATGAACGAGAAGTGAAGAAACAAAAACGGAAGCAATCAAACAGGGAATCAGCTCGTCGCTCTAGATTGCGCAAGCAGGTCTGTAGTTTTTGCATAATTCAGATGAACGGTTCAGTATTATTTGTTGGCACGTGCAAGCAGGTCTGGGTAGTTTGGACTGTTGATAGCTTATCTAGGAGAGACCAAGTTGTTGGAGTAAAGAACCAGTTGATGATGGTTCTCTAGTTACAGACGGCAATAAGATGAGGAGATAGCTCAGGATTGACTTCAGATAGGCTGCATAAGATTGTATTTGGCATGCGGTAGATTATGACAATCCCGTTTGCATAGCCAGGGTTTGCCTATTTCACCATTTTGCTAACCAAGTCTTTCCTGCTCTCATGGATTTTTTTCACAATGGATTTTTAAATAAGTTCAGTGCAGTATAGTTCAGCAGCTGCAAATGACCACTATCAGATCTGGTGTCTAGTTATTATAGCGTACCTGGCCGGTATGAAGTTTTAAATCTAGCCTAAACAGCAGTGTGTTGGGGATGTTGGTTGGACTTATTTGAATTGACTCCATGTCCATGGGAATAATTTCTAATTATGCATGATCATTTTTGGCATACATGTGTGCCTGCAAACTTTGCCATTAGTCTAGAATGGCAATGGTGTTTTCTGTACTATCTTCAATGGATGGCATAAACTGATTTTTTGAAGAACAAATATGTGCAAACATTGTCTGGAAAAAAATGTGTTTGTCAGAACCAGGATCATAGAGACAATATGGATTACCGCATTTGAATAACTGATAAAAACTGGTACCTACATTTTCGTAGGGCTAAAAGTTAATTACTTGAGACACATCTTCAACTTCTCACCACACATTTGTTCCCGAAGTTATGTGTGTAGATGAAAACATGATAAAAATCCTGCTGATAAAAAAATTAGGTCGACTATGTATTTATTTGGTTATTCCCTAGCTCTAATACCTGCATGATTGGTTCATAGTTGGTTGTTTTGGCTTACTGCAAACTTTTGCTCTGCTAGCACCTAGCATACCATGTTACCAACCATATCTACTTTTCCTGCTAAGGATATCCGAAACTGCTGTACACAAAATTATTCCATAGCTGGGTGTAAACGGGCACAAATTAAATACGCAATGTCATGCTATTTCTGTGGAAACTTGTATATTTGGAGCACAATAATTTATGAACACATTAATAGAAAAACCATGGGAATATTGGTGTCGTCATGCACACAGGAAAAACTTAAAAAATATAGACACGAAGAATGCAGGAATTTTAGAGATAAAATAGAGAGAAAACATGAGGTAAGATGTAATGTTAATCTTCCTCCAAATTTTTTATTAAATATGCCATTTCTCAGGGGATTCCTGATGAGCTAGCTATTCGTTTGTTCCAAACTGCACCATAGGAAAGTTTCCTATAGGGATTCAATCCTCCAATATTTGTACATATTTCCTTTATGCCAAAGGACACCTTAATGCAAATTTACTATTTACTTCTGTTGTATTATTATTATTTTTGAACCAGAATGTATTATATATGTTGCCTTGTAAATGGTGTTATACTTCACAGGCTGAATGGGAGGAAGTAGCCAGTCGAGCTGATTTGCTGAAGCAGGAGAACAGTTCACTTAAGGAAGAATTGAAACAACTTCAGGAGAAGTGTGATAACTTGACCTCAGAAAATACATCTTTACATGTAAGTTTTTCCTTGTGTAGATCCTCAAAGCTGGTAGCTATTATATATGTGAGACGTTCCTAATGATTGCAGGAAAAGCTTAAAGCGCTTGATAGTGAGAAACCAAATGGAAACTTGTGAAGCAGTGAAGGCCGCGGCCTCACTTTCTGACTGCTGATGTAAGGCTTAAAATTACTTGGTACGAAACCATTGCCATTGCGGAGCAGGGAACCTAATATTTCTTGCACCTTTTCAGATAAACTGGAGGTGACATGATAGGCCGGAGATAATTAGGAGGTACTCATGTGTGCAATTAGATTTTTGGCTGAGATGGTAGGATTGTATCATAGGATTCAACATGATGGCTACATATTCTTCGTCTTCTTCTTCCGGACGTGGCAGCTGCCGTGCTCCATGGTTTTTCTTTTTCCTGCTTTTGTGTGAGATGCTACCTTAGCAGTATGTAAAGATCCCCAAGTTATATTTGAGACTTTGCGGGATTAGCTTATAAGATGCTTGTTGTAGAGCTGCTGGTTGACCTGAGCTGATGCTTTGTTATAGTTATGATTTATAACATTCAGAGTTACTAATGCGTATGCTGTACTGAGGCACTCCTGCTTGCATCATATTACTAAAGGATGGTTTTACAGGAATTCTGCTTGTACCCTTAATGCCGTCTGTGAAAATGTCGGTAGTTTCAGCTACATAATTCTCATCTATAGTTTGCAAATTTATGTCAAATATTAGCGCATGTTGGCAGTTTCAGACACATCATTCTCACATATAGCCTGCAAATTTATGCGAAACATTAGCCGTCATTTTTGTACCAATCTTATGTCGGTGGCGAGATATATGTTGACCGCGCAACCGTAGCTCTAGCCCAATCACTTTAGCTGATCCATCCACTCTTTTTCTTTCCGTCTTTTTTGGTCTCCAAACAGCACTTTGGCAGCTTACATTCTCTTCTTTTTACCCGTCCGTTTAGCAGAGCCTATCTCTAGTTGAAACAAAAGGGCATCCATGATCCATCATCCTGTTGAAACACGAAGGGAAAAAAGGTTGCGGTGGCTGCCTTTTGATCTCTTTTGTCACCAGTCCGGCGCTTTTGTCAATCACGTGGGGGGATGGCCATGGCACGGCACGGCACGCTTTTGGTTCTCTTTTCCATCCTGTTGTGTGAGCTGGTGGAGCATTTCGATGTCGTGTGTATGTGCTGACCAAACGGAATGAAGCCATCGTGGCCAACACCACAGCATGCACATACATATATGGAGCAGCCGGGGTAGGAGTAGGACTCCTCAAAAGAAAGAGGAGAGGTGGTCCTGCTCGTTCAACTCATCACTTGTGACCTTTTTTTTTTCCAACAAAAGAAGAGATAAAGTGGGTGGTCGTTTTTTTGGGGGGGGGGGGGGGATTGATTGACTTGGGCATCATGTGGTGTCACTGCAATGCTGCTGTATACAATGGCACGCACTTGTTGCCGAGATAAATCTCAGATCTCCCCCTTCACTTTCTTTGCATTTCCCCACAAGAAAAGTTGCAAAAAAATAAAAACAAAACAACAAATATCACATTGTAGGAGTAGTTGCATAGAAAGAAGTCTTGTCACAAGGATGAGGATGGCATCAGGGGAGGAGGAGGAGCTTTCACAGGGCTGTCCCCCTTCCAACCATCGGGAGGGGATGGCATGGCAGTGGCAGTGGCAGTGGCAGTGGCGTTGCATGGGATCCATCAGAGAACAGCAGGGCAAAGGACAGAGGCAGTGGGAGGAGCAGAGTTAACTTGCAGGCAGGCATGTTGTGCAGTACGCAGGCGCAGGCGCAGAGGGAACGCAAAAGCCACACTCAAACTGCTTTCTGACAAGGAAAATAACTCACGCACTGCTCATGACCCCATGACCATACCATTGGCCACAACATCGAGGACACAAGTAATAAAATAAATAAAAAGAGGCCAGTAGAGTACACCGGCCACCGCCCAAACAAAACCCAAGCAAGTACACAAGGCGAGAGTGGTACCAGTAATAAACTGGGGAGGCAGGCATCGCATCGGCATGTCATGTTGCGCAACAAGAGCTAGCTTCACCGCAATGCGCAACGGAAAAAGGGCACAATCCTGACTCGCCCCTGACTAAAGTATCATGCCACCCTCTGGTCCCCTGCAACCAGTTCATACTCCTTTTCAACTCCTCTTTTTATTTTTTATTTACAGAACTGTACTATTTTGCTTCAATTTTTTTGTCCAACAACAATATATACAGTAATTATCATGCACTACTGGATGGGTAGATGGAGCACACTAAACCCTAGGGGTAAACAAGTGCTAGCTTAGCCTTAGCTAGACCGGGCAGGAGCGATCAGAGCAGCCCCAGCATGAATTGTCTAGCAATTGTGGGGCGCTTTCCCGCTGCTTTTCTCGGATGGTGGTGGCGCTAGTGGCTACTGATGGTCATGGTACAAGGGAAAGTAGTAGAAAGGAAAGCCAGAAGTGTGTGTGTGTGCGCGCGTATGCCCAGTCTCATCTCATCTCATCCTTATGTTGTTGTATCAGATCAGACCACTGTCCGTCTGTCTCGCACCCCATCTCGTCTCATCCCCGCCCTACCAGTAATTTACCAAACCTCTGCATTCCTCCACAATTAAACACCACAGTGGGCTCGAGTCGGAGTGGGGGTGCCACCACTTTAACTGAACACACCACCTTCCTGCCTGCCTGCCCTCCCCTCCTTCCTCCTCACTTCGCTTCTCTCCCTTCCTCCCCCCTTCGGTGAGCGCAGGCGGCGCTAGGTCTTGCGGGGAGCCATGGCCTGACCTTCGCCGCTGGTTTCTTCTTCAAATCTTATCTTCTTCACGAGCGGTGTGGGGCTGATCGGAGACGCAAGGAGGGGTATGCTTGAGGTAATTAATTCGGTTCTTCTCCCTGCAGAAGCGCATGCATCTTTACTGCTTTTCCTCTTCTTCTTTTTCTTCTTGATTCTGGTGTTTTTTTTAGTTCATCCATTCTTGTGTTCTCGGCTCTGAGTAGAGTTGCATGTCTTGTTCGGCGGCTCAAGGGAGTTCAGCACAATTCGGTCTAGCTAAGATCAAGGGCTGGCCAAGAGCTTTCAAGTTAACTCTTTTGCTTTGATGGTTCATTCAACTCAAGCATGAGCTTTTTTTTTTTTTTGTTACAGTACAATATATCGCAGTAGTATGAATCTAGTTCGTGTGCGCTCCAGTCCATGCCCACTCCTGTTCTGCCGGTTGGTGGCGCGTCGCTCCATCAGGGTTTTGTTCTTTATACATAGATACAGTTGATGGGATTTGGCAGCCTCTTCTCTGAATAATTATGTTTTCTTGCTTCCTATGCCTTGCCAAAATTGGCAAATCTCCTGGTCCAAGTGCCTCAATTATTTATATATCTCCTAAATAAGATAGTATCACTAACCTTTCCCAAATTAATTCTTAGTATTATTACTCCAGTTGCCATCGAGTAGTACCATGATGCATAATTCGAACCTATGGGGTTGATGTTGTTTAGCTTATTTGTAATGCAGTCTGGTAGTAGTGATCTGGTGATATTTGCAATGGCATGGACAAAAACACTAGTATCAGATCACTTGTAGCAGGCACATAAAAAACACCACCAGGGAAGTCTTGTTTCTTGGGCCTCTTTGACAAAAAGCATTCTTTGTTGGTGAATTCGGCGTAGCTGTCCAGCATTTATACTCGTGCTCTCATCAGATCTCCGGAAACACCACAGGGGTTTGGATGGGAACACCAGAGCTTCCATCTTTTCATGACAACAACTGAATGTGCTATTCTTGGGCCCTTTTCTTTCAGATAAGGTTCCGTTTTAGAGATTCCCGGACCAGAAAAGAGGCCACGCTTTTCATCTGTTTCTCCTCTAGTTTGGCATCAAAGGTAGCATATCCAGGCTTAGCAATGGATCGGATACTTGTCTCGATCTGCCTGCACTCCACGTTCAGACACATTCAGTTATTCAGCAAACATGAATGGAATGTGCATCTTATAGCTTGGAAAATTCTGCCTGTTCCCCTCTAGCAGCCCTCTAGTCATCTGGATAAATCTGAACTACTCCCTCCGTCCCAAAATAACTGTCTTAAACTTAGTACAACTTTGTACCAGAGCTAGTACAAAGTTGAGACACTTATTTTGGGACGGAGGGAGTATTTGCTTAGATTCCTATTTCGACAGCATAATCAACTGTCGTCTTCGGAATCACGTAAGCCTGAAGCAATTTCGGAGAACAAAAGATGTGTCAATTCAGACTCCATCGTGCTTATCCGCAAGGCTGTCTAACTGCAAGCACTCCCATGTCTAAAATTCAGTTTGTCATGATCAACACACTGACAAGAGCAACACATGCTATTTTATCCTTGTACTACAACTCAGGACTACTCATCTGCACTCTGGTATGGTGAGTGAGTCAATGAGTGCAGCTTAGACTAGAAACAAGAGATCCTTTTCAGTTTATGCATCAAATCATCTCACCAAGTACAAAAATACACATGCACTTGCTTACATGACTTGGCTTGTTCTCTGGATGGATGCAGGTGAGAGATAGATAAAGGAGCAAACAAAGTGCAGCGAAAGAAGACAGAGAGAGATTGTTCAGAGATGAAGAGCAGCAGCGTCCAAGAAGCGTGTGAGGATCAGCTGTCCGAGATCAGCAGCCAGGCGGCGTCCAACAACAACGAGGCGTCCAACACCTCCTCCCGCCCCAAGCTCGCCCTCGACCTGTCGCTCACCGTCACCGCGGCCGCCGCCGCCGCGGCCACCACGACCGCCGAGTCGAGCACCACCGACAGCAACGGCGGCGCGCAGGCCGCGCGCGAGCCGACGCGGGTGTTCACGTGCAACTACTGCCAGAGGAAGTTCTTCAGCTCGCAGGCGCTGGGCGGGCACCAGAACGCGCACCGGCGGGAGCGCACGCTGGCCCGGCGCGCGGTGCACCGGCTCGAGGCCTACCCCTACGGCTACGCCGACGTGGCCTCTCTCCCGCTCTACGGCTCCCCCGGCCTGTACCCCATCGGCATCCAGGCGCACGCGTCGGCGCACCCGGGCGCGGCCTCGGCGGCGCAGGCGGAGCGGCAGCAGCACCAGCAGCAGGACGCCGCCGTCCTCGCGGCGACGCCGGCGCGCGCGCGGGCGCTGCTGGGCCCGATGCCGTTCCTCGTGGGTGGCGACGAGGAGGTCAGCTTCGGGTGGCCCGGCAGCTTCAGGCCACCGCCGCCGGGCGCCGGCGTGCCCCCCCTCCTCCACTCAGGCCCCAACTTCGGCAGCGGCAGCGGCAGCGGCAGCATCGTGGTGCAAGCCGACGAGGAGCCCGACCTGACGCTTAGACTCTAGCCGCCGTCCGTACGCCGTCGATCGCTACGCTTATACAGTACGTGCTAGGTTGGTGCAACTCGTCAGGCTCTCGACGTCGATCAACAGATCATGATGGTAGACGACGACCCGTATTTGTTTCATGCGTGCGTACGTACGCTCGTGGAAGTATTTCTGTACAGTTTTGGTGCCCTTCTATGGTATTGGTAGTAGCGTGTACCCTACAACTTCCCGCGGTATAAAGATTCATGTGATCAATCAATCATGTTGCTGTGTCCATGAACTCCAGAATGTTTTCCCCTTTTCCTTGCTAATGTTGTCGTGTGAGACTTCCGGTCCCAGCCAGTGTGGCGTCGACACGCCTCCCCCGCCGTCGCTCTCGGCGGCGGAGCCGGAGGAGTACAACGGTGATCGACGGGTCGAGGTCGAGGCCATCGCTGCTGCTGTCAGACCATGATGTGCTAACAGGAGTTGCAGCCTGTAGCTGTGGCCCGTAGCCGTAGCAGGGAGATGGGAACAACCGAACAAGAAAATCCACGCGGGATCACAACGCACACGCCAACAGTGTGGCCTGGCCTGGCCTACCCCGGGAAAAAACATCGAAAAAGAGAGGAGAAAATGACAAGCGGGGAAGTTGAAATATTCCCATGACGACGATGCCAATTATAGCATAGTAGCATAGCATGGGGCTAAATGCACAGGTCATGACCCAACGACTGCACTCTGCACACCGGTTGTGTTTGTTTGGGCTTCAGTTTCGACAGATTCAGCTGTGAACTTGTTGTGCTGGCAAAACTGCTGTGCTGAGGAAACAGCTGCAGTGAAGGTTAGCTGTTTGGCAACGTAGCTATGAAAACGACTGTGGGCTGGTGAAAACGCTATGTTTCAGGAGGAGGGACGAAGGGAGAGATAGGTCATGCCTGCGGCGACATTTATGACATAATTACGACCAAACGCCAAAAGCAGAGAGTCTAGGGAAACAGCTTTGGCTGTAAAGTACCCCGAGACGTGCTTTGGGCTGTTACACTGAAAATACCCCGAAACAGTTTTGGGTTGTAGTTCCACAACTGTTCTAAAATAGCTGTTTGTTTCAGTTTCAGCTTTTTCCAATCCAAAAACTGCTCCCAAAGCTGAAACAAACAGGGCCACCATCAGGCAATGAGCAGGCAATGAACTGAAAATGATGTCAAGTTATATCCGCCGGCGCAAGGTCAGGCCTCCTTCGCCTATAACAGTTAACAACGGGTAGTAAAAAATAACAAATTACAGATGGAACACAACAGCTTTGGTTTAGAAACCATTCCACTCTAATGGACAACAACAACGCATCTCCAGGCATTCAGGAGCAGCAGGTGGTGATTTTTTTGTTTTTTTACCGGGTTTCCTCTCTACACCCACATCTTCTTTGTGGCCTCCATCCGCTCGAGCAGGCCCTGGATCTCGGTCTGCATCCGCAGCTTCATCTTGTGGTAGTCGTAGTGCGAGTTCTCGAGCGTCTTGAGCTCCTCCATCTTCTTCCTCCTCTTCTCCTCTGCCTCCTGGAAGCACAGCTTCGCCACCTTCGACGTGTACTCCTCCTCCATGCTCTGGATTCTGTTGCGAACCATCTGCCGGTAGTTCTCCACCTCCTTCCGGGCATCGTCAGCCAGCTTCTGGAACAGTTTTGCTTCGGCTTCCTTGCACTTCACGACGGTCTCGAGGGTGGAGGCTTCGTCGTCCTTTGAGGTGGTGCTGAAATGGGGGTCGATAGAGAGCGGCTTCGGGCTGGCGCCGAAATGGGAATCAATGGACAGCGGCTTCGGGCTGGCGCCGAAACGGGAATCGACGGACAGCGGCTTCGGGCTGGCGCCGAAACAGGAATCGACGGACAGCGGCTTCGAGCTGGCGCCAAAACGGGGTTCAATTGTGAGCGGGTTTGAGTTGGAGCCAAAACGGGGTTCAATAGAGAGTGACTTTGGGCTGGTCTTGAGCGCATCAATCTGTGAGTCGAGAATGGAGGTGCTGGCATTGAAATTGAAGGATTTTGGTGGACTGATGGTTGGAGATAGAAGGGGAATCGTAGATTGGCTCGCCTGATTTGCTGCCAATATGCCTTTGGACTTGCTGCCAGTAACAGAGCAGTCGGTAACGCCATCTGTGAAAACATAAAGATTAATTAGAGCCGTGGTACCTGAGAAATTCTATAAAACTATGTCGGAATTATTTTCCATTGCTCTAAAAGAATATAATGACGCCAGATTTAAGTTGTATTTGGAGAGGTGGGAGTATTATAAATTTATAATAGATTTAGTCTCAACAGAATATGCATTTTGATTCTTACATCATGCCCAACATCGCATTTTGGAATCCATAACCTGATGGAATAGCTACCACAAAATATTAACTCAAGGACCACAAACCCCTTAACTATTCATGGTTCAGTAGGAGCAATATGTTTTCCAACAGAGTTCAACAAAGCTACTGTTGGCAAAAGAAAGACATTCAAGGTTAACTCATTCATTTAGAGCCATTGGCTTAATGCTATAATAATTTTTTTTCCTTTCAAACTCAGTTCAATCAAAGTCACTCGGCAAAAACATTATTCAGCTTTGCCGTTATTGCAGTGCTAAATGACTGGAAGTTCATTGTGCATATCAAAAAATGGATTTCCCAAATATGTGACAGCCGGAAACAAATTGTGAACACCTAAACCTGACTGAAGCAATGCCAGAGTTGAAGTGCCACAGCAAATGGATTCCCCGAATATGGGACAAACAGAAGAAACTGTGAATACCTAACATGACTGACAGAGATGGTGTGTAGCACAAAATATACATAATGATCGTATTTCCAAGCAGTTCAAAGGAGGCACCCACATGGAAAGTGTATGCTGATGTGACATGATCATGCTAACACAAATAATAAAGCAAGTAATAATTCATTTAGAGAACTCAAGTTTGTAACATGGTGCTTTAGAATGTAAAGTAAAGAGATCTCACATTTGAAGAATTGTAGCATGTTGTTCAATGCATCCGGCAGGGAAATAACTTTCTTTGAAAGCATGCTGAGGACCTCTTCAGCCTTGGCATGAAGTCCCTTCCCCTCAAAATCATCACTAGCAGCAAATATCTTCCTGACAACATCTAGCTCTCTCATGAGCGTCTCAGCATTCCAGTTCTCTGCGCAACAGTTGAACACCTCCTTGACAAATCCAAACATCTCAGAAGAATGGCTGCAACCAAGACACTGGAACTGCATCTCAGTCGTCCCAATCGGCCCCTTCAGCGTCGGGCCTGGTCTGATCAAGTTCCTCTCCAGCCCGCATGCAGCATGGCACCAATGGCCGCAAACGTCACAACCGACCCAGCTGCAGGTATTTGCAGCGCAGTCAAACTTGTGGCACACAGGGCACATACATGCGTTACAGAACCCTTTGTTGCTGGAGCAAATCTTACACTCGCAATCGTCCACAGGCAGCATGCTCTTGCAGTTGAGGTTGCGGCAGCGTGTCATGAGGAACATCTCCACGAGCTCGCTGCTTGGTACGCGGCCCTTGCCGGTGACAAACGCGGCCGAACCAGTCTTGATGGCCACCAGGATCTCCAACTGCGTCCTGTTGGCCCGCGCCAGTGCCTCGGCCGTCAGGTCCGACCGGCGCTCCAGCCTCCGCTGCAGGCTGGCCAGCTCGTCCCTCTTCTCCGGAGCGTCGACCATGCTCCGCACCGCCGCCCGCAGCACCTCCAGGAACTCGCTGGGGAACTCCTGCAGCACATGCGCCATGGCCGACACGGAGTCCGACACGATGTCCCGCAGGATCCTATCAGGCCGCGACGTATGCCCGCCGCGGCCGCCGTCAAAGCTGCCACCCGCGCTGGCCGCCGCCGCGGCCGCAGCTGCCGCCATCTTGGCGGGGAGTTCAGTGGGGAAGAAGGAGGAGGTGCCCTCCTTCATCGGCGGCGTGGCGAAGGCGACGCTGCCGTCCCCCATGGGGCGGAAATTGAATCGGCTGTGCACCGAGCCGTTGGTGCCCTCCCCGGCGGCGTAGATGTCGGTGGAGTTGTGCGTGAGGGAGCAGCTGGGGTTGTGCGAGAACATGGAGTAGGAGTAGGACATGTCGTCGGAGTTGATGCTCCGGGTGCGGCCCGTGGTGGCGCTGTAGGTCCGCTTGGGGGGCGGCGCGGCGGCGGCACCGGCCGACGCGGCCCGGAGATCTCCATCGGCGGCGGGGGCCGACGGGAGCTGCTGCTGCTGCGCCTGCGCCTGCCCCTGTCCGGGCCCGTCGGACGGGAGGGAGAGCGAAAGCTGCAGGGAGTCGAGGCGGGGCTTCTTCCCGCCGACCACGGAGGAGTCGTCCCCGGGGGGATCGCCGCGCTTGGGCGCGGAGAGGTGGAGGAAGTCGCGCTCGACGCAGAGCTTGGCGTTGGCGGCGTCGGCCGCGGCGTCGGCGGCGGGGTTGGGGTTGGGAGGGGAGGAGGGGCCCGGCGCTGCCGCCGCTGCGGCCGCGGAAGCAGCGGCCTCGGCGGCGGCGGCGGAGGCGAGGGTGGGCTTGTCGCAGAGGTAGCTGCTGAGGGTGAGCTCGCGGTTGGGGAAGGGCTGGTCGGCGGGCGGCGGCGCGGTGCCGGGGTCCTTGGATCCGTCGGAGTCGCCGAACATGGCCGCCGGATTCGCGGCGATTTCCTGCGGGCTGCGGGTGCGGGGCGCGCGGGGGTGGGTTGGGGTTGACTTCCGCACGCCGAGACGCGGAAATGGGGCGGACGGGACGGCGGGGGGTGGGAGGAAACTGTGTGAGCGCAATTATTTTTTAACCTGTTGCTTTTGGTCTGTCCCGACGGCAGGACTTGTTTCCTTTTTCTTTTTCTTTTTCTCTCTCCCGTGAGATGATGAGATGAGAAGACTGCGGGCGCGTGGAAGGGGGGATGAATGTCTCGTCGCGGCAGAGCTCCCTTCAAAGACTGCTGGCGCCCGTGACGTTCAAAGCGGCGTCGCCTTGCCGGAGCTACGGACGGACGCGTGAGGCTTTTGGCCGTTTGCCCGTCTTCCCGTGTGGAAAAACGGACGGTAGCGCCAGCACAAGTCGCACTGTCTCTCTGTCTCTCTCTGACTATTTGAAACGCGGAGATATTTTTGACGGCGAAACGTAGAGATATTTACGAACTGTTTTCACTACCGCCGTCATTGCTCGTGCGTGAAAGTGGGGTAGTGGTAGATGGAGTAGCGTAGAGAAAAGCGACTCGTCAGTCGTGCGTCGTCACCGGGACGATAAGAGGGGGTCAAACTGCATCATGTGATTTCGGACAGCGACGATGGACGGTCGATCCCGTGTTTCTCTCGGAAAGACGATCGAACCATCTCCACTCTAGTGCGGGGTAGAAAGAAAGAGCGGGCCGTTTGGTCTCGGTGGACTGCCGACGCGGCAGCAATCAGCAGTGGAGCACCCTCGGTGGGAGAATTTCTTAGCTTATCTCACGCCAGTCAGTGCGACGGCCTAGCTGTCTATCCATCCATCCATTATTAAGTGCGGCAACGACGCAATGCCAATAACTTGATAACATAATAATGCGCTATTGCTTCCATGTCGATATGGTCCCTTGTAATGTCAGCCAGCCTGAACTAGTCTGCATTTGATCTGAAAATGATCTTAAAAACTTGCACCACGAGAAATGCCTGGTCAGACGAATTGCAAACGGCATTCAATTGTCAATTGAGCAACAGGGTGTGCTTGGTTTCAATGTCGACCCCACGGCGCCAGCCGCCCAGCTAACTCAGATGTTAAATTACGTTAAAAAAAAAAGGCTGTTTATGAGTCCTCGCCGGTTGCCACCAGTTGACCGGCCGGACATCTGTTTTTCTTTTTCTTTTTTGATGTACCAATTTTCTCTGTCGATCCTACGCGTTCAAATCAAGCTGTGCTGCATCCGTCCCCTACGCCGCGGGCCGTGGCAGTCAGGGGTTCGTCCACGGAGCCGAGATTGCGTAACAGTCTGAATAATATTAGGAATCTTCAAGGTGGACCCGTAAACTATCCGCATCCGTCCGGACCGCTCTGTCGGGACCGTGGGATCCATCCAACAAAGGGCGATCCGGATGTAATTTCTCCTGCAAAACAAAAACAAAAGTGAAGGAGGTTTGCGGGAGTCCGGACACGCGAAACATACGAATCCGACACTCCCGACCCACCCAAAACCCTTCCCGGACCCTACGACTCCATCCATCTCATTTTCTCCCCTTCCTTCTTTCTCTCTTGCCTTCGCAGCCGCTCCACCACCCCCGCCACCACGCCACACCCCTGCCGGAACTCTGTGTCTCCATCACCTCCGGCGCTCCAGCAGGGCTCCCCGCCGCTTCTACTCTGTCTCCATTCAACCCCTGTCCTCCACCCTGTCAGGTACCATCCTCAACTGCTATTATCACCATGCCCGGCAACTGTTCGATGAATAGCCAGAGCTGAAAACAGTTGTCCCTTCTTCTTTCTAACAGTGAATTCCGATTTGGATAGATAAACGAGCAGTATGTTGAGTCGTCCGATGGCTCGTCGGACGAGGAGGAGTATTCTGATGAGACGACGATGATGCAGACGGTCCTTAAAGACGCGGAGCGTGTGGAGGAGCATGTTCTCAATTTCAAGGGCTCAAACAATGGTCATCAAGTGCTCAACCGCAACAGGGCGCGCGGGACATTTGACACTGATGGCTGACTACTTTGCCTCCGATGCACTATTCGCTGACCATTTTCGCCGGCGTTTTTGGATGCGCAAGACTGTCTTCTATCGTTTGTACCATGGCGTCCGGTCCTACGATGACTATTTCATCCTGAAGAAGGACGCCGTGGGAACGATTGACTTCGCTGGTTACCAGAATTGCACGGCCGCACTCCGGATGCTTGCATATGGCACGCCCGCTGATTCGTGGGACGAGTACCTGCGGATGTCTGAGAGCACATGTCATGCACAACATGATCGCCGAGGATGAGGGTGGTGATGCTGCCATAACTATGAAATTTGAGAACATGGATGATCTTATCCAACTTTCGGACCAGAATCCAGCCACATTTGAAGAGTTTATTCAAATCCATCAATAAATTCGGCATCGACCAACTCATGAGCAGCTGAAGGGAGATTTGATTGAACATCAATGAGCGGTGAAAGGGAGCAACAATGTTGGGATGTAATATTTAAACTTCTTAAAATTTAAAGTAGTGTTGCATACGGCTATTTGAACGTCTGTACTTTTTGCATGTGCTTATTTGATTGTGCGAACTTGAAAAATAAATAAGAAAAGCCGGATGTATACGGCTACGGTTGGATGACGTCCTCATGCATCTACGGTTGGATGTATATGGATGCGGAAGAAAATTTACAAGTTGGAGATGCCCTTGGGCTTAGGCAGTATGCCGCGGCGCGAGCAACGGGCGGGTTATCGTCTCTGTTGTCCATTAGCGTTGCTTATTCGCTTTGTTCTTCTTTATTTGTTTACTCGTTTGGAACTTGGAAGGATGATACACGTGCGTACGCCGGAAGGCATGAAACTCTCAAGCATTCTTCTGAAAGAAACGGAATCCTAATCTGTACTTTCTGCGGCAGTATGTGGATGTCTCTCTCGATTCGGCAATTTGGCTTCGCATCTCCGCACTCTACTCCACTGCTTTTCGTGTAAAGCTCAGGGATGGCGCAGCCCACTCGCCGAGAAGCAAAGCAAAGACCGCACTGAGTTCAGGCAGTATCATCGACACAGGCTCCTCCACTTGCAGTTCCAGCAGATGGGCTACGTTGGGTCGGCCCGTGCCTTCGGCTAAAAGTAAACCCCATTGACATACGGGCTGAATCAGAATTCTTTCAACTCGTGCTGCTATGGCACAGTCCAGAGGTTTCATTTCCTTTTTTCTTCACCAGTTTTCTCTCAGTTTTCATTTTTTTTCTGGGTTTAACTTTTTCTTTGTAATTTTTGTGAACAATTTTAAATTTATGAATTTTTACGAATTTGCAAACTGTTTTGGTATCATGACTGTCCTTCAAATGCATGAATATTTTGACTTCGGGAGTATTATTAAGTTCACAAACATTTTTAAAATCCACGTACATTTTTAAAATGCATGAAATATAAACAAATTCGTGCACTCATTCTGATTAAAAATTATTTTCTGAATTTGTGAACATTTTTTAATTCATGAACAACATAGAATTCCTGAACTCTTTTTAAACCCACGAAAAATTTCTAAGTTGGAGACAGTTTTTCAATTCGTAATTTTTTTGAAATTTTAAAAACTTTCTGAAAACGTTAACTTTTTGTAAATTTGCGAAATAAATGAATATGTGAACATTTTTCGTATTCATGATCACTATTCAATTTCATGGAAATATCTTAAATTCATGATTTTTAAAAATTCAAGCACTTTTTAAATTCGTGATTTTTTTTTCAAATTAGCAAAAAATAATAATTCCGTGAACATTTTTCGTATCCACGAACATTTTTTCAATTCAACAAAATATATTAAATAATGATTTTTTTCAAATCCACAGACCTTTTTTAATTCATACACATGTTTTAATCATGAACATTTTTCAAATTCACTGACCTTTTTATCAATTCACAATCTTGTTCAATTTGCGAACTTTTTTGAATCCATTATCCTTTTTCGAATCTGCGAACGTTTTTCGTATTCGCAAATAGTTTTCAAAATCATAAACTTTTTCCAATACATGACCATTTAGAAATTTCTTCAATATTTTTAAAATTCATCAAAAAATAATTTGTGGGCTTTTTTTGAAGTTTGTGACTCTTTTATGTTAAATTTTTTCAATTAATGATTTGGTTGAAAACCATGATTTTTTTTTATTTGTCAAATTTGTGGGAAACTAACAAAAAGCCAGGCTGGGCAAGTTTAGGAAGTTGAGCGGTTGAAAAAGTTGGTCACGGAGCAACTTCAAATTTAATGGTTGGTGAGCGGCGGTGCCGTAATATCAATTCATGAACAATTTTAAAATTATCAAATATATTTTAATACATAAATTCATGAACATTTTTTCGTTCCGTGAGCAGTTTTTATATTTTTCTAACATTTTTTCAACGTCATAATCAAATTTCAAATTTGTGAATATTTTTGAATTCAGAAACATGGTTTAAATTCTCAAACATCTTTTAAATTCCTGTACATTTTTTGCAAATTGGCAACCATTTTTTGAATTTGCGACCATTTTTTCAATTAACGAATATTCCTAATCCACAAAAAAAATTAAATATGTGAGCAGTTTTTAATTTAAGAAATATTTTTAATCCATAATTTTTTTTGAATGCGTGATCTTTTTTTATTATTCCAACATTTTCCTGATTGGCAAATATTTTTCAAAGTTGTGATCATTTTTTAAATCATGAACAATTTTGAATACACAAGCGTTTTTTTAATTTGTGAACATTTTTAAATCTATGAGTATTTCTTACATAAAATAAATGATGTCCACAGAAAAATGTTTTCAGTGGACTAGAGTTTTCTATTCAACAGACATTTCCCATTTCATTGTTTTCTTACTTCTCTTTCTCCCAAAGCGATACACACATATCACAGAACAAACGGGTGTAGCGGATTGCTTTTCCGTATGAGTGATTGGATAGCCCCCAAGCGTAAATGTGCTGTAACTTAACAATAAGTATTTCTTTCGATTGAGAACCAACATTTATCGAACCAGTAGGAATTATCTCTGCAACGGCTAATGATCGACACATGCACACAGCACACAAGACAAACTTGCCCCCAACGATTCAAGATGGCTATCAATCTTCTTGACTTGTTAGTTAGAACGGTAGGAAGTGATAAATAGATGCAATGAATAAAACAGGACATCGAGAAAACAAAACAATGCCCATAACGGAGATGTCGTCATGGCCCTTCTCCTTGGTGCTTTGAGGCGCAGAGCATAGGAAGATGAGGAGGAGCACGATGCGGTGCCCATGGTCTTCGTCAGATCCGATGGTGAATCGCCCAGTGAGCATATTCCCTCCCCCATTTCCTCTCTACATATTGCTACTGATGGACGCATGGTGACCATTGGCCATATTTTTTGGTCATGATTGATGGCATTTTAGTCCGATTAAACACATAGGTAGGAGTAGATGGCACTTTTTATTGCGTTTTTGCTCCTGGCAAACTCCACATTATGTGTGTAGTTAGTTTATGACCATATAAAGATGATCCTTGGCGCCCTCTAAGGACCAGGAGTAGTGAAAATGATGATTCGGAGTAGTTTTCCTTATACCTTAGTGATGTCAGTTTTCCATTTTCAGTAATTGTGTCATCATTTTCGTCAAATGAGGTGATTATCATGTATGTGCCAAACTGTTTTTTTCCTTTTGTTTTGTTTCATATACATGAATTTTTTAGATCTGCTATAATTTTCATGATCATGGCAATTTTTGTAGGTACATAGGTGGAAAATTCTTTTTTGAATTATCATGGCATTTTGTGTGTACATGAATTTGGGTTCTACATATATCCATGTTATCGGCAATAGTTTGGTTAATGTTTTGACATGGCAAACTTAATGTGTTTTTTTTTATACATCAACTTAATGTGTGTTTTGCCATGGAAACTAGAATATTCTCTTGCCATGGCAATTTAAGATGTGTTTTTGCCATGAAAAATTAAGTTGTGTTTTCATGGCAAGTTTTAGAGTTTTCACATGCCATTTAACACTTCCCATGGAACTTTAAGATGTGTTGACATGGCAATTTTTAGCTGTTTCTTATGGTGTGTTTTGACGTGGAAAATACAATATACATTTCGCCATGGCAATTTGAGATGTATTTTTTGCCATGGAACATTAAGATGAGTTTCCACGACAAGTTTGGAGTTTATGGAAATTTAAGATATGTTTTTGGCCACAGCAAATTAAGATGTGTTTCCGTGGCAAGTTTGGAGTTTTTTCCACATGACATTTCAACAAGTGCCATGGCAACTTCAAGATGTGTTGCCATGGCAAGTTTGGAGTTTTTCACGGTGTGTTTTGACATGGAAATTGACATATACTTCTTGCCATATCAATTTAAGATATGTTTTTGCCATGTCACCAACATAGGTTTTGCCATGTCAAAAGACATTTTTTGTAACATTCCAAACGTCATGGCAATTTTGCATTCTTTTCGTTTCATTTACATGGTAAGTTTTGGAAACATTTTGTGTCTTAAAAGCCATAGCAAGTTTTTAGTTATTTGTTTGTAATGGTCATATGCGTAATGTAGGCAAATTACTTCATGAACCATGGCAATTTCGTTTATACAACCATGGCGAATTTAATTAATGGACCATGGGAACTTCTTTTTTCTTATCATGGCAATATTATTACATGGGCCCTGGCAATTTTAATAAAGAAACATTTTCATTTTTTTCTCAAACAAGGCAAACTTAATTTATGCATCATGGCAAACTAAATTTATGTGTCATGGCATGGTTAATTCAAGAACCATGGCAACCTTTTTATGTATCATAGCAAACAAAATTGGCAATTTTCTTACACAAAGCATGACAATTATAATAAAAATGCAATGTCAATTTTTTAACATGCATCTGACATGGCAAATTTTTGTTCAGTTTTCGCCCGTACATGTTCTAGTTCATTCAGCACACAAGGCAAAAATAATGCGTGGAATGGTCATATGGCAATTTTTTCAAAAAAGTGTGTCTCATACACCATAGAAAAAGGACCCTGATAAGTACCAAACGTCAGGTACGAGCACATGGCAACTCCGAATGTTTTTGATGGCAAGTTTAGTGGCGCGAGGATGGAAACTTTCGTGCTTCAATATATTTTTGACAGAAACTTGCCGTGTATCACTGGAATTTGTCAACTTTGCGTGACTGGAATTGCCATTGAAAAACGTTAGGGCTGGAGTGTCATGCACCTGACGTGTGTGTTAGAAATATACCCTAGAGGCAATAATATTGTATTGTTATATTTCCATTTAAATAATTAAGAGTTTATATTTCATGCTATAACTGCTATAATTCTAGAATATGCGATTCAGTGGAAAACTCATATGGACGTGTGAAAGATGAACGATATAATATAGGTTCCGGGTCTTGCCTCTAAGATTGGCTCAAGTGTTGTTGGTGATCATGTTTTCCGGATCTCAGGATATCGTTAAGTGTAATGATAGTCCTAAAACAACATTGAGAGTATGACGTTAGAAGAACGATCATATTAAATCGACCCAATCTTGTTTGTTAAACTTTGAGATAATATCGTCTAAAATCAATTGTTATAACATATAGTGTTAGCATGTGTTTTAGTTCCTCAGACCATGTGAGTATTGTACTCACTTACTACCATACGGTGGACTTTGAGGTTGATCAAACGTCATCAGTGACACGGTGATCATAACGACAACTTATGGGTTCATCAGAAAGTTTGACAAGGGACTAGATAGATCGAGAGTGGAATTTGCTCCTTCGACAATGGAGAGGTATTCTTAGGGCCCTCTCGGTGTGACGACATCCATCATCGTCTGGCCAGACACAGCAGACTACGTCACGGGGATGCCGGAACACTTCAGCGAGAAAGAAGAACAAAACTGGCAACGGGATCAACAGTATAGTGAGCATGTGCTTGACTCGGGAGGATACCAATGCACCCAGATTTTGCAAAGTATCACGAAGCAAAGGGAACATCACATGGTAACCAAAGGTTCACTCGAATGTCATTCGTGTAATCATAGGGATCGATATGGACGTCCACGGTTCCCCTATTGGTCATTGAACGAAGGGGTTTCGTTCATGTCTATGATTTACTGAACCTACGGGGTCACAAGCTTAAGGTAATCACGGTCTACTTAGTGTTTTTTTAGGGGGTTCTACTTAGTGTTAGTAGGACAAGATGTTGGAAATATGCCCTAGAGGCAATAATAAAATGGTTATTATTATATTTCCTTGTTCATGATAATTGTCTATTGTTCATGCTATAATTGTATTAACCGGAAACCATAATACATGTGTGAATACATAGACCACAGCATGTCCCTAGTGAGCCTCTAGTTGACTAGCTCGTTGATCAATAGATGGTTGTGGTTTCCTGACCATGGACATTGGATGTCGTTGATAACGGGATCACATCATTAGGAGAATGATGTGATGGACAAGACCCAATCCTAAGCATAGCACAAGATCGTGTAGTTCGTTTGCTAAAGCTTTTCTAATGTCAAGTATCATTTCCTTAGACCATGAGATTGTGCAACTCCCGGATACCGTAGGAATGCTTTGGGTGTATCAAACGTCACAACGTAACTGGGTGATCATAAAGGTGCACTACAGGTATCTCCGAAAGTGTCTGTTGGGTTGGCATGAATCGAGACAGGGATTTGTCACTCCGTATGACGGAGAGGTATCTCTGGGCCCACTCGGTAATGCATCATCATAATGAGCTCAATGTGACTAAGGAGTTAGCCACGGTATCATGCGTTATGGAACGAGTAAAGAGACTTGCCGATAACAAGATTGAACAAGGTATAGGGATACCGACGATCGAATCTCGGGCAAGTAACATACCGATGGACAAAGGGAATTGTATACGGGATTGATTGAATCCCCGACATCGTGGTTCATCCGATGAGATCATCGTGGAACATGTGGGAGCCAATATGGGTATCCAGATCCCGCTATTGGTTATTGGCCGGAGAGGTGTCTCGGTCATGTCTGCATGGTTCCCGAACCCGTAGGGTCTACACACTTAAGGTTCCGTGACGCTAGAGTTGTTATGGGAAAGTTGTTCGGAGTCCCGGATGAGATCCCAGATGTCACGAGGAGTTCCGAAATGGTCCGGAGGTAAAGATTTATATATGGGAAGTCCTATTTTGGCCACCGGAAAATGTTCGGGATTTTTCGGTATTGTACCGGGAAGGTTCTAGAAGGTTCCAGAGTGGGGCCCACCTACATGGGGGGACCCACATGAATGTGGGTAGTGGGGGCAAGGCCCCACACCCCTGGTCAAGGCGCACCAAGATCCCCCCTTAGAAGGAATAAGATCATATCCCGAAGGGATAAGATCAAGATCCCTAAAAAGGGGGGATAACAATCGGTGGGGAAGGGAAAGGATGGGATTTCTTTCCTCCCACCTTTGCCAACGCCCCAATGGACTTGGAGGGCAAGAAACCAGCCCCCTCCACCCCTATATATAGTGGGGAGGTGCATGGGAGCTGCACCCCTTGCCCGTGGCGCAGCCCTCCCCCTCCTACTCCTCCTCCTCCGTAGTGCTTAGCGAAGCTCTGCCGGAGAACCACGAGCTCCACCGCCACCACGCCGTCGTGCTGCCAGAGCTCTCCCTCAACTTCTCATCTCCCCTTGCTGGATCAAGAAGGAGGAGACGTCCCCGGGCTGTACGTGTGTTGAACACGGAGGCGCCGTCCGTTCGGCGCTTGAATCGGATCTTCCGCGATTTGAATCGCCGCGAGTATGACTCCATCAACCGCGTTCTTGTAACGCTTCCGCTTAGCGATCTTCAAGGGTATTAAGAGGCACTCCCTCTCACTTGTTGCTAGCATATCCTAGATTGATCTTGGTGACACGTAGGAAAATTTTGAATTATTACTACGTTCCCCAACAGTGGTATCAGAGCTAGGTCTATGCGTAGATTCTATGCACGAGTAGAACACAAGTAGTTGTGGGCGATGATTTGTTCAATTTGCTTACCGTTACTAGTCCTATCTTGATTCGGCGGCATTGTGGGATGAAGCGGCCCGGACCGACCTTACACGTACGTTTACGTGAGACAAGTTCCACCGACTGACATGCACTTGTTGCATAAGGTGGCTAGCGGGTGTCTGTCTCTCCCACTTTAGTCGGATCGGATTCGATGAAGAGGGTCCTTATGAAGGGTAAATAGCAATTGGCATATCACCATTGTGGCTTTTGCATAGGTAAGAAACGTTCTTGCTAGAAACCCATAGCAGCCACGTAAAACATGCAACAACAATTAGAGAACGTCTAACTTGTTTTTGCAGGGTATGCTATGTGATGTGATATGGCCAAAAGGATGTGATGAATTATATATGTGATGTATGAGATTGATCATGTTCTTGTAATAGGAATCACGACTTGCATGTCGATGAGTATGACAACCGGCAGGAGCCATAGGAGTTGTCTTAATTTATTGTATGACCTGTGTGTCAATGAAAACGCCATGTAATTAATTTACTTTATTGCTAACCGTTAGCCATAGTAGTAGAAGTAATAGTTGGCGAGACAACTTCATGAAGACACGATGATGGAGATCATGGTGTCATGCCGGTGACGATGGTGATCATGCCGCGCCTCGAAGATGGAGATCAAAAGCGCAAGATGATATTGGCCATATCATGTCACTTTATGATTTGCATGTGATGTTTATTGTAACACCCCCGGTGGTTAACTACAGTAATCACCCTTTTGATTATGCCATGTCATCATGATCAACAGTGCTTAATCAACATTAGTATCATATCTCTTTTCAAATTCAAACTCAATTGGAAATTCAAACTGAAAGTGGAAAATAAAAGTTGTCCAACATAAAAACTAAAGTGTTCAATAAATAACAAATATTTCAGAGACCATTCTAAAATTGAAACCAACAATTAATAAATTAATTAGGTGGCACTAACATTACCAAAACAGCTAGGATTAATGCATTTTAATTATTATAAAAATTGTGTGAACTCCAGTTGACTCCAAACTCATTTTTGATAGTGGTAGAGGATGCCTAGTATTTATTGGAGCAATTGCCATGTTTTATAAAAATCATTTGGTGGCCTAACTATTTACTAAACAGAGATATATGAATAAATAAAAAGAAAAAGACAAAAGAAAACAAAACAGGAAATAAAAAAATAAAACAAACCCCCCCGGGCCTCGGCCCAGCAGGCCGTCTAGGCCGGCCCACCCCGCTCCCCCCTTCTTCTTAACCCCCCCCCCCCACAACCCCCCAAACCCTGAGCCCAACCCCCAGCTCCCCCACTCCCGATCCCCCCTCCTCTCCCTCCCGATCCGTTTGGATAGGGGCCCGCCCGACGCCGCCGCCGCCCGCGGGCTCGCCCCGCCGGACTGCCCGCTCCGCCGCGGGTCACCACCACCGCCGCTCGCCCTGGCCCGGTGCCTGCTCGCCGCCTCCTCATCGACCCCGCCGCCCGACGCCATCTCCGGCGCCCCGCGCCCGCCGCCCGCACCATCGGCCGGCCCTGCTGCCCGCCGCCTCAATGGCCTCCCCAACCGCCACCGTCGTCGCCCCCTCTACCTTCCCCCGATGTGAGCCGCCCTCTCCGCTTCCCCCCTGCTGCCGCCGTGGTCACCCCCCAGTCGCCCCTGGCCGCTGCCTCCTGCACGCGCGCGCCCGCCCCGCCCGGCTCGCGCCGCTGCTCGCTTGCTGCTGCTTCGCGCCGCGGCCGCCGCTCGCCGCTGCCGCCCCCTGCAGCTCCTCCTCCCACAGCCACGCCTCGACCGCCGCCTGCTCCGCTTCGCCTCGCGCCGCCCCTGCTCGCCCGCACCGCCTGCGTCCGCGCTCGCCGTTGCCGCGGCTGCGTGCGCACGCGCGCGCGCCTTTGGACGCCCGGACATGTCCGGCGCCCGGATGGGCGCGCCGCGGACACGTCCGCCCGGGCCACTGAGAGAGGGGCCCACGCCCCTAAAACGATTAAAAAAATAATAAAAATAAAAATAAAAATAAAAGCAATTAAATAATTAATTAGTTAATTAATTAAGTTAATTAATCCTGATTAGGTTAATCTAATTTAGTTAATTAGTTTAATTAAGTATTAATTAATTAGTTAACCACTAATTAGCCAACAGTCTATGACAGGTGGGACCCACGTGTCAGATGACTGCTGACGTCAGCATGAGGTCATGCTGACGTCATAAACATTGTTTCGGATAATGTTTGATTTAAATAAATAATTAAATTCTAGAAAATTAATAAAAACTTTAGAAAATCATATAAAATAATCCGTAACTCAGATCGAAAAACTTTGTACATGAAAGTCGCTCAGAACGACGAGACGAATCCGAATACGCGGTCCGTTCGTCCGCCACACGTCCCTAACTATCCGAACGTGCAACCGTTCCCCTCTTTTCGTCTGTCCGAAATGCCGGACCCCGGGAATACTTTCCCGGATGGTTTCCCCCTTCCCCGGTGACGTGCAACCTTACGTTAGGACACACCCGACGCTGCGTATTGTCATGACATGCTCTTGTTTGCTTTGTATTTACTGTTTTCTCCCCCTCTTCTCTCTCGGTAGCCCCCGACACCGACGTCGTCCCCGAGGCCGACGCAGCTCCGGAGCCCGAAGACACCATTGACAACCTTGCCCTTGCCGCCGAGCAACCAGGCAACCCCCCCTTTGATCATCCCGATATCGCCCATTCTAATTTCCCATGCTTGCATTAGAATTGCTGCTGCTACTGTTTTACCTATTCTGATGCATAGCCTGTTTATTGTAACCTGCTGTTGATAATTACCTGCATATCCTAAACTGCTTAGTTTAGGCTGGGTAGAGACCTATCAGTGACCCCACTAGTCCCGACCGCCCCGCTGGATTATCCGAAGACCCGATCAACGGGATTGAGGACCAGGCCCCGACACCGCACATCACCCCCCCTTAGTTGTAACGACACTGCAGCGTTACTATCGAGTGCCGAGGGTGAAACCTCTTGTAGCACTTCTGATGTTAACTCTGTAGAGTAGCTATTCGGTCGTGGTCATCGAGGGTAATTCCTCCTTCACCGCTTCCGATAACGACGCCGTCGTACAACACCTCAAGTGTGAACCCAGTGAGGGTGATTCCTCCGAGGTCACCTTGACGGATACATCGAGTAGGAATCCAACGAGGGTGATACCTCGGATTCCCCTGATGTTATGGACACACGGATACTTGGACTGTACTATTGTTACTTGGAAAGGCGGATCGACCCTGAAGGGTACCCGCGTGTGATGTGAAGACGGGTTGCCTGTGTGGTGCCCGAGTGCTGAATACGAGGCGCGGCCGGGCATTCTTAACCCTTGCAGCAAGTCCTCGAGACGGGGCGACGGGGTCACATCTTTCGTGAGTCTCTGCTCGTTACCGCAAGCCCTAGTCCACTAACGATTTGGATATTTGATCCGAGCAGGCCTCTGGCCTGATAGCACTAACCATCACGTGGGCATAGTATGGGCGTTCTGCATCGTAGCATCAGCCGACAGTTCTGTCAGACGTCCAGTTCAACATTGTGGCACGGTCGGATCGTACCGACCCTCCGAGGCGGTGCTGGTATCCACCCTGCACACAACGACCCGGAGTGCACAGGGCGATGGCCCAAGACCCCTGAGTGCTTAGGATGTAGACCGGCGGGGACCTCTCTGCTGAACTTTAGGTAGGGCTGCGGTGTATCGTTTGGCCGAGGCCGGGCATGACCCAGGAAAGTGTGTCCGGCCGGAGTTAATCGAGCGTGTTGGGTAAGTTGGTGCACCCCTGCAGGGAAGAACACTTCTATCGATAGCCGGTCCTACGGTAAAAGACACTCGGAGTTGTATCCTGATTGATACAATTAGAACTGGATGCATGGATACTATGGCTCTGGGATTGCTTCTCACAGGGAGTCGAGAAGGGATCTCAGGACGAGGTTGATGACTGTATGGCTCTGGGATTGCTTTCTCGCAGGGAGTCGAGAAAGGATCTCTGGGTGAGGATGAGACTTAATGATACTGCTACTTTATATTGATCTGTTCTGCTCTCTTCTATTGCTGCAAAACCGATGAAGATGCTTTCCTCTCTATTCTTGCATTTCTGCAGCCCAGTCCACATATACAGCCTCTCATTGAAAATGTTGCATATGTAGTGTACATCCTTGCTTGCTGAGTACTTCCGAGTACTCACGGTTGCTTTGTTTTCCTTTTCTCCCCATATTAGTTTGACGTGACCAAGATGACGGAGCCCCTGAGACAGATGCCCCGTCGATCGACTACTACTACTACCCTGTGACGCCCCCGGTTCAATCGTACACTAATCATACACGCAAACGTGTACGATCAAACCCAGGGACTCACGGGAAGATATCACAACACAACTCTAAACACAAATAAACGGAGGTCCACAATATTACAGACCAGGGATCCGAAGATCCGAATACATAAGTCAGTCATACAAATAATATCTGGGTACAGACATAGTTAGACAAGTTATGCCTTAAGAAGGCTAGCACAAACAGCGACACTAGATCGAAAGGCGTTGGCCTCCTGCCTGGGAGCCTCCGATCCTACTCCTGGTCAGATGGCTCGATCCAGTAGTACGTGCCCTCTGGACCCGCCTGGTAGTAGGCTCCGGTGGTGGCGTCTGGCTCCTGGACTCCATCGTCTGGTGTATCATCAAGGTGGGGTATATGGGGGAAAAGAGAAAATAAAGCAACCGTGAGTACTCATCCGAAGTACTCAGCAAGCAAGGATCTATACTACATATGCAACATTATCAATGGAGAAAAAGGCTGTATATGTGGACTGGGCTGCAGAAATGCCAGAATAGAGAGAAAGGCCTAGTCCTATCGAAGTCTAGCATCTTCAAACATCTTCTCAAAGCCATCATCTTGCAGCAGTAGAAGAGAGTAGAATAGCATTTTATTTAGCAAACATGTTGAAGTACAGCTCAAAGATCCTTCCTCGACTCCCAGCGAGAAAGTAATCCCGAAGCTTCAATTAAGTAACAAGTATCCAGTTTAAGTAGTAGATCGGGATACACAAACTGAGCGTCCTTTACCGTAGGACCGGCTATCGATAGAAGATTCATCCCTGCAGGGGTGCACTACTGTTACCCAACACGCTCGATCAACTCTGGCCGGACATACTTGCTGGGTAATGCCCGTCCTCGGAAGATCAACACGAAGCAGCGCTCTACCTAGGCTCAGCAGAGAGGTCAGCACGCCGGACTAACCTATGCACCCAGGGGTCTCGGGCCATCGCCCTGGGCACCCTGCGCGTTGCGTGGCTGGCCGGGGTGCAGGCGCGACACTGAACTCGCCAGTGAAGTATCCAGCCCAATCCCGACGATCAGCCCGCACGGTGAATCGTGACGTCTGATAAGCTTTCGGCGAAACGTACCTCGCAGAGGGCCCCATAACCATTATCCCGCGTGGTGGCAGTGCGTATAGGGCACGTCGACCCACTCAGATCACACACCCAAATCCAATAGGCTCAATTAGTATCAAGCGGAGACAATCAGAGTCTCTGATGCTCCGCCACAATGTCACACTCGAGTGCCCTTCCGGCACACCCGAAATCATAGATCCCCAGCGGGTACCCACCAGGGTGGACCCGCCTGTGAAAAAGGTCAAGTAACCGTGTGGTCATAATCATCAGGGTGAACGTAAGAGGTATCACCCTCGAGGTTCACACTGAGGGGTTGCACGACAGAGTCGTATCGGACATGGAGAAGGAGGAATCACCCTCGATGACCACGACCGTACAGCTATGTTGCAGAGTATTCATCAGGAGTGCGTTACGAGGTATCACCCTCGGCACTCGATAGTTACTACGCAGAGTCGTACAACTAAGGGGGGTGTGAAGTGAGGCGTCTGTCTCTGATCGACGATCACGTTGTTCGAGTCGTTGATGAACAAGCAGGGGCGACAAAGTAAGGTGGTGGGGTCACAGATGGGTCATACCAACCTATACTAAACAGTTTATCATAGGCAGGTAAGATAGCAATGAACAGGTTACAACAGCAGGCTATGCATCAGAATAGGAGCATACATTAACAGTAGCGAAATCTAATGCAAGCAGGAGAATAGAATGGGCGATATCTGGAATGCTCAAGGGGGGGGCTTGCCTGGTTGCTCTGGCAAGAGAGGGAGGTCGTCAACGGGCTGCTCGTCGGTAGAGTAGTCGTATCCTGGTGCAGCGTCGTCGGTCTCGGCGTCTATCGAGAGAGAAGGAGGGGGAGAGAAACAATAAATTCACGGCAATAATGCAAACAATATGTATGACATGCCTAAATGATATGCCGGGGTGTTCTACTGCCTAACTAAACGATTTAGTTAATTTAGGAATTTATTTGGATTTATTTAATTAAAGTTGGGCACTATTCATTTATCGAAATCGGTCTAATTGTTCCACGTTCTTATAGTTGCGGGCATCCGACGGGAATACAGAGGGCGTATCCGGGTTCGTATCGTCGTTCTGAGCAAGTTTCATGTATAAAATATTTTCATCGGAGTTACGGTTTAAAAGATATGATTTTCTAAAGTTTTTATTAATTTCTGAAATTTAATTAATTATTTAATTCAACATTATCCGAAACAGTGATTGATGACGTCAGCATGACATCATGCTGACGTCAGCAGCCACCTGACAGGGTGGGTCCCACCTGTCATAGGCTGTCAGGTTAATTAGGTTTAATTAATTTAATTACTGATTAATTAACACTAATTAGTTAATTAGATTAACCTAATCAGGATTAATTAACTAATTAATTAACTAATTAATTTTTTAATTAATTATTTTATTTATTTCTATTTTTATTTTCTTAAAATCGTTTTTAGGGGGGGTGGGCCCCATTTGTCAGCGGCACAGGGGGTTCGGGCCCCACTGGGCAGTGGCCCAGGGGGGGTTCACAGGCGTGCGGGCGCGGCGCAGGCGCAGCCCGAGCGGGCGCGTCCAGGGTGCGCCCGGGCGCTGGCCACGGGCGCCGGCGAGGCGCGGCCGGACGGTTCGGTGGTGAGCGCGGGGCCACGGCGGGCGACGCGGGCGAGGTATGGGGGCGCGTGCGCGCGCGGGTGGCCGCGGCGAGCGGAGGCAGAGGCGAGAGGACGAGCGGCAGCGGCGGCTGGAGTGGGCGCGAGCGGGGCGCGCGCAGCGCGGTCGGGCGCGAGCCGGGGCGCGGCGACGCGTGAGCATGCGCGCAGCGCGGTGAGCGGCGGCACGGGGGCGCGGTGCGCGCGGCGAGGTGCGGGAGCAGAGAAGGGGGGGAAGAGGCCCGAGGCCTCACCGTGCTTGTAGGGACGGGGCAGCGGGAGGTCGGGGTGGTCGACGGGGACGACGGCGACGGGGAGGCAGGCCGGCGGGGAGGCGCGGGCTCCGGGCGGCGGCGAGGTCGTCGCGGGCGACGGGATCGGGGATTTGCCCCGATCCGGATCCAGTCGAGGGAGGGGGCGACCGAGCGCCAGGCGGCTGGTCGGGGAAGAGGAGAGGACGGGGCGACGTCGGTGTGGCGGCGGCGTCGGCGCTAGCCGACCGGCGCGGGAGCGGGGCGGCGTCGGCGAGAGGCGTCGGCGACGGGGCCGTTCCCGCGATCCCGATCCCGATCTGGATCGGGAGGTGGGGGCTGACGAGGGGGAGGCGGCGACGGGGCGGCGTCGGCGACGGCGTAGGCGACGGGGCGGACGGGATCGGGAGATCCCGATCCAGACGAGGGGGGGGGAGGAGAGGAGCGAGGGGAATGGGGGTGGGTGACGCTAGGGTTCGGGCGTCCCTGGGGGTATAGGCTAGGGGGCGCGGGTGGGCCGGCCGGCTGGGCTTCGGCCCAGTTGGGCCGGAGGGGGGGGGGTCCTTCTTCTTCTTTTCTGTTTCATTTTTCTTTTATCTTTTTCTTTATTCTCCTTTCGCAGTTTAGTAAATAGTCAGGCCTCAAAATGGTTTTTGCAAAACATGAGACCTAGTTCATAAATACCAGTGCATCATTCCCTAACACCTAAAATTAGTTTGGACAAAACATAATTCCATATTTATTTCAGATTTAATAAATGGTTATTAAATATTATCTTTATCCACTGTTTGAGGTTGTTCGAGTCACTTATCCAATTCCAATGATGTTGGTTTCAATTTTAGAATAGCCTCTGGAATATTTGTTATTTATCTGACATTTTAGCTCCTATGTTGGACAACTTTCATATTCCACTTTCATTTAAATTTTGAATTTGACTTAGGAGTTGAAATGCAATGTGATGCTAATGATGATTATGCACTGTTGATCATGCTAACATGTCATTATCAAAAGTGATTACTGTTGCTAATCACCGGGGGTGTTACAACTCTCCTCATCTACTAAGAATTCTCGTCCCGAGAATTAAGAGGAAGACTGAAAGAAAGAGGGGTATTCTTCGCGAAGACGATCCTCGCGTTCCCAAGTGGCTTCATCTTCAGAATGATTTGACCACTGAACCTTGAGGAACTTGATTGACTTTTGGCGTGTTCGACGCTCAGCTTGATCAAGAATACGGATGGGATGTTCTGGATAAGACAGATCTTCCCGTAATTCAAGCACTTCATGATCCACAGCTCGAATAGGATCCTTGAAGCAGCGGCGGAGTTGGGATACATGAAAGACGTCATGTACTTGAGAAAGGTTTGGCGGCAATTGCAACTGATATGCCACTTCTCCTCGACGGGCAAGAATACGGAATGGGCCAATGTAGCGAGGGGCTAACTTGCCTTTGATTCCGAACCGATGAGTGCCTTTCAACGGAGTGACGCGGAGGTAAGCTTGCTCGCCAGGTTGATAGACTATTTCCTGGTGCTTACGGTCATAGTTGCTCTTCTGACGAGACTGAGCAGATTTCAAATGTTCACGAACAACACGGACTTGTTCTTCAGCTTGCCGAATAATGTCCGGTCCGACGAGTGAGCGTTCCCCAGTTTCTGACCAATTCAGAGGGGTTCGACACTTACGACCGTATAGAACTTCAAACGGTGCCATCTTCAGACTAGCTTGATAGCTATTGTTGTAAGAGAATTCGGCATACGGGAGAGATTCCTCCCATTTCTTACCGAAGGAGATGACGCAAGCTCGAAGCATATCTTCGAGCACTTGATTCACTCGTTCAACTTGACCCTGTGACTGAGGGTGAAAAGCAGTGCTGAAAGACAGATGTGTTCCCATAGCTTCTTGGAAACTATTCCAGAATCTGGAGGTGAAGAGGCTGCACGATCAGAACTGATCTCCAACGGAACACCGTGGAGTGACACAATCCGGGAAACATACAAGTCTGCTAACTGGCTAGCAGTGATTGTCTCCTTAACAGGCAGAAAGTGGGCAACCTTAGAGAATCGGTCAATGACAACAAAAATAGCATCATGACCCTTCTGGGATTTGGGAAAACCAGTAATGAAATCCATTTGGACCTTGTCCCATTTCCATTCAGGAATTTCCAGGGGTTGCAGAGTTCCTGCGGGCCTTTGATGTTGAGCTTTAACGCGGCGGCAAACGTCACACTCAGAAACATAACGAGCAATGTCTCGCTTCATATTAGGCCACCAGAATCTTTAACAAATGTCACGGTACATCTTTGTGCTACCAGGGTGAATGGACAAGGGAGTGTCATGAGCTTCCTTCATAACGTTTTCCCTCTCATTCTTGAACTTGGGTACGTAGAGACGGTGTTGGAAAAATAGGATCCCATCTGCATCAAGATGGAATTCCGACGGCTTTCCTTTCTCGAGGTATCGCTTGATCTTTCAACTTCAGGGTCATACCTTTGCATAACCTTAATGCCGTGTTCTAAATCTGGTTCGACAACCAGGGTATTGAGATAACCCTGTGGAACAATATGGAGGTTCAATTTGCAAAGCTCTTCATGGAGAAGAGGTTGTGTTTCTTGAACCATAAGATTGTTGCTATAGGACTTGCGACTTAAAGCATCGGCCATTACATTAGCCTTGCCGGGGGTATATGAAATATTCATATCATAATCGGCAATTGTTTCGAGCCATCTTTGTTGACGAAGGTTCAGATCTGGTTGAGTATATAAATACTTCAAGCTTTGGTGATCCGTGTATATCTCGCAACGGTTACCGAGAAGGTAATGTCGCCATAGCTTCAAGGCATAGATAACCGCAGAAAGTTCAAGATCATGCACGGGATAATTTTCTTCATGAGGACGCAATTGCCGGGAGGCATAAGCAATCACTTTGCGCTCTTGCATTAGGACACAGCCTAATCCTTGACGAGATGCATCACAGTATATCACGAAATCTTTTTGGGAATCCGGGGGTGCTAGTACTGGGGCAGATGTCAATTTATCTTTTAGTGTCTGAAAGCTTTCTTGACATTTTTCTGTCCACTCAAATTTAACACCTTTGTGAAGCAGATTTGTCAATGGTTTTGCAATCTTGGAAAAGTTCTCAACGAATCGACGGCAATAACTAGCGAGTCCGAGAAAACTTCTGACTTGCTTAACATTCTTTGGGGGAGTCCAGTCGAGAATAGCCTGAACTCGTTCGGGGTTAACAGCAATCCCATCCTTGGAAATCACATGTCCAAGGTAAGTTACTTCAGGAAGCCAAAATTCGCATTTGGAATACTTGGCATACAACTGGTGTTCTCGGAGCCTTTCTAGAACAAGGCAGAGATGTTCAGCATGTTCCTCTTTATTCTTAGAATAGACCAGAATATCATCTAGATATACCACGACGAATTTGTCGAGGTAATCCATGAATATATAATTCATCAGACGGGAGAACGTAGCTGGGGCATTCGTTAGGCCAAATGACATGACGGTGTATTCATAGGAGCCATAACGAGTGACGAATGCAGTCTTGGGAATGTCCTCTTCACGGACACGGATCTGGCGATAACCCAACCTCAGGTCGAGTTTAGAGAACACCGATGATCCAGCTCTCCGGGTAGACGGGATTTACGAGATCCTAAGTGTCGGCGTTAGTAAAATTTTATTTAACCCGAATAGAAGAGATATTAGAGTCCCAGAGTATGGACGAGGAATAAAAGATCCTAATACCACCCAGTTGGCGACGTGGGCCCATAAGCCACACAGCCAAGTTAGTAAATTAGTTTCTCGGTTTCTAGACTCAACTTCGGCCAAGGAATTTGGAGGGGGCTTCCTACAGGCAGTCGGCTCTGATACCAACTTGTGACGCCCCCGGTTCAATCGTACACTAATCATACACGCAAACGTGTACGATCAAACCCAGGGACTCACGGGAAGATATCACAACACAACTCTAAACACAAATAAACGGAGGTCCACAATATTACAGACCAGGGATCCGAAGATCCGAATACATAAGTCAGTCATACAAATAATATCTGGGTACAGACATAGTTAGACAAGTTATGCCTTAAGAAGGCTAGCACAAACAGCGACACTAGATCGAAAGGCGTTGGCCTCCTGCCTGGGAGCCTCCGATCCTACTCCTGGTCAGATGGCTCGATCCAGTAGTACGTGCCCTCTGGACCCGCCTGGTAGTAGGCTCCGGTGGTGGCGTCTGGCTCCTGGACTCCATCGTCTGGTGTATCATCAAGGTGGGGTATATGGGGGAAAGGAGAAAATAAAGCAACCGTGAGTACTCATCCGAAGTACTCAGCAAGCAAGGATCTATACTACATATGCAACATTATCAATGGAGAAAAGGCTGTATATGTGGACTGGGCTGCAGAAATGCCAGAATAGAGAGAAAGGCCTAGTCCTATCGAAGACTAGCATCTTCAAACATCTTCTCAAAGCCATCATCTTGCAGCAGTAGAAGAGAGTAGAATAGCATTTTATTTAACAAACATGTTGAAGTACAGCTCAAAGATCCTTCCTCGACTCCCAGCGAGAAAGTAATCCCGAAGCTTCAATTAAGCAACAAGTATCCAGTTTAAGTAGTAGATCGGGATACACAAACTGAGCGTCCTTTACCGTAGGATCGGGATACACAAACAAGTATCCAGTTTAGGTTTAATTAATTTAATTACTGATTAATTAACACTAATTAGTTAATTAGATTAACCTAATCAGGATTAATTAACTAATTAATTAACTAATTAATTATTTAATTAATTATTTTATTTATTTATTTTTTATTTTCTTAAAATCGTTTTTAGGGGGGTGGGCCCCATTTGTCAGCGGCACAGGGGGTTCGGGCCCCACTGGGCAGTGGCCCAGGGGGGGGGGTTCACAGGCGTGCGGGCGCGGCGCAGGCGCAGCCCGAGCGGGCGCGTCCAGGGTGCGCCCGGGCGCTGGCCACGGGCGCCGGCGAGGCGCGGCCGGACGGGTCGGTGGTGAGCGCGGGGCCACGGCGAGCGACGCGGGCGAGGTATGGGGGCGCGCGCGCGCGGGTGGCCGCGGCGAGCGGAGGCAGAGGCGAGAGGTCGAGCGGCAGCGGCGGCTGGAGTGGGCGCGAGCGGGGCGCGCGCAGCGCGGTCGGGCGGGAGCCGGGGCGCGGCGACGCGTGAGCATGCGCGCAGCACGGTGAGCGGCGGCACGGGGGCGCGGTGCGCGCGGCGAGGTGCGGGAGCAGAGAGGGGGGGAAGAGGCCCGAGGCCTCACCGTGCTCGTAGGGACGGGGCAGCGGGAGGTCGGGGTGGTCGACGGGGACGACGGCGACGGGGAGGCAGGCCGGCGGGGAGGCGCGGGCTCCGGGCGGCGGCGAGGTCGTCGCGGGCGACGGGATCGGGGATTTGCCCCGATCCGGATCCAGTCGAGGGAGGGGGCGACCGAGCGCCAGGCGGCTGGTCGGGGAAGAGGAGAGGACAGGGCGACGTCGGTGTGGCGGCGGCGTCGGCGCTAGCCGACCGGCGCGGGAGCGGGGCGGCGTCGGCGAGAGGCGTCGGCGACGGGGCCGTTCCCGCGATCCCGATCCCGATCTGGATCGGGAGGTGGGGGCTGACGAGGGGGAGGCGGCGACGGGGCGGCGTCGGCGACGGCGTAGGCGACGGGGCGGACGGGATCGGGAGATCCCGATCCAGACGAGGGGGGGGGAGGAGAGGAGCGAGGGGAATGGGGGTGGGTGACGCTAGGGTTCGGGCGTCCCTGGGGGTATAGGCTAGGGGGCGCGGGTGGGCCGGCCGGCTGGGCTTCGGCCCAGTTGGGCCGGAGGGGGGGGGGTCCTTCTTCTTCTTTTCTGTTTCATTTTTCTTTTATCTTTTTCTTTATTCTCCTTTCGCAGTTTAGTAAATAGTCAGGCCTCAAAATGGTTTTTGCAAAACATGAGACCTAGTTCATAAATACCAGTGCATCATTCCCTAACACCTAAAATTAGTTTGGACAAAACATAATTCCATATTTATTTCAGATTTAATAAATGGTTATTAAATATTATCTTTATCCACTGTTTGAGGTTGTTCGAGTCACTTATCCAATTCCAATGATGTTGGTTTCAATTTTAGAATAGCCTCTGGAATATTTGTTATTTATCTGACATTTTAGCTCCTATGTTGGACAACTTTCATATTCCACTTTCATTTAAATTTTGAATTTGACTTAGGAGTTGAAATGCAATGTGATGCTAATGATGATTATGCACTGTTGATCATGCTAACATGTCATTATCAAAAGTGATTACTGTTGCTAATCACCGGGGGTGTTACATACCCAGAGGATGGATACTACTACGAGTTGACTGACGACCAGGAGTAGGATCGGAGGGTCCCAGGCAGGAGGCCTACGCCTTTCGATCGTAGTGTTTTATTTTGCCCCACCTTTCTAAAGGCCTTTCTGTTTCTGTTTCATATCTGTACTCAGATATCTGATGCTTTCGCTGACGCTTGTACGCAAGCTTATGTATTCGAGCCCTCGAGGCCCCTGGCTTGTAATATAAAGCTTGTATGACTTTATTTATGTTTTAGAGTTGTGTTGTGATATCTTCCCGTGAGTCCTTAGGCTTGATCGTGTGCATTTGCGTGTATGATTAGTGCATGATTAAGCCGGGGGCGTCACATTTATCATGTTTACATCTTATTTGCTTAGAACGACGGTAGCATAAATAAGATGATCCCTCACTAAAAATTTCAAGAAATGTGTTCCCCCTAAGTGTGCACCGTTGCGAAGGTTCGTTGTTTCGAAGCACCAAGTGATGATCGGGTGTGATAGATTCTAACATTCGCATACAACGGGTGTAAGCCAGATTTACACATGCGAAACACTTAGGTTGACTAGATGAGCCTAGCATGTACAGACATGGCCTCGGAACACGAGAGACCGAAAGGTCGAACATGAGTCGTATAGTAGATGCGATCAACATGGAGATGTTCACCGTTGATGACTAGTCTGTCTCACGTGATGATCGGACACGGCCTAGTCGATTCGGATCATGTATCACTTAGATGACTAGAGGGATGTCTATCTGAGTGGGAGTTCATTAAATAATTTGATCAGATGAACTTAATTATCATGAACTTAGTCTAAAATTGTCTTTACAATCTATCTTGTAGATCCAATGGCCCACGCTAATGTTGCCCTCAACTTCAACGTGTTCCTAGAGAAAACCAAGCTGAAAGACGATGGTAGCAACTATACGGACTGGGTCCATAACTTGAGGATCATCCTCATAGCTGCCAAGAAAGCATATGTCCTTGAAGCACCGCTAGGTGACACACCCATTTTCCCAGCAACTCAAGATGTTATGAACGCCTGGCAGTCGCGTAGTGATTACTCCCTGGTTCAGTGCGGCATGCTTTACAGCTTAGAACTGGGGCTCCAAAAGCGTTTTGAGCAACACGGAGCATATGAGATGTTCCAAGAGCTGAAAATGGTTTTCCAAGCTCATGCCCGGGTCGAGAGATATGAAGTCTCTGACAAGTTCTACAGTTGTAAGATGGAGGAAAACAGTTCTGTCAACGAGCATATACTCAAGATGTCTGGGTTGCACAACCGCTTGTCTCAGCTGGGAGTTAATCTTCCAGATGACTCGGTCATTGACAGGATCCTCCAGTCGCTTCCACCTAGCTACAAGAGCTTTGTGATGAACTACAATATGCAAGGGATGGAGAAGTCCATTCCTGAGTTATATTCAATGCTGAAATCAGCGGAGGTGGAGATCAAAAAGGAACATCAAGTGTTGATGGTGAATAAGACCACTAGTTTCAAGAAAGGCAAGGGTAAGAAGAACTTCAAGAAGGACGGCAAGGGAGTTGCCGTGCCCGGTAAGTCAGTTGCCGGGAAGAAGCCAAAGAATGGACCCAAGCCTGAGACTGAGTGCTTTTATTGCAAGGGAAATGGTCACTGGAAGCGGAACTGCCCCAAGTACTTAGCGGATAAGAAGGACGGCAACGCCAAAGGTATATATGATATACATGTTATTGATGTGTACCTTACCAGCGCTCGTAGTAGCTCCTGGGTATTTGATACCGGTGCGGTTGCTCACATTTGTAACTCAAAACAGGAGCTGCGGAATAAGCGGAGACTGGCGAAGGACGATGTGACGATGCGCGTCGGGAATGGTTCCAAGGTCGATGTGATCGCCGTCGGCACGCTACCTCTACATTTACCTTCGGGATTAGTTTTAAACCTCAATAATTGTTATTTAGTGCCAGCTTTGAGCATGAGCATTGTATCTGGATCTCGTTTAATGCGAGATGGCTACTCATTTAAATCCGAGAATAATGGTTGTTCTATTTATATGATAGATATGTTTTATGGTCATGCCCCGCTGGTCAATGGCTTATTTTTATTGAATCTCAAACGTGATGTTACACATATTCAAAGTGTGAATGCCAAAAGATGTAAGGTTGATAATGATAGTACCACATACTTGTGGCACTGCCGCCTTGGTCACATTGGTGTCAAACGGATGAAGAAACTCCATGTAGATGGACTTTTGGAGTCTCTTGATTATGAATCATTTGACACGTGCGAACCATGCCTCATGGGCAAAATGACCAAGACTCCGTTCTCTGGAACAATGGAGCGAGCAACCAACTTGTTGGAAATAATACATACTGATGTATGAGGTCCAATGAGCGTTGAGGCTCGCGGTGGCTATCGTTATGTTCTCACCCTCACTGATGACTTAAGTAGATATGGGTATGTCTACTTAATGAAACACAAGTCTGAGACCTTTGAAAAGTTCAAGGAATTTCAGAGCGAGGTAGAGAATCAACGTGACAGGAAAATAAAGTTCTTACGATCAGATCATGGAGGAGAATACTTGAGTCACGAGTTTGGCACACACTTAAGGAAATGTGGAATTGTTTCACAACACACACCGCCTGGAACACCTCAGCGTAATGGTGTGTCCGAACGTCATAATCGCACTCTATTGGATATGGTGCGATCTATGATGTCTCTTACTGATCTACCACTATCATTTTGGGGTTATGCTTTAGAGACTGCCGCATTCACTTTAAATAGGGCACCGTCTAAATCCGTTGAGACGACACCGTATGAATTATGGTTTGGGAAGAAACCTAAGTTGTCGTTTCTGAAAGTTTGGGGACGCGATGCTTATGTCAAGAAACTTCAACCTGAAAAGCTCGAACCCAAATCGGAAAAATGTGTCTTCATAGGATACCCTAAGGAAACTATTGGGTATACCTTCTACCTCAGATCCGAAGGCAAGATCTTTGTTGCCAAGAATGGATCCTTTCTGGAGAAAGAGTTTCTCTCGAAAGAAGTAAGTGGGAGGAAAGTAGAACTTGACGAGGTACCCCCTCTTGAACCGGAGAGTAGCGCAGCTCAGGAAGATGTTTCTGTGGTGCCTGCACCGACTAGAGAGGAAGTTAATGATGATGATCATGAAACTTCGGGTCAAGTTGCTACTGAACTTCGTAGGTCCACTAGGACACGTTCCGCACCAGAGTGGTACGGCAACCCTGTCCTGGAAATCATGTTGTTAGACAACGGTGAACCTTCGAACTATGAAGAAGCGATGGCGGGCCCGGATTCCAACAAATGGCTTGAAGCCATGAAATCCGAGATAGGATTTGTGACGTCCCCGGCTTAATCGTGCACTAATCATACACGCAAATGCACACGATCAAGCCTAAGGACTCACTTGAAGATACCACAACACAACTCTAAAACATAAATAAAGTCATACAAGCTTTATATTACAAACCAGGGCCTCGAGGGCTCGAATACATAGCTCGATGGCATACAAGCGTCAGCAGAAGCATCAGATATCTGAGTACAGATATAAAAGAAAGACAGAAAGGCCTTTAGAAAGGCGGGGAAAAATAAAACACTACGATCGAAAGGCGTAGGCCTCCTGCCTAGGACCCTCCGAACCTACTCCTGGTCGACAGCCAACTCATAGAAGAAGTCAACCTCGGGGTAGTAGTAGTAGTCGATGGTGCAGCTGTCTCAGGGGCTCCGTCAACTGGTCTCGACAAACTGATAGGGGGAGAAAAAGAAAGCAAAGCAACCGTGAGTACTCTGAAGTACTCAGCAAGCAAGGATCTACACTACATATGCATCATTATCAAAGGAAGGCTGTATATGTGGACTGGGCTGCAGAAATGCTAGAATAGAGAGGAAAGCCTGGTCCTATCGAAGACTAGCATCTTCAATCACCTTCCAGTATCTTCGAGCGTGTTGCAGCATTAGAAGAGTACATAATAGCATAGTATAATATAGTAGTGGTAATAACAAGCAACAGTCTCGCTCAGAGATCCTTCCTCGTCTCCCTGCGAGAAAGCGATCCCGGAGCCACATATCCAGGTATCATCTCAATTCTAGCCGTACCGATCGGGGATACAACTCCGAGTGTCCTTTACCATAGGACCGGCTATCGATAGAAGTTTCTTCCCTGCAGGGGTGCACCAACTTACCCACCACGCTCGCTTAACTCCGGCCGGACACACTTTCCTGGGTCATGCCCGGCCTCGGCCAAACGACACACCGCAACCCTACCTACAGCTCAGCAGAGAGGTCCCCGTCGGTCTACCTCCTAAGTGCTCAGGGGTCCTGGGCCATCGCCCTGTGCACTCCGGCTCGTTGCGCGCAGGGTGGATACCATCGCCTCGGCGCGATCCGACCATGCCGCCATGCTGAACTGGACGTCTGACAGAGCTTTTGGCTGATGTTACGATGCAGAACGCCCATACTATGCCCACGTGATGGTTAGTGCTATCCGACCAAAGGCCGGCTCAGATTAATATCCAAATCGTTAGGACTAGGGGCTTGCGGAAACGAGCAGAGAATCACGAAAGATGTGACCCCGTCGCCCCGTCTCGAGGACTTGCTGCAAGGGCTAAGAATGCCCGGCCGCGCCTCGTGGAATAACTCACGGGTAACTATCCATCATCCGCGGGTACCCCTCAGGGTCGACCCGCCTTCTCAAGTATCAGTATCAACAATAATGTAAGGCATCCGTGTGGTCACCGTATCAAGGGGAATCCAAGGCATCACCCTCGTTGGACTCCCACCTGATGTAACATCAAGATGGACGTAAGAGGCATCACCCTCGAGGTCCACACTAGAGGTGTTGCACGACTTCGTCGTTATCGGGGGTGGTGTAGGAGGAATCACCCTCGCTTACCACGACCGATTAGCTAACCTACAAGGTTATCATCAGAAGTGCTGACGAGGTATCACCCTCGGCACTCGATAGTAACCCAGTAGTGTCGAGCAACGAAGGGGAAGTGAGGTGCGGTGCCAGGGGTCTGATCTTTGATCCCGTTGGTCGGGCCTTCTGAAGCTCCAGCGGGGCAGTCGGGATAAAGTGGGGGTCACTAATGGGTCTCTACCCAGCCTATACTATACAGTCTAGGATATCCATGAGGGTAACAAAACAGGTTACAATAAACAGGCTATGCAGCAGAATAGGAGCAATCAATTACAGTAGCAAAATCTAATGCAAGCATGAGATATTAGAATAGGCGATATCGAGATGATCAAAGGGGGGGGGAGGGCTTGCCTGGTTGCTCGGCGGCAAGGGCAAGGTCGTCAGAAGTGCAGCCAATCACTGGAGCTGCGTCGATCTCGGAGGCTACGTCGGCACCGAGATCTAACGAGAGAGAAGAGGGGAAGGAAACAGTAAATACAGAGCAAATAGGTGCTACACAAAGTACGACATGACAATACGCAGTGCCGGGTGTGTCCTAACGTAAGGTTGCATGTCACCGAGGAAGGAGGAATCCATCCGGGAATGTTTTCCCGGTTTCGGACATTTGTCGGACAGATGACCGGAGGGGATCGGTTCCATGTTCGGATAGTTAGGGACGTGTGACGGATGAACGGATCGCGTGTCCGGCTTCGTCTCGTCGTTCTGAGCAACTTTCATGTTTTAAGTTTTTCCATCGGAGCTACGGTTTAAAAGTTATTAATTTTCAAAGATTTTATTATTTTCTGGAATTTTTTATTTTAACAGAAATTTTCAGAAAAGGAAATATGACATCACGCTGGCGTCAGCATTGCGTCAGCGGTCAGCGGACCGGCTGACCAGTCAACGGGGCCCACTGGCCGGTGACTGGACCAGTCCAGTCAGCATAGTTGACCTGGTCAACTGGTCAACTGGGCCCGCGGGTCCTAGCTGCCAGTGACCCAGAGACATGCCACGTCAGCGCCACATCAGCGGGGCTGCCGGAGAAGCTCCGGCGAGCTCTCCGCGGCGGCGCGCTCGCCAGAATCGATCGGAAAAGGCGTGTGGGGCACCATTTGCAGCGCGCGCGGGCGCGTTCGAAAGCAGAGGCTGAGCCGCATCCAACCGCGGCAACCTCGTGGCCTGAGTGGAACGGAAACGTCGCCGGCGTCGTGATCGACGGGGACCCGAAGCACGGCGAGTTCGCAAACGGGGCAACGGCGAGCAAAACGAGCGGGGCTGGGTACCTACAGCATATACGCACGCGGGCGAGCAAGATGGACAAGTGCGCGCGGGCGTTTGGTCCTCGAAACACGGCCGGCGACGAGCTCGGTGGAAGCGAGCTCGGGCGCGAAGGGATCGATGCCTATGGGCAGCTAGCGACGACGGAAGAGAGGGGGAAAGAAGGAGTGGAGCTCACCTAGCGGCGCACGAAAGGCCGACGGGAGCTTAGGAGCAGCAGGGGGCTCGAGGTCGCCGGAGTTGGCCGGTGACAGAGAGATCGGTGCCGCGCTCGATCCCGCCCGTACGGTCCTCTCCGAGCAAGATGGCGACGACAGACGACGTGGACGAACGAGGCGGAGACGATGGACACGTTGGACGGGCACGAGGCCGCCTGTGGCCGTGCGGACGACGACGGCGCGGCGGCGATGGTGTTCGGGACAGAGAGGAAGAGCGAGGGCGAGCTCGGGGAGAGGGAGAGGAGTAGCCCGGGAGTGGGGGGGGGGGGGGAAGGAGGATAGGAATGGAGGAGAGGCCGAGGGGGAGGCCCTTATCCCCTCTCGCTGCCTGCCCTAGTCGCGGTGTCGCGCTGCGACCGGTGGAGGCGCTCGGCCATGGAGGGGATGACACGGAGGAGGAGGTGGGAGAAGATGGGCTGGGCCTGCTCGGCCTGGTAGACAGGTGAGCTTCTCTGCCACTTTCCCATTTCTCTTTTTCTGTTTTATTTTTCTTTTATTTATTCCACAGAGAGAGAGATAATTATTCAGGCACCCATTTCAATTTGGAAAAATATGGGGAGTGTCCCAATAAATCCCTGGTGCTTTTAGACAGTGTCACAAAAGTTTGGGAATTTTTGGAGATCATTTGGACTTTTTCAAAAAAATGAAAAAGGGCATTTAACTTGCTGTTTTGGCTCTGTTTAAATTGTTCTGGTCCATTTCAAGTTGATGGTGATGTTGTGTTCCTTAACAACATTTGTTTTGGAATATTGCCAACAAGATGAACATTTTTGTTTTCAATTTAGAGCAACTTTTATTTTCATTTTGAATTTGAATTTATTTCAGAGAGGAGTTTGAAATGAAGTGTCTAACCACTGTGATCTAGCATTGCAAATGGGTATGACTTGGCATGATTATCATTATGTCACAGTGCTTATTACACAGGGGTGTTACAGGATCCATGTATGAAAACAAAGTATGGACTTTGACGGACTTGCCCGATGATCGGCAAGCCATAGAGAATAAGTGGATCTTTAAGAAGAAGACTGACGCGGATGGTAATGTGACCGTCTATAAGGCTCGGCTTATCGCTAAGGGTTATCAACAAGTTCAAGGGGTTGACTACGATGAGACCTTCTCACCCGTAGCGAAGCTGAAGTCCGTTCGAATCATGTTAGCAATTGCCGCATTCTATGATTAGGAGATCTGGCAAATGGACGTCAAAACGGCATTCCTTAATGGTTTCCTTAAGGAAGAATTGTATATGATGCAGCCGGAAGGTTTTGTTGATCCTAAGAATGCTGACAAAGTATGCAAGCTCCAGCGCTCCATCTATGGGCTGGTGCAAGCATCTCGGAGTTGGAACATTCACTTTGATGAAATGATCAAAGCGCTTGGGTTTATACAGACTTATGGAGAAGCCTGCATTTACAAGAAAGTGAGTGGGAGCTCTGTAGCATTTCTCATATTATATGTGGATGACATACTGTTGATGGGAAATGATATAGAACTTCTGGAAAGCATAAAGGCCTACTTGAATAAGTGTTTTTCAATGAAGGACCTTGGAGAAGCTGCTTACATATTAGGCATCAAGATCTATAGAGATAGATCGAGACGCCTCATTGGTCTTTCACAAAGCACATACCTTGACAAGATATTGAAGAAGTTCATTATGGATCAGTCCAAGAAGGGGTTCTTGCCTGTATTGCAAGGTGTGAGATTGAGCGCAGCTCAACGCCCGACCTCGGCAGAAGAAAGAGAAAAGATGAGTGTCATCCCCTATGCCTCAGCCATAGGCTCTATTATGTATGCCATGCTATGTACCAGACCTGATGTGAACCTTGCCATAAGTTTGGTAGGGAGGTACCAAAGTGATCCCGGAATGGAACACTGGACAGCGGTCAAGAATATCCTGAAGTACCTGAAAAGGACTAAGGATATGTTTCTCGTTTATGGAGGTGCTGAAGAGCTCGTCGTAAAGGGTTACGTCGATGCTAGCTTTGACACAGATCTGGATGACTCCAAGTCACAAACCGGATACATGTACATTTTGAATGGTGGGGCAGTCAGCTGGTGCAGTTGCAAGCAAAGCGTCGTGGCGGGATCTACATGTGAAGCAGAGTACATAGCTGCTTCGGAAGCAGCTCAGAAAGGATTCTGGATGAAGGAGTTTATCACCGACCTAGGAGTGATTCCCAATGCGTCGGGCCCGATGACTCTCTTCTGTGACAACACTGGAGCTATTGTCATTGCCAAGGAGCCCAGGTTTCACAGGAAGACCAAGCACATCAAGCGCCGCTTCAACTCCATTTGTGAATATATTCAAGATGGAGACATAGATATTTGTAAAGTACATACGGATCTGAATGTCGCAGATCTGTTGGCTAAACCTCTTCCACGAGCAAAACATGATCAACACTAGAACTCTATGGGTGTTCGATTCATCACAATGTAACTAGATTATTGACTCTAGTGCAAGTGGGAGACTATTGGAAATATGCCCTAGAGGCAATAATAAAATGGTTATTATTATATTTCCTTGTTCATGATAATTGTCTATTGTTCATGCTATAATTGTATTAACCGGAAACCGTAATACATGTGTGAATACATAGACCACAGCATGTCCCTAGTGAGCCTCTAGTTGACTAGCTCGTTGATCAATAGATGGTTGTGGTTTCCTGACCATGGACATTGGATGTCGTTGATAACGGGATCACATCATTAGGAGAATGATGTGATGGACAAGACCCAATCCTAAGCATAGCACAAGATCGTGTAGTTCGTTTGCTAAAGCTTTTCTAATGTCAAGTATCATTTCCTTAGACCATGAGATTGTGCAACTCCCGGATACCGTAGGAATGCTTTGGGTGTATCAAACGTCACAACGTAACTGGGTGACCATAAAGGTGCACTACAGGTATCTCCGAAAGTGTCCGTTGGGCTGGCACAAATCGAGACTGGGATTTGTCACTCCGTATGACGGAGAGGTATCTCTGGGCCCACTCGGTAATGCATCATCATAATGAGCTCAATGTGACTAAGGAGTTAGCCACGGGATGATGCGTTACGGAACGAGTAAAGAGACTTGCCAGTAACGAGATTGAACAAGGTATAGGGATACCGACGATCGAATCTCGGGCAAGTAACATACCGATGGACAAAGGGAATTGTATACGGGATTGATTGAATCCCCGACATCATGGTTCATCTGATGAGATCATCATGGAACATGTGGGAGCGAATATGGGTATCCAGATCCCGCTATTGGTTATTGGCCGGAGAGGTGTCTCGGTCATGTCTGCATGGTTCCTGAACCCATAGGGTCTACACACTTAAGGTTTTGTGACGCTAGAGTTGTTATGGGAAAGTTGTTCGGAGTCCCGGATGAGATCCCGGACGTCACGAGGAGTTCCGGAATGGTCTGGAGGTAAAGATTTATATATGGGAAGTCCTATTTTGGCCACCGGAAAATGTTCGGGATTTTTCGGTATTGTACCGGGAAGGTTCTAGAAGGTTCTGGAGTGGGGCCCACCTGCATGGGGGGACCCACATGAACGTGGGTAGTGGGGGCAAGGCCCCACACCGCTGGTCAAGGCGCACCAAGATCCCCCCTTAGAAGGAATAAGATCATATCCCGAAGGGATAAGATCAAGATCCCTAAAAAGGGGGGCGGGGATAACAATCGGTGGGGAAGGGAAAGGATGGGATTTCTTTCCTCCCACCTTTGCCAACGCCCCAATGGACTTGGAGGGCAAGAAACCAGCCCCCTCCACCCCTATATATAGTGGGGAGGTGCATGGGAGCTGCACCCCTTGCCTCTGGCGTAGCCCTCCCCCTCCTACTACTCCTCCTCCGTAGTGCTTAGCGAAGCTCTGCCGGAGAACCACGAGCTCCACCGCCACCACGCCGTCGTGCTGCCGGAGCTCTCCCTCAACTTCTCCTCTCCCCTTGCTGGATCAAGAAGGAGGAGATGTCCCCGGGCTGTACGTGTGTTGAACGCAGAGGCGCCGTCCGTTCGGCGCTTGAATCGGATCTTCCGCGATTTGAATCGCCGCGAGTACGACTCCATCAACCGCGTTCTTGTAACGCTTCCGCTTAGCGATCTTCAAGGGTATGAAGATGCACTCCCTCTCACTTGTTGCTAGCATCTCCTAGATTGATCTTGGTGACACGTAGGAAATTTTTGAATTATTACTACGTTCCCCAACACAAGAGTATCAAGGATTTATTTGTGGAATTATTTCATTAATATTCAGAATAGTTTCAAGAGGAACCAAAAGCGTTTCGGGGTTACCGGAAGGCTTTTGGAGTTTATCGGGCAATACCGGGTATTCTCGATAATTAATATATGGGTGAAAATTGTTTCCAATGATGTTAAATTATATATCAAAGGCTCTAGTAATTGTTAGAAGGCTTTTATAAATAATTAAATATCAACGGGTCATAAGGACCAAGAGGTGGAAGGCAACTTGGGCCACAAGGGCCCAATTGGAGGAGGCGTCCCGCCCTTTCCATAGGGGAGGCCGAATTGGAGTGTCGGAGTCCAACTCCTCCCCCCCTTGGTTGGCGCCCCAAGGAGGGTCTTTCCTTCCTTGGTGGCTGCCCCTTCTTCCCCTTCTAACCTATATACACCTGAGGTATTGGCCCTATTGGATGCACAAGTTTTGGAGCCTACTCTAGTTCCTCTAGTTCTAGTTCTAGTTCTAGTTGATCCTAGTTGATCAATTACAGTTTGACCTAGATTCTCTAATCCTCATAATTAGAATCCCAACGTGGTTCTAATATCCTCCCTCTAATTCTCCGATGACGATTAGCTCTAGACGGTGAAGCGTTGCCGGATCGTGAAGACCGTACATTTGCAACCAAGTAGAGAGGCCGTGCTTTCGGTCTTCCGTTCGAGGGATAGTTCAAGGCCAGTTTGCGGGATCGTCATCAATAGTGAGGGACTCCAAGTATGATCTACACTGACTCGTCTACTTCTACTGCAACTCCAGAGTTGGTAACAATCACCGATCAAAACCCTACATGCATCTTCATATTGTTTCTGGGTGTTCGTAGGGCAATTTTTTTATTTTCTACTATGTTTCGCAACAGTGGCATCATGAGTGGTTCTATGAGTAGATGCAGGTTTCAATCTAGATCGCATGTGGATGTGAGGGTTTGGTGTTCTTGCTATGCTTCCCTCGAGTGTTGCTTCAGTTCAGTTCATTGACGTCATGATGTAGCTTTGTACAAGGTTTTGAAAATCGATCGGCTCTGGCTGTCAGCGATCTGCTAACAGTTCCTTGGGCTTCCTCATAGTCAAGAATAGTGAACCATCATGTACACAAGAGGGCGATGAAGATGAATGATCTTCTAGGGGGTCATGCGTATTAGACGAAGTTTAGTGTGGGGCTAGAGATTTTTAATTAAGTCTCTTCCCTCACACACCCGGAAAGTTAATCTAGCAACAAGAATTATCGCCTTGATTATGCATGTAGGTAGTTAGTGTTATCCAGAAACCCTAGCAACCACCTAATTAAAATTTGCCAAAACCGATTAGAGACGTCTAACTTGGTTTTGCAGGTTTGCATATGATGTGGTATAGCCTTCATCATGATAATGAGTTTATGTATGAGATGGTTATATGTTGTAATGTTAAGTGGCCTAGACGTCATGGCATGATGGTTGGAGCCACGGGATTTCCACCTTAATGTAATGGATGTAGAGATAGACTACAGGTTACACGGAGGACCCGGAGCTTCACCAGGCGCAGGAGAACAAAATCGGTGCCATGGGGGTAGTTTTCAAAATTATTGCAAGGACAACGCTTTCGGAGAAAACTTCATGAAGACCTCGGAGGACCATGGAGACGTTCCCTACGCCCAGGGCTATACCATATCATGCTATTATGGATTTCCTGAGATGCTTATCCCCTGATTGTTTGCACCCTTTGATTTCATAGTAGTCAATTATTAGGGTGATCTCTCACAGAAAATATCAAGTTAAAAGGTGCTCTTCCCAGCTGTGTTGCTACCATCTATAACATGTAGCGTTACGGAGTGTGTCATGTCCACATGAGTACAAACGGGATGTGAGGTGTAAGTCGGGTGGATGGTCAGACCATGTGAGCAGATAGCACTCGGTTGTCTTGAAGTTCTCACAGAATCGTTCTGAGCTTGGAGCACGAAGCATCAAAAGATGAACATGTGTCATATGGAGATATGATCAGCAAAAGATTGCCCACCGGTCAAAATTCTCGTCATCAGTGATGTCCACATCAATGGCTGAAAATAAGATCAATATGTTGAATCACTTACAATCAATTATGAGAAAAATTGATTTGAGTGGGAGTGCACTTTAAATTAAAATTTGTTTTAACACTAGTGCAGATTAATTATGAAAATTGTGTCTAAAATTATATTTGTGTTTATCGTTGTAGATCAATGGCTCGCAGTATTTTCAACTTAGCCCCTATGTTAGAGAAAGAAAAGTTGGTTGCTAATGGTGAAACTATGCGGATTGGATCCAGAACCTGAGTTTGTTCTCAGAAGTGCAAAGAAGGAGTATGTGCTGGTTCAGCCCCTATGTGATCCTCCTGCAAAGGATGCATTAAAAGAAGTTGTGGATGCTTTCACTGCTCGTAGTGATGACTATGAGTTAGTCCAGTGCCTCATGTTGACTTACATGGATCCTGAACTACAGAAACGTTTTGAACGTTCTACTACTCAAATCATAATTGGGTCTGTGGAAGTTCTGTACAAGAAGCAGGCAAGGACCAGACATTTTGAAATAACTAAGGCCTTGATTGAATGCAAGATGGCAGAGGGTTCCTTAATGAGTGAGCATATAGTGAAGCTTGTTGGCTATGTTGGTAGACTAGCTTCTTTGGAATTTGGAATTCCTCCAATACACAATACATATATTGTGCTTGCTTCACTCCCCACATCTCATGATGGTTTTATTATGAATTACAACATGAATGGGATGGAGAAAAGTGCAAACGAGTTGTTCGCTATGCTCAAGACTGCGGAAGCTGGGATGCAGAAGAACAAACAAGTGTTGATGGTCAATAAGACCGCCAGTTTCAAGTAGAAGGGCAAGTCCAATAAGAAGTCTACTGGTGCCGGTAAGACCGCGTCTCATAAGATAAATAAGGGCGGAGCCACTAAGGAGACTGAATATTTGTACTACAAACAGAAGGGACACTGGAGAGGCAACCACAAGAAGTGGCGGATAACAAGAACGGTTCTTCCGGTAAAGGTATAATAGTTATACAAAGTTAATGTTATTATACTCATTGATTTAGTGAATGTCATGAGTATTTGATACTAATCGGTTGCTACTATTTGCAAACCGATGTGGGGACTACAGAAAGCTCGCAAGTTGAGAAGAAATGAAGACATGATGCAAATCGGGAATGCTGATGGGATCGCTACTCAAGATCGTTAAAGTCATGCCTTTAGTTTATCTTCAAGATTTATATTAGATCGAATAATAGTTATTTCGCTCTGGAAGTTGCGTAAAACAATATATTTTGGGTTATGCGACGAATATTCTGATGAGTTTTAAACAATGGTTGTTCAAGTTGTTTTAATAATATATTTTAGATTTATCTCTATTGTTGATGGTTTATTCATGAAATGTTGAATTGAGAAGTTTATAACATTAATGCTAAACGTCTTAAGAAGATTGATGAACCACAATGTGGCACTGCATGGTTACATCGGAAAATAATCTTCATATAGATGAAGTATTGAAGTATTTTGATTTTGAATCAATTAACAAAATACATAGTGATGTATGGGGTCCGATGAGCAAACCAGGGCGCGGTGAATTATTATGCTTCATTAATAATTTGAATAGATATGATTTATTTGATATAAATCTGAAATATTTGAAAGGTTCAAAAGAAATTCAGAATGAAATATTTGAAAGGTTAAAATAAAATTTATAATGAAGATAAGAATCATTGTGACAAAGATGAAAGGATCTTCATTCATGAAGAAAAATTATCTAAGTCATGAGTTTAGCAAAACACTCAGATAATTGTGGAATTATTTCTTACCTATCTGCTTTTATTAATTTTGGGGATATACACTTGAAACAGCTACAAATGCACCAAACAGAGCACCGTCTTATAGTCTGGCAAGACAACACCATATGAGTTTGGAGTACACATTATAGACAAATGCTAATTTGTAGGTAATCCCAAAACGTAGTTGGGCATTCCTTCTACCAAAAGTTCAAAGACAAAGTGTTTGTCATAAAGAATGAACACTTTCTTGGGAAGGAGTTTTCTCGCTAAAGAAGTAAGTGGAAGCATAGTGCAGCTTGATAAGATTATTGAATCTCTGGTGGAAGTAAGCAGGATTAACAAACCGGAAATTGTTCTGGAAGTTGTATGCATAGATGAGCCATAAGTTACTACACCAGCTGTAGAAATTCTAGTTAAATCTTGCAACTAAACAGCGTAGACCAGGAAAAGTTAATGAACCTCCTGAACAATCTCATAGTGAGATATTTGTCTTAGAATAAGATGAACTTGCGCACTACAAGGAAGCGATGGCGGCGCCCAGCTCGAAGGAATGGCTTATAACCATGACCACCAAAATGGAGTTCACATACATTTGAGTTTAGAACTTAGTTGAATCTCCAGAAGGTATAGGGATCTCATAGACAATTAAGTTTGGAACTTGGTAGATTCTCCAGAAGGAATAAAGTATATGGAAAGGGATGTATGAATGATACAAACCGAAAGGTTTTGTAGGTCCTCAGAATACCGGATGAATGTGTGATACGTCTCCAACGTATCTATAATTTATGAAGTATTCATGCCATATTTACCTAAGTTCTACATGGTTTTGGTGCATTTTTATATGATTTTTGGGAACTAACCTATTGACCTAGTGCCCAATGCCAGTTCCTATTTTTTGGCTATTTCTTGTTTCGCAGAAAATCCATACCAAACGAAGTCCAATTGCCATGAAACCTTACGGTTATTTTTTTTGGAATATAAGAGACCCCCGAACCTTCGAGGAAGGACCAGAAGACCCACGAGGGAGTCACGAGCTCATCCCATGCGCCCTGGGGGTTAGGGAGTGTTCTATAAGCTCATGGGTCCCATGTAATTCCTATTGGCATGAAACAAACGCTAAAAATTCTTATAAATCGAGAAACCCCTAGAAAGAAGCTTAGAACTCCCACGCCGGTGCCGCAAGCCTTTGTTCCGAAGCGATTTCATTTGGAGGCCTTTTTCGGCACCCTGCCGGAGGGGGAAATCATCACCGGAGACCATCTTCATCATCCCAGCGGTCTCCATGACGAGGAGAGAGTAGTTCACCCTCAAGGCCGAGGGTATGTATCAGTAACTATGTGTTTGATCTTTCTCTCTCTCTCTCTCTCTCTTGTTCTTGATCCGGCACGATCTTGATGTAACTTAGGCTTTGTTAATATAGTCAGATCATATGGTATTTTCCCCTCTCTATCTTGTTGTGATAAATTGAGTCTTTCTCTTTGAGGTTTCATTATATTGGATTTGAGATCACTTGATGTATGTCTTGCATGTGGATACCCGTGGTGACAATGGGGTATTCTATTGAGTCACTAGATATATGTTTTGGTAATCAACCTGCGGATTCCCGAGGTGACATTGAGGTAATCTAGGAATAGGGGTTGATACACGTTTTCATCCTAAGTTCTCTGATAGAAACTTTGGAGTGATTCTTTGTCGCACATTGAGGGATTGTTATATGATTCAATTATGTTAGCACTGTTGAGAGATTGCACTAGTGAAAGTATGAACCCTAGGCCTTGTTTCCAAGCATTGCAATACCCTTTGTGCTCACTTTTATCCCTTGATATTTTTATTATTTCATATTACAAAAACCTATATCTACTATCCATACTACACTCGTATCATCATCTCTTCGCCGAACTAGGGCACGTATACAATTTACCATTGTATTGGGTGTGTTGGGGACACAAGAGATTTCTTGTATTTAATTGCAGGGCTGTTTGAGAGAGACCATCTTCATCGTACACCTCCCACTGATAGATAAACCTTAGGTCATCCACTTGAGGGAAATTTGTTGCTGTCCTACCAAACTCTGCGCTTGGAGGCCCAACAGAGTCTACGAGAATAAAAGTTGCGTAGTAGACATCAGTGTGTAAGCTTCAAATAAATTAAGTCTTGAAGCAAGTATCAAGGAGCTGGAATCAACATTTTAATGAAATAGTTAAAGAGTTTGACTTTGTTGAAATGATGAAGAAACTTGTGAAGTTTAGTGGGAGCTCTATAGCATTTATAATCTTATATGTAAATGACATACTGTAGATTGGAAATAATATAAAGTTTCTAAGCACATATTTTTTTTGAAGAATATGTTTGCAATAAAAGACTAAAGCGAAGCAAATTATTGGACATAAAGATCTATAAAGATAGATCAAGACGTCTGATTATGCTAAGCTAAATTAAATACATTGACAAAGTTTTAAAAAGGTTTAAAATGGAGAATGTGTATTCTCCCAATGTCATATAACATGAAGCTTAAAAATCAATGTTCTAAGACAGTTGATAAGCATGAACAGATGAGTGGATTTTAAATCCATCATGAATGTTATGATATGTATAAAACCAAATGTTTTTATGTGCTAAATGTTAGTAGCAGGTACCAAAATGATCTGGGATTGGGTCACTAGGTAACTGTTAATATAATTAAGTACCTCAGAAGGGCAAAAGATTTGTTTGTAGAGGAGATGAAGAAAGTTCGTTGTAAAAGGTCACACAAACACCAGCTTCATGACTAATATATATGACTAGTTAGAATAGTTTTCAAGCATGAACAATATTGTGGATTCTATAATGTAAGAGGAATGTGTTAAAAACATTAGATGTCTCAAAATTGTTTGAATCAAGAAGTGTCTTGATATGATCGGTATGATCCCAAGTGTGATAAAACCAATATTACTATACTATGAATATAGATAATCAAGAAGTGTCTTGATATGAGTTGGTGTAATATCAGGTTTATATTAAAACCAATGACACTATGTTAATCAGAAGTGTCTTGACATAGTTGTCGTGATCCCAAGTGCAATGAAATCAATGACACAATATTATGAATAATAGTGACATTGTTTAAAAGCAAAAGGAATCAAGATCATACATGAGTAACACATATATTACAAGGTTTTGAATGTGTCAAAACTAATGATGAAGGCTCTGCCACAAGTACAACATGAGCTAACATCAGATAAACGATATATGTTAAAAGACTATGCAACTAGATTATTGACTCTAGTGCAAGTGGGTGACTATTGGAAATATTTCCTAGAGGCAATAATATTATATTATTATATTTCCATTTTTGTAACTGAGAGTTCATATTTCATGCTATAACTGCTGTGATTCTGGAATATGCGATTCAGTGGAAAAATCATATGCACGTGTGAAATGATAAATGGTATAATATAGGTTCCCAGTCTTGCCTCTAAGACTGGCTCAAGTGTTGTTGGTGATCATGTTTTCCAGATCTTAGGATATCGTTAAGTGTAATGATAGTCCTGAAACAAAATTGAGAGTATGACATCAGAAGAACGATCATATTGAATCGACCCAATCATGTTTGTTATACTTTGAGATAATATCGTCTGAAATCGATTGTTATAACATAGAGTGTTAGCATGTGTTTTAGTTCCGCAGACCATGAGAGTATCATAGTCACTTCCTACCATATGGTGGACTTTGGGGTTTCTCAAATGTTACCAGTAACACGGTGATCATAACGACAACTTACGTGTTCACTAGAAAGTTTGATAAGGGACTAGATAGATTGACGATGGTATTTTCTCCTCCGACGATGGAGAGATATTCTTACTATTGGGAAAGGTAGCAGAAAACAAAAAAAATCAGCCTATGAACACCCAGGAACAATATGAAGATGCATATCGGGTTTGGATCAACGATCATTACCGACTCCGGAGTGCAGCGAAAGTTGACGAGTCGGTGTAGATCGTACTTGGAGTCCCTCGAACATCGATGATGATCCCGAGAACCACCCTCGAACGATCCCTCGAACGGAAGACCGAAAGCATGGCCTCTCTACTTGGTTGCAAGTGTACGGTCTTCAGGATCCGGCAGCGTTTCACCATCCAGAGCTAATCGTCACCGGAGAATTAGAGGGAGGAGATTAGAACCACATGGGGCTTCTAATTATGAGGATTAGAGGCGGCTAGGGCTAGCTCTAATTAGTCAACTAGGACCAACTAGAACTAGAACTAGATCAACTAGAGAGGCTCCAAAACTTGTGTCATCATAGGGTGGAAATCCTCTAGTATATATAGGTTTAGGGGAGAGGAGGGGGCAGACACCAAGGGGGAAGGAGTCCCCCTTAGTGCGCCAGCCTAGGGGGGTAGTTGGACTCCCACCCCTAGTAGGGTTCGGCCCCCCACAGTGGGAAAGGGGGGGGGGCTGATACGTCCATTTTGCATCATGTTTTCCTACTACTATTTATAGTGTTCTTATTCAATATAACACTTTGTGGAGTAATTCTAATGCCTTTTCTCTCATAATATGCAAGGTTTACGTAAAGAGGGAGAATGCCGGCAGCTGGAATTCTAGACCTGAAAAAGCTATGTTTGAGATAGCTATTATGCACATCTCCAAATGAGTTGAAATTTTACGGAGAATTATTTTGGAATATATAATAAATATTGGAGAAAATAAATACCAAAGGGGGCCACCCAGGTGCCCACTAGGCACCAGGGTGCGCCACCCCCTCCAGGCGCGCCCTGGTGGGTAGTGAGGGTCCTGGCCCACCTCTGGTGCCCATCTTCTGGTACATAAGGTGTTTTGACCTAGAAAAAAGAAAGAAAGGACTTCCGGGATGGAGCGCCGCCATCTCGAGGTGGAACTTGGGCAGGAGCACTTTTGCCCTCCGGCAGAGCGATTCCGCCGGGGGAACTACCCTCCGGGAGGGGGAAATCGAAGCCATCGTCATCACCAACAACCCTCTCATCTTTGGGAGGCCAATCTTCATCAACATCTTCAACAACACCATCACATCTCAAACCCTAGTTCATATCTTGTGTTCAATCTTTGTATAAAAACCTCAGATTGGTACGTGTGGGTGACTAGTAGTGTTGATTACATCTTGTAGTTGATGCTAGCCGGTTTATTTGGTGGAAGATTATATGTTCAGATCCATTAGGATATTTATTACTCCTCTGATCTTGAGCATGAATATTATTTGTGAGTAGTTGCCCTTGTCCTTGAGGCCACGAGAGAAGTCATGTTGCAAGTAATCATGTGAATTTGGTATTCGTTCGATATTTTGATGATGTGTATGTTGTGATTCCCTTAGTGGTGTTATGTGAACGTCGACCACATGACACTTCACCATCTTTGGGCCTAAGGGAATGCATTGTGGAGTAGTTATTAGATGATGGGTTGCTAGAGTGACAGAAGCTTAAACCCTAGTTTATGCGCTATTTCGTAAGGGGCTGATTTGGATCCATATGTTTAATGCTATGGTTAGATTTTATCTTAATTCTTCTTTCGTAGTTGTGGATGCTTGCGAGGGGGGGGGGGGGTTAATCATAAGTGGGAGGCTTGTTCAAGTAAGAACATCACCCAAGCACCGGTCCACCCACATATCAAATTATCAAAGTAGCGAACGTGAATCAAACCAACATGATGAAAGTGACTAGATGAAATTTCCGTGTGCCCTCAAGAACGCTTTGCTTATTATAAGAGACCGTTTCGGCCTGTCCTTTGCTACAAAAAGGATTGGGCTACCTTGCTGCACTTTTTTTACCGTTACCGTTACTTGCTTGTTACAAATTATCTTGCTATCAAACTACCTGTTACCGACAATTTCAGTGGTTGCAAAAATTACCTTGCTAAAAACCGCTTGTCATTTCCTTCTGCTCCTCGTTGGGTACGATACTCTTACTTATCAAAAGGACTACGATTGATCCCCTATAGTTATGGGTCATCAAGATTCTTTTCTGGTGCCGTAGCCGGGGAGTGAAGCGCTCTTGGTAAGTGGAAATCGGTAAGGAAAAATTTTATATAACGTGCTGAAATGTACTGTTACTTGTTACTATGGAAAACAATCCTTTGAGGGGTTTGTTCGGGGTATCTTCACCTCGACCGGAAACACAAAGATTTGCCCCTCAACCTACTGCACCTACTGAAAATATTGGATATGAAATTCCTTCGGGTATGATAGAGAAACTGCTAGCTAATTATTATGCAGGAGATGGAACACTACATCCTGATATGCACCTAATCTATGTGGATGAAGTTTGTGGATTATTTAAGCTTGCAGGTTTACCCAGAGATGAAGTCAAGAATAAGGTTTTCCGTTTATCATTGGGGGGAAAATCATTGACATGGCACAGGCTATGTGATGATATTGGAGCTTGGAATTGGAATCGATTGAAATTGGAATTTCACCAAAAAAATTATCCTATGCATCTAGTTCATCATGATCGGAATTATATATATAATTTTTGGCCTCGTGAAGGAGAAAGTATCGCTCTAGCTTGGGGGAGGCTTAAATCAATGTTATATTCAAGCCCCAATCATGAGCTCTCAAGAGAAATTATTATACAGAATTTTTATGCTCGGCTTTCTCGTGATGATCAATCCATGCTCGATACTTCTTGTACTGGTTCTTTTATGAAGAAGACTATTGACTTCAGGTGGGATATTTTGGAAAGAATTAAATGCAACTCTGAAGATTGGGAACTCGACGAAGGTAAAGAGTCAGGTATAAAGCTTAAATTTGATTGTGTTAAATGTTTTATGGATACCGATGCTTTTCATAAGTTTAGCACTAAATATGGACTTGACTCCGAGATAGTAGCTTCTTTTTGTGAATCATTTGCTACTCATGTTGATCTCCCTAAGGAGAAGTGGTTTAAATATCATCCCCCTATTAAAGAAGAAATTAAAGAACCAGTTACAGTCAAAGATGAGACTACCGTTTACAATGTTGATCCTGTTGTTCCTACTGCTTATATTGAAAAACCACATTTCCCTGTTAGGATAAAGGAACATGCTAAAGTCTCAACCCTGGTTAACAAAAGTAATATTAGAACACCTATACCCCCTAAACAAATTAAAGTAGAACCTAGTATTGCTATGGTTAAAGATCTCTTGGTTGATAATATTGATTGGCATGTTATTTATTTCTGTGATGAAGCTGCTAGAATTGCCAAACCCGATACTAAAGACAAAAATAGACCAATTGTTGGCATGCATGTTGTCTCAGTTAAAATAGGAGGTCATTGTTATCATGGCTTATGTGATATGGGTGCTAGTGTTAGTGCTATTCCTTTTACTCTTTACCAAGAAATTATGAATGATATAGCACCCGCTGAAATAGAAGATATTGATGTCACTATTAAACTTCCTAATAGAGATACTATCACACTGAAGGAAATATGCCCTAGAGGCAATAATAAAGTTGTTATTTTATATTTCCTTATTCATGACAAAGGTTTATTATTCATGCTAGAATTGTATTGATCAGAAACTTAAATACATGTTTGAATACATAAACAAATACCGTGTCCCTAGTAACCCTCTACTAGACTAGCTCGTTGATCAAAGATGGTTAAGGTTTCCTAACCATAGACATGTGTTATCATTTGATAATGGGATCACATCATTAGGAGAATGATGTGATGGACAAGACCCATCCGTTAGCTTAGCATATGATCATTCAGTTTATTGCTACTGCTTTCTTGAATGTCAAATACATGTTCCTTCGACCATGAGATCATGCAACTCCCGAATACCAGAGGAATACCTTGTGTGCTATCAAAAGTCACAACGTAACTGGGTGATCATAAAGAAGCTCTACAGGTATCTCCAAAGGTGATTGTTGAGTTGGCATGGATCGAGATTGGGATTTGTCACTCCGAGTATCAGAGAGGTATCTCTGGGCCCTCTCGGTAATACACATCATAATAAGCTTGCAAGCAAATGACTAAGGAGTTAGTTATGAGATGATGTATTACGGAATGAGTAAAGATACTTGCCGGTAACGAGATTGAACTAGGTATGAAGATACCGACGATCGAATCTCGGTCAAGTAACATACTGATAGACAGAGGGAATTACGTATGTTGTCATAAGGTTCGACCAATAAAGATCTTCATAGAATATGTAGGAGCCAATATGGGCATCCAGGTTCCACTATTGGTTATTGACCGGAGAGGTGTCTCGGTCATGTCTACATAGTTCTTGAATCCGTAGGGTCCGCACGCTTAACGTTCGTTGACGATATAGTGTTATATGAGTTATATGATTTGGTGACTGAATGTTGTTCGGAGTCCCGGATGAGATCACAAACATGACGAGGAGCTCCGGAATGGTTCGGAGGTAAATATTGATATATAGGACGATGATATTCGGACACCGTAAGAGTTTCGGAGTGCACCGGGTAGTCAATGGGGCACCGGAAGGGGTTCCAGACACACCCGGGAGGTCTATGGGCCTAATGGACCAAGGGAAGAGACACACCAGCCCACAAGGGGGCTGGCGCGCCCCTCTCCCTGGCCGCCAGCCCTAGGGAAGGAAAGGGGAAGGGCTAGCCCCTCCTGCCTTCCCCTCCACATCGGAGAAAGGAAGGGGGGGGGGCGCCACCCTCCCCTGCCTTTCCCCGCTCGCCGAGAAAGGCAAGGGGGGGGGGCGGCAAGGGGCAGGACCCCAAGTAGGATTCGGCCCCACTTGGGGCGCCTCCTTGGCTGCTCCTCCCTCCCCCACCTATATATATGTGGGAGGGGGAGCCACACAACACCACGACAATTGCTTAGCCGTGTGCGGCGCCCCCCTCCACAGTTTCGTCCCTCGGTCATATTTTCGTAGTGCTTAGGTGAAGCCCTGCGGAGATAGCTTCACCATCACTGTCACCACACCGTCGTGCTCCCGGAACTCATCCACTACTTCGCCGTCTTGCTGGATCAAGAAGGCGAGGACGTCACCGAGCTGAACATGTGCTGAACGCGGAGGTGCTGTACATTCGGTACTCGATCGGTTGGATCGCGAAGAAGTTTGACTACATCAACCGCGTTACTAAATGCTTCCACTTACGGTCTACGAGGGTACGTAGACACACTCTCCCCCTCGTTGCTATGCATCTCCATGGATAGATCTTGCGTGTGCGTAGAATTTTTTTTTGTTTTCCATGCAACGTTTCCCAACAGTGGCATCAGAGCCAGGTCTATGCGTAGATGATATGCACGAGTAGAACACAAAGAGTTGTGGGCGGTGATAGTCATACTGCTTACCACCAATGTCTTATTTTGATTCGGTGGTATTGTGGGATGAAGCGGCCCGGACCAACCTTACATGTCCACGCACATGAGACCGGTTCCACCGACTGACATGCAACTACTTTTTCATAAAGGTGGCTGGCGGGTGTCTGTTTCCCCTACTTTAGTTGAGTCGAATTTGACTACGGCCGATCCTTGAAGAAGGTTAAAACAGCAAACTTGATAAATCACCATTGTGGTTTTTGCGTAGTTAAGAACGGTTCTTTCTAGAAGCCCATAGAAGCCACGTAAAACTTGCAACAACAAAGTAGAGGATGTCTAACTTGTTTTTGCAGGGCATGTTGTGATGTGATATGGTCAAGATATGATGTGATATATGTTGATGTATGAGATGATCATGTTTTGTAATATCGACAACCGGCAAGAGCCTTAGGGTTGTCTCTTAATTATTGTATGAAATGCAAACGCCATGTAATTGCATTACTTTATCACTATGCATTAGCAATAGTTGTAGAAGCAATAGTTGGCGAGACGACCCCGATGCAACGATGGAGATCAAGGTCTCGAGCCAGTGACGATGGAGATCATGACGATGCTTTGGAGATGGAGATCAAAAGCACAAGATGATGATGGCCATGTCATGTCACATATTTTGATTGCATGTGATGTTTATCCTTTATGCATCTTATTTTGCTTAGAACGGCATTAGCATTATAAGACGATCCCTTCACTAAATTTCAAGATAAAAGTGCTCTCCCCGAGTATGCACCGTTGCCAAAGTTCGTTGTTTTGAAGCACCTCGTGATGATCGGGTGTGATAGACTCTACATTCACATACAATGGGTGTAAGACAGTTTTGCACATGCAGAATACTTGGGTTAAACTTGGCGAGCCTAGTATGTACAAACATGGTATCGGAACACTGGAGACCGAAAGGATAGTAGATATGATCAACATGGAGATGTTCACCATTGATGACTACCCCATCTCACGTGATGATCGGACATGGGTTAGTTGATTTGGATCATGTATCACTTAGATAACTTGAGGGATGTTTACTTAAGTGGGAGTTCATTAGTAATTTGATTAATTGAACTTAATTTATCATGAACTTAGTCTTAATAGTTTTGCATATCTATGTTGTAAATCAATGGCCCGAGCTACCATTCCCCTGAATTTTAATGCGTTCCTAGAGAAAGCTAAGTTGAAAGATGATGGTAGCAACTACACGGACTGGGTCCGTAACTTGAGGATTATCCTCATTGCTGCACAGAAGAACTATGTCCTTGATGAACCGCTAGGTTATAGACCTGCTGCAGGAGCTACTGCAGATGTTATGAATGTCTGGCAGGCTCGATCTGATGACTACTCGATAGTTCAGTGTGCCATGCTTTACGGCCTAGAACCGGGACTTCAAAGACGTTTTGAACGTCATGGAGCATATGAGATGTTCCAAGAGTTGAAGTTAATATTTCAAGAAAATGCCCGGGTTGAGAGATATGAAGTCTCCAACAAGTTCTATAGCTGCAAGATGGAGGAGAACAGTTCTGTCAGTGAACACATACTCAAAATGTCTGGGTATCATAACCACTTGACTCAGCTGGGAGTTGATCTTCCAGGTTATAGTGTTATCGATAGAGTTCTTCAATCACTGCCACCAAGCTACAAAGGCTTCGTGATAAACTATAATATGCAAGGGATGAATAAAACGATTCCTGAGCTCTTCGCAATGCTTAAGGCCGCGGAGGTAGAAATCAAGAAGGAGCATCAAGTGTTGATGGTTAACAAGACCACTAGTTTCAAGAAAAAGGGCAAGGGAAAGAAAGGGAACTTCAAGAAGAATGGCAAGCAAGTTGCCACTCCCGGGAAGAAGCCCAAAGCTGGATCCAAGCCTGAAACTGAGTGCTTCTACTACAAAGGGAATGGTCACTGGAAGCGGAACTGCACCAAATACTTGGCAGATAAGAAGGATGGCAAAGTGAACAAAGGTATATTTGATATACATGTTATTGATGTGTACCTTACTAATGCTCGTAGTAGCGCCTAGGTATTTGATACTGGTTCGGTTGCTCATATTTGTAACTCGAAACAGGAGCTACGAAATAAACGAAGATTGGCTAAGGACGAGGTGACAATGCGCACCGGGAATGGTTCCAAGGTTGATGTGATCGCCGCCGGCACGCTACCTCTACATCTACCTTCGGGATTAGTTTTAGACCTCAATAATTTTTATTTGGTGCCCACGTTGAGCATGAACATTATATCTGGATGAAGTTCAAAGAATTTCAGAGTGAAGTGGAGAATCATCGTAACAAGAAAATAAAATTTCTACGATCTGATCGCGGAGGCGAATATTTGAGTTACGAGTTTGGCCTTCATTTAAAACAATGTGGAATTTTTTCACAACTCACGCCACCTGGAACACCACAACGTAATGGTGTGTCCGAACGTCGTAACCGTACTTTATTAGATATGGTGCGATCTATGATGTCTCTTACCGATTTATCACTATCATTTTGGGGTTATGCATTAGAGACAACCGCATTCACGTTAAATAGGGCACCGTCTAAATCCGTTGAGACGACACCGTATGAACTGTGGTTTGGCAAGAAACCTAAGCTGTCGTTTCTTAAAGTTTGGGGATGCGATGCTTATGTCAAAAGGCTTCAGCCTGATAAGCTCGAACCTAAATCGGAGAAGTGCATCTTCATAGGATACCCTAAATAAACTATTGGGTACACCTTCTACCATAGATCCGAAGGCAAGATCTTTGGTGCTAAGAATGGATCCTTTCTAGAGAAGGAGTTTCTCTCGAAAGAAGTGAGTGGGAGGAAAGTAGAACTTGATGAGGTAATTGTACCTTCTCTCGAATTGGAAAGTAGCACATCACAGAAAACCGTTCCCGTGATGCCTACACCAACTAGAGAGGAAGCAAATGATGATGATCATGAAACTTCGGATCAAGTTACTACTGAACCTCGTAGGTCGACCAGAGCACGATCCGCACCAGAGTGGTACGGTAATCCTGTTCTGGAAGTTATGTTATTAGACCATGGCGAACCTACGAACTATGAAGAAGCTATGCTGAGCCCAGATTCCGATAAATGGCTTGAGGCCATGAAATATGAGATAGGATCCATGTATGAGAAGAAAGTGTGGACTTTGGTGGACTTGCCCAATGATCGGCAAGCCATTGAGAATAAATGGATCTTCAAGAAGAAGACTGACGCTAATGGTAATGTTACTGTCTACAAAGCTCGACTTGTCGCAAAAGGTTTTCGACAAGTTCAAGGAGTTGACTATGATGAGGCTTTCTCACCCGTAGTGATGCTTAAGTCTGTTCGAATCATGTTAGCAATTGTAGCATTTTATGATTATGAAATTTGGCAAATGGACGTCAAAACTGCATTCCTTAATGGATTTCTTAAAGAAGAGTTGTATATGATGCAACCAGAAGGTTTTGTCGATCCTAAAGGTGCTAACAAAGTGTGCAAGCTCCAGCGATCCATCTATGGACTGGTGCAAGCATCTCGGAGTTGGAATATACGCTTTGATGAGGTGATCAAAGCATATGGTTTTATACAGACTTACGGTGAAGCCTGCATTTACAAGAAAGTGATTGGGAGCTCTGTAGCATTTTTGATATTATATGTGGATGACATATTATTGATTGGAAATGATATAGAATTTCTGGATAGCATAAAAGGATACTTGAATAAGGATTTTTCAATAAAAGACCTCGGTGAAGCTGGTTATATATTGGGCATCAAGATCTATAGGGTTAGATCGAGACGCTTAATAGGACTTTCACAAAGTACATACCTTGATAAAGTTTTGAAGAGGTTCAAAATGGATCAGTCAAAGAAAGGGTTCTTGCCTGTGTTTCAAGGTGTGAAATTGAGTCAGACTCAAAGCCCGACCACTACAAAAGATAGAGAGAAAATGAAAGTCATTCCCTATGCCTCAGCCATAGGTTCTATCATGTATGCTATGCTGTGTACCAGACCTGATGTGTGCCTTGCCATAAGTTTGGCAGGGAGGTACCAAAGTAATCTAGGAGTGGATCACTGGACAGCGGTCAAGAACATCCTGAAGTACCTGAAAAGGACCAAGGATATGTTTCTCGTTTATGGAGGTGATGAAGAGCTCGTCGTAAATGGTTACGTTGATGCTAGCTTCGACACTAATCCGTATGACTCTAAGTCATAAACCGGATACGTATTTATATTGAATGGTGGAGCTGTCAGTTGGTGCAGTTCCAAGCAGAGCGTCGTGGTGGGATATACGTGTGAAGTGGAGTACATAGCTGCTTCGGAAGCAGCGCATGAAGGAGTCTGGATGAAGGAGTTCATATCCGATCTGGGTGTAATACCCAGTGCATCAGGTCCAATGAAAATCTTTTGTGACAACACTGGAGCAATTGCGTTGGCAAAGGAATCCAGGTTTCACAAGAGAACCAAACACATCAAGAGACGCTTGAACTCCATTCATGAAAAGGTCAAGGATGGAGACATAGAGATTTGCAAAATACATATGGATCTGAATGTGGCAGACCCGTTGACTAAGCCTCTTCTGCGAGCAAAACATGATCAGCACCAAGACTCCATGGGTGTTAGATTCATTACAATGTAATCTGGATTATTGACTCTAGTGCAAGTGGGAGACTGAAGGAAATATGCCCTAGAGGCAATAATAAAGTTGTTATTTTATATTTCCTTATTCATGATAAAGGTTTATTATTCATGCTAGAATTGTATTGATCGGAAACTTAAATACATGTTTGAATACATAAACAAATACCGTGTCCCTAGTAAGCCTCTACTAGACTAGCTCGTTGATCAAAGATGGTTAAGGTTTCCTAACCATAGACATGCGTTGTCATTTGAAAATGGGATCACATCATTAGGAGAATGATGTGATGGACAAGACCCATCCGTTAGCTTAGCATATGATCATTCAATTTATTGCTACTGCTTTCTTGAATGTAAAATACATGTTCCTTCGACCATGAGATCATGCAACTCCCGAATACCGGCGTAATACCTTGTGTGCTATCAAACGTCACAACATAACTGGGTGATCATAAAGATGCTCTACAGGTATCTCCGAAGGTGTTTGTTGAGTTGGCATGGATCGAGATTGGGATTTGTCACTCCGAGTATCGGAGAGGTATCTCTGGGCCCTCTCGGTAATACACATCATAATAAGCTTGCAAGCAAATGACTAAGGGGTTAGTTATGAGATGATGTATTATGGAACGAGTAAAGAGACTTGCCGGTAATGAGATTGAACTAGGTATGAAGATACCGACGATCGAATCTCGGGAAAGTAACATACCGATAGACAAAGGGAATTACATATGTTGTCATAAGGTTCGACCGATAAAGATCTTCATAGAATATGTAGGAGCCAATATGGGCATCCAGGTTCTGCTATTGGTTATTGACCGGAGAGGTGTCTCGGTCATGTCTACATAGTTCTCGAACCCGTAGTGTCGTGGACTTAACACGGCAGATGCCCTAGCAAAATGACTTAGGCGTGGAGCCATCGCAACTAGGTTAGCTTGAAGGGGTTAAACGGGACAAAGGACACAGAGAGTTTACCCAGGTTTGGCCCCTCTCAATGAGGTAAGAGCCTACTCCTGCTTTAGGTTGTATTTCTTGTGTTTTGATTACCAGGGAGCAAATACGCTTGACCTAGTTCTCGATCGATTGTTACTTGAGTTAACCCGCCGCCGGGTCACCCCTTTATATACAGGTTAATGCCCGGCGGCTTACAGAGTCCCAGCCAGCTCACACAAATGTGACCGGCTCAGTTTCTAACTAAGCTTGCCTTACAGGACAAGTTTAAACATATGGCGGCTCACACCTGTGGGCCTCAAGTCGTCTCCGGGTCTTGGGCCTTCAATTGGCTTGCTCTATGAACCGCCATCTTCATATCTTCTTGGACCTTATCGGGCCTCTTCATCTTTAAGCCGCCAGTGGCATGACCCGGCCCTCCTGGGCGGGTCATACCCAGTAGTTACATCCCCAACATTAGGCCCCAGGTTGATTTGAACTAGTTCACATCAATCTTCACCACTTGACTTAGCAGAATCTTCCTTTGCCAATTCTTTTCCAATTCACTGTAACCCGCCATGACATCACATCTCAGAATCGTGTCAACCCGCTATGACATCATTGCGCATTAACTTCGCACAAAGCCCAGGATATCTCAATAGATATTTATCTTAATGGACTTCCCAAAAATCGAGGCATCCACATAGCCACATAACCCTTTTTTAGCCTCCTCGATTCCCGCGCATGCCATCTACCCACTTCCTTATAAATTGGAACAGGGGTCCTTCTTTTCACTTTTTACCCTGCCCCCTTGTCTTCGTCTTCCTCCTTGCGACGCCTCAGCAAACCCGAGCTCCACCGCCGCTGTCTTCCTCCAGCGTCCTCAACTCCGGCCGCTGCATCGACCTGAACGGACCAGAGAACTGCGGCGCACCTCCACTGTTCATCAGCGTCAGTAAGTATTCACTTTTCCTCGAAGCAGATCTGCATTAGGGTTCCCGCCGTTCATCGGTGTTCTTCACCATTCCTCATTTTCCTCTCTAGATTTGTGTAGTTTGATCTGAACATGATACTGAAGTTCGCGCGGTAGTAGTTTAACATCCCTTTCCAATCGCAGAAAATGCTTTTTCTGTATAAGATCCCATCCGAGCACATGAGTTCTTCCACTGCCGCGACCTTAGGTTTAGAATTTTTTTTATTTTCTGAACTGCTGTAGATCCAAAATAATAGAACTGATCCGTGGAACTTGTTTGTCCATCACTTAGCAAAATTTCACTTATAGATCTGTAATACTGCAGCCATGCGGGCGGCTTATAAGATAGGCCATAACCCGCCATACACCATTAGTCCCCTTTTAAGCCGCCAGTGTACGTTCAGAATCTGTACAATCCGGCATTATCTTCCGGTTTAACCATGCTAATGTTTATAGCACATACCCTCTGCATACGAATCGGTCTTGCATAACGCACTTACTTATTGATCACTGGACGGTTTAAGAGCATAACCTTAATCCGGCAACATTTTGTTTTCTAGGCTTTCATAAAAAAATGACCAAAACTGTTACTTCATGCAACTGGGTCACCTCCCGGGTTACCGAGCAGACGCTGAATGAACATGTTCAGGTGGGCGTTTTAGCCGCAAAGAACGTCATCCACTGGAGAGCCCCAGGAAACGAGACCACTCCTAACCCAAAAGAAGGCAAAGTTGTAGTTTTTACTGATCACATGCTCCGGGGGTTCACTCCACCCGGCTCAAAATTCTTTCGTGATGTGCTGCACTTCTTTCAACTCCATCCGCAAGATATCAGGCCCAACTCTGTTTCAAACATGTGCAACTTCCAAGTTTTTTGCGAAGTGTATCTTCAACAGGAGCCCACTGTAGAACTGTTCAGGGAATTCTATTACCTGAACCGCCAGACCGAATTCACGGACGGGCCCAGCTTAGAACTAGGTGGCATTTCAATTTAGAGACGGAAATAAGCCACGTTTCCTGCTGCCGCACCTCCCGGCCACCCTAAGGACTGTAACCAGACTTGGTTCTATTGCAAAGACACCTCTCCAGAAGACGAAAATCCTCTACCGGGTTATCGTGAAAGGCGGCTTAGCAACAGACATCCTCTCCCAGAACGGATCAGTACAGAAGAACGGGCCAAATATATGCCCATATTTTCAAAGATCAGAGCCTTGATGGCCAACGGTTTGACTGGAGTCGATCTGGTTCGTTGCTGGGTCGCATGGAGAATCTTGCCCTTAAGCCGCCGATCCGGCTTAATGTGTGCGTATACCGGCGATGTTAAAGATCCACTGCATTACTCTTCCATCCGTCTAGATGATAAACAAATCAATGATATAACAAAGACTCTGCTCAACGAGAGTCTAGAGACTTGCATCAAAGTGGGGCTGAACCCCTTCTGCACCCTCAACAAGCCGCCAGCTGTAAGTATTTTTAAGCAACTTTCATTAACTCATTATCTGTCAATCTGCCTTCTCATTCTTACTTGAACTTCTGCAGGCTGACTCACCCTTTTGGAACAAGAAACTCCAGGATAAACCGGCCAAGAAGGTCAGAAACAAGACCAAGGTGATCAAGAAGCCTGCCAAAAAGAAGGCAGATGCAACGGATCTTTTTACTCTAGATGATGAGTCGGAGGAAGAACTTGACTCCCTTGGCTCTTTCTTTATACCCCTGATTGATGCTGAAAATTCTCAGGATGACGCGGAAGGAAGTTAGGCGGATGTTGAAGAGGTAACTATCATTTCCTCCGACTCAGAGCCTTTATCAAGACAGAGAACTCGGAAAGTGAGCCGGAAAGTAAGATTTTCTCATCCTTTAGCTTACTTGGATCCCAACTTTATTTTGAAGAAACAGCAGCATGAAGCTCGCCGCACAACCCGGAACAGTGGAGGTGGAGAACTTTTCTCCGGTTTACCCAATACGCCGGCTCCTCGAAAACGCCAGAAAGAGGTGCCTCGGAACCCAATCTCGTTTTACCCAAAAGCGGGTCTTATCCGCCAACCACTTAATTCGTCCGACTCAAATTATCAGGGAACTCCTCACTCTTCCTCCGGCGACTCAACTGGAACTCAGATTCCTCTTTTCAAAACCGTACCCGGGTGAGAACATTAAGCTTATTTGCTTTAACACTTACTCAATTGATATACTAACCCCGTCATGTGTTTTATTTTCAGTGCTATAGCCAAGCCCAACAAGAAGCTGAAAGTGAATAAACCGGCTGAAGATTCCAAAGCTGCTGACCCAGAGAAGCAGACAATATCTGAATCTTTGCATCAAACCTCTGAAGCAGCCATTGACGATCCGCCGCCAGAAGAGCACCATGTCACTATGGACTCCATGGATGTTAACCCGGCTCATGCTAAGCCGCCCAGTCCCGCTCAGCCGGCTCAAGAAGCTGAAGACGTAGTAGTTACTGGGACGGCTTATACAGCACCAGGCAACCCCACCGTCTTATCTAAACACAACGCCAAAGAAGAATTCTCAGCTGCTGACAAGGGCAAGTGGAAACTGGATTTGGAGAGTTATGCCCAGTTCAATGCTCACGAGATTCATGCGGGTTATCTAAACCGCCTTCACACCAGCCGTGATTTTGAAGCCGGCCTGGTTAACCTCATGAAGGAGCGCTTTGAGGTAAGCACTAACAAAACCTTCTCATATAAGTATATATCTGTCAGCCGCCAAGTCTACTGAATATGAAAAAATTGAATATGCTGTAGACTTAGATAACCTCTTTGATCTTGCAACTATGCCATAGCATTATGTAACTACTGAATCAAAACAAGTAGTCCCCAAGGGCCGGCTTAAACTGGAAGGTTAAGTCGGGACTTCAAATTGTAGTGCTAAAATCCGCATACGTAGCCCCCAAGGGCTGACTTAAGCTGCCTAGCTATGCCGGGACTTACCACCCTATTTATGAACAAATCCAAATATGTAGCCGCCATGAGCCGGCTGTAGTTGAAGAAACTTAGCCGGGTCATTAAAAATTTGTCTTCAAAAAGAGCAATGTACATTAGCCCCCAAGTGCCAAGTAAAATACTTGTATTATGCTTGGGACTTTAAATAAGATGATTATCATAACCACATACTGCTGCTTAATCTCCTTATCTTGCAGGCTGAACTAAATATGAAAGAATCCCAAGTAGTGGATCTGCAGTAGAACATCCAAACACAGCAATCTGAAACTTCCAAGGCCAAATCAGAACTGAAAACCGCTTTGGAAGACATTGAGAAGTTGAAAAAGGATTTCAGTGCTGAGAGAACCGGCTGGGACACTGAGAAGGCGGCTCTGCTAAAAAGAGCGGAAGATGCCGAAGCTGCTCTAAAGCCAGTGACTGACGAGTTATCCGGCTTGAAACATCAAATCAATAGCATGACAACTGCCATCTTTGGTAAGTAATATAGTACTTCAATCTTTCACCATCAATGTATAACAATCATTAGCCGGTTTATCAATATATTTGCTAATGCAGGCTCCAGTATTTCCAACCTTGGCCCAGACATGCGCGTGAAGCTTAAAGCTGCATACACCATTGTGGAGCAGTTATACACCGGCGCTCAACGAGCTATAGCTGCCGTCTCCCATACTAAACAGCCACCTTCACTCATCAGAGAAACACTGGACAAACTGTCCGTCGTACCCCAAAGGGTGGAGGAGATAAAGTGGTCAGCCGCTAGAGCTGGTGCCATCACCGCCCTGAGCCGGGCCAAGGCATGGCAGGCAGAGCTTGACCCGGAGGAATTGGCCACTGGCTGTTCCAGCTTAAAAGAAGATGGGTCTCCCTTCAGTGCAGACGACTTCACCAAAATTGTAAAGGAAATGCGTCCTTTGGCAAGCAAGTTGGCTGAGGAGACCGATCTCTCCAAGTATCAGGCGGCTTATACTGTTGAAAACGCAAAAGTGAAAACGCCGGTTTATCCAGTTATGGATCTTATTCCACCAACACGTAAGCACACCTTTGCTCCTGATATTGATCCATCCACGCTCATAGATGATGAGGCAGTATTCAAAGCCATAATTGGCATCAATTGGACATCACCTGATTTCCAGCCAGTGGAGGAAGAAGAAGAACCGGCGCTGGATGACCCGGAAGCTTCAACTCGCCAAGACCAGGGCAACTAAATCACAAGGCGGTTATCAGACTGCAACCCGGTGTATTTTGCTCGGAAAAACTTTCAATCAATTGGGCCACAGAAAGCCTTGTAATAGGCTAGTGTAAAACAGTGATCTGCCATGCCATCGTGCATGTTTATCTGCATAATACTTTAAACCGCTGATCTTGATATTGGAAGATCTGCTGTTCATGCTCATAATATTATCAATCATGTAGGTCATATTATCATATTCCCTGCACACAAGCAGATAACATGTGCCCTGGCGGTTTATCCCAGGGCGGGTCATGATGTCCCATATAAAATTTGCTGGTGACTGTATAGTCCATGACCAGGGCGGGTTATCAAACCTCGCATATTCATATAACAAGTAAACACATACCTGTGAAATTGGTTCATACCGCCGGCTTACAGTGCCATATGCAGTAAGGGTAACAGCCCAAAACTTAGAGCGCATAACTCCAAGTGCACAATCAAAATATACTGGCGACTTATCGTCCAAAGCCAGACCGGGTTATCAAAACCCCAAATATGCTCAAATATGAGTCATAAGGATTAAGGCTACATGGCCTAAATCGTTTTAAACCATATATCAATATGGTACAAGGATATGAACCCAAACAATGTTCAAAGAAAATAACAAATCAGAAAAAGCAAGGCTTTCATAGGCTGCCAAGCCTCAATATCAAGTGCTGTTCATGGGCCGCAAAGCCACTGAGTTAATCCTTCATTCAAACCTGTAAGCCTGGCCTCACATGACCAACTGCCGTTTTAACTTTGACAAGTTCAGGGTCTTTATAAGATTGACTGTCAAGAGTATGGCGGGTCATTCTAGATAACCTGGGCGGAGTGGCAGACATATAGGCAGGATAACCCGGAATTTGGTGTTTCACACCTGGCATCCAAGCCAATCAAGAGGGTAAGAATAGCTATATTCATTGAACAGGAAGCCCCCAAGTGACCTATAATGAGCCCTCAAGGTAGGATACCTATGTTTGAACTGCTCATTGTAGCAAGTTCTCTTTGGTAACCTTTTAACTTGGGCAATAAGCCGCCAAGTGATTTGCAACAAGGCGTATAAACCGGATCAATAGGGTAGTCATAGCTATGATTAGTGAGCAGGAAGCCCCCAAGTGATCTTATGAACTGACAATAAAGACTCAGATACTCAGAAATGAAACGACAGAGGCTCTGAATTATCAGGGATGCCGGCTTTATTATACTTGATCATAATATATACATGGATGAAAATATGTACAACACAAGAGCCAGTAACTCAAGTGTAATAAGGCCGAAGATGAGCAATGTTCCAGGGCCGGCGGGTCTCCTCCTCAGATGTGCGTGAGTCCTTGTGATCTTGAACATCAATGAGGTAGTATGACCCGTTGTTCAAATTCTTGCTGACCACAAAAGGCCCTTCCCAAGGTGGGGATAACTTGTGCATATCTGTTTGATCCTGGATGAGCCGGAGCACCAAATCACCTTCTTGAAAGGTCCGGGTTTTAACCCGACGGCTATGATAACGACGCAGATATTGCTGGTAAATCACCGAACGAGCCGCCGCAAGGTCACGCTCCTCATCCAGGAGGTCAAGATCATCCTGATGTGCTTTTTCATTATCAGCTTCAACATAAGCCGCCACACGGGGCGAATCATGACGGATGTCACTGGGAAGAACCGCCTCTGCTCCGTACACCATGAAGAAAGGCGTACAACCCGTGGATCTGTTGGGTGTAGTATTGATACTCCAAAGTACTGAGGGTAATTCCTCATCCCAACAACCCGGCGTCCTCTGCAAAGGGACCATAAGCCGGGGCTTTATGCCTCTAAAGATTTCTTGATTGGCCCTTTCGGCTTGACCATTGGACTGGGGGTGAGCCACTGATGATACGTCAAGACGAATATGTTCTCATTGACAGAATTCTTTCATAGCACCTTTGGATAGATTAGTACCATTATCAGTTATGATGCTATGAGGGTAGCCAAAACAGAAAATCACCTTTTTAAGGAATTGAACCGCCGTTGCCGCATCACACTTGCTAACCGGCTCTGCCTCAACCCATTTTGTGAATTTGTCAACCGCCACCAATAGGTGGGTCTTTTTGTCCTTGGATCTCTTAAAAGGCCCAACCATATCCAGCCCCCAGACCGCAAACGGCAAAGTGATTGGAATCATCCTCAATTCTTGAGCCGGCACATGATCTCGTTTGGAAAATTTCTGACAACCGTCACAATTGCTAACCAGATCCTCTGCATCAGCATGAGCCATCAGCCAATAAAACCCATGACGAAAAGCCTTAGCTACAAGAGACTTAGAACCGGCATGATGGCCACAGTCTCCTTCATGAATCTCTCTTAGAACTTCATGGCCCTCTTCAGGAGAGATACATCGCTGAAACACCCCTGTGACACTGCATCGGTGTAACTCGCCATTGACAATGGTCATTGACTTAGACCGCCTGGTTATTTGCCTAGCCAAATTTTCATCCTCAGGTAATTCACGCCGGGTCATATAAGCCAAATACGGAACTGTCCAATTAGGAATAGCATGAAGAGCCGCCACCAGCAGTGCCTCCGGGTCAGGGATAGCAAGATCCTCTTCCATAGGCAGTTTAACTGAAGGATTGTTCAGAATATCAAGAAAAACATTAGGTGGTACCGGCTTATGTTGAGACCCCAGCCGGCTCAAAGCATCAGCTGCCTCATTTTTCCTGCGATCAACATGTTCCACTTGATAACCTTTGAAGTGCCCAGCAATAGCATCAACCGCCCGGCGGTAAGCCGCCATGAGCGGGTCTTTAGAATCCCAAGTTCCTGAAACTTGCTGAGCCACCAGATCCGAGTCACCAAAACACCTAACCCGGCTTAGATTCATCTCTTTGGCCATCCGAAGACCATGGAGCAAGGCCTCATATTCAGCTGCATTGTTAGTACAAGGGAACATCAACCTTAAGACATAGCAAAACTTATCACCTCGTGGGGAAGTCAAAATAACTCCAGCCCCCGAGCCTTCCAACTGTCTGGATCCATCAAAATGAATAGTCCAATATGTGTTATCAGGCTTCTTCTCAGGCATCTGCAACTCCGTCCAGTCATTGATGAAATCCACAAGTGCCTGAGACTTGATGGTTGTTCGAGGCATATACTTCAAACCATGAGGCCCCAGCTCAATGGCCCACTTGGCCACCCGGCCTGTAGCTTCTCTGTTTTGAATAATATCCCCTAAAGGAGCAGAACTGACCACAGTAATAGGGTGACCTTGGAAATAATGCTTCAACTTGCGACTGGCCATGAACACTCCATACACTAGCTTCTGCCAATGTGGGTATCTTTGCTTAGATTCAATTAATACCTCACTGACATAGTAAAACGGCCTTTGAACCGGATATTCCTTGCCTGATTCCTTCCTTTCCACAACAACCGCTACGCTGATGGCTCTGCTGTTAGCAGCCACATATAACAGCAAGGGCTCCTTGTCAATAGGAGCTGCAAGAACCAGCAGCTCAGCCAACTATTTTTTAAGCGCCTCGAACGCCTGATTAGCAGCATCACTCCAAACAAAGTGATCTGTTTTCTTCATCATCTGGTAGAGGGGAATAGCCTTTTCTCCCAGGCGGCTTACAAACCGGCTTAAAGCCGTGATACGACCCGCCAAACGCTGGACGTCGTTAATACATGCCGGCTTAGCCAAAGAAGTGGTAGCCTTGATTTTCTCTGGGTTAGCTTCAATACCTCTCCCAGAGACCAAAAAACCCAGGAGCTTGCCTGCGGGCACGCCAAAGACACACTTGGCCGGGTTAAGCATCATCTTGTAGACCCGGAGGTTGTCAAAGGTCTCCTTCAAGTCATCTAACAAGGTCTCCTTATTCCTTGACTTCACAACAATATCATCCACATAAGCATGAACATTGCGTCCAATCTGGCTGTGGAGGCAATTCTGAACACAACGCTGATAAGTCACCTGGGCACTCTTAAGCCCAAAAGGCATAGACACGTAGCAAAAGGCTCCAAAAGAAGTAATAAAAGATGTTTTCTCCTGGTCCTTAACTGCCATCTTGATCTGATGATAACCAGAATAAGCATCTAAAAAACTCAAACGCTCACAACCCGCCGTAGCATCAATGATCTGATCAATACAAGGGAGAGCAAAGGGATCAGCCGGACAGGCCTTGTTAAGGTCCGTGTAATCCACACACATACGCCAAGTGCCGTTTTTCTTAAGCACCAGCACCGGGTTAGCCAACCATTCAGGATGAAAAACTTCAACAATAAACCCAGCCGCCAAGAGCCGGGCCACCTCTTCACCAATGGCCTTGCGCCTCTCTTCATTAAAACGACGAAGAAATTGCTTGACCGGTTTAAACTTCGGATCAATATTGAGAGTGTGCTCAGCGAGTTCCCTCGGTACACCTGGCATGTCTGAAGGCTTCCATGCAAAGTTGTCCCGGTTCTCACGGATGAACTCGATGAGCGCGCTTTCCTATTTCGGATCCAGGTTGGCACTGATAATGAACTGTTGGGATGAATCGCCAGGGACAAAATCGACCTGCTTGGTGTCATCTGCTGACTTAAACTTCAACAAGGGGTCATGCTCTGTGGTCGGCTTCTTCAAAGGGGTCATATCCGCCGGGTCAGCATTATCTTTGTAAAACTTCAACTCTTCTGTTGCACAAACAGACTCAGCGTAGGCAGCATCGCCCTCTTCACACTCCAAAGCTATCTTCCTGTCACCATGCATCGTAATGGTACCCTTACGACCCGGCATTTTAAGCTGCAGATAAACATAACAAGGCCGTGCCATAAACTTGGCATAAGCCGGCCGTCCAAACAGGGCGTGATAAGGGCTCTTGATCTTGACCACCTCAAAAGTCAACGTTTCAGCTCTATAATCCTGCTCATCGCCAAAAGCCACTTCCAAAGCTATCTTACCCACTGGATATGCCGACTTACTAGGCACCACCCCATGAAAAACAGTAGAAGACGGCTTAAGATCTTTATCACTTAAATTCATACGGCGAAAAGTATCATAGTACAGGATATTGATACTGCTGCCTCCATCCATAAGTACCTTTGTGAACTTGTATCCTCCAACCTGAGGAGCCACCACCAAAGCTAGCTGACCTGGGTTGTCGACCCGAAGCGGGTGATCCTCCCGGCTCCATACAATGGGCTGTTCTGACCATCGCAAGTATCGAGGGACTGCCGGCTTGACCGTGCTCACCGCGCATTTATGAACCTTCTGATATCGCTTGCACAAATTCGTGGCAAAAACATGATATTGGCCACTATTCAACTGCTTTGGATTACTCTGATAACCACACTGCTGCTGCTGATTACCCTGACCGAGCTGCTGATTAACACCGCCTTGATTACCTTGGCCTTGAAAACCAGAGTTTGAACCGCCACCTCCAAAGCCGGGCCCGTGAGAGCCGGATCCTGACCCGCCATTTGGGCCGTGATGGTTCTGATAAAAACCGGAATTTCTATACTCCCTCATGATGAAGCAATCTTTCCACAAATGAGTGGCCGACTTATCCTGAGAACCGTGCTTCGGACAAGGTTGATTCATTATCGCCTCCAGGTTAAACTTTGGCCCGCCAAGCGAGGGCACTGATTATTTCCCCTTATGGCGCTGATTGCTATTCTGCATGCTGGTGTTAGCCACAAAGTCTGAACCACCATTGGTTTGCTTGCGCTTACCGTTGTTACCTTGACCCGCCGTATTGTGCTGCTGTCCCTTTCCATTGCCGCCCTTCTTCCTCTTGCCAGCCTTCTCTTCATCAGACGCTGGGTCTTTAGTACTATCTGAGTCGGCATATTTGGTGAGAGCCGCCATGAGCTCTCCCTTATCATTACAGTGGCGCTTAAGCCTCCCTAGCTTCTGTTTGAGGGGAAGGAAACGGCATTTTTTTCTCCAAAACCAGGACGGCTGAACCGGCGTTGATGCTATCTGATGAGTGAATAATAGCCGAGACCCGGCGGACCCAGTGATTGGTTGACTCATCCTCAAGCTGGACACAGGCGTCAAGGTCGATGATCGACATGGGTTGCTTACATGTATCTCTGAAATTCTGAATAAAGCGTGCTTTCAACTGTGCCCATGAACTGATGGAGTTGGCAGGTAATCCTTTCAACCAGGTACGAGCCGGCCCATCCAACATCATGGTGAAATACTTAGCGCACACAGCGTCGTTGACGTCTAACATCTCCATGGCCATCTCATAGGTCTCAATCCATGCCTCCGGAGGTTGATCAGCTGTGTAATTGGGCACCTTGCAAGGGCCCTTAAAATCCTTGGGCAGGTGCTCATTACGTAAAGCCGGCACCAAACACGGCACACCCACGGTCCTAGAAGTCATCCCAGCTTCTACAGACACCGACGGGTTATGCTGAGGCCGCTGATGAGCCGTCAGCTGAGCCGCCAGCTCCGCCTCCCGACGTGCCCTGGCCTGATCTACCAAAGCTTGAGCCTCATGTCCACGGGGTTTGTTACGGTGCCGTTCACTGCTCGAAACTGCTGGTGACTCAATACGCCAGCTGTAACTCCGACTGTGGCGTGGAGTCAAATGAATCCGATCACGGCTGTATGAATAAGCCGCCTACTGAGCCACCGCCGTCTGAAGAAGCTCCACAGCCTTCCGGGCTTCAACCGCCGCGGGAGACTCACCTTGCACTGGAAGAGCCGCCAGCCGTGACACTGCAGCAAGCATATTATCCAGAGGATTAGAAAAATGACCCGACGGTGTAGGCACTTGCTGAGGCGGGGTTAAATTCAAGCGGGGCGGATCCGCAACATGTGGTTGAGCCGTCGCCCCGGCCGCGGGCACTTCAACAGCCCGGGTCACCTCGGGCGGGTTACTTGGTCCTGCCCCAGGGGTGTTAAAAAGATTCCTCGCATCATACTCCAAAGGTAAACGGCTCTGATGCCTTCTTCGTAGAACGGCGTTGGATGCATTCTGGTCCAAGGTTAACCAGAAATTTTCTGCTTGAATCTGTTGCGACTCAGCGTCCAGGGCGGCTCGTTCTATCGCCATCCTAGCATTCTCAGCCGTAAGCTCAATTTTGGCTTGAGCTATCTCGTCTTGCAGTTTTGCCACATCCACCTTATGCTGGGCTTGAGTCGTCGGAGTCACCTCTGCCTCTAACAAAGCTGCCAAGGTGTCTAAGAGCTCGGGCAAAACTTGAGCCGGCGGGCGGACAGAACCGCTCGCGCCGACCGTCGCCTCAGCCGTTGAACCAGAAGTCATAGCCGCTGCAGTTGATGAATTCATCACCGGTTGTGTGCCGGCCATGAAGATCACGACTCTGTTCGGCGGCTCATAGGGGTCCGGAATACTGTCGCCATCGGAACAGCCCCCAAGCCTGCCGTCTTGTAGTTGATACATTGAATTGGTCTCACCGGTTGAGGACTCATCATCAGAGTAGATGACCGTCTCTCCACCAGATGCAGATCCTTCCTCAAGATCCGCTCCATGAACAAACCCAACAAAAGTGTGCTTCACAGCGGCTTGAATCTTGGCGGGTCGGGCGAGCCGAGTTGTCTCGATGATGTCGGTGCAGGTGTCCGGCTTAGGCTCCGACTCACCGATCTTGCCGATGAAGACGTGGATTCAGTCGAAGGGGACCCGTTACCCATATTCGATTGAATCGGCCTCGGGACCCCAGCCTGCGTCATTGATGTAGATCTTGCCACGACGACTCTTGGTCATCCGGCCCACGACATATCCCTTGATCCCTGAGAAGCTGCCCTTCAAGAACTCAAAGCCACCGTGCGCTGGCCCCACGGTGGGTGCCAACTGTCGTGAACTTAACACGGCATATGCCCTAGCAAAATGACTTAGGTGTGGAGCCATCACAACTAGGTTAGCTTGAAGGGGTTAAACGGGACAAAGGACACAGAGAGTTTACCCAGGTTCGGCCCCTCTCAATGAGGTAAAAGCCTACTCCTGCTTTAGGTTGTATTGCTTGTGTTTCGATTACCAGGGAGCGAATACGCTTGACCTAGTTCTCGATCGATTGTTAATTGAGTTAACCCGCCACCGGGTCACCCCTTTATATACAGGTTAATGCCCGGTGGCTTACAGAGTCCCGGCCGGCTCACACAAACATGACCAGCTCAGTTTCTAACTAAGCTGGCCTTACAGGACAAGTTTAAACATATGGCGGCTCACACCCGTGGGCCTCAAGTCGTCTCCAGGTCTTCGGCCTTCAATTGGCTTGCTCTATGAACCGCCATCTTCATATCTTCTTAAACCTTATTGGGCCTCTTCATCTTTAAGCTGCTAGTGGCATGACCCGGCCCCTCCTGGGCGGGTCATACCCAGTAGTTACATCCCCAACACATAGGGTCCGCACGCTTAACGTTCGTTGACGATATAGTGTTATATGAGTTATATGATTTGGTGACCGAATGTTGTTTGAAGTCCCGGATGAGATCACGAACATGACGAGGAGCTCTGGAATGGTCTGGAGGTAAAGATTGATATATAGGACGATGATATTCGGACACCGGAAGAGTTTCGGAGTGCACCGGGTAGTCAACGGGGCACCGAAAGGGGTTCCGGACACCCCCGGGAGGTCTATGGGCCTAATGGGCCAAGGGGAGAGACACACCAGCCCACAAGGGGGCTGGCGCGCCCCTCTCTCTGGCCATCGGCCCTAGGGAAGGAAAGGGGGGAGGCCTAGCCCCTCCTGCATTCTCATCCACATGGGAGAAAGGAAAGGGGGGGGGGCACCCTCCCCTGCCTTTCCCCGCTCGCCTAGAAAGGCAGGGGGCGCGGCAAGGGGCAGGACCCCAAGTGGGATTCGGCCTCACTTGGGGCGCCTCCTTGGCTGCTCCTCCCTCCCCCTTACCTATATATATGTGGGAGGGGGCGCCACACAACACCACGACAATTGCTTAGCCATGTGCGGCGCCACCCTCCACAGTTTCGTCCCTCGGTCATATTTTCATAGTGCCTAGGCAAAGCCCTACGGAGATAGCTTCACCATCATTGTCACCACGCTGTCGTGCTGCCGGAACTCATCCACTACTTTGCCATCTTGCTGGATCAAGAAGGCAAGGACATCACCAAGCTGAACGTGTGCTGAACGCGGAGGTGCCGTACGTTCGGTACTCGATCGGTTGGATCGCGAAGAAGTTCGACTACATCAACTGCGTTACTAAACGCTTCTGCTTACGGTCTACGAGGGTATGTAGACACAATCTCCCCCTTGTTGCTATGCATCTCCATGGATAGATCTTGCGTGTGCGTAGAATTTTTTTTGTTTTCCATGCAACGTTTCCCAACACACACCACTTGGGATTGTTAGAGATGTTGAAGTCTTGTGTGGAAAAATAAAATACCCTACTGATTTTCTAGTTCTTGGTTCCCCACAAGATAACTTTTGTCCCATTATCTTTGGTAGACCTTTCTTGAACACTGTCAATGCTAAGATAGATTGCAAGAAAGAAACCGTCAGTGTCAATTCTGGTGATGTGTCTCATGAGTTTAATTTCTCTAAGTTTCGTAGACATCCTCGTGATAAAGAATTACCTAGTAAGGATGAAATAATTGGTCTTGCTTCTATTGCCAAGCCTCCTACTGATCCACTAGAACAATATTTCTAGACCATGAAAATGACATGCACTTACATGAAAGAAATGAAATAGATAAAATATTCTTTGAACAACAACCTATCCTTAAACACAATTTGCCTGTTGAAACTCTAGGAGGTCCTCCTGAAGGAAATATGCCCTAGAGGCAATAATAAAGTTGTTATTTTATATTTCCTTATTCATGATAAATGTTTATTATTCATGCTAGAATTGTATTGATCGGAAACCTAAATACATGTGTGAATACATACACAAATACCGTGTCCCTAGTGAGCCTCTACTTGACTAGCTCGTTGATCAAAGATGGTTAAGGTTTCCTAACCATGGACATGAGTTGTCATTTGATAACGGGATCACATCATTAGGAGAATGATGTGATGGACAAGACCCATCCATTAGCTTAGCATAATGATCGTTCAGTTTTGTTGCTATTGCTTTCTTCATGTCAAATACATATTCCTTCGACTATGAGATTATGCAACTCCCGAATACCGAAGGAATACCTTGTGTGCTATCAAACATCACAACGTAATTGGGTGATTATAAAGATGCTCTACAGGTATCTCCGAAGGTGTTTGTTGGGTTGCCATAGATCGAGATTAGGATTTGTCACTCCGAGTATCGGAGAGGTATCTCTGGGCCCTCTCGGTAATACACATCATAAGCTTGCAAGCAAACGACTAAGGAGTTAGTCACGAGGTGATGTATTATGGAACGAGTAAAGAGAGTTGCCGATAACGAGATTGAACTAGATATGAAGATACCGACGATCGAATCTCCGGCAAGTAACATACCGATAGACAAAGGGAATTACGTATGTTGTCATAAGGTTCGACCGATAAAGATCTTCGTAGAATATGTAGGAGCCAATATGGGCATCCAGGTTCCGCTATTGGTTATTGACCAGAGAGGTGTCTCGGTCATGTCTACATAGTTCTAAAACCCGTAGGGTCCGCACGCTTAACGTTCGTTGACGATATAGTACTATATGAGTTATGTATGTTGGTGACCGAATGTTGTTCGGAGTCCCGGATGAGATCACGGACATGACGAGGAGCTCTGGAATGGTCCAGAGGTAAAGATTGATATATAGGATGATATGGTTCGGCCAAGGGGTAAAGCCCACGGGGCTTTAGGTCCGTGCAAAAGGAGTTTTGCGGAGGCCAGGGGGCCAAACGCCGGAGACACTGGCGTCTGGCCCTGGGCTAGATGCCGAGGCCCATGGCGTCTAGGCCAGACGCCAAGGATTATGGCGTCTGGTCTTGGAAGTCCGAGAAGGACTCTTCCTTGCGGGCAAAACTGACTTTGAGGAGGCTTTTACTCCAAGTTTCGACCCCAAGGCTCAACATATAAATAGAGGGGCAGGGCTAGCACCTAAGACACATCAAGAAACACCAATCCGTGTGCCGGCAACCCCGTCCCTCTAGTTTATCCTCCATCATAGTTTCCATTGTGCTTGGCGAAGCCCTGCGGAGATTGTTCTTCACCAACACCGTCACCACGCTGTCGTGCTGCCGGAACTCATCTACTACTTCACCCCTCTTGCTGGATCAAGAAGGCGAGGACGTCATCGAGCTGAACGTGTGCTGAACGCGGAGGTGCCGTATGTTCGGTGCTTGATCGGGACGGATCATGAAGTTGTGCGACTACATCAACCGCGTTGTCAAATGCTTCCGCTTTCGGTCTACGAGGGTACATAGACATACTCTCCCCCTCTCTTTGCTATGCATCTCCATGGATAGATCTTGCGTGAGCATAGGAAATTTTTGAAATTGCATGCTACGTTTCCCAACACCTCCTCCACCTAAAGGTGATGCCGTGTTTGAATTAAAGCAATTGCCTGACACTTTGAAATATGGTTATCTTCATGAGAAAAAGATATATCCTATTATTATTAGTGCTAACCTTACATAACATGAAGAAAAGAGATTATTAAAGATTCTAAGGAAGCACCGTGCTGCTATTGGATATACTCTTGATGGTCTTAAGGGCATTAGTCCCACTCTCTGTCAGCACAAGATTAATATGGAACCTGATGCTAAACCCATCATTGATCATCAATGGCGATTGAATCCTAAGATGTAAGAAGTGGTAAGAACTAAAATATTAAAGCTCCTGGAAGCAGGTATAATTTATCCCATAGTTGATAGTAGGTGGGTAAGTCCTGTTCATTGTGTTCCTAAGAAAGGAGGTATTACTGTTGTTCCTAATGACAAAAAATGAACTCATTCCACAAAGAATTGTGACTGGCTATAGAATGGTAATTGATTTAGAAAATTAAATAAAGCCACTAGAAAAGATCATTACGCTTTACCTTTTATTGACCAAATGTTAGAAAGATTATCTAAGCACACACACTTTTGCTTTCTGGATGGATACTCTGGTTTCTCTCAAATACCTGTATCACAAGCTGATCAAGAGAAAACCACTTTTACTTGCCCTTTTGGAACTTATGCTTATAGACGTATGCCTTTTGGTTTATGTAATGCACCTGCTACCTTTCAAAGATGTATGACTGCTATATTCTCCGACTTTTGTGAAAAGATTGTTGAGGTTTTTCATGGATGATTTCTCCATTTACAGAACTTCTTTTGATGATTGCTTAAGCAACCTTGATCGAGTTTTGCAGAGATGTGAACAAACTAATCTTGTCTTGAATTGGGAGAAGTGCCACTTTATGGTGAATGAAGGTATTATCTTGGGGCATAAAATTTCTGAGCGAGGTATTGAGGTGGATAAAGCTAAAGTTGATGCAACTGAGAAAATGCCATGTCCTAAAGACATTAAAGGTATTCGAAGTTTCCTTGGTCATGCTGGTTTCTATAGGAGGTTTATTAAAGACTTCTCTAAAATTTCTAGGCCTCTTACTAATCTTTTACAAAAGGATGTTCCATTTGTTTTTTATGATGATTGTGTAGAAGCCTTTGAAACACTTAAGAAAGCCTTAACTTCTGCACCTATTGTTCAACTACCTGATTGGAACTTTCCTTTTGAAATTATGTGTGATGCTAGTGATTATGTTGTTGGTGCTGTTCTGGGACAAAGAGTTGATAATAAATTAAATGTTATCCATTATGCTAGTAAAACTCTAGACAATGCCCAAAGAAATTATGCTACTACCGAAAAAGAATTTCTAACAGTTGTGTTTGCTTGTGATAAATTCAGATCGTACTTTGTTGATTCTAAAGTAATTGTTCACACCGATCATGCTGCTATTAAATATCTTATGGAAAAGAAAGATGCTAAACCTAGACTTATTAGGTGGGTTATTTTGCTACAAGAATTTGATTTACATATCACTGATGGGAAGGGAGCTGAGAACCCTGTAGCTGATAACTTGTCTAGGTTAGAAAATATCCTTGATGACCCACTACCTATTGATGATAGTTTCCCTGATGAACAACTAGCTGTCATAAATGCTTATCATAATACTCCTTGGTATGCTGACTATGCTAATTATATTGTTGCTAAATTTATACCACCTAGTTTCACATACCAACAAAAGAAAAAAATTCTTCTATGATTTAAGTCACTACTTTTGGGATGACCCACATCTTTATAAAGAAGGAGTAGATGGTATTATTTGACGTTGTATACCTGAGCATGAACAGGAACAAATCCTATGGAAATGTCACTCGGAAGCATATGGAGGGCATCATGTGGGAGATAGAATTGCACACAAGGTATTACAATTTGGTTTTTATTGGCCCACTTTTTCAAAGATGCACGTAAGTTCATTTTATCTTGTGATGAATGTCAAAGAATTGGTAATATTGGTAGACGTCAGGAAATGCCTATGAATTATTCACTTGTTATTGAACCATTTGATGTTTGGGGTTTTGATTACATGGGACCTTTTCCTTCCTCTAACGGGTATACACATATTTTGGTTGCTGTTGATTATGTCACTAAGTGGGTAGAAGCTATTCCAACTAGTAGTTTTGATCATAACACTTCCATTAAAATGTTAAAGAAATTATCTTCCCGAGGTTTGGAGTCCCTAGATATTTAATGACTGATGGTGGTTCACACTTTATTCATGGCGCTTTCCGTAAACTGCTTGCTAAATATGATGTCAACCATAGAATTGCATCACCTTATCACCCTCAATCTAGTGGACAAGTTGAACTTAGCAATAGAGAAATAAAGTTAATATTACAAAAGACTGTTAATAGGTCCCGAAAGAATTGGTCTAGGAAATTAGATGATGCACTTTGGGCTTACAGAACAACTTATAAAAATCCTATGGGTATGTCTCGTTATAAAATGGTCTATGGAAAAGCTTGTCATTTGCCTCTTGAGTTAGAACATAAAGCGTATTGGGCAATTAAAGAACTCAACTATGACTTCAAACTTGCCAGTGAAAAGAGGTTATTTGATATTAGCTCATTAGATGAATGAAGAACCCAAGCTTATGAAAATGCCAAACTGTTTAAAGAAAAAGTTAAGAGATGCCATTACAAAAGAATCCAAAAGCGGGAATTCAAAGTAGGTGAATATGTTCTATTATACAATTCTCATTTTAGATTTTTTGCAGGAAAATTTCTTTCCAAATGGGAAGGACCATATATCATCGAAGAAGTTTACCGCTCTGGTGCTATTAAGATCAATAATGCCGAAGGCACTAACCCAAAGGTGGTCAATGCACAAAGAATTAAGCAATATATTTCTGGTACACCTATTAATGTTGAAACTAATATTATTCAAACCATGACACCGGAGGAATACATAAAAGAGACCTTCCAGAACACTCCAGAACCCTGAAAAGGAAGAGGTACGTGATACGGTAAGTAAACGGACTCCAAAAATTCCGCCAAAATATTTTCTGTCAGTTTTGGAATATCAGAAAAAATAGGAAAATAAGAAACACCCGGGAAGGCAACCCAGGTGCCCACTAGGCACCAGGGCGCGCCTGCCCCACCTGGCGTGCTCTGGTGGGTAATGGGCCCCTCAGGCACCTTCCCGACTCCATTTTCCTATATTATGCTTGTTTCCCAAGATAAAAATTCTTTATATACTCCCCCGGACGTATTGAGCACCGCATCGCGGAAATATCCTCTGTTCTTGTTTCGTGCTGTCTCTCTGTCAGATCTATCGAGCCCGACATCATGTCTTCTCCCTCCTCTAACAACGTAGAAGAAGGTGCTTGGCTGCTGAAGATGGAAATAAAAAGATAGGAACCAAAAGAAGCCACCAAGGAGGACAAGGTCAAAGAGGCCACGGGAGATCAAGCTCAAGAAGGGGGGCAGGCCATGTTAACAGGGGAAGATGAGGAAGAAGAGGATATCCTTCAACCATACTACAACCATCTCACCCCTACTAAAATCGAAGCCTTTAGGGCTTTCAAAACAGTTCGCGTTCAAAATAAATATCTCACTCGTGAAATTATTTTGTTGGAAGAAAAAAACATCACCTTCCGGAGCATCAATCGTAGATTGGAGTACCTATTGAGGCTGAAGTGTGAAGCTACTACCTCAACACCACCACCATCATCATCATCATCATCACCAAAGAAGGAGATTTAAGTACACGGGTATGGGCACTCCCCTTGGCTTGTGCCAAGCTTGGGGGAGATGCCCCAGTATCGTATCACCATCATTTTTCTTACCTTTACCTATCTTAGTTCGATCCTCAGTTATTTCATGATTTAGTTGAATAAAAGTTTAGTATGATCTATTTTCTAGTGCTAGTTTCGTGATCAATCTATCTATGTAATCAAGTGAGAGTTATATAATAAAGATTAGTTTGAGTTTTTGCATCTTTACTTTCTTGTTTCAATCAAAATAAAGGAAATAATGAAAAAGATCATATGTTAATCTTATGGTAAGTAATGACATTACATAAGGAAAATTATAAGTGGTAAAATTTATTGAAAGTTGACAAACATAGCATTGGTCAATGATGCAATTCATGAAAGAATTAATAAGGGAAGAGTAGATTCACATGCAAATATACCATCTTGGACATCTTTTATGATTGTGAGCCCCCATTAAATATCTTATGCCAACTTGTTGACGTTGGACAAGGAAGACAACATAATGATGTTTGTTTGTTCATATTCACATATAAGTTATATTGTCATGGATCCTCTAACACGTGGTGCTTGCTCAATATCTTTGCTAGCCAAAAATCCGCACTAAGTAGAGATACTACTTGTGCATCCAAAACCCTTAAACCCGAATCCATGTTTTGAGAGTCCACCATACCTACATATGGATTGAGTAAGATCCTTCAAGTAAGTTGTCATCGGTGCATAAGGCAATAAAAATTGCTTCTAAAAGTGTTTGATCTTTTAGTGTAAGGGAAAATAAGCGTTGTGCGAACTTGTGATGGCGAAGTAATAAAATCGACATATTGCATAATAAAGGATGCTATCATAGGGGGCAATATAACATGACGTTCTTTTGCATTAAGAGATTGTGCATACAAAACCAAAAAGTGCATGACAACCTCTGCTTCCCTCTGCGAAAGGGCCTATCTTTTACTTGTATGTATTTACTTTTTATGCAAGAGTCAAAGTGTTCTCCTCTATTCCTTTTTATTTTTCTCTTTTGCAAGCATCATGTGGTGGGGAAAGATCTAGGCACACATATCCAGTTGGATGTGAGTGATCATGAATTATTATTGTGGACATCACCCTTGAGGTGAATAAGTTGGGAGGTGAAACTATAAGCCCCTATCTTTCTATGTGTCCGATTGAAACTTTTTGCTCATATATATGTTGTGAGTGTTAGCAATCATAGAAGACTAAATGATGGTTGAGTATGTGGACTTGCCAAAAGGCTCCGATACGAGACCCTTCCTGAAAAATGATGAATTGTAATTGCAAAGTTGTCTGAGAACATAGTTTGTTAGTTTACAATAAAGTTTATGCTTCATACTTCGATATTGTGATGAATTGTTACTTGCTCATAAGAAGTTTTATGATAAAAGTTTATTGCTGTTATAATAATAAGCATGATGCTACTATGTCCGTATTTTGTTTTTTTCAACACCACTCTCTCTAAACATGTCGGCATGATTTTCGATATTGGCTTTCGCTTGAGGACAAGCGAGGTCTAAGCTTGGGGGAGTTGATACGTCCATTTTGCATCATGTTTTCCTACTACTATTTATAGTGTTTTTATTCATTATAACATTTTGTGGAGTAATTCTAATGCCTTTTCTCTCATAATATGCTGTCGGTGTACTAAGTATTGGGCCACTAGTACCCCGTACTTGTGCACGGGCAGTTGTAGCCATCCTCGCGGCAAGGCTTGCCGGGAATAGTTCGAGGCCGATTCAAGCCACCAAAGGAATCATCAAGTCAGAGATCTGAGGATCAGCAGATAAGAAGAGCTGGAACCCGAAGGCCAGCTTCCCCGGCAAGATCTTGCCGGGGTGGCCTGCGGAGCCCGGCAAGGATTGGCGCCCGGCAAGGCTTGGCGTCCGGCAAGGCTTGGCGCCCGGCAAGGCTTGGTGCCCGGCAAGTTTTGGCGCCTGGCAAGATTCTGCCACTTTGCCACTGCTCCAGCACAACGACAAAACCTAACATTCTGGGTCCTTCTCTGGATGCGTGGCAACGCGCCAGTGGAGGAGAGCTTAAGCGGTGCTGATGGGATGGCCCCTTTTTCCATCCCTAAGAAAGTGAGGACACCTAAACGGACACCTCACGATGCATTAAATGCGCTTGTCCTAATCCGTCAGGGGTTAGGTATGATACCCTGTAGCTACTTTACACCTCAATGTATGTACATTTTGCCACTGTGGAGACCCCTTTGAGCATATAAAAGGAGGCCCAAGGCAACTGCTACAGGGGAGGAGAACTTCTGGCCCATTTTGCATGCGTAGCTGCTCTTTGAACGTACTGTTCATAGCGAGCGCTCCTGAAGGCTGGGCTCAAGAACATTAATAAGAACACAAAGCAGGAGTAGGGTTTTACACTGATTAGCGGCCCGAACCTGGGTAAAAGCTTCCCGCGTCGATCATTGGTTCTGCTCTTTGCGTATACCTCTCTCCCCACCGAATCGTAAAGGGGTCTCTCGGGATCCCATAGGTGTCGTACCCCGACATCTTTGGCGCGCCAGGTAGGGGGATTGAAGGTTGCGTGAACCTAATCTAGTGATCGGCGCCTCAGTTTCTTCATCATCATGCCGCCCAAGAAGAAGAGCGCTGCGACGGCACAATCGTCCACGTCCGTTTTGCCTACACCTTCGCGTACGGGCGACGGCGTGGGTGCATAAGGAAGAGGACTAGAACCCCCACGGCGTTCTGGTGATCCGAGCCAGGCGAGCGGTATCGTTCGCAGTGGCAGTGGTAACCTGCACGCCGCTGGATCTAGAGACGGTGCTGTGCTACCTACGGGTGGCACAACGAACTCCAGAGACCGGAGGGCGCCTGCTGGAGCCCCCGCGCCGGCGCAAGCCTCACGACCTACCCAGGTCGTGCATGACGAGCGACGTCATGGCGCTGGTGGTTCAGGGCGTCCCCATGAAAAGATTTCCGCGCATCGATCCCAAGATGCGCGGGACCAGCATGCACACCGAGCTGCTGGCGGAGGTGGCGCGCGGTCGCGTGACCGTGGTGGTGCTCCTTCCAATATGGTTAGGAGTCAGAGCACCTCACGTACCTCGCACCTGTCGCTGCCGCCTACGCCAGCGGAAGCCTTGGCACATGCACAACTTCTCCTCGATTTCCCTCCTGCCCCGGAGAAGATGGAGGAGTGGCGAACTACCATCCAGAGCCTTATCGGCTTCGCCATCAAAGATGGGCCGCAAGAAGCAGGGCCCTCGCAGCGGAGGCCCATCGATCCGGCGCGAGCCGATGTGGAGAAAACCGGAGGTGGTGCAACCACGGTGCACTCCCCTCCGCGGCACCAGCCGTGGCTGACAACTCAGCAGGTCGACCACCGTGAAGAAGTTTCCACGGCGTCATCTGATCCACGGATGCGCCGCGATCAGCATCAAGTTCTCCAGGAACAAGGCAAGGAGGACGCTCAAACTACCATCGAGCGGCGACGGGAAGCGCGCTATCAGTCTGATAAGCGCGCGGGGCCGGCTGTCGACGAGCCTGCGCTAGGGGACGTAGGAGACTTGCCTTATGTGGTGGGGACTCCAGCGTTTACCCGTGAGCTACGGCAAGTCCGGTGGCCCAATTCCTGAACCTTCAAGCCGGAGGTCCTGGAGAAATATGACGGTAAGACCCATCCCTCGAAGTTCCTGAGCATCTACACCATTGCGGTGCAGGCTGCCGGGGGCCGAGATGACAAGATACTTGCCAACTACTTCCCGTTGGTGCTCAAACCCAACGTCAGGTCATGGTTGATGAATCTGCCGGAGAATTCTATTTCTTCCTGGTCAGATCTGTGCCATCAGTTTGTTGGCGCCTTTGTTGGAGGCCACCAAGCTCCTGGCCAAGAGAGCGATTTACATATCATCCCTCAGAAGGAGGGCAAGTCCCTGCGCAAGTTTATCCAGAGATTTAGTCGGGTGCAGTACAATATTCCTGACGTTCACCCTGCCACTGTCGTTAGCGCGTTCCACCAGAACATGCGTAACCGCAAAATGCGGGAAGAGCTGGCAAAGAACAAAGTCAGGAGTATTGCCGAGCTTTACGCTTTGGCCGACAAGTGCGCTCGAGCTGAAGAGGGGAGGAAACTCCCTGGCGAGGCTGTTAGCGCGGCGGGCGAATCGGAAGATGAAGACGCCACGGCCCCGTCAAGGAAAGGCCGGCGGCAGAACAGGAAACGCGGAGGCAAGGCCGTACTTGCTGTCGAGGAATCCGACAACCCCGGCGCCGCCAAGAAGGCCAAGGTTGGTGACCCCGGCAAGGATCTTGCCGGGTGCCCTTCCTGTCAGGCCTTGGTACAAGTCGGAGAACTCCGGCAAGCAATATTGCAAGATCCATCGCACCAAGGGCCACGATCTCCAGAACTGCCGGCAAGTTGAGCAGCTTGCCGAGAAGCAGAGGGCCGAATATGAGAGGCGAGATAAGGAGAAGGCCCAAGATGGTGCTGACGGATCCGGCAAGAAGCGTGGTGGCCGAGGGGGGCGCCGCGGCAAGGCCAAGCAACAAAAAGACAGGCCTGCTCGGGGCCGAGACAAAGAAGAGGATGATGATGAAGAAGATGATGAATCCAGTGAGCAAGAATTCCAGAAGGCTACGGAGGCCATGTGTATCGACGGGGGTGCCTCGCTGCATTCTTCCCACCGTCAACTTAAACAGTGGGTGCGGGAGGTCAATGCGGCAGAGCCATCCCCAGATGCATGTAGGCCCCTGAAGTGGTCCAGCACGCCTATCATTTTCGACGCCGAGGATCACCCTGATCGCACAACTGCGGTCGGGTGCTTGCCATTGTTGGTCTCGCCAACAATTCACAACCTCAAGGTGATGAAAATGTTAGTTGACGGCGGGGCCGGCCTAAACTTAATCTCGCCAGATGTGCTCAAAAAGCTCCAAATTCCCGACGAAGACCTCGAAGAAACGGGTACGTTTCAAGGGGTCAATCCGGGAAGAACCCAGCCTAAGGGCAAGATTACGCTGCCGGTGACATTTGGCAGTGAGCTTAACTTCAGGACCGAGAAGGTGCTGTTTGATGTCGCCAAGATCCCCATGTCATATAATGGGATCCTTGGTCGGCCAGCGCTGGCTAAGTTCATGGCGGCATCACACTACGCATACAACGTTCTGAAGATGCCTGGGCCGTTGGGCGTCATCACTATCCATTCTGATAAGAAGGATGCGCTCATCTATGCCAACCAACTTTACCGGGAAGCAGTTGCAGCACCTGCCATCAACGCACCTGCTCCTGCTGCTGGAACTCCCGGGGGGAAGAAGAAGACCGGCAAGAACCTTGGCGCGAACTCCGGCAAGCGCACCTCCTCGGAGTGCTGCGCTTCCGTCGAGGACGCACCAGAGAGTTCCACCGGCAAGAACAAGAAATCCAAGGCTGCTCCGCCGGAGACCAAGAAAGTGCCCGTCAGAGAGGACGGAATGGGGGGAACTTTCACCATAAGTTCCACCCTAGATGACAAATAGGAAAGCGCGCTCGTTGCTTTCCTGCGGGCGAATGTCGACGTGTTTGCATGGCAACCGTCTGACATCCCCGGTGTTCCCAGGAAGGTAATTGAGCACCACCTTGCTGTCTGTCCTCATGCGCGGCCCGTCAAACAAAGGGTCCGGAAGCAAGCCTTGGAGCGGCAAGAATTCATTGCCGAAGAAGTTAGAAAGCTGGAGGCGGCAGGATTGGTCAAAGGAGTACTTCATCCAACCTGGTTGGCCAATCCGGTTGTAGTGCGGAAAGCGAATGGGAAATGGAGGCTTTGTATCGATTATACAGATATCAATAAAGCTTGTCCAAAGGATCCCTTTCCCTTGCCGCGCATCGACCAGATTGTGGATGCCACCACTGGTTGTGATCTCCTGTCCTTCCTTGATGCCTATTCAGGGTATCATCAGATTTTTATGGCAAAAGAAGACGAAGAGAAGACCGCATTTATCACCCCATGTGGTACGTATTGTTTCATACGAATGCCTTTCGGGTTGAAAAGTGCCGGTTCGACATTTGCCAGAGCAATCCAAATTGGTTTTGAGCCTCAACTCCATAGAAATATGGAGGCGTATATGGATGATATAGTGGTCAAAACCAAAGACAAAGCAACGTTCATTCAAGATTTAGAAGAAACATTTGCAAATCTGCGCAAGATCAACTTGAAGCTCAATCCTGAGAAGTGCGTGTTCGGTGTTCCTTCCGGCAAGCTCCTCGGATTCTTTGTATCTTGCCGGGGAATCGAAGCAAACCCCGACAAGATCAAAGCTATTGAGCAAATTGAAGCACCGAGGCGCGTCAAAGATGTGCGTCGTCTTGCCGGCTATGTTGCTGCTCTAAGCAGGTTTATTTCCAAATCTGCTGAGCGCGCCCTGCCCTTTTTCAAAATTTTGAAGAAGGCATGTCCAATGAAATGGACTCCGGAAGCGGAGGCTGCGCTGCAAGATTTGAAGAAATACCTTTCCTCTCCGCTGATGCTAGTCGCGCCTAAACCACAAGAGCCGTTGCTGCTGTATCAGGCAGCAACAAATCAAGTGGTTAGTGCTGCGCTAGTGGCGCAGAGAGAAGCTGATGAGGAAGCAACACCAGCGGCAGGACCGCCAGGTGACGCGGCAAGATCTTCCCCGGCAAGGGTTGATCCCGGCAAGACAGGATCTGCGCAGACAGAAGAACCCATGCAGAAGAAGAAGGTGGTGCAGCGCCCAGTCTATTTTGTTAGCTCTCTTTTTACAAGGAGCTAGGTCAAGATATTTTGGTGTGCAGAAGCTGCTTTTCGGCCTCCTTATGGCCTCGAGGAAGCTGCGTCATTATTTTCAAGCACATGAAATCACCGTCGTCACTCGCTTTCCGCTGCAACGGATTTTGCAAAATCCAGAAGCAACCGGCAGGATCGTGGAGTGGGCGTTGGAGTTGTCCAGCTTTGGCCTCAAGTTTGAAAGCACTTCGACGATTCAGAGCAGGGCCTTGGCGGAGTTCATTGCAGAATGGACCCCAACGCCAGACGAAGAGACTCAGGAAACAACTCTTCCCGGCAAGGAAATCGATCAGCAATGGGTTATGTACTTTGATGGGGCTTTCTCGCTGCAAGGCGCCGGTGCTGGCGTGCTGCTTGTCGCACCCACCGGAGAGCACCTCAAGTATGTAGTCCAAATGCACTTTCCCCGGGAGAGTTCGACCAACAACACTGCAGAATACGAGGGTTTGCTTGCCGGTCTCAGGATCACGGCAGACCTTGGTATCAAAAAGCTCGTCATCAAAGGTGATTCACAGCTTGTCGTCAGGCAAGTTAACAAGAGTTATCAAAGTCCATTGATGCAAGCCTACGTGGATGAGGTGAGGAAAATGGAAGAGCGCTTTGACGGTCTGCAAATGGAGCACGTTCCCCATGCCGAGAACAGTGTTGCTGACGACTTGTCAAAGCGCGCCGCCCTCAAGTTGCCTGTGGAACCAGGAACTTTTGTGCTCCAATTGACTCAACCATCTGTGGCGCCATCGATGCAGCAAGAAAAGAGAAGAAAGTTGAATTCCGGCCAGTACTTCCCGGCAGAGCTCCCCGGAGCCGCCGGCAAGGAAGTTGCCGGGATCGACATGCCTGCCGGGGAACAACAGGCTCCGGCAGGGCCTCAGGCCCTTGCTGTCGAGAAAACCGTTCCCCCGGCAGAGGAGATGCCTTTAGTCCTAGCTGTCGAGCCTCAGGCTCCAGCATGGGCGCAGCACATTGTCCATTTCCTTCAGACAGGAGAACTCCCTGAGGAACAGGAAGAAGCAGAGAGAGTAGCCCGTCGGTCTGTTATGTACAAGTTCGTCGATGACGTCCTGTACAGAAAGAGACCAAACGGTGTGAAATTGAAGTGCATTCCTCGGGAGGATGGACTAGAGCTGTTGGCAGAGATACATGGAGGCAAATGTGGCTCTCACATAGGGTCAAGAGCGCTTGCCGGGAAAGCATTCCGGCAAGGTTTCTTTTGGCCCACCGCTCTCCAGGATGCAACTGCACTAGTCACCAAGTGTGAAGCGTGCTAGTTTCATTCAAAGAAATTACATCAACCAGCTCAAACTCTTCAGACAGTCCCTCTCTCCTGGCCATTTTTGGTCTGGGGGCTCGACATACTGGGCCCTTTCCCCCGTGCTACCGGGGGCTTTGAGTACTTGTACGTTGCTATCGACAAGTTCACAAAGTGGCCGGAGGTGGAAGCAGTGAGGAAGGTGACAGCACAATCAGCCGTCAAGTTCTTTAAGGGAATTGTTTGCCGTTTTGGTGTGCCCAACAGGATTATCACCGATAACGGCACGCAGTTCACAAGTCGCACCTTCATGCAGTACGTCCAAGACCTTGGCGGCAAGATTTGTTTTGCCTCTGTTGCTCACCCGAGAAGCAACGGCCAAGCAGAGAGGACCAATGCTGAAGTGCTGCGCGGTCTCAGGACTAGAACCTTTAACAGGCTGAAAAAGTGCGGAAGACGCTGGATTGATGAGTTGCCGGTGGTTCTTTGGTCAATCAGAACGACACCAAATCGAGCCACCGGCCAGACACCCTTCGCTCTGGTCTACGGAGCGGAAGCAGTTCTCCCCACGGAACTCACATACGGATCTCCTCGAGTGCTCGCTTATGATGAGCTTGAGCAAGAGCAACTGTGACAAGATGACGCTGTGCTCCTTGAGGAGAATCGTCTTCAGGCTGCTGTGCGAGCTGCACGCTACCAGCAAGTTTTGCGCCGCTACCATAGCCGCAAAGTTCATGCCCGAAGCCTTGAGGAAGGCGACCTTGTTCTTCGGCGGATTCAGTCTGCCAAGAATTCAAACAAGTTGACGCCAAAGTGGGAAGGCCCTTATCGGGTAGTACGAGTCACCAGGCCCGGCGCTATCCGCCTGGAGACCGAAGATGGTGTTCCAGTGAGCAATTCCTGGAATATCGAACATCTTCGCAAGTTCTACCCATAAGGCGCGGTTGCCGGGGGCTCCCGGCAACCACCCTTTTGTACAAGTCTTGTCGGCAAGGCATGTGATCCTTTGTACAAAGCCAGGCGCAGACCCTGAGCGCAGATGAATAAATTTAAGTGTTGTACATTCCCTTATTGATTCCCATGTTCATATTTATATATGCATGTTTGTCTAAGATGTTGTATGACACCTACACCCGGTAAGTTCTAACGAACCGCCAAGGTTTCATGTCTTTATTTTCTCTTCTTTCTTTTTAAAAGACAGAAGGATTCCTCGCGTGCACATTTGCCGGGGGGGAATGGAGATATGAATATCAGTTGGCGACGTTCGGAATCGACGCTTACCGGAGGAAGGACAAAGACAGAAAGCTAAGTCCTAAAAACTCAGAGCAAGTTTTTCTTTTATTACAAAGTTATTTCCTTGGACGATTCCGACTCTTGTATGGAAAATCTGCACGCGAAGGAACCCTTGTTGTAATCGATTGCGCCCTTATTTTGTTTCGAGCCCGCTCAGCAATTTAAGTGGCTGCACTGAGAACGCCAAGGAGTCTTGCCGGCCGCTGCGCCTCCAGCAGGCTGCTGAAGTCCCACACCCAGCGCTCGCGGCAGGTTGTGCGCCGGCAAGTTTTTCAGTAAGCGTAGGGTGAACTCCATACATAAGGGAATCAGACAAGGAAAATAGCAAGCATGAACCTAAACATAGGCGAGTTATATTTCATTCTTGAGTTGCCGCAATTCTAACTTGAGACTTAATTGTCTTTTACATGGAATGACGACGGCAAGAAAAGGGGGAGCACTCAATCCCTGCGCTGGCCTTCGATCCTTTTGATGGAGTCCACCTTCTCAAGGATAGGCGCGATGCACTCTTCAAGCGCCTCAACATTTGCGTCCCTTGGCAGATGGCCGAGCGCGTTGGAGAGGTCGATGCCGGGATTGCTGTGCACCACTTTGATGAGCACCTTGCGGAGGACGGCCCGGCAAAGCCGGCGAGTCTCGTTGGCCAATTGGGTTGCCCGGCTAGACTGGAGCACCCTCAAGGCGTTGATGATGCTTTCGAAGAACATCGTCAACCTGGCACTTGGAGATATTCTTTCCTCGGAAGAATACTTGAAGTTCGACAGGCCCATGGTTGACAGTTATGCCGTAAGCTTCTTTGCGGTGGCGATGAGACGTCCAGTCCAGATCTCTACTCCCTTTTCGTAATCAGCCTGGGCTTCGACGGCGCTCTTGAGCAGGTTCCTCTCTCCTTGGAGATCCTTGAGTAGAGCCTTCTCACGGGCCCTACCGGCCTCGAGAGACTTCCGCAGCGTGGTCAGTTTCAGCTCCAGAACCGCAATGTTATCAGCCGCAGAGGAGAGCTGCTTGGTTCTGTCGGACAGGGCAACTTGCATCTGCGCCAAGGAGTGGAGGGTTTTTTCCCTATCACCCTTGAGAGTCGAGAGCTCCTTGTCGTGCTCTTCGAGATCTCTTTCCAGCCTCTTCACCTTGTCACTCAGCTCGTTCTTGGCGGCCTCTGCAGCTTCGGCAGCATCGACGGCCTCCTTGAGCTTGCCGGTGTGACTTGCAGTCAGAGCTTTGAGCGCCTCCTTATGTTTTTGCTCCAGCTCCTGGGTTCGCCGCGCGACAAGATTCTCGATATCTTCATCTTTGCTGTGAAGCTTGGCGGCGAGCGCCTGCTCATGTGCGGTGAGATCTTCCTCATGAGCATCAAGAGCAACGCGGCGCCCCGTCAGGAGGGCATCTTCGGCAGCAATCCTTTGAGCAGCTTCATCATGCGCCTTCTCCATATCGGATTGCTTCAGGAGGATCTCTGTCCACTGCTGGCTCACTTGTTCCCGGCCGGCAACCAACTCTTGGAGGGCCTCGGCGTGCCAGATTTGCATTTGTTCGACGCGCCTTTGAAAATCTGCTTCGGCCGCCTCGACAACTGCCATTCTGGAGTCCGCCTTATCTTTCCGGGCACGGTGGAGAGCCTGGAGCTTGCGGAAATTCTCGCCCATGGCCTGAAGGAGCTGATCCTCTTCGGATTTGCCGCTGCTAGCGCTGGGATCGTCAACAACCTCGAGCCCGGCAGCAGCGATGATTTCTTCAAAAATTTCTCCTTCGGCTAGTGCCCCAGTGCTTGCCGTCCCCGGCAAGTTGACGAACAGGTTCTCACCAACCTTGAGGTATTTACTGGATGAGGGGCCTTCAGATGTTGATGGCTGGTCTTCAGTGGCCGCCTCACCAGTGGCAGGGGGCTCTGTGGCCGGTGCAGCGCCTGGCGCTCCTGCGGCAGGAATGCCGTCAGTGCGGTCCTCAGCCTCCCTGTCGCCCCCTTCAGTAGGTTCTTCGGCGGGTTCCTCTTGTGTAGTCTTGGCGGCCTCCCCATCAAGGGCACCACCAGCCTCCACAGTGTCATCCTTGGTGGCCTCGCTGACGGCGATCCTGTCTGCTTCAGCAACAGCGTCCTTGGCGGTCTCCTCGATGACAACGTCGATGTCCATGTGTTCCATCACAGGGAACTCTGAAGGACGAAGGACGAAAACAGAATAAGATCGAGATTGAAGTTTGAAACGACTAAAAGACAGAGAGATAAGGGAAAAAGTAACAAGCACTCTGAGGCAACTGATTACCTGTGTCGGGCTGTTGGGAGGTGGCTTCGCCCCTCCCGGCAACTCCGGTTGCCGGGGGTGCGATGCCGGAGTCCGCGCCTGCTGGCTCCTCCTCAATTAGGATGGGCTTGTCGGTAGGATCTCTTGCCGGGGACGTACTTGTGGGCGGAGCGGTTGATGAAGGTGGCACAATGGGGATGTCTTCCGACAGCTCTCCTTGTTGCCGTTCTTCTCCTGCGAACCCAAGGATATTAGTGGCAAGAATGGAAGCCTCGGCACCCGCCAGCGGAAAAAGAACAGTGAACTTACGCTGGGGGCTGCGCTGGAGGCTGTGCTGGGGGCTGTGTTGAGGACTGGGCTCCGAGCTGACAACGACAGTTTCTGGCATGCTTGTGGAGCCTGCCGGGGGCTCGTCGCCCGTAGAAGTCCTTGACCTCTTCGCCATCCTCTCCAGCAATGTTTCCGTGTCACTGCAGAGACAATACAAGCAAGTTAGTAAGATCGATCCAAGATTGAAATATAAAAGCTGTGGCAAAGTACTCACTCTTCTTCTTCTCGCTCTGGACTAAAGCCGGAGATGTCGAAATCGACCTCCGCTGCAATGTCTGAGTGGGGAGGCAGAGGAGGGGTCCTAGGCTGCTTGGCTGTGGCAGGCGCCGGGGCAGCTTCCGGTGCAGCAGTACGAGACCCCCCTGCCGCCCCAGCAGTGGCCGCTGGTGTGGGTCTCGCGCGCCGCGCAGGCTGTTGACGGGCCCCCTGCCACGGTCCAGTCTTGCCGGCCACTTTCTTGTCGGGAGCCTCGCCGCTCGAAGAAGGCTGGCTTGCCGAGATGCTAGATGCAGCCTTCCGAAGAACACGCTTCGTCTTCTTCGGCGCTGGGAGCTCTTCTTGCGTTTCTTCTTCGGCCGTGTCCTCGCCGGACGAGCTCTCAGCGGCTGCGCTGCTCTGTTCCCCGGCAGTTTTGTCCTCCCCGGCAGGTTTTACCTCCACTACTACCTCCGCATCGCTGGCTTCCCATTCTATGAAGCCGACGCTGCCGACCTCCGCGGCAAGATTTGCCTCCTCCACCCTAGTAGCAATGTAAGCTACTTCTTGGTCGGTGGTGGCTCGGATGAAATCTGACTCTTGTCGGACAGGTCCCTTCATCAAGTTGTCAAAAAACTTCTGCGCTTCCTCCTCGGTTGGCTCGGCCCAGGTCGGGTCAAGACCGTGGGCGTTGAACATCGGAAGGAAGGCGATGATTGACCCCAAGGCAGAATTGTTGCACAAGGGGACAATCCTTGCCGGCAGCCGGTGCTTGTCTTCGCGCTAGAATAGTTTTTGATGGAGAGCGCCAAGCTGCATAGTGGTCAGATTGTTGTTCAGCCCGGGGCGCAATCTCATGACATCTGTCGCGTTCCTGTATTCCCAAGCTGGCCTTCCCCTGTTTTGCAAAGGGGCGATGCGGCGGCAGAGAAAGTCAAAGCCAATCATCTCCATCGTCAGCCCGGCAACCTTCAGGCGAAGGATCCTAGTGGTGGCGATTGTGAGCCTCTCGTCCTCTGCGGCGAGATCGCTCCAGTCCTTGCCGCGGATCACCTTTTGTTGCCGGAGAAGACAAAACGGATGGGGATCTGCTTCCTGGATCCAGCACCATTCAGCCCGCCACTCGTCCCACTTTTCGCGGTAAACTCCTTCTGGGTATATTTCCTTATTCCAAGCCCTTGGAATCCAGGCGATAGAACCAGAGAGGGCCTCTCCTTTTTGGATGCGAGGGAAGAAGTAATGGCGAAAAAGAGCAGAATTGGGAATCACGCCAACAAAGTTTTCACAGAGATGGGCAAAGATGGACATGCAAAGTACCGCATTCGGCGTGAAATCGAGAAGACGGAAGCCGTATGTGTACATGATATCATTGAAGAAGTCGGAAAAGGGGGGACAGAGCCCGCAATAGAAATACGCAGTGAAGAAAGGGTATCTGTCCGATCCACCTTTGGAACAAACACCTGGGATTACGCGTGTGGCGGGGTGAGCTTGCGTCTCCTTCGCCCACATGCACTGGTACCGCCCCTTCAGAGCTTCAGCGTCGAGCGTTGGGGGGAAGACGACAAGCCTCTTCCGCATCTTCGCCAGTTCGCTCTCCGGGACGTCGGCTTTCGCTTCCTTGCCCTTGCCTTTGCTGGCCTTGGGCGGCATGGCGGCTGTGAGGGCAGAAGCCGGGGGTGGAGCGAGCGTGGAAGCGGCGTGCGGAAGAGGAAAAAGCTTCGCTCTAAGCTCGAGAAGAGGAAGGCGATGGCGACGGCCAGATTGAGAAGAAGAGGGGGGTAAATAGGCTTGTGCCTCTGTGGCTTCTCCTTTTTATGGGGAAGGAGCGGGGCCGCCTCTTTTATTCCCCAATATGAATGCACCTCTATTGGCGCATTGCAGTTGCAGCCTTTGGGGCACGCTTCCCATGTCGCGCGCTCGATGCGTGTAGTGGGGGGCATAGTAAAATGAGATATTTACGAGCAGTTAATCCCCTGCCACGCGTGTCCGTGCACTGTTTGGGCCTAGCCCAACAATGCCTCGCACTCGTGTATGGCCTAGGCCCGGGGGCTTCTGTCGGTGTACTAAGTATTGGGCCACTAGTACCCCGTACTTGTGCATGGGCAGTTGTAGCCATCCTCGCAGCAAGGCTTGCCGGGAATAGTTCGAGGCCGATTCAAGCCACCAAAGGAATCATCAAGTCAGAGATCTAAGGATCAGCAGATAAGAAGAGCTGGAACCCGAAGGCCAGCTTCCCCGGCAAGATCTTGCCGGGGTGGCCTGCAGAGCCCGGCAAGGATTGGCGCCCAGCAAGGCTTGGCGCCCGGCAAGGCTTGGCGTCCGGCAAGGCTTGGCGCCCGGCAAGGCTTGGCGTCCGGCAAGGCTTGGCGCCCGGCAAGGCTTGGTGCCCGGCAAGTTTCGGCGCCTGGCGAGATTCTGCCACTGTGCCACCGCTCCAGCGCAACAACAAAACCTTACATTCTGGGTCCTTCTCTGGATGCGTGGCAATGCGCCAGTGGAGGAGAGCTTAAGCGGTGCTGATGGGATGGCCCCTTTTTCCATCCCCAAGAAAGTGAGGACACCTAAACGGACACCTCACGGTGCATTAAATGCGCTTGTCCTAATCCGTCAGGGGTTAGGTATGATACCCTGTAGCTACTTTACACCTCAATGTATGTACATTTTGCCACTGTGGAGACCCCTTTGAGCATATAAAAGGAGGCCCAAGGCAACTGCTACATGGGAGGAGAACTTCTGGCCCATTCTGCATGCGTAGCTGCTCTTTGAACGTACTGTTCATAGCGAGCGCTCCTGAAGGCTGGGCTCAAGAACATTAATAAGAACACAAAGCAGGAGTAGGGTTTTACGCTGATTAGCGGCTCGAACCTGGGTAAAAGCTTCCCGCGTCGATCATTGGTTCTGCTCTTTGCGTATACCTCTCCCCCCGCCGAATCGTAAAGGGGTCTCTCGGGATCCCATAGGTGTCGTACCCCGACATATGCAAGGTTTACACAAAGAGGGAGAATGCCGGCAGCTGGAATTCTGGACCTGAAAAAGCTATGGCAGAGATACCTATTCTGCACATCTCCAAATGAGCTGAAATTTTACGGAGAATTATTTTGGAATATATAATAAATATTGGAGAAAAGAAATACCAGAGGGGGCCACCCTGGTGCCCACTGGGCACCAGGGCGTGCCTCCCCCTCCAGACACGCCCACATCTGGTGCCCATCTTCTACTACATAAGGTCTTTTGACCTAGAAAAAGAAAGAGAGGACTTTTGGGATGGAGCGCCACCGTCTCGAGGCGGAACTTGGGAAGGAGCACTTTTGCCCTCCGGCGGAGTGATTCCGCTGGGGGAACTTACCTCCGAAAGGGGGAAATCGAAGCCATCGTCATCACCAACAACCCTCTCATCTTTGGGAGGCTAATCTTCATCAACATCTTCAATAGCACCATCTCATCTCAAACCCAGTTCATCTCTTGTGTTCAAGCTTTGTATAAAAACCTCAGATTGGTACCTGTGGGTGACTAGTAGTGTTGATTACATCTTGTAGTTGATGCTAACGATTTTTTTGGTGGAAGATTATATGTTCAGATCCATTATGATATTTATTACTCCTCTGATCTTGAGCATGAATATTATTTGTGATTAGTTGCCCTTGTTCTTGAGGCCACGAGAGAAGTCATGTTGCAAGTAATCATGTGATTTTGATATTTGTTCGATATTATGATGATGTGTATGTTGTGATTTCCTTAGTGGTGTTATGTGAACGTCGACTACATGACACTTCACCATCTTTGGGCCTAAGGGAATGCATTGTGGAGTAGTTATTAGATGATGGGTTGCTAGAGTGACAGAAGCTTAAACCCTAGTTTATGCGCTATTTCGTAAGGGGCTGGTTTGGATCCATATGTTAAATGCTATCACTAGATTCTATCTTAATTCTTCTTTCGTAGTTCCGGATGCTTGCGAGGGGGGTTAATCATAAGTGGGAGGCTTGTTCAAGTAAGAATAGCACCCAAGCACTGGTCCACCCACATATCAAATTATCAAAGTAGCGAATGCGAATCAAACCAAGATGATGAAAGTGACTAGATGAAATTCCCGTGTGCCCTCAAGAACGCTTTGCTTATTATAAGAGACTGTTCCGGCCTGTCCTTTGCTACAAAAAGGATTGGGCTACCTTGCTGCACTTTTGTTACCGTTACTGTTACTTGCTCGTTACAAATAATCTTGCTATCAAACTACCTGTTACCGACAATTTCAATTCTTGCAGAAATTACCTTGCTGAAAACCGCTTGTCATTTCCTTCTGCTCCTCGTTGGGTTCGACACTCTTACTTATCGAAAGAACTACGATTAATCCCTTATACTTGAGGGTCATCAGGGGCGCCTCCCTATTGGGCCCTTGAGGACCAATTCCTTCTCCACCTCTTGGCCTTATTAGGCCCATTGTTATTACATTAAATATATATTCGTTCTAAACATTTTTAGAGCATTATATATATATAATTTAATATCCCCGGAAACATTTTCCACATATATATAATTAATCGGAAATACCCGTTATTACCCGATATTCACTGAAACCCTTCCGGTGACCCCGAAACGCTTCCGGAACCTTTGAGAACTATTCCGGATATTAATGAAACAATTCCAAAAATATTTTCTCATTACTCTCGTACCACTAACACTCAGTAGATCATGATTACCTTAATCTTGTGACCCCATAGGTTCAGTAAATCATAGACACGAACGAAACCCGTTCGTCCAATGATCGTTAGCGGATCTGTGGACATCCTTATCGGTCCCTATGATTAAATGAATGATATTCGAGTGAACCTTTGGTTATCATGTGATGTTCCCTTTGCTTAGCGATACTTTACAAAACCCGGTGTGCATCAGTCTCCTCCTGAGTCATCACCATGCTCACTATACTGTTACTCCCATTACCGGTTTTGTTCTTCCTTCTCGTTAACGTGTTCCGGCATCCCTGTGACATAGTCACCTGTGTCTGGCCAGACGATGATGGATGCCATCACACCAAGAGGGCCCTAAGAATATCTCTCCATTGTTGGAGGAGCAAATCCCACTCTCAAGCTATCCGGTCACTTGTCAAACTTTCCGGTGAACCTGAAAGTTGTCGTTATGATCACCATGTTATAGATGACGTTTGAGCAAGCCCAAAGCCCACCATCCAGTAGGAAGTGACTGAGACACTCCCATGGTCTGAGGAACTAAAACACATGCTGACACTTTGTATTATAACAGATGATTTCAGACGATATAATCACAAAGTATAACAGACAAGTATTGGGTCGATTCAATCAGTCTCTTTAGTGGCTCCGCCCTTGTGCTTCTTCTGGGAGACGGTCTTACCGGCACTAGCAGATTTCTTCTTGGACTTGCTCTTCTTCTTGAAACCGGTAGTCTTGTTGACCATCAACACTTCTTTGTTCTTCTGCATCCTAGCTTACGCAATTTTGAGTACACCAAACAACTCATTTGCACTTTTCTCCATCCCATTCATGTTGTAATTCATGATAAAACCATCGTAAGATGGGGGAGTGAAGCAAGCACAATATCTGTACCGAGTGTTGGCGTAATTCCAAATTCTAGTGAAGCAAGTCTATCAACATAGCCAGTAAGCTTCACTATATGCTCACTCATTGAGGAACCCTCTTTCATCTTGCACTCAATCAAGGCCTTGGTTAATTCAAATAGTTTGGTCCTTGCATGTTTCTTGTACAGAACTTCCAATGACCCAATTATAAATTGAGTGGTAGATCGTTCAAAACACTTCTGTAGTTCAGGATCCATGCAAGTTAACATGAGACACTGGACTGCCTCATCGTCATCACTACGACCAGCATAAGTAGCAACTTCTTCTGGTGGTGCATCCTTTTTTGGAGCATCGCCTAGGGGATGATCCAGCACGTACTCCTTCTTAGCACTCCTGAGAACAAATCTCAGGTTCCGGACCCAATCCGCATAGCTTCCACCATTTGCAGCCAACTTTTCTTTCTCAAGCATAGGGGCTAAGTTGAACATATTGCGAGCCATTTAATCTACAATGATAAACACACAAATAATTTTAGACACAATTCGAAATTAATATTGCACTAGTTATTAAAAAAATTAAATTGCACTCCCACTCAAATTAATATATCTCATAATTAATAGTGAGGGATTCAAGATCCAAGTCTAGTTCTCAGCCACTGATGTGGACACCAGTGATGACGAGAATTTTGACCGGTGGGCAAACTTTTGCCGATCACATACATATGAGATCAGAAATACGAAATAGCTCCCACTGATTTATATATATACACAAAGTAATTTTATCATTTTGACAAGATAAAAATCTCAATGCCAGCTCACTTGTTATAATCTTCAAAAAACTCTTTTGAAGTTTGCACATTTATCCGGTGTCCTGAGGATTTTAAAACTTTTCCAGTTATATCATTCATACATCCTTTCCTTTTTAGGAAACTTGTTTTGATATCCATTCTATTTACTTCATACTCTTTGAGGTATCAACCAAGTTCTAAACTTGTTTATTATGCATGAAAATTAACAACTAAGTTCTAAACTTAATTGTATATGAATTTTCATTCTGGTGTTCATGGCTATGAGCCATTCCTTTCAGCTGGGAGCTGCCATCGCTTCCCTGTAGTGTGCTAGTTCATCTTCTTCCAAGATGAATATCTCATCGTGAAATTTCAAAAAATTCAACGATATTCCTGATTTGCATAATCTTGTTACAGGCTTTAGAGTTTCTACATCCAATGTAGCAACTTATGGATTATTTTGCAGACAGTCTATCGGAACAACTTCCGGTTTGTTAATCCTGATTATTACCATTAGAGATTCAATAATCCTTTCCAAGATGTAATGTCCTCCCACTATTTTTTGACAAGAAAACCCTTTCTTGAAAAAGTGTTCATCCGTGACAAACACTTTGCCTTTTGAAAATTTCAATGGAAGAAATCCAAATCATGTTTTTGAGATATCCTACAATTCAACATTTATCTGGTTTATAAACTCCATAACTCATATGGTTTTCATTAGCCAGACTGATATGCGGTGCTCTATTTAGTTTATATCTTGCTATTTCTATTATACCCCTGAATTTAATAAAAGCAGATCGGTAATAATACCATAATTATTTGAGTTTTGCTAAACTCATGACTCAGATAATTTTCTTCAATATTGAAGAATCACTTTATCTTTTGTCATAATGATCCTTATCTTCATTATAGAATATTTGAACTCTTCAAATAATATATTCTAAAATTCCTTTGAACTATTAAAATAAGAATTTATGTTAAGTAAATCATATTTTCCTAATCTTTAGTGAAGCATAATTATCCACCGCTCCCTATGTTATTTATCAGACCTTATACATCATTTTGTATTCTTTTATTTGATTTTTCAATCAAGATAATTCAATACTTCATCTATATAAAGATTATTTCCCAATATAACCAAGCAGTGCCACATTTAAGTGGAGCTCATCAGTCTTCTCAAGAGGTTTGGCATTAATGTTATTAATTTTTCAAATCAAGATTCATGAATAAACCATCAAAATCTGAGGTAAATCCAAACATATTCTTATAACCACTTCAACAACTATTGTTCAAAATTTTATAAGAATATCTCTCGCATAATCCAAAACATAATGTCGTACATAACTCCGGAATGTAATAACTATTATTCGATCCTAAGATAAATCTTGAAGATAGACTCCATCAGTCTCGAGTAGCAATCCCATCACCATCCTTGACTAGCATCACGTCTTTATTTCTTCTCGACTTGTGAGATTTTTGTAGTCCCTACATCGGATTTCAAATGAGAGCAATCGATCAGTATCAAATATTTGTGACATACAGAAACAAGTAAAACAACATTAACTTTGTATAACTTCTATACCTTTACCGGAAGAACCGTTCTTCTTATCCACCAAGTACTTCTTGCAGTTATGCTTCTAGTGACCCTTCTGTTTGCAGTACAAACATTCAGTCTCTTTAGAGGCTCCGCCCTTGTTCTTCTTCTGAGACACGGTCTTACCGGCACCAGCAGATTTCATCTTGGACTTTCCCTTCTTGAAACTGGTAGTCTTGTTGACCATCAACACTTCTTTGTTCTTCTGCATCCCAGCTTCCGCAGTTTTGAGCATAGCAAACAACTTGTTTGAACTGTTCTCCATCCCGTTCATGTTGTAATTCATGATAAAACCATTGTAAGATGGGGGGAGTGAAGCAAGCACAATATCTGTACCGAGTGTTGGCGGAACTCCAAATTCAAGTGAAGCAAGTCTATCAACATAGCCAGCAAGCTTCACTATATGCTCACTCATTGAGGAACCCTCTTTGATATTGCACTCAATCAAGGCCTTGGTTAATTCAAACTGTCCGGTCCTTGCCTGTTTCTTGTACAGAACTTCCAATGACCCAATTATAAATTGAGTGGTAGATCGTTCAAAACGCTTTTGTAGTTCGGGATCCATGCAAGTTAACATGAGACACTGGACTGCCACATAGTCATCACTACGACCAACTTAAGCATCAACTTCTTCTGGTGGTGCATCCTTTTTGGGAGCATCGCCCAGGGGATGATCCAGCACGTACTCCTTCTTAGCACTCCTGAGAACAAATCTTAGGTTCCGGATCTGATCCACATAATTTCCACCATTTGCAGCCAACTTTTCTTTCTCAAGCATAGGGGCTAAGTTGAACATATTGCGAACCATTTAATCTACAATGATAAACACACAAATAATTTTAGACACAATTCATAATTAATATTGCACTAGTTATTAAAACAAATTTTAATTTAAAATGCACTCCCACTCAAATTAATACCTCTCATAATTAACAGTGAGTGATTCAAGATCCAAGTCTAGTTGTCAGCCATTGATGTGGACATCAGTGATGATGAGAATTTTGACCAATGGGCAAGCTTTTGCCGGTCATATACATATGAGATCATAAATACGAAATAGCTCCCACTGAGTTATATATATACACACAAAGTACTTTTATCATTTTGAAAAGATCAAAATCTCAATGCCAGCTCACTTGTTATAATCTTCAAAAAAACTCTTGTGAAGTTTGCACATTTATCCGGTGTCCTAAGGATTTTAAAACTTTTCCGGTTGTATCATTCATACATCCTTTCCTATATAGGAAACTTGTTTTGATATCCATTCTATTTGCTTCATACTCTTTGAGGTATCAACCAAGTTCTAAACTTGTTTATTATGTATGAAAATTAACAAGTAAGTTCTAAATTTCATTGTATATGAATTTTCATTCTGGTGTTCATGGCTATGAGCCATTCCTTTGAGCTGGGCACCGCCATTGCTTCCCTGTAGTGTGCTAGTTCATCAACTTCCAAGATGAATATCTCATCGTGAAATTTCAGAAAATTCGATGATATTCCTGATTTGCATAATCCTGTTACAGGCTTTAGAGTTTCTACATCCAATGTAGTAACTTATGGTTTATTTTGCAAACAATCTATGGGAACAACTTCTGGTTTGTTTATCCTACTTATTACCGTTAGAGATTCAATAATCCTTTCCAAGCTGTAATGTCCTCCCACTTATTTTTTTTAGAACAAAACCCTTTCTTGAAAAAGTGTTCATCTGTGACAAACACTTTGCCTTTTGAACATTTCAATGGAAAGAATCCAAATCATGTTTTTGAGACATCCTACAATTCAACATTTATCAGGTTTATAAACTCCATAACTCATATGGTTTTCATTAGCCATGCTAATATGCGTTGCTCTATTTAGTGTATATCTTGCTGTTTCAATTATACACCTAAATTTTATAAAAGCATATCGGTAATAATACCACAATTATGTGAGTGTTTTGCTAAATGACTTAGATAATTTTCTTCAATATTAAAGAATCACTTTATCTTTTGTCATAATGATCCTTATCATCATTTTAAAATATTTGAACTCTTCAAATAATATATTCTGAAATTCCTTTGAACTATTCAAATATTTTAGATTTTATGTTAAGTAAATCATATTTTCCTAATCTTTAGTGAAGCATAATTATCCACCGCTCCCGGTGTTATTTATCGGACCTTATACATCACTATGTATTATTTTATTTGATTTCTCAATCAAGATAATTCAATACTTCATCTATATGAAGATTATTTCTCGATATAACCAAGCAGTGCCACATTTAAGTGGAGCTCATCAGTCTTCTGAAGACATTTAGCATTAATGTCATAAAATTTTCAAATCAAGATTCATGGATAAACCATCAAAATCTAAGGTAAATCCAAACATATTCTTATAACCACTTCAACAACTATTGTTCAAATTTTCATAAAAATATCTCTCACATAATCCAAAACATAATGTCTTACATAACTCCGGAACTTAATAACTATTATTCGATCCTAAGATAAATCTTGAAGATAGACTACGTCAGTCTCGAGAAGCAATCCCATCACCATCATTGACTAGCATCACGTCTTTATTTCTTCTCAACTTGTGAGCTTTCTGTAGTCCCTGCATCGGATTTCAAAGGAGAGTAATCGATCAGTATCAAATATTTGTGACATACAGAAACCAGTAAAACAACATTAACTTTATATAACTTCTATACCTTTACCGGAAGAACCGTTCTTCTTATCCACCAAGTACTTCTTGCAGTTATGCTTCTAGTGAGCCTTCTGTTTGCAGTAGAAACATTCAGTCTCTTTAGTGGCTCCGCCCTTGTTCTTCTTCTGAGACATAGTCTTACTGGCACTAGCAGATTTCTTCTTGGACTTGCCCTTCTTTTTTGAAACTGGTAGTCTTGTTGACCATCAACACTTCTTTGTTCTTCTGCATCCCAGCTTCCACAATTTTGAGCATAGCAAACAACTCATTTGCACTTTTCTCCATCCCATTCATGTTGTAATTCATGATAAAACCATCGTAAGATGAGGGGAGTGAAGCAAGCACGATATCTATACCGAATGTTGGCGGAATTACAAATTCCAGTGAAGCAAGTCTATCAACATAGCCAGTAAGCTTCACTATATGCTCACTCATTGAGGAACCCTCTTTCATCTTGCACTCAATCAAGGCCTTGGTTAATTCAAACCGTTCGGTCCTTGCCTGTTTCTTGTACAGAACTTCTAATGACCCAATTATAAATTGAGTGGTAGATCATTCAAAACGCTTCTGTAGTTCAGGATCCATGCAAGTTAACATGAGACACCGGACTGCCTCATAGTCATCATTACGAGCAGCAGAAGTAGCAACTTCTTTTGGTGGTGCATCCTTTTTGGGAGCATCGCCTAGGGGATGATCCAGCACGTACTCCTTCTTAGCACTCCTGAGAACAAATCTCAGGTTCCGGATCCAATCCGCATATTTTCCACCATTTGCAGACAACTTTTCTTTCTCAAGCATAGGGGCTAAGTTGAACATATTGCAAGCCATTTAATCTACAACAATAAAAACACAAATAATTTTAGACACAATTCATAATTAATATTGCACTAGTTATTAAAACAAATTTTAATTTAAAGTGCACTCCCACTCAAATTAATATCTCTCATAATTAACGGTGAGTGATTCAAGATCCAAGTCTAGTTCTCAGCCACTCATGTGGACATCAGTGATGACGAGAATTTTGACCGGTGGGCAAGCTTTTGCCAATCATATCTCCATATGAGTCTTGTTCATCTTTCAATGCTTCATGCTCCAAGCTCATAACGAGTATGCTAGAACTTCAAGACAACCGAGTGCTATCTGCATACATTGTCTGACCATCCCCGTCTTACACCTCACGTCCCGTTTGTACTCATGTGGACATGACGCACTCCAGAACGCTACGTGTTATAGACTGTTGCAACATTGGGGACAACACCTTTTATCTTGATATTTACTGTGAGAGATCACCCTAATAACTGACTATTGCGCAATAATAGGGTGCAAACAACAAAGGGATAAACATCTCAGGCAATTCATAATAGCATGATATGGTTTAGCCCTGGACGCCGGGAATTCTCCATGATTGTCTTCAATCTCTAGTTGAAGCGACGTGACGACCAATATTTCATTGCCATGGCAAAAATTTCAAAAACCATTGTCGTGGCGGCAATCTCAGAAAACATTGCCGTGGTGGCCGTTTCAAAAACCGTTGTTGTGGCACCATAATATGAAATTCCATCCTGGCAAGAAATTATAGCTCCTCGTTTCACGCCTGGTACACCTTCTCCTTGTCGGGGTCCTCCATGTACGTCTTGCCACCGTCACCTGAACCTATCTATACGATATTTACATTAAGGTGGCATTCTCGTGGCTCTAGCCATCATGCCATGAAGCGCAGGCCACTTAACATTACAACATATAACCATCTCATACATAAACTCGTTATCATGACGAAGGCTATACCACATCATATGCAAACCCTGCAAAACCAAGTTAGAGGTCCACTAATCGGTTTGGCAAATTTTAATTATATGTCTTCTAGGGTTTCTGGATAAACCTAGCTACCTAGGTGCACACCATAAAGTGATAATCCTTGTTGCTAGATTAACTTTCGGGCTGTGTGAAAGAAGAGACTTAATTAAAAATCTCGTTCCCCCACACTAAACTTCATCTAATACGTGGGCCCCCTAGAAGATCATCCATCTTCACTGCCTCTTGTGTATGCGACGATTCACTATTCTTGACAATGGTGAAGCCCAAGAAACTGTTAGTAGATCGTCGACAGCCAGAGCCGAGCGATTGTCAGAACCTTGTGAAAAGTGACACCATGTCGTCAATGAACTGAACCGAAGCAACGCTCGAGGGAAGCATAGCAAGAACATCACCCTCACAATCACATATGATCTAGATCGAAACCTGAATCTACTCAGAACCGCTCATGATGCCACTATTGGGAAACGTAGTAGAAAACAAAAAAAATTCGCCCTACGAACACCCACGAACAATATGAAGATGCATATCGGGTTTGGATCAACGATCGTTACCAACTCCGGAGTGCAGCGGAAGTAGATGAGTCGGTGTAGCGCAAACTTGTAGTCCCTCGAACGTCGATGATGATCCCGCGAACCGCCCTCGAACGGAAGACCAAAAGCACGACCTCTTGATATGCCTCCAACGTATCTATAATTTTTGATTGTTCCATGCTATTATATTATCAATCTTGGATGTTTTATATGCAATTATATATCATTATTTGGGACACAAGTCGGAATGAGGAACGAGACGAAAAAAAAGAGAGAAAAAGGAGGCCAAAAAGAGCCCAAGAACAAAAAAAGAAAAAAAATTGAGAGAAAAAGAGAGAAGGGGCAATGTTACTATCCTTTCTGCACTTGCGCTTCAAAGTAGCATCATCTTTTTCATATAGAGAGTCTCCTATGCTTTCATTTTCATATAACTAGTGGGAATTTTTCATTATAGAACTTGGCTTGTATATTCCAATGATGGGCTTCCTCAAATGCCCGAGGTATTCATGAGCAAGCAAGTTGGATACACACCCACTTAGTTTTATTTTTCTGAGCTTTCATACACTTATAGCTCTTAGTGCATCCGTTGCATGGCAATCCATACTCCTTGCATTAACATCAATTGATGGGCATCTCCATAGCCCATTGATTTGCCTCATGATGCGGAGCATCCTACGTACATCACCATTTCAAGAGTTCCATTGCTAAGAGACACGCCCAACTTCCACTTCAATCATCCTAAGGTGAATTCCATCCTTAATGCGTCCCTCTTAGTTCCCTCGAGGATGGTATAATACTTGACCGTCCTACCATGTGCCGATATAGGTTTGAGCCCAATGATGAACATGCCATGGAGGAGGTCATCCACAAGCGAGCGCCTACACCATCGACGAGAGAAGCCTGGAAACAAAGAAGGAACCATCAAGGAGAAGGCGAGGTTCCACCTGCACCGACGAGTGTCCACGAGAAGGCTGACTGCGAGCTTCAGGACACCCCATGCACATGGGCCCTTGGACCCCAGGCACACAGGACCCCGTGCCCATGGTACAAGCCCGTGCGCACGGGCTAAGTCACCAGGTCTCTGGACACCCCGTGCGCATGGGCTCCACTTACCCCGTGCGCACGGGGCCTCCTGCGTGCAGTTGTTGGGCTTTTGCCTTATATTACCATTTCGCCCCTCCTTATCCTTTCACTGCGTAGGACTATATATACTCCTCTTCCTCCTCCATTTAGACTTAGCTAAGAATAGATCTAGACATTAGAGCTTAGCTCATGTATCTCCCCTTGTGGGATTCCTCTTGAGAGAGAGACACTCCATTGGAGTTCAAGGCCTCCACTGGAGAAGATCCCTAGGGATTCAAGACCCCCTTGAGGGAAGGATCTATCTAGATCATCAAGACCTCATCTCCTTTGGATTTGAGACGAACTTGACCTTGTGCTATTTTCCCTTTGTTGTTCATGTACCTTATGGATCCATGTGTTGCTAGTCTAGTGGATGTGTGATTGGACTTGTTCTTGAGTACTCCTCTTATGTTTTCCCCTTTGTGTTCTTCTTGTTCTTGGGGATTTCCCCTCCAATTCGTGAAAGGTCTCCACTTAGGGTTCCACCCTACAACATCTTGGTATCATGAGCCATGGTTTCTCACGAAATTTGAGCCCCCTCCTTGTTTTCTAGCCTAATTTTGCTTATTCTTGCCCAATTTCAAAAATTCCCCACAAAAAGAGCCATACCAAATTTTTTGTGATTTGATATTTCTTGTGACTTTTTGTTGATTTCAATCCATGGATCTGGTGTCTAGCAAGTAGATCCACCTCCTATTGCATCCCGATACCCCAATTTTTCTTTATCCCTCTCAAATCCGACTTTGAAATCGCGGAATTTCCGCCACCCCCGTGCCCACGGGCCTCAGACCCCGTGCGCATGGGCCCCCCGCGAAGTCCCTGGAGATCCCGTGTCCACGGCCTTGTACCGTGCACATGGGACCCCGTGTCCACGGGCCTTAGACCACATGCGCACGGCCCCCGTATAGCAGCCGCCACCGCTTCACCGTTTCGGCCATATCTTCCACGTTCGGAGTCCGTTTTTATGTTCTTTAGCTCGTTGAGTAGCTATTGACATCCCCCATCCATCTAGATAGGTTTTACCACCATTTGACTCCATCAAATTTTGTCCATTTTTTGCATCTTTTGCATAGGCCCTACACCATAACTTCCGTACCACCACATATAACTTCCGCAAACTAACCCATTTTGGCTCCTATTGCATTTGTGGTTGTTTGAGTTGTGATTTGAGTCTCCTAAGGTGTTTCGGCTACTTAGGGACGGTTACATCTTCATCCACCACCAATGACTTGTATCGCTCCATCGACTACATCCATCCTTTGAGACCATCCATCCTTTGAGACCATCTTCAACCGGAAGCAAGGCCGGTTACCCCCAACTTCGTGAAAGGTTAAGTGTGACGAAGGTATCCATTCCATCATAAACTTTTCCTTCCTTGCCATTACATCTTGATAGCCCCACCATCTCTCCGAATACCTTCATACCTATTGAGACTAGCTATCCGAGTATTGCCGGGCTTCGCGAAAACTTGTGCACCATAGTGATACGATATCATATTGTTGCATCATTTGATATATCATATAGTGCCATTGCTTGATCCCATGCATATCTTGTCATACTTGTCTCATGTGATTGGTTGAGGCTCCATAAGCAAGTGGAAATGAAGAGAAGACAAAAAAGACAAAAAAGGAGCTTTTAAGCAAGAAAAGAAAGATCATAAGCTTATAAGCAAAAGAGTGTTGAGCATGAAAAGAGATACTTGTGCATCAGGATACATGGAATAGGAAACATTTAGCTTGCATACATATAGGTTGGTGCCAAGTGGTGAATCATGCCCAAGTGTTCAATCAAGCTAGTGCTCTCCTAGTGTTTGTGCAACACGAGTTTAGTATTCGTTAGGCAATTTTGTATTGCTCATCCCTATAGTTGCACAAGCCCCATTATCCCACCGTGTGTATTTCTTCATTTCCCTCCTTTATATTTGTGATCACTTGCTTTGAATTTTGAGTCCTTTGGATTTATTTCAACATTTACAATATCTTGGACTTCAATTTGCATGAATTTGTGCCACTTGTCCTAACCAAGCCACTCGATAAGCTTTACTTTGTAGGTGTGAGTGAACAAGTCCGGTACCAATTCCACTATTCTTTCATTTCACATTGAGTGACATGAGATACATCCTCAACTTTGGGAAAAGGTAGCTTGGTATTGTTTATCTCATTTCCTACTCACCTTTGCTCAAGTCTTGTGATGGATAGGCAAAGCACATCATATCCGGTCTACAACCACGACGACGAGTTCGATGCCATGAAGAACTTCATTGATGCCAAGATGGACTAGCACATGGAGGAGCTCAAGGTCCTCATCAAGAACCGCAAGCGGTCTTCCTCATCTTCAAGAAGACGCTCAAGTGCAAAGACTCCCGAGCTACCGTCTCCGGCAAGTACACACAAGCATGGACATCAACAAGACCATGAAGAGCGGCCTACTGAACGAGAGTTGGCTTCTCTGCCAACCCCTTGCCCACGGGCCTTCGACCCCCGTGCACATGGGACCCCGTGCACACGGCCTCCTGCACCCCCGTGCGCACGGGCTCTATAGAACCGCGGTATCAACAACAAGGCTGCGGCTTCTTCAACATCACTGGCATCTTCGCCAAGTGACTTCAAGGCATCTTCGCCTTCGGACGTACGGCATCTTCGCCTACTCCTAGAGCTCAAGTCCACTACTTCCACGAGCTACTTCGACCTCACCGACGACGGTGAGATTCCATTCTTTGGGACTCATGATCCCGAAGAGTACCTCAAGTGGGAGCGCAAGATGGATGACTACCTCAAGCTACACCAAGTCCCCTCCGAAGATCAAGTGAAATGCACCACAAGTACCTTCCACCACTACGCATCGACATGGTGGCTTCATAGACCTTCGACAAGATTCACCATGACTTGGCCCACGATGAAGAAAGCGATGAGGCAAGAATTTGTGCCTTCCACCTACACGGAACATCTTCAATGCCAATTGGAGAACACCATACAAGGATCCAAGTCCCTCGATGAGTACTTCAAGAACATGAAGAAAGCCTTCCAACGAGCCGGTGTGGACGACCCCATTTGGATGAAGTTCTACTTCATGATGGGATTGAACAACGACATCTCCAAGACTATCTTCCTCGAGAACTACAAGTCCCTCGACGACAACTACATTGGTGCTCTCAAGGCAGAACGAGAACTCATGACAGCCAAGGCTTCTCCACCCCAAGCAAACTTCACGGCGACAAGTACGACTTCGGAGCAACTCAAGGACCAAGATTTGGAGGCAAGCGACACGGTGACGAGCAAGGATGTTGCTTCCATCTTTGGAGGCGAGAGTGATGATGTGCCATCTTCGGCCTTCATCCACGGAAAGAGTGATGATGTGCCATCTTCGGCCTTCATCCACGGCGACGACTACGAGATGGCTGAGCATGGGATTTTCACTTCGACCATGGCGGCGTATGGTGATGAGTTGAGTGACTTGTGCCACCATATTGAGAGTGAGAGTGACTTCACCACTAGCCCCATATATGATGAGTTGCCCCAATTCCCATGTGAGGAGAGCCACCACCACCACCACTTGAGTGATTTGAGTGACTCCACCATATGTGACATTGAGTGCACCTACATTGAGCACCTACATTGAGGGAGTGAGTGAGCCACCACGACATAGAGAGAGTGAGGTAGTTGATAGGGCATGTGATGCCATTTCGATTTCTAACAACTTAACCTCTATCTCTATTGTGTCTTCTCATTTGGAGCTAGGTCCCATATATGATGATGCACCGATCCTCGATGACTCTGTCCTTCCTTTGGACAAGACAATGGCCATGGTGGACTATGATGCACCCCCACATGGTTCCATCACGATGATGACGTTGACCACGATTTGGTCCTTGCCACCTCGCCTACACCACATGAATGGAACGACAAAGGTAACATAGGTGATGGTGATTCTCTAGTCCCACTAGTGGACATTCTTGACATTGATTGCTTGCATGATGTTGATACACCTATTACCATGCTTCATGCTAGTATGATTTCCCCATGCAATGATTTACCCATTTATGATGAGTTTGATGATTGTCATGTGGAGTCTATTAGTTGTGATGCCATGTTACATAGGATTTCTTGTGATAATTCTCTTGGTCACATCATGTTTGATAATCCGCTTGACTTGTCATATGCTATGCATGAGATCACCCATATGTCACATTTGCAATCTCATCGTAGTGACTATGCATATGCCATTAAAATAAACCCAATTTGCACATATGGCATAGATGACAAACCCATGGTTATTGGCATTTGTTTCTCTTGTGATGATATTGATATGCTCCCTTTGCATCATTTACATCATATGACATGCCATGACCACCAAGCTTCGGACATGCATTGTTTGCCATGTTGTCAACTATCTCCATATTATGCTTCCATTATTGCACATGAGGAGACCCCCATAGTTTCCTCATCCATATTAGGAGATTTTGCTACATCCTATGAATTGCATGATCCCCATGATTGTGTGCACCATATGCATCCCATGAATAAACATGCTATTGATGTGCCATATACTTGCATTCTCAATTTGTGTCCCCATCGTGTCATACATAACAACTATTCTTTCATGATGGATGACATGTTCATATACCATGCTTCCAATTTCTTTGAGCGATGTTTATCTTGTGCTAACTCTCACGTTCACATACACATCATGATGGATGATGTGTACATTTACCACGCACACATTTTCTTTGGTTTTTGTCTCTTTTGTGTAGGTACCCATGCATATTCGTCAACCTCGCAATCACATGAGTTGACGAAACGAACTCTAGAGAGCAATGATCATTTGGGATCCCGTGGATTGTCCTTAATTACCACCGCTCCCTTCGCGCAAAGACTTCGTGCATTTCTTCTACATGGCCCTCACATGCTTATGGGTTATATACCACTTCTCACTTTATGCCCATATTGCCATGTTCACATTGGATGATATGCTCATTTCTATGCCTTTGCCATGCATTTGTGACCCATGCCTTGCATCTCACATGACACTTGATTATATGACTTGTATGTGTATTTGCATGCTTGGTGGAGATATTGCTTGTTATTGCCATGTTTGCTTTGTGCCCCATGCCTATGATGATACTTTGATCTCGCTTTGTGTTCATGCTTGCCATATGTCATGTGCATTGCATATGCATATTATTTGCTCACATGGCATGATTGCCATGATTTCCTCTAGTGTGTTGCATATTCGCTCCACTAGTTTGCACGACATGATTATTATGCTTGCTTATGTTGCATCACCAATGATTCATACTTGCTCATTTCATGTGGTTGATGACAACCAGTGCCATGCTTTGCACATGATTGCTATTACTTCTTGTCATATATCTCCATATGTTACCTCTCTCATGCTAGATGATTTGCCATGTATTGAGTGCAACAATGCTTTTAGTCTTGCTAATGAGATTGCCCCAATAGCATTCTCCCTCATATTTGGAAATTTTGGCATATTTCTTGTGAAGCATGCTTGTCTTACTTCTTTGCACCATATACCTAGTGCCATGAATATCGCCATTGTTGCATTATATCATTCATGTACTTGTACTTCTAATGGTTATGTGCAAGAAAAGAGAACCATCATGATGGATGATGTGTTTATCTACCATGCACATACGTTGTTTGTTTTCTTTTGTGCATGTGTAGGATACTTTGACTTGGTGTCAACTTCCACTTCCCGTGAGTTGACCATTCAAGCTCTTGAGAGCGAACCACATTTGATCACGACGCTTCTACATCGCACTTGCTTGTGCTTCAGCATTGTGAAGGACGCACAAGGACATGCTTTCGAGGTGATATCCTTCTCTTTCGAGAAACACAAAACCATGAGCATGGATATTGTGGCTCATACTACTTGTGTTGCTTCCACCATGAGACTTATTGGTCACCTTGGACCACTTGATTGCACACATGTTAGAGATAGTGCTTTCATTCATGATTTCCACATTGCTATGCCTCATGACATATATGCCTTGTGTGTTGCATCCAACTTGCTCATTATTTGCACCTATCATATGTTTGGTTGCAACAATGTCATTTCTTCACTTATGCCATGTCCCATTGATTGCTACATGCTTACCTTGGTTGCCTCACACATGATGAACAATTGCTCTTTGTATTGTGTTGAGTGCCACACTATCTTCACTACACCCTATGCACGTTATGCTTGGATTGTCTTGCACTTGACCGATGTGTTTAGACACTTCATTTTATTTGGTGTTGTGAATGATTCCTATTCCTACCATAGACCATTTGTTGAGCGCTTTATGCATGCTTGTTATGCCCTTGAGGTAGATGCTTACTCTCTTGTCACACATATTTGCATCTCTACCTCCCATTTGCATGCTTGTTTCCATGATGTCCTTGATTGTGCTCAATTTATGTGCTTACTTGCCATGCCACACTTCTTTGTCACACCTTATGCTATGCTTGATGACGACACTTGTTGGGTGAAAATCACCTCTTGAATGCTTGGTTTTGCACTAACGCTAACCACATTTGTTTTTCCAAGTGTTTGTTGTCCTTGCTCCTTTTGAAGGAATTACAAGACGGTGCGACATTGGAGAGTGTCCATTTCGAGCTTCAAGATGAAGAACGCTTTGTGATCGTCCACTTCTACACGGCGACGACATGTCTTTCTCATGGTGATTTGGATTTCGATCCGAGGACAAATCTTTCCCAAGGGGGAGGGGATGATGCGGAGCATCCTACGGACATCACCATGTAAAGAGTTCCATTGCTAAGAGACACGCTCAACTTCCACTTCAATCATACTAAGGTGAATTCCATCCTTAATGCGTGCCCTCTAAGTTCCCTCGAGGATGGTATACTACTGGACTGTCCTACCATGTGCCGATATAGGTTTGAGCCCAATGATGAACGTCCCATGGAGGAGGTAATCCACAAGCGAGCGCCTACACCATCCACGAGAGAAGCCTAGAAATGAAGAAGGAACCATCAAGGAGAAGGCGAGGTTCCACCTGCACGGGCGAGTGTCCACGAGAAGGCTGACTGTGAGCTTCAGGACACCCCGTGCGCACGGGCCCTTGGACCCCGTGCCCACGATACAAGTCCGTGTGCACAGGCTAAGTCACCAGGTCTCCGGACATCCCGTGCGCACGGGCTCCACTTACCCCGTGCGCACGGGGCCTCCTGCGTGTGGCTGTTGGGCTTTTCCAATTATATGCAATTATATATGATTTTTTGGGACTAACCTATTAACTTAGTGCCAAGTGCCAGTTGCTGTTTTTGCATGTTTTTGGTTTTCCAGGAAATCTGTACCAAGCGAAGTCCAAATGCCACGAAACTTTTGGATGATTTTTTTTCTAAACATAAGAGACACTAGAAGCTTCGGGAGGAGGTCAGAAGACGAAGGAGTGGGCCATGAGCCACATGGGTGCGCCCAGGGGGTAGCCGCGCCCATGTGCCTCATGGGCCCCTTGTTCCTTTGTTTGACCTAATTTCAACTCTATAAATTCTCTAAAATCGGGAAACCAATAAAGAGCCACCCAAAATACTTTTTTCGCCGCCGCAAGCTTCTGTTCTCACGAGATCCCATCTGGAGGCTTTTTTTGACACTCCACCAGAGGGGGAATCAATCACGGAGGGCTTCTACATCAACCTTGCCGCCCCTCTGATGATGTCTGATTAGTTTACCACATACCTATGGGTCCATAGCTAGTAGCTAGATGACTTCTTCTCTCTCTTTGATCTTCAATACAATGTTCTCCTCGATGTTCTTGGAGATCTATTGGATGTAATCCTTTTTTGCGGTGCGTTTGTTGGGATCCGATGAATTGTGGGTTTATGATCAGATTATCTATGAATATTATTTGAGTCTTCTTTGAACTCTTTCATGCATGATTATTATATCTTTGTATTTCTCTCTTATCTATCCGTTTGGTTTGGCCAACTAGATTGATTTATCTTGCAATGAGAGAGGTGCTTTGTGATGGGTTCGATCTTGCGGTGCTCAATCCTAGTGACAAAATGGGACATGACATGTATTTGTATCGATGCCATTAAGGATCAAACGATGGGGTTTATTCATATTGATTGGATTTACTTTGTCTACATCATGTCATCTTGCTTAAGGCGTTACTCCGTTCTTTATGAACTTAATACTCTAGATGCATGCTGGATAGCGGTCGATGTGCGGAGTAATAGTAGTAGATGCAGGCAGGAGTTGGTGTACTTGTCTCGGACATGATGCCTATATACATGATCATTGCCTTGGATATCGTCGTAATTATTCACTTTTCTATCAATTGCCCAACAGTAATTTGTTTACCCACCGTATGCTATGTTCAAGAGAGAAGCCTCTAGTGAAAATTATGGCCCCCGGGTCTATATTTATCAAATATTAAAATACAAAAATACCTTGCTGCAATTTATTTACTTTATTTTATTTTTTGTTTTTATTTATCTATCTATCAGTACGAGATTTGATCCTTGCAATTAATCGCCAAGGGATAGACAACCCCTTGTTTGCGTTAAGTGCAAGCATTTGTTATTTTGTGTGTAGGTACTGCTAATGAGGTGTTGCGTGGTTCTCCTACTGGACTGATAACCTTGGTTCTTAACTGAAGGAAATACTTATCTCTACTGTATTGCATCATCCTCTCCTCTTCGGGGAAATCCTAACGCAGCTCACAAGTGGCAGGAAGAGTTTCTGGCGCCGTTACCGGGGAGACATCATCAACATCTATCAAGTACCATCGCATAAACTTTCATCTCCATGCATTTACTTTTATTTGACATTTTCCTCTTGTTTTCATCTCCCCCACTTCTAAAATATTTTCACAAAACACAAAATTATTTTTGTTTGCTCGTTTGCTTGCTTTTTGCCTTCATGTCAACACTCAAAAACAAAAAAGGAAAGGAAAAGTAAAGACATATGGATCCTCATCCACTTGCTAATCTTTTCAAAAGATCTAATTATATTGAACCATTTGCTAGTGAGTTGAGTGCACTTGATTATCTCTATGAAGTTTTGCTTGAAAATCATGAATTTGAAAGTTGTGATGAAGTGTTGAAAGAAGAAATCTATAAAGTGATTCATGATAGCTCCTTGAATAAAAATCATGATTGCAATAATGTTATTATAAATTCTATTAATGTCAATTGTGCTAATGATATGCAAAACTACAAGCTTGGGGATAATGAATTTGTTATATCCACTACTTATTATAATGATCATGATTGGGGTGATGCTTCTTATGATCTTGAAAATTTATTTAAGCCTCATGATGAATATGATGTTGATAATAATGTTTGCAATAATATTCAAAGTGGGTTTGGAAGAGTTTCAACTTTAGGAAAATAGAATCCCACATATTTGGAGAGTGTTCGATCTTATGAAATTATTAAAAGTGGGTTTGAAGAGGTCATCACTTTAGTTGATGTTAATCCCACTATCTTGGAAGATTATAAGATTTGGATGCATGTGGATCATCAAGAGAATATTGTTTATGATAGCTATATTGTTAAATTTGAATATGATCCTACATGTAATTATTATGAGAGAGGAAAAATATGGTTGTAGAAATTTTTATGTTACAAAATTATCTCTCGTTATGTTGAGATTGTCAATGTTTTATTCTTCTCCCTTGCATATGCTAGATATTTCTTGTCTTGATAATTTGTTTGCTTATAAAATGCCTATGAATGGGAATTATGTTAGACTTAAATGTGTTTGTCACATGTATTATGATGCTCTCTGTATACTTCAATTCTTGCCTTTCATGTGAGCATGAACGAAATTTCAAACCCTATCTTAATGGCTATAAAGAAAGAGCTTGTTGGGAGACAATCCAATTTGTTTTTGTTTTCTAATTTTTTTGGTGTACACACAATTATGCTACTGTTATGGTTGTGTTTTTGTATTTAAATTAGTGTTTGTGCCAAGTAAAGCCTTTGGGATGATTTGGATGATAGTTGCTTTGATTCTGTGACAAAACAAAAACTTTTGCGCCCAGTAGCAGAATTATTTAAATTCACTGGAACGTGAAAAATTTCTGAATTTTTTACACATGATTGATATAAAAATTTCCCACGTTTTCCTAATTTTTCAGAATTGTTGGAGTTACATAAGTATAGTCATTGTTCGAATCATTACAGACTATTCTGTTTTTGACAGATTCTGTTTTCGTTGCATTGCTTGCTTGTTTTGATGAATCTATGGATTTTATCGGGGGCTATAAGCCATGGTGAAGTTAGAATACAGTAGGTATTATGCAATAATAAAATATGAATTGGTTTACAACAGTACCTAAAGTGGTGATTTGCTTGTTATACTAACGGATCTCACGAGTTTTCTATTGAGTTTTGTGTGCTGAAGTTTTCAAGTTTTGAGTGAGATCACGATGGATGGAGGAAGGAGTGGCAAGAGCCTAAGCTTGGGGATGCCCGAGGCACCCCAAGGTAATATTCACGGACACCCAAGCACCTAAGCTTGGGGATACCCCGGAAGGCATCCCCTCTTTCTTCTACCAACTATCGGTAAATTACTTGGAGCTATATTTGTATTCATCACATGATATGAGTTTTGCTTGGAGCATCGTGTATTATATGTGTCTTTGCTTTGTTTGCTTTTTAGTTTTCCACAATCATCTTTGCTGGACACACCTTTTTGAGAGGGACACACATTATTCGTGATTTGTTAGAATACTCTATGTGCTTCACTTATATCTTTTGAGCTAGGCAGTTGCTCTAGTACTTCACTTATATCTTTTAGAGCATGTCAGTGGTTATATTTAAAAAAATAGTTGCACTCTTATGCTTCACTTATATTATTTTGAGAGTTTATAATAGTAATGGCAATATTCACAAGTTATGAATTTGATCCTAATATGATAGGTATTCAAGGGGGGTATAATAAAAACTTTCATGTAGATCACTGAATATGATAAGTTTGATTCCTTGCAATAGTTTTGTCATATAAAGATGGTAATATGTGGGTTGTGCTAGTGAGTAATTGTGGTTTAGTAAGAATATTGGTGTTAAGGTTTGTGATTCCCGATGGATGCAAGTATAGTCTCTCGTTATGCTATGAAGTTGGAGCATGATTTATTACTGATTGTCTTCCTTATTACTGGCGGTCGGGGACGAGCGATGGTATTTTCCTACCAATCTATCCCATTAGGGGCATGCGTAGTAGTACTTTGCTTTGAGGGCTAATAAACTTTTGCAATAAGTATGTGAGTTCTTTATGACTAATGTGAGTCCATGGATTATAGACACTCTCACCTTTTTGCAATTTGCTAGCCTCTTCGGTATCGTGCATTGCCCTTTCTCACCTTGAGATGTGGTGCTAACTTCGCCGATGCATCCAAACCCCGTGATATGATACGCTCTATCACACATAAGCCTCCTTATATCTTCCTCAAAACAACCACCATACCTACCTATTATGGCATTACCATAGCCATTCCGAGATATATTGCCATGCAACTTCTACCGTTCCATTTTTATGACACACATCATCATTGTCATATTGCTTTCCATGATCATAGCTAACATAGTATTTGTGGCTCAGCCACTGTTCATCATTTTTTATACATGTTATGCTAGATTATTGCACATCCTGATACACCGCCAGAGGCATTCATATAGAGTCATATTTTGTTCTAGTATCAAGTTGTAATTTTGAGTTGTAAGTAAATAGAAGTGTGATGATTATCATTATTCATTATTAGAGGAATGCCCCAAGTGAGGAAAGGATGATGGAGACTATGATTCCCCCACAAGTCGGGATGAGGAACCGGGCGAAAAAAAAGAGAAAAAAAGGAGGCAAAAAAGAGCCCAACGACAAAAAAATGAGAGAAAAAGAGAGAAGGGCAATGCTACTATCCTTTTCACACTTGTGCTTAAAAGTAGCACCACATTTTTCATATAGAGAGTCTCCTATGCTTTCATTTTCATATAACTAGTGGGAATTTTCCATTATAGAACTTGGCTTGTATATTCCTAATGATGGGCTTCCTCAGATGCCAGAGGTCTTCATGAGCAAGCAAGTTGGATGCACACCCACTTAGTTTTCTTTTTTTGAGCTTTCATACACTTATAGCTCTTAGTGCATATGTTGCATGGCAATCCCTACTCCTTGCATTGACATCAATTGATGGGCATCTCCATAGCCCATAGATTAGCCCCCTCAATGCGAGACTTTCTCTTTTTTTGTCTTCTCCATATTATCTCTATCACCATACTCTATTCCACCCATAGTGATATATACATGGCTTGCGTGAGGGTTGGAAAAATTGAAGCGCGTTAAAAAGTATGAACAAATTGCTCGGCTTGTCATCGGCGTTGTGCATGATAAATACTTTGTGTTAAGAAGATGGATCATGACAAGGCTATATGATTTTGTAAGGATAACGTTCTTTAGCATTGATATTTTGAAAGGCATGATTGGTTGTTGGTATGCCTAATTTTTATTGTTTTTATGTCAAATTATAGACTATTGCTTTGAATCATTCGGATCATAGTATTCATGCCACAAAAGAGAGATTACATGATGAACATGTTAGGTAGCATTCCACATCAAAAATTCTATTTTTGTCATTTACCTACACGAGGACGAGCAGGAATTAAGCTTGGGGATGCTTGATACACTCCAACATATCTATAATTTTTTATTGTTCCATGCTATTATAGTATCAATCTTGGATGTTTATACGCAATTATATGCAATTATATATCATTTTTTGGGACTAACCTATTAACTTAGTGCCAAGTGCCAGTTGCTGTTTTTTGCCTGTTTATGGTTTTCCAGGAAATCAGTACCAAACGAAGTCCAAATGCCACGAAACTTATTGATGATTTTTTTCTGGACATAAGAGACACTAGAAGCTTCGGGGACAGGCCAGAAGACGAAGGAGTGGGCCACGAGCAACAAGGGCGCGCCCAGGGGGTAGGCACGCCCATGTGCCTCGTGGGCCCTTCGTTCCTCCGTTTGACCTAATTCCAACTCTATGAATTCTCTAAAATCGGGAAACCAACAAAGAGCCACCCAAAATACTTTTTCCGCCGACGCAAGCTTCTGTTCTCGTGAGATCCCATCTGGAGGCCTTTTTTGGCACTTTGCCGGAGGGGGAAATGATCATGGAGGGCTTCTACATCAACCTTGCTGCCCCTCCAATGATGTGTGAGTAGTTTACCACAGACCTACGGGTCCATAGCTAGTAGCTAGATGGCTTCTTCTCTCTCTTTGATCTTCAATACAATGTTCTCCTCGATGTTCTGGGAGATCTATTCAATGTAATCCTTTTTTTTGTCGTGCATTTGTTGGGATCCGATGAATTGTGGGTTTACGATCAGATTATCTATGAATATTATTTGAGTCTTCTCTGAACTCTTTTATGCATGATTATTATAGCTTTGTATTTCTCTCCGATCTATCCATTTGGTTTGGCCAACTGGATTGATTTATCTTGTAATGGGAGAGGTGCTTTGTGATGGGTTCGATCTTGCGGTGCTCAATCCCAGTGACAGAACGGGACATGACATGTATTTGTATCGTTGCCATTAAGGATAAAACGATGGGGTTGCTACTTCTTGAGCTTGCGTTGGTTTTTCCCTTGAAGAGGAAAGGGTGATGCAGCAAAGCAGAGATAAGTATTTCCCTCAGCTGAGAACCAAGGTATCAATCCAGTATGAGGAACACACAAGTCTCCAATAATTGCACCTACACAAACAAACAAATACTTGCACCCAACACGATAAAGGGGTTGTCAATCCCTTCACGGTTACTTGCAAGGATGAGATCTGACAGTGATATATATAAAAGATAAGTAAAAGTGCAAAATAAGATAAAAGTAAATAAATTCCAGCAAGGTATTTTTGTGTTTTCAATTTTGTAGATCTGAAAATAATATGATAAAAGATAGACCCGGGGGCCATAGTTTTCACTAGAGGCTTCTCTCTTGAAAGAAATCATACAGTGGGTAACCAAATTACTGTTGAGCAATTGATAGAAAAGCGCATAGTTATGACGATATCCAAGGCAATGATCATGTATATAGGCATCACGTCCGAGACAAGTAGACCGACTCCTGCCTGCATCTACTACTATTATTCAAAACATCGACCGCTATCCAGCATGCATCTATTGTATTAAGTTAACAATAACGGAGTAACACCTTAAGCACGATGACATGATGTAGAGGGATAGATCCAATCAATATGAATAAACCACATCTTTTTATCCTTAATGGCAACAATACAAATACGTGTCATGTCCCTTTCTGTCACTGGGATTGAGCACCGCAAGATTGAACCCATTACAAAGCACCTCTCCCATTGCAAGAAAAATCAATCTAGTTGGCCAAACCAAATCAATAGATCAGAGAGAAATATAAAGCTATATAAATCATGAATAAAAGAGTTCAGAGAAGACTCAAATAATATTCATAGATAATATGATCATAAACCCACAATTCATCGGATCTCAACAAACGCACTGCAAAATAAGATTACATCGAATAGATTACCAAGAACATTGTATTGAAGATCAAAGAGAGAGAAGAAGCCATCTAGCTACTAGCTATGGACCCGTAGGTCTGTGGAAAACTACACACACATCATCGGAAGGGCAGCAAGGTTGATGTAGAAGCCCTCCGTGATCGAATCCCCCTCCGACAGAGTACCGGAAAAGGCCCCAAGATGGGATCTCACGAGGACAGAAACTTGCGGCAGCGGAAAAGTACTTTTGCTGTGCCCTCTGGTCTACGGGGAATATTTGGGTATTTATAGAAGAAAGATTAGGGTTGGAAGTGCCACAAAGGGCCCACAAGCTTGGGGGCGCGCCCTCGGAGCTTGTGGCCATCCCGTTGCTCTTCTGACCTCCTCCCGAAGCTTCCAGGGTGTCTTGTGGTCCAAGAAAAATCGTCAAAAAGTTTTGTTCCGTTTGGTATTGATTTTCTGTAAAGAAAAAAACAAGGAAAAAAAACAGCAACTAGCACTGGGCACTGGGTTAATAGGTTAGTCCCAAAAAATGATATAAAATAGCATTAATGCATATGAAACATCCAAGATTTACAATATAATAGCATGGAACAATAAAAAATTATGGATACGTTGGAGACGTATCAGGGGTTTATTCATATTGATTGGATTTACTGTGTCTACATCATGTCATCTTGCTTAAGGCGTTACTCCATTCCTTATGAACTTAATACTCTAGATGCATGCTGGATAGCGGTCGATGTGTGGAGTAATAATAGTAGATGCAGGCAGGAGTCGGTCTACTTGTCTCGGATGTGATGCCTATATACATGATCATTGCCTTGGATATCGTCATAATTCTTCGCTTTTCTATCAATTTCTCAACAGTAATTTGTTTACCCATCATATGCTATGTTCAAGAGAGAAGGCTCTAGTAAAAACTATGGCCCCCGGGTCTATCTTTATCTTATATTAAAATTCAAAAATACCTTACTACAATTTATTTACTTTATTTTATTTTGTGTTTTTATTTATCTATCACTACGAGATTTGATCCTTGCAATTAATCGCCAAGGGATTGACAACCCCTTGTTTGTGTTGGGAGCAAGTAATTGTTATTTTGTGTGTAGGTACTCTAACGAGGTGTTGCGTGGTTCTCCTACTGGATTGATAAGCTTGGTTCTTAACTGAGGGAAATACTTATCTCTACTGTACTGCATCATCCTCTCCTCTTCAGGGAAATCCCAACACAGCTCCCAAGTGGCACCTCTCTACTTGGTTGCAAGCATACGGTCTTCATGATCCGGCAGCGCTTCGCCATCCAGAGCTAATCGTCGCTGGAGAATTAGAGGGAGGAGATTAGAACCACACGGGGCTTCTAATTATGAGGATTAGAGGTGGCTAGGGCTAGCTCTAATTAGTCAACTAGGACCAATAAGAACTAGAACTAGATCAACTACAGGAGGCTCCAAAACTTGTGTCATCATAGGGTGGAAATCCTCTAGTATATATAGGTTTAGGGGAGAGGAGGGGGCAGCCACCAAGGGGGAAGGAGTCCCCCTTGGTGCGCCGGCCTAGGGGGGAGTTGGACTCCCACCCCTAGTAGGATTCGGCCTCCCATAGTGGGAAAGGTAGGGCGCCTCCCTATTGGGCCCTTGTGGCCCAATTCCTTCTCCACCTCTTGGCCTTATTAGGCCCATTTTTTGACCAATCAAACAGTAGGAAAGGCTCCTACTGCATTTGTATTAATATCTCTCGGGACACTATTACATATTTACAAGTGTATGATCCAGGGGGACACACCTTTGGTGTGTTGGGGGTGAATGAAGTAAAAGAAAGAAGAAGTTGGGGGTGGGGGTGTTACACAATAGAGTTTACATAGGGTAATAAACTGCCTCTTCTGATCCGAGGCCCTAAGCCCCAAGTCACAAAGATCGGATTTGAATCTCTATTTCTAGGAGGCTACCATAGGAGAAATTCTTCTAAAATAGTTGTTGTTTCTTTCCCTCCACGGGCCCCACACTGCCACCAGAAAGATATCCATGAACATGGGCCCATTGTGGTTGCCCTTGGCCACCTCGGTCAACTTCGGTCTGTCATCATGTTGGGTTCAATTAAGGCCCAGTATGCTCCAGCACCTCCTGCTAAACGCATAGTGAAAGAAAAGGTGTTCCACTGTTTCTTCAACATGGGTTTCGCACAGCAGGCAGTGAAAATTATTTCCAATGTTAGAGTGTCTCCGTTTCAACATATTGCGCGTATTGAGTCCGTCCACCAAGAGGAGCCAACCAAAGACTTTGATTTTAGGGATGCTAGTGGCTTTCCAAAGTCATTTAAACGCTGGATGCATTTGGATCTCCCTGAAGTAGTACACATAGTATGCCTTGGTACTGAACTAGGTTTTCCCACAAATATACGTCCAAGTGTCATGGGTTTTTTCCCGATATGTCTGTATCAAGGGTTTCCATCTGTATTTGCCTGACCTCTTCGTGGGCTTGCAACAACAGTGGTAAATGGAATACTGAATGCAGGTTGGTAACTCCCAGGAAATCTTTGACCGAGATGTCTTCTTTCATTGTGAACAAGTATGCTCTTGGAAAAGCTTCAGAGAGGACAGTTTGGTTCCAGCAGTCCTTCTAGAACAAGACCGTATCACCAGATTTCACTTGAACTATAGGGATTCCTCTGAAGGTTTGGCTGAGTTGCATCACATCGCGCCACCAGAACGAGCCACACGACTCTGAAGCGTGTGAGACAATGTTGGTATAGTAGGTGTCCCAAATCATTTTCACCTAGGGGATGTCATGACGGTTGTAGAATTTGTGCAAGAACTTCAGTAACATCACGTCATTTTGGATTCGGATATTGAGCACCCCAAGCTCTCCATGTTTTTTGGGGCGGCAGATCATGTCCCATGCGGCCAGAGAGTTGCATTTTACACCATCCTTAGATTTCTTGCACCATAAACACTGACGTATGATTTTCTCAAGCTGTTCCACAATCTTCGGATGTAGCCAGATCGTCCCCATGGAAAAAATTGCAAGCGAAGTAATGAGCGAGTTGATGAGAGCCAATTTTCCCACATAAGACATTAACAGCATTACGGCCGTAATCTTGCACTCTGCTTTGCATACCAGGGGTGTAAGATCCTGAACAGACAGCCTAGTGGTACCAAGGGGCAATCCTAGGTATGTGAATGGCATGGTCGCCGTGTTGCAACCCAAAATAGAGGCAATCCGTTGGGTCAGATTTGGACGTGTGTTGATCGACATGAGGGTGGATTTTTGGAAATTGATACGGAGGCCAATCGATTCTGCATAGTCACTGAGAATGTTTTTCATCTGTGCTGCTTGTATCGGGCATGTGTGCATGATAATCAAAGGGTCGCCGGCGTACTGTATCATGGGGAAATCTGCGGTGCTGGTCTCGTTGATTGAATGCCTTATCCATCGCTTGCGCATGGCATCATTGATGGTTGCTTGTAGTAGTTCTGCAGCGAGGACAAATATCAAGGGGGCAGAGGATCTCCCCGACGAACACCACATCTGCATGGAAACTGCCATCCGGGGACACCATTCAACACCACTGATGATTTCCTAGACGAGAAAATGCATCATATTCATTTGATCCATTTTTCATTAAACCCCATTTGTTCCATAATCTGTATCATGGCAGAGTGTTCTATGGTATCAAACGCCTTCGCAAAGTCCATCTTGAGCAAGATAATTTATTTTTTAGAATTTTTACATTGGTGAATGTACTCGAAGGCCCACGCGGAGCATTCATGGATGGATCTCCCTTTCAGGAATCCATATTGATTGCCATGAACTAACGGAGAATTACTCATTGCAGTCGATTGGAAAGCAGTTTAGTTAGAAGCTTCAGACAGCAATTGAGCAACATGATGGGGCGGTAATCATTGGCTGTCTCAGGTGAGTTAGTTTTGGGGATCATAGTAATGTACCCATAGTTAAGGCTCTCCATATTGAGTGATCCATCATGAAATTCAAAGCACAGGCGATAGAAGTCAGTTTTAATTATTAGCCAGCAGGCTTTCAGAAATGCTCCACTGAATCCATCCGGTCCGAGAGCCTTGTGAGGGGTCATTTCTTTCACTATCGCATCGATTTCCTCATGTGTGAAGGGTGCCATTAGCTGATCGAGCTTGGAGTCAGGGTTGAAGAGCGCTCCAAGGTCAAAACGCCTGTCATGTGGGTTGGAATTTCCTAGGCGTTCTCTAAAAGAGTTAAAGAGGATAGATTCCTTCCCATCATGGTCGTCAATAACAGTGCCATCAGTAGTTTTTAGGCTGGCCAGGTAGTTCTTCCTGTATCTTTTCGTTGCTGCAGCTTGAATTTTTTTGGTATTCTCGATCCCAAACTGAATCCATCTGATCATGCAGCATTTTTTCCAATACTCTTTTTGATACGATAGGAGGCGAAGCAGATGTTTCTTTGAAATTGTTCTGAAGTTTGCTTCGGGCGGGTTAGGGGTCTCTTTTCCTCAAGTGTGTTCACTTCCAGGAGTGCTTTATTTGTGTTTTCAACCGCTATAGATAAGCGAGAGATGTTCTTGCTCCATCTACTAAGTGCCTGTTGAACAGCCATGAGTTTTTGGCATAGGATGGAGGCGGCATTGTTATTTTTACTGTGCTTGATGGGCTTGGCCCATGCTGTGGAAACTACATCCATGAAGCCCGGGTTTGCAATCCAATATTGTTCGAATCTGAAGAGTTTGGTCTTGGGTATCTTTGTCTGAATGATGACATTGCATGGAACATGATCAGGGATTGGTTGTCCCAATGGTTTAACCATTGTGTTGGGAAAAGAAAATGTCCAGTTTAATGTGGTGAAAAACCAATCCAGTTGTTCTAGAAGTGGATCTTGCTGCATGTTACTCCACGTAAAGGAGTGGCCTTTGATTGGTAATTCAGTCAGTTCTTGCTCCGGATGAAATGGTTAAAGGTGAACATATCCAGGACATCACCCCCAGGCTTGTTACGGTTATCTGGAGATCGTATATAATTAAAAATCCCCTAACAATAGCCAATCTTCAGAGGAGGGGAGATTCAGATCAAACAACCATTTGGTATAGGTCTCTCTGTTGGGACCTTGGCATGGGCTGATACGTCTCCAACGTATCTATAATTTTTTATTGTTACATGCTATTATATTATCCATATTGGATGTTTTATATGCATTAATATGCTATTTTATATCATTTTTTGGGACTAACCTATTAACCTAGTGCCCAGTGCCAGTTGTTGTTTTTTCCTTGTTTTTGTCTTATACAAAAAATCAATACTAAACGGAGTCCAAACAGAACGAAACTTTTTGAGGATTTTTCTTGGACCAGAAGACAACCACGAAGCTTCGGGAGGGGGCCACACGAGCCATGAGTGGGCCACAAGCTCATAGGGCACGCCCTAGGGGGCGCCCGCAGGCTCGTGGGCCCCTCGAGACTCCCCTAACCCTAACCTCAGCTCCATAAATACCCAAATATTCCCCGTATACCAGAGGGCACACCAAAAATACTTTTCCGCCACTGCAAGCTTCTATTCTCGTGAGATCCCATCTTGTGGCCTTTTCTGGCACTCTTCCCGAGGGGGATTCGATCACGGAGGGCCTCAACACCAACCTTGCTGCCCTTCCGATAATGTGTGAGTAGTTTACCACAGACCTTCGGGTCCGTAGCTAGTAGCTAGATGGCTTCTTCTCTCTCTTTGATCTTCAATACAATGTTCTCCTCGATGTTCTTGGTGATCTATTCGATGTAATCTTCTTTTGCGGTGTGTCTGTTGAGATCCGATGAATTGTGGGTTTATGATCAGATTATCTATGAATATTATTTGAGTCTTCTCTGAACACTTTTATGCATGATTAAGATAGCTTTGTATTTCTCTCTGATCTATTGATTTGTTTTGGCCAACTAGATTGATCTATCTTGCAATGGGAGAGGTGCTTTGTGATGGGTTCAATCTTGCGCTGTCCTCACCTAGTGACAGTAGGGGTAGCGAGGCATGTATTTGTATTATTGCCATTGAGGATAAAAATATGTGGTTTTTACCATATTACTTGGATCTTATCCTCTATATCATGTCATCTTCCTTAAGACGTTACTCCGTTCTTGATAACTTAATACACTAGATGCATGCTGGATAGTGGTCGATGTGTGGAGTAATAGTAGTAGATGCAGGCAGGAGTCGGTCTACTTGTCACAAACATGATGCCTATATTCATGATCATTGCCTTAGATATCGTCATAACTATGCGCTTTTCTATCAATTGCTCAACAGTAATTTGTTTACCCACCGTATGCTTTCTTCAAGAGAGAAGCCTCTAATGAAACCTATGGCCCCCGGGTCTATTTTTATCTTATTATTTTCAGATCTATAAAACCAAAAACCCAAAAATACCTTGCTGCAGTTTATTTATCTTTACTTTATTTTACAGTTTTACGTATCTTTTATACCTATCTCTATCAGATCTCACCCTTGCTAGTGACCATGAAGGGATTGACAACCTCTTCTTCGTGTTGTGTGCAAGTGTTTGTTAGTTTGTGCAGGTGCATCTATTGGGGACTTGTGTGTTCCTCCTACTGGATTGATACATTGGTTCTTAACTGAGGGAAATACTTATCTCTACTTTGCTGCATCACCCTTTCCTCTTCAAGGAAAAAAATCAACGCAAGTTCAAGAAGTAGCAGGAAGAATTTCTGGCACCGTTACCGGGGAGGTTCTACATCAAGCCTACCAAGTACCCATCATAAACTCTCATCTTTTGCATTACATTATTCGCCATTTACCTCTCATTTTCATCTCCCCCACTTCTAAAACGTTTTCAGAAAAATAAAAAAAATTATTTGCCCTTTTTATTTGCTTTTTTCGTTTTCCTTTATGTCTTACTTTGGTTGTTTGCCTGTTCGCTTGGCATAATTGCATATTTATTCCAAATCAGAAGGAAAAGGTTTATGGATCCTCATCCTCTTGCTAATATTTTTCAAAGATCCAACTATGATGAACCAATTGCTAGTGAGTTGAGTGCACTAGATTATCTTTATAAAGCTTTGCTTGAAATTCGTGAATCTGAAAATTGTGATGAAGTGTTAAAAGAAGAAATTTATGAAGTGATTCATGATAGCTCCTTGAATGAAAAGCATGATTGTAATGGTGTTATTACAAATTCTATTAATGTTAATTGTGTTAATGATATGCAAAAACCCAAGCTTGGCGATGCTAATTTTGCTATGTCCACTACTTATTGTAATGATCATGATTGGGGTGATAATGCTTCTTATGGTCTTGAAAATTTATTTAAGCCTCATGATGAATATGTTTGCGATAATATTGAAAGTGGGTTTGGAAGAGTGTCAACTCTAGGTAATAATTCTCCCACTACTTTGGAGAATGACCAAACTTATGAAATTTTTGATAAAAGTGGGCTTGGAGAGGTCATGACTTTATTTGATGATAATCCCACTATTTTGGAAGAGTGTCAACTTGGCATGTATGTGGATCATGAAGAGAATATTTTATATGATAGCTATATTGTTGAATTTGATTATGATCCTACATGTAATTATTATGAGAGAGGAAAATATGGTTGTAGACATTTTCATGTTACTAAATTACCTCTCATTATGTTGAGATTGCTATTGTTTCTTTCTTCTTCCTTACATATGCTAGTTTTTTCTTGTCTTGATAATTTGTTTGCTTATAAAATGCTTGTGCATAGGAAGTATGTTAGACTTAAACTTGTTTTTCACATGCTACATGATGCTCTCTTCGTGTTTCAATTTCTATCTTTCATGTGAGCATCATTAAAATTATCAATGCCTAGCTAAAAGGCTTTAAAGAAAAGCGCTTGTTGGGAGACAACCCAATATTTTTTTTATGAGTATATGCAATATTACTTCTGTAATAATTGTGTTTTGGTGTTTTAATTAGTGTTTGAGCCAAGTAGGACCTTTGGGATGATCTATGGTGATAGTTGATTTGATTTTGCTAAAAAACAGAAACTTTTGCGTCTAGTAGCGGAATTGTTAAAATTCACTGGAGTGTGATAAAATTGTGACTTTTTACACAAGATTTATATACAAATTTCCTATGTTTTCCTAATTTTTCAGAATTTTAGGAGTTGCAGAAGTTTGACAAAAGTCCAGATTACTACAGACTGTTCTGTTTTTGACAGATTCTGTTTTCATTGTGTTGTTTGCTTATTTTGATGAATCTATGGGCAGTATCGGGGGGTATGAACCATGGAGAAGTTAGAATACAGTAGATATAACACCAATATAAAATTGGAATGAGTTTACAACAGTACCTAAAAGTGGTTATTTGCTTTGTTTCACTAACGGATCTCACGAGTTTTCTATTGAGTTTTGTGTTGTGAAGTTTTCAAGTTTTGAGTAAAATTTTGATGGACTACGGAATAAGGAGTGGCAAGAGCCTAATCTTGGGGATGCCCAAGGCACCCCAAGGTAATATTCAAGGACAACCAAGCATCTAAGCTTGGGGATGCACCGGATGGCATCCCCTCTTTTGTCTTGAATCCATCTGTAAAATTACTTGAGGCTATATTTTTATTCACCACATGATATGTGTTTTGCTTCGAGCGTCTTGTATTATATGAGTCTTTGATTTTTAGTTTGCCACAATCATCCTTGCTGTACACACCTTTTGAGAGGGACACACATTAATCGTGAACTTATTAGAATACTCTATGTGCTTCACTTATATCTTTTGAGCTAGGTAGTTGCTCTAGTGCTTCACTTATATCTTTTTAGAGCACGGCGGTGGTTTTATTTTGAAGAAATTGATGAACTCTCATGATTCACTTATATTATTTTGAGATTCTTAAAAATAGTATAGCAATTTGCTTAGTTTATGAATTTGGTCCTAATATGATGGGTATTCAAGAGGGATATAATAAAAACTTTCATGTAGATCATTGAATATATGAGAAGTTTGATTCCTTACAATTGTTTTGAGATATAAAGATGGTGATATTAGAGCCATGCTAGTTGGTAATTGTAGGTTAATATAAATACTTGTGTTAAGGTTTGTGATTCCCGAAGCATGCACGTATGGTCTTACGTTATGTGATGAAGTTGGAGCATGATTTATTTTTTATTGTCTTCCTTATCAGTGGCGGTCGGGGCCGAACGATGGTCTTTTACTACCAATCTATTCCCCTAGGAGCATGCGTATTAGTACTTTGTTTAGAGAGCTAATAAATTTTTTCAATAAGCATGTGAGTTATTTATGACTAATGTTGAGTCCATGGATTATACGCACTCTCACCTTCCACCTTTGCTAGACACTCTAGTACCACGCAATTTTCGCCGGTGCATTAAACCACCTTATACCTTCCCTCAAAATAGCCACCATACCTACCTATTATGGCATTTCCATAGCCATTTTGAGATATATTGCCATGCAACTTCCACTGTTCTGTTTATTACGACACATACCATCATTGTCATATTGCTTTGCATGATCATATAGTTGGCATAGCATTTGTGGCTTGGCCACCGTTCATATTTTTTATACATGTCACACTAGATCATTGCACATCCCGGTACACCACCGGAGGCATTCATATAGAGTCATATTTCTGTTCTAGTATCGAGTTGTAATTCTTAAGTTGTAAGTAAATAAAAGTGTGATGATCATCATTATTAGAGCACTGTCCCATGTGAGGAAAGGATGATGGAGGCTATGATTCCCCCACAACTTGGGATGAGACTCCGGACTTAAAATGAAAAAAGTGGCCAAAGAGCCCAAAACAAAAAAAAGAGGCGAAAGAGCCCAAAAGAAAAAAAGAAATAAAAAATGAGAGAAAAAGAGAGAAGGGACAATGTTACTATCCTTTTCCACACTTGTGCTTGAAAGTAGCACCATGTTCTTCATGATAGAGAGTCCCCAATGTTGTCACTTTCATATATTACTAGTGGGAATTTTTCATTATAGAACTTGGCTTGTATATTCCAATGATGGGCTTCCTCAAATTGCCCTAGGTCTTCGTGAGCAAGCGAGTTGGATGCACACCCACTTAGTTTTCTTTCGAGCTTTCATACACTTATAGCTCTAGTACATCCGTTGCACGGCAATCCCTACTCACTTGCACCAATATCAATTGATGGGCATCTCCATAGCCTATTAATTTGCCTAGTTGGTGTGAGAATTACTTTCTCCTTTTTTGTCTACCACCACCTTCTATTCCACCCAAAGTGCTATATCCATGGCTCACGCTCATGTATTGCCTGAAAGTTGAAAAGGCTTTAGAACGTCAAAAGTATGAAACAATTGCTTGGCTTGTCATCGGGGTCGTGCATGATAAATACTTTGTGTGATGAAGATAGAGCATGATAAGACTATATGATTTTGTAGGATAACATTCTTTAGCCATGATATTTTGAAAATCCATGATTGCTTTATTAGTATGCTTGAAGTATTATTTTTTTTATGTCAATATTAAACTTTTGTTTTGAATCTTATGGATCTGAATATTCATACCACAATAAGAAAGATTACTTGCTAAACATGTTAGGTAACATTCCACATCAAAAATTCTGTTTTTATCATTTACCTACTGGAGGACGAGAAGGAATTAAGCTTGGGGATGCTTGATACGTCTCCAACGTATCTATAATTTTTTATTGTTCCATGCTATTATATTATCCATCTTGGATATTTTATATGCATTAATATGCTATTTTATATCATTTTTAGGACTAACCTATTAACCTAGTGCCCAGTGCCAGTTGATGTTGTTTCCTTGTTTTTGTCTTTTACAGAAAATCAATACCAAACGGAGTCCAAACGGAACAAAACTTTTTGAGGATTTTTCTTGGACCAGAAGACAACCACGAAGCTTCGGGAGGAGGCCAGAGGAGCCACGAGTGGGCCACAAGCTCACAGGGCGCGCCCCCCAGGCTTGTGGACCCCTCGGGACTCCCCTAACCCTAATCTCAGCTCCATAAATACCCAAATATTCCCTGTATACCAGAGGGCACACCAAAAATACTTTTCCGCCGCCGCAATCTTCTGTTCTCGTGAGATCCCATCTTGGGGCCTTTTCTGGCACTCTGCCGGAGGGGGATTCAATCACGAAGAGCCTCTACACCAACCTTGCTGCCCTACTGATGATGTGTGAGTAGTTTACCACAGACCTTTGGGTCCATAGCTAGTATCTAGATGGCTTCTTCTCTCTCTTTGATCTTCAATACAATGTTCTCCTCGATGTTCTTGGAGATCTATTCGATGTAATCTTCTTTTACGGTGTGTTTGTTGAGATCCGATGAATTGTGGGTTTATGATCAGATTATCTATGAATATTATTTGAGTCTTCTTTGAACTCTTTTATGCATGATTAAGATAGCTTTGTATTTCTCTCGATTTGGTTTGGCCAACTAGATTGATCTATCTTGAAATGGAAGAGGTGCTTTGTGATGGGTTCAATCTTGCGGTGTCCTCACCCAGTGATAGTAGGGGTAGCGAGGCACGTATTTGTATTGTTGCCATTAAGGATAAAAAGATGGGGGTTTTACCATATTACTTGGATCTATCCCTCTACATCATGTCATCTTGCTTAAGGCGTTACTCCGTTCTTGATAACTTAATACACTAGATGCATGCTGGATAGCGGTCGATGTGTGGAGTAATAGTAGTAGATGCAGGCAGGAGTCGATCTACTTGTCAGGGACATGATGCCTATATTCATGATCATTGCCTTAGATATCGTCATAACTATGCGCTTTTCTATCAATTGCTCAACAGTAATTTGTTTACCCACCGTATGCTTTCTTCAAGAGAGAAGCCCCTAGTGAAACCTATGGCCCGCGGGTCTATTTTTATCTTATTATTTTCAGATCTATAAAACCAAAAACCCAAAAATACCTTGCTGTAATTTATTTATCTTTACTTTATTTCACACTTTTACTTATATTTTAAACCTATCTCTATCAGATCTCACCCTTGCTAGTGACCGTGAAGGGATTGATAACCCCCTTTTCACGTTGTGTGCAAGTGTTTGTTAGTTTGTGCAGGTGCACCTATTGGGGACTTGTGTGTTCCTCCTAGTGGATTGATACCTTGGTTCTTAATTGAGGGAAATACTTATCTCTACTTTGATGCATCACCCTTTCCTCCTCAAGGGAAAAATCAACGCAAGCTCAAGAAGTAGCATGGGCCATAGATGTTAGTTAACCCCCATTTGTGCGTCGACTGTTTCAAAGTGAAAGTAATGCCCAGAGCAAAAGGTTCAGAGACAATAACATCATCAGAGAAAATGGAGCTATTCCAAATTGTTACTATCCCCCCAGATGCCCCTTGCGATGGGATATAAGCAAATTGGTCAAAGCGCTTCGAACAAATAGTTCTAAGCATATTACTATCGAAAGAAGGCATTTATGTCTCTTGTAATCGCATTCGAAAGAGCTAAGTGCTTGTCTGACGCATTAAGTCCACGGATGTTCCAACATAAAACATTCCAAGTCTGCAAAAGTACCATTTATTTAAAGCTAAGGAAAGGACACTAAGGTGCAGAGGAAGAAGGCCCTGTGGCTCCTTGGTGAGGGCTTCAACCGTGATTTCATCTTCAGGGACAACACAGAGTTGGGTTCCTACGGCCTGCATAACTAAAATGGTTGTTGGTGGAGGCATCTCCTCAGGGTTTTCAGTGTTGTCAGTGACATTCCTGAGCAACATTGATCTTCAGTGCTGATGGCACCACCCTGGTTTTCACCTTGGATTTGTATGTGCTGCCGTCAGTGGGTTGATGAGCTCTAAATCCATCATATTTGTTTGTCTTGGTACTACGGCATAGCTGGGAGCAGTCTGTTGGAGCTTGGGCCTTCCCTTTGAGTTGAGCAGCACTGGAAACAGATCTTGATGCAGTATTGGTATGGTGTGGGATAAGAGTTGCAGCCTCACCGTCAGACTGAGATAGGCTAGATATATTGACAACTGTAGCATCACTAATCTGCATTGGTTCCACAGTGCTTTCTTCACTTGGGGCCGAGCTGTTGGCATTACTGAAAGTGTTCATTGAATGTGTATCAGGCTCCCGCAAGATAGTATCAGACAAAACTCCCACACCAGAAGGGGTGTCAATAGCAGAGAGTTCATGGTCGTGAGACTGTATGGGTGCATTAACTACATCAGATATCTCTTCAATCACCACATAGGAATTGACACCATTGCTAGAAAGTGCCAGCTGATCAAACTATAGGCCATCAGTTCTTTGGGTCACATGGACAACAACTTGCAGATGGTCCTGTCCCATACCAAATCCTCCATTCTAGGGACCAATTGATGCTAGCAGCTGGCAGAGCGCATTGTAGAGGAAGCTATTAAGCTGTTGTCTTGGGACTGGATCAGACAGAAGCATTGTCATGATTTCTTCTCCATGGGCTGACAGACTAAATTGCATTCCCTGATCGTGAAAACAAACTGTGACTGTAAGTTCTTCAGAAGCAGATTAGTGATTGTGTGTTGCCTATGGGATTGTGTCTACAGTCATCGCTGCACGCACGGTGTCGGTGTATTGAGAATTGGGTCCTTAATACCCCAGACTTATGCACAGGCAGTAGCAGCCTCCCCGATAGTAGGGCTTACCAGAGGATATCTAAAGAATAAACTCAAGACCAGATTACAAGAAGCAAAGAAGATCTCAGAAGACAGAGATCATTTATATTTAAGATTCAGCTTGAAGACCCGGCAAGATCCTTGCCGGGGGGAGAGCTAGCGAAGCCCGCTAAGCTCCAAGCCCGGCAAGCTCCGGGCCCGGCAAGAATCCCACTACCTTGCCACCACTCCACCTCATCGATCAGGTTGTCACTTGTCAATTAGGTGTCGAGCAGGCAGGTAGTTAGGTGAGACTTGTCTGGGCACATGGCAGCTCGCCGCTGAAGATACAACTTTAATGACACACATCCAAATGATGTGTCAAGGAAATAGAAGGTAGATGGGCGAACGACACAGAAGGAGAGATCATCCTTGCTGGGGAGCTCCATCCACAAGACACCTCATGGTGCATTTAATGATTTTGTCCTAACTCGTCGGAGTTAGGTATTTGGCGCTGTAGGCACTATTCATAGTGCGTTTTTACCATTTTGCCATTGTGGTGACCCCTTAGCCTATAAAAGGAGGCCCATGGCTACCTTAACAAAGGTCAAAACTCTATCCATTTGCACGCGTAGCAGCACTACTGAGCACCTTGTCGGACGTGCGCTCCATGTAACTGGGCAGATACACATCCAATACACAAAGCAGGAGTAGGGTTTTACACTATACAGTGGCCCGAACCTGGGTAAACCTCGCGCGTTCTCTACTAGCTCTACTCTTTGTGCATGTCGATCCCTCTAGTCGAATCGCAAAGGGATCACCATGATCCCATAGATGGTTGTACGCATGACACACGGACTCCACAGAACTTGCATCATCCGAGGCTGTAATGGCATCATTCCACGCTTGCGCTACACTGTCTATATCATTATCTTCCGGCACAATCCCATGCTGCACTGTCAGGCCCTGAGCTACAAGCCAAGCTTGGTATTTCACCAGGTGTGGTGGAAGCGGTGGAGGAGGTTGTGCAGGCCAGGCTCCCCATGCGGCATCCACATGGACCTCCTCATCATTATCTGCTTGGTGATCATTTGGAGCGCCATTGGGGGCCGCCGCATTTTGCACAAGCCAATTATGGACTTGTTGCTGATAAAGTTGCTCTGCAGTGAGATCTGGACCGAATTCGGGGTGCGGGTTGCCATCAGGTGGAGGTGGTTCTTCCCCAGCCGAGGGGACTTCAGGCAATAGCGCATTCCAATCATTGCTGCGGAGGATTGTCACCTGCACAGTCCAACAATCACGGGCCCCACCAAGCTGCCAGACTACAAAACTCTTATGAATCAATCTCATGTGAATGACACGTGCTTTGATCAAAGTGTATCTCCTATCCTGCCTAGGATTGTACCAAGACACCAGAGAACCAAAAACACCTAATGACTTGTTGATATAGTACTCTGTTTGATAATCATAGGTGAACCCAAAGTACATTAGCGAAAGCTCAGGGCCATAGGTGGTGGTGCGTCTATTAAGGGCAGCATTATGTGGCACAAAAGTAATCAGTAGACCTTCATCTTCTAGTTCAAGCGGAGTTGCAACAGCGATGTCTCTCATGAATGCATCCACAAATCCAAACAGACCAATGTCGAACAGATGATCGCTAGACTCGGTAGTGAAAAGTTGGGATTCATGAAGCAGACCTTGTACCATGGTGTAGATGGTGACTCGACGATGCAGTGGTATGTAGTGGCTTGCTTCTGCCATCACCAAGAAGTCATGGTTGAGGGGCGGGATTGGATTGACCACCATGCCGCTGCGCACGACCCGATCCGCTGGTCCGGGCTCAACCGCAAAGCCCGGTGGGAGGAATGGCACCGGGTTCAAGGGATAGTTCGCCAGGGGAGGAGTCTGGAGGAGGAGGAGGGTGGTGACTGCTGCGATGTTGACGACTATTGTATTGGTGTGAGCAAAGTAGCTAGAGTCGCTTGGGAAATTGAGGCAAAAGGCAAAACGTGAGGAGCAGGAATGGAAATAGTGGATTTGGGGACCCATTGCCATCTTTTCTCACGTTGTTTCTTGTAACAGGATCGTTCCACGTGTCCATAGAAGCCACATGCAACCATCGGACGGTAGGTTTGGGTGGCTGGATGGAACCACGGGATTGATCTTTGGGAGCAGAAGATCTGGCGTTATTATCAGAAATCTCACTATTAGCAAGTTTGGTCGAATCAATGGTCTGGTACTTTCCTCTTAATGGGTATTATAAGGCCTTGTGATTAGGGGTCAAGCATTTAACGCATATAACCCGAGCTGGGCAGGTGATCCTCTTGTGGTCCCATTATAGGCATTTTGAGCATAGAATCGGCCAGTTAACCGCTAAATCCATAATTTCCTCCTCAGTGTAATGGGCCTAGGCCAAATCAGCCTTATGATGGTTCTCCAGCTGTGGAGGCCAGAAACTATGAGGCGGGGCATAGTTGAATGCTGGCTTTAGGAAACACTGCGAAGGTGAGGGATAATGAACATTTATTATACATTTGAAATTACCCAACATATATAATTAGCGGGATTATCCTCCTGTAATTCCTCCTGCATAAAAAATGTATCCCTCAGGGAATGAGAATTAATTTTCCCCGAAAAATTCGGATTGGTTTCCAAAGATGATGATGCAACCTGATGGAATTTTCCACTATGAATATGAGCATCATTCAAATTATGTTGGGAGGTGTTCTTGAGGGCCAAAGAAGATGATGTAGATGCCTCAGACGCATTTTTGTTCGAGAAAACCATATTTTCCAAAGGGACTAGTTACACTTATTAGGCCCATTGATATTAAATTAAATATATATGTATTCATTCTAAACATTTTCAGAGCATTACATATATAATTTAACATCCCCAGAAACATTTTCCACCTATATATAATTAATCGGTAATACCCGGTATTACCCGATATTCACCGAAACCCTTCCGGTGACCCTGAAATGCTTTCGGAACCTCTTGGAATTATTCCGTATATTAATGAAAAAATTCCAAAAATATATTCCCATTACTCCCATACCACTAACACTCAGCATATCATGATTACCTTAAGCTTGTGACCCCGTAGGTTTGGTAAATCATAGACATGAACGAAACCCCTTCGTTCAATGACCAATAGCAAAACTGTGGACATCCATATTGGGCCCTATGATTACACGAATGATATTCGAGTGAACCTTTGGTTATCACGTGATGTTCCCTTTGCTTTGCGATACTTTACAAAACCTGGTGTGCATCGGTATCCTCCTAAGTCATCACCATGCTCACTATAACGTTACCGGTTTTGTTCTTTCTTGCTAACGTGTTCCGGCATCCTTGTGACGTAGTCACCTATGTCTGGCCAGACGATGATGGATGACGTCACACCGAGAGGGCCCTAAGAATATCTCTCCATCGTCGGAGGATCAAATCCCACTCTCGAGCTATCCGGTCACTTGACAAACTTTTCGGTGAACCTGAAAGTTGTTGTTATGATCACCTTGTTATAGATGAGGTTTGAGCAACCCCAAGGCCCACCGTCCAGTAGGAAGTGACTGAGACACTCTCATGGTGTGAGGAACTAAAACACATGCTAACACTTCATGTTATAACAGATGATTCCAGACGATATAATCACAAAGTATGATCGTTCTTCTAACGCCATACCCTCAATGTTGTTTTAGGACTATCATGATACTTAATGATATCCTAAGATCCGGAAAATGTGATCACCAACAACACTTAAGCCAGTCTTAGAGGCGAGACCCGGAACCTATTGTTTAACCATTTATCATTTCACACGCGCATATGAGTTTTTCAGTGAATCGCATATTCCAGGATCATAGCAGTTATAGCATGAAATATAAACTCTTAATTATGAACAATGGAAATATAATAATACAATATTATTGCCTCTAGTGCATATTTCCAACACTTAGGGCCCTCTCAGTGTGACGGCATCCATCATCGTCTGTACAGACACAGGTGACTATGTCACGGGGATGCCGGAACCCTTCAACGAGAAAGAAGAACAAAACCAGCAACGTCATCAATGGTATAGTGAGCATGTGCATGACTCAGGAGGATACTGATGCACCCCAGGTTTTGTAAAGTATCGCGAAGCAAAGGGAACATCACATGATAACCAAAGGTTCACTCGAATGTCATTCGTGCAATCATAGGGATCGATATGGATGTCCACGGTTCCGTTATCGGTAATTGAATGAAGGGGTTTCATTCATGTCTATGATTTACCAAACCTACGAGGTCAAAAGCTTAAGGTAATCACGATCTACTGAGTGTTAGTAGGATGAGAGTATCGACGATTTATTTGTGTAATTGTCTCATTAATATTTGGAATAGTTTCGAGAGGAACCAGAAGCATTTTGGGGTTAACGAAAGGGTTTCAGAGCTTACCGGGCAATATTGGGTGTCGGTGTCAAAACCGGCAGACCTTGGGTAGGGGGGCCCGAGCTATGAGATCGGATTGATGGGTAACAAGAGACAAGGGACATGATGTTTTTACCCAGGTTCGGGCCCTCTTTGAGGAGGTAAAACCCTACGTCCTACACTTGCTTATATTATGGATGTATCAAAGTACAGAGTTGATCTACCTCGAGATCGTACGTTGTGGACTAAACCCTAAGGGTAATGGTGATGATGACCAATGTGTCTGTACGGACTAAACCCTCCGGTTTATATAGGCACCGGGGGTATCTAGGGTTACACATGGTCGCTTGCCATCTAGGGGTTACATGCCGAACCTAATAGATATAATTGGAGTACACGCCAAGTCCTCGGTGAAGCCTGATATGCTTACGCCACAGGTTAGAAGCCTTTGGAGTCCTTCCTCATCCACAGGCTGTCAATCCGGCCCATCGACTAGACCGGCTAGGCCGGGACCCCCTATTCCTGGACACCATCACCGGGTATTCCCGATAATTAATATATTGGTGGAAGATGTTTCAGGTGATGTTAAATTATATATAAAAGGATCTAGTAATTTTTAGAAGGCTTTTATAAATGATTAAATATCAACGGACCTTAAAAGGCCAAGAGGTGGAAGGCAACTTGGGCCACAAGGGCCCAAGTGGAGGAGCCGCCCCTCCCTTTCCATAGGTGAGGCCGAATTGGAGTGGAGGAGGAGTCCAACTCCTCCCCCATTAGCCGGCGCCCCAAAGGAGGGTCTTTCCCTCCTTGGTGGCTACCCCTTCTTCCCCTTCTAACCTATATACACTTGAGGTATTGGCCCTATTGGATACACAAGCTTTGGTGCCTCCTCTAGTTCCTCTAGTTCTAGTTGATCCTAGTTGATCAATTAGAGCTTGACCTAGATCCTCTAATCCTCGTAATTAGAAGCCCAGTGTGGTTCTAATCTCCTCCCTCCAATTTGTTGGCAAACGTTGCATGGAAAACAAAAAAAATCTACGCACAAGCAAGATCTATCAAGGAGATGCATAGCAACAAGAGGGAAGAGTGTGTCTACGTACCCTCGTAGACCATAAGCAGAAGCATTTAACAATGCGGTTGATGTAGTCGAACTTCTTCGCGTTCCAACTGATCGATCACCGAACGTACGGCACCTCCGCGTTCAGCACACGTTCAGCTCGATGACGTCCTCCGCCTTCTTGATCCAGCAAGACGGCGAGGTAGTGGATGAGTTCCGGCAGCACGACGGCGTGGTGACGGTGATGGTGAAGTGATCTCCGTAGGGCTTTGCCTAAGCACTACGAAAATATGACCGAGGGTGTAAACGGTGGAGGGGGCGCCGCACACGGCTAAGACAATGTTCTGGTGTGCTAGGCGCCCCCCTCCCTCATATATATAGGTGGGAGGAGAGGGGAGAGGCCAAGGGGCACCCCAAGTAGGCCCGAATCCTACTTGGGCTTGCCCTAGGCCGCCCCCCTTTCCTTCTTTTGGCGCCAAGGGGAAGGAAGGGGGAGGTGGCGCCCCCCCCCCCCTTTTCCTTTCTCCCACAAGGGGGGAAAGGCAAGAGGAGGTGGCACCCCCCCCCCCTTACTTCTTCTAGGGCCGGTGGCCAGGGAGAGGGCGTGCCAGCCCCTCTGTGGGCTGGTGTGTGCCTCTCCTTGGCCCATTAGGCCCATAGACCTCCCGGGGCCTCCCGGAACCCCTTCCGGTGGCCAGGGAGAGGGCGTGCCAGCCCCTCTGTGGGCTGGTGTGTGCCTCTCCTTGGCCCATTAGGCCCATAGACCTCTCGGGGCCTCCCGGAACCCCTTCCGGTGATCCGATGACTACCCGGTGCACCCCGAAACTATTTCGGTGTCCGAATACCATCGTCCTATATATCAATCTTTACCTCTCGACCATTTTGAGACTCCTCATCATGTTTGTGATCTCATCCAGGACTTCGAACAACATTCGATCATCAAATCATATAACTCATATAACACTATATCATCAACGAACGTTAAGCGTGCGGACCCTACGTGTTGGGGATATAACAGTGGAGATTGATATGAACAAGTTCAAATCAACCTGGGGCCTAATGTTGGGGATATAACTCCGAGGTATGACCCGCCCAGGAGGGGCTGGGTCACACCATTGGCGACTCAAGGTGAGAAGGCCCAAGAAGGCTGAAGAAGATATAGAGGTGGCGGTTCATAAAGCAGGCTTACTGAAGGCCCAAGACCCGGAGGTGACTCAAGGACCAAGGGTGTGAGCCGCCATGTGATAACTTGTTCTGTATGGCAGGTTTAGTTAGAAACCGAGCCGGCCATGTTTGTGTGAGCCGGCCGGGACTCTGTAAACCATCGGGCATCAACCTGTATATAAAGGGGTGACCCGGCAGCGGGTTAACTCAAGAAACAAGCAATCGAGAACTAGGTCAAGCGTATTCGCTCTCTTGTAATCGAAACTCAAGCAATACAACTAGAAGCAGGACGTAGGCTTTTACCTCGTTGAGAGGGGCCGAACCTGGGTAAACTCCTTGTGTCGTTTGTCCCGTTCAACCCCTTCAAGCTTACCTAGTCGTGATGGCTCCACACCTAAGTCCTTTCACTAGGACATCTGTCGTGACAAATCCACGACAGTTGGCACCCACCGTGGGGCTATCGCACGGTGGTTTTGAGTTCTTGAAGGGCAACTTCTCAGGGATCAAGGGATACGCCGTGGGCCGGATGACCAAGAGTCGCCGCGGCAAGATCTACATCGACGACGCTGGATGGGGTCCGGAGGCCGATTCAATAGAATACGGGTACCGGGTCCCCTTCGGTGGAATCCATGTTTTCATCGGCAAGATTGGCGAGTCAGAGCCAGAGCCGGACGTCTGCACCGACACCACTGAGACAGCTCGGCGTGCGAAACCCGCCAAGGTCCAACCCACGAAGGGCCAACCCGCTAAGGTCCAGCCCGCCCGGAAGCATGTTTTCGTCGGCTTTGTCCATGGAGCGGATCTTGAGGAAGGCTATGTGTCCGGTGGAGAGACGGCCATCTATTCAGGTGATGAGTCCTCAACTGGCGAAACTTAGTCGATCTATCAATTGCAAGACGGCAGGCTTGGGGGCTGTTCCGATGGCGACAGTATTCCGGACTCCAATGAACCGCCAAGCAGGGCAGCTATATTCATGGCCGGTACACAACCGATACTGAATTCATCAACTGCTGCGGCTATGACCTCAAGTTCAACAGCTGCTGTAACGGCCAGGGCAAGTGGCCTTGTGCGCCCGCTGGCTCAGGTCTTATCCAAGCTCTTGGATGCTTTGGCAACGTTATTAGTTGCAGAGGTAACCCCGACGACTCAGACACAGCATAATGTGGAAGTTGCAAAGTTGAGGGATGAAGTAGCTCAGGCTAAAGAGGAGCTTAACACTGAGAATGCTAGGATGGCGATAGAACAAGTCGCGCTGGAGGCCCAGTCTCAGCGGATTCAAGCGGAGGCTTTTTGGTTAAGCTTGGATCAGAATGCGTCAAATGCGGTTCTTCAAAGAAAGTACCAGAGCCGCCTCCCTCCGCAGTTTGAGGGGCGAAACCTTTTCGTTACCCCTGGAGCAGGGCCGAGTAACCCGCCTGGCATGACCCGGGCCGCGGAGGCACCTGATGCGGGGGCGGCAGCTCAGCCCCGCGTAACAGACCCGCCACGGGTGAATCCAATTCTGCCTCAGCGGGTGCCTACGCCTCCGGGTCATTACTCCAACCCATTGAATAACATGATAGCTGCGGCTTCACGATTGGCGGCTCTTCCCATTGAAGGCGAGTCTCCTGTTGCGGTAGAAGCCCGAAACGCTATAGAGCTTCTTCAGACAACGGTAGCTCAGCAGGCGGCTTATTCCTATAGCCGTGAGCGAATCCATTCAACTCCGCGACCGAGCCGAAGCTACAGTCGGCGTATTGAGTCACCGGCGGTTTCCAGCAGTGAACGGCGTTGTAACCTGCCCCATGGGCATAACCCGCCCCGTGATGATAACAATGCCCAAGTCCTGACGGATCAGGCTAGAGCACGCCAAGAGGCGGAGCTGGCGGCTCAATTAGCTGCTCATCGACAGCTTCAGTTGAACCCCTCTATGTCTATAGAGGCTGGGATGACCTCTAGGTCAGTTGGTGTGCCTTGTTTGGTGCCGGCTCTGCGCAATGAGCGCTTGCCCAAAGATTTTAAGGGCCCTCGTAAAGTGCCTAATTGCACAGCTGATCTCCCACCTGAGGGATGGATTGAGAACTATGAGCTG